>CM033324.1:68066245-70516245 GCA_019359835.1 Pharus latifolius
GTCTTTGATTGTGGTCCTAGGTTCGCACGAGATCGGCCCTCATGCCCCGAGCTGGGGGCGCAGTCCCCTGGTAGCCCCGCGGCAGGCCACTTCAATTAATGAGCACGTATGTTAGATTATGCAAGTTGAGTGTACTGAGTAGGATGTAATCTAAAATGTGTAGGATTTACCGGTGTATTACAAGACACTTCTTGGGCCACTGTACGTAGGAGCCCACTGCCTCGGCAAGTGTCTGCAGTTCCTCTGTTGGGACTGGCAACGGAGAATCGTTGTAGCCCGGCTATGGCCATGTCCACCTGTACCTTTGCGAAACCCAACTGCAGAGGTACACAGTGGACCCGGACATCCGGCCCAGACGGATATACGAAGCCGTGTCCAACCACTTCCTGCCCGGCGCCTACGTGATTCTGTAGGATGCAGCCCTCCGGCCCCCTGCAAATTTGTAACAATTAAAATAGGTTAGCGAAACAACTCTAACAGAATGGGAGTGGCATCAACTTAAGTGCACAGATGAAGGCTTGCAGTACCTCAAGTAGATCCACTGGATCCGCGAGTACCTTCGAAGCGCAACTGCTTATCCGACCCCGCGGGGTACCGTCGTCCTGGGGATCCGCATCTAAACTCTTGGCCAGCAATGTTTCTCTCAACCGTGCAAACTCTTCCCTCATTTGTGCGACCTCGGTCTGCACCTCAGACTGTACCTCAGCCCGTATCTCAGCCCGCATCTCCGCCCGTATCTCCTCCCGTACCTCAGCCCGTATCTTATCGGAGAGGTCAGCTTCCTTTTCCTTCCAGGTGCGGGCCTTCTTCCTCGGTGGAGCCGGATCTACGAAACCGGCCTTCCACGACACAATGGCTCCCACGGCCCGTGTCCGCCCGGGATGCTCCTTATTTCCTAGAGCTCGGGTGAGGATGTCGTTCTCCCTCTGCGGGGTAAACAATCCCTCCGCTGCGTCCTTCTCAAAAGAGATCTGTTACATTTGAAGGTACCTTGTGAGACAAATTGCCTTATATACACTTGTGCGCACACAGTTTACGAGGTTAGCCAACTTACCATTCGCCTCACAACGTCGGCGTCCCCAGGGGTTGCGAACTGCACAGACCCCGTGGACGACACGGACCCCCTCCCCCTCCACCATCGCTTGCACCTCTCATCCCTGATCTCGGAGAGCGGCAACTCAGGGGTGTCCATGACAGGATTTTGTTCGTCTTCCTTCTTCCACTGTTCCTCCTTCCCCGCATAGCCCCGGGATCCGAGCCGATGCGGGTGGTCGTTCCTCTTCTGGATCGCCCTATTCTTCTCGCTAAGGGCCTTGAACTCCTCAGTCCCCTTCTGCTTGGTGAATTCCTCCCATACCTCCTCCGATATGAAGGGGTACTTCTCGCAAGGAGATTTCCCCGCAGCTAGGAAGTTACTGACGAGCCAGCTCTTAAAGGTTTTCCATGTTCCGTTCATGTCCTTCAAGCAGGCAGTCCTAGGTGTATCGTCGGGGATGTTCCACTTAGCCTGTTTCCGAAAAATGCATACAATTAATCACGAGTTAGTTAAACTTTAGTATAAGCCAAGAGAACGTGATTACGAAAGAGTTCAGCGATTTCAGTTCATTTAACCTTCACTTCCGCCCACAACCTATCCCTCTCGTCCGCCGTCACGTCCTTCCAGCTCTGGACGGTGATCTTCACCCTTTCTTTCGCCAACAGCCCAACGTAGGCCGCGTACCTCCCAGCATTCTTTCCAATCGGCCTCCCAAATTGGTTGAACTCACAAGAAAGATCAGTGCGTTTGGCCAAACGCCCCAACGTCGTCGCGCCTCGCCCCACCCTCTTGCGCTGGGATGTAACAGCCCCATCTTCAGTAGTTACGATGGGGTTGGCCCTAGTCGAACCACTAGTACCATCCGATGAAGACGACGACATGTCTTCCCCTACAAAACCTTCAACAAACCATATATATGGCAATTAATTCGCCTTGGACTTCCATAACTCAGCCCAGGACTGGAGACTAACTAGGGCGGCAAAAGGGAAAATAATACAAAAAGAAAGACATGCATAAATTACTTACTGAACTCTTCAGAAATATTTTCTATCGGTAAACACATGAGCTGCCGATAGACCATAACAATTACCTCCACACAAGACAATTTTTCTATCGGCAAACACGTGAGATACCGATAGAACATAACAATGTTCTCTACATATGGAATTTTGTTGACAAGCCACCATTCACTGTCATCACATAACATTCTCGATGATTTGCTACACTAATATTCATGGGCCAGCATTATTATTTCACACGTAAATATGCACACAAGCATCTAAGTGCTACTGTGCATAATCTTTAGCCTAGCCTGTATGTGAGTCATCAGGACTTCACAGCTATTAGGTTGGGAAAAGTCATGTATATAGGCATTTGAAACATATACATCGAAGACCCATCCACATTGCCATATATTCATACGAAGTGAGTAAAAATTCCCAACCAAACTAGTACATTGCATGGCTCATGTCCTTCCAGATCCAAATTAAGTTTTACTACTTGTGCAGAAAATTTTCTATCGGTAAACACATGAGCTGCCGATAGAATATGTGTAAGAACACCTCCAACATATAATCTGCATTACATGGCAGTTGGATACAATTGATCACACATACAGCAGTATAGAGAAGTTAAAATCTCAAAACAGGTTCATTACAGCACTGGAACATATTATGTAAACCCTAATTAAAATCAACATTGCCTGCGGAATGTACATAAGCCAACACAATAGGGAACCCTAGTGTAATTGCAAAACTCCAAGAATTAGTACGTGCAAAACACTAGGATCAAATAAAGAAGATGCTGGAAATAGAACGACGAATTAGGGTATTTACGGCGGCGATCAGTTCTGGTGATGCAGAGGCGGTGTAGAACGCAGCAGCGGCGGGCGAAGGACTGAAAATAAGAACCGGTGGCAGTGACGAACCAGTGTCCAGCCGGCGATCGTCGTGTGGGAGAGAGGAAGTGAGTGCTCACGGCGGAGGTTGGGGTTTTCTTCGCTCTCGAAGAGACGCAGTGCTCTAAGGTGGAACTGTTCGAGTGGAGGGAAACTAAAGGGCCGTGTACGAGAAATAAAGTAGCGGAGGAACTTTTCTATCGGTATAACAAAATGATACCGATAGACTTATGTAATTTTCTATCGAAACAACAAAATAATACCGATAGAAAAAGTAAATTTCCCGGAAAAATATTCGAATTAGTGATTGCATTTTTCTATCGGTATAAACAATAAAATCCCGTGAGACCAATTTTCCACAGAAAATTTTTTTAAAGTGCTTGAGATTGGGTGCCATTTTTCTATCGGTAAAAACAACAAAATACCGTGAGAGTAATGAAAAGGTGCCCTTTTCTATCGGTATAAACAAAAAAATCCCGTGAGCCCAATTTTCCCCAGAAAATTTTTTTGATTAAGTGCTTGAGATTTGTGTGCCCTTTTTCTATCGGTAAAAACAACAAAATACCGTCAGAGTTATGAAAAGGTACACAATTTAACATCAAACAGACCGTGGTTGAAAGCTGCAGAATGTTAAAGAAAGAGGGAAGATAGCCGGAAAATTGGAAAATTGACATAAAAAGAAATTGTTCATTCATTGTTGTTTTATCACTTACATAAAAAATAAAACCCAAAATGCTAGGTCAAGGGGTGGTCTTAGCCCTGGCTGCATGTAGAATAGAGTCAGTTAGACTTGCAGCCAGGACGCAGGACTCCTCTAGCGACAAGTTGTCCCTAGGATCAACTACTACCGCGTCAAGAAGGCCTGCGACCTCCGTCAGCTTCGCTATGGTATCCTTCATAGTCAAAGCCGCAGCCAGCGATGGTCATATCCGCGGCTTTCTTCTCCTCGCGAAGACGCCTCAGTCCTCGCCCTAGCATTGTCACCATCCGTCTTCATGCGCTTAATGCGCTGGAAGAGATCGTCAAGGTCAAGCCGTAGCTGAGTGTGCTTGTCTGTAAGGAGCTTGTGCTCCTCCTGGAGGGCCCTCAGGTCAGCCTTCACTTTGGCAGTGTCTTCCACGGCTACCATTCCCTGTGCAAATCAACAGGTCAAGAATGAACTGAACATGGATTAACAATACAGGGGTAAACCGAGGAGATTTAGAGTTCTTACCGGGGAGGCCGTGGATGACGATCCCATGGAGGTTGCCATTGTGAAAGAGAAGATGAGGAGTCCAACCGTTCGAGAATTAGAAAAACAACAAAATACCGCGACGCATGGCAAGGTACTTATAGAGTTTCCAAGGCGACGCATGGCGACACGGTTGAGAATTCGAAGCGGCAGAGTATTCTTCTATCGGTAAAAACAGGAAAAAAACCGTCAGACAACAAATACCGTGAGACAAATGAATTTATTCTAACGGTAAAATAGAACAATACCGATAGAAAACGTTTTGAAGTGCCTGAGAGAAGATGTCCTTCTCTATCGGTATAAATAACAAAATACCGTCAGAAAAAAGGGATTTTTGAAGAGGCTGCGATGAGATTTTTGCAAGTGCTATTTGAAGGGAAGAATTAAATATTTACAGGATAAAGGTACTGTACATGTTAGAACTCATGCTGTGGAGTAAAATTGAGATGTATTAATGCTGTGAACTAGCTTATCATTAAATTCTAAAGAAAAATGTACTGCCTGATGTATTAATGATAAGTTCCTCACCTTGCTGCAGAACTTGTGGGCTGTTTGCTTGGCATTTATCCCTGAAATAGAAATTAATCATCAATGGTTCTCAACCCATAATCCTTCTTCGTGGTCATCTCGCAGATACGTTGTTTCGTCGATATCTTCAGTACGGATAGATTGAATGTCCTCTAAAAATGGAGGTATTTCATCGAATTGGTTATACTCCTCTTCGTCGACAACATCTTCGACCCCAACAATACGTCTCTTGCTGTGGAGGACAACATGCAAGTTTGGATTGGCCGGGTCAACGATGTAGAATACCTGTGTGGCTTGCTTTGCAAGTATGAATGGATCGTCTTGGTGTCCGACTCTACCAAGATTGACGAGAGTAAACCCGTAACTGTCAACTTGAACACCTCGAGGGATTTCGACCCATTGGCATCGAAACAGGGGAATCTTAAGTAATCCGTAATCGAGCTCCCATATTTCGTCAATAACACCGTAATATGAGTTCAGCGCCCTTACTGACCTGGCATCCTCGGAAATAGCAAACAGTGTCACTCCGCTACATTGCGTGCTACTCTTGGCGTCTTGAGCTCTTGTGTAAAATGAATACCCATTGATGTCGTACCCCTGCCAAGTCCCTACAGTGAATCTTGGGCCTCTAGCCAACCATGTCACAGTTTCACTTACGGAGCCCTTGGCAGCTCGCGTGACTCTTTCTTGGATCCACTCAGCAAATTTCCTGTTATGTTCTCTGCTTACCCAAACGTCTGACTTCAATGGATTCTGTGACCGTAACATTACCTTGTGCTCGTGTATGTATGGCTCGACCTCCGTCATGTGTTGTAAGACCCAAAAATGTGATTTTGCGTACACATCACGAGCGGGGACGATAGCTTTGAATCCAATCGTTCCAATTCCCTCAAGCCTACCCTCGTGTCAGGACCTAGGAACACCAATTGGGTCAACCCCGGCCATATAATCTGTGCAAAATTCAATCACCGCCTCGGCGGCATAACCTTCCATGATACTCCCCTCGGGTCGACGACGAGTCCTTACTTATCCCTTCAATACACCCATAAATCTCTCAAATGGATACATGTAGCGCAGGCACACAGGTCCACAAAACTTAATTTCTCTGATAAGGTGAACAATCAGATGGACCATAACATCAAAAAAGGATGGAGGGAAATACATCTCGAGCTGACAAAGAGTTGTAACCACGTCGCGTTGCAAAGCGTCCAGTCCATCGGGATCAATTACCTACGAGGATACAGTTGCGCCAAATATTCATATCAGAAAAATCTTCTCATTAAGCTCCACAAATGGAGGTAGTGAACTTATAGTACGAGTGCACGTACTTACCTTGGAAGATATTGCGTTGAAGAAATAACATAGGTTTGTGATTGTCTCTCTGACTTTAACTGGGAGAATGCCTCTGATAGCAATGGGAAGCATCTGTGACATCAAGACATGACAGTCGTGGGACTTCATGCCAACCAGTCTTAGGTCCTTCATAGACACAAGTTTTTTCAAGTTCGCGGAGTACCCACATGGAACTTTAACACCGTGCAGGCACCGACAGAGTTCTGTTTTTTCGCTCTTGGACAACGTGTAGCAGGCCGGGGGGAGGTATGTACGCTTTCCATTCTCTAAAGGTGCAAGCTCTGTCCTTATCCCCATTTCCACCATGTCACGACGAGCTTTCACACCATCCTTTGTCTTTCCCGGAATGTTCAACAACAAACCAATCAAACTGTCACAGACATTTTTCTCTACATGCATGACGTCAATGCAATGTCGAACTTGTAAGTGCTCCCAGTACGGTAGATCCCAGAGAATCGATCTCTTCTTCCAAACATTTTTTTCTCGAGGTTTAGAATGCTTACCGAACTCAACTTTGATGTCGTTCACGCGTGAGTAAATCTCCTTACCGGTCAGAAACACTGGAGCTGATCCCTTCTCAGGCTTCCCGTTAAATGATTTCCTCTTCTTACGGTACGTGTGATGCACCGGAAGAAACCTGCGGTGACCCATGTACACTGTTTTCCGGCAGTTTCGCAGCCAGATGCTCTCAGTTTCATCTAGGCAAATAGGGCAAGCCTTGGCTCCTTTCGTACTATACCCCGACAAATTGCCGTAGGCAGGAAAATCATTTATGGTGCAAAATATCAGGGCCCGCAAGATGAAATTCTCTTTCTTGTATGCATCCCACACCTGCACACCTTCGCTCCACAATTTCTGTAAGTCCTCGATTAAAGGTGCTAGAAACACGTCAATATCATTTCCGGTTTGTCTGGGTCCTGAGATTAGTAACGCCATCATGATGTACTTGCGCTTCATGCATAACCAAGGAGGAAGATTGTAGATGCATAAAAGAACCGGCCAAGTGCTGTGCCGGCTGCTCATATTACCATGTGGGTTCATACCATATGTACTCAGCCCGAACCTTACATTCCTAAGTTCGCCGCCGAACTCAGCAAATGTTCTGTTGATGTTTCTCCATTGAATAGAATCAGCTGGGTGTCTCAGTTTTCCGTCTTGTTTCCGGGCTTCAGCATGCCAACGCAAGTGCTTCGCGACTTTCGGATTTGCAAACAGCCGCTTCAATCTAGGTATCACAGGCAAGTACCACACAGTTTTTGCTGGGGGCCCTTTCCTTACCTCGTGACGTTCACTGTCAATCCGGTCCCTACGCGTATACCTCGATGCGCCGCATCTTGGACAAACATGCAAACTGGAGTACTCGTTACGGTACAACACACAATCATTTGGGCATGCGTGTATTCTTTCGATTTCCATTCCCAACGGAAACAACAGTTTTTTGGCTTGGTAAGTAGATCTTCGCAACTCATTTCCCTCTGGAAGCATGTCCGCTAGAAGATCTAATAGTGCCGTGAAACTCTTATCACTCCAACCGTTTCCTGCCTTCAAGTTATATAATCTCAGCACAGAAGACAGTTTTGTAAATGTTGCACATCCAGGGAACAGAGGCTTCTCAGAGTCAGCAATCAGTTTCTCAAATTCACAGAAGTCATTTTCGTTGTAATCTTCCTCTACATCACGTAACATCTCATCTAGATTGTCATCATCATCATCTACGTGCACATCGGAATTAACATTACCAAAATTGGGATGATCATCGATATTATTGCAATCCACATCCGAGTCGTGCTGATTGGTAGTAGTGGTGCTTGTTTCCTCAAGATCTTCGCCATGCCATATCCAACGGGTGTATCGCGCGTTAAAACCACGACGAATCAAATGACTCTTAATTTGATCAGAGTTGCTAAACCTCTTCAAGTTCATACAATCTGTACAAGGACAGAGCATATTTTTCTCTCCCTTCCTCTCCTTTTGTTGCTCAGCAAATTTAATAAACTCATTCACACCATCCAAATATTCAAGAGTAGTACGTTTTATTCCATACATCCAATATTTCCTGTCCATCTACAATTAACAAAATTTAACGAGTAAGCCATGCATGAAACCTGCCCGATTAAGTTATGTATATGTACATGTACAGCCTCTTACAACAGATACATGTGTTGAACCCTAGCCTGACGAAATTAACACTAATTAACCTAGCTAACTACACAATACAAGCTAGTTAGCTCCTAAAACATGACGCATTTCCAGCTACCAAGCTCCCAAGCTTAGAGCTACAAACTTGGAACTACACAATACAGCTAGCTTGCAAGTAGAGAGGAAGGGAGATCTAGAGGGAGAGAGAGATAGGTGTCGACGATTAAGCATACCTTAAAGAGAGGGGCGCAATCAACTTCCCTCCAGCCTGCGCTGGTCACCCTAGCAGTGTAGCTGGAACTTTCGTCACAAACAGAGGGACACAGAGTGCAACAGAACAAATTAAAGAGCAGCTCAGCAATGGTCGACTGGGGTTTTCCTTATAATGGACATTTTTCTAACGGTAAATACATGAAATAACCGTCAGACTAACTTAGGTAATTTGCCGCTCACATATTCTATCGGTAAAAACACACACATACCGTTAGAGAATATACATTACTGAGCAAATATATGTATTTTTCTATCGGTAAATATGTGCATTTACCGTTAGAATATGCATGACTAAACAAATATATGTGCTTCCTATCGGTAAATATGTGTATTTACCGTTAGAATATGCATGACTGAACAAATATATGTATTTTTCTATCGGTAAATATGTACATTTACCGTTAGAATATGCATGACTAAACAAATATATGTGTTTCCTATCGGTAAATATGTGTATTTACCGTTAGAATATGCATGACTGAACAAATATATGTATTTTTCTATCGGTAAATATGTGCATTTCCGTTAGAATATGCGTGACTGAACAAATATATGTGCTTCCTATCGGTAAATATGTGTATTTACCGTTAGAATATGCATGACTGAACAAATATATATGTTTTCCTATCGGTAAATATGTGTACTTACCGTTAGAGGAGGTACTGTTACCAAACTAGGACAAACATGCACATGCCATTTCTCACATTCAAGGAATCATATCAATGTAACATCAAACAGATCTTACATCAAACGGATCTTAACTAGAAGATAAAGCAATATATTTCAAGAAATGCTAATTTGTGGATTAACTAGGAGACACAAAAATACTTTTCGTAGGTAGTTGGGACTTCATCTTGCCAAAGAAATTACACATGTCAGTTCACAAATTCAGGTACAAACATACACATGCCAGTTCACCAATACAGATTCAGGTACAAACATACACATGCCAGTTCACAAATTGAAGTGCATGTCTAAAACAGCAGTACAAATACACACCTACCTACCAATACAATTAAATACACAAATGCTCCCTGCACATTCAAGTTCATGTCCCAATTAGCAATACATGATACACAAATATACAACAATATACAAATACAACAATTCACACATTCGATGTATATTACAAAAGCCACGTCTGAAATTAACAACAGATCACGACGAGGACCCAGTGGCCCATACATGCATTTTACATAAAAGGGAACCTTTGCAGGTTGCCACAATGCAACTACCGACTACAAGTTAGACCTGATACATCACAAATCCATTCATCCAAAACAGCAAATGTCTGAACCACATTGGACTTAACCATAGGAGTTCAGTTCGAAGACGCCCGACGAGTTGGAACTGCCGTCGACATACATTTGTACGTAATGGTGATTTCCTCGGACTCAAACTCGATCAACTCAACTCAACTCAACTCAACTCCATTAACAAAAAGAACCTACCTTCCAAGATGTTGTTCTGTGTAGTGATGGTGTAGAATGGCTGTGCAAATAACAACAATTCTTCTTCTCCAAGCAGGTAAGCATCTGGCCACAAGCTGGTGCATGCAAAAACATGTAAGATGCTTTCTATAGGTCCTGATTTGAGAAACACGCCGGGCTTAAGAATCTTCTCGACCGAGCCAACCAAGATCTCGCCCTTCACGTCCTTCCAGCTCTCGACGGTGATCTTCACCTTTTCTTTCGCCAACAAGCCAACGTAGGCAGCGTACTGCGATGAAGAACCGTGAAATACGTTGCCCCTCACGAGCATCATCCAAGGACCTGAACAGATCATAATCATATTGAAAAGAAGACACATCAAAATGAAGGATACAAAAAAAGCAGAATTATTGCCATAATCGGATTAGAATAATCTAACAATATTGCAGAAATTTTACGTACCTTCCTTGGGATGCCGACGTCTAGAGGGCGTCGATGGAGGTGCGGAGGTGCAGCGGTCCCCTGTAGAGGTGCGCCGGCCGTCCATGGAGCTTACGGGTTAGGACTACGAGCCCAGATGAACTGTGAGAATGAAAGAGACATACCCGTGTATTTATACAATTATATATTTTCTATCGGTAAGAAAACAGAATACTATTAGTAATCAAAACATCTGTAGAAGTCGAATGGTTCTATCGGCACAATAAATATTACCGATAGGAATTTTTGTACATACTCTATCGGTCTGTACGTACACTACCGATAGAATATTACTAGTGTAGAAGGCCAACAGTTCTAAGATATTTTGTGCAATATTCTACCGGTATAAACATACATTACCGATAGAATAAAACTATTAGAAGACGAGCAGTTCTAAGCAATTTTCTATATATACTAACGGTAAAAGAATCCATTACCGATAGAATAAAAATATTTGTAGAAGGTCAACTATTCTATCGGCGAACTACATATTGCCGATAGGAACTTTTAATATATTCTGTCGGTATATTCATACAGTAGCGATAGAATAAGTCTAGTTGTTGAAGTCGACCAGTCCTATCGGCGCACAACATTCTTCCGTCAGTACTTATGCATCTCTTCTAACGGCAAATATGTTCATCACCGCTAGAGTAAATCATACTATTTATTCTATCGGTAAGTTTCTTAGAAACCGATAGGGAAAATACATCCATCGGGCTTTTTTGCCCGCGAGGCACATTTTCTATCGGTTTTGTGCTGTTTCGCTAATAACCGATAGAAGATAGGGGTTAGTAGACTGCATTTCTGTACTAGTGGTACTTCATGGACACAAGTTTTTTCAAGTTCACGAAGTACCCACATGGAACTTTAACACCGTGCAGGCACCGACAGAGTTCTGTTTTTCACTCTTGGACAACGTATAGCAGGCCGGGGGGAGGTATGTACGCTTTCCATTCTCTAAAGGTGCAAGCTCAGTCCTTATCCCCGTTTCCACCTTGTCACGACGAGCTTTCACACCATCCTTTGTCTTTCCCGGAATGTTCAACAACAAACCAATCAAACTATCACAGACATTTTTCTCTACATGCATGACGTCAATGCAATGTCGAACTTGTAAGTGCTCCTAGTACGGTAGATCCCAGAGAATCGATTTCTTCTTCCAAACATTTTTTCTCGAGGTTTAGAATGCTTACCGAACTCAGGTTTGATGTCCTTCACGCGCGAGTAAATCTCCTTACCGGTCAAAAACTCTTCTTACGGTACGTGTGATGCACCGGAAGAAACCTGCGGTGACCCATGTACACTGTTTTCCAGCAGTTTCGCATCCACATGCTCTCAGTTTCATCTAGGCAAATAGGGCAAGCCTTGGCTCCTTTCGTACTATACCCCGACAAATTGCCATAGGCCGAAAAATTATTTATGGTGCAAAATATCAGGGCCCGCAAGATGAAATTCTCTTTCTTGTATGCATCCCACACCTGCACCC
Organism: Pharus latifolius; assembly: GCA_019359835.1. Lineage (NCBI taxonomy): Eukaryota > Viridiplantae > Streptophyta > Magnoliopsida > Poales > Poaceae > Pharus > Pharus latifolius. The sequence continues at coordinate 68,078,099 of CM033324.1, forward strand.
CCTCGCTCCACAATTTCTGTAAGTCCTTGATTAAAGGCGCTAGAAACACGTCAATATCATTTCCGGGTTGTCTGGGTCCTGAGATTAGTAACGCCATCATGATGTACTTGCGCTTCATGCATAACCAAGGAGGAAGATTGTAGATGCATAAAAGAACCGGCCAAGTACTGTGCCGACTGCTCATATTATCATGTGGGTTCATACCATCTGTACTCAGCCCGAACCTTATATTCCTAAGTTCGCCGCCGAACTCAGCAAATGTTCTGTTGATGTTTCTCCATTGAATAGAATCAGCTGGGTGTCTCAGTTTTCCATCTTGTTTCCGGGCCTCAGCATGCCAACGCAAGTGCTTCGCGACTTTCGGATTTGCAAACAGCCGCTTCAATCTAGGTATCACGGGCAAGTACCACACACTTTTCGCCGGAGGTCCTTTATTTACCTCGTGACGTTCACTGTCAATCCGGTCCCTACGCGTATACCTCGATGCGCTGCATCTTGGACAAACATGCAAACTAGAGTACTTGTTATGGTACAACACAATCATTTGGCCATGCGTGTATTCTTTCGATTTCCATTCCCAACGGACACAACAGTTTTTTGGCTTGGTAAGTAGATCTTGGCAACTCATTTCCCTCTGGAAGTATGTTCACTAGAAGATCTAATAGTGCCGTGAAACTCTTATCACTCCAACCGTTGCCTGCCTTCAAGTTATATAATCTCAGCACAGAAGACAGTTTTGTAAATGTTGCACATCCAGGGAACAGAGGCTTCTCAGAGTCAGCAACCAGTTTCTCAAATTCACAGAAGTCATTTTTGTTGTTATCTTCCTCTACATCACGTAACATCTCATCTAGATTGTCATCATCATCATCATCTACGTGCACATCGGAATGAACATTATCACAATTCGGATGATCATCGATATTATTGCAATCCACATCCGAGTCCTGCTGATTGGTAGTAGTGGTGCTTGTTTCCTCAAGATCTTCGCCATGCCATATCCAACGGGTGTATCACACGTTAAAACCACGACGAATCAAATGACTCTTAATTTGATCAGAGTTGCTAAACCTCTTCAAGTTCGTACAATCTGTACAAGGATAGAGCATATTTTTCTCTCCCTTCCTCTCCTTTTGTTGCTCAGCAAATTTAATAAACTCATTCACACACTACCACAGAAACAGACATCCTGGACGGCACATCACAGACGGGTATGAACTGTTCAATGGAAAACCGTCTGCGAAGGCCTGTCGGGAGAATATGTTCAGATATCACAGACGGTTCTGATGTCAAAAACAACTGTGACAGTAAACCAGACGGTTCTGAACACAAAACCGTCTGTGATAGTCTACTTATCACAGAAGGCTCTAACTTAAAAACCGACTGTGATAGATACAATCGGTCCCAGCTGAGAACCGTCTGTAATAGTATACTTATCACAGACAGTTCTAACCTAAAACCCGACTGTGATATATACAATCGGTTCCCAGCTGAGAACCGTCTGTGATAACTATACTATCACAGACGGTTCGAAACTCAGAACCGACTATAATTTATACAGTCGGTTGTGAACTACGAAGCGTCTGTGATAGTCTACTTATCACAGACAGTTCTGATGTCTGAACCTACTGGAAAAGTACTGGCGCTTCGAATTCTCAACTGTGATCATTTCTGTCTCTGATCTTTGCGTGCGGCGCCTAGGAGAACACGAGCATCGCTTTAGAAGTTCTATAAATTGACAGTGGAAAAATTGTCATTTACTTTACAAGTTTTTATAGTTGTCAGACTGTTTGACTCCTTAGCTTCTCTGCGCCAATGGCATCCTCGATGGCATCATCAGCCTCGCCCTCCCCGGTAAGAACTCTCAATCTTTTGGGCTTACCCCTGTATTGTTAATCCCTGTTCAATACATTCTTGACCTGTTGATTTGTACAGGGAAGGGGAGCCATGGAAGACACTGGCAAAGTCAAGGCCGAGCTGAGGGCCCTCCAGGAGGAGCACAAGCTCCTCAGGGAGAAGCACACTCGGCTACGGCTTGACCTTGACGATCTCTTCCAGCGCATTTAGCGCATGAAGACGGATGGTGACAATGCTAGGGCGAGGACGAGGCGTCTTCGTGAGGAGAAGAAAGCCGCGGATATGACCATCGCTGGCTGCGGTTTGACAATGAAGGATAACATCGCGAAGCTGAGGGAGGTCGCAGGCCTTCTCGACGCTGTAGTAGTTGATCCTGAGAAGGACAACTTGTCGCTGGAGGAGTCCTGCGTCCTGGCTGCAAGTCAAACTGACTTTATTCTAGATGCAGCCAGGGCTAAGACCACTCCTTGACCTAGCATTCTGTATTTTTACTTTTTTTTGTAAGTGATGAAAAAAATTATTGAAAACTTTGTTCTTATGTCAACTTTCCAATTTTCCAGCACATTCTTGGACTGCATGCAATCTTCCCTCTTTCTTTATCATTCTTTAGCTTTTGTTGAACATTCGACCATACAAAGGTATGTACACTGTGTGCGATCAAGGAACGACTATCGCGATCTTTGGCTTGTGAGGGCAGTCCATCGGAGCTCTTCAAATAATATAGAAGTCGCAGGTCCCATGCAAATAATATAAAAAGAATATAGAAGTTATATATCAACGTGCTTTGAATATCACAAACGGCTCTGAGGTAAAAAAAACGTCTGTGATAGTCACATTAGAGACGGTTTTTATGATAGACCCGACTGTGATAGTCCCAACAGTGTCCGCCGCCTCGAATTCTCAACTTCTATCAATATCACAGACGGTTTTTAACTCCAAACCGTCTGTGATAGTAATATTACAGACGGATTTTATGTAAGGACCGACTGTGATTGTCGAACAGTTATCGACGCTTCAAATTCTCAACTTCTTTCAAATTCTCAGCGGTTCAACTGGAAGCAACACTCCAGGGTGGGAACAAGTATTTTTAGAAGTCGAACAGTTCAATATTCAATAGACATATTAAAGACGGTTCGAACATCAGAACCGTCTGTAATATTAACGCAGACGGTTTTGATATCCCAACCGTCTGTGATAGTCCCAATAGTGCAATTCTCTACATGCAATTGTTGATAACCGCACATAATAACAGCGCAGATGAAGAGACTTATTTATTTACTTCAAATTTAATTTGTATCGAATTATGTAATCTGACGCTCCAACTTCCAAAGTGGGCACTACTGTTTTGCCGTGTTCTAGTTTATCTCCCGAGAATATTTATCATGACGGTATTGATCTTGAAAAGAAAGTAGTGCGCTCCACTTCAAATTCTCAACAGTGTGTTGTGTCTTTTCCATTTATGATGTTTGCGCGGCGCACTAACCTGGGGACACGAAGCGTCGACTTGGAAATTGTTTTTCATTAATGTTGAAAAAATTAACTAAAAATTTGTTCTTATGTAAATTTTGCAATTTTCCCTCATTTCTTGGAGAAAGAGAAGTGGAGCGGTTCGAATGAAAGCAAAACACTCCAGGGAGGGAACAAGTATTTGAAGAAGTCGAACAGTTCAATATTCCAGGCATAGTAAAGACGGTTCGGACATCAGAACCGTCTGTAATAGTCATATTACAGACGGTTTGGATATGAGAACCGTCTATAATATTAAAGTAGACGGTTTGATATACCAACCGTCTGTGATAGTCCCAACAGTGCCCACCCTTCGAATTATCTACATGCAATTGTTGATAACCGCACATAATAACTGAGCAGATGAAGAGACTTAATTATTTACTTCAAATTTAATTTGCATCGAATTATCTAATCTGACTCTTCAACTTCCTTTTTCGTGTTGCAGTTTATCTCCCGAGAAGTTATCATGAATTTATTGACCTTGAAAACCAGTAGTGCGCTTTTTAAAACTCGAGGCACCCGCGCATATGAACCGTCACCTTCTATTTCTATAAATAGCGAGGCTCCAAAATCCCTATCTTTATTCCCTCCTCAACTCCCACCTTGATGACGACCCGAGATTCCAATGAGGTTATTGATATTGAGAGTGATGAGGAAGAGATAAGGAATGAACTCGATCAGGATCTTCAGAAAGTAAGTCCTCTCTGAAACTCTCATGCAGATCTTTCTTTTATGACTTTATTACCTCGAAACAAATGCATTTCGAAATCCACAAGTGCCTGAGGAAATGCTCCCTCCAAAGAAGAGGCTAAGAAATGATGAAAGATCCTCTAGTGGAGCTGCAGCGAAGACTCTAGAGGGTGCTGAGGCCTGTGTTGCCACATTGCCCCTTGCAACCCCTCCAGTTGCATCGACTCCACCTTTGGAGATCCACAATAATCCTTCCAATATCCCCTCTTCAACACCTTTGTATCATCAGCTTTTCTTAGATGATCAACTTTCTGGGGTAAGGCTCACACTTCCACATCCAAATCCACTCTGAAGCTTGGCAATCATCTTCACCCTACCAGCATACGTCCCTAGGAGAAGCTGGAGAAGCATATGTGCAGGAGGAGAAAGCTGCCTTGTGCAGAACTCTCCAAAAAAAAAAAGAGGCGCTGGAGAAGCATTCTGAGGGGATGTCTTTTGCCATTCTGCACTTGGCATAGTGCTTTGAGTTGCAGCTTCATCTCCACCTTTGTTGTATCAACTTTAATTTCTTGGATGATCCTACTGATGCCAAATCCACTCCTTTGCTGAGAGATGATGTTGATAGTCTTAGAGCCATTGGTAGTTCTCCTGGGGCGGCCAGTGTAGATCCTACTGATGCCAATACGTCCCTAGGAGAACTTTGTAAGTTACTTTCGGAACAGGTCGACGCTAATTAATTGGTCGCTTAATTATATCTCTTATGTATGCAAAGATTGTAAGAAATAAGAAATTTCTTTTCCTTACATATCTGGCTTTTCGATTGATTATGTAACTGATAATCACCAAATGATGTTCTGTGTGAAAATGTTAACAAGAAAATACTGCTGCGAATTACAGACGGTTTTAATTTCAGGACCGACTGTAATAGTCTGAAAATTCTTTGAAGATCCACAGACATATATACAACAAATATGAAAAACAAGATAAAACCAAATAGTCTGAACGTTCATTTTTTTAGATACTAACATTGAAATAAGATAGAACCAAATATGAAAAATAAGTGGAACAACTGATGACCAGTAGTCGAATGTAAACAAACAATCCGGGATATTATAGACGGTTCGGACCTTAAAACCGTCTGTGATAATCTTGCAGATTGTTGATTTTATAATTAATACAAACGGTTCTGAGGTAAAAATTGACTGTGATAATCACGTACGGTTCTGATGTAAAATCCGACAGTGATAATCACAGACGGTTCTGAAGTAAAAACCGACTGTGATAGTAAAGCGGACGGTTTTGACCTAGGAACCGTCTGTGATATTGTAATTATCACGGACGGTTTGGAGTTCATAACCGTCTGTGATATTTCTGTCATAGTATCACAAAATGCGCCGATATTACCGACGGTTAATAGAGTGAAACCCGTCAGTTATATTCTGTTCTTCAAAAATGCACCGATATTACTGACGGTATTATATAGAACCGTCTGTATTGAACCTGGTATAAAAGGTCTTTTGGCGGATGTTTTGAGCTAGTTGTTCTCCCTTGCTCGACCTACACTGTCCAGTTCGAAGAGATTTGGGGCAAGGAAGAGTGAAATCTCGAAAGGCCGAGGGAGCATTTGGGGGCAAAAATTTGAGGATCGAACCAAGGTTGGTACTTGCTCCCAAGGCATACACATTACTTGATTTCATCATCAATATCGATCTCCATTGATTTACTAATTAGCATGTGTATGAATTTGATTAATTGTAGATGGTCCGAGACTGGATATATAATGACAACCGAGTGGGTGAGGAATACATGAAAGGTGTTTTTGATTTCAAAAAGGTTGCTGAGTAAGACATGGCGAAGAAGGGTTTACCATATATGTACTGTCCTTGTGTAGACTGCCAGAATATTAAGATGTTCACCAACTCATCTCAAATTGTCGCCCACTTGATCCGACGTGGTTTCAAAAAGGGGTACACGTGTTGGGTCCACCATGGAGAAGAGCCAACTGCAGAAACAAGTGCCACTCAGGTTGAGGAACAGGACATGTCGGATCCGAACAACGACTTCGACGAGGATATGCCAGAGAATGACCATTTAGATGACATGTTGCGTGATGTGGAAGGAAATTATAGTGAAAGGGAGTTTGGCAAATTCAAGCGCTTGATTGAGGACTCAGAAAAGCCGTTGTTCCCTGGTTGCAAGTCGAAGTACACAAAGTTGGCCTCTGTGCTTGAACTGTTAAAATTGAAGGCAAGCAACAGCTGGACCGACAAGAGTTTCACAGCACTATTAGATCTTTTGGCGGACATGCTCCCGGAAGGAAACGAGTTGCCAAAAAACACCTACCAAGCGAAAAAGCTATTGTGTCCTTTGGGAATGGAAGTAGCAAGGATACACGCATGCCCTAATGATTGCATCCTTTACCGTAACGACTACAAGGATATGCATGTTTGTCCGGTGTGCGGCACATCCAGCTATAAGCGTACTAAGGACCGAACAGACGACGGCGACTACGCTGAGATAAACCAAGGACCTCCTGCTATGGTGTTGTGGTATTTGCCAGTCATTCCCCGCTTGCAGCGTTTGTTTGCAAACCGTAAAGAGGCAAAATTACTGCGTTGGCACTCGAAAGACCGGAAGAAGAATGGAAAGCTGAGACACCCCGCTGATTCTTCGCAGTGGAGAAACATCGACAGGGAATTTGTTAACTTCGGAGCAGAATTGAGGAATATAAGGTTCGAGTTGAGTACCGATGGAATTAATCCTTTTGGTAACATGAGCAGTCGGCATAGCACTTGGCCAGTTCTTTTGTGTATCTACAACCTTCCTCCTTGGTTGTGTATGAAGCGCAAGTACATCATGATGTCTCTATTTATCTCAGGACCAAAACAACCCGGAAACGATATTGATGTGTACCTAGCACCATTGATAGAGGATCTCCTAACAATGTGGAATGAAGGGGTGCAGGTATGGGACGCATACAAACGAGAGAACTTCATCCTACGTGCTATGATATTCTGCACCATCAACGATTTCCCTGCCCTTGGAAATTTCTCGGGCCGTACTACGAAAGGAGCCAAAGCCTGCCTCCACTGCGAAGATGAGACTGAGAGCGTGTGGCTGAAGAATTGCAGGAAAACAGTGTACATGCGTCACCGTAGGTTTCTTCCGAAGAATGACGCGTATCGTAAGAGGAAGAGGGAATTTGACGGCCACAAGGAAGATGGTTCAGCCCCGAAGCCTACGCGCGGAAAAGATATTTACTCACGGGTGAAGGACATAGACGTTGTGTTTGGAAAGGGTGGTAAATTGAAACCCCGCACGAAGAACACTTGGAAGAAGAGATCGATATTTTGGGACTTACCATATTGGGAGCATTTAGAGGTTCGTCATTGTATTGATGTCATGCATGTAGAGAAGAATGTTTGTGACAGTTTAATCGGCCTATTGCTGAACATTCCAGGGAAGACAAAGGATGGCGTCAATGTGCGGCGTGACATGATCAAAATGAGAATCAGGCCCGAGCTAGCACCGAAAGAGGACGATAAAGGCCGTATATACCTCCCCCCTGCGTGCTACACTTTGTGCAAGGCTGAGAGGACAGAACTCTGTAAGTGTCTCTGTGGTGTTAAAGTTCCATCGGGTTACTCCGCAAATATGAAAAAGCTTGTGTCCATGGGCGATTTGAAATTGCTGGGTATGAAGTCTCATGATTGTCACGTGTTGATCACACAAATGCTTCCTGTTGCCATCCAGAGTATTCTACCGCATAAGGTCAGAGAGACGATCACGAGGCTATATTTTTTCTTCAATGCAATTTCTTGCAAGGTCATTGATCCCGATGGACTGGATTCTCTGCAGAGCGAGGTGGTTCGAACTCTCTGTCAGCTTGAGATGTATTTCCTCCATCATTTTTTGATATCATGGTCCATCTCACCGTCCACCTTGTCAGAGAAATCAAGATATGTGGACCCGTGTTCCTACGTTATATGTATCCATTCGAGAGGTACATGGGTGTACTTAAGGCCTACGTGAGGAATCGGTCCCGGCCCGAGGGTAGCATTGTCGAAGGTTATGCAGCGGAAGAGGTTGTTGAGTTCTGCGTCGATTACATGGCCTAGGTAGAAGCAATAGGAGTTCCTGTGTCTCGTCACGAGGGGAGGCTTGATGGTGTTGGCACTATTGGACAGAGAGCCATCACTCCTGATTTTGATATGTACTCAAAAGCTCATTTTTGGGTCTTGCAACACATGACGGAGGTGTCTCCGTACATCGACGAGCACAAGGAGATGCTACGACAAGACAATCCTCGCCGATCTGAGGTTTGGATCACGGGAGAACATAACAGTCGATTCAACGCGTGGATGAAGGTGCGAATCACCGGAGAGTCCGCAAGTGAGAACCTTAAATGGTTGGCAAAAGGGCCCACGTTTACTGTACAGACATGGCAGGGATACGACATCAATGGGTACACATTTTACACGAAAGCTCAAGATCGAAAGAGCACTGTGCAAAATAGTGGAGTGGGCGTAGAAGTTTTCCATGAGGGGTTCACCAAGACAGGCCTAACAAGGGTAGTACGTGGATTGAACTCGTACTACGGGTTCACTGAAGAAATTTGGGAGCATTCAGAGTTGAAAGCTACAGATCAGTTTCAAGTTGTAAAACTAACGTTCAATAGAGAGATTATCACGGACGGTGTTGACCTATCACAGACGGGTATGAATATAGAACCGACTGTGATATTCCCAACAGCGTCTCCGACTCTTCAAGTGTACACGTGCACGGTCGGTTCTCAAGTCACAACCGTCTGTGATAATCTCAGTCACAGTCAGTTCTCAACTCACCATCGTCTGTGATAATCTCTCACTTTGTAGATTACCACAGACGGTTTTTATTTGAGAACCGACTGTGATAATATTATCACAGATGGTTATATATATAGAACCAACTGTGATATTTTCAACAGTGTCCGACTCTCCGAGTTCTTGACGTGCACAGTCGGTTCTCAATTCCAAACCGTCTGTGATAATCAGAGTCACAGTCGGCTCTCTAGTGACTATCACTATGTCGATTATTACAGACGGTTCTGATGCGAGAACCGACTGTGATAATATTATCACAGACGGTTGTGAGCGTTGGACCGACTATGATAATATCGTCGCGGTTAATAGTTCAAGGCGGGATTTGTCCCGCTCATTCCAGTCCTCGCAACTGTTTGCCCTAGCTCTCTCCGCCCTCGCACCGTCCGTCGCGATCACCTCCATCGCCTCCCACCTTCTCCTCCTCTCCGTCCGTCGCGATCACCTGCATCGCCTTTCCACCTCCGTCAGGCGCGATCACCTCCATCGCCCTCCCGCCTCCGACGCGATCACCTCCATCGCCTCCACACCGTTTCTGTCATTCTTGGTTAATTATAAGTATATGGGTTTTGTTATAGAATTATTAGTTGCAGATTTACTTAAACTGTTCTCTCTTTCACTTATGTTAGGAACTATGTCTGGTAACGAAATGCACCACTCGGGGAGTCAGGGTGACCTCGTTGGCGATGAGACGCTGGGCCGAAGGTCGCCTCGTCTGCCGTGACCACGCAGAAGAAGAGAAAGGGGCGAGGCCGGACGACATGCGCGTGTCTGGACAAGCGGGAAAAGCAGCACGTCCAGTTCGACGACAATGGTGTGCCGGAAGCTCCGGACAAACTTGTCGGTCAGTACCGCTCACTATGCGGCAAAGTGGCAAGGGAGCAGGTGCCCATCACCACCTCCGGCTGGGGTCAAGTGCCCCCAGAGTGCAAGGATGCGCTGTGGGAAGAAATGCAGGCGGCGTTTCACATTCCCAAGGATCGCCACTTCACCATCCGCCGGAGGACACTGATGTCAATAAACAAGGCATGGAGGAACTTCAAGAGCCACCTTCTCAGGCTCTATGTGAAGGAGTCGAAGACCCCCTTCGATGACTTCCCTTTCGTGACTCCCGAGGCATGACAGCAGTTCGTCGAGATGAAGGCCAAGCCAGAGTTCCAGGAGCTTGGCGTGAAGGGCCAGGCTAACCAGGCCAAGAATACCCACCCACACAGACTAGGCAGTGGTGGGTATGTGGGGAAGAAGGCATTGTGGAGGAAGCAGGACGAGGAGGCTTCCCAGTCTTCGGCCGGCAGTCCTTATGCGAGCATAACGGACGTGCGCGCCCGCAATTGGTGCCGAGCAAGATTGACGATGAACTCATTCAGAAGCGTCTCTGTGAGTAACCCTGCGGACAGGGAAGTGATCGACCGGCTGGTAAGATTGTCCGATCACGTACTATCCTCGTAACACGCATGCAATGGGCTGTATTGCTAAGTTCTCTTGTTGCAGGTGACGCTAAGTGCGCAGGCGGCATCCGGAGAGTTCAACCCGAGGAGGGACAAGGATATCCTCACAGCGGCGCTAGGAAACAAGGAGCATCCAGGCCGCATGCGCGGCCTCGGTGCCACTGTGCCTTGGAGGCATGGTTTCCCTGATGATGAGGAGGCGGCTAAGAGGAGAAAGAGATCCCACCAAGCCCGCGATGAACGGCTCAAGGAGGAGATGCGATCGGAGTTCGCTGTTCGGGACAAAGCACTCCTGCAGCCGTTGTCGGAGATGCGGTCCATGTATGAAGAGCTAAGAAAGGCGACCCAGGGCACCCCCCTTCTAGCAGCGGAAGTACCGACCCCATTCTTGGCCACCGTAGTAGCTGCGCGTCTGCGCCGGGGTCTTCGCAGACGGAGCCCTCTCCAAAGTATCCAGTGGACTTTTTACAGGTAATGACCGTTTGTCTATGTTAATTCATTCGAAAGTGAAAAGCGGTGAAATTCAACATGTTAATGCGCACTGTTTGTAGGAACCTGCCTCCTGCAAGCTTATGGTGCTGGCCGGTCTCTTCCCGATCGAGGGTGCCCATGGGATGGCGCAACCATGCACGGCGGGGGCCACAATCCATGGTGCCCCTCTATGTGAGGGTTTTGCACGGGTCCAGGTGGACAGTGTCTTTGACCATTGCAAGGGTTTTCCGTTGGAGAAGCCGCCGAACGACGAGATTACCACTCTCAGGGATGCGGTGCACACGTTCGTGCAATGGCCCAAGAAATACATCGTCCTGTATGAGGTAATTCCCCCACCAGTTTCATAATTCGTACTGTAATAATAGCCCTCAGAGTTAGTGTCCTAATACGTAGGTTCTTACATCACAGACATCACAGACCGACACACGGCCTACTATCCAGCATACCCCTCCGATGACAAAGCTGACTCCGACTAAGAGGCAACCATTCAAGAAGCTGGCTAGTAGGGGAAAAGCAAAGAAGAGCCCAGCGAAGGAGAGCGAGAAGAGTACTGCGCCAGCTCTCATACCGTTCGCTCTGGGGATACCCATGGCCTCTGATACCGCAATTTCGACCATGGGGTTAGCATGCTAGAGCCTGCATGCATGGTACATGAAGAGGACAAACCAGACCAGGACGCAGCGTCTGATGCACATCATGGTCAAGTACACCGTGGCAGAGTTCCATAACGACATTGGGACCTACTCAGTGACCTTCGAAGACCTGCACAATTTAATGAAAAAAGATGCGCTGGACTTGTCAATCCTACGGTCTTGGGTGCTGTAAGTATCCTACTATCCGTGCATATATGGATATATGTCATTTATTAATTGGTTACTTCCGTGCAGCTGCATGACCAACTATGCCAAATCTAAGGGCATACCTGTTGGTTTCTTGGACCCCTAGATGGTCGCCGAGGTGATGTTTAGGACCAACGCAGACTTCGTTGTCGACTACATCAAAAGAGGGTTGCTTGCTCAGGTCGACAAGGAGTATATACTTGTACCCTACAACCAGAGGTGAGTGCTTTCATCAGTACTTCACCCGTAGATTAGTGTCTCCATGTGCACACCCCCAAATTTAGATTAAATTTTTAATTCTTTACGTGTAATAGGTAGCTACCATTGGATCCTGCTGCTACTTATTCCGAAAAGCAACAAAGTGTTCTACCTTAACTCATTGCAGAGGAAAGGGTACTCGTATTGCGGTGCACGAGATGTATTCGAAAGGTGATGTGGAGCTGTCTTGCATGCATCTAGATTTACCGTCCTCAAATTGTCAATTTCGGCTATCCTCAAACTGTCAATTTTGACTATCTACAGGGCTTTCACGATGTACTTTGCCGAGGTAGGGAGACAACACGAGCGGCGAGCCTATAAGTTTCAATGGTTACAATTTTCGGTACAAATTTCAACTGGCATCTGTTTTACTTTATAACTTGTCTCCACCTAACTCTCGGTCTGTAAATTGGCAGTGCCATCAGTAGCTGGACAACAATACATGTGGGTTCTACGTGATGCGCCACATGTATGACCTGATCATCACCCCTCACTGGCCAGATTTCCCCGAGGTATACAACTGCTCCCCTTTGTATCGATTTGACAGAATTTACAACTGCAGCTAATTTTTTATGTACCAACTCTTGCTGCAGGGGGTTGACTTCCCTTCAGAAAGCCTTGACCCTCGGCAGATTGGTATTGTCCAAGGGATGCTCGCTGAGTTTTTCCTTTCGGAGGTCATATCAACCAAGGGGAAGTTTAGGGACCCGCAAGGTTCGTATTAGTGCGGCCTTACATTTATTTGTACATCTAACACACTGACTTTAATTGTCGATTACATTTATTTGTTCAATTGTACATATTTCTGAGTTCTGTGCTGTATATATGAAATGATAGAATAGAGGGGTACAAATATATTTGAGTACTGTGCATATGAAACTGTATATATTTGAGTACTGTACAAATATATTTCTAAATTCAATTGTACAAATATATATGAGACTGTATATATTTGAGTACTGTGTATGTATGAAATTCATGAACTGTATATATGAAATGCAAATTGTACAGAGGACATCGGTGACATGCATAGACGGTTTTGATCGTACAAACTGTCTGAGATTATAACAGTCACCGATACTAACACTATCACAGATGGTTTTGACCTAAAAACCGTCTGTGATATCACACTATCACTATCTCAGATGGTTTTTACCTCAGAGCCGTCTGTGATATCACACTATCACAGACTGTTCTGAGATTATAACACTATCACAGACGGTTCTAACCTAAAAACCGTCTGTGATATTCACTATTACAGATGGTTCTGAGAGTATAATATCACAGACGGTTTTAAGATTACCACCGTCGCTGATAATGACAATATCGCAGATGGTTTTGACCTCACAGCCGTCTGTGATACTCTAAATACACAGACCGTTAGGAGGTCATAACCGTCTCTGATAATTTGAGTATCACAGACGGTTTGACATCAGAACCGTCTGCGATACTCATATTATTACTGACGGTTCTGAGATCAAAGCCGTCTATGTTAGTATGAGTATCTGAGACGGCTTTGATGTCATAACAGTCTGTGTATTTGGAGTACCACAGACGGTTCTGATATCAAAACCGTCTCTGATAATTTGAGTATCATAGATGGTTCTGATGTCAAAACCATCTCTGGTAATCTGAGTATCACAGACGGTTCTGAGATCAGAACCGTCTCTGATAATTTGAGTATCACAGACGGTTGTGATCGCAAAACCGTCTCTGATAATGTGAGGATCCCAGATGGTTTTGACATCAGAACCGTCTGCGAAACTTAAATTATCAGAGACGGTTCTGAGATTAAAACCGTCTGTGGTAGTATGAGTATCACAGACGGTTCTGATGTTAGAACTGTCTATGAAGTATGAGTATCACAGACGGTTCTGATGTTATAACAGTCTGTGTAGTATGAGTATCACAGACGGTTCTGATCTTATAACAGTCTGTAAAGTATGAGTATCACAGACGGTTCTGATCTTATAACAGTCTGTGAATGGAGAGATCACAGACGGTTGAAAACATCAAAAACCGTCTGTGATAGTACATGATTATCACTGACTCGAATATCACTGACGGGTAAGAACCGTCTGTGATGACATTTTTGACCCGACTGTGATGATGAATTCTGTAGTAGTGACACTATCTAAATATTCAAGAGTAGTACGTTTTATTCTATACATCCAATATTTCCTGTCCATCTACAATTAACAAAATTTAACGAGTCAGCCATGCATGAAACCTGCCTGATTAAGTTATGTATATGTACATGTACAGCCTCTTACAACAGATGTGTTGAACACTAGCCTGACGAAATTAACACTAATTAACCTAGCTAACTACACAATACAAGCTAGTTAGCTCTTAAAACATGACGCATTTCGAGCTACCTAGCTCCCAAGCTTAGAGCTACAAACTTGGAACTACACAATACAGCTAGCTTACAAGTAGAGAGGGAGGGAGATCTAGAGGGAGAGAGAGATAACTGTCGATAATTAAGCATACCTTAAAGAGGGGCGCAATCAACTTCCCTCCAGCTTGCGCTGATCACCCTAACAGTGTAGTTGCGAGCGTGGAACTTTCATCACAAACAGAAGGACACAGAGTGCAACAGAACAAATTAAAGAGCAGCTCAGCAATGGTCAAGTGGGGTTTTCCTTATAATGAAGCTTTTTCTAACGGTAAATACATGAAATAACCGTTAGACTAACTAAGGTAATTTGCCTCTCACATATTCTATCGGTAAAAACACACATATACCATTAGAGAATGTACATTACTGAATAAGTACAGGCCTTGTTCTATCGGTAAATATGTGTATTTACCGTTAGATGATGCATGACTGAGCAAATATGTCGCGCCCCGAGACTGGGACAACGACTACTCCTGTAGAGACCTAGCTCACTGCAGCTAGTCTCAAACCACAACCCTTTGACTTCCCAGGATAAGTCAAACACAGGAGTATATTACAATGCAACAGAGTACTTACAAAATATTAAGCAGTGTGGCCTGCTGGCCTTAATATTACATAAAGAGGATTACAATGCCTACAAGGCATTCAGGGTTTAGCAAAATATTTAACTACGCAGCAGAAGATAGGTGACCCTCCCACAAAAGAAGTTGACGGCAGAACAACACACTTCAGGGCTCTGGCGGAACTGATTCTCCTCCTTCTGGATCCACGAAGTACTCCATGCCATCATCTTGATCAAGGTAGGCTCCATCTATTGAGTTGAATGTTGCAAGGGTGAGCACTTACGTACTCAGCAAGTCATAGGTAAGAGTAGATACATATAGTAGTGATGATATGAACCTAGACTAGTCAAGAATTATGGATATTTGTAAAATAATCTTTTCCTTTCTCATCTCATCTTATGGCAGCACTTTTCATAATATAACATCATCATTCATGTTCACTAGATTATAGCACTACCGCGACACGTCGACACACGACAGCCCACGGCAGCACTCCTTATCATGACAACACATGTCATTTGGGTAATCTTGATTAAACATATTTTATTTAGAAAATAGTACTTGTGTCACACCCCGTGGATTTAATCCACCGCAGTAGACTCCTATAAAACCCGGGAGCTCGGAGTATTCGAATACGTTTTTAACTCTGCAGAGAGGTACCAATTTACCCGCAAGATATTCCACTTTCAAACCTTTCCTATCATAACAAAATGATTGGACCCCTGACTCACTTCATACTGTGAGCGGTAAGGTGGTAATAACAAGAACTTTTGTTATGTTTTACTCACAATTCACCCCCGACCCTGTGGCTCTCAGCGAGACACAGTTGTGGCAGGTTGTATCCAAACCTCCACCCCTTTGCTTATTCCCATTACTGGGTCAGCGTGCTTGATCACCTTCAGTGATATGTGTGGGAGCCGCGCTCCGTGTTTATCGTGCATCACTACACATCTCATGCACGGGTTTCATGTGCGATCCACATAATTACTTGTTCAGGCCTGTCCCATACCAGGCTTGCGGTTAGCACGTTGTTCATGCCACTAGACGCACAACACAAGGTTCTAGTCCTTATATGCCAGTGACCAGACCATCCACAACCCTGCACCTTCAGTGCCTGCATATCCTTTGCAGTCTAGCACCTCCAGTGCTACAGCCATCCATACCATTTTTCTGGTCACGGCTAGGGGTTTTATTTCATGAATATAAGTATATAGATACATATAATAGTTCATGGCTCAAAACTTGTTTATTTCACATTTCACAGATAACCAGTCTAGTACTGCCAATTCATAAATCAACCATTCTCAATCTTTCACATGCAATATTGCCTATATTCAAGGTTATGTTTTAGCAACATTTAAAATATAGGTTCAAGATGACCAAGGATATGACTTGCCTTCCGCGTCGTAAAATACAGCAGTCGATGACGGGTCAACAGCAAAATCTTCAAAGTCAGCTTCTGAATCTGCTCGACGACAAACAAACACACAATGATTACCTATTATATTTAAAATGTTTTATGACTTATATGCAGAAATGCTCAACAAGAATGATTGAACTAAGCTGGAGATAAGTTGAACTGCAAACTGAACTAAGTCGAGGTTTTAGGGTTTCAAGGAATTTGGCTAAGGATGGTGATTAGATAATCTTAGGGTTTCAGGATTACAATAGGGATAACAATTTTGTGGCTGGTTTAATCAAAACAGCGAATGTCAACAGATCGACATTCGGATCAAAGCTTGGACATAGCTTTAAGAAAAGCTAGGATGCTTATCTCAAGTTGTGGTAGTAGAAGAAAATGTAGATCACAACTCTACAAATTCAGTGGACAAAGTGGTTTTCAAAATGCACAACCAGAAGTGGGTAAACAAGGTCAATGCCACTGGCTGACAAGCTCTGGCATAGAGCTGACAATGCCAAAAACTAGGGCTTAGCATAACTTTTGATCTGGAGCTCCAAATGATGCACCACTTTGTCTGGGAGGTAGGCTTGAGTAACAGGAACAATTAAGTTAACAGGATCTAGGGCAGGAAATGGCTGGAAAGCAAGAAATTTGATGATGAACAGAGATGAACTGGCTGCACTGGAGCAGTTCTGGACAAAACTTGGCAAAGCTGTATCTTCCAATCTAGGCCGATCTAGGTGTCGGGCTAGAAGACAAAAATGCTCAGGAGGCTAAGGCACATCTAAAAGACAAGGTGATTTGGGCTGAAACGGCCGGGAACACTTTTCCGGTGATCGGCGCCGGAGAAGAAACACTGCTGATTGGGGGTTTCTGCTACAGGCCAAAAGAACTTAATTCCTTGCTTGGAGAGCATCTAGGAGGTATAAGAAAGCTTCTGGTACAATTAGATTGGCCGGAGGATCACTGGAGAAGCCTGGCGACGATCGCCGGTTTCTGGTGAAGCTCGGTTTAGGGAAAAGCTTCGATTTTTGTTTAAATTCGAAATCCAACTTCACAGGCTTGCTTGATTTAGCTCACTGATCAATTTTGTTTACAGAAACGAAAGCTAATTCGAATTGAATCGGGCTGCATTGCCGGAACAGGGCATTTAGCAATTCCGGCGATCACCGGAGATAAGGTGCAAGGTAATCCAATTAGATGGTACAGCACGATGAGAGTGGCGAGGGAAACTTACTAGTGCTGTCAATTTGGTGGTTGAGGCTGCGGTTGAGGCTGTCACCGTGAGGCCTCGAGCTGGTCTCGCCGGAGAAGAAGACTAAGACAGAAAATCTGAGACGTGGATGATTTCCAGTGAGGTTTGAGGGAGCTGCTGAGCACAGGGATGCTTAAATAGGCAGGCGAAGCTTGCGAAGAGGAAACAATGAAGAGATTGGTTGCTGTGACTTGACTGGTTGCGTGCAGGAGCAGTAGCGGCGAAGAAACAGCAAGAACGGTGATGCGACGGCGACAAGCTCTCAGCTGATCACAATGTCGCCTCATCGGGACCTGGCAAAGCTTGTAGCAAGCGGTGGCGACAAGTACTGGCGCGGCGAAGCAACGTGGCAATGAATTGCTAACAAAAGCCTGTGATCGCGCGCGGGAGCAGGCACTGGTCGTCGACGTAGCAGCAACCTTGCCACGGCGCTGGCTGGAGCGAGGACACATGCGCACTGGCATGCATGGTCACAAGTGCGGCGAAGCTTGGCCGGCGGTGAGCGTGCACCGCGCAAGGACACACGGCGAGCCCTGGTCGTGCGCACAGTAAAACGGCCTGGTCGAAAATGGACTGAATTGCAGTTTCAATTCTTTGAGTTTTGGACTGAAATGTAAATTTGGAGATTTGGAAGGTTTAAACTGAAATTGATTTCACTAATCTGGTAGATTATTTTCAACAGGATATTTGGCAAAGATGGTTGAAAAAAATTTGACACATTTGATTAGTTTTCGATACGAACTGAAAATAGGGTAA
This sequence comes from Pharus latifolius, assembly GCA_019359835.1. Taxonomy (NCBI): domain Eukaryota; kingdom Viridiplantae; phylum Streptophyta; class Magnoliopsida; order Poales; family Poaceae; genus Pharus; species Pharus latifolius. The sequence continues at coordinate 68,096,428 of CM033324.1, forward strand.
TTTAGGGTAAAATAAGGTTTAAGTTTTGTCGATTTCGAATTCTGGCATTTAGGGTTCGATTTTGATATCTGCACAGAAGAGAAACTTGTGGCAAATAGCATTTTGAGAAAATTTGCCGAAGAGATTTTGAGTTTGAAGTTAATCTGGAGATTCTAGCCTTTTTGGTTTTCATATATCAGATAAGGACTAATTTGCGATAACTCTTGGACTGATTTGTGAAAAGAGTCTAGATGATGAAATCTGGCTGTCAACTTTTTAGATTAAGGTATTGACGTACCCATGATCATATTCCAGAAATAATCTGGTCTGAACTTGGTCAAGATTTTGATTAAATCTATATTTCTGAAACTTAGGGTATTTGGGTAATATAAGGTATTCTGTTTTTGGATAACAGAAGAAGTTGATAATTCTGGGAGTTAGAGATAGAATTGGATCTGGGTTCTGAAGGCTTTTAAGTTCAGAGTAATTGATAGATCACATCTGAACAATCTGATCTTGATTTGAGGTCACAGGATAGATTTTGGAGATTTTAGGGCTTGAGAAAGATACTGATCTGGCTATTACTACAGATACATGCATGCATGCTATTTATGAAAAAGGAAGTTTTCACCCCTAACTCAGGGTGTTACAAAATATATGTGTTTTCTATCGGTAAATATGTGCATTGACCGTTAGATGATGCATAACACAGCACGTACATGAGTTTTTCTATCGGTAAATATGTGTATTAACCGTTAGATGATGCATGACACACGAACATGAGTTTTTCTATCGGTAGATATGTGTATTTACCGTTAGATGATGCATGATTGAGCAAATATATGTGTTTTCTATCAGTAAATATGTGTATTTACCATTAGAGGAGGTACTTGTACCAAACACACATGACACCAGTTCTCACATCCAAGGAATCATATCAATGTAACATCAAACAGATCTTAACTAGAAGATAAAGCAATATTTCAAGAAATGCTAATTTGTGGATTAACTAGGAGACACAAAAATACTTTTCTTAGGTACTTGGGACTTCATCTTGCCAAAGAAATTACACATGCCAGTTCACCAATACAAATTCAGGTACATGTCTGAAACAGCAGTACAAATACACACTTACCTACCAATACAATTAAATACACAAATACCCCTACACATTCAAGTTCATGTCCCAATTAGCAATACATGATACACAAATATACAACAATATACAAATACAACAATTCACACATTCGATGTATATTAGAAAAGCCACGTCTGAAATTAACAACAGATCACGACGAGGACCCAGTGGCCCGTACATTTTACATAAAAGAGAACCTTTGCAGGTTCTGACAATGCAACTACCGACTACAAGTTAGACCTGATATATCACAAATCCATTCATCCAAAACTACAAATATCTGAACCACATTGGACTTAACCATAGGAGTTCAGTTCGAAGACGCCCGAGGAGCTGGAACTGCCGTCGACTTATATTTGTATTGGTGATTTCCTCGGACTCAAACTCGATCAACTCAACTCAACTCCATTAACAAAAAGAACCTACCTTCCAAGATGTTGTTCTGTGTAGTGATGGTGTAGAATGGCTGTGCAAATAACAACAATTCTTCTTCTCCAAGCAGGTAAGCATCTGGCCACAAGCTGGTGCATGCAAAAAAATGTAAGATGCTTTCTATAGGTCCTGATTTGAGAAACACGCCAGGCTTAAGGATCTTCTCGACCGAGCCAACCAAGATCTCGCCCTTCACGTCCTTCCAGCTCTCGACGGTGATCTTCACCGTTTCTTTCGCCAACAAGCCAACGTAGGCAGCGTACTGCGATGAAGAACCGTGAAATACATTGCCCCTCATGAGCATCATCCAAGGACCTGCACAGATCATAATCATACTGAAAAGAAGACACATCAAAATGAAGGACACAAAAAAAGCAGAATAATTGCCATAATCGGATTAGAATAATATAACAATATTGCCGAAATTTTACGTACCTTGCTTGGGATGCCGAAGTCTAGAGGGCGTCGATGGAGGTGCGGAGGTGCAGCGGTCACTTGTAGAGGTGCGCCGGCCGTCCATGGAGCTTACGGGTTAGGACTATGAGCCCCAGATGAACTGTGAGAATGAAAGAGACATACCCGTGTATTTATAGTACTAGATAAGTTCAATCGGTACAAAAACCTCATACCGTTAGTAATTTTATATATCTTCTAACGGTATACAAATAAATTACCGATAGAATAAAAACATCTGTAGAAGACGAATGGTTCTATCGGCACAATACATATTACCGATAGGAATTTTTGTACATACTCTGTCGGTATATACGTACATTGCCGATAGAATAATACTAGTTGTAGAAGGCAAACAGTACTAAAATATTTTTGCTATATTCTAACAGTATAAACATTCATTACCGATAGAATAAAACTATTTGAAGACAAACAGTACAAAGTAATTTTTGATATATTCTAACGGGACAAGAATCAATTACCGATAGAATAAAAATATTTGTAGAAGGCGAACGATTCTATCGGCACACTACACATTGCTGATAGGAATTTTTGAGATATTCTGTCGGTAGACACATACAGTACCGATAGAATAAGTCTAGTTGTAGAAGTCGACCAGTCCTATCGGCGCACAACATTCTCCCGTCAGTACTTATGCATCTCTTCTAACGGCAAATATTTTCATTACCGCTAGAGTAAATCATACTGCTTCTTCTATTGGTAAGTTTCTTACAAACCGATAGGAAAAATACACCCGTTGGCCTTTTATGACCGCGAGGCACATTTTCTATCGATTTTCTACTAAATCGCTAATAACCGATAGAATATAGGGGTTAGTAGACTGCATTTATGTACTAGTGGAGGCCGGAGGCGGGGGAGGGAGGAGAGGCCTGCGTGGGCGGGGGAGGAGGCCTTTTGCGGAGAGGCCTGCGTGGGAGGAAGCCAGTGCAGGAGAGGCCGGCGGCCGGCGTCGGGGGAGGCCGGCACGGGCGCGGGAGGAGCCGGCACGGACGCAGGAGGAGGCCGGAGGCGGGAGGAGGCCGTGTGGAGGCGACGGCGAGGGAGGTGACGGCATGCGGCGGGAGGAGGCCGGCGGCGGGGTGGGTGGGCGCGGGGGAGGCCAGCACACGGGAGGAGGCCGGCACACAGAAGAGGCTAGCGGCAGGAGGAAGCTGGCGATGAGGGAGGCCGGTGGCGGGAGGCGTGGATCGGACTGTGCCGGCGACAACGGCGACAGCGTGAACGTCGAGAACCACGAGAGGTTAGGGTTAGGGTTTAGAAGGCTGGTTATGATACCATGTTAAGATTAACCTCAAGTTGTATTAGGGTCAAAAGCCCAGTATATATAGATACAACCTACAACATATATACATATACGTAACATAACCAAGAACAGCCCCAAAACAAAAAGCACCCTATCAATGACATGAGGAATAAAAACAGCATACTGAAACCATATATCACATAGCCCTAAATGATTTAAGAATCTACTTGCTAGTTGTCTTTGAGCTGGACAGCTCAGAGTAGTTAGATGATTTGTTTAAAAATAGGGCAACTCGGTTGACAATTATTGATATTAAAGGACGATGCACCCCTTTGCCGTGCTTGAATCAAACTAAATACTCCTATGTTATAGAGGCAGACAGGACTAGTAGTTGAGCATTAGCATTAGCACAAGTTGCAAGTCATTACAGAAGACAAGGATGATACATGGCAAGAGTTTAGGAATCTGTTTGTTTGGATAATAGAAGCCGCACTAATTAGCTGGTACGCTCACAGTTTTAAGTTTCACATCATCATAGTATTTGCTTGGCTTTGTTATAACTTGCAAACTTAGCGGCATACTCCTCCTGCTGCTCTGCCTCTATTATCAATCAGGGTACAAGGTAACTCACCCTAATTAAGAAAGCTGACTGGCTTAATACAACATGCACTATTTCTTCCTGGCGGGTTGCACGTTGAAACAATTAACGATTGCAGCTGTATATATATATATATGGAGACACTATTCTACACCCACCCCTAGAATAGTTATTCTATATACACCTTCTGTATCGTTGGATCATGCATCGAGATTAGAATTTTATTGACGGTAGTAACTAACATAAATGACAGTAAACTAGTTGAACCACTCCATTATCCCTAAAAAATAAGAACCCACACCACGATTTGTTACAACCGCACATTATCCCTATAAAATAGGAATTGACTAAAAAATAGGAACCAAAATCATATTAGTTTATTGTCATATTAGTGTCACTTTATTTTTCACAATCTGCACTGATCGATATATAAATGAAATATTTCTAGTCCCGTAGATTTACTGTCATATAAGTTTCACTTTACTATCTTATTAGATATCACGTCTTTCTGTTTATTTGCCGTAGTGATAAATTTACTGGTCGTATACTATAGATTTACTGGTCGACCACTATAGATTTACTGGTCGTATTCATATCACTTTACTGTCCACGATCTACACTGGTTGATATATAATCGAAATATCTTCAATCACGTGGATTTGTTGATCATAATGATATATTTACTATCATATTAGTTTCACTTTACTGTTTTATTAGATACCACGTCTTTCTGTTTACATACCGTAATGATAAATTTCTAATTGTATACTATCGATTTATTGGTCCGACAAACTATAATTTACTAGTCGTATACTATAGATTTTTATCAGTAAATTTACTGGTTGTGTAATATAAATTTACTGGTCGTATAAATTTTCAGGTTAAAAATCTTTGTACTATGCGGACAGTCCGCATGTGTGTTCGCATGAACATGGACAATTTTCTAGTCGCTTTGCTAATTTGGAGGAGAACTTTCTTTTTCTATGCTGACTGTCCATCTGCGACACAGATTGTCCACATACCGTTCTGACACAACTCCAACGACACTTTGATTGCGTCACAACTAGCTATTTGACATAGATGCTGACTATCCATCTTTAGTGCAGACTGTCCACATGGACTGTCTTATTTCCTACTTGTTCCAAACGGCTAGTTGTATGGCTTGAGCTATATATACTTTCTTTGAGCATGTGTTGAACATCTCTCTGAGCTAGCATTCAATACACTTGAGCCCATACACTCTCTTTGATCTTTTGATCAAAATTATTCACTTGGCTTTGTGAGATATCCTCCTAGTAGCATTCATTGCATCTTTAGAGTTTCTTGATACTTGATTGCAGTCAAGAAAAAGTCTCGAAGCTTGTTACTCTTGGTGATCGCCATCACCTAGACGGTCTTGGAGGTGTGCCAGCGATCTCACCATTGATGGGGATTGTCGGAGAGACCTGGCGTGGTTGTGGTTCGGTGCTCACTTTTCTAGAGAGGAGAAGGAACAACTATAGTGGGCATCGAAGCTAGACTCATTCATTGAGTGCTTCAACAAGAATTAGAGTAGACTGGGCGAGTCTCTGAGACTTCGGGATACATTGTTTCTGTTTTATTCTCTCGCTCTCATTTACTCATTTGTTTCATTTTGATTTTCTTGAGCTTTCTTCACACTCACTTAGCTCTTTTAGTCTTTGATTGTTGAAATACTCATTTTCATTTCTCATTATTGCAAAAATTGAATTTAGGCAAAAGATTTTAAAAGTCTCCTATTCACCCCTCCTCTAGTCGCCATCCTTGCTCCTATACTTCCAACATGGACACACGTCGATTAGTAATACAAAAGTGCGGTAATGATATTCAATCAGCTCAACACCTGCTACATCATGTTTGATCCATCATTGGATTGGACAACAACATGCCATCATCCACATTGCTATCTTATGTATCAAGCAAGTTCAAATATCTCTCAGTACTAGAATTTCAAGGGTTGCCCGTTGAAATGGTCCCAAATGTGATCAGAGATCTATTCAACCTACATCATCTAGTTTTGCATGATTCATAGGTGAAGTTCCTGCCAAACTCTATCAGTAAGCTCCCGAATTTGTTGCCACTGGACCTTACTTGATCATGCATAAAGGAGTTGCCACCAGGGATTATCAAACTGAAAGCTTAGGCATTTATATGTTGAACAATTTAGTAAACACCCTCCCACACCCCCCACCCCCGGTAGGAGAACCTTTCAAATCGGGAGTGGTGTGTGTGCCACCAAGGGCTTATGGAATTTGACGGAGTTGTAAACATTACAAGCACTGGAGTCACAACATAGTCTGTTAGATATTTGGGATAGCTGAGGCAGTTAAGAACCTTCAGGATACTGAATGTGAAGGGAATCAATTATAAAGACCTTTACAAGTCTCTGCTTGAGATGAAATTCTTGTCGAACTTAGAATGGAAGCAAGTGATGAAAATAAGGTTCTTGAATCGAATGCTTTAAACCCCCACCTCTTAATGTCCAAAAAATATTCTTGAGAGGACAATTAGTAGAGGGGACACTGGAATCTCCTCTTTTCCAAATCGCGGGGCATAATTTGTATGAAGTGCATTTATATTGGTCTCAGTTGAGAGAGGACCAATTGCCATCCCTTTCTCGATTGTCAAATCTAATGGGGCTAGATTTCAACATAGAATACAATGCAGAACAGTTGATCTTTTGCACTGGGTCGTTTCCAAAGTTGAAGACCCTGTGTTTGGAAGACCTAAATAATCTAAATCGCTAGTGATACAGGAATGTGCCATGACGAGCCTAGAAATTTTAGAGTTATGCCACCTCAACAAGTTGATGGAGGTCCCACTGGCATCGAATTCCTCACATTCCTCCAAGAACTATTCTTTGATGGAATCACTAAGGCGATCTCCAACGGGAGCGCGACGGCCGGCTCGCGTCGACGGTGTCGGAGGCGGGGTCGGCGGTTCCTCGGCGCGATGGGACACGCGTGCGCTATGGGCGGAGCTGGACGACGGGCGAGCGCGAGGCGAACGCGGCACCGGCGTTGGGGACAAAGGAGACGCTTCTCGACGCGGTTTGCGGGCCCCACCAACGAATAAATCAGCCCTCTCAACCCGCACAAAACTATTTCTGACATGTGGGTCCAAAAAATAAAAAGGCCCACATGTCAGTGATTGTGTGATCAGTAAACGCTTAAGAGACTTTAAATGCGTGGGCCCCACCAGCGCGTGAAACGAGCGAGTGCAGTAGCATCGCTGGCGTCACCGATGCGCACACGTGTTAGCCGTTGTCACTGACCAGTGGGGCCACCTTTATTTAGGGCCCACGCGTCATTGAGTAAAGGGAAAATTCAATCGGTGCGTCGAAAAAAAATTAAACGCGTTGTGGACCGCGTCGTTTTGACCCCAAGCAAATGACAGGTGGGGCCAACTCCTCGGGGGTCCGCATGTAAGTGAGTGGGCGCAATAAATATAGCCGTTGAGCCCTTGTTTGCTGTGGCCCACCTGTCAGCCTCACAAAAAATAAGCCGTTGGAAATTAGCCGTTATAAATAGCCGTTTGTGATTATTTTAATATTTTTTGGCTTAAAAAATTGTAAAAAATAGCAAAAAATCCCAAAAAAATTCCAGAAAATCACAGAAAATTTTGGCAGCCATAAAGGGCATGTTGTTGAGCTATTTTGACACAAAAATCTTCATCCATCCACAACAAAGGCCATTTCCAATCCTTGCAAATTTTTTAAAAAATCCGACATAGATTCTAATCCACCGGGCAGTTTCGTTAACTGGCTTGGCTCTTCCCATTCGCCTAGCGATAACACCGAAAGCCCAAACACCCAGCAACAACCCAGTTATTCGCAGCCACCGACTTATCAGCCGTAACCACCGAATTACCAGCCGTATCCACTGACTTACCAGCCAGCGTATCCACAGTACAGCCAAAATTATCGTCCCTATCCACTACAAGGCCATGCAATTCCTCCGCCCTCACAATACAGCCAAAATTTTTATTTTGTCAGTATACCGCCGACCTGTACGCAGTTTTCCCCACCTCAACCGCACTCTGCGTCTGTCTCCGACAACGGCACTCCAGACTCTACTCCACCTGATCTGGTGTCCTGAGTTGTCGTCAATGACACGAACACCAATGCTATGATCGACGCTAGCCGGAAGACGAAACGCTTACCGTGGTGCACCGATGATGACATAAAACTGGTAAGTTCATGATTTTCGTACAGGAGTACTATGAGGGAAATATACTTACATTCGACTTCGTTATTCAATATTTTTGTTGACAACACACAGATCAGTTCATGGCTCAGCAATTCGCTCGATCCTATTGATGGTAACAACAGGAAGTGCGACATGTACTAGGCAAATGTCATAGCAGCATTCGACGAGACGATCCCGAGAAACAGGAGAAGAGAGACCAAACACTGCAAGGACCACTGGCAATGGAGCAATAAAAAAGTGGTCCAATTTAATGTTGTTTGGCTTCAATTGAAAGATGTCTACGCCAGCGGTCGTTCCGACGACCAACTCATGGAGTAGGCCCGTGAGATGCACAACACGGAGATGGGTCATCCATTAGTCTTGGATCATTGGTGGACGGCAGTTCGTGGGCAACCTAAGTGGTCCACAGCCTACGTTAATGCCGCCAACAAAAGAAGCAGGTTGTCTGAGTCGGGCATGTACACGCCATCGTCCAACAACGATGATGTATCACCAGCAAAGACATGGCCAAAATGATGAGACGCCGCTAAGGCGAAGCGCAAAGGTAAGAGCCAAATTGATGCAGCGCAAGATTCTACGGCGGCAATGCGAGAGGATCTTGATGCCTTCATCAGCAATCACCATGACCGTGTCGAAAAGAGGAAGGACGCAGTTCGTGTGTCCGAGTCGTTGCTCAGCCTGGGGAAGTCGAAGGAGAAGTCTGCCTTGTACAAAGCATACTCGAGAATGATGGGCATCGACAAATCCACCATGGACGATGCTCAGAAAGAGGAGTATACGGCGGGCGTGAAGATGATAAGACATAAACTTAAAGCCCTGGAGGACGAAGATTAGTTATGATATTTTGAATTTACTTTGGATAGCCAACCATGTATGTTTCTTTGTTAATCTATGTACGATGCTTTATTAATTAATGCATGAATCAAATTTAGCATTCTTGTTAGAATATGACCATTGGAATATAGTCATTGGAATATAGCCATTTGAAACTAACCATTGGAACTAACCCATTCGAATATAGCCGTTGGACTCTTTGTGTATATATTCAAACCCCTGAGAACGTTCTCCTCACAATCTAACTTCTCTTGCAAAACAGCATAGCACTTCGCAAACTCACCTTCGTTGTCACTCACAAAATGTCGTCTAGCTCTAGTTCGAGCACAAACAGCCCTAAGGAGGATGCCATCAGCAAAATAGAAGATTTCTTGGTGGACTTTGTGAAGGAGGAAGAGGAGGAAGATCATATTATTGCCAGTCTGTACGCCCGATTTGATGCTGCTTCCTCCCATGGATGTCACCGACGCAGTAGTAGAAGATATGTTGAGAGAGACCGCGAAGATGGTCATCTATGACTTGTCGTGGACTACTTCTCCGACTCTCCGGTCTACCCCGACGGTATATTCCGTCGGTGATTTCGGATGACGAGACCCCTCTTTGTTCGTATTGTCGAAGCGCTTGGTGAGTGGTCCCCTTATTTCACTTAAAGAAGGGATGCCACTAATCGCCGTGGACTCTCCCCTTTACAGAAGTGCACCGCAGCGATGAGTATACTAACATATGGTGGCCCCACTGATGCCGTTGACGAGTACGTGCAGATAGGGGGGTCCACGGCGATTGAATGTTTGGAGCACTTCGTGCAAGGCGTCATCGACAAGTTTGGCGAGCAATATCTTCGCAGCCCCACCATCAAGGATATCCACCACTTGCTGCAACAAGCAAAGGCTCGTGGCTTTCAGGGTATGTTGGGAAGTATTGATTGCATGCACTGGGAATAGAGAAATTTCCCAGTAGCATGGAAGGGACAATTTACGCGTGGAGATTATAGAGTCCCGACGATCATACTTGAAGTGGTGGCTCCTTACGATCTCTGGATATGGCATGCTTTTTTTGGTGTGGCAGGCTCCAACAATGACATCAATGTACTGAATCAATCACCATTGTTCACTGATGTAATGAAAGGGCAAGCCCCTCGTGTTGAGTACACTGTCAATGGTCGGCAGTACAACATGGGGTATTATCTCACCGACGGTATATATCCGGAGTGGGCTGTCTTTGTAAAGACGATACCGCTCCCGCATACGGCGAAAACCCGGTTGTTCGCACAACATCAAGAAGGAGCAAGAAAGGATGTTGAGCAGGATTTTGGAGTCCTGCAGTTTCGGTTCGCCATTGTGCACGGTGCGGCAAGATTTTGGAGACAGTCAACCCTCGCGAAGATCATGCGGGCTTGCGTCATCTTACACAACATGATCATAGAGGACGAACGCGACGGCAATGCCGAGAACTATGACTACAACAATAATCCGGGCACATCCACGGTAGTACCGCCTGTGATCCACACTGGGGGTATGCCTTTATTCAAAGATGTACTTCGAAGAAATGCTGCCATCCGTGCTCAACCTACGCACACGCAACTCAAAAGAGACTTGATCGAGCACATTTGGCAACGTTTCGGAGGAAACGTCGATGAGTAGTATCTTACCAAATTTCGTAGTAGGCATTTGTTTGCAAATTTAAATTGAGTGTATTTCGCAATTATGTCATGTACCACTATTTGAATTTTAATATCTATTATTTTCTTGTCAAGTGCAATTTTTAAATCCAAAATGTCGAATTTATTTTTTTGTCGCAAATGTCGAATTTAATTTCGTAAGTAATATGTTAATATAGTGCTAATATTAAAATTCATGAATTAATACAAATTCGTTGAATATATAATTGTCAAATCGTATAGAGCCAAGCAAGAGCCAAGCACGGCTTGGCTCTTGCTTGGTGTTTGTTTGGTAGTTAGAAGTGTGGGGACCACGCTAAGAGTCAAGCTCTTGGAGGCTTGGTGCTTGCTTGGTCCTTTAGGATGGTGCTCGCTGACGTGGCAGGGAATATTCCGTTTAAGAGCCAAGCAAGAGCCTCCACTGTTGGAGACAACCTAATGAATTCTTTTCATTGCTGCTGGCATGTTCTAGAATTGAGCACATAAGATGGCAGTATTACTTGAAAGATGCATAGGTAAACAAAAAATATAAGTCACTTGACAATTATCTACTTGTCACCATTTTTTATGTACTTCTTATTTTTCTTTATAACAAATGATTCTTAAAGATATTGCAAATTTTGTTAGGATCCATGATTAATTGAAAACCTTGTTGTGCCCTTTCTGCATTGTTAATCTTAGCATTTCGATGTCATATTGGCTAGATTAATCAAAGGAATTGATTTAGAAGAGGAATGCACAAATACAATGAATTGCTGGGAGAGATGATGCTTCAATCAGAAGACAGTGAACTACTTTGTATTCTATAATTGTTGTCATGGAGTACTTTTGTTTTGAGTTTGTCACACTTGGAATTCTGTTTTCAAGACATGTGCTTGTCACTGTTTTGGCTTGTGATTATTAAGACTCTTGTGTTTGTGAGATCTATTCTAGCTTGGAACTGTACTTAAATAAAGTGACATTTGCATGCTTGCTTTGTTGTCTTGTCATCAGGCAAACCCCTTTAACTTTTATATAAAACTTGTTCTCCTTTTGTTGTCTAATATTTTGAACATGAAAGGGTTTTTTGCAATACTGTATCCATCCCGCTCAATGTGACTCACTATTCATCCTTTGTTAATGGCTGGTGAGTGGAGTTAATTATATGGAAGAAGCAAAAATCCAAAGAATAGTCCTAGACACATTTATTACCATGTCACTCACTGATATCTAAACTTGGAGCTTGGTGACTGCATCATTGCGCTCGTTCTTGATTTCTTCATATTGTCTTGCGAGCTCTCCGAAAATTGCTGAACTTCGGGCTCCGTGCTAAATAAAAGATGAAATCAGAATACTAGATTGAATACCTATACTTGAATCAAAATTCTGGTTAAAGGTACTTATATCAGCTAGCTCTTGGACTAAAATTTTTTGTAGTTCTTCGCAACTTTGAATTTCTTGGAGAGCAGTAACTTGGCTATTCCACACCTTGTCCAACCTCTTCTGAGAGAAGGAGAAGGATATTCCCAGTGCTACACTTTGTTGTGCTCCCGGTTGCCCCTCTGTGTTTGTCTTGGGGAACGATGTAACTACAACACCTTCAGGAGTGGTCGGTAGCGGCAGTTCAGCAGGTGCTTCGACCTCCATTTTGACTGCTGGAAGAGGATAAATCTCTTGTTGGTCACGCATGGGGGCTTGTGTAGCTCAAATTTCAATCAACTCGAGCATAGGTGTAGTCTGGTCTTCTAAAAGACTAGCTATAGGAGGGGTAGTTGCTGAAGGCCGGCTCTAGGACCTAGCCACCTCCATTGCCTCCTCTGCTTCAGCTTCTGTGGGAGGAGGAGTTGTTGCTTTCAACTCCGATTGAGGCAGCAGATCTTTGGTCGAAAGAGTATTAGAAACTTCCTTTGCCACAACCTCCTCTATGGTCAAAGCCTCTTGAGCATTAGTCTTAAGCGACCTAGATATTAAAAGGCCACTTAAGTATAAAGGCAATTTGATTAGTAAGGTAATATCAAAGTCGAAGATGACCTCCTTCTTTTCAATACGACCTTCAAAGATGACCTCCTTCTTGCCAATTACAGTCGTTTGAAATTTAGTGGCACGAACTAGTTGAGAGGGGCTTTTCTTCTTTAAAATAGTTCATTCTTTGACCACCTTAGCCTTCATCTTCTCCAAAGACTTAGACATAGTCTTTTCTGCCATCAAAAGCTCTGCCTGTGTGCCTTTTGAAGGTACATTATATGGCAATGCCAGTATATCATGAGGTGCATAGTTATTTTTGAAAGGAAAAAGCAAGTTTTAGACTGTAGTTTTTTCTGGTCATGTAGGCTCACTAATCTCCTATTCTTGTGACTCTTTTCCATAGGAGTGGCCTCCGGCAAACTTGCTTTTGCCTTTCTCTTAGTGCCCACTTCCTTGAGGAGAGCCTTCCCTATCCTAAGAGCCTGACAAGATAAAGGAACAATTGAGTCAGTTAAAACAACGAACACTTTGTGGTCGTTGGTTGACTAAGCTCAGAAGTTACCTATTTTCTTGCTTCCTTCTCTTCTTCATAAGCATCGACCACACTGGATAGAATCTTTTTAGGAGACCCCTCAATGCTCTATTTGAAGGGACCCATTATGAACTTGACTCACCAGTCAAGATCAGAAAGGGACAAATCTACAATATGCAACTCGACCAGAACAATTTACAATTAAAGGAGGCAAAAACACTTACTCATATGATTTTATTTGGTCAAGTTGTCATCCCCAGTGTATTGCCACATCGGATGGTCTCGAGCACGTAGTGGGCTGATGTGGAGGCATATGAAGTTTACCATCATGTGACGATTGTTAAATCTAGGCCTTGTTTAGGGTTTTGGTAATTAATGATGAGAGAAAAGCATGTAACTAATACGATTATTCACAGCTAATCAAGTTTTAGATCAAAGCATGACGATGATGACATGAAAGCGACAAATGGAGACCCAAAAAATTCTCCAAAGCATAGCCGACACAAAATGAAGATTGAGGGTCAGTTTCATTGTCATTTACTGGATTTTGATATAGAAATTGATAGGATTTAATTTTTGTTTTTCTAAATTCATCGGTTGTACTATTAAGAGGGGTGTAGCCCTACAAGTTTGATCTATATAATATCTTGAAGCTCAAAATGCATATCATATTGTATAGATGCAAGCTAAAGTCTTTTTGCAAAGCTCTGAGTTAAGTCCCCGAAAATTGGTTACATGGGCACAACTTATCTGCTATGACCGGACAAAGTCTGATGTGACTGGAAAATATTCGGCCAGTACAAAACCTGGTCATAATAGTAAAAAACCTTGTCGTTCCAATAAAAAAATTTGGTCGTATCAGTAAACAAACCAAGTCGTATTAGTTCAAACTTGGTTGTATCAATACAAACCTAGTCGTATCAGTTCAAACTTGATCATATCAGTTGAAATTTGGTCGTATCAGTATTAAATCTGGTAATACTAAGTTTCAACAAAAATATAACCAAAGACATAGATTTGTCTGCCCCATTTGTCTGTTCTAGCCGGAGTTTGTCCGATGTGACCGGACAATGTCTGACCAACACAAAAATCATGTATGTGTTAAGTGGAGTGTAATCAAAGATAGATGTAATTGTCTGGACCATTTTTCTAGTCTTCAAAAAATTTGTTTCGAATAGTAATTGACAAGTTATTAATTGCCCAACAGTCACTAGTCACATGTATTGGCCAGACAAAGTCCAATGTGACCGGACAATGTCCTACCAATACAAACTTTGTCTAAAATTTCTCAAATGGCTAGTTTCAGCTTGTGGGAATTTAACTCCCTTAGCACTTAGAATTCATTACTATTGCTTGTTAAGTCTTTGAGCTCATAAATTCTTGCATTTAGAGCTAATGTGTGTGTTAAATTCTCTTGTTGCTTTGAAGAGCTAGCTCCGAGTGAGATTTGCATTGCATCTTAAGCTTCAATAGTTGAGTTTGATCAAGCGAATGTGCTAAGCTTTTTACTCTTGGTGATTGTTGTTACCTAGACGATCCCGGGAGTCCGGAGATCTTTCCATCGATGGTGTTTCTCGGAGAGACCCGGTGTTGGTGCTCGCCTATCCGGAGAGGAGAAGGGCAACCACTAGTGAAATTGAGACAATACTCAAGCAGAGAGTGCTTCAACAAGGATTACTGGAAATCAGCAAATTTCTGATATCTCGGCAAAAATCGATTGTGTCATCGGTTATTTCTTCGTCTTGCAAATTTCATATTTAGAAATATTTGTTGTTGTCTTGATCACTCTTGGAAAGCAAAACCCTAAATTGAGCAATGATACTTGTTTGTGATAATCTCACATTATTGCTTTAGATTGAAATTGCAAATTAGAAGAGATGGGTGTCTAGTGTAGTGGTAAAGTCATTAGGTAGCAAGCTAGATGTCTTGAGTTCAACTCCCCACCTCTACTATTTATTCCTTGTAGGTCCGAATTGCAGTACCCTACCATCTCTCTCAACAAAATGGAAGGTTCCTTTCTTCAAGGGCGAAAATTATTGCTATTGGAAAATTAGGATGGCGGTTTATCTAGAATCAATTACTTTAGATGCTTGGAGAGTTACTGTAGATGGTTTTAAAACCTCACACCCTCGGAAACAAAGAACCTCCAAGCTAATGCTCAAGCTAAAATTGCATTTTTCAATGGTTTCGATTTAAATGAGTTTAATAGGATAAGCAATCTTGACACCTCGCATGAAATGTGGAAAACTTTAGAAGTTATTCATGAAGGAACATCAAAAGTCAAGGAAGTTAGACCCATAAAGTTAAATAGAGAATACAATTCCTTTGTCATGGTTGATAATGAACATGTGAGTGACATGTTCACTTGACTTAATCTCTTGATCAATGCTCTCAAAGGCTGAGGTACCAAGTTCGAATACATTGATGTTGTGCGCAAAATACTTATGGTGTTGCCGTGAAATTTCGATACCATCGTGACTATGCTTATTAATGGAGATCTTTCCTCCACAACTCCCACTGAGCTTTTGGGTACTCTTATCACCCATGAGATGCAAAAAGTGGAAAGAAAAGAAGTTGCAGAAGTCTTCGACTCAAAGAAAAAGAATTTGGCATTTAAGGCCAAGGACGAAGAGATCAAAGAAAAAAGTGAAAGCTCGGATGAAGTATTCGATGGTGACTTAGCTTTTCTTGTAAGGAAGACTAGAAAGCTCCTCAACAAGATTAACAAGAAGGGGTTCGACCTTGAGAAAAGAAAAGGTCTACACAACAAGCCGTCATTCAAGAATATCACTTGTTATGAGTGTCATGAAATGGGGCACTTCGCTTCAAGGTGTCCGAACAACAGGAGAAAATCAAAGATCACAAGAAAAGAAGGACGACTTGAAAGGATCAAGAGGCAAGAAAGTGCTCTTTAAGAAGCTCTACAACAAGAAAGGAAAGGGTGAAGTGTGCATTGGAGAGTGGTACTCCAGATCCGAAGAATCCTATTATGATGATGAACCATCCAACTCCAAGAAAATGGTGGGAGTTGCAATTGGAAAATGCATGTCGTCGGACGACAAGTTGTCTCCTTGTCTTATGGCAAATGATGATGCAAAGGTATTGGATTGTGAACCCTCTTATGATAGCTTATTGAAATGGTTATGGAATTAAATGAAGTGCTTGGCAAAGTGACAAAAGAGAACAAGATGCTAAAGAAGGAGAATTCCTCCCTTAGTAACTTGTATGTCGAATTGAAAGATTCGCATGAATCATTACTTATCAAGGACTTCGTTAGTCCAAAACAAAAGATGGATGTAAGGATTACTTGTGATATTTTAGAAAATTCACCTTGCGTCATTCATAATTCCATATCAACCACTTGTGATAATTTGAGAATAGATGACAAAAATGTTGAAGTATCTAATACTAGTGATATCTCTCATGTTTTGCTAGAGAACTTAGAACTTAAAGCACAAGTTGACAAAATAAACAAAGGACTAGCTAAATGTTTTAAAGATAAAGAAATTCTTGATCGTCTTCTTAGTGAGCAAAAATGTTCTTTTAGAAAAGAAGGTTTAGGTTATGAACCTCATAAAAGAAACAAAGTTGTAACGTCTCAAAAATAGGGTCTAAAAATTTCGTTTTATAAAAATCTGATCCTAAAAATTTCATTTTGTCTTAACTCTAAAACTACTTTTAAGAATACTCTCCAAGAAGTTTTAAACAAATTATAAAATTAATTTCCAACTAGTTTAAACGTATTTCCTTAAATGTACTTGTGCATATGTGCACAAACATGTACTTATTTTATTAAAATACTCCCAACCAGGCCATAATTCAAATCAGACTAAACATATAGGACCTTCTACCTATCTTATACAGATTTATCTTTAGCATCAAGATCAAACTCAGATCCTAAAGCGCAGAAACTAACCCTAGATCTGTTTTTGAAAACTAAATTTTAATTACACTAATTAACCTTTTTGGATTCTAGTTCGACCAGTTTTAGAATAGCTTTCTTCTAGATTTCTCTAGAATCTTAAATCTTAATACACTTATGTACCAGTCCTAAAACTTCTCAACCAAATAAGTTCATCTGATCACTTTTCGCGATTCAGTCCAGATTTCATCGCGAATTAGTCCTTTTTCGACTCAAAGGCCAGAAATGGCAAAAATCTCCAAATCGCCTCCAAATTCCAATTCAACTGATCGACTATGTTCTTTCTTTTATTTTATACAAGTTTCCCTTTTGTACCAAGTTCAGATTCAGCCCTGAAACTCAGTTATTTACGTTTTCAGCCTTGTTAGTAAAGTACTATTCACTTTTACCCTAGCCCTAATTCTATTTTCGTTTGACTCCAGATTTATCCCAACTTATTTATTGAGTAAACTATCCTTATCGAATTAAGTCCAAACTTGTTCACAAATTTTGAATAATTATGATTCTAACCAAAGCAAGTTTCCAAAATCATGAAATAGTCCTTCTGTCAAACTTTGTCAATTTCTGAATTTGTTCACTTCGAAAACCTTCTGCACCATCTCTGCATATACATCTATACACACAAATACTCACACACACATCTAGCCAATAGTAGACTCACACACACGAGCACACGAGTCAACAACAAAGCAAACACAGTCCACCAATATTCTTCCTCTAGCCAGCAGCAGCTGCACTGTGCACTGTCCACATCCTTCTTCCCTATGCAAGTTCCAAGAGAGCAGCAGCAGTGATCCTCTTCTTCGCCTTCATCTTTTTCTTCCAATAGTAGCAACAGCGTCCTCCCCTTCTCCCTGTTCTTCTTCTTCTTCTTCTTCTTCTTCTTCTTCTTCTTCTTCTTCTTCTCTACCTCCATGAGAATTGCAGCAGCAGCCATCAAGCTAGGAATAAAAGAAGCCAGCCATCCCCCCCCCAAACCTAGGTGAGAAACATCTTCCTCATGCACTCACACAAGCATTTCATAGCTTTAGCACACATTAGAGCACACACACTGCACTCCTTCCTTGGCGCACTACCAAATTGAGCCACGTCGCTGTCATGATGACCCTGCCATCACCGACCGATTCCTCTTGACTAAACTCTTCCTATACCTCACTCAAGATCCCAGCTGCATCCCCACGAACTCCAGTGCTGCCAATTACCGCCGATTACTATTTTTCTATTCTGCAGCGAACTCCCCAATTCGCCTCATCAGACCCATCTTTGAGCCAAATCAGTGGAAAATTTGTAGAGAGAAACACTCCTCATCTCAATTAGGCCTCTCTATTCAACTATATTTCAAAATTCATCTTGAGTCGACGAAATTGTCTTCTTCCTGTACCATCGTCACCATGCTCTCGTCGCCGGCCTACACCGTCGTTCCTTTGGACAAATTAACCACACCATTAGCTTCCTTGCATCTCTCTCTCACTCTCATTGCAAGGAATCGGGCTCCAGAGGACCATAGCGCAAAAGCCCAAATTTGAATCTCCATCTCCAGTCGCGTTGTTGAACTCTTCGTCAGTGCCGCCGTGCGCCAATTCCCCATAGCCACACCATCTAGACAACCCCAGAAATCTAGCCATGAGATTAATTTTTGGAATTAAACACCCGATCACCCTGACACCATTGAAGTTCCAAATTTTATTCTTCTGCTCTGGCGCAGCTCACCGTCGTTCGCCAGTGACCAGCCGCCAACCAATCCTAGTACACCAAAGCATAATAGATGGCCCTAGTTAACTCTTAGAATACACAAATACCACATCAAAAATATCTAAACCAAAATTAGATGTTTTACTCCTCTGCGGCGTGCCGCCAGCATGCTGCCCCATCACCGCCGGCCGTCCCCGTCGACGCTACTTTGTCCCACAGCTGCGCTTCAACCTCTTGAGTATATTACTTCACTACTCCTCACCTTGGTACCACACAAAATTACAGTTGGATTCAATGCCAAGATCATGTCTAGTGGCTTAAATTCACCGTGTCGCCGTTGTTCTTCTTCTTCAACACCGTTCATCACCATCCGTCCACCCAATGCTCAAAGCCACCATGATTGCGTTCCTGCCACCAACGCTGATCCATTTGAGACCTAGTCTTGGTTTTTGCACTAGGCTCGCCCAGATGCTAATATACAAAATAACGGGATCTAACTTGGAATTACCGAAACCCAAAGATGATCGAAAAATGCAGCTCAAAGTAATTGCACAACTCTTTATTTCAAAGAGGGCTCTACACGTTGAACGTTAGACACACTTGCCTATGTCGAAGAAACTATAAGCTGGATATATGATCTAAACTAGACCTATTACAAGGTATTTATAGTCCAATCATCTAAGTACGTATCATACTCAATAACCTAAACATATTAGACTCATATAACTAACTAACCCTAAACTACATAAACTTAGTTATACATATTCAGATCGGATTACAATTCCAAATGGAGAACAAATTCCTTTTCATGATCGTGAACCAATCCATGGTCGCGAAACCTTTCCGAACTCGATTATGGTCGCGAAGCCTTATGCGACCATGACTTGAACCTTTCCGAACTTGGTTCTGGTCGCGAAACCTTATGCAACCATGACCTGAAGATCCTCTTGGATCATGACTCCCTTGTTGAGAAGGAGCCAACCCCTGTTGCAACCTTTCGATTAAACTGGAGATGTGGAAATTGGGCTTGTCCATCTTCTCTGGTGTACCACTTTGTCGCACGTGCTCGTTGATCTTTTCAACCGATTCGAAAAGTCTCTTTTGTGACACTACGGGTGGTAGTCACCTTCTTCTCCAGGATCACATCTTCGCATAGAGGTTCATCTCGTTGGTAGACCAAGTCTTCAACAGATGGTAATTTGGAATCTGGCTCGTCATCCAGCATCGAAGGCTCGAAGAGTTTGAGGTGCTCAACATTGACAACCGAGTAAATATCCATGTATGGAGGTAACTCGAGCTGAAAAGTATTGTTACCCACTTTCCACAAAACCAAAAAGGACCATAACGAATGGGTTTGAGTTTCTTACCTTCACCATGAAGTGATGAGGACATCACCAACACAGATATGAACGCCGCTCCATCCACTCCTCCCACTCTGTTGCCCGAAGGCCATGGAGAACATCAAGTCGGCAGGAACCCACATGTCAAGCCTTTCAAGCCATCTACACTGAAGGTCCAGCATACCACGACGCTCCAAGATGAGCCCAAGAAGAAGCCCAAGTTGTCCACGCTCCAAGACAAGCCCAAGATGTAGCCCAAGTCATCCGCGAGTCTGATTCGGCCATCCAGGAGCACGCCAACTTCAAACGGACGTCCAGGCCATGTACGGAGTCCTTTTGGGGTGAATGAGCACTTTACAGAGAAGCCCACGACACCACCTTTCCGACGGATCTGGCCCCACTTCCAAATTCTGTCTGTATCTCCCGCAATCGACGAAACAATTCGCGGACAGATTCTACCGGGTGTTGCACCACCTCTACTTTGGCCCCAAGGCCCATGTATCCCTAGGATTACATGGGGGTGGGTTATCTGGCCGGTGGCCTAACTCTGGCTACCATACTCCTGCTACATATGGCCGCCACCCCCTATCCTTTTCGGTGGGTTTTGCTTAGATTATACCACTCAGACAGTTTTCGCCGTTCATCGGTTTGTGGAACCCCAACTTGAACTCTTCATTGGTAATTGGCAATATTCAGATTGCGCCTACCGTGTTCTTGCTTGTGTTCTCGATTCGCATGCAGGGATAAGCCTTATTGGCGAGGTCAACCATGTCTTGGTGGGGTTGATAACCAACGGAGCCGTGGTGTAGCGATTGCAAGGGTTCGAATCAATTCTAATTGGAAGCCGTATCGTCAACGTTGAGTTCTCCATCAATCGATTTACCTCTATACATCAGAAGATCGGGACACCGTTTACATCAGTTTGTATCAGAGCGAAGGTTGCCCGATAGGTAACACTGTCGCGCCCCGAATAGGGTACCACGACTACTCCCGTGGAGACCTAGCTCGCTGCAGCTGGCCTCATACATACATACCACTGACTTCCCAGGATAAGTCAAGCATAGGAGTTCATTGCAGCAGAGTAACTTACAAAACATTATTCGTAAACAATATGGCCTGCTGACCTGATACATCAAAAGGGTAATACAATGCCTTCACAGCACAAATGGTCTAATTAAAACAAAAAGACAACTACTCGGTGGAAGCTAGGCGAAACCCCCACAATCGAAAGAAGTTGACAGCAGAACAACACACATCAAGGCTCTGGCAGAATTGGCTCTCCTCCTTCTGGATCCACAAAATCTTCTAAGCCTTCGTCTTGGTCATGAAGCACTCCATCTATTGTTGATAGGTTGCAAGGGTGAGCACTTACGTATTCAGCAAGTCATAGGTAAGAGTAGAGATATGTATAGTAGAGATGACATGCTCCTATGCTATTGAGGGAAAAGAGGTGAGAGGGTTTTCCAAAAATACTTTTCTTCCAAGCTTTTCAAATCTCATGCTCATGGCAGCATTTCATATACTTAGGGCACAATCCACGTGCCTTTTAGCTATTATATGATCACTAGATTATGGTACTACCGCGACATGTCAACACATGACAGCCCACGGCAGTACCCCTTATCATGACAACACATGTCATTTGGGTAATCTTGACTTAACAAATTTTAATTTATAAAACAATACTTGTGTCACACCCCGTGGATTTAATCCACCGCGGCATACTCCTAAAACTCGGGAGCATGAGGTATTCGAATACATTTTTAACTCTACAGAGGGGTACCAATTTACCCGCAAGATATATCCACTTTCATGCCTTTCCTATCACAAGGATTGGACCCCTGACTCACTTCATACTGTGAGTGGCAAGGTGGAGATAACAAGAACTTTTGCCATGTTTCACACACAGTTCACCCCAGACCCCGTGGTTTTTTTCACGCAAACCACAGTTGTGGCGGGGTTACACAACCCCCACTAAATTGGCATCTTCCCACTCAGGGTCAGCGTGCATTATCACATCCTGTGATATGTGTTGGAGCGCACCCCGTGTAAATCGTGAATATGTCATATAGGGGTTCCATGTGTGATCCACATACTACTTGTTCAGGCCTATCCCATACCAGGCTTGCGGTTAGCACGTGTTTCATGCCACTAGATGCACAACACAAGGTTCTAGTCCTTATATGCCAGCGACCAGATCATACGACAAACCATGCACCTTCAGTGCATGTACATCCTTTGCCGTTATGCACCTCCAGTGCTACCGCCATCCCATACCAAAATTCTGGTTACGGCTAAGGGTTTTATTTCATGAATATAAATATATATACATATATATTAGTTCATGGCTCATTATTTGATCAATTCACATTTCACAGGCATCCAGCCTAGTACTGCCAATTCATAATTCAACCATTCTCAATCTTTCACATGCAATATTATTTATATTCAAGGTTATATTATAGCAACTCTTAAAATATAGGTTCAAGATGTCCAAGAATATGACTTGCCTTCCGCGTCGTAAGGAACAGCAGTTGATGTTGGGTCTGCGACGAAGTCTTCAAACTCGAGCTTTTGCTATGGACAAGGATCAAACAAGCAAACAGGTATTACAATCAATCCTACTCTTACTAATCCACTATATGCGATAATGCAAGAAGAAACATTTAGGTGATACAAGATTCGAGAGTTCTGGGAAGCGATTAGGGTTAAACTATGGAAACAACGGTTAAGATTAGTTGTCAAAGGTTTACAAGGTTTCAAATGTCTCAAAATATCATAATGATATCAAGGTTGCGATTGGTTCGCCCAAAAACAGCGAACGTCTTTTAGGTCGATATTCGGTTCAAGGCATCGACATAGGGTCGATGGATGATAGAGGGCTCAACTCAAGTTGTGACAGTAGAAGAAAATGTAGATCACAATATCAGGAGTCTAAGGGACAAAGTGTATTTCAGTTTGCATACCCAGAAGGGGTCAAACTGGCCCAATGGC
Organism: Pharus latifolius; assembly: GCA_019359835.1. Lineage (NCBI taxonomy): Eukaryota > Viridiplantae > Streptophyta > Magnoliopsida > Poales > Poaceae > Pharus > Pharus latifolius. The sequence goes on from CM033324.1 coordinate 68,119,433, forward strand.
ATTGGCTGAGATAGGCTGACAAGGGCTGACAATGCCCAAGAATGGCATTGACATGGTTTGAATAGTTCTCAGTGGTCAAAATGGGTTTCGATTCAAGCATATGGTGCACAAAGTAGTGAGGCAACTATTTGACAAAGTAGTTTTTGTTTTTCATGACCAGAGGTGGGTGAACAGGGCTAATGCCATTGGCTGGCATGGTGTGGCATAGAGTTGACATGGCCAGAAACTAGGGTTTAGTATAACTTTTGATCCAGAGATCTAAATGATGCCCCACTTTGTCTGGTAGTTAGGCATTTGTAACAGGAACAATTGACTCAACAGGATCTAGGGCAGGAGATGGCCGGAAAGTGATGAAAATCGGTGAAGAAGCCTGCTGATATGAAGTACATGCAATATAAACAGTACAGATCTAGAGCATAGTTATAACTTCTGTTCTAGACCGAATCAGCAGTCGTGCTAGAAGACAAAAATGTTCAAGAGGGTGGAAAACAACTAGATGGCAAGCTGGCTGGAGCTAGATCAGCCGGGATCAACGTCCGGCGACCGAAGAAGAAGAAGAGAACTCAAAATTGGGCATTTCTGATTCTGGGCAAAAGAACTCGATTCCTTCATTGTGGATGTTCTCTGGGGCATAAGAAAGCTAGGTGTGAAGGTAGATTAACTGAAGATGAACCAAAGAAGCTTAAACAGCAAGTTCAGTTCACATGCAAAGTGTAAATTTGGGGTTTTCCAGAGTTTAGCAAAATTGATGATTCTGGTTGCTTAGGGGTGCTTAGATGGGTTCACTGATCATGTTTGATCACAGGCTCAAGGGCTGAAGGGGTCTGGTTTGAGCTGAATTGCTCACTGGAGTTGCTGGAGAAAATCAGCAATTGCCGGCGACAGAAAGCATTTATACTTAATTCCATGCTTGAGTAGGATGAGGGAGATGAGACGAGCTCACTGGGGGTGTTGGATTGAAGGAGGCAGTGGAGAAGCTTGGCACCGTAGCTCCTCCTTGCTGCTCATCGGGGAAGAAAGGAACATGGCGAGTTTTTTTGGTTGCTGGTGTGAAGAAGTGTGTGAGAGAGTCACTAAGACCAGGGGGGTTTAAATATGTGTGGCAGGGAGGCTCCCAACGGCTACATTGCACGAGGAGTTGAAGTCGGCTGAGGTGACTGGAAAGTGACCGGGCGGCGAAGACAGGCGGCGAAACGACGTCCTCACCAGTCGTGTTAGCTGCACTGCTGTCTCTGCGATGAGGGGATGGTGAAGTGAAACCTAATCCGGGCATGGCTGCAACGTGGCGCGGTTTTGCTGTTGCTGTCGGGCACACGCGGGAGGGTGAAGATATGGCCGGTGCTGGAAGAGGTGATCCACAGTGGCGAACAGGGACTTACCACGTGGCGTCGAGGCAGCGGCTAAGATGGCTGTGCTAGTGATCAACGGCTAGGAGTTCACAGGCGCAGCAACGGTCGAAGTCGTGTGCTCGTGGTCGCATGCGAAGGGAGTTGAGAGCTGTGGTAGAGGTGATTGAAGACACAGCAGTGGTCGATTCTAGTGGTGAGGTCGAAAATAGTTGCTGTGGTCGAAGGCTGAAGATGTGGTCGATTGAATAGGCCTGGTCGAAGTCGAAATAGCAAATCTGGTTGGTTTGAGTAGCTTTGGTCGTGAACAGCAGCCCGTGGTCGAACCAGGGACTGAATTGTGATGGTTTTTGATTAGCTTAGGACTGCATTGTAAATCTGATCTTAAAGATCATTAATTTGGGATTTAGTTGCATGGTTGAGTATAATATTTCTATTAATACTCATTTAGCTCAAATTTGGAGAAAGTTTGATAAGATTTGAGGGATTTCATCTATTTTTGAAAATAGGGTAGAATTAGGGTAAAATAGATCTGGATTTTGTCGATCTCGAATTCTGGTAATTGGAGTGAGATTTTGAAGTCTAATCAGAAGGGAAATTTGCATCAAATAGCATTTGGGAGGCGTTCCCTAAAGAAATTCTGGATTTGGAGTTGATTTGTGGATTTTATCCTTTTCAGGCTTCCAGGTAAACAGAAAAGGACTTATTCGCAGTAAAATTTGGACTAATCTGCGAAAAGTGCTTAGATGAAACAATCTGGTTCCCATCTTTTTGGTGTAAGTTGAGGATGTATCTGGAGACATATTCCAAAAGGCACTTGAGTCTAGATAGGGTTAAATCATGATAACTCAGTTATCTGGAAACTAGGGTACTTAGGGTAAATCTGAATTTCCTGTTTTCGAAAACAGAAAGAAACTTAGATACTGAGAGTTAGGGTTAGAATTCGATCTGGCTCCTGAAGACTTTTATCTTCAGGCTAACTGGTAGGTCAAATCTGGATGGGCAGATCTTAATCTGGATCTAGAGAATAGATTTGGAGATTTTTAGGGTTTGAGAGAGATTAGGGTTCAGCTGATCTGGCTACAACTATAGAGATACATGCATGCAGGATTTTTATGAAAAAACTTTTCACCCCCAAAACCAGGGTGTTACAAACACTGTATCCCCTCCTTGTTTGGATTAATTATGTTCTTCGTCCTAGAGTCCAGAAAATTTGCTGTACAAAAAAAAATTGTTTACCTTGTCAAACCCTAGCCATTAATCTTGCATTGTTCTTATCAGTTTGCATCTTTGAATTTTTGCTCATCATTGTCGAGTGTCGGTTTTAGTTCTAGTCTTGGTCTAGTTTCCGTTTTGCATCTAGTAGTCGACTCAAAATCCATCTTGTTTCCTCGTCGCGTCCAAATTCCAATCTGTTGCTGTCCAGTTTGTTGTTTTCATCATATCTTTCTCATACGAACTTGGATTTTCATGTTCTTGTGCTTTCTGGAATCATAGAGAGAAATCCCACAAAATGTTAGTTGTGGATATTTTCAAATTCGGCCGTCTTTGGGACACTTAATTTTGGGCAAACTCGAGTCCAATTCAGATTCGAATTGTTCAATCCAAGATAGGTTCGGTAAAACTATCATATCTTTTGATTCCCTACTCTGTTTTTGGCATTCTTATACTTGTTGGAAACATAAAAAGATCCTCTACAACTCTTCTGTTGGGTAGATCTTCATATTCAGAGCTTTTGGAGTGCAAAATTCACTAGTACAGAAAAACTTTCTTCTATCGGTAAAAGAAACCCTTCTACTATCGGTTTTCGTACCGATAGAGATAGACACGATAGAACAAGATAGAACATTTTCTATCGGTAAATAACCGACAGAAAAAATTAACAATTCTATCGGCATATTAGGAGTATACCGATAGCAAACCCGTCGTAGTCTGACGATAAACGGTGGGAAAAATACCACTATTCTAACGGTTAATTACATGATTACCGACAGGAAAATATTACTATTCTATCGGCACCTTATGATTTTACCGATAGAAAACCCGTCGTCGTCTGACATTTAGCGTTGACAAAAATACCGATATTCTAACGGTTAATTACAAGTTTACCGACAGAAAAAAGTTTAGCACTCTCTCGGTTGGAAAGGAGATTACCGATAGAAAAAATCTTAGTACTCTCTCGGTTGTGTATGAGTTCACCAGCAGGAAAAATCACACTCTTCTAACGGTTAATTATAAGTTTACCGATAGAAAAAACTACAGTAGTCTCTCGGTTGTGGATGAGTTCACCGGCAGAAAAGTCACATTATTCTGACGGTTAATTTCAAGTTTACCAATAGAAAAATGGGTAGTAGTCTCTCCGTTGTGGATGAGTTTACCGATAGAAAATTTGTAGTAGTCTGTCGGCTATGAATGAATTTACCGATAGAACATTCACATATACAGTACGTTATCTACATTCACAATACAGTACATTCACATATACAGTACAGATGCAATACATTATAGATTGGATACACAATACAGTACAGATGCAAAGAAGGGTAAATTAACAGAACAGATTGACACATTAGACAGTTATTCACATTTATTCACATATATATGGACAAATACAAATTGCAATCCAATGTGGACATTTATTGACATATATATTTATTCACATGTATATAAACAGTCTATGCACAGAGTACACGAAAAAGAGAAAATTATCATGGCGGATGGTTGGGCGCAACTTCCTCCATAACATATTGAGCCCAGATTTGTCGAAGATCTCTAATCTTTGCATTTTCGTATGAGTCTTTCGACATGGCGATCTGCAAGCATGTGTGAATACTTAGTAACTAACTTCCTAATTTAGAACGTGACACCCAATTTTCAAATTTGAGTTAGCTATCGATGCTTACCTGGGGGAATTGGGCAAAGTTTGTCTGCACTAGGTCGTACATGTAGCGCAACACATAAAACCCGCATTCCCACGATTGCGGCTGCTGATGGCACTGAGATAATTGCATATGCGAAGACATGTTAGCTATTGTTTCCATAAACTAATTAAGCATAAACAAAAAATCTTGTGAGTACCTCATATTCTTTCCAAGCTAGTAGGGAGCCCTGCGGTGCGGCATGCCTCCCTCCAGCGGACACATATTTATCAAAAGCCCTGCATTTCAGTTAGTATTGCCGGTTAATGTATTATCATTAGCTAGTGAGGTGAAAATTTAAATCAAACATATAAGTTACTTACGCCTCCATATTCCCCTTGACCACATATTCGATCGATAATCTGTCACGCATCGAATCGAGGTAGTACACCTCGTTCCTCGGCGGACAGATCACGATGAGGATCCAGTGGCCCCTGCATTGTACGTAAAAGAGGACCGCTAGCTCAAAGTATATCTCAGGTGTAACATACAAGATCGAGTCAAATTAGTACGAAATGCACTAACCTTTGGTGGTACGGCACCAGAATGAACTCCCTGTCCTGCTGCGCCATCAACGCCTTGGATATGTATTGCTCAGCGTGCGCGGCGTCGTGCTCTAGCATCGTGAGGCTTATTTTCTCTGGGTCAAGGAAACCCACCTTGTCACACGCAGCCTCCGATGCTAGCCTGTACATGCACCTGCATGCAAAGGACGACATTAGCATTGCACAGAAAGTTACTACATTTCAAATGAACTACAACAATGCAGAGTTAGCAAACAGAGTTAGAAAACAGCAATACATAGCATCAGCAAACTCACAGGACTCCAGTCCGTATGATGGACATATCGAGCTCCCGCCAGTTATAGAGGTCAAACAGATCCTCGTGTGCCACGGATATACTCCCGGGCTCACGGTGGAACTGCCCAGGCCTGTAGGGAACTAAGAAGTTCAGATTGCGCCGAGCTCGGTGTAGATACCACTCATGGAGGTCTCTGGTTGATCGATCCAATTTGGGCAAAGCTGCCTCCGACATGAGTGGGAACCCGTTCCTGAACCTCTCCGGCTGTCCCTGTCGCCTTTTTCCCTTGCCTTTGCCCTTGCCTTTTGCCGGGGATTGAGCTCGTACCTTCGAAGGCAAGGGCGTGGTGATGGCGGCTTCCTTCCGAGGTGAAGGCGTGGATGCGCTGGGTGGGGTCGAGGCCATCTTTGATGTGTCCAGGGTCGCACGAGATCATGCCTCATGCCCCGAGCTGGGGGCGCAGTCCCCTGGTAGCCCAGCGGCAGGCCACTTCAATTAATGAGCACGTATGTTAGATTATGCAAGTTGAGTGTACTGAGTAGGATGTAATCTAAAATGTGTAGGATTTACCGGTTGTATTAGAAGACACTTCTTGGGCCACTGTACGTAGGAGCCCACTGCCTCAGCAAGTGTCTGCAGTTCCTCTGTTGGGACTGGCAACGGAGAATCGTTGTAGCCCGGCATGGCCATGTCCACCTATACCTTTGCAAACCCCAACCGCAGAGGTACACAGTGGACCCGGACATCCGGCCCAAACGGATAAACGAAGCCGTGTCCAACCACTTCCTGCCCGGCGCCTACGTGATTCTGTAGGATGCAGCCCTCCAACTTCTGCAAATTTGTAACAATTAAAACAGGTTAGCGAAACAACTCTAATAGAATGGGAGTGGCATCAACTTAAGTGCACATATGAAGGCTTGCAGTACCTCAAGTAGATCCACTGGATCCGCGAGTACCTTCGAAGCGCAACTGCTTATCCGACCCCGCGGGGTACCGTCGTCCTGGGGATCCGCATCTGCACTCTTGGCCAGCAATGCTTCTCTCAACCGTGCAAACTCTTCCCTCAGTTGTGCGACCTCGGACTACACCTCAGACTGCACCTCAGCCCGTATCTCAACCCGCATCTCCGCCCGTATCTCCGCCCGTACCTCAGCTCGTATCTTATCGGAGAGGTCAGCTTCCTTTTCCTTCCAGGAGCGGGCCTTCCACGACACAATGGCTCCCACGGCCCGTGTCCGCCCGGGATGCTCCTTATTTCCTAGAGCCCAGGTGAGGATGTCGTTCTCCCTCTGCGGGGTAAACAATCCCTCCGCTGCCTCCTTCTCAAAAGAGATCTGTTACATTTAAAGGTACCTTGTGAGACAAATTGCCTTATATACACTTGTGCGCACACAGTTTACGAGGTTAGCCAACTTACCATTCGCCTCACAACGTCGGCGTCCCCAGGGGTTGCGAACTGCACAGACCCCGTGGACGACACGGACCCCCTCCCCCTCCACCATCGCTTGCACCTCTTATCCTGGATCTCGGAGAGCGGTAACTCATGGGTGTCGATGACAGGATTTTGCTAGTCTTCCTTCTTCCACTGCTCCTCCTTCCCCGCATAGCCCCGGGATCCGAGCCGATGCGGGTGGTCGTTCCTCTTCTGGATGGCCCTATTCTTCTCGCTAAGGGCCTTGAACTCCTCAGTCCCCTTCTGCTTGGTGAATTCCTCCCATACCTCCTCCTATATGAAGGGGTACTTCTCGCAAGGAGATTTCCCCGCAGCGAGGAAGTTACTGACGAGCCAGCTCTTAAAGGTTTTTCATGTTCCGTTCATGTCCTTCAAGCAGGCAGTCCTAGGTGTATCGTCGGGGATGTTCCACTTAGCCTGTTTCTGAAAAATGCATACAATTAATCACGAGTTAGTTAAACTTTAGTATAAGCCAAGAGAACGTGATTACGAAAGAGTTCAGTGATTTCAGTTAATTTAACCTTCACTTCCGCCCACAACCTATCCCTCTCGTCCGCCGTCACGTCCTTCCAGCTCTGGACGGTGATCTTCACCCTTTCTTTCGCCAACAGCCCAACGTAGGCCGCGTACCTTCCAGCGTTCTTTCCAATCGGCCTCCCAAATTGGTTGAACTCACAAGAAAGATCTGTGCGTTTGGCCAAACGCCCCAACGTCGTCGCGCCTCACCCCACCCTCTTGCGCTGGGATGTAACAGCTGCATCTTCAGTAGTTACGATGGGGTTGGCCCTAGTCGAACCACTAGTACCATCCGATGAAGACGACGACATGTCTTCCCCTACAAAACCATCAACAAACCATATGGCAATTAATTCGCCTTGGAGTTCCATAACTCAGCCCAGGACTGGAGACTAACTAGGGCGGCAAAAGGGAAAATAATACAAAAAGAAAGATATGCATAAATTACTTCCTGAACTGTTCAGAAATATTTTCTATCGGTAAACACATGAGCTGCCGATAGACCATAACAATTACTTCCACAGAAGACAATTTTTCTATCGGCAAACCCGTGAGATACCGATAGAACATAACAATGTTCTCTACATATGGAATTTTGTTGACAAGCCACCATTCACTGTCATCACATAACATTCTTGATGATTTGCTATACTAATATTCATGGGCCAGCATTATTATTTCACACGTAAATATGCACACAAGCATCTAAGTGCTACTGTGCATAATCTTTAGCCTGTATGTGAGTCATCAGGACTTCACATCTATTAGGTTGGGAAAAGTCATGTATAGGCATTTGAAACATATACATCGAAGACCCATCCACATTGCCATATATTCATACCAAGTGAGTAAAAATTCCCAACCAAACTAGTACATTGCATGGCTCATGTCCTTCCAGATCCAAATTAAGTTTTACTACTTGTGCAGAAATATTTTCTATCGGTAAACACATGAGCTACCGATAGAATATGTGTAAGAACACCTCCAACATATAATGTGCATTACATGGCAGTTGGATACAATTGATCACACATACAGCAGTATAGATAAGTTAAAATCTCAAAACAGGTTCATTACAGCACTGGAACATGTTATGTAAACCCTAATGTAAATCAACATTGCATGCGGAATGTACATAATCCAACACAATAGGGAACCCTAGTGTAATTGCAAAACTCGAAGAATTAGTACGTGCAAAACACTAGGATCAAATAAGGAAGATGCTGGCAATAGAACGACGAATTAGGGTATTTACGGCGGCGATCAGTTCTGGTGATGGAGAGGCGGTATAGAATGCAGCGGCGGCCGGCGAAGGACGAAAATAAGAACCGGTGGCGGTGGCGAACCAGTGTCCAGCCGGCGATCGTCGTGTGGGAGAGAGGAAGTGAGTGGTCACGGCGGAGGTTGTGGTTTTCTTCGCTCTTGAAGAGACGCAGTGCTCTAAGGTGGAACTGTTCGAGTGGAGGGAGACCCAAGGGCCGTGTACGAGTAATAAAGTAGTGGAGAAACTTTTCTATCGGTACAACAAAATGATACTGACAGAATTATGTACTTTTCTATCGGTACAACAAAATAGTACCGATAGAAAAAGTAAATTTCCCGAAAAAATATTTGAAGTAGTGGATGCCTTTTTCTATCGGTATAAACAATAAAATCCCGTGAGACCAATTTTCCCCAGAAAAATTTTTTAATTAAGTGCTTGAGATTATAGTATTGGGTGCCCTTTTTCTATCGGTAAAAACAACAAAATACCGTCAGAGTAATGAAAAGGTACACACAATTTAACATCAAACAGACCGTGGTTGAAAGCTGCAGAATGATAAAGAAAGAGGGAAGATAGCCGAAAAATTGGAAAATTGACATAAAAAGAAATTGTTCATTCATTGTTGTTTTATCACTTACAAAAAAAAAAAACCCAAAATGCTAGGTCAAGGGGTGGTCTTAGCCCTGGCTGCATGTAGAATAGAGTCAGTTAGACTTGCAGCCAGGACGCAGGACTCCTCTAGCGACAAGTGCCAGAGTATTCTTCTATCGGTAAAAACAGGAAAAAACCGTCAGACAACAAATACCGTGAGACTAACGAATTTATTCTATCGGTAAAATAGAATAATACTGATAGAAAAAATAAACTTTTTGAAAACTTTTGAAGTGCCTGAGACACATGAAAGTAGCGGATGTCCTTTTCTATTGGTAGAAATAACAAAATACCGTCAGAAAAAAGTGATTTTTGGAGAGCTTAATTTGAAGAAGCAAGAGGCTGCGATGAGATTTTTGCAAGTGCTATTTGAAGGGAAGAATTAAGTATTTACAGGATAAAGGTACTGTACATGTTAGAACTCATGCTGTGGAGTAAAATTGAGATATATTAATGCTGTGAACTAGCTTATCATTAAGTTCTAAAGAAAAATGTACTGCCTGATGTATTAATGATAAGTTTCTCACCTTGCTGCAGAACTTGTGGGCTGTTTGCTTCGCATTTATCCCTGAAATAGAAATTAATCATCAATGGTTCTCAACCCATAATCCTTCTTCGTGGTCATCTCGCAGATACGTTGTTTCGTCAATATCTTCAGTACGGATAGATTGAATGTCCTCTAAAAATGGAGGTATTTCATCGAATTGGTTATACTCCTCTTTGTCGACAACATCTTCGTCCCCAACAATACGTCTCTTGCTGTGGAGGACAACATGCAAGTTTGGATTGGCCGGGTCAACGATGTAGAATACCTGTGTGGCTTGCTTTGCAAGTATGAATGGATCGTCTTGGTGTCCGACTCTACCAAGATCGACGAGAGTAAACCCGTAACTGTCAACTTGAACACCACGAGGGATTTCGACCCATTGGCATCGAAACAGGGGAATCTTAAGTAATCCATAATTGAGCTCCCATATTTCGTCAATAGCACCGTAATATGAGTTCAGCGCCCTTACTGACCTGGCATCCTCGGAAATAGCAAACAGTGTCACTCCGCTACATTGCGTGCTACTCTTGGCGTCTTGAGCTCTTGTGTAAAATGAATACCCATTGTTGTCGTACCCCTGCCAAGTCCCTACAGTGAATCTTGGGCCTCTAGCCAACCATGTCACAGTTTCACTTACGGAGCCCTCGGCAGCTCGCGTGACTCTTTCTTGGATCCACTCAGCAAATTTCCTGTTATGTTCTCTGCTGACCCAAACGTCTGACTTCAAAGGATTCTGTGACCGTAACATTACCTTGTGCTCGTGTATGTATGGCTCGACCTCCATCATGTGTTGTAAGACCCAAAAATGTGATTTTGCGTACACATCACGAGCGGGGACGATAGCTTTGAATCCAATCGTTCCGATTCCCTGAAGCCTACCCTCGTGTCAGGACCTAGGGACGCCAATTGGGTCAACCCCAGCCATATAATCTGTGAAAAATTCAATCACCTCCTCGGCGGCATAACCTTCCATGATACTCCCCTCGGGTCGACGACGAGTCCTTACGTATCCCTTCAATACACCCATAAATCTCTCAAATGGATACATGTAGCGCAGGCACACGGGTCCACAAAACTTAATTTCTCTGATAAGGTGAACAATCAGATGGACCATAACATCAAAAAAGGATGGAGGGAAATACATCTCGAGCTGACAAAGAGTTGTAACCACGTCGCGTTGCAAAGCATCCAATCCATCCGGATCAATTACCTACGAGGACACAGTTGCGCCAATTATTCATATTAGAAAAATCTTCTAATTAAGCTCCACAGATGGAGGTACTGAACTTATAGTACGAGTGCACGTACTTACCTTGCAAGATATTGCGTTGAAGAAATAACATAGGTTTGTGATTGTCTCTCTGACTTTAACTGGGAGAATGCCTCTGATAGCAATGGGAAGCATTTGTGACATCAGGACATGATAGTCGTGGGACTTCGTGCCAACCAGTCTTAGGTCCTTCATGGACACAAGTTTTTTCAAGTTTGTGGAGTACCCACATGGAACTTTAACACCGTGCAGGCACCGACAGAGATCTGTTTTTTCACTCTTGGACAACGTATAGCAGGCCGGAGGGAGGTATGTACGCTTTCCATTCTCTAAAGGTGCAAGCTCAGTCCTTATCCCCATTTCCACCATGTCACGACGAGCTTTCACACCATCCTTTGTCTTTCCCGGAATGTTCAACAACAAACCAATCAAACTGTCACAGACATTTTTCTCTACATGCATGACGTTAATGCAATGTCGAACTTGTAAGTGCTCCCAGTACGGTAGATCCCAGAGAATCGATCTCTTCTTCCAAACATTTTTTTCTCGAGGTTTAGAATGCTTACCGAACTCAACTTTGATGTCGTTCACGCGCGAGTAAATCTCCTTACCGGTCAGAAACACTGGAGTGATCCCTTCTCAGGCTTCCCGTTAAATGATTTCCTCTTCTTACGGTACGTGTGATGCACCGGAAGAAACCTGCGGTGACCCATGTACATTGTTTTCCGGCAGTTTCGCAGCCACATGCTCTCAGTTTCATCTAGGCAAATAGGGCAAGCCTTGGCTCCTTTCGTACTATACCCCGACAAATTACCATAGGCCGGAAAATCATTTATGGTGCAAAATATCAGGGCCCGCAAGATGAAATTCTCTTTCTTGTATGCATCCCACACCTGCACACCCTCGCTCCACAATTTCTGTAAGTCTTCGATTAAAGGCGCTAGAAACACGTCAATATCATTTCCGGGTTGTCTGGGTCCTGAGATTAGTAACGCCATCATGATGTACTTGCGCTTCATGCATAACCAAGGAGGAAGATTGTAGATGCATAAAAGAACAGGCCAAGTGCTGTGCCGGCTGCTCATATTACCATGTGGGTTCATACCATCTGTACTCAGCCCGAACCTTACATTCCTAAGTTCGCCGCCGAACTCAGCAAATGTTCTGTTGATGTTTCTCCATTGAATAGAATCAGCTGGGTGTCTCAGTTTTCCGTCTAGTTTCCGGGGTTCAGCATGCCAACGCAAGTGCTTCGCGACTTTCGGATTTGCAAACAGCCGCTTCAATCTAGGTATCACAGGCAAGTACCACACAGTTTTTGCCGGGGGTCCTTTCTTTACCTCGTGACGTTCACTATCAATCCGGTCCCTACGCGTATACCTCGATGCGCCGCATCTTGGACAAACATGCAAACTGGAGTACTCATTACGGTACAACACACAATCATTTGGGCATGCGTGTATTCTTTCGATTTCCATTCCCAACGGACACAACAGTTTTATGGCTTGGTAAGTAGATCTTGGCAACTCATTTCCCTCTGGAAGCATGTCCGCTAGAAGATCTAATAGTGCCGTGAAACTCTTATCACTTCAACCGTTTCCTGCCTTCAAGTTATATAATCTCAGCACAGAAGACAGTTTTGTAAATGTTGCACATCCAGGGAACAGAGGCTTCTCAGAGTCAGCAATCAGTTTCTCAAATTCACAGAAGTCATTTTCGTTGTAATCTTCCTCTACATCACGTAACATCTCATCTAGATTGTCATCATCATCATCTACGTGCACATCGGAATGAACATTACCAAAATTCAGATGATCATCGATATTATTGCAATCCACATCCGAGTAGTGCTGATTGGTAGTAGTGGTGCTTGTTTCCTCAAGATCTTCGCCATGCCATATCCAACGGGTGTATCGCGCGTTAAAACCACGACGAATCAAATGACTCTTAATTTGATCAGAGTTGCTAAACCTCTTCAAGTTCATACAATCTGTACAAGGACAGAGCATATTTTTCTCTCCCTTCCTCTCCTTTTGTTGCTCAGCAAATTTAATAAACTCATTCACACCATCCAAATATTCAAGAGTAGTACATTTTATTCCATACATCCAATATTTTCTGTCCATCTACAATTAACAAAATTTAACGATTAAGTTATGTATATGTACATGTACAGCCTTTTACAACAGATACATGTGTTGAACCCTAGCCTGACGAAATTAACACTAATTAACCTAGCTAACTACACAATACAAGCTAGTTAGCTCCTAAAACATGACGCATTTCCAGCTACCAAGCTCCCAAGCTTAGAGCTACAAACTTGGAACTACACAATATAACTAGCTTGCAAGTAGAGAGGAAGGGAGATATAGAGGGAGAGAGAGATAAGTGTCGACAATTAAGCCTACCTTAAAGAGAGGGGCGCAATCAACTTCCCTCTAGCCTGCGCTGATCACCCTAGCAGTATAGCTGCGGGCGTGGAACTTTCGTCACAAACAGAGGGACACAGAGTTCAACAGAACAAATTAAAGAGCAGTTAAGCAATGGTCGAGTGGAGTTTTAATTATAATGGACATTTTTCTAACGGTAAATACATGAAATAACCGTTTGACTAACTTAGGTAATTTGCCGCTCACATATTATATCGGTAAAAACACACACATACCGTTAGAGAATGTACATTATCGAGCAAGTACAGGACTTCTTCTTTCGGTAGATATGTGTATTGACCATTAGATCATGCATGACACAGCACGTACATGGACTTCTTCTTTCGGTAAATATGTGTATTGACCGTTAGATCATGCATGACACAGCACGTACATGTGTTTTTCTATCAGTAGATATGTGTACGAACCGTTAGATGATGCATGACACACGAGCAAGAGTTTTTCTATCGGTAAATATGTGTATTTACCGTTAGAATATGCATGACTGAGCAAATATATGTATTTTCCTATCGATAAATATGTGTACTTACCGTTAGAGGAGGTACTGGTACCAAACTGGGACAAACATGCACATGCCATTTCTCACATTCAAGGAATCATATCAATGTAACATCAAACAGATATTACATCAAACAGATATTACATCAAACGGATCTTAACTAGAAGATAAAGCAATATATTTCAAGAAATGCTAATTTGTGGATTAACTAGGAGACACAAAAATACTTTTCTTAGGTACTTGGGACTTCATCTTGCCAAAGAAATTACACATGCCAGTTCACAAATTCAGGTACAAACATACACATGCCAGTTCACCAATACAAATTCAGGTACAAACATACACATGCCAGTTCACAAATTCAAGTGCATGTCTGAAACAGTAGTACAAATACACACCTACCTACCAATACAATTAAATACACAAATAGTCCCTGCACATTCAAGTTCATGTCCCAATTAGCAATACATGATACACAAATATACAACAATATACAAATAGAACAATTCACACATTCGATGTATATTACAAAAGCCACGTCTGAAATTAACAAGAGATCACGACGAGGACCCAGTGGCCCATACATTTTACATAAAAGAGAACCTTTGCAGGTTGCCACAATGCAACTACCGACTACAAGTTAGACCTGATACATCACAAATCCATTCATCCAAAACAGCAAATGTCTGAACCACATTGGACTTAACCATAAGAGTTCAGTTCGAAGACGCCCGAGGAGTTGGAACTGCCGTCGACATACATTTGTACGTATTGGTGATTTCCTTGGACTCAAACTCGATCAACTCAACTCAACTCAACTCAACTCCATTAACAAAAAGAACCTACCTTCTAAGATGTTGTTCTGTGTAGTGATGGTGTAGAATGGTTGTGCAAATAACAACAATTCTTCTTCTCCAAGCAGGTAAGCATCTGGCCACAAGCTGGTGCATGCAAAAAAATGTAAGATGCTTTCTATAGGTCCTGATTTGAGAAACACGCTGGGCTTAAGGATCTTCTCGACCGAGCCAACCAAGATCTCGCCCTTCACGTCCTTCCAGCTCTCGACGGTGATCTTCACCGTTTCTTTCGCCAACAAACCAACGTAGGCAGCGTACTGCGATGAAGAACCGTGAAATACGTTGCCCCTCATGAGCATCATCCAAGAACCTGAACAGATCATAATCATATTGAAAAGAAGACACATCAAAATGAAGGATACAAAAAAGCAGAATTATTGCCATAATCGGATTAGAATAATCTAACAATATTGCAGAAATTTTACGTACCTTCCTTGGGATGCTGAAGTCTAGAGGGCGTCGATGGAGGTGCGGAGGTGCAGCCGTCCCCTGTAGAGGTGTGCCGGCCGTCCATGAATTGTGAGAATGAAAGAGACATACCCGTGTATTTATACAACTATATATTTTCTATCGGTACAAAAACAGCATACCGTTAGTAATAAAAACATCTGTAGAAGGCGAATGGTTCTATCGGCACAATACATATTACCGATAGGAATTTTTGTATATACTCTATCGGTGTGTACGTACATTCCCGATAGAGTATTACAAGTTGTACAAGACCAACAGTTTGAATTATTACTTTGGATTAATTTGTAACTTTGCATTACTGATATTGAATTGTTGCTACACATATATTAGCCTTCCGAGCTCCACTTTCTTCCAACTCAGTTACTGGTTTATCTTGCAATCGCCTCACTCACGCTCGTCACGGTATCACGAACCAGCCACCAGTTGCACCCCTACTGCCTTGGTAAGAACACTTGTAAGAGCGTGGTAAGACGCTTGAGAGTGTGTGATTGATTTCCCCCTCCACAGCCTAGTAGTTGATAGTGATAATACTCTGGTGTTGTCTTCTATTTTCTATTAACAATGACAGGTGATACATCTGATGGAGACAAGTGTATTACAAAAGGAGAGCTCATGAAACTCCTGGGTAAACAACACAATGCCATTAATGAGCACCTTAATAGCAAGCTTGAAGATACTACAGCTAGCATGAATAACTTGCGACGAGACATGGCGACACTCACCAATAGCTTGGCCACGCTCACTACACGCATTGAAAGAATGGCAAAAAATCAGCCACCTAACAACGGTGCTAGACGGGGGGAAGTGCGCGATGCAGCACAAGATAATGAGGAGTCTATTGCTGGAGATGATGATGATGCTCGGCAAGCCCGCGATGCTGACGCTGAACTCGCTGCTGCCCAACATGCACGTCACCAACGCTACTTCAATTACAACCGTCAAGGTATGGGAGGTAGTAACTTTAATCACCGCAATGGTCGTGTTAATGATGATCCTTTTGCTAAAGTTAAATTTACCATACCATCTTTCTCTAGTGTATATGATGCTGAAGCTTATCTAGATTTGGAAATGACAGCTGAACAAAAATTTAACTCCCATTTAGTCCCCGAGGTACATAGAGTTAAACAAGCTACTAGTGAGTTCAAAGATTTTGCTATCATTTGGTGGAACGAATTAGTTATTCTGGCTTAGAACCTAATATGTGGGATAGGCCAAAGCGAGCTATGCATGGTAGATTTATTCCTCCTTCCTATAAATGTGATTTGTGTAAGAAATTACAGTGTTTGAATCAAGGTAATAAGTCTGTAGAGGAGTACTATCAAGAGCTACAAATAGGCATGTTGCGTTGTGGAGTAGTTGAGGATGATGAGGATAAGATGGCTCATTTTTATGGGGGTTTACGTCGTGAAATCCAGGACCTAATTGATTACAAAGAATATGATACGATCAATAGATTGTTCCATCTTGCTATGTTGGCAGAAAAAGAATTGCAGGGAAGGCCACAAAGGACAAGGAGCAACTTTGGTAGTACATCTACACTGAGCTCGACACCGGGACAAGTTGATGAGGACATCACTCCTATGCATACGCCCGAGACTCCTCCAGTTGTGATGCAATGACCCATCACAAGAGCACGAGCACGGCAATTGAATCAACAGGTGAGCTCGTTCCTAAGTGCCCGTGTATATACTTGTGAGGATAGTATGCTACCTAATGATATTATTGATTATATTGTACTTAGGAACTTTGGAGAGGATCATGAAGGCCTTGGGAACCAGCAAGGGCCAGGAGGGAGGCAAGGAGGGCGTCCAAGTCAAGTTGGAGTCCCAATTCATCTCGGAGTCGGAGTCCCAATTCATCTCGGAGTCGACTACCTCGGCCACCAGGAGCAGTGTTCACTAAAATCATCGCCCAGGCCACAAACGGACTACGATTTCAATGATCCACATATGTATCGAAAGCTAAGGAGATAACCTTTCCAATGGCACCGGTTTCAGGTCAATTGGACTGCTGAGTCGACGGGAATTCGTGTTACAAGTTGGCGGACAGAATCTGTCCCAGGGTGCTGCGTCACCAATTTGGGCCTTTGGCCCATGTATCGTGTTGGAGTCCATCACGGACACGTCTAGGGTTTCTAGGACGTCCCTTAGCCCTTATATTCAGTAGCCACCTCTAGGGTTTGGTTTGGGTTTTGCTTAGATCAATTCTGTCTTTGAACAGTATCGCCGTTCATCGGTTTGTGAGACCCCAACTCGTGAGCTTCATCCTCAATTGCAAATTCAGTTGCATCTTTCTCGTTCTTGCTTGTGTTCTCGATTCGCATGCAGGGATAAGCCTTCTTGGCGAGGTCAATCGTGTTTGTGCATGGTTGATAACCAACGGAGCCGTGGTGTAGCGATTGCTGGGTTCGGATCGGTTCTGATCGGAAGCCGGATCGTCAACGTCGAGTCTCCACCAATCGACTTACCTCTACCTGTCGGAAGATCGGGCCACCGTGCGCATCAAGTGGTATCAGAGCCTCGGTTTCCCGTCAGGTATCATTGTATCCCTTTTAGTTTTGTTTTTCCATCGTCCTAGAGTCCAGAAAATTTGCCCCACAAAAAAAGTTCATCATCAATTCCGCTGTCCTACAACCCTTTGAGCTTTGCAATTTCGTTTTCAGTATCGTATTGTTGAGTATTGATCCATAGTCATCGTCTTGTTGCTGGTTTGAGGTCGCGAGCCGCCTTGTGTCAATTGCCCTGCACCGCTGGCCATCCTTTTTCACCCGCAAACCTAATCCTATTCTAGCCTAACCGGGAGAAAGATCTGAATTCGCGAGCAATTCCAGATTGTGCAGTGTTCACTAAAACTGGCATAACTTTTGCATACGAACTCCGATTTGGGTCTACTTTTTTTTGTTTCGAAGGGGACGACGACGCGCATCTGAAAATTCCACAAGTCTTTAGACCTGTGCATTTTTTTTGACCCTCAAAAAAAGCTTCTAAGACCGAGTTTCGACGCCCGGAAGTTTGCTGTCCTGTTTTGTCAATTCTTTCGGGCATCGGTTTCCTGTCGTTTGTTGCTTCAAATTGTGAGATTTTTGTTTCTCCTCTGAGTTAAGAGGTATATATTTGTGTTAGAAAAAAAAAAGAAGTGAAAAAAAAAATAAGAGGAGAGAAAGAGCCAAACCGCCAAAAAAAAAAAAAAAAAAAAAAAAGAGAGAAGAGAAAGAGAAGTAGAAAATCAGAATTGCTTGCATCCTTTGAGTCCTTTGTGCTGTGATATATCCCTTGCTAGGTTGAACTAGTTCTAGGAGCACGCTTAGGCCAGCAACTGTGACAAGAACTTTGAATCTTTATTCAGCTTTGCTAACTGTTTTCGAAATTTGCTAATCCTTGCTACTATACTTTGCCTTCCAAGCTCCACCTTTCTTCTGATCAGTTCAGGTTCAATTCGGCAATCGTTACACTCAAGCTTGTCACGGTATCACGAACCAGCCGCCGGTTGTACCACCTGTTGCATTGGTAAGAACACTTGTAAGAGCGTGGTAAGACGCTTGAGAGTGAGTGAAACCACCTTCTGCCGCCAAAGTAGTTGATAGGGATTATACCACCGGTTGTTTTTGTTTCTTTTGTCTTTCTTTCAACTAACAATGGCAGGTAATGAGGAAGATGAGTGTGTTACACGGAACGAGCTTAACAACGCTCTCAATGACATCAACGCAAACATCGCAAGGATCGGCCAAGATAACGACCAAAGATTGGAGAGGATAGAGCGAAGCATCGCCAATCTTCTTACCAGGTTGGAAAATTTTGAGAGACAGCCGCCTCCCAATGGAGCTCGCAGAGTGGAAGATCAAGAAGAGTCTGTCGCGGGAGATGAAGTGGATGGAGAGGGCCATGATGCCTTTGCCGCTCGCGCCGCTGCACAGGATGTGCGACAACAACAACGCCTGAATAACAACCGTCAAGGTATGGGAGGTAACAATTTTAATCCTCGTAATGGTCGTGGACATGATGATTCTTTTGCTAGGGTTAAATTTACCATACCATCTTTTTCTGGTACTTATGATGCTGAAGTTTACTTAGATTGGGAAATGACAGTTGAACAAAAATTTAACTCCCATCTTGTTCCTGAGATACATAGAGTTAGACAAGCTACTAGTGAGTTTAAAGATTTTGCTATCATTTGGTGGAATGAGATAGTAAATGCTGGATTAGCACCTGATACATGGGATAGATTAAAACAAGCTATGCGTAGAAGATTTGTTCCTCCTTCTTATAAACGTGATATGCGCAAGAATTTGCAACGCTTAAATCAAAATAATAAATCTGTTGAGGAGTACTACCAAGAGCTACAAATAGGCATGTTGCGTTGTGAGGTAGTTGAGGATGAGGAGGATAAGATGGCTCGTTTTTATGGGGGATTACGGCGCGAGATTCAGGACATAATTGATTACAAAGAATATAATTCTATCAATAGATTGTTCCAGCTTGCTATGTTGGCAGAAAAAGAATTGCAGGGAAAACAGCAAAGGCCAAGGAGTAATTTTGGCAACATACCCACACCAAAGACGACGCCGGGGACAACCAAATCAGCTCCACCCCTTTCTGTTCGGTCTGCTGCCCCCTCCATGAGTAGGGCGCGTTCAGCAGCACCATCACCGCCATCACGAGTTCCCGAGGTGAGTAAATCTAACCATGTGCAGGCACCAACAAAGAGTTCTTCATCGGTGGCTTCCACGGGTCGAACAACGGAAATTGTGTGCCACCGATGCAAGGGGATGGGCCATGTCATGAAGGATTGCCCAAGTCGTCGAGCGTACATTGCAACAGAAGAAGGTGGGTACATTAGTGCTAGTGATGTTGAGGATGAATATGCTCTTGTAGCTAACCTTGCAGATAATGAGGATGACCATGAGACGGACGACGATGATGAGGAGATTTTAGGGACCGCTGCCACCAAGAATTATAGGATAATCATTGTGCAACGAGTGTTGAGCGCTCAAATGGAGCAAGCAGACAAGCTACAACGCCATAATTTGTTTCAGATGTACCTCATCGTCAAGGACCGTCGTGTTCGTGTCATAATTGATGGTGGGAGCTGCAATAACTTGGTGAGTTCAGATCTGGTGGAGAAGCTTTGCTTGCCCACACGTGCACACCCTCATCCCTACCATATTCAATGGTTCAATAACAGCGGTAAGGTGAAGGTAACACAAACGGTGAGAGTGCAATTTTCCATTGGAACATACCATGATTTTGCTGATTTTGATGTAGTGCCTATGCAAGCATGTTCCCTTTTGTTAGGCCGTCCATGGGAATTTGATACTGATGCAATTCATCACGGTAGAAGTAACAAATACACTCTTATGCACAAGGGGAAGAAAATCACTTTGCTCCCTATGACTCCTACTGAAATTGTGCAATGTGACAAAGAGAGAGCTGAAAATGAGAGAAAAGAGAGTGCGCTTGAATCTGAAAATCAGCAAGTGGCTAAAAATATTTTTCCACCTAAGAAAGACAAGAAAGAACCTAGTTCTAGGTCCGAGGGAATTAAATTGAAGGGTGGTGTTATGCTTGCTACAAAATGTGACCTTGCTGAAATTAATGAGAATGATGCACCGTGCTATGCTTTGATATGCAAAGATGCTTTGTTTTCATTGGATGATATGCCCAGTACTTTGCCTCCTGCTGTCACTAACCTTTTGCAGGAGTATGCAGATGTTTTTCCTGCCGAGATACCTCCAGGACTCCCACCCATACGAGGGATTGAGCACCAAATTGATTTGATACCTGGAGCGAGTTTGCCAAACCGAGCTGCTTATAGGACCAACCCCGAGGAGACTAAGGAGATTCAGCGCCAAGTCCAAGATCTTTTGTCACGATTGAATCCACATGGTTTATATATGCCTCTTCCTGTTCCTAGCACTCCATGGGAGGATATATCTATGGACTTTGTTTTAGGACTGCCTAGGACCAAGAGGGGGAGGGATAGTATTTTTGTGGTGGTTGATAGATTTTCTAAGATGGCTCACTTTATTCCTTGTCATAAGAGCGACGATGCTGTTAATATTGCTAACCTTTTCTTTCAAGAAATCGTTCGCTTGCATGGTATGCCTTCTACTATTGTTTCAGATCGTGATGCCAAGTTTTTGAGCCACTTTTGGAGAACTCTATGGAATAAATTGGGGACCAAGCTGCTGTTTTCAACAACATGTCATCCCCAAACCGACGGCCAAACCGAGGTAGTAAATCGTACATTATCTACTATGTTGAGGGCTGTTTTGAAGAAGAATTTGAAGATGTGGGAAGAGTGTTTGCCGCATGTTGAGTTCGCTTATAATAGGGCGGTACACTCCACCACCAAGGTAAGTCCTTTTCAGGTAGTGTATGGCTTCAATCCCCGTGCTCCTATTGATCTATTACCTTTACCTACTAGTGAACGAGTTAATCATGATGCTAAGGTACGTGTTGAATTTATTCTGAAATTGCATGAAAAGACTAAGGAAAATATTGAAATGATGAATGAAAGGTATAGGACTGCGGGAAGTAAAGGTAGAAAGGAAGTAAAACTTGAACCGGGTGATTTAGTATGGTTACACTTGAGAAAGGATCGTTTTCCAGAATTGCGAAAGTCTAAATTAATGCCTAGAGCTGCTGGTCCTTTCAAGATACTTGAGAAAATAAATGATAATGCATATAAACTTGAGTTGCCGCCCGAATTTGGGGTTAGTCCCACATTTAACATTGCAGATTTGAAACCGTTCATGGGAGAAGAAGATGAGCTTGAGTCGAGAACGACTCCACTTCAAGAGGGGGAGGATGATGAGGACATCACTCCTATGCATACGCCCGAGACTCCTCCAGTTGTGATGCAAGGACCCATCACAAGAGCACGAGCACAGCAATTGAATCAACAGGTGAGCTCGTTCCTAAGTGCCCGTGTATATACTTGTGAGGATAGTATGCTACCTAATGATATTATTGATTATATTGTACTTAGGAACTTTGGAGAGGATCATGAAGGCCTTGGGAACCAGCAAGGGCCAGGAGGGAGGCAAGGAGGGCGTCCAAGTCAAGTTGGAGTCCCAATTCATCTCGGAGTCGGAGTCCCAATTCATCTCGGAGTCGACTACCTCGGCCACCAGGAGCAGTGTTCACTAAAATAGTCGCCCAGGCCACAAACGGACTCTGATTTTAATGATCCACATATGTATCGAAAGCTAAGGAGATAAACTTTCCAATGGCACCGGTTTCAGGTCAATTGGACTGCTGAGTCTACGGGAATTCGCGTTACAAGTTGGCGGACAGAATCTGTCCCAGGGTGCTGCGTCACCAATTTGGGCCTTTGGCCCATGTATCGTGTTGGAGTCCATCACGGACACGTCTAGGGTTTCTAGGACGTCCCTTAGCCCTTATATTCAGTAGCCACCTCTAGGGTTTGGTTTGGGTTTTGCTTAGATCAATTCTGTCTTTGAACAGTATCGCCGTTCATCGGTTTGTGAGACCCCAACTCGTGAGCTTCATCCTCAATTGCAAATTCAGTTGCATCTTTCTCGTTCTTGCTTGTGTTCTCGATTTGCATGCAGGGATAAGCCTTCTTGGTGAGGTCAATCGTGTTTGTGCATGGTTGATAACCAACGGAGCCGTGGTGTAGCGATTGCTGGGTTCGGATCGGTTCTGATCGGAAGCCGGATCGTCAACGTCGAGTCTCCACCAATCGACTTACCTCTACCTGTCGGAAGATCGGGCCACCGTGCGCATCACAAGTCAAATTAGATTCGCCTCTTGTTGTTCAGTCTGCTGCTCCCTCCATGAGTAGGGAGCATTCAACAGCACCGCCACCACCGTCACGTATGCCCGAGGTAAGTAAATCTGCTAGTGTGCAGGTACCAGCAAAGAGTTCATCATCGGTCGCTTTCCACGGGTCGAATAAAAGGGATCGTGTGCCACCGTTGCAAGGGACTGGGCCATGTTATGAAGGATTTCCCAAGTCAGTGAGCGTACATCGCAAAGGCAGACGGTGGGTACATTAGTGCTAGTGATGTTGAGGATGAATATGCTCTTGTAGCTAACCTTGTAGGTAATGATGATGCTCATGAGACAGACAACGATGGTGAGGAGATTTTAGGCATCACTGCTACGGAGAGTTACAGGGCCCTCATTGTGCAGCGAGTATTGAGCACTCAAATGGAGCAAGTGGAGAAGCTACAACGTCATAATTTGTTTCAGATGTTAATTATCATCAAGGATCGACATGTTTGTGTCATAATTGATGGTGGAAGCTGCAACAACTTGGTGAGTTCAGATCTGGTCAAGAAGCTTGGCTTGACCACACGTGCGCATCCTCATCTATACCATATCCGATGGTTCAACAACAGTGGTAAGGAGAAGGTAACACAAACTGCGAGAGTGCATTTTTCCATTGGAACATACCATGATTTTGCTGATTTCAACGTAATGCCTATGCAAGCATGTTCACTTTTGTTAGGCCATCCATGGGAATTTGATACTAATGCAACTCATCATGGTAGAAGTAATAAATACACTCTTATGCACAAAGGAAAGAAAATCACTTTGCTTCCTATGACACCTGCTGAAATTGTGCAATGTGCTAAAGAAAGAGTTAACAGAGATAAAAATGAATGTGATAAAAGTGAGAACCACATTGTAGCTAAAGAACTGAACCCACTTTACAAGAAAGAACCTAGTTCTACGAAATCTGAAATTAAATTGAAGGGTGCTGTTTCACTAGCTGCTACATCTATTTTGCATGATATGTCTCATGTTATGCCGCTATTGCTCCTCATCTTTTGCAGGAGAATGTACTTGAGTCGAGGACCACTCCAATTCGAGAAGGGGAGGATGATGAGGACATCACCAACACACACTAGTACAGAAATGCAGTCTTCTATCGGTAAAAAAAACCCTTCTACTATCGGTTTTTGTACCGATAGAGATAGACACGATAGAACAAGACTGGACATTTTCTATCGGTAAATAACCGACAGAAGAAGTTCACTATTCTATCGGCATATTATGAATCTACCGATAGAAAACCCGTCGTATTCTTACGTCCAGCAGTTCGAAAAGTACCACTATTCTAACGGTTAACTACAAGATTACCGACAGAAAAAAGCTTAGTACTCTATCGGCATATTAGGAGTGTACCGATAGAAAACTCGTCGCTAGCGGATTGAAAAGTACCACTATTCTAACGGTTAACTACAAGATTACCGACAGAAAAAAGCTTAGTACTCTATCGGCATATTAGGAGTATACCGATAGAAAACTCGTCGCTAGCGGATTGAAAAGTACCACTATTCTAATGGCTAATTATAAGTTTACCGACAGGAAAACTCACACTATTCTATCGGCATATTACAAGTTTACCGATAGAAAACTCGTCAATAGCGATTGAAAAGTACCACTATTCTAACGGTTAACTACAAGATTACCGACAGAAAAAAGCTTAGTACTCTATCGAATATGTATGAGTTCACCGGCAGGAAAGGTCAAACTCTTCTAACGGTTAATTTTGATTGTACCGATAGAAAAAAGGACAGTAGTCTCTCGGTTGTTGATGAATTTACCGATAGAGCAATCACATATACAGTACTTTATTTGCATCACAATACAGTACATTCACATATACAGTACAGATGCAATACAGTATAGATTGGATACACAATACAGTACAGATGCAAGGTAAATTCACAGAACAAATTCACACATTAGGCAGTTATTCACATTTATTCACATATGTATGGACAAATACAGATTGCAATCCAATGTGGACATTTATTCACATATATATATTTATTCACATGTATATGAACAGTCTATGCAGAGTACACCAAAAGGAGAAAATTGTCATGCTGGATGGTTGGGTGCTACTTCCTCCATGACATATTGTGCCCAGATTTGTCGAAGATATATAATCTTTGCATTTTCATATTGGTCTTTCGACATGGCGATCTGTAAGCATGTGTGCATACTGAGTAACTAACTTCGATCCTAATTTAGAACGTGACACCCATTTTTGAAATTTGAGTTAGCTATCGATGCTTACCTGGGGGAATCGGGAAAAGTTTGTCTGCACTAGGTCGTACATGTAGCGCAGCACATAAAACCCGCATTCCCACGATTGCGGCTGCTGATGGCACTGAGATAATTGCATATGCGAATACATGTTAGCTATATATTGTTTCCATAAACTAATTAAGCATAAACAAAAAGTCTCGTGAGTACCTCATATTCTTTCCAAGCTAGTAGGGAGCCCTGCGGTGCGGCATGCCTCCCTCCAGCGGACACATATTTATCAAAAGCCCTGCATTTCAGTTAGTATTGCCGGTTAATGTATTATCATTAGCTAGTGAGGTCAAAATTTAAATCAAACATATAAGTTACTTACGCCCCCATATTCCCCTTGAGCACATATTCCATCGATAATCTGTCACGCATCGAATCGAGGTAGTACACCTCATTCCTCGGCGGACAGATCACGATGAGGATCTAGTGGCCCCTGCATTGTACGTAAAAGAGGACCGCTAGCTCAAAGTACATCTCAGGTGTAACATACAAGATTGAGTTAAATTAGTACGAAATGCACTAACCTTTGGTGGTACGGCACCAGAATGAAGTCCCTGTCCTGCTGCGCCATCAGCGCGCTGGATATGTACTGCTCAGCGTGCGCGGCGTCCTGCTCTAGCATCGTGAGGCTTATTTTCTCTGGGTCGAGGAAACCCACCTTGTCACACGCAGCCTCCGATGCTAGCCTGTACATGCACCTGCATGCGAAGGACGAGATTAATATTAATTTCACAGAAAGTTACTCAGTATTCAAATGAATTGCAACATTAATGCAGAGTTAGCAAACAGAGTTAGAAAACAGCAATACATAGCATCAGCAAACTCACAGGACTCCAGTCCGTATGATGGACATATCGAGCTCCCGCCAGTTGTAGAGGTCGAACAGATCCTCGTGTGCCACGGATATAGTCCCGGGCTCACGGTGGAACTGCCCAGGCCTGTAGGGAACTAAGAAGTTCAGGCTGCGCCGAGCTCGATGTAGGTACTAGTCGTGGAGGTCTCTGGTTGATCGATCCAATTTCCGCAA
Source organism: Pharus latifolius (assembly GCA_019359835.1). NCBI lineage: Eukaryota > Viridiplantae > Streptophyta > Magnoliopsida > Poales > Poaceae > Pharus > Pharus latifolius. The sequence continues at coordinate 68,145,579 of CM033324.1, forward strand.
AGATGCCTCCGACAGGAGTGGGAGCGCGTTCGTGAACGTCCGCGGCAGTCCCTGTCGCCCTTTGCCCTTGCCTTTGCCGCCCTTGCCTTTTGCCGGGGACTGAGCGCGTACCTTCGAAGGCAAGGGCGAGGTGATGGCGGCTTTCTTCCGAGGTGGAGGCGTGGATGCGCTGGGTGGGGTCGAGGCCGTCTTTGATGTGTCCAGGTTCGCACGAGATCGGCCCTCATGCCCCGAGCTGGGGGCGCAGTCCCCTGGTAGCCCCGCGGCAGGCCACTTCAATTAATGAGCACGTATGTTAGATTATGCAAGTTGAGTGTACTGAGTAGGATGTAATCTAAAATGTGTAGGATTTACCGGTTGTATTACAAGACACTTCTTGGGCCACTGTACGTAGGAGCCCACTGCCTCGGCAAGTGTCTGCAGTTCCTCTGTTGGGACTGGCAACGGAGAATCGTTGTAGCCCGGCATGGCCATGTCCACCTGTACCTTTGCGAAACCCAACCGCAGAGGTACACAGTGGACCCGGACATCCGGCCCAGACGGATATACGAAGCCGTGTCCAACCACTTCCTGCCCGGCGCCTACGTGATTCTGTAGGATGCAGCCCTCCGGCCCCTGCAAATTTGTAACAATTAAAATAGGTTAGCGAAACAACTCTAACAGAATGGGAGTGGCATCAACTTAAGTGCACAGATGAAGGCTTGCAGTACCTCAAGTAGATCCACTGGATCCGCGAGTACCTTCGAAGCGCAACTGCTTATCCGATCCCGCGGGGTACCGTCGTCCTGGGGATCCGCATCTAAACTCTTGGCCAGCAATGTTTCTCTCAACCGTGCAAACTCTTCCCTCATTTGTGCGACCTCGGTCTGCACCTCAGACTGTACCTCAGCCCGTATCTCAGCCCGCATCTCCGCCCGTATCTCCTCCCGTACCTCAGCCCGTATCTTATCGGAGAGGTCAGCTTCCTTTTCCTTCCAGGTGCGGGCCTTCTTCCTCGGTGGAGCCGGATGTACGAAACCGGCCTTCCACGACACAATGGCTCCCACGGCCCGTGTCCGCCCGGGATGCTCCTTATTTCCTAGAGCTCGGGTGAGGATGTCGTTCTCCCTCTGCGGGGTAAACAATCCCTCCGCTGCGTCCTTCTCAAAAGAGATCTGTTACATTTGAAGGTACCTTGTGAGACAAATTGCCTTATATACACTTGTGCGCACACAGTTTACGAGGTTAGCCAACTTACCATTCGCCTCACAACGTCGGCGTCCCCAGGGGTTGCGAACTGCACAGACCCCGTGGACGACACGGACCCCCTCCCCCTCCACCATCGCTTGCACCTCTCATCCCTGATCTCGGAGAGCGGCAACTCAGGGGTGTCCATGATAGGATTTTGTTCGTCTTCCTTCTTCCACTGTTCCTCCTTCCCTGCATAGCCCCGGGATCCGAGCCGATGCGGGTGGTCGTTCCTCTTCTGGATCGCCCTATTCTTCTCGCTAAGGGCCTTGAACTCCTCAGTCCCCTTCTGCTTGGTGAATTCCTCCCATACCTCCTCCGATATGAAGGGGTACTTCTCGCAAGGAGATTTCCCCGCAGCTAGGAAGTTACTGACGAGCCAGCTCTTAAAGGTTTTCCATGTTCCGTTCATGTCCTTCAAGCAGGCAGTCCTAGGTGTATCGTCGGGGATGTTCCACTTAGCCTGTTTCCGAAAAATGCATACAATTAATCACGAGTTAGTTAAACTTTAGTATAAGCCAAGAGAACGTGATTACGAAAGAGTTCAGCGATTTCAGTTCATTTAACCTTCACTTCCGCCCACAACCTATCCCTCTCGTCCGCCGTCACGTCCTTCCAGCTCTGGACGGTGATCTTCACCCTTTCTTTCGCCAACAGCCCAACGTAGGCCGCGTACCTCCCAGCATTCTTTCCAATCGGTCTCCCAAATTGGTTGAACTCACAAGAAAGATCAGTGCGTTTGGCCAAACGCCCCAACGTCGTCGCGCCTCGCCCCACCCTCTTGCGCTGGGATGTAACAGCCCCATCTTCAGTAGTTACGATGGGGTTGGCCCTAGTCGAACCACTAGTACCATCCGATGAAGACGACGACATGTCTTCCCCTACAAAACCTTCAACAAACCATATATATGGCAATTAATTCGCCTTGGACTTCCATAACTCAGCCCAGGACTGGAGACTAACTAGGGCGGCAAAAGGGAAAATAATACAAAAAGAAAGACATGCATAAATTACTTACTGAACTCTTCAGAAATATTTTCTATCGGTAAACACATGAGCTGCCGATAGACCATAACAATTACCTCCACACAAGACAATTTTTCTATCGGCAACACGTGAGATACCGATAGAACATAACAATGTTCTCTACATATGGAATTTTGTTGACAAGCCACCATTCACTGTCATCACATAACATTCTCGATGATTTGCTACACTAATATTCATGGGCCAGCATTATTATTTCACACGTAAATATGCACACAAGCATCTAAGTGCTACTGTGCATAATCTTTAGCCTAGCCTGTATGTGAGTCATCAGGACTTCACAGCTATTAGGTTGGGAAAAGTCATGTATATAGGCATTTGAAACATATACATCGAAGACCCATCCACATTGCCATATATTCATACGAAGTGAGTAAAAATTCCCAACCAAACTAGTACATTGCATGGCTCATGTCCTTCCAGATCCAAATTAAGTTTTACTACTTGTGCCGAAAATTTTCTATCGGTAAACACATGAGCTGCCGATAGAATATGTGTAAGAACACCTCCAACATATAATCTGCATTACATGGCAGTTGGATACAATTGATCACACATACAGCAGTATAGAGAAGTTAAAATCTCAAAACAGGTTCATTACAGCACTGGAACATATTATGTAAACCCTAATTAAAATCAACATTGCCTGCGGAATGTACATAAGCCAACACAATAGGGAACCCTAGTGTAATTGCAAAACTCCAAGAATTAGTACGTGCAAAACACTAGGATCAAATAAAGAAGATGCTGGAAATAGAACGACGAATTAGGGTATTTACGGCGGCGATCAGTTCTGGTGATGCAGAGGCGGTGTAGAACGCAGCAGCGGCGGGCGAAGGACGAAAATAAGAACCGGTGGCAGTGACGAACCAGTGTCCAGCCGGCGATCGTCGTGTGGGAGAGAGGAAGTGAGTGCTCACGGCGGAGGTTGGGGTTTTCTTCGCTCTCGAAGAGACGCAGTGCTCTAAGGTGGAACTGTTCGAGTGGAGGGAAACTAAAGGGCCGTGTACGAGAAATAAAGTAGCGGAGGAACTTTTCTATCGGTATAACAAAATGATACCGATAGACTTATGTAATTTTCTATCGAAACAACAAAATAATACTGATAGAAAAAGTAAATTTCCCGGAAAAATATTCGAATTAGTGATTGCATTTTTCTATCGGTATAAACAATAAAATCCCGTGAGACCAATTTTCCACAGAAAATTTTTTTGATTAAGTGCTTGAGATTTGTGTGCCCTTTTTCTATCGGTAAAAACAACAAAATACCGTCAGAGTTATGAAAAGGTACACAATTTAACATCAAACAGACCGTGGTTGAAAGCTGCAGAATGTTAAAGAAAGAGGGAAGATAGCCGGAAAATTGGAAAATTGACATAAAAAGAAATTGTTCATTCATTGTTGTTTTATCACTTACATAAAAAATAAAACCCAAAATGCTAGGTCAAGGGGTGGTCTTAGCCCTGGCTGCATGTAGAATAGAGTCAGTTAGACTTGCAGCCAGGACGCAGGACTCCTCTAGCGACAAGTTGTCCCTAGGATCAACTACTACCGCGTCAAGAAGGCCTGCGACCTCCGTCAGCTTCGCTATGGTATCCTTCATAGTCAAACCGCAGCCAGCGATGGTCATATCCGCGGCTTTCTTCTCCTCGCGAAGACGCCTCGTCCTCGCCCTAGCATTGTCACCATCCGTCTTCATGCGCTTAATGCGCTGGAAGAGATCGTCAAGGTCAAGCCGTAGCTGAGTGTGCTTGTCTGTAAGGAGCTTGTGCTCCTCCTGGAGGGCCCTCAGGTCAGCCTTCACTTTGGCAGTGTCTTCCACGGCTACCATTCCCTGTGCAAATCAACAGGTCAAGAATGAACTGAACATGGATTAACAATACAGGGGTAAACCGAGGAGATTTAGAGTTCTTACCGGGGAGGCCGTGGATGACGATCCCATGGAGGTTGCCATTGTGAAAGAGAAGATGAGGAGTCCAACCGTTCGAGAATTAGAAAAACAACAAAATACCGCGACGCATGGCGAGGTACTTATAGAGTTTCCAAGGCGACGCATGGCGACACGGTTGAGAATTCGAAGCGGCAGAGTATTCTTCTATCGGTAAAAACAGGAAAAAACCGTCAGACAACAAATACCGTGAGACAAATGAATTTATTCTAACGGTAAAATAGAACAATACCGATAGAAAACGTTTTGAAGTGCCTGAGAGAAGATGTCCTTCTCTATCGGTATAAATAACAAAATACCGTCAGAAAAAATGGATTTTTGAAGAGGTTGCGATGAGATTTTTGCAAGTGCTATTTGAAGGGAAGAATTAAATATTTACAGGATAAAGGTACTGTACATGTTAGAACTCATGCTGTGGAGTAAAATTGAGATGTATTAATGCTGTGAACTAGCTTATCATTAAATTCTAAAGAAAAATGTACTGCCTGATGTATTAATGATAAGTTCCTCACCTTGCTGCAGAACTTGTGGGCTGTTTGCTTGGCATTTATCCCTGAAATAGAAATTAATCATCCATGGTTCTCAACCCATAATCCTTCTTCGTGGTCATCTCGCAGATACGTTGTTTCGTCGATATCTTCAGTACGGATAGTTGAATGTCCTCTAAAAATGGAGGTATTTCATCGAATTGGTTATACTCCTCTTCGTCGACAACATCTTCGACCCCAACAATACGTCTCTTGCTGTGGAGGACAACATGCAAGTTTGGATTGGCCGGGTCAACGATGTAGAATACCTGTGTGGCTTGCTTTGCAAGTATGAATGGATCGTCTTGGTGTCCGACTCTACCAAGATTGACGAGAGTAAACCCGTAACTGTCAACTTGAACACCTCGAGGGATTTCGACCCATTGGCATCGAAACAGGGGAATCTTAAGTAATCCGTAATCGAGCTCCCATATTTCGTCAATAACACCGTAATATGAGTTCAGCGCCCTTACTGACCTGGCATCCTCGGAAATAGCAAACAGTGTCACTCCGCTACATTGCGTGCTACTCTTGGCGTCTTGAGCTCTTGTGTAAAATGAATACCCATTGATGTCGTACCCCTGCCAAGTCCCTACAGTGAATCTTGGGCCTCTAGCCAACCATGTCACAATTTCACTTACGGAGCCCTCGGCAGCTCGCGTGACTCTTTCTTGGATCCACTCAGCAAATTTCCTGTTATGTTCTCTGCTTACCCAAACGTCTGACTTCGAAGGATTCTGTGACCGTAACATTACCTTGTGCTCGTGTATGTATGGCTCGACCTCCGTCATGTGTTGTAAGACCCAAAAATGTGATTTTGCGTACACATCACGAGCGGGGACGATAGCTTTGAATCCAATCGTTCCAATTCCCTCAAGCCTACCCTCGTGTCGGGACCTAGGAACACCAATTGGGTCAACCCCGGCCATATAATCTGTGCAAAATTCAATCACCTCCTCGGCGGCATAACCTTCCATGATACTCCCCTCGGGTCGACGACGAGACCTTACGTATCCCTTCAATACACCCATAAATCTCTCAAATGGATACATGTAGCGTAGGCACACAGGTCCACAAAACTTAATTTCTCTGATAAGGTGAACAATCAGATGGACCATAACATCAAAAAAGGATGGAGGGAAATACATCTCGAGCTGACAAAGAGTTGTAACCACGTCGCGTTGCAAAGCGTCCAGTCCATCGGGATCAATTACCTACGAGGACACAGTTGCGCCAAATATTCATATCAGAAAAATCTTCTCATTAAGCTCCACAAATGGAGGTAGTGAACTTATAGTACGAGTGCACGTACTTACCTTGGAAGATATTGCGTTGAAGAAATAACATAGGTTTGTGATTGTCTCTCTGACTTTAACTGGGAGAATGCCTCTGATAGCAATGGGAAGCATCTGTGACATCAAGACATGACAGTCGTGGGACTTCATGCCAACCAGTCTTAGGTCCTTCATAGACACAAGTTTTTTCAAGTTCGCGGAGTACCCACATGGAACTTTAACACCGTGCAGGCACCGACAGAGTTCTGTTTTTTCGCTCTTGGACAACGTGTAGCAGGCCGGGGGGAGGTATGTACGCTTTCCATTCTCTAAAGGTGCAAGCTCAGTCCTTATCCCCATTTCCACCATGTCACGACGAGCTTTCACACCATCCTTTGTCTTTCCCGGAATGTTCAACAACAAACCAATCAAACTGTCACAGACATTTTTCTCTACATGCATGACGTCAATGCAATGTCGAACTTGTAAGTGCTCCCAGTACAGTAGATCCCAGAGAATCGATCTCTTCTTCCAAACATTTTTTTCTCGAGGTTTAGAATGCTTACCGAACTCAACTTTGATGTCGTTCACGCGTGAGTAAATCTCCTTACCGGTCAGAAACACTGGAGCTGATCCCTTCTCAAGCTTCCCGTTAAATGATTTCCTCTTCTTACGGTACGTGTGATGCACCGGAAGAAACCTGCGGTGACCCATGTACACTGTTTTCTGGCAGTTTCGCAGCCAGATGCTCTCAGTTTCATCTAGGCAAATAGGGCAAGCCTTGGCTCCTTTCGTACTATACCCCGACAAATTGCCGTAGGCAGGAAAATCATTTATGGTGCAAAATATCAGGGCCCGCAAGATGAAATTCTCTTTCTTGTATGCATCCCACACCTGCACACCCTCGCTCCACAATTTCTGTAAGTCCTCGATTAAAGGTGCTAGAAACACGTCAATATCATTTCCGGGTTGTCTGGGTCCTGAGATTAGTAACGCCATCATGATGTACTTGCGCTTCATGCATAACCAAGGAGGAAGATTGTAGATGCATAAAAGAACCGGCCAAGTGCTGTGCCGGCTGCTCATATTACCATGTGGGTTCATACCATCTGTACTCAGCAAATGTTCTGTTGATGTTTCTCCATTGAATAGAATCAGCTGGGTGTCTCAATTTTCCGTCTTGTTTCCGGGCTTCAGCATGCCAACGCAAGTGCTTCGCGACTTTCGGATTTGCAAACAGCCACTTCAATCTAGGTATCACAGGCAAGTACCACACAGTTTTTGCCGGGGGCCCTTTCCTTACCTCGTGACGTTCACTGTCAATCCGGTCCCTACGCGTATACCTCGATGCGCCGCATCTTGGACAAACATGCAAACTGGAGTACTCGTTACGGTACAACACACAATCATTTGGGCATGCGTGTATTCTTTCGATTTCCATTCCCAACGGACACAACAGTTTTTTGGCTTGGTAAGTAGATCTTGGCAACTCATTTCCCTCTGGAAGCATGTCCGCTAGAAGATCTAATAGTGCCGTGAAACTCTTATCACTCCAACCGTTTCCTGCCTTCAAGTTATATAATCTCAGCACAGAAGACAGTTTTGTAAATGTTGCACATCCAGGGAACAGAGGCTTCTCAGAGTCAGCAATCAGTTTCTCAAATTCACAGAAGTCATTTTCGTTGTAATTTTCCTCTACATCACGTAACATCTCATCTAGATTGTCATCATCATCATCTACGTGCACATCGGAATTAACATTACCAAAATTGGGATGATCATCGATATTATTGCAATCCACATCCGAGTCGTGCTGATTGGTAGTAGTGGTGCTTGTTTCCTCAAGATCTTCGCCATGCCATATCCAACGGGTGTATCGCGCGTTAAAACCACGACGAATCAAATGACTCTTAATTTGATCAGAGTTGCTAAACCTCTTCAAGTTCATACAATCTGTACAAGGACAGAGCATATTTTTCTCTCCCTTCCTCTCCTTTTGTTGCTCAGCAAATTTAATAAACTCATTCACACCATCCAAATATTCAAGAGTAGTACGTTTTATTCCATACATCCAATATTTCCTGTCCATCTACAATTAACAAAATTTAACGAGTAAGCCATGCATGAAACCTGCCCGATTAAGTTATGTATATGTACATGTACAGCCTCTTACAACAGATACATGTGTTGAACCCTAGCCTGACGAAATTAACACTAATTAACCTAGCTAACTACACAATACAAGCTAGTTAGCTCCTAAAACATGACGCATTTCCAGCTACCAAGCTCCCAAGCTTAGAGCTACAAACTTGGAACTACACAATACAGCTAGCTTGCAAGTAGAGAGGAAGGGAGATCTAGAGGGAGAGAGAGATAGGTGTCGACGATTAAGCATACCTTAAAGAGAGGGGCGCAATCAACTTCCCTCCAGCCTGCGCTGATCACCCTAGCAGTGTAGCTGGAACTTTCGTCACAAACAGAGGGACACAGAGTGCAACAGAACAAATTAAAGAGCAGCTCAGCAATGGTCGACTGGGGTTTTCCTTATAATGGACATTTTTCTAACGGTAAATACATGAAATAACCGTCAGACTAACTTAGGTAATTTGCCGCTCACATATTCTATCGGTAAAAACACACACATACCGTTAGAGAATATACATTACTGAGCAAATATATGTATTTTTCTATCGGTAAATATGTGCATTTACCGTTAGAATATGCATGACTAAACAAATATATGTGCTTCCTATCGGTAAATATGTGTATTTACCGTTAGAATATGCATGACTGAGCAAATATATGTATTTCCTATCGGTAAATATGTACATTTACCGTTAGAATATGCATGACTAAACAAATATATGTGTTTCCTATCTGTAAATATGTGTATTTACCGTTAGAATATATGTGTTTTCCTATCGGTAAATATGTGTACTTACCGTTAGAGGAGGTACTGGTACCAAACTGGGACAAATATGCACATGCCATTTCTCACATTCAAGGAATCATATCAATGTAACATCAAACAGATCTTACATCAAACGGATCTTAACTAGAAGATAAAGCAATATATTTCAAGAAATGCTAATTTGTGGATTAACTAGGAGACACAAAAATACTTTTCGTAGGTAGTTGGGACTTCATCTTGCCAAAGAAATTACACATGCCAGTTCACAAATTCAGGTACAAACATACACATGCCAGTTCACAAATTGAAATGCATGTCTGAAACAACAGTACAAATACACACCTACCTACCAATACAATTAAATACACAAATGCTCCCTGCACATTCAAGTTCATGTCCCAATTAGCAATACATGATACACAAATATACAACAATATACAAATACAACAATTCACACATTCGATGTATATTACAAAAGCCACGTCTGAAATTAACAACAGATCACGACGAGGACCCAGTGGCCCATACATGCATTTTATATAAAAGGGAACCTTTGCAGGTTGCCACAATGCAACTACCGACTACAAGTTAGACCTGATACATCACAAATCCATTCATCCAAAACAGCAAATGTCTGAACCACATTGGACTTAACCATAGGAGTTCAGTTTGAAGACGCCCGAGGAGTTGGAACTGCCGTCGACATACATTTGTACGTAATGGTGATTTCCTCGGACTCAAACTCGATCAACTCAACTCAACTCAACTCAACTCAACTCCATTAACAAAAAGAACCTACCTTCCAAGATGTTGTTCTGTGTAGTGATGGTGTAGAATGGCTGTGCAAATAACAACAATTCTTCTTCTCCAAGCAGGTAAGCATCTGGCCACAAGCTGGTGCATGCAAAAACATGTAAGATGATTTCTATAGGTCCTGATTTGAGAAACATGCCGGGCTTAAGCATCTTCTCGACCGAGCCAACCAAGATCTCGCCCTTCACGTCCTTCCAGCTCTCGACGGTGATCTTCACCTTTTCTTTCGCCAACAAGCCAACGTAGGCAGCGTACTGCGATGAAGAACCATGAAATACGTTGCCCCTCACGAGCATCATCCAAGGACCTGAACAGATCATAATCATATTGAAAAGAAGACACATCAAAATGAAGGATACAAAAAAAGCAGAATTATTGCCATAATCGGATTAGAATAATCTAACAATATTGCAGAAATTTTATGTACCTTCCTTGGGATGCCGACGTCTAGAGGGCGTCGATGGAGGTGCGGAGGTGCAGCGGTCCCCTGTAGAGGTGCGCCGGCCGTCCATGGAGCTTACGGGTTAGGACTACGAGCCCAGATGAACTGTGAGAATGAAAGAGATAGGGAAAATACATCCCCTGTAGAGGTGCGCCGGCCGTTCATCACCGCTAGAGTAAATCATACTATTTATTCTATCGGTAAGTTTCTTAGAAACCGATAGGGAAAATACATCCGTTGGGCTTTTTTGCCCGCGAGGCACATTTTCTATCGGTTTTGTGCTGTTTCGCTAATAACCGATAGAAGATAGGGGTTAGTAGACTGCATTTCTGTACTAGTGACAGATACGAATGCCGCTCCATCCACTCCTCCCACTCCGTCGCCCGAAGACCATGGAGAACATCAATTGGCAGGAACCCACATGTCAAGCCTTTCAAGCCATCTACAATGAAGGTCTAGCATACCACGACGCTCCAAGATGAGCCCAAGAAGAAGCCCAAGTTGTCCACACTCCAAGACAAGCCCAAGATGAAGCCCAAGTCATCCGCGAGCCTAATTCGGCCATCCAGGAGCATGCCAACTTCAAACAGACGTCCAAGCCACGTACGGAGTCCTTTTGGGGTGAATGAGCACTTTACGGAGAAGCCCACAACGCCACCTTTCTAACAGATCTAGCCCCACTACCAAATTCCATCTGGATCTCCCACAATTGATGAAACAATTCATGGATAGATTCTGCCAGGTGGTGCGCCACCTCTACTTTGGGCCCAAGGCCCGTGTATCCCTAGGGTTACATGGGGGTGGGTTCTCTGGCCGGTGGCCTACCTCTGGCCACCATATTCCTTCTACATATGGCCACCACCCCCTATCCTTTTCGGTGGTTTTTTTTTAGATTATACTGCTCAGACAGTTTTCGTCATTCATCGATTTGTGGTACCCCAACTCCTACTCTTCATTGGTAATTGGAAATATTCAGATTGCGTCTACCGTGTTCTTGCTTGTGTTCTCGATTCGCATGCAGAGATAAGCCTTATTGGCGAGTTCAACCATGTCTTGACAGGGTTGATAACCAACGGAGCCGTGGTGTAGCGATTGCAGGGGTTCGAATCAGTTCTGATTTGAAGCCAGATCGTCAACGTCGAGTTCTCCATCAATCGATTTACCTCTACCTATCAGAAGATCGGGACACCGTTTACATTAGTGAAGTCTTTCTATACTCAAATGTAGTCATACCATATCACCTTCTTGGAATTGAGCATCAAGTCGGAGCCGATCATGTCGCGCCTTGTACTTGAGTTAAGCTCGCATCAAGTTCTGTTCAACCTCACGATGGAGCCGTTGAATACCTTCCAGGAACTTTTGTGCTCAATCTTGATCAGATGCTTCCTTGTTGTTCTGTGCTGAGGTAGGAATCACAAACTCCATGTCAAAAGGACTTTGTGGTAGAAATCCTAAACATGCCTCAAATGGCGACTTTCCAGTCGAACCATGCACTACTCGATTAAAAGCAAACTGCAGGTATGGTATGCTTTCATCCCAGGTCTTTAGATGCTTAGAGTTAAAGCATCTCAAGAGATGAACAACTGTGCGATTTACCACCTCAGTTTGAGGATCAAAAGCCGTACTCCTCTTTAGCTTGGTGTCCATCATCGTCCAAAGCGATCACCGAAAGTGACTAAGAAACCGGGCATCACGATCAGACACAATAGAAGTCCGTAGTCTAAAGTGTGTCCAAACATGTTGAAAAAATACCCGAGCTGCTTCTTCTCCCGTGATAGTCTTTCGATAAGGTATAACAATAATCATTTTGGAGAACTGATCAACAACCACAAATAGATCATCATTGCCACATCGGGTCTTAGGCAATCCTCCCAAGAAATCCATGGATATGCTCTCCCATGGTCGCAATGGAATTGGCAAAGGAGTGTACAAACCTAATTTTCAGTTTGCCGGTTTCAAGATGCTACAGAGACCACAACCTCGAACAAAACTAGCCACATCTTGCTGCATACGCAGCCAAAACACATATCGATGAAGATTTTGCAATGCCTTTGTAACCCCAAAGTGACCAGCTACCTTCGATGTGTGCCTTCTCGCAACCATTGAATTCGAGGTGCTCCACGAGGTATGCAAAGTAAATTGCCTTTGTACCAGAGTCCTTCTCGACGAATGAACTCCGTAGGTTTCCCTATTTCGAGCTCAGTCAGTGCTGTTTGAAAATCAGGGTCTTCACTGTACATAGTGGCATAGTCATCATGACATGAGGGCTCCATCTGCATAAACGATGATAAGCAAAAAGTCGTAACTGGTGGTCGCGACAACATGTACGCCAATTTTTTGTGTACGTCCTTGTTATACTTAATCACCAGATTAAACTGCTATAGATACAACATCCACTTCATGTGTCGAGCTTGCTGTAGCTTGGACTGAGTTTGCAAATATTGCAATGGTTGGTGGTCGTGTGTGGACAACAGTCTCTTTACCCAAGAGGTAACACCACCAATGTTTCACGACCTGATGTAGTGCGCACAACTCCTTATCGTACGCCGGGTAGTTCTTCTGAGCTCCCTGGAATAACTCGGAGTGATATGCCACTGGTTGACCTTCTTGCATGAGCACTGCACCCATCGCATAACCTGAGGCATCAGTTTCTAGCTTGAATGGTTTCTATAGATTTGGCAAAGCTAACATAGGCACCTCGCTGATCTTCCTCTTCAGCAAGAGAAACGTGTCCTCATGTTTCCTTGTCCACTCGAACTTCTGATCGATCCTGATTAATGCATGCAACGGAGAAGCCACAATCGAGAAGTGTTGTATTAACTTCCGAAGGTATTGGCATGCTCCCACAAAACTACACATGTTCGTAACTGTTCGCGATCGCGGCCACTCGTGAACCACTTTTACCTTATCTAGGTCAATTTGCAATGTACTGTTGCCAACCATGAATCTTAGATAAAGTAGAGTTTGCTGTCCGAATTCGCACTTCTTACGATTGAGGCGAAGTCGATGTCGCCAAAGCTGTTCGAACACCTTTTCAACATGAATGAGGTGCTCATCCCACGAACGACTATAAACCAGTATGTCGTTGAGGTAAACGATCACAAAGTCGTCGATGAACTGTCTCAATATGTCATTCATAACACGCATGAAAGTTGCCGGAGCATTGCAGAGACCAAACGGCATGACCAGCCATTTGAACAGACCTTTTCGCGTTTTGAACACTGTCTTCTACGTATCCTCCTCTTGAATGCTGACTTAATAATATCCTGACTTAAGATCCAATTTGGAGAAGACAACAACATGCTTCCATTGGTCTAGCAGGTCATCAATACGAGGAAGGGGGTACTAGTTCTTGATGGTGATCTTGTTCAGTGCTCAGTAGTCGTTGCACATACACTAAATCCCATCTTTCTTTGGCACTAACACCACAGGAGATCCACAAGGTGAAGTACTTAGTTGAATGACACCATCGTTCAGCAACTCACTAAGTTGTCTCTTGATTTCTTCATTCTCCAATACTGAGTTGCGATACATACTCAGATTGGGAAGTGTCGCATTGGAAACGAGGTGAATTTTGTGCACGATTGGACGTTTCGGTGGACGACCCTTGGTACTCTCGAACAGATCGCTGTATTTCTCTAGCAGCCCTGACAAACGATCAGAATCCTCTTGGCACGCCAACGACAATGCTGGTCGAATACCATCACCTTGACCAATGGATCAAATCATGACAAGCACATACTTGTGACATGCATTGACAATTCGTTTAGCTTGATTTGTGGTAATCAAGTTCGAAGTATTAACGTGGATGTCTCTACTGATCATGAACTTAACTCCGTCTTTGGTGAGGTCATACTCTTGCACTCGCTGATGGAAATGAGCATCTCAATCATACAGATACGGACTCCCAAAGATCACCTGACAAATATCGATAGGAACAACATCGCATTGCACCTCATCGATGTATCATGCAGAGATCGCAAACTTCAACACACACTGACTCATAATCTATTAGTTCACGTCGGATGTAAACCAACCCAGTGGATATGGTCGTGGGTGTGTGGTTGTTTTCAAACCAAGTCGTCGAACCAGTCCAGCAGAGACCAGATTCTTATGACTTCCATGATCGAATATTACTGCGAACACTTCGTGCTTCACCTGGATGTTGATAGTGAACAAGTCCTCCGTTGGGTGATGGTTGCTCGATGGATCCGAACCCTTCCCCTTTGGCATTGCCATCAGAGACAAGGTCGTATCTGCCTCATCAACAGAATTCACTCGGACAACTTCTTCGTCGAGTGAAGTCGCAATAGCCGAGGCTGTTCTTTTCCTTAGTCCATTTTTCTTTGGTCGAAATTCAGGATGAAGCTTGTAGCATTTGTCCTTGGTATGTCCTGTGACTTGACAATGGTTGCAAAAAGTACCCGTGCCTGGCTTCGAAGCGTTCTTCTCCATACTTGGTTTTCTTTTTGTCAAGGAGATCGCACTGTCCCTCATGCCTTTGTCGCTGCGGGATTTGTTCTTCTCGATCACCATAATACTTGTGCTCGTGGTCGCGATGTCTTGGACGCAGAACAGACTTAGCTCAGTACCAATCGATTACTGAAGTCCAGATGTGTATTTCTGAAATACCTAAGGATCGGACAGTGAGATGCCGATGACCATTGCTTGTCGCCGAAACTCCATCGTATAGTCCTGAACATATTGGTAGCACCGTTGATACAATATGTGCCAACGTTCCCATCACTCCTCGAGGTAACCCATCGGATAGAATTCTTGTCGCAGGAGTCGTTTGAATTGACCCCAGGCAAGGTTGTCAGCTTCACCACTGGTGACAAAGACCTTCCACCAAGTCTTGGGGTGGTCCTTCATTTTCAAAGGTGCGAACTTCACCTTTTGAGCGCTACTGAACCCTTTTAGGTCAAAATAGGTCTCAAGCTGGTCGATCGAAGAATCCAGTTTCTCGACATCGATCACCCCATCATATATGGGTATATCAATCTTAGCGTCAACCTTAAAAGATCCGACAGCTAAAGAGGTGTTGGTGTGGTCGTCGGTCTTATGGTTGCATTCGTCTTCATCTTCGTCTGCCCTGCGCAAGTCTGCACCAGTCTTCACACCCATAACCTTCCTTGCTTCAGGAGGTACAATCATGGCCTGCTGCTTAATCCAAGAAAGCATAGTTTCCATATCGGTGGATAGATTAGCCACTTGTTCGGCTAGGTTAGCTTGAACGGAGGTATCCTCAGACATTGTCAGAGACGTGACTGTAGGAACCGTCAATTGATTGCCTGGAGTTTCGCTGGAGGTTTTGTAACCCTGGCAAGTCTTCACCATCCACAGGACAGAAAAGTCGCTCTGATACCAACTTGATCAGTTTGAGACCTAGTCTTGGTTTTCGCACTAGGCTCGTCCAGATGCTAATACATGGAATAACGGGATCTGACTCGGAATTACCGAAATCCAAAGATGATCGAAAAACTCAGCTCAAAGTAATTGCACAACTCTTTATTTCAAAGAAGGCTTTACACGTCGAACGTTAGACACACTTGCCGACGTCGAATGAACTATAAGCTGGATATATGATCCAAGGCTCTAACAATATTTGATGATCTAAACTACACCTATTACAAGGTATTTATAGTCCAATCATATGAGTACGTATCAGACTCAATAAACTAAATGTATTAGACTCATATAACTAACTAACCCTAAACAGATAAGCTTAGTTATACATATTTGGATTGGATTACAATTCTGAACAGAGAACAAATTCCTTTTCAAGGTTGCGAACCAATCTATGGCCGCGAAACCTTTCCAAACTCGGTTATGGTCACGAAGCCTTATGCGACCATGACTTGAAGATCCTCCCGGATCAAACGCCCAGCTCCCATGCAAAGTTGGTGCAGCCGTCAAAGCCTAACACACCTACGCAACCACACCCTAAATCACGGTCGTCTGTCGACCACGCCAAATTCAATGCCAGCCAGTGTCAGTGCATGCCATTTCTATGTCAACTAGTGACATTAGCCCTGTTTAACCACTTTCATGCATGCAAATTGAAATCCACTTTGTCTACCAATTTCATAATCCTATTTCCTACATTTGCTTCAACTATTGCATTGCGAGAAAACCCCATCTTGACCTATTTTCAGCTATGTCGCCCCAAAAATATGTTGTCCGTCAACATCCGAACGTCACCACGTTCGCGTCCAATCTGGAAATTGACTTCACCCTAGTATTTCGACCATCCTTATTAATCCTATCCAGCATCATTCACATGATCTAGTTATCTAAATCATTTCACTACCCCAACATTCGACCCCTTGAACATCATTAGACATAAACATATTTATATAAACAAACATACTAATTATTATTTTTGTTTGCTTATTGATTGACGTCTAAATAGATCCCATGTGAGGATAGCACAAGAACGTTACTACACTGGTAGCTCTTTCAACTAGACTTCACAAAAAAGCAAGGCAAGTCTCAAAACATTGATCATATTGTTGACCCATATTTCTAAGCTATTTATTTTGATGATAAATGTATTAAAGTATATTTACTCATTAAGAAAAACTTTCAACAATCTTGTGTAGATATTGACCTAGATTTGAACAGCCATCCTTGATTGATCAAATAAAGAATTCCTTGATGCCCTAAGAATATAAATTACGATAGATAGCTAATATACAATTGTGAACGCATGAGAAAAATAACTCAATAGAGTGAAAAGAATTATGCTTTTAATTATTATTATCGCATGTCAAAGGCCATGAATGGATGGATGGAAAGGGGTCAATTGTAAATTGACTCATATGGGAAAGAGGGATAGTAGCTTGCATGAGAATAAGGATATAACCAATTGTGCTAAACAACCATGGGCATATTAACGTGCCAACCACATGATCAAGTAATTGAACTTGGCCAGTAAACTACTGCGTATCGATTTTATCCCTGTATGGTGGTTGTTCTTATTCAGGTTCCAAATTTTGAGATATGTGGACTTTAATAAGTTTAGTCACTTAAACTTATGGCCTGAATAGGTGATAGGGGAGATGTAAGGGGAGAGATCATTTGGTACTCTGACCTTGAGTACCGCGATAGTAGGGTATGAAGTGTACTTCTCATTGAGGGTACCTCACAACGACAAGAACGACCAATACGGTCCAATTGTCAGGCAGGGAAGGAAATTAATACAAAATTTTTGGGAGCCTTGTCTCCTCAATCTAGTCGCATGCAATATTGTGCATGTAACTGGCCTCACAAGGGAGATTGATGGACTCATGTGGGTAGAGCGGTGCCCCTCTGCAGAATTTTAAAAAGTATTCGAGTACTCCGTACCCCCAGAGAGGGGTATGCCATGGGTAATAACTAAATAGCACAATAGTGTTGAGAAATTAAATTGAAAGGGGGCAAATGAGGATGTTTGGCCCAGATCCAACTCTCGAGTTACAAAAATGCTTTCTACAATTATTCTGCTAATTTTTTTAATTCACTATGGAAATGTATTTGTGAAACTTACTATTATATGCCTCATAAACTATTCAATTGGACATTTCCCATCATGCAAAAGATAAATTCTTATACAGAAACTTGTTGAGTACTTTGTACTCACCCCTGCTCAACAACAAAAATACAATTAAAGAGAAGCTAGAGATTGGCGAAGCAAGACCACCCAAAGTTTAGAAGGCTTACGGGTTGCTCTCGAATTTTTCTTGTGGGATGGTCCCAGAGACTGGATAAAAACTACTTTTATAAAATCTAAGTAGTTGGCCTTGCTGGCCTTTGTATGACAATGTGTATTAAGGCCTGATGGTCATATATTACTTTTGTGTATGAACTGATTTGAGCTGGCTATCTGTTAATTACTCTGTGCATGACTGCATCCTGGGCAGTCAGGGTAAGCGGGGCCCACTGCAAAGGGTGGGTCCCTCACAAAAGTAACAACTAAAACCACTGTTGTTAAGGCTTTCAACAAATTTTGTCACAAATGTCATGATGTGGGACACTTACCCGATTCTTGTCCGTTAGTCCTTAAAATCAAGAACAATGTATATTGTACTCATTACATGCTTAAAAAAAGTAAAAATGGGCCATTCGTAGCTAAATTTGTAGGGGCACCATTCTTAAATGAACATAAAAAGAAAATTTGCTTGCCTAAGTTGCTTGTTACTAACTTTCAAGGACCCAAACAAGTTTGGATACCTAAATGTACCTAATATATTTGTTATAAGTGGACTACAAAATCGGTGGAATATATTGTGTGCTTGATAGTGGCTGCACTCAATACATGACCGATGATGAAAATAGGTTCACCTCCTTCGAACATGGAAGTAGCGATCCGGGAGGTTCTTGAGTCAAATACGTAACAGATTTGGTTAATAGTAATAGGTCGGCTATCGAGTAACCGAATCTATTGGTTATCAAAATCTGATACAAATTAGACAGTCGAGTCTGATACGACTAGATTTAGTCGGTTGTCAAGTCTGATACATTTTCAAGCGATCGAACTATAAATACCCTATAATAGTTATAGTTTAATCATCGAATTAGATATAGAACTCATAGACATAGATCAACGTAGATCGAGTGCGATCAATGTTCGACATGTACAAGTTCTTTTTAATAAAAGGGCCTTGTTACTTTTTATTTTTGTGTTCGAGCTCTGAGTTTTAGTATTTCCGAGTAAGATCTAATATTTCGAGTATAGCCGAATCTAGTCTATAACTCAATCAGATTAAGTTGGTATCAAAGCACTATCCTATCTTGTGGATGGCGAAGACTCGCCAGGGTTTCAAAACCTCCGGCGAAATTCCGCAAGAAACTTTTACAAATGAAGGCAAAAATTCGATGGCACCAACAGTCGTGTCTTTGACCATGTCTGAAGAAACCTCCGTTCAAGCTGACTTGACCAAACTCTCTGCTAGTATGGATACTGTACTTTCTTGGATCAAGCAGCAGGCCATGACCTTACCTCCTAAAGATGCTTCGAAGGGGAAGGCAACTGGTGTGAAGATTGGGAGCAGTTCACATAGGCCAGACGACGATGAAGATGAAGATGATTACAAGGCCGACGACCTCACCAACACACTCTTAGCTATCAGATCTTTTAAGGTCGAAGCTAAGTTTGACATACCCATATATGATGGGGTGATCGATGCCGAGAAGCTAGATTCTTGGATTAATCAGTTTGAGACTTACTTTGACTTGCGATATTTTAGTAGCTCTCAAAAGATAAAGTTCGCACCATTGAAGATGAAGAACTACGCCAAGACATGGTGGAAGGCCCTTGTCACCAGTGGGGATGCAAACGACCTCATGTGGGGTCAATTCAAATGACTCTTACAACAGGAGTTCTATCCGATGGGTTATCTCGAGGAGAGATGGGATCATTGTCACAGATTGTATCAGCAACGCAACCAGTCTGTCCAGGACTATACGATGAAGTTCCGAAGACAAGCGATGGTCATTGGCATCTTGTTGTTTGATCCTCAAGTGTTTCAGAAATACATGTCAGGATTGCAGAAGTTGATCAGTGTTGCAGAAGTTGATCAGTGCTAAGTTAAGCCTATTCGGTGTCCAAGATATCGCGACCATGAGTACAACTGCTATGGCGACCGAAAAGAAAAACATGTCCCGCAATGACAAGAACATGAAAGAGAGTTCGACCTCGTCGAAAGGAAAGATGAGTCCAAAGAAAAGCACTCCAAAATCTAGTATGAGCATTTCTTGTGAGCATTGTCACGTTGCAGGACACACCAAAGATAAGTTCTATAAGCACTATTCTGAGTTTTGACCAAAGAAAAATGGACCAGGGAAAAGAACTGCTACAGTTACTACGACTCTACCAGAAGAAGTTGTCCGAATGAATTCAGTCGATAAGGCAGATACGACCTTGTCTCTGATGGCAATGCCGAAGGAGATAGGTTCGGATTCCCTTGACGACCATCACCCGACAAAGGATTTGTTCACTATCAACATCCAGGTGAAGCATGAAGTGGTCGCAGCAATATTTGATCCCGGAAGTCAGAAGAATCTGGTTTTCGCTGAATTGGTTCGATGACTTGGGTTGAAGATGACCACACACCCACGACCATACCCGCTGGGATGGTTCACATCTGATGTGAACCAATAGATTACGAATCAGTGTGTGTTGAAGTTGGCGATCTCTGCCCGTTATATCGATGAGGTTCAATGCGATGTTGTTCCTATCGATATTTGTCAGGTGATTTTTTGGCGTCTGTTCTTGTACGATCGGGACACTCATTTCCACCAAAGGATGCAAGAGTATGAACTCCTAAAAAACGGGGTTAAGTTCGTTATTAGTAGAGACTGTTGGGGAATAGGCTCGCTACTCTAGTGCAATTTCAAAAGTTTTACTCGAAATCCCAAGAAGCTTGAAAGCAATAGATCATAGATCAAGAGATTTACCACTAGACGCGTGAATGCAACAACCCAGCAGCGGAAGAAGAGTCGATGTCGCAACTGGATCGTGACCAGCAGTGCAGCAATAACATCCACACCTCTATGGAAGTCCACACGTCCAGGGAAAGAGCACTGCGTGATCATGTGCTAGCACCAGCGCACATGGCTAGGGTTTTACGAGATGTATCTCTTGAATGGTGGTAGCAGTTAGAATAGATCAAATGATGGATGCATGCCCACCGCACCTCCTTTTATAGGGCCTTGCAGATAAGTCCTACTCAAGTGCGAACCCTAATCCTAGTGGTAAACCCATTACTAACAGGGGACCCATTTCAGATACCATCCGAATTAATACTCCAACCCGTTAAGTGTGTGATCCTGTAGGTTCGTGTATATTTGGATGTGACCAAAAACAACTTCCCGAATCACAAGTCATAAGTGGTGCCTAGCAAGACATTATGACTACCTGCATGTAAATGAAGATCATATCCGATGAGCCTATATAACTTAGCATGGATTATCTCTTTGCCTCATGATACCAGATCGAACTCAAGGTAAGAAACGTGTCATCCTTAAATAGCTCGGTCCTTTCTTGATCTTGTAATGGACTAACCTTGCCATAGTTGATTCTCAACTATATTCAGCACGGTCATACACTTTCTTAGTCCAATTATATCAAGGGGTCCAGAGATATCTCTCTCAAGATTTGAGAGGAGCAAATTCTATCTCGACCATTCACTTTCAACCACATAGTTCATAACATATCTGTATGTCACCTTTATGACTACTCGGTTAAAAGCATCGATTGATGACACTAAGTATGCTACTACGCATGTATGAAACCGTGATGATCTCAGGTCTAAAGATAAACCAAATAACTGTTAGAAACTAATTGATGACACATAAAATCTAAACAATGTCTCAAGATGGGTCAATCCAACCAACATGTTCTACAACATGTGTGCACGGCATTGACTTGATATCTCATATCCATAGTCTGTGAAACTTGACTATGAATCAATGATCGTGCTGACTTATCTTGCATTATTATTCCATGATAATATCGATAATAAAGAGTTCATATCTCATATCCATAGTCTATGAAACTTGACTATCAATCAAGTCAGGGATGTTTAGAATAAGTATCAGTGATAATATCGATAATTCATATATCCACGAACAAGTCATATACTTGTTTGATCAATAAAAGTGATACTTTATTCAAGGAATACAATAACATTTTATTCGTAATAATTCATAAACATATCATGGCACAATCATCTCCTTGATTGCCTCTTGGGCATATCTCTATCAGAGACGACCACGTCGACACTTCAAATTTGATCACCACAAATCAAGCCAAGCAAATCATTAACGCATGTCAAAAATGTGTGCTTGTTATGATTCGGCCAGTTGGTCAGGATGATAGTATTCGAACAGTGTTGTTGTTGGCTTGTCGAGAGGATTCTGGTCGTTTGTCGGGACTGCTGGAAAAATACAGTGATCTGTTTGAGAATACTCAAGGTCGTCAGCCGAAACGTTCAGTAGAGCACGATATTCAACTCATGTCGGATGCGACACTTCCCAATCTGAGTATGTATCACAACTCAGTGTTGGAGAATGAAGAGATTAAAATACAACTTGGTGAATTGTTGAATGATGGGGTAATTCAACCAAGTAATTCGCCTTGTGGATCTCCTGTGGTGCTGGTACCGAAGAAAGATGGGACTTGGCAGATGTGCATCGACTATCGAGCACTGAACAAGATCACCATCAAGAACTGGTACCCTCTTCCTCGTATCGACGACCTATTAGACCAATTGAAGCATGCTGTTGTCTTCTCGAAATTGGATCTAAAATCAGAGTATCATCAGGTTAGCATCCGGGAGGAGGATACTTGGAAGACCGTATTCAAAACTAGACACGGTCTGTTCGAATGGCTGGTCATGACGTTCGGGCTCTGTAACACCTCGGCCACGTTCATGCGTCTCATGAATGATGTGCTACGACCATTCATAGATGACTTTGTGATCGTTTACCTCGACAACATACTGGTCTATAGTCGTTTGTGGGATAAGCACCTAGTTCATGTGGAAAAGGTGTTTGAGTAGCTGCGGAAACATCAGCTCCGCCTCAACAATAAAAAATGTGAGTTTGGGCAGCAAACTCTACTTTACCTGGGATTCATGGTTGGCAAAGGTACATTGCAAATTGACCTCAATAAGGTAAAGGTGATCCGAGAGTGGCCATAACCATGAACAGTAATGGAAGTGCATAGTTTTATGGGAGCATGCCAATACCAATGGATGTTTATTCGACACTTCTCGATATTGACTTCTCTGTTACATGCACTAACCAGTATTGACCAGAAGTTTGAGTGGAGTGGAAAGCACGAGGATACCTTCCTCTTGCTAAAGAAGAAGATCAGTGAAGCTCCTGTCTTAGCTTTATCGAATCTACAAAAGCCATTTGACCTGGAAACCGATGCTTTGAGTTATGCATTGGGCACAGTGCTTATGCAACAAGGTCGACCAGTAGCATATCACTCTGAGCTATTTCAGGGAGCTCAGAAGAACTATTCGATCTACTACAAGGAGTTATGTGCACTGCATCAGGCCGTGAAACATTGGTGGTGTTATCTTTTGGGTAAAGAGACTATTGTACATACTGACCACCAGCCATTGCAATATTTGCAAACTGAATCCAAGTTTCAGCAAGCCTGACACATGAAGTGGATGTCGTATCTGTAGCAGTTCAATTTGGTGATTAAGTACAAAAAGGGCGTACACAATAAACTGGCTGACATGTTGTCACGACCACCAGTTACTGCCCTTTGCTTATGACGAGGATTGACACCCGGGTCACTTCTAATAAACTTCTGGTTCAAGACAGGTTCGAACCAGAGCATGTGTCTGGAGATGCGAACTCAAGTTATTTTGAGAGGCATCACCACGAGGTCGCAAGCTTTACGCGATCAAGTCGCAGCTTTACGCGGTCAGACCGTAGGCCTTGCGCGGTCAGAAGTTCGTGGCCTATACGCGAACTACACATTCGGGATATTACGCGGTCAGCTAAATCCCGCGGTCAGAACGTCTACCGATCAGGATACCTGGGATCTATCTATTCGGTTGTCTATATGACAGGATATTCTAAATATCCCGAAGATTCCTACACATGGAAAATCAACCGTCAGGGGGTTAACACGTACAGTTATTCATGAATAACACGTGTTTAACCTGCGTGGAGGTTAAGAGCAGTTTCAAAAACCGTATCTAACCGTCCGAGCAACCAATTGATGCAGTTTCCTTCACATGGCACCCTTTCAAGCAGTATAAAAGGATGGCATGAAGTATCAATCGGAGAGGAGAGAGATCCAAGTTAGCCAAGTCTACGGCATATCTCATAGAGCATTCTTAAGTCTTTTTTAGCTTATTTTTGTACACTTTTATAGGAAAAATCCTTGCCTGTGAGGACTTTTCCTCCCATTTGTAAACATTTTACCACACTTAGTGAAATCTCAACAGGACGTAGGGCTTTTACTCCCACCATCGAGGGCCCGAACCTGTCTAAATTCTCTGTGTTCCTGTTCTCCATTGTTCAGCATACCTTCCCGAAGGGTCATCTTGAAAGGTCTCACTATTACAAATTCTGCATAAGTTCGGCTGAGGACCCCGAGTCCGAATCGTCGACAGCTGGCGCCCACCATGGGGCCTTTCTCAAGGCGTCCTAATTAAAATTCGGAGGTTCGCCGAAACATGGCTGGAGCATATGATTCCGAGAATGATTTCGATCTCGAGGATTATGCTCATATCCCAATGCCTTCTCCAAGTGATCCCGTTCCGATGGAAGAGGTCGAAGGCCAGAATCTTCCACAGGATGAATCATCTTCCCAAGTCATGATGATCGACCAGGAGGCAACTGGCACAGGGTCAGAACCCACAGAGGTTCTTAATGTGCTAGGTGATGAGTCCGGCCCATCGTACGATCCCGCTGAGGGAAAGTACGATGGTGACCCCGAGGTTAGCCCAGGAAGATTCGACCCTGATAACCTTCACCGTCTCTTTGATTTCGAGTCCGACTCGGAACAAACCGAGATGTTCTCCCCATCGGCGACTTCTCTCCCTAGGCAGTTTGCTGCGTTGTCGGAGGAAACTCCCGATCAACAGGCTGCCAGGGAAGAACAAGATCGCAAACAGAAGGAGGAGCAAGATCTCGAGCAACAAAACAACGAACTACGCAGAACTGCCCTAGAGGCTCTTCAAGATGCGCAGGCTCGTTACGATGCTGCCCCGAGTTCTTCTCGACGGTCGCGTGGTCATAGACATGACCAGACTCCTTCCTTACCACCGGAGCACTTCCCAGTGGACGAGGAAACAATAACACCCGGTGCCCCTAGGAGAAGTACCCATGGTCGACTGCGATCTATCACGGAAGTCATGCGTAACTTTCCTCCTACGGTCACGGATGCGCAGAGACCGGCCTTTTACAGGATCCTGGTGGAAAGATTGGACGAGGTCGCATCTGAGGCGACCCCAACAGCCTCTTCCCGCTCAGTGACACATTCCCGGGATCGAGATGGTCCTCATTTTGGCTCTGGTCGACGGAGTTACCCGCCGCCTATACCGTCCCGACAGGACAAATATCGGCGAATGCAGGACTCTCGCAGTAGGGATCGAGTTCCCGTTCATTCTCGTTTGGGACCTCGAGTCACCCCGCCGTTAAGTGAGTTTGCTCGAAACCTGACCGAAAGTCGCAGGACGGTCCACGGTCCTTACGTTGGTTGCAAAGCTTTCTCGCCTGGCCTACGAGCGGTCGTTTGGCCCGATAAGTTTCGACCAGGGGCCATCGAGAGGTTTGACGGAACTCAGAACCCATCCGAGTTTCTTCAGATCTATATTACTGCCATCCAAGCCGCAGGAGGCGATGACAAGGTCATGGCTAACTACCTGCCAACAGTCCTCGTAGGACCGGCTAGAACTTGGTTGTTCAATCAGCCTGAGGGTTCTATCTACAATTGGGAAATGCTATGCGATGCCATCCTTAGCAATTTCCAAAACTGTTACCAAAAGCCGGGTAAGGAGGACGACTTGCATAGATTGCGGCAAACTTCGACCGAAACGCTTCGGCAGTTTGTCAAGAGGTTTGTCGGGGTAAGAAATACCATCCCGAACATATCTGATGGTTCCGTAATCAGGGCATTTAAGCATGCCGTTCGATACCGGAGATTCACTGAAGACTTGCTCATTCACCCTCCTCGATCGGTGGCCGATCTGTTCGATATGGCTGATCGATACTCCGATGCAGCCGAGGCAGTCGAATGGAACCGAATGGTTGACAAGGGGGACCTACCGCCCCAACCAGGCTTCAAGGACGTCAAGAAAGAAGACTCGAGCAAAAAGCCGGAGTCTTCATCGGGTGGGAAGTCAAAAAAGTCGAAGAGGAACCGCTCTGGACAGCACCGTGAGGTCGCGGTCGCGGAGAAACCACCTTCTACCAAAGGTAATAAGTTTTCTTTCAAAAGTAAAGCTGCTTCTGGTGGCCGGGATTCCGACCAGCCAGAAAAATCAACTAATCCGCAAGAGGGCAAAAGGTGGTGTCCACTCCACAATTCCGCAGGCCACGATCTCAAAAACTACAGGAGTTGGTTGAAACAGCTGGATGATTTCTACCAAGGAGCTGGGCCAATGCCGACCTTACCGCCCAAGGAGCAGGCGTGCGGGGTTAGAGACATCGATGGAGACGAAGAAATGGCTTACCAGGTACCTCAAAATCATGTTAATGTCATTTTCGGAGGCTCCTCCTCTTTCGTTTCCAAAAGGCAGTTTAAAACTTTTTGCCGAGAGGTTAACCAAACGGAGACATCCCTTGGTGAACCTCAATATCCCCGTTGGTCGGATATGCCTTTGACATTCGACCGCGCTGACTGTCCTGCGGGGCTAACTCGACCATTGAGATTACCTCTGGTTATTACCCCAATCATCAGTAACGCGAGAGTCGAAAGGGTCCTGATCGACGGGGGAAGTTCCCTTGATCTTTTATTGGTCAAGACACTCGACGAGATGCAAATTCCTCGTTCGAAGATCAAGCCCATAATCCATCCGTTTTATGGGATAATCCCAGGCCCCTCCATGATGCCATTGGGACAAGTGGTCCTCCCGGTCACTCTGGGAGAACCAGATAACTTCCGAACAGAATTGGTTACTTTCGATGTAATCGATTGTGATTCAGCTTATAATGCAATCTTTGGCAGGCCTACTCTCGCTAAGTTCATGATGGCAACGCACTATGCTTATCAGTGCGGAAAATTGCCTGGCCCCAAAGGTGTCATTTCGGTCCGAGGTAGTCGCAACGTGGCACTTACGTGCGACCGGCTATCTTTGGAGATGGTCGATCAACTTCCCCTCCGGGACGCTCAGGTCGCCACTGTCGCCACCGATGCGATCAGGGCTGCTCCTCGACCAGATGAGAAACTCAAACAAGTTCCTTTGTACCCAGATGACCCATCCAAGACAATTCGGGTTGGGTCAACCCTGGATGACAAATAGGAACTCGACCTCGTTGCTTTCCTCCGGGCTAACGCAGATGTGTTTGAATGGAAACCGTCCGACATGCCCGGTGTCCCAAGGGAAGTAATTGAGCACAGGTTAGCAATCCGACCTGGACAACGACCAATAAAGCAAAAGCTCAGGCGTTTTGCCACCGACCGACAGGAAGCCATCCGAGAAGAGTTAGACAAACTCTTACAAGCCGGGTTCATCCGCGAGGTGAATCACCCGGACTGGCTCACCAATCCGGTCATGGTCCGCAAGTCAAATGGCAAGTGGCGCATGTGCGTCGACTATACTAGCCTCAACAGTGCCTGTCCGAAGGACGACTTTCCCCTTCCCCGCATCGACCAGCTGGTTGACTCCACTGCGGGTTGCGAACTGATGAGTTTTCTGGATGCCTACTCGGGATATCATCAAATTAGCATGGCAGAAGACGATGAAGAGAAAACTGCCTTCATCACCCCGTTCGGCACGTACTGCTACGTCAGAATGCCGTTCGGTCTCAAGAACGCTGGTTCCACGTACCAGCGCTTGATGCAAAAGACCTTTCTTTCCCAGATAGGGCGCAATCTTTAAGCATATGTAGACGACTTGGTTGTAAAGAGTACCAAAAGATTGTCTCATTTGGACGATCTTGCTGAAACCTTCTGTAACTTGAATCGCTTTGGAATAAAATTGAACCAGGAGAAATGTTCTTTCGGGGTTTCTTCAGGAAAGCTTCTTGGTTTTCTTGTGTGTTCCAGGGGCATTGAGGTTAATCCTGAGAAAATCAGGGCTATTGAACAAATGAGGTCGCCCTCGACCATGAAGGATGTTCAACGCCTGGCTGGTCGCATGGCGGCTTTAAGTCGTTTCATATCGCGATTAGGCGAAAGGGGACTACCTTTCTTTAAAGCCTTGCGGAAACATCATAACTTCACGTGGTCAGATGAGGCCGAAAAAGCGTTTCAGGAGGTAAAAACATATCTATCCAGTCCGCCAGTATTGGTGTCTCCTGAAAAGGATGAACCATTACTTCTGTATTTGGCGGCCACCCCACACGCGGTCAGCGCAGTTCTGATCGCGGAAAGGGAAGGAGTGCACAGACCCGTCTACTATGTGAGCGAAGTACTTCATGGTCCTAAGGAGCGCTACCCTGAGGTCCAGAAGATACTTTACGCGCTACTGATGGCTTCCCGTAAGCTACGACATTACTTTCAAGCACACAAGATCACAGTACCTTCCTCTTTTCCTTTAGGGGATATTGTCCGAAATCCAGAAAAATCTGGTCGAATCGCCAAATGGGCGGTCGAATTCGGTGCCTTTGAGATCCACTTTACCTCTCGCACGGCGGTTAAGTCTCAGGTTTTGGCCGACTTTGTGGTCGAATGGACCAACCCTGAGCCACCCGTGCAGTTGGAAAAGGAACTGGAGTGCCCCGATTATTGGACAATGTACTTTGACGGCTCCCGTAGTTTTCAACACTCGGGGGCTGGGGTGGTCTTAGTTACACCTCAGGGCGAACAGCTTAAGTATGTCATCCAACTACACTTTGTTGCAACCAACAATGCAGCAGAGTATGAAGGTCTTCTTGCAGGGCTCCGGGCAGCAAAATTCCTCGGAGTCCGTCGATTAGTGGTGAGGGGGGACTCACAGCTGGTCGTAAACCAGGTAAACAAGGAGTACAGCACCTCCGATGAGACAATGGCTCATTACCTGGGGGAAGTGAGGAGATTGGAAAAACACTTCAGTCACTTCGAAGTCCAATACATCCCGCGAAAGGACAACATTCTCGCAGACCAATTATCCAAAATTGGATCCTCACGCTCATCCGCTCCGGCAGGAGTGTTCGTTGAACACTTGGACCATCCTTCGATCATGACTTCGGTCGAGGATGATCCGGTAATAGCCTTCGTTGCCAACCTCGGTCAGGAACAAGATTGGACTCATCCATTGAGGGTTTATCTTGAACATGGGACCCTACCCGGGGACGAAACCAAAAGCGATCGGTTAATTCGAAAGGCGCGTCTGTACAAACTCATAGATGGGGTTATGTACAGAAAGGGTACTCAAGGAGTATTCATGCGCTGCATATCTCAGGAGGAAGGAAAATCCCTCTTGAAAGAAATACATGACGGTGTATGCGGTGCACACGCGTCATACCGAACACTGGTCGGAAAAGTTTTTCGACAGGGATTCTACTGGCCTTCGGCACTCGATGATGCCAAGCTTATGGTCAAGATGTGTCCACAATGTCAGTTTCATGCAAGACAGGTTCATCAACCTGCTTATGCATTACAAACTATTCCTCTCGCATGGCCTTTCGCGATCTGGGGAATGGACATCGTCGGTCCTATGCCACAAGCGGTCAATGGATACAAGTTTTTGTTTGTAGCCATTGACACGTTCACAAAGTGGATTGAGGCCGAACCAGTACGAAATATTACTGCATTGGCCGCACAAAAGTTCTTTCACAAGAACATTGTGGCGCGATTTGGTGTTCCAAACCGTCTCATCACAGACAACGGTTCTCAATTCACTAGCGGTCTTTTCCTAGACTACTGCGATCAGATTGGGACCAAGGTGTGCTTTGCTTCCGTGGCACATCCACAAAGCAATGGTGCCGTAGAACGGGCCAATGGGCAAGTACTGCAAGGTATCAAAAAACGTGTTTTTGATCGCCTCAAGACCCGCTCGGGGGCTTGGGCAGACGAGCTCTATACTGTTCTATGGGCACTACGAACTACCTCTAGTCGAGCCACCGGTGAGACACCCTTCCATTTGGTCTATGGAGCCGAGGCTGTGTTGCCTATGGAAGTAAGTATTGGATCTGTTCGCACGAATCAATTCGAACAGGTCAACCAATCCGAACAACGATCGCAAGATCTCATCCTCCTGGAAGAACGGCGTGATCGCGCCCTGATTAAGTCCGCGGTATACTTGCAGGCTCTACGCAAGTATCACAGTAAAAAGGTGCGACCACGTGATCTCAACGTGGGCGACTTGGTTTTACGAAAAATTCAAGACCAGTCTAACCGCAATAAATTCTCCCCAAAGTGGGAGGGACCATATACTGTCGTCTCAGTGCCGCGGTCAGGATCTGCGCGGTTAGCCATGGAGGATGGTCGGATTTTGTCCAATACTTGGAACATCGATCAACTTCGCAAGTTTTACGTGTAAGTATTCCAATCACTTTTTTCCTGTTCAATTAGCATCTTTTTATAAAAAGCATGTCTTGTTTTCATACAATGAGTGTTTTTCTTTAAGCCCAAATTATACTAATTCGACCTGGGGGCTGATCGCCGGCGGTTAGGTTATTACAGTATTTTTCAACCGGATTCGCTGGTCAATCTCATGATCACTTCCAGATAAGTCTCTCCTAAATAAGCCGTTTCTCAACGCACACGGGACTATCTGGCTAGTCTTCGGTCATTTGGGTGGCTACCAGTTTGCAATAGGGTTAAAATGTTACTTTAATCTTGACCATCAGCTTGAAGCACATATCCCTGGTCATCATACTTATGTTTTCCTCTGTTTAAAATACTAAGACTTCAGTATTCACAAAACAGAGGCGGGGGCTAGAGGAATATACTTATAGTATGAAACTTATGATGTGAATATGCACTTTCTCTTGAAAAAATAATTTTACATACATAGCATTGTAATTACAATTGTTTGGTTACAAAATACAAGGATCATTCGATCCTTAGCTCAGCCAAGAGCTTGTCAACGAAGGGCTTAACTTCTTCGATAACGGCGTCAAGCAGTTCGTCACTCTCGACCTCAACCGGTCCCACCAGCGTGCTCAGATTTGCATCTGAGCCATGGTGAAGTCGAACCCGGCTGAGTACGGCGGATGCGGCTGATCGGACTCTCGTCCTGATCATCTCTTCACGTCGCCGTAAATCTCTAGGGAGATATTCGAGCAGTGATTCTGCTTGAGTTGTAAGCAGTGATGCCCAATCGCTGACATCTGGGTTGTCCTTCCTCAACTCTACCACATTGGTATTCAAAAGGCTGGCTATGGCCTTCAGTTTTTCGAAGACCAGTAGACTCAACTCTTTGACCACTTGATTGGTGTGGTCGAGCGAGGACTCGAGAAGCATTTTGTCCTGGCTGAGCTGTTTAATACGACCTGCTTGCGCTGCACAAAGAAAAGAGGTTATGAACAAGAAATGTCTTTAAGTCTTCTCAAGTTGGGAATCGACTTACCAACATTCTCAGACTGAAGTCTATTGATTTCAGTCCGTAGTTTCTGAAACTCTGTAACTGAGTTCAGCTTTATCTTGGTTAACTCCTTCTTCAAGAACGTAACCTCTCTGCAGCAAAATCAGGTTAGTCACAATTAAAGCCAACTTATATTAACAGAAGGATGACGATACTCACTTGCGCAAGCCGTCACGATCTTTTTGAACAGCCGCCATGCTAGCCATTGCAGCATGCGACTGGCTCGTCACCCATGACAAGCCCTGTGACACAAAGCAAGAGAGTCAAGTATGCTCTAAAGGCGATTCAAACGCCGAAACAGGAGTCATCATACCTTCATAAACTTATTTAAAGCAGCATCATCCATGCTAGCAGGAATCCTTGCTAGCGCGCCTGAAGTACCTGCAACGGGGACAGTTGATGGGAGTGCCGGCCTGACGCCACCCCCAGAGGCCACTGGTGGTGACCTAGTCCCTGTGCTTGATTCACCTCCCGCGGTCCGGACAATTTCCTGAACCACGGGAGTAGAGCGCTCTTCATTAGAGGCTCCCTCATTAGCCCTAGCTTCAACCTCCCCAGTGGCGGTTGAAGGTATAGGCGCTGTCTTCTTTTGCCTAACAGGAAGAGTGGGTCAGACAGTTTTTATGTAAGATTACTGTCGAATAAGAGTTCTTACCTTATTCGAAATCCCATTCGTTCCTGGGACTTCTGGGACAACTCCCCTTGCGAAGGAGAGCCGTCTCCGGTTCTTGCCTTCCTGATGGTAAATAAGATAGCACCCCCCTGGAAATACCATGTTACAGGCATATTCTTAGGGAACAGTTAAAAACACAT
The DNA here is from genome assembly GCA_019359835.1 of Pharus latifolius. NCBI lineage: Eukaryota > Viridiplantae > Streptophyta > Magnoliopsida > Poales > Poaceae > Pharus > Pharus latifolius. Next base: position 68,177,766 of record CM033324.1, read on the forward strand.
AAGTCTTTACCTGGACCACCGGGCTAATTGATGGGGCTTCATCCAAAGGCCTTGACGATTCCTGAGTTGCTGGAACCATCACAGCTGGCCTTCGTTCGTCTACTTCCTCCTCTGTCCGCGGAGGAGGAGGATTTTCCTCCCTGGAATCCCCAGTGGACCCAGGGGGAAGCTCTCCTTCCTGTATATACATTAACTTATCAAATATGCAGAAAGAGTTATGGAGGGAATGATCGAAAAGATCCTTTACCTTAGTCGTCCCTTCGACCAGGGAAGCAGAGATGACTGACCCTGAAACCCCGGGGGCTTCAGGAATTGGAAGGTCACCCGCAACCACCAGATCTTCGGTGGTCGCAGGGTCAGCCACGGTCACCTCTTCGGCAGCTGTAGTCTCTGCGGGGCAGCCTGGGACATCGCTGGATGGAAGATCCGCGATCTTCCTCCTTCGAAGGATCAGAGGAACGTCATCCTCTTCCTCCTCGCTCCCCTCTCCCTGTATGACGAAGAAGTGATTCCATGTCGCGCCTGAAAAAGTAGCAGGAATGTGATATCTTACCGCAGTCTTTTTTGCGGGACGAGGGACGCTTCGTGAAGACCCCTCCCCAGGGTTCAGCTTGGTCTTCTTAGGGGCAGGACTCTTTGTCCTGGGTCTCTGGGAGACCTTCTTCACGTTCTTCGCCGCCGGCTTCTTCAAAAAGCCGACATTTTCACTTGGGAATGTCGCATCCGCGAACCTCCCTAGGAGCTATTTTCATTCCAATGAAATTGATTAGTGTTGAACATACATAAAACCTGCAAAACAGAGGCCAAGTGAGAAGTTTACCTTTCGGCGCTCCTGTTTAAGGTCGTCGCCAGCATGAATCAAGCTTTGGGGGCGAGGCGATCCCTTGGGGCCCTCTACCTCGGCGTTGTACGCCCTGAGGAGGTAGTTAGTCCGCCTCTCAATCTCAGCTGAAGGCAGGACTGTTCCCGGGTACAAGTTAAATTGGTACATTTCAAAAATAATAAAAGGATTTCTATGTTAGAGATAAGTACCTTCATTATAGTCCAGGGTAGTGTCCGCCATGGACGTGATCTCCCAAGCCGGATGAGCCCTTTCACGTAGGGGGCTCACCCGATTCTTCACAAAGTCTCGGATGACGTCACGTGCCGTCAGCCCTTGTTCGACTAAGTGAAGGATCACCTCGGCATGCTTCATGAACTCCGCGTTCATCGCCGGGAGAGTATCCAACTCGCTTGTTTTCTCCGGCCACGAGTTCTCAAACCACAGCCCGCTCTCGGTCGGAGGGGTGCAGTAAAACCATTTCTGGTGCCACCCGTGTACTGAATCTCGCAGGGGTGGGGAGGGATACTCCTTTTTATCCCTCAGCCGGAAGTAGATGCATCCGGCGGCGTTGGTGCTCTTCGACCACGCCGAAAAGTAAAATCGTCGGAAAAGATCCACGCTGGGATATACTCCGACGAAGGCTTCACAGAGATGCTGGAATACTGCAAGAATCAGCATCGCGTTGGGGTGGAGGTTGATCAGTTCCCACCCGTAATGCTCAAAGATATCCTTAAGGAAACGACTCTCAGGGAATCGGAACCCGCAACGAAAATACTCCTCAAAAACCACCAACTCGCCTTCTTGGACAGTTGGGGTTTCTTGGTCCTTCTCCGCAGGTCGCCAGTTAATGAGCAGCCGCGGAGAAAGGATCTCCTCCTTCTCAAGCGCCATCAGGCTCTCCTCAGAATGATGAATGGATCTGCTCCAGGACGCCATCTATGGTGTAGAATCAAAGGGGAAGCTGGCGATTTGGGGAAGACGAAGGCTGAAGAAAATGAGGGTTTTGAGCGGCGGGAATTCTAAGGGTTTTTTCGCGGCTGAGTGGCTTCCTCAAGAAGCTACCTACTGCTTTTTATAGACCCAAGGCGACGCATTAATGGGTAAACAGCTTGTTTCAAACGTTCCATTGAATGCTTTATTCATTTCCCATAATGGATACTATTTCTGATAGACCCGATAAAGTACCCAGACGTCGGATCTGAAACAAAAAGGCTTCTTTGTTTTGGAAACTGAAAGTGCAAAAGGACTGGAAAATTTTCAGTACTTTTTCAGAAGTCGTTTTTTCTTTTTTATACTTTGAACATTTTCTTCGAAAAAATCATATAACTCAATTTTTGACGTACTGGAATGTTTCTAATTGGGTTATGGTTTTTTCGAAATCATGTTTTAGGCTGAAACTTCGATTCTAATCGTAATGACGGCCTGACCGAGTCCTAACTCTGGTCGCACTTTAGTTCTGACCGCGGCTCTGAAACTGCTCGCGGAATCAGGGCAGATCGCGGTGCCTTTTTCTTAAAAACGATTCTGATCGCAGAACTAAAGTTTCCTGTGTATGAATGGTCGCAAACGTAAAGTTTATGGCTATGTTTTCGCACAGAAGATGTGAAGAATATTCGTGAAAAATAAGAAACTTTTTATTTCTTACATTCTTTACATACAAAAGGGATGCAGTCGATCAAAACATCGACTTGCTCCGAAAGAAGTTTACAAAGTTCCCCAAGGGACATATTGTTGTCAGTAGGATCTACACTGACAACCCCCAGGGAACTAGCAACTACCCTAAGTCTATCTATATCATCCCTAACAACGGACGCACTATTGTCCCTAATCAAGTCGGAGAGTTCTCGCTGTTGCTGAGCGAAGTCCCTCTCTCGACGGAAATGGTGCGCCTCCTCTCGGGATCGATCAAGACATTCTGCTAAACGCAGAATCTTCGAGGCCATCTCCTCGGTCTTCTTCTCCAGGGCATTCTTCTCTTCCAGAAGAGTCTGTCCGGAAGGAAGAGATGGAGCAACAGAAGGCTGATCGCTGGGGCCTCCTACCTCCTGCATTTTGCAAAAAGTTAGTCATATTAACTAAAATTGTCAGCAAAAAGGGAGAAGAATTGTTACCTGTCCCAGTGCAACGTTCCCAGAAGAAAATTGCTTCGCCAACCCAATACGGCAATCATCTGGTCGAGGGATAGTCACCGCTTGCCGACCAGGATGTTGATCACCCATAAGGATGGGAGAATTGAACGTGATGGGATCTTTCTCTAAGGATAAAGGCCTAACTTGCCGAGAGGCATGAACGGGGAGGGTCAAAGGAACTGAAGGAAGAAAGAAACTCGCTACACTCTTCACCTTTGTTCCACTGGAAGATCCTTCGTCAACCTTGGGTTTCTTCCTTAAGGGAGACAGGACTTCATCCGACCCTTGTTCGACAATTTCCCCTTCATCGCTCTCAATCTCGATGATATCGTGATCTGCCATTAGGAAGAGTAAGTGAAAAGGAAGGAGGCCAGGTAACAAGAAAAAGACTTAGGCGTAAGAGGAAAATTGTGAATCTTTACATGTCCAGGGGTCTGGTATTTATAGCCGCCAGGTCGACGGTTCGCCTCCCAGACACCTCGAGTTTCGTTAAAGACATTTACAATTTTACCTCGAGATAAAAATCTCTACGGCGCCATCATTGCCCGTCACGTAGTGTCAGAACCCGTCTTGAGAAACCAACCGTTTTCACTTAGTGCGCCACTAAGTGGAGAAGTTAAAGGGCCGGGTTAAAAGTCCAATGCACGATTTTTTAAATTCGAAATAAACACGTCTCTCCGTTTTCTTCGAATTTGGGGGCTAGCTGACGAGGGTTGACACCCGGGTCACTTCTAATAAACTTCTGGTTCAAGACAGGTTCGAACCAGAGCATGTGTCTGGAGATGCGAACTCAAGTTATTTTGAGAGGCATCACCACGAGGTCGCAAGCTTTACGCGATCAAGTCGCAGCTTTACGCGGTCAGACCGTAGGCCTTGCGCGGTCAGAAGTTCGTGGCCTATACGCGAACTACACATTCGGGATATTACGCGGTCAGCTAAATCCCGCGGTCAGAACGTCTACCGATCAGGATACCTGGGATCTATCTATTCGGTTGTCTATATGACAGGATATTCTAAATATCCCGAAGATTCCTACACATGGAAAATCAACCGTCAGGGGGTTAACACGTACAGTTATTCATGAATAACACGTGTTTAACCTGCGTGGAGGTTAAGAGCAGTTTCAAAAACCGTATCTAACCGTCCGAGCAACCAATTGATGCAGTTTCCTTCACATGGCACCCTTTCAAGCAGTATAAAAGGATGGCATGAAGTATCAATCGGAGAGGAGAGAGATCCAAGTTAGCCAAGTCTACGGCATATCTCATATAGCATTCTTAAGTCTTTTTTAGCTTATTTTTGTACACTTTTATAGGAAAAATCCTTGCCTGTGAGGACTTTTCCTCCCATTTGTAAACATTTTACCACACTTAGTGAAATCTCAACAGGACGTAGGGCTTTTACTCCCACCATCGAGGGCCCGAACCTGTCTAAATTCTCTGTGCTCCTGTTCTCCATTGTTCAGCATACCTTCCCGAAGGGTCATCTTGAAAGGTCTCACTATTACAAATTCTGCATAAGTTCGGCTGAGGACCCCGAGTCCGAATCGTCGACAGCTTATTAGTATTTATGCAGATTGAGCCTTCATGCCAAGAGGACTATGCCACAAATTTACACAGAGGATCCTGAATTTTGATTAGCACTGGCTGAGCTCGAAACAGGACGACCATATGAGTTTGAGTTTCGGAAGGTCTCCTATATAAAGGCAATTTGCTTTGTATACGGGAGGCGCATACATAGAAGGTTGCTGGTCATTTCGGGGTAACGAAGACCTTGCAAAATCTTCATCGACATATGTTCTAGCCATGAATGTAGCAGGATGTGGCTAATTTTGTTTGAGGTTGTGGTCTCTATAGCATCTCCAAACCGGTAAACAAAAAATTGGGGTTGTATACTCCTTTGCTAGTTCCAACATGACCGTGGGAAAGTACATCCATGGATTTCTTGGGAGGATTGCCCAGGACCCGACATGGAATGACTATCTCTTCGTGGTCGTTGATCGATTCTCCAAGATGGTGGTGCTTATACCCTGTCGAAGACCATCACGGGAGAAAAAGCAACTCGGGTATTTTTTCAGCACGTTTGGACACATTTTGGGTTGCCAAATTCCATTGTGTCTGACCATGATACCCGGTTCCTTAGTCATTTTTGGCGATCACTTTGGTCAATGATGGATACAAAGCTGAAGAGGAGTACTGCGTTTCATCCTCAAACTGATGGTCAAACCGAGGTGGCAAATCAAATAGTCATTCATCTCTTGATGGGTTATAACTCCAAGCATCTAAAGACTTGGGATTAAAGTATATCATACCTGCAATTTGCTTTTAATCGAGCAGTGCATGGTTTAACTGGGAAGTATCCTTTTGAGGTCTGTTTGCGATTTCTACTACAAAGTCCATTCGACCTAGAGTTTGTGATCCCTACATCATCACAGAACAGCAAGGAGGAATCTGATCAGGATCGAGCATAGCGAATCTTAGAAGGTATTCAACGATTACATGGTGAAGTCAAACAGAACTTGCTTAAGGCTCAACTCAAGTACAAAGCACGGCATGATCGACATTGAGTACAAGCTCAATTCCAAGAATGTAATCTAGTCTGGTTACATTTGAGCAAGGAGAGGCTCAAAGGTGAAGGTAAAAAGTTTAAACCAATTCATTATGGTCCATTTCGAGTTTTGTGGAAAATTGGCAATAATGCTTGTCAGCATGAGTTACTTCCGTATATGGATATTTACTGAGTTTTCAATGTCGAGCAACTTAAACTCTTTGAGCATTCGATGTTGGATGATGAACCTGATACCAAAGTCCCATTTGTTGAAGATTTGGTCTATCAACGAGAGGCACCTCTTCGTGAAGATGTGATCTTGGAGAGCACACGCGAGACTTTTCGAATAGGAAGAAAAGATCAACAAGCACGCGCGGTAAAGTGGTATACCCGTGAAGATGGTCAGTCCCAATTTCCACATCTTCAATTTTGATCGAGTTGGTCACCAATGGGAGTTGGTTCCTTTATACAGGGGAGTCATGATCCGGGAGGCTCTTGGGTCGAATACATAACAGATTTGGTTAATAGTAATAGGTCGGCTATCGAGTAACCAACTCTATTGGTTATCGAAGTCTGATACAAATTAGATAGCTGAGTCTGATATGACTAGATTTAGTCGGTTGTCGAGTCTGATATGTTTTCAAGAAATCGGACTATAAATACACTATAATAGTTCTAGTTTAATCATCAAATCAGATATAGAACTCATAGACACAGATCGACGTAGATCTAGTATGATCTATTGAATCTCGAGCCCTAATTAGGGTTTTGGTGATTAATGACAACCTAAATATGAGACTAACATTGTGCATTGAGTGTATGTGTTGTAGTCTCAAGGTGTATTGCGAGATGAAAGCAAGCAGAGCGTATGGAGGTTAATGTCGGTATGAGCCATCTTGAGGGAGGTCAAGCTTAGTGAGGTTGAGCTTTGTGAGGAAAAACTTCAAGAAGTCAAGCTTCACGAGGTTGAGCTTCACCGAAGGTAAGATCCAAGATTAAGGATTATTTTCTTAGGATTTTACCCGTCTCGGTGTTTGGAGATAGACCGGGTTGATAGGATAGACCGGGTTGATAGGATTCTTTTTACTAGTTTGACCGTACTATTAAGAGGCACTAGTACAGAAATGCAGTCTACTAACCCCCATCTTCTAACGGTTTTTAGTGATTTAGAAGAAAACCGTTAGAAAAGATGCCTCGTGGACATAAAAGTCATAAGGGAGGTATTTTTACTATCGGTTTGTAAGAAACTTAACGTTAGAAGAAGCAGAATGATTTACTCTAACGGTGATGAACATATTTACCGTTAGAAAAGATGCATAAATACTGACGGGAGGATGTTGTGTACCGTTAGAACTGATCGACTTCTAGAAATAGTTTTATTCTATCGGTACAGAATTTATATACCGTTAGAACATATCACAAATTCCTATCGATAGCCTGTTGTGTGCCGATAGAAACGTTCGTTTGCTACAAATAGTTTATTCTATCGGTACTGTATGTTTATACCGTTAGAATATATCACAAATTCCTTAGAACTGTTCGCTTTCGAAATAGTTTTATTCTATCAGTAATGTATGTCTATACCATTAGAAGATAGCACAAATATCTTAGAACTGTTCGCCTTCTACAAATTGCTTTATTCTATCGGTACTGTATGTTTATACCGACAGAATATTGCCAAAAATTCCTATCGGTAGGATGTAGTGTGCCGGTAGAACCATTCGCCTGCTACAAAATAGTTTTATTTTATCGGTAAGGTATGTTTATACCGTTAGAAGAGATCTCAAATTAGTAACGGTAGGCGATTGTGTACCGATAGAACTGATCTAGTACCATAAATACCCGGGTGTGTCTCTTTCATTTGTACAGTTCATCGGGCGCTCGTAGCCCTAACCCGTAAGCTCCATGGACGGCCGGCACACCTCCACTGGCGACCGCTGCACCTCCGCACCTCCATCGACGCCCACTAGATTTCAGCATGGCAAGTAAGGCATGTAAAATTTCGGCAATATTGTTAGATTATTCTAATCTGATTATGGCAATTATCCTGCAATTTTCGTATCCTTCATTTTGATGTGTGTTCTTTTCAATATGATTATGTACGGTATCTTGTTCCTGTTTTTTATTAAAACAACTAAATAATATCACTATGGGACAGATAATGTCAAATTGCTTGCTAATCCTATCAAATGAAGAAAATTATCAGGATATATTTGCAATACAAACGCTAGCTAATATAGTCAAATGCTAATAAGAGTATAAATGTAATATCTTCATCTCTCAGTAGGTTTCTTAATGCCAACTTGGACTTAGTAACAATTGAAATTGAAAGATCATGATATTGAAAATGAAATTGAAAGATCATGATATTGAAAATGAAATTGAAAGATCATGAAATTGAAAGATCATTAATATCAAGATATTTACAAATATCATGAGATACACAAATATCTTGATCTCCAGTTGCAAATTGATGTTACTATGACGAAGTACAACCTAACCTTCAGTTGGTAGTCTTTCTCAGATAGGGAGTCATGTTGGAAACAGTAAACAATCTTAATTTGCTCTAGAATGCCTATTTATGATATGTGCAGGTCCTTGGATGATGCTCATGAGGGGCAATGTATTTCATGGTTCTTCATCGCAGTACGCTACCTACGTTGGCTTGTTGGTGAAAGAAACGGTGAAGATCACCATCAAGAGCTGGAAAGAAATGGTGAAGATCACCGTCGAGAGCTGGAACGAAATGGTGAAGATCACCGTCGAGAGCTGGAAGGACGTGAAGGGCGAGATCTTGGTTGGCTCGGTCGAGAAGATTCTTAAGCCCGGTGTGTTTCTCAAATCAGGACCTATAGAAAGCATCTTACATTTGTATCGCTGTTTCAGCCATTTTTTTGCATGCACCAGCTTGTGGCCAGATGCTTACCTGCTTGGAGAAGAAAAATTGTTGTCATTTGCACAGCCATTCTACACCATCACTACACAGAACAACATCTTGCAAGGTAGGTTCTTTTTGTTAATGGAGTTGAGTTGAGTTGATCGAGTCTGAGTCCGAGGAAATCACCAATACAAATGTAACTCGACGGTAGTTCCAGCTCTTTGGGCGTCTTTGAACTGAACTCCTATGGTTAAGTCCAATGTGGTTCAGACATTTGCTGTTTTGGATGAATGGATTTGTGATGTATCAGGTCTAACTTGTAGTCGGTAGTTGCATTGTCGCAACTTGCAAATGTTCTCTTTTATGTAAAATGTATGGGCCACTGGGTCCTCGTGACGATATGTTGTTAATTTCAGACGTGACTTTTCTAATATACATCGAATGTGTGAATTGTTGTATTTGTATATTGTTGTATATTTGTGTATCATGTATTGCTATTTGGGACATGAACTTGAATGTGTACATGGAAGTATTTGTGTATTTAATTGTATTGGTAGGTAGGTGTATATTTGTACTGCTGTTTCTTGATCTTCTATTTAAGATCTGTTTGATGTTACATTGTGTTTAGATATGATTCTTTGAATGTGAGAACTGGTGTCATGTGTGTCATGCATTACCCAGCTTGCTTTTGTTTCAGCCATATACCAGTACTTGTTCTAACGGGAAATACACATATTTACCGATAGAACAACACCTGTATTTGCTTATGTGCCAGTGCCTGTTCTAACGGTAAATACACATACTTACCGATAGAAAAACACCTGTATTTGCTTATGTGTCTTAGGCATGCACTTGAATGTGAGAACTGGTGTGCATGTGTGCACTTAAGATTGATGTGTCATGCATTACCCAGCTTGCTTTTGTTTCAGCCATGTGCCAGTACCTGTTCTAATGGTAAATACACATATTTACCGATAGAAAAACACCTGTATTCGCTTAATTATGTGCCTCAGACATGCACTTAAATGCGAGAACTAGTGTGCATGTGTGCACTTAAGATTGCTGTGTCATGCATTACCCAGCTTACCAGTACCTGTTCTAACGGTATATGTGTGTTCGTACTGATAGAAGATGTGTACCCGCACTTAGTCTAACGGGCATTTCGTGTATTTACCGTTAGAAATAGGTCCAGTATATGTAAAACCCCACTCGACCATTGCTGAACTGCTGTTTTGTACTGTTGCACTCTGTGTCCCTCTGTTTGTGATGAGAGTTCCACGCTCGCAGCTACACTGCTAGGGTGATCAGGGCAAGCTGGAAGGAAGTTTATTGGACCCCTCTCTTTAAGGTAAGCTTAATTGTCATCACTTATCTCTCTCTCCCTCTAGATCTCCCTCCCTCTAGATCTCCCTCCCTCTCTACTTGCAAGCTAGCTGTATTGTGTAGTTCCAAGCTTGTAGCTTCAAGCTTGGGAGCTAGCTGAAAATGCCTCATGTTTTAGGAGCTCACTAGCTTGTATTGTGCAGTTAGCTAGGTTAATTAGTGTTAATTTCGTCAGGCTAGGGTTTAACACATCAGTTGTAAGAGGCTATACATGTACATATACATAACTTAATCGGGCAGGTTTCATGCATGGCTGACTCGTTAAATTTTGTTAATTGTAGATGGATAGGAAATATTGGATGTATGGAATAAAACGTACTACTCTTGAATATTTGGATGGTGTGAATGAGTTTATTAAATTTGCTAAGCAACAAAAGGCGAGGAAGGGAGAGAAAGATATGCTCTGTCCTTGTACAGATTGTATGAACTTGAAGAGGTTTAGCAACTCTGATCAAATTAAGAGTCATTTGATTCGTCGTGGTTTTAACGCGCGATACACCCGTTGGATATTGCATGGCGAAGATCTTGAGAAAACAAGCACCACTACTACCAATCAGCAGGACTCGGATGTGGATGGCAATAATATCGATGATCATCCGAATTTTGATAATATTCATTCCGATGTGCATGTAGATGATGATGACAATCTAGATGAGATGTTACGTGATGTAGAGGAAGATTACAACGAAAACGACTTCTGTGAATTTGATAAACTGATTGTTGACTTTGAGAAGCCTCTATTCCCTGGATGTGCAAAATTTACAAAACTGTCTTCTGTGTTGAGATTATATAACTTGAAGGCAGGCAACGGTTGGAGCAATAAGAGTTTCACCTCATGAAGCAAGAATGACGAAAAATTCCGACAAAAGTACAAGTATCTAAACCTAGCGTTTTTATTTTTGAAAATTTTCTAGTTTAGATGGTCATACTATTAAGAGGGGTTTTAGCACAAGTCATTTGATCAATCTTGAAGTATTTGGAAACATATTTGCATATGCATCTAGTTCATAATTGAGATTGAGTAAAAATCTGAAATCCTGTTTTCGTTTTGAACTGGCCGGACATTGTCTGTGATGGCCGAACAATGTCCGGCCAATACAAACTTCATCAGCTTTTGCAAAATGAAACCAGAGACAAATAGACTTGTCCGGTGCATCTGTCCGGTTAAGGCCGGACATTGTCTGTGATGGCCGGACAATGTCCGGCCTATACATTTGCTATGAATTTTAAAGAGGAAACAGAGACATATCCTTTTGTCCGGGACTTTTGTCCGGACAAATCCCTTTCGTCCGTCCTTCACAAAATGTTTTAAATGGCTACTGACAATTGAAAAACACGTGAGTAATGGTCACTTCTTTTGTACTGACCGGATATTGTCCGATATGGCCAGACAATGTACGGCCAGTACAACTTTCACCCAGTTTTCTTGAAAACGACCGCTTTTTTGAAACTATATATACCTCTACTGTTTGGGGAGCTAGATGCACACGATTTTCATCTCCAAAACTCAGTGCAACAGCTTGCAAAGCCTCTCATACACATCTTCTTGCATTTGAAGCAAATCCTGTAGCAAAGTGTTGAGAGCTAGTTGAAAGAGTTTGAAATTGAGCCATTTGCATTTGCATACTTGTTCTTCAAGCCTTGAGGTTGATCAAGCAAAGTGCTAGGCTTATTACTCTTGGTGATTGCCGTCACCTAGACGACCCGGGAGGTCCGGCAATCTCTCCAACAACGGTGTATGTCGGAGAGGCCCGGCGGTTGGGTGTAAAGGCTCGGAGCTCGCCTATCCGGAGAGGAGAAGGGCTACCTCTAGTGGAATCGAAGCAAAAACTCTAGTGAAGAGTGCTTCAACGAGGATTAGTGGAAATCGGCAAATTTCTGAGACCTTGGGAAAAATTCGATCTCTTTCGGTTACTTCTATTACTTGCTTCATACTTCTAGAAATCGAATTATTGTTCTTGTCTCTTTAGTATTGCAAAACTTACTTTGTGCCATCATCTATATCATTTGTGTATTGACAATCAAAATTAAAATTAGAAAAACCGCCTATTCACCCCCCTCTAGTCGGCATCCTTCGATCAACACGTGGTATCAGAGCTCTAGGTCTCTTATTTTAGGACTTAACCGTCTAGAGAGAGGATGTCATCGATCAAAGAAAACTATAATGAAAGGTCCCTTTCTTTAAGGGTGAAAATTATTGCTATTGGAAAATTAGAATGTGGTTTATCTTGAGTCCATTAGTCTTGATGTTTGGAGGGTCACTAGAGACGGATTTAGAGCTCCCATTGATTTAGAGAATCTTACACCTCTAGAAACAAAAAATCTCCAAGCAAATGCTCAAGCAAAAAATGCTATATTTAATGGACTAGATTTAAATGAGTTCAACCGCATTAGTAATCTTGACACATCATATGAAATGTGGAAAACCTTAGAAGTAATTCATGAAGGTACCTCTAAGGTCAAAGAATCTAAGCTAATTAAATTAACTAGAGAATACAACTTTTTCTTCATGCTTGAAACTGAAAATGTGAGTGACATGTTCACTCGACTTAACCTTTTAATCAATGATCTTAAAGGCTTAGGTACAAAATTTGAAGACATTGACATCGTGCGTAAAATGCTTATGATTTTACCAACAAGCTTTGACACAATTGTGACAGTGCTTATCAATGGTGATCTCACATCTACAACTCCAACCAAGCTTTTGGGTACTCTCATTACCCATGAAATGCAAGAAGTGGAGAAGAAAGGAATTGCGGAAGCCTCCGGATCAAAGAAGAAAATTTTGGCTTTTAAAGAAAATGTCGAGGAGGCCAAGGAGGATAGCTCGGATGAGGGCTCCTATAATGATCTAGCTCTCCTTGTGAGAAAGACCCGAAAGCTCCTAAATAAAATCAACAAGATAGGGTTTGATTTTGACAAAAGGCGAGGACCGTACAAGAAAACTGAATTTAAGAACATTACATGCTATGAGTGTCATGAGAAGGGATATTTTGCTTCAAGATGTCCAAACAAGAAGAGTGATAATCAAAGATCACAAGAAAGGAAAGATGACGGTGAAGGCTCAAAGGTAAAAAGAAGCTTTTTAAGAAGCTCTACAACAATAGAAGCAAGGGCCAAGCTTATATCGGTGAATGGTACTCCAGATCGGAGGAACCCGACTCAGATGATGAAGTTCCATCAACTCCCAAGAAGATGGCGGGAATTGCTATTGGAAAGGCCTCTTCTCTCAAAAATGAGTCATCATTTTGTCTTATGGCAAGTGATGATGCAAAGGTATCGGATCCCGAACCTTCTTACGAGGAACTTGTTGATATGGTTATGGAATTAGATGAGGCACTAGGCAGGTTGACTAAGGAAAATAAAATGCTTAAAAAAGAATATTCAACACTTAGTGATTTATATGCTTAACTAAATGACTCGCATGAGGCACTTTTAGTTAAGAACATTATTGATTCCAAACAAACTAGTGATATAGGAATTACTTGTGATATTCTAGATGAATCACCTCATATTGTTTCTCATTCAAAATCAGCCACTTGTAATGATTTAGAAATTAATCATGAAAATGCTTGTGATGAAATTGTTGGTAATGACTCAAATTTAATTTTAGAAAATTTAGAACTCAAAGCACAAGTGGAAAAGTTAAATCTAGGATCAGCAAAATGCTTTAAAGGAAAAGAAATCCTAGACAAACTTCTTAGTGAGCAACGATGTTCATTTAGGAAAGAAGGTTTAGGATATGAACCAAACAAAAGAAACAAGTTGTGTACTAAAGTGACTTTTGTTAAGGCTACTAATATGTTTTGTCACAAATGCCATGATGTAGATCATTTATCAAATAATTGTCCCTCAACTTCTAGAGCTAAAGAAAATGAGTCTCACTCCCATTACATGTTTAAGAAAAATAAGTATGGAAAAGTGATTGCTAAATTTATTAGTATACCTTACCTAAATAAACATAAAAAGAGGATTTGGGTTCCAAAAACCCTTATTGCTAACTTCCAAGGACCCAAACAAGTTTGGGTACCTAAAAGGGTCTAAAATTTCTTTTAGGTGAACTACAAGACCGGTGGGAGGCATTGGGTGCTTGATAGCGAGTGCACTCAACACATGACCGGTGATGGAAATCGTTTCTCCTCTTTTGAGAATGGTTGCAATGACATAGACAAAATCACGTTTGGTGATAATAGCAAAGGAAAGGTAATTGGGTTAGGTAAAGTTGCGATCACTAACAACCTTTCCATCTCAAATGTGTTACTTGTTGAATCCTTGAACTTCAATTTGCTTTCAGTTGCAAAAATTTGTGATTTGGGTCTTCGATGCATTTTTGAACCAAATGGAGTGACCATTGAAAGCTTAGAAGACAAATCTCTAGTGTTCAAAGGTTTTCGATATGGAGATTTGTATTTGGTGGATTTTGGTTCAAAAGATTCTTGCATTTCAACTTGCTTGGTAGCCAAAAATTCTTTGGGATGGCTTTGGCATCGTCGTTTGGCTCATGTTGGGATGCATCAATTGAACAAGCTTTTAAAAAGAGATTTGGTCTTGGGAATGAAAAATGTAAAGTTTGAAAAAGAATAAACTTTGTAGTGCTTGTCAAGCCGGAAAACAAGTTGCTAGTACTCATCCTGCTAAAACTTGAGCTTTTGCATATGGATTTGTTTGATCCATCTGAAACTCAAAGTATTGGTGGTAGCAATTATTGCTTTATCATTGTTGATGATTTCTCCTGATTTACTTGGATTTTCTTCTTAAATCATAAGTCCAATGCTCCAAGTGTTTTTAAAAGATTTGCAAAACGTGTTGAAAATGAATTTGAATTCTTCATTAAGAAACTTCGAAGTGATCATGGTGGAGAGATTCATAATTCAGAATTTATTGAGCTTTGTGATGAATCTGGAATTAAATACGAATTTTCCGTGCCATATACTCCTCAAAAAAACGGTGTTGTGGAAAGGAAAAATCAAACATTAATCGAAATGGCTTGAACTTTATTGGATGAATATAAAACCCCCACTAGGTTTTGGGCCGAAGCCGTCAATACTGCTTGTTATGCTATAAACCGGCTTTACACTCATCCATTGTTAAACAAAACTCCCTACGAGCTAATTGTTGGAAGAAAACCAAATATTTCATATTTTCGAGTTTTTGGTTGCAAATGTTACATTCTTAAAAAACGCATGCATCTTGAAAAATTTCACAGACGTGTTGATGAGGGTTTTCTTGTTGGATATTCATCAACTAGCAAGGCTTATCGTGTTTTTAACACTATAACCGAATGCATTGAGGAAACTTGTAATGTTGAGTTTGATGAAACTAATGGCTCTCAAGAAGAGTATGAAAATCTTGAGAATGTAGGAAATCAAGAAGATATGAAGAACATGACGATTGGGGACATCAAGCCTAAAGATGAAGATTCAAAGTCACCCAGTCAAGAAAATGAAGTAGCTTCTATGGTTCCGGAGACTGCTACTCAAGTTGATCTTAATCCGGCGATGAAGGAAAATGAAGATCAAGCATTGCAAAATCCAAGACTTCATCAAACCATCACTAAGGATCACCCCGTAAACCGAATAATAGGTGATGTTGGTAAAGGTGTTCAAACTCGCTCTAGAATCGCATCTTTTTGTGAGCACGCATCATTCATTTCTAGTCTTGAGCCCAAATGCATTGATGAAGCTCTAGCAGACCCGGATTGGGTAAATGCCATGCATGAGGAATTGAACAACTTTACTAGAAACAATGTTTGGAAACTTGTAGAAAAACCTCTTGATCACAATATAATTGGTACAAAATGGGTCTTCCGAAATAAGCAAGATGAAAATGGCATAGTTGTAAGGAATAAAGTTAGATTGGTAGCACAAGGTTATTCTCAAATTGAAGGATTAGATTTTGATGAAACCTTTGCTCCCATGGCTAGACTGGAAGCCATTCGTATCTAACTTGCATTTGCATCAAGTTTTGAAATCAAACTATTTCAAATGGATGTTAAAAGTGCCTTCTTAAATGGTGAAATTTCGGAACTTGTATTTGTAAAGCAACCACCGGGCTTTGAAGATCCAAAACATCCTAATCATGTCTATAAACTTTGAAAAGCCCTTTATGGTCTTAAGCAAGCTCCTAGGGCTTGCTATGAACGATTGCGAAATTTTCTAATTTCACAAGGTTTTAAGGTCGGAAAAATTGATACAACTCTCTTTACCAAAAATCATAAATGATGACTTCTTTGTTTGCCAAATCTATGTCGATGATATAATTTTTGGTTCCACTAATGAATCCCTTTGTCCAGCTTTTGGTGAAACCATGTCAAAGGAATTTGAGATGTCTATGATAGGTGAATTAAGCTTTTTCCTCGAACTTCAAATTAAGCAAATCAAAGAAAGAATATTCGTGAGTCAAAGCAAATACGTGAAGGATTTGCTCAAGAGATTTGGCATGGATGATACAAAGCCAATCAAGACTCCCATGGCTACAAATGGTCATTTGGACATGGACGAGGGAGATAAACCGGTGGAACTTAAGTTATATCGTTCTATGATTGGTAGTCTTTTATACCTCACTGCCTCTAGACCTGATATTATGTTTAGTGTATGCATGTGTGCTAGGTTTCAAGCAGCCCCTAGAGAATGCCACTTGACTGCGGTAAAAAGAATTTTTACGTACTTAAAATTTACTCCGAACATAGGTCTTTGGTATCCTAAAAATGCTAGTTTTGATCTTCTTGGATATTCGGATTCAGATTATGCCGGTTGTAAAATTGATAGAAAAAGTACTTCCGGTGGATGTCAACTTCTAGGAAGATCATTAGTCTCATGGACCTCCAAGAAACAAAACTCGGTTGCACTCTCTACCGCCGAGGCGGAATATGTTTCGGCCGGTAGTTGTTGTGCACAACTATTGTGGATGAAGCAAACTTTGCTGGATTATGGCATAAAAATGAATTGTGTTCCTCTTTTATGTGATAATGAGAGTGTAGTTAAAATTGCTAACAATCCCGTTCAACACTCTCGAACTAAACATATTGATATTAGGCATCACTTCTTGAGAGATCATGTATCAAAAAGGGACATAGTGATTAGTCATGTTTCAACCGATAACCAATTAGCGGACATATTCACTAAACCCTTAGATGAGTCTAGATTTAGCAAGCTAAGAAATGAATTAAATGTTATTTGAATCTTCGCTTGCTTAGAAAGTCCTTTGTTCTGCCCTTATACATAGATATATATATATATATATATATATATATATATATATATATATGTATATATATAAGTAATGTTGGCATCTATGCCAAATCCTTCCCATTTTGAAGAAAAGGACCATAAGATCACCTCTTCAGTTTTTCAAACAAAACTTAGATGACACATTAAGGGGGAGCAACTTCAAATTCATTGAATATTTGTATACCCCAAAATTGTGTACAGGAATAAAAACTATGCACTTCTTGTTAAAAGAGTTATTTCAAAATCAAAAAGGTGAAAAAGTGCTCAAAGCGTTCAAAATATGAAAAATTATCACGAAATCTTCAAAAACATGTTTCAAATATGTTTTCAAGCGTTTTAAAAGTGAAACGAAAGAATTTCAAGCTAAAATGCAAAATTTTGACAAAATTGAAGATTTCAGAATTTTTTTTGGCTCAAAATGACCTATATTCATAAAACAAGTTTAGTTGAGTTTTTGACAAAACTTTCTACATGAAACACTTAGAACTCAATCACCCAAAGATAGTTCGTGTTGAAACATTTCTCAAAAAACCTACGGTTTTCAAGTTATCACTTTGTCTAGATCTTCCGAAAACGCTCTTTAACCTGAAAATACCCAAAATGTGCATTTTGTGAATTTGAGCCAAAAGTTTCTTCTATATTTTGGCTTGGAATAGTATTTCAAATTCATACAAATCCAAACATTTCAGAAAAATCCAAGTTTCGTTGAAAATTGAAGATTTGGTGAAGATTCGGTCGTTTATCCGTTTTACCCCAAAACATCTTCTAGGGGGCTCGAATCTAGATTTCTCTTGGATCTTATCAATCCCCATGATATCCATCTAAATTCCTAGCATGGTGATTGAGCACATTCTGAGATTTGATCTCATTTTGACGAATTATTGCAAAATCTCAAGATTTCAGAACTTTCAGGATCTTCTCTGAACTGACCGGACTTTGTTCGCCCATACCGGACTCTGTCCACCCATATCGGACATTGTCCGGCGCGAGCGGACATTGTCCGGCGTGTGCACGTCTGTTCAGTTATTCAATTCCCGAAATCCTTTTCTTCCCCAAATCTCCCAGACTCGTTTCTCTCTTCTCCTGTTCCTCTCTCTCACCCCGTTTCTCACCTTCTCTCTGGACCAAAGGTCTCATCCGACCTCCTCTCGTTCGGCTTCAGATTTGGGCTCCTGTGCCTCTCCTCCTTCCCTAGTCTTGGTTAGTTTTTCTTCTCCTCTCCTCTAATTCCTGCATTTCATCTCATTTCATTCTAGGGTTTTGAATTTTTGTAGCATCCTTGCATGTCTAAATTGATAAGAATTTCATGAAATTGGCTTCTATGATTGGTCTAATCTCAATTGGCTTTTACAAATTTAGATCATTTCGTAGACATGCATGCCATGAGTATCAAGATGCTTTCTAGGCTTAAAATATTTGACACAATCTAGTAAAGTTATTATGCAAATAAACCTGTTAAACTAACTAATGTAACTCACATTCTCATCACATTTTTGCAAATTCATTCTAGTGTTATGTCATGCATAAAATGAGTATATAGAGGTTGATTATTTTGACTTGCATTAGATATTCAACATGAATCAAACTTTGAAACAAATAGATTTGCAAATTACAACTAAATTGCAGTAAGTTATAATATATATAAGCCCTTGTTAGTGAATGCATGGATGTGGTATAGTTCAAATCGAGTTAAATGAGCTTTCATACATACATGAAGAAATTATTGACCATCTTGGTTTTAACCTTCATAAGCATGATAGATAATGAGGTTATTAACATATCCTGCTTAAGAATTGTAAAATGGATCTTTAGGAAGACTCCTGATATTTGTTCTTCAAGATCTTTCAAAATTCTTAAAAAGCCATTTTAAAATTGCAATTGAAGATCATGCATGTCATTGCACTCTCTTGGTACCTTAGTAGATCATCTCTTTATCAAATTCTATATCAAACTCTCTCTTCCAGAGTCAGCATGTCAGGTCGAGTCAAGCAGACCAGCCGTCACCATGGCCCTGGATCCTCTCAACAGGCGCAGCCCATCGATTGGGACGCGTTAGCTGTGGATGAGGATGATGCTATTCCAGCATCTCCCGGAGGCTCCCCTGTTGCGAACTCGGACTCAGATGACCGTAGCAGCAACAGCGGTGATCAGCAACCCAGGGGCACTCAGACGTTCACTGCTAGTGCGATTCGGCGGCTTCATCGAAAGAATCCTTATGAGCATCCGAGGACTTGCACTGAATGAAATTTCTGGAATGCTTTTCAAATGTCCCAATATCACACCCATTTCTCCTCTGCCAAAGTCTTCGAGCATCAACCAATCGACTGGAATTTGATTGAGAGCAAAGTGAATTATCCACTGAAGGGCAAATTCTTGGCTATCAATATGTGCTCGTTCACCGAGATGCAGGAAGACTAGAAATGGAATGTGGATATCATACGATCCTTCTTTGCATCTCTTCATGTTGCCTCGGATCGCTCACACATAGTCTTCATGAACAACAACTCAAGGAAAACACTCACGAAGGCTCAGTTTGAAGAAGCACTCCAGATCGTGCATGTTGATAATAGTCTATTTGTTTTCGATGAAGTTAGAGTCGAAGATGTCGTCCATCTCTTTGACACAATCTAGATCCCAACATCGGCAAAGTCTCTCAGCTGATCCCTCCGGTTGCAATCCTTGAAAAGCTCAACCATATGACTATTTTGCCCAAAACCAGAGATCGCGGGGCCGTCACTTCTACTATGCTGCATCTGCTAAAGGCTAAGGTTGACGAGACCCCATTTGACATCATTGAGTTCTTGTTCCATGAGATGCAGGAAGTTCAGATGGACCCGAAGAGGCTTTTGCCCTTCGCACCCTTCATAGCTCACACCTTGACATTCTTTGGTCTACATCAAGCATCTCATCCCTCTTCGATGGATTTCTACCGAATGAAGAGCTTGGGGATTCTTATCCACTATGAAAACCAAGTAGGATCACCAGCTGATGAAGATGAGCACATGGCAGATGTTTCTCCAGCAGCGAGAGCTCCTTCTCCTCTCCAATCTTATTCCACATCTCCTAGCCCTGATGTTTCGGCTCCATACATGATGATCATGGAGCGTCTCGATCAGATGTCCATGCATTTCGAGACCCGTTTTGATGAGGGTGACTCCAGACTGAACTCCATCGATCATCGCCTCAATGTTATCGAGCCCCGTAAAGATTCTATGAGTCAAGACATATCCGAGCTGCGGGGGTGTTTTGATGCAGGATAGTATCATCGTCGTCGTCACGGCGATTCTTCCTCTGATCATCCTCCGCAGTCCTAGATCTCTTTGATTGTTTGACTTGTCTATATATATATCACTATTGGGTGTATACTACTTATGTATGTTTTTCTCCCTTTATGGTTGTTTGATGACAAAGGGGGAGAGTTATTTAGTTCTTCTAAGTTGTGTTTGGATATGCTGTTATGTGTATGGATATGTTGATATATTGCTGATTGGTTTTGCATATATTGGTTTGCATACTTGGCTATGTGCTTGACTAGAAGACTATTTTTGATTAATTTGAATATGGATATAATACCATGGTCTCATACGTGTGCCTTCTTTATAGCATGTACACGCATGATTCAAGGGGAGCATGAACTTTGTATACTCATCTTTATTTTTTAACCATGTGTTTTATGTATAACTGTTGTCATCAATCACCAAAAAGGGGGAGATTGTTGAATCTTGAGCCCTGATTAGGGTTTCGGTGATTAATGACATCTGAAATATATGCGACTAACCTATGTATTTGAGACTCAGGTTAAAAAAAGGTGGAAGCATCACAAAAGTGCAAATCAACATTATCGAGACCTCATGAAGCAAGAATGACGAAAAATTCCGACAAAAGTACAAGTATTTAAACCTAGCGTTTTTATTTTTGAAAATTTTTTAGTTTAGATGGTCGTACTATTAAGAGGGGTTTTAGCACAAGTCATTTGATCAATCTTGAAGTCTTTGAAAACATATTTGCATATGCATCTAGTTCATAATTGAGATTGAGTAAAAATCTGAAATCCTGTTTTCGTTTTGAACTGGCCGAACATTTTCTGTGATGGTCGGACAATGTCCGGCCAATACAAACTTCATCAGCTTTTGCAAAATGAAACCAGAGACAAATAGACTTGTCTGGTGCATCTGTCCGGTTAAGGCCGAACATTGTCTGTGATGGCCGGACAATATCCGGCATATACATTTGCTGTGAATTTTAAAGAGGAAATAGAGACATATCCTTTTGTCTGGGACTTTTGTCTGGACAAATCCCTTTCGTCCGGCCTTCACAAAATGTTTTAAATGGCTACTGACACTCGAAAAACACGTGAGTAACAGTCACTTCTTTTGTACTGACCGGACATTGTCCGATGTCCGGCCATATCAACTTTCGCCCAGTTTTCTTGAAAACGACCGTTTTTCTGAAACTATATATACCTCTACTGTTTGGGGAGCTAGATGCACACGATTTTCATCTCCAAAACTCAGTGCAAAATCTTGCAAAGCCTCTCATACATATCTTCTTGCATTTGAAGCAAATCCTTTAGCAAAGTGTTGAGAGCTAGTTGAAAGAGTTTGAAATTGAGCCATTTGCATTTGCATACTTTTTCTTCAAGCCTTGAGGTTGATCAAGCAAAGTGATAGGCTTATTACTCTTGGTGAATGCCGTCACCTAGACAACCCGGGAGGTCCGGCGATCTCTCCATCAACGGTGTGTGTCGGAGAGGCCCGGCGGTTGGATGTAAAGGCTCGGAGATCGCCTATCCGGAGAGGAGAAGGGCTACCTCTAGTGGAATCAAAGCAAAAGCTCTAATGAAGAGTGCTTCAACGAGGATTAGTGGAAATCGGCAAATTTTCGAGACCTTGGGAAAAATTTGATCTCTTTCGGTTATTTTTATTACTTGCTTCATACTTCTAGAAATCGAATTATTGTTCTTGTCTCTTTAGTATTGCAAAACTTACTTTGTGCCATCATCTATATCATTTGTGTATTGATATTGCAATTTAGGTTGTAAACTACTCAATCAAAATTAAAATTAGAAAAACCGCCTATTCACCCCCCTCTAGTCAGCATCCTTCAATCAACAGAACCCACATGGTAATATGAGAAGTCGGCATAGCACTTGGCCGGTTCTTTTATGCATCTACAATTAATCTTCCTCCTTGGTTATGCATGAAGCGCAAGTACATCATGATGGCGTTACTAATCTCAGGACCCAGACAACCCGGAAATGATATTGACATGTTTCTAGTGCCTTTAATCGAGGACTTACAGAAATTGTGAAGCGAGGGGGTGCAGGTGTGGGACGCATACAAGAAAGAGAATTTCATCTTACGGGCCTTGATATTTTGCACCATAAATGATTTGCCGGCCTACGGCAATTTGTCGGGGTATAGTACGAAAGGAGCCAAGGCCTGCCCTATTTGCCTAGATGAAACTGAGAGCATGTGGTTGCAAAACTGCCGAAAAACAGTGTACATGGGTCACCGCAGGTTTCTTCCGGTGCATCACACGTACCGTAAGAAGAGGAAATCATTTAACGGGAAGCCTGAGAAGGGATCAGCTCCAGTGTTTCTGACCAGTAAGGAGATTTACTCGCGCGTGAAGGACATCAAAGCTGAGTTTGGTAAGTATTCTAAACCTCAAGAAAAAAATGTTTGGAAGAAGAGATCGATTCTTTGGGATCTACCGTACTGGGAGCACTTACAAGTTCGACATTGCATTGACGTCATGCATGTGGAGAAAAATATTTGTGACAGTTTGATTGGTTTGTTGTTGAACATTCCGGAAAAGACAAAGGATGGTGTGAAAGCTCATCGTGACATGGTGGAAATGGGGATAAGGACTGAGTTTGCATCTTTGGAGAAGGGAAAGCATACATACCTCCCCCCGGCCTGCTAGACGTTGTCCAAAAGCGAAAAAACAGAACTCTGTCGGTGCCTGCACGGCGTCAAAGTTCCATGTGGGTATTCCGCGAACTTGAAAAAACTTGTTTCCATGAAGGACCTAAAACTGGTTGGCATGAAGTCCCATGACTGTCATGTGCTGATATCACAAATGGTTCCCATTGCTATCAGAGGTATTCTCCCAGTTAAAGTCAGAGAGACAATCACAAACCTATGTTATTTCTTCAACGCAATATCTTGCAAGGTAAGTACGTGCACTCATATTATAAGTTAATTAGCTCCATTTGTGGAGCTTAATTAGAAGATTTTTCTGATATGAATATTTGGCTCAACTGTGTCCTCGTAGGTAATTGATCCAGATGGACTGGACGCTTTGCAACGCGACGTGGTTACAACTCTTTGTCAGCTCGAGATGTATTTCCCTCCATCCTTTTTTGCGGTTATGGTTCATCTAATTGTTCACCTTATCAGAGAAATTAAGTGTTGTGGACCCGTGTACCTGCGCTACATGTATCCATTTAAGAGATTTATGGGTGTATTGAAGGGATACATAAGGACTCGTCGTCGACCCGAGGGGAGTATCATGGAAGGTTATGCCGCCGAGGAGGTGATTGAATTTTGCACAGATTATATGGCCGGGGTTGACCCAATTGGCGTTCCTAGGTCCCAACACAAGGGTAGGTTTCAGGGCATTGGAACGATTGGATTCAAAGGTATCGTCCCCGCTCGTGATGTGTACGCAAAATCACATTTTTGGGTCTTACAACACATGACGGAGGTCGAGCCATACATACACGAGCACAAGGTAATGTTACGGTCACAGAATCCTTCAAAGTCAGAGATTTGGGTCACCAGAGAACATAACAGGAAATTTGCTGGGTGGATCCAAGAAAGAGTCACGCGAGCTGCCGAGGGCTCCATAAGTGAAACTGTGACATGATTGGCTAGAGGCCCTAGATTCACTGTAGGGACTTGGCAACAGGGGTACGATATCAATGGGTATTCATTTTACACAAGAGCTCAAGACGCCAAGAGTAGCACGCAATGTAGCGGAGTCACACTGTTTACTATTTCCGAGGATGCCAGGTCAGTAAGGGCGCTGAACTCATATCACGGTGCTATTGATGAAATATGGGAGCTCGATTACGGATTATTTAAGATTCCCTCGTTTCGATGCCAATGGGTCGAAATCCCTCGAGGTGTTAAAGTTGACGGTTATGGGTTTACTCTCGTCGATCTTGATAGAGTCGGACACCAAGACGATCCATTCATACTTGGAAAGCAAGCCACACAGGTATTCTACATCGTTGACCCGGCCAATCCAAACTTGCATGTTGTCCTCCACAGCAAGAGACGTATTGTTGGAGTCGAAGACGTTGTCGACGAAGAGGAGTATAACCAATTCGACGAAATACCTCTGTTTTTAGAGGACAGTTAATCTATCCCTACTGAAGATATCGACAAAACAACGTATTGCGAGATGATCACGAAGAAGGATTATGGGTTGAGAACCATTGATGATTATTTTCTATTTCAGGGAAAAATGCCAAGCAATTAAACAGCCCACAAGTTGTGCATCAAGGTGAGGAACTTATCATTAATACATCAGGCAATACATTTTTCTTTAGAACTTAATGATAAGCTAGATCACAGCATTAATATATCTCAATTTTACTCCACAGCATGAGTTCTAACATGTACAGTACCTTTATCCTGTAAGAAATTAATTCTTCCCTTCAAATTTTCTTGCCAAAATCTCATTGCAGCCTCTTGCTTCTTCAAAAATTAAGCTCTCCAAAAATCTCATTCCCTGAAACATCATTTTCCAATGCCCTGCCCACTTCAAAAATTACTCTGGGAAAAATTTACTTCTTCTATCGGTATTATTTTGTTGTACCGTTAGAATAAAACCATTAGTCTAATGATATTTTGTTGTTTGTACCAATAGAAAAGGGGGCATCCACTACTGTATTAAACATGGCCCTTGAGTTTCCCTCCAGTCAGACCGTTCCAACTTATAGCACTGCATCTCTTCGAGCGCGAAAACCACAACCTCCGCAGTGACCACTTACTTCCTCACTCCCAGATGACGATCACTGCCTAGATACTGATTCGCCACTGCCACCAGTCCATATTTTTGTCCTTCGCTGGCCACCACAGTGTTCTACACCGCCTCTCCATCACCACAAATGATCGCCATAAAATACCCTAATTCGTCATTCTTTTTCCAGCATCTTCCTTATTTGATCTTAGTGTTTTGTACGTACTAATTCTTCAAGTTTTAGAATTAAACTAGGGTTCCCTATTATGTTGGATTATGTAAATTCCACAGGCAATGTTGATTTTAATTAGGGTTGACATAATATGTTCCAGTGTTGTAATGAACCTATTTTGAGATTTTAAATTATCTATACTGCTGTATGTGTGATCAATTGCATCCAACTGCCATGTAATGCACTTTATATGTTGGAGGTGTTCTTACACATCTAATATCGGTATCTCCTGTATTTGCCGATTGAAAAAATTGTTATGTTCTATCGGCAGCACATGTGTTTACCGATAGAAAAGATTTCTGAACAAGTATTAAAACTTTGGATCTGGAAGGGCATGAGCCATGCAATGTACTAGTTTGGTTGGGAATTTTGACTCACTTGGTATGAATATATGGCAATATGGATGGGTCTTCGATATATATGTTTCAAATGCTTATACATGACTTTTCCCAACCTAATAGATGTGAAGTCCTGATGATTTGCATACATGTAATGCTAAAGATAACCAAGAGAGGGTGCTATAAACCATGTTATTCCTTTTTTGGTTGTGACCTACTTTCTGTGCTACTTCACTATCTTTATATTCCATTAGCATTAGGTTTGTTAGATTATGTACAGTGGCACTTAGATGCTTGTGTGCATATTTATGTGTGAAATAATAATGCTGGCCCATGAATATTAGTATAGCCAATCATGGAGAATGTTGACTTAAGCCAAGATTATGTGATGCTAGTGAATGGCGGCTTATCAACATTATTCCATATACACATAGAGAACATTGTTATGTTCTATCGGTATCTCATATCTTTGTCAATAGAAAACATTGTTATGTTCTATCGGTATCTCATGTGTTTGCCAATAGAAAACATTGTTAAAAAATTGCTGAACACTTCAGCAATTAATTTTTGCATGTCTTTTAGTACTATTTTCTTCGGACATCCCTTTAGTAGCCCTAATTAGTCTCCAATCCTGAACTGAGTTATAGAACTCCAAGAAGAATTAATTGCCATATGTTGCCTGCTTCCTATATGAAAATGTGTAGATGAAAATGCTCAGAAATAGAATCTTATCTTCTATTGGTAGTTTCTGTGTTTACCGATCGAAAAAATATTTAAAATAGGTCCTTTTTCTTTGTAAAATGATTTGGTTTGTGTTTCCATTAAATTTTTGATGGTTTTGTAGGGAAAGACATGTCGTCGTCTTCATCGGATGGTAGTAGTGGTTCGACTAGGGCCAACGTAACTGAAGATGCAACTGGTTCATCCCAGCGCAAGAGGGTGGGGCGAGGCGCGACGACGTTGGGCCGTTTGGCCAAACGCACGGATCTTTCTTGTGAGTTCAACCAATTTGGGAGGCCGATCGGAAAGAATGCTGAAAAGTACGCGGCCTACGTTGGGCTGTTGGCAAAAGAAAGGGTGAAGATCACCATCCAGAGCTGGAAGGACGTGACGGCGGATGAGAGGGATAGGTTGTGGGCGGAAGTGAAGGTTAAATTAACTGAAATCGCTGAACTCTTTCGTAATTATGTTCTCTTGGCTTATTCTAAAGTTTAAGTAACTGGTGATTAATTGTATGCATTATTTGAAAATAGGCTAAGTGGAACATCCTCGACGATAAACCTAGGACGGCCTGCTTGAAGGACATGAACGGAACATGGCAAACCTTTAAGAGCTGGCTCGTCAGTAACTTTCTCGCTGCAGGGAAATCTCCTTGTCAGAAGTACCCCTTCATATCGGAGGAGGTATGTGAGGAATTCACCAAGCAGAAGGGGACCGAGGAATTCAAGGCCCTTAGTGAGAAGAATAAGGTGATCCAGAAGAGGAACGACCACCCGCATCGGCTCGGATCCCGGGGCTATGCGGGGAAGGAGGAGCAGTGGAAGAAGGAAGACGAGCAAAATTCTGTCATCGACTCCCCTGAGTTGCCACTCTCCGAGATCCGGGATGCAAGGTGCAAGCATGGTGGAGGGGCAGAGGGTCCGTGTCATCCACGGGGTCTGTGCAGTTCGCAAACCCTAGGGACGCCGACATTGTGAAGTGAATGGTAAGTTGGCTAACCTCGTAAACTGTGTGCGCACAAGTGTATATATGTATTTGTCTCACAAGGTACCTTTAAATGTAACAGATCTCTTTTGAGAAGGAGGCAATGGAGGGATTGTTTACCCCGCAGAGGGAGAACGACATCCTCACCCGGGCTCTAGGAAATAAGGAGCATCCCGGGCGGACACGGACCGTGGGAGCCATTGTGTCGTGGAAGGCTAGTTTCGCAGATCCGGCTCCACAAGGAAGAAGGCCCGCTCCTGGAAGGAAAAGGAAGCGGACCTCTCCGAGAAGATACGGGCTGAGGTACGGGCGGAGATATGGGCTGAGGTGCAATCTGAGGTCGCACAAATGAGGGAAGAGTTTGCACAGTTGAAAGAAGCATTGCTGGCCAAGAGTGTAGATGCGGATCCCCAGGACGACGGTACCCCGTGGGGTCAAATAAGCAGTTGCCCTTCGAAGGTCCTCGCGGATCCAGTGGATCTACTTGAGGTATTGCAAGCCTTCATCTGTGCACTTAATTTGATGCTACTCCCATTCTGTTAGAGTTGTTTCGCTAACGTGTTTTAATTATTACAAATTTGCAGAAGCCGGAGAGCTGCAGCCTACTGACTCACCTAGGCGACAAGCAGGAAGTGGTTGCACACAGGTTTGTATATCCGTCTGGGGAGGATGTCCGGATCCACTGCGTACCTATGCGGTTGGGGTTCGCAAAGGTACAGGTGGACATGGCCATTCCGGGCTACAACGATTCTCCATTGCCAGTCCCAACAGAGGAAATGCAGACACTTGCTGAGGTAGTGGGCTCCTACGTACAGTGGCCCAAGAAGTGTGTTCTAATACAATAGGTAAATCCTACACATTTTAGATTACATCCTACTTAGTACACTCAACTTGCAAAATCTAACATACATGCTCATTAATTGAAGTGGCCTGCCGGCATGCTACCAGGGGACTGCGCCCCCAGCTCAGGGCATGAGGCCAGATCTCGTGCGAACCTGAACACAGCAAAGACGGCCTCGACCCCAGCCAGCGCATCCACGCCTTCACCTCGGAAGAAATCCGCCATCACATCGCCCTTGCCTTCGAAGGTACGCGCTCAGTCCCCGGCAAAAGGCAAGGGCAAAGGCAAGGGCAAAGGGCGAAAGGGACAGCCGGAGACGTTCAGGAACGGGTTCCCACTCGTGTCGGAGGCAGCTTTGCGCAAATTGGATCGATCAACTAGAGACCTCCACGAGTGGTACCCACACCGAGCTCGGCACAATCTGAACTTCTTAGTTCCCTACAAGCCTGGGCAGTTCCTGACAAGGATTGACACCCGAGTTAGTTCAAATAAATGCACCACTGGTTCAGGATAAATTTGAACCAAACACGCGCTTGACGGGGCGAACTCAAGTCATTTTGAGGAACACAAGCCCGAGGTCGCAGGCTTTACGCGATCAGACCGTAGTTAGTGCACGGTCAGGGGTTCGTATGCTATGCACGAACAGAAGACTATAGATGTTGCGTGGTCAGCCAACATCGCGCGGTCAGAGCATTTTCGACCAGAAAACGCGGGATTGATCTGTCCTTGTAACAAGGATATCCTGAGTACCCCGAAGATTCTTCCACGTAAGAAGGCAACCGTCGGGAGGTTAATACGTGTGGTTATCTACGAATAACACGTGTTAAACCTGTGTGGGAGTTAAGAGCGGTTGACAAAACCGCATCCGAGCAACTGTTTGATGCCGTTACAACTTGGCGCCCTTTCGACCAGTATAAAGGAGCAGCCCGATGCATCAAACAGGGATATAACACATCTCATCCAAGAGATCAGATCAAGGGATCGAGAGATCGAAACACTAAGCCATCCAGTGATCGATTGATCGAACCTGACCAGACAAAAACAACCCGAAGACAGTAGTCTAAGTTAGATAGTTATCACAAAGCCCTTCAGGCTTTGACTTGTACAAACATATAGGGGAAATCTTCGCCTGTAAAGGTCTTCTCGTCACTTTGTAAATCCATTTTACTACATATAGTGAAATCCCAACAGGACGTAGGGCTATTACTCCCACCATCGAGGGCCCGAACCTGTATAAATCTCTCTGTGCTCTAGTTCTCCATAATTCTACATACCTTCCCGGAGGGACACCCTGAAAGGTCTCACAACCTACAAATTTTGCATAAGTTCGGCTAAGGACCCCGAGTCCGAATCGTCGACAACTGGCACCCACCGTGGGGCCTTTCTCAAGGCGTCCTATTCTCATCCGGAGGTTCGTTGAACTATGGCTGGAGCATATGATTCCGAGAATGATTTCGATCTCGAGGATTATGCTCACATTCTGATGCCTTCTCCAAGCAATCCTGTTCCGATGGAGGAAATTGGAGGTGAAAATCTCCCAGAGGTCAAATCGACTCTCCAAGTCATGTCCATCGACCAGGGGGCGACTAGCGCAAGGTCAGAACCCACCGAGGTTCTTAATGAGTTAGAGGGTGAGTCCGGTCCATCATACGACCCTGCTGAGGGGAAAGATGATGTCGACCAGGAAATCAGCCCGGGAAGATTCGACCCTGATAACCTCCATCGTCTTTTTGATTTCGACTCTGACTCGGAAAAAACCAAGATGTTTTCTCCCTCGGCGACCTCTCTCCCTAGATAGTTTGCTGCTTTATAGGAGGAAACTCCCGATCAGCGGGCTGCTAGGGAAGAACAGGAACGCAAATAGAAGGAGGATCAAGAACTCGAGCAACAAGACAACGAACTACGCAGAACTGCCCTAGAGGCTCTTCAAGATGCGCAGGCTCGTTACGATGCTGCTCCGAGTTCTTCCTGACGATCACGTGGTCGTAGACGCGACCAGACCCCTTCTTTGCCTCCAGAGCGTTTCCCGGTGGACGAAGAAACAGTGACACCAGGTGCATCTAAGAGAAGTACACATGGTCGACTTCGATCTATCGCGGAGGAAATGCGTAATTTTCCTCCTACGGTCACGGATACGCAGAAACTGGCTTTCACCAGAATCCTGGTGGAGAGGTTGGATGAGGTCGCATCTGAGGCGACCCCCACGGCCTCTTCCCGATCGGTAACACGTTCCCACAACCGAGAGCGTTCTCACTCTGGTTCTGGTCGACGAAGTTACCCGCCGCCTGTACCGTGCCGGCAGGACAAATCCAGGCGGGCGCAGGATTCTCGTGATAGGGATCGAGTCCCTGTCCACTCTCGCTTAGGACCACGAGTGACTTCTCCATTGCGTGAGGTCACTCGCGATCCAGTCGAAAGTCACAGGACAGTCCACGGACCCTACGTTGGTTGTAAAGCTTTCTCGCCCGGCCTTCGTGCGGTCGTTTGGCCAGACAAGTTTCGACCAGGGGCCATAGAAAGGTTTGACGGAACTCAGAACCCATCCGAGTTCCTTCAAATTTACATTACTGCCATCCAAGCGGTAGGAGGTGATGACCGGGTCATGGCCAACTACCTACCAACAGTCCTCGAAGGACCGGCTAGAACCTGGTTGTTTAATTAGCCCAAAGGTTCTATCTATAACTGGGAAATGTTGTGCGACGCTATCCTCAGCAATTTCCAAAATTGTTATCAAAAGCCGGGTAAAGAGGACGACCTCCATCAACTACGGCAAACTTCGACCGAAACCCTTCGTCAGTTTGTCAAGAGATTTGTCGGGGTGAGGAATACCATCCTGAACATATCTGATAGCTCCGTTATTAGGGCATTTAAACATGCCGTTCGATATCGGAGATTCACCGAAGACTTGCTCATCCATCCTCCTCGATCAGTAGCCGATCTCTTTGATATGGCTGATCGATACTCCGATGTGGTCGAAGCGGTCGAATGGAACCGGATGGTCGATAAAGGTAACCTACCACCTCAACCAGGTCTCAAGGACGCTAGGAAAGAAGATTCAAGCAAGAAGCCGGAATCTTCGTCAGGCGGGAAGTCGAAGAAGTCGAAAAGGAATCGCTCTGGACAGTACCACGAGGTCGCAGTTGCAGAGAAGCCTCCTTCGACCAAAGGTGACAAGCCTTCGTTTAATAATAAAACTTCTTCTGGTGGTCGTAGTGCTGACCAGCCAGAAAAGTCGACTAACCCGCAAGAAGGCAAGAAATGGTGTCCACTCCACAACTCCGCAAGCCACGACCTCAAAAACTGCAGGAGTTGGTTGAAGCAGTTAGATGACTTCTACCAGGGGGTTGGACCGATGCCGACCTTACCAGCTAAGGAACAAGCGTGCGGGCTTAGAGACGCCGACGAGGACGAAGAGATCTCTTACCAGGTACCTCATAATCACGTTAATGTTATTTTCGGAGGTTCCTCCTCTTTTGTTTCCAAAAGGCAGTTTAAGGCCTTTTATCGAGAGGTTAACCAAATGGAGACATCCCTTGGTGAACCTCAGTACCCCCGTTGGTCGGATACTCCTTTGACGTTTGATCGCACTGATTGTCCTGCGGGGCTTACTCGACTACTGAGGCTCCCTCTGGTCATTACCCCGATCATCAGTAATGCGAGAGTCGAAAGGGTCTTGATCGACAGAGGAAGCTCCTTGGACATCTTATTAGTCAAGGCCCTTGACGAGATGCAAATTCCTCGTTCCAAGATTAAGCCCATAATTCATCCGTTTTATGGGATAATCCCTGGTCCCTCCATGATGCCCTTGGGACAGGTGGTCCTCCCGGTCACACTGGGAGAACCGGACAACTTCCGAACAGAATTGGTTACCTTTGACGTAATTGATTGTAATTCGGTTTACAATGCAATCTTTGGCAGGCCAACTCTTGCTAAGTTCATGATGGCAATGCACTATGCTTATCAGTGCGGCAAATTGCCCGGCCCCAAAGGTGTCATCTCGATCCGAGGCAGTCGCAACGTGGCACTAACGTGTGACCGGCTATCTCTGGATATGGTCGACCAACTTCCCCTCCGGGACGCTCAGGTCGCCACAGTCGCCGCTGACGCGATCAAGGCTGCTCCTCGACCAGATGAGAAACTCAAACTGGTTCCTTTGTACCCAGATGACCCATCCAAGACAATTCAGGTCGGATCAGGCCTGGATGACAAATAGGAACTCGAGCTCATTACTTTCCTCCGGGCTAACGCAGATGTGTTTGCGTGGAAACCATCCGACATGCCCGGTGTCCCAAGGGAAGTAATCGAGCACAAGTTAGCAATTCGACCTGGTCAGCGACCAATAAAGCAAAAGCTCAAGAATTTTGCTGTTGACCGACAAGAAGCCATCCGAGAGGAGTTGGACAAACTCCTAAAAGCCGGGTTTATTCGCGAAGTCGATCACCCGGAATGGCTTGCAAATCCGGTCATGGTCCGCAAGTCAAATGGTAAGTGGCGCATGTGCGTCGACTACACCAGCCTCAACAGTGCCTGTCCGAAGGACGACTTTCCCCTTCCCCGCATCGACCAGCTGGTCGACTCAACCGCGGGCTGCGAACTGATGAGCTTCCTGGACGCTTACTCAGGATACCATCAAATTAGCATGGCAGAAGAAGATGAAGAGAAGACTGCCTTCATCACCCCGTTCGGCACCTATTGCTACGTCAGAATGCCGTTCGGTCTCAAGAATGCAGGTTCTACGTACCAGCGCTTGATGCAAAAGACCTTTCTTTCTCAGATAGGGCGTAATCTCGAAGCATATGTAGACGACTTAGTTGTAAAAAACACTAAGAGATTGTATCATTTGGATGATCTCGTTGAAACCTTCTGTAATTCAAATCGCTTTGGAATAAAATTGAACCTGGAGAAATGTTCTTTTGGGGTTTCTTCAGGAAAACTTCTTGGTTTCCTTGTTTGTTCTAGAGGCATTGGGGTCAATCCTGAGAAAATCAGGGCCATCGCACAGATGAGATCTCCCTCGACCATGAAAGATGTTCAACGCCTGGCTGGTCGCATGGCGGCCTTAAGCCGGTTCATATCGCGACTAGGCGAAAGAGGACTACCTTTCTTCAAGGCCCTGCGGAAACATCACAATTTCACATGGTCCGATGAGGCCAAAAAATATTTCAGGAGGTAAAGGCATATTTATCTAGTCCACCAGTCTTGGTGTCCCCCGACAAGGGAGAACCATTACTCCTTTATTCGGCGGCTACCCCACACGCGGTCAGCGCTGTCGTGATCGCGGATAGGGAAGGAATACACAAACCCATCTACTATGTAAGCGAGGTACTTCATGGTCCTAAGGAGAGATACCCTGAGGTCCAGAAGATACTTTATGCACTACTGATGGCTTCCCGTAAGCTACGACATTACTTCCAAGCTCACAAGATCACGGTACCCTCCACTTTTCCTTTGGGGGATATTGTCCGAAATCCGGAGAAATCTGGTCGAATCACCAAGTGGGCGGTCGAACTCAGTGCTTTCGATGTCCATTTCACGCCCCGCACAGCGGTTAAGTCTCAGGTCTTGGCCGACTTTGTGGTCGAATGCACCAACCCTGAGCCACCCGTGCAGGTGCCTGAGGAATTGGAATGCCCCGATCACTGGACAATGTACTTCGACGGCTCCCGTAGTTTTCAACATTCGGGGGCTAGAATGGTCTTAGTTACGCCTCAGGGCGAACAGCTTAAGTATGTCATTCAACTACACTTTGTTGCGACCAACAACGCAGCGGAGTATGAAGGTCTTCTTGCAGGGCTCCAGGCAGCAAAATTCCTCGGAGTCCATCGATTAGTGGTGAGGGGAGACTCACAGCTGGTCGTAAACCAGGTAAACAAGGAGTACAGCTCCTCCGATGAGACAATGGCTCATTACCTGGGGGAAGCGAGGAGATTGGAAAAACACTTCAGTCATTTCAAAGTCCAATACATCCCGCGAAAGGACAACATTCTCGCAGACCAATTATCCAAAATTGGGTCCTCACGCACATCCGCTCCGGCAGGAGTGTTCGTTGAACACTTGGAACATCCTTCGATCATGACTTTGGTCGAGGATGATCCGGTAACAGTCTGCGTTACCAACCTCGGTCAGGAACAGGATTGGACTCATCCATTGAGAGTCTATCTTGAATATGGGACCCTACCCGAGGATGAAACCGAGAGCGATCAGTTGATTCAAAAAGCGTGTCTATACAAGCTCATAGAAGGAGTTTTGTATAGAAACGGTACTCAAAGAGTATTTATGCGCTGCATATCTCAGGAGGAAGGAAAATCTCTCTTGAAAGAAATACATGACGGTGTATGCGGCGCGCACGCGTCATATCGGACACTGGTCAGAAAGGCTTTTCGACAAGGATTCTACTGGCCTTCGGCACTCGATGATGCCAAGCATATAGTCAAGATGTGTCCTCAGTGTCAGTTTCATGCAAGACAAGTTCATCAACCTGCCTATGCGTTACAGACCAGTCGTGCATTTATCTCTATGCTCTAGTTCTCCATAATTCTACATACCTTCCCGGAGGGACACCCTGAAAGGTCTCACAACCTATAAATTTTGCATAAGTTCAGCTAAGGACCCCGAGTCCGAATCGTCGACAGTTCCACCATGAGCCCGAGAGTATATCCATGGCACACGAGGATCTATTCGACCTCTACAACTGGCGGCAGCTCGATATGTCCATCATACGGACTGGAGTCCTGTGAGTTTGCTGATCCTATATATTGCTGTTTTTTAACTCTGTTTGCTAACTCTGCATTGTTGTAGTTCATTTGAAATGTAGTAACTTTCTGTGCAATACTAATGTTGTCCTTTACATGCAGGTGCATGTACAGGCTAGCATTGGAGGCTGCGTGTGACAAGGTGGGTTTCCTCAACCCAGAGAAAATAAGCCTTATGATGCTAGAGCACGACGCCGCACACGCTGAGCACTACATATCCAAGGCGCTGATGGCGCAGTTGGATAGGAAGTTCATTCTGGTGCCATACCACCAAAGGTTAGTGCATCTCATACTAATTTAACTAAATCTTGTATGCTATACCTCATATATACTTTGAGCTAGCGGTCCTCTTTTATGTACAATATAGGGGCCACTAGATCCTCATCGTGATCTGTCTGTGGAGGAACGAGGTGTACTACCTCGATTCGATGTGTGACAGATTATCGAATGAATATGTGGTCAAGGGGAATATGGAGGCGTAAGTAGCATATATGTTTGATTTAAATTTTGACCTCCCTAGCTAATGATAATACATTAACCGACAATGCTAACTGAAATGCAGGGCTTTTGAGAAATATGTGTCCGCTGGAGGGAGGCATGCCGCACCGCAGGGCTCCCTACTATCTTGGAAAGAATATGAAGTACTCACGAGACTTTTTGTTTATGCTTAATTAGTTTATGGAAACAATATCTAACATGTCTTCGCATATGCAATTATCTCAGTGCCATCAGTAGCTGCAATTGTGGGAATGCGGGTTTAATGTGCTGCGCTACATGTACGACCTAGTGCGGACAAACTTTGCCCAATTCCCCAGGTAAGCATCGATAGCTAACTCAAATTTGAAAATTGGGTGTCATGTTCAAAATTAGGAAGTTAGTTACTCAGTATTCACACATGCTTGCAGATCGCCATGTCCAAAGACCAATACGAAAATGCAAAGATTAGAGATCTCCGACAAATCTGGGCTCAATATGTTATGGAGGAAGTTGCGTCCAACCAACCGCCATGACAAGCTTTTCGATCACTTGTTATCAATTTTCTCTTTTTTGTGTACTCTGTGCATAGATTGTTTATATATAGTCTTGTTGGTTAGTATTTGTCCATATTGGATTGCAATTTGTATTGGTTCATATATATGTGAATAAATGTGAATAACTGTCTAATGTGTCAATCTGTTCAATGTATATGTGAATTTACCCTTCTTTCCATCTGTACTGTATTGTGTATCCAATCTATACTGTATTGCATCTGTACTATATATATGAATGTACTGTATTGTGAATGTAAAGAATGTACTGTATTTGTGAATGTATTGTATTGCATCTATACTATATTTCTATCGGTAAACTCATTCACAACCGAGAGAGTACTATCCTTTCTTCTATTGGTACACTCGTAATTCACCGTTAGAAGAGTGTAACTTTTCCTGTCGGTAAACTCATCCACAACCGAGAGAGTACTATCCTTTCTTCTATTGGTACACTCGTAATTCACCGTTAGAAGAGTGTAACTTTTCCTGTCGGTAAACTCATCCACAACCGAGAGAGTACTATCCTTTCTTCTATCGGTACACTCGTAATTCACCGTTAAAAGAGTGTAACTTTTCCTGCCAATAAACTCATCCACAACCGAGAGAGTACTATCCTTTCTTCTATCGGTACACTCGTAATTCACCGTTAGAAGAGTGTAACTTTTCCTGCCGGTAAACTCATAAACAACCGAGAGAGTACTAAGGTTTTTTCTATCGGTACACTCTTAATTAAACCGTTAGAAGAGTGTAACTTTTCCTGCTGGTAAACTCATACACAACCGAGAGAATACTATACTTTTTCTATCAGTAAACTCTTTCACAACCATCAGGCTAGAATGATTTTTCTACCGATTTTCACCTAAAATGCCGTTAGAATAGTTTAATTCTTATAACTGTTATTTACCATTAGAAAATGATCTGCTTTGTTCTATCGTGTCTATCTCTAATGGTACAAAAATCGATAGTAGAAGGCTATTTTTTACCGATAGAAAAAAGCTTTTCTATACTAGTGAGGGATCATAAACTAGTAGCTTGAGTCTATCTAGTGTGGAAGCTCAAATGCATTCATATCATCTTGCACTAGTGATTTATCGCCTCTTGCATTGCTAGAAATTCTAAGTGTAGTTTGTGTTGCACTAGATAAAATGTTTTGAAAATCGCACTTAGTCGTGGTCGCCAGCTATTTCAATTGGTTTTTATTCTAGAGCTGGTCGTGGTTGTATTTGCACATTCTGATAGTATCCTTGTTTAGGTTTTGGTCCTGGTCGTAGGAGTTCAAGCTGGTCGTACCAGTCTTCAGCTCGCTTGCGTACGCTTGACCAAATCCACTCGGCCACCTATTTTCGACCGAATATTCGACCTGTGGGTTTAAGTTCTTCTAACATATTGGTTGTGGTCGTTGATAAGTGTCAGCAGGCTTATCTATGAGAAAACAGACAATCTGCATGTGCAAATACCCTAAAATCAAGTTTAGAGTAAAATAGCAAAGTCCTATTTTCGGTTTGCACAGGCCAGGCAGTGTCCGGCCTGTACAAAACTTGTTTACCATTTGCAAATCGAAATCAGAGACAAATACTCTTGTCCGGAGCTTTTGTCCCGGTAGGCCGGACATTGTCTGGCCTATATAATTGTTGTAAGGTTTGATTTTATATGAACCAGAGACGTTTGTATTCATCCAGAGGGCTTTTGTCTGGGATGGGCCGGACTTTGTCCGGTATGGCAGGACATTGTCCGACCTGTACAAATTGTTTGAACCTCATTTTTGAGAGTGAAACAGAGACAGATATATATGTCTGGGGGCTTTTGTCTGGGACTGGCCGGACATTGTCCGGCCTTTACAAAAAGTCCCCCAACGGTAACTGACAATTTGCAATGGTCAAAAATTGGTATATTGGCCGGACAATGTCCGACCTGTACAAATCTGGTACGTTTTGTTGCAAACGGCTAGTTTTCTTGAGGGGCTATATATATATCTCGTATTTTCTTTCATTTGTGGCTGCTCAAGAAGTTGATATCACTGTGTATAAGCTAGCCAAGTCCATTGCATGTGTTCTATTCCATCTAGAGGCTAGATTTGAGCCAAAATATGGGGTGGATTTGAGAGAGAGCCTTTGTGTTAGGCTAAGAGTGCTTAATGCGCTTAATCCACCATTTGCAAGCTAGTGCTAGTGTTAGCGCATGCACTTGCATCATTAGAGCTTTGAGCACTTGATTTGTTCAAGTGAAAGGGTCCGACTTGTTACTCTTGGCGATCACCTTCACCTAGACGGTGTCGGAGGACAGTCGCGATCTCTCCAGTTGAAGTTTGTTGGAGAGGCCGACAAACGACGTGTGAAAGGTTTGGTGCTCGCCTATCCGGTGTAGAGAAGGAGCAACCCGAGTTGAGATATCCTTCATGGATATAGAAGCGAGGCTCATGCGTGAGCGCTTCAACGAGGAGTACGGGAGACCGGGCAAGTCTCCGAGACCTTGGTAAAAATACTGTGTCAATTGCGTATCTCTTATTCATTTCATATTTACCTTGACACAAATTGTTTGATTCACTAGTTGCTTGTTGTATTTTATATCTCATATTGATTAATCACAACTAGATGTTAGATTGTCGATAAACTCTTGCAACCCTAGGTTATCCTAAACATCTTAGAAAAATTGTTTAGTGGGGAAAGAATTTTTAAAAGCCTCCTATTCAAACCCCCCCCCCCCCCGGCACCTCTAGTCGGCATCCTTGATCCTACACGATCAACGTTCGATGTGTACAAGTTCTTTTTAATAAAATGGTCTTGTTCCTTTTTATTTCTATGTTCGAGCTCTAGGTTTCGGTATTTCCGAGTAAGATCTCATATTTCACATCTGATCGAGTATAATCGAATCTAGTCTATTACTCAATCGGATCAAGCAGTGAACTGGACAAAATATCATTTGGTGATAATAGCAAAGGAAAGGTAATTGGACTAGGTAAAGTTGCAATTACTAATAACCTTTCCATTTCAAATGTGTTGCTTGTTGAATCCTTAAATTTCAACCTACTTTCGGTTGCAAAAATTTGCGATTTAGGTCTTCGTTGCATATTTGAACCGAATGAAGTTGTTATTGAAAGCATAAAAGACAAATCTCAAGTTTTTAAAGGATTTTATTATAGAGATTTGTATTTGTTTTATTTCAATTCAAAAAACTTGCATTTCAACTTGCTTAGTAGCTAAAATATCTTTAGCGTGGCTTTGGCATCAAAGATTAGCTCATGTTGGAATGCATCAATTAAATAAGATTTTGGAAAAGAATCTAGTTTTGGGAATGAAAGACTTGAAATTTGAAAAGAGCAAGCTTTGTAATGATTGTCAAGCCGGAAAACAAGTTGCAATCATTCATTCGGCTAAAAACATCTTATCCACAGCTAGACCTTTTGAACTATTGCATATGGATTTGTTTGGCCCAACCAAATATCAAAGTATTGGTAGAAGTAGCTATTGCTACGTTATTGTCAATGACTTCTGTAGACTTACTTGGGTTTTCTTCTTAGCACACAAATCGGAAACCCCAATGTGTTTTAAAAGGTTTCCAAAAAGAGCCAAAAATGAATTAGAGTAGTTCTCTATCAAGAAACTTTGTAGTGATCATGGTGGAGAATTTCAAAATTCCAACTTTATTGATTTTTGCGATGAATCCGGAATCAAACATCAATTCTCTATGCCCTACACTCCTCAACAAAATGGTATTGTAGAACAGAAGAATCGGACATTGATTGAAATAGCTAGAACAATGCTCGATGAGTATAAGACGCCTACTTGTTTTTGGGCCGATGCTGTTAATACAGCATGTGATGCCATCAATCAACTTTATACTCATCCTCTTTTGATTAAAACCCCTTATGAGCTAGTTATTGGGAGAAAACCAAACATTTCATATTTTCAAGTTTTTTGTTGTAAATGCTATATTCTTAAAAAGCGCATGCATCTTGGAAAATTTCAAAGAAGTGTTGACGAGGATTTTCTAGTTGGCTATTCATCCACTAGTAAAACTTATCGGGTTTTCAACACTATAACAGAATGCATTGAGGAATCTTGTAATGTCGAATTTGATGAATAATAGCTCTCAAGGAGAGCAAGAGGATCTTGATGATGTAGGCAACCAATGAATTGAGGGAAGCTATGAAAGATATAACCATTGGCAACATCAAGCAAAAGGATGAAGAACAAAATTCACCGGATCAAGGAAACAAGCCATCTTCTACCACTCCAGCTAATGCCGCTCAGAAGACTTGAACCGGAGATTAAAGAAGATGAAGATCAAGCATTACAAAATCTAATACTTCATCAAACAATCACCAAAGATCACCCTGTAAATCAAATATTGGGTGACGTTAATAAAGGTGTCCAAACTCATTCTCAAATTGCATCCTTTTGTGAGCATGCATCATTTATTTCTAGTATTGAACCAAAGGCATCGATGAGGCCTTGGCAGACCCAGATTGGGTAAATGTCATGCATGATGAATACAATAACTTTACTAGAAACAAAGTTTGGACACTTATAGAAAATCCCAATGATCATAATATAATAGGTACCAAATGGGTTTTTTGAAATAAACAAGATGAAAATGTAATAGTTGTAAGAAACAAAGCTAGATTGGTGGCTCAAGGTTACTCTCAAGTTGAAGGATTAGATTTTGATGAAACCTTTGGTCCCATAGCTAGACTAGAAGCTATTTGCATCTTACTTGCATTTGCGTCTAATTTTCATATTAAATTATTCCAAATAGATGTCAAAAGTGCTTTTCTAAATGGTGAAATTTCCTAACTTGTGTTTGTAAAACAACCACCGGGTTTCGAAGACCCAAAGTTTCCAAATCATCCTTCACCATTTTGGGCCAGGTATGAACGTCTTCGAAATTTCCTTATTTCACAAGGTTTTAAAGTTGTTAAAATTGACACCACACTTTTCACCAAAATCATTGGAGACGATTTCTTTGTATGCCAAATTTATGTAGATGACATCATTTTTGTTTCTACTAATGAATCTCTTTGTCAAGCTTTTGGTGAAATGATGTCTGGGGACTTTGAGATGTACATGATTAGCGAATTAAGTTTCTTCCTTGGACTCCAAATCAAGAAAGTCAACGAAGACATATTTGTGAGTCAAAGCAAATATGTGAAGGATTTGCTCAAACATTTTGATATGGAGGATGCCAAGCCAATCAAAACCCCAATGGTGACAAACGGCCACCTAGATATGGACGAGGGAGGTAAACCAGTAGATCTTAAACAATATCGTTCAATGATTGGTAGCATGTTCTATCTTACCGCATCTAGGCCAGACATTATGTGTAGTGTATGCATGTGTGCTAGGTTCCAAGCCGCACATACAAAGTGTCACTTCACTGCGTAAAAAGAATTCTTAGATATTTGAAACACTCTCAAAATGTGGGGCTTTGGTATCCGAAAGATGTGAATTTTGATCTACTTGGTTATTCTGATTTAGACTATGCTGGGTGTAAGATTAATAGAAAATTTACCTCTGGTGGATGTCAACTCTTAGAAAAATCTTTAGTTTCATGGTCATCCAAGAAACAAAATTCACTTGCATTCTCGACTGCCGAGGCGGAATATGTTTCGGCCGATAGTTGTTGTGCACAACTTTTGTGAATGAAACAAACTTTGATGGATTTTGGAATAAAGTTAATAACGTGCCTCTTTTGTGTGATAACAAAAGTTCTATCAAAATAGCAAATAATTTCATTTAACACTCACACCAAGCATATTGATATTAGACATCACTTTTTGAGAGATCATGTGTCAAAAAGGGATATAGTAATTATTCATGTGTCAACCGAGAATCAATTAGCAGATATATTCACTAAGCCCTTAGATGAGTCTAGATTCTGCAAGCTACAAAATGAATTGAACGTTATTGATATTTCTAATGTTAATTAATTCTTATTCATACTTACCTATAAAATTATATGTGTCTAATCATGTAATTATATCTATACATACTTGTAAAATGTAGGTGTTTATGCCAACCTCTTAGCATTTAAATAAAAATTTGAATTGTTCACTATTTCACTCATTTCAACAATATTGAGATGATACATTAAAAAGTGAGTACTTCAAACTTCATTGAAGATTTCCATACCCCTTCTATGTGATCAAATCAAGAAATATGCAAGTGTATTTGTTGAAATGCCATTTTTGGTCAATAATCAACAAAATGTTCACAATAGATCAAAATACTCAAAAGATGCACTTGATCTTCAAAATATGTTTTAAACAGTAGTTCAAAGGTTTTAAAAATCAAAACTTTGGTTTTTAAAGCCAAGATGTCAATTTTGACAAAATTTCGAACTTCGGGGATCTTGTTTTACTTCAAAACATCCTTATTTCTCAAAACAACACACATTGAGTTTTGACAAAAACTTTCTACACAAACTTTTAAAACTCAAACCCTTGAAAATAGTTCATGTTGAATATTTTCTCAAAAAACCTATATTTCTTAAGTTATTATATTTCAAAGGTCGCTGAAAAACGGTCTTTAACCCGAAAATACCCAAAAACTTGCATATTGTGAGTTTAGCTATTTGAGTCGGATTTCTTCTCATATCCAAGCTTGAAATAGTATTTCAAACTTATACAAATCAAAACACTTCAGAAAAACTTAAATTTGATTGATAATTAGTGATTTGGTGAACATATCTCTATTTTACTTATTGTACTCTTTCCTAACTCTATCTTCATTAAAATCGAGATCATCGGCTAGTCAATATCTCTTCAAATGAATCTAAATCAATTCCAAATACTCATCTTAATCATGTATTCAAATCTAAAACAAATCAAACACAAATTCTAAATTTTTGGAAAATTCAGATCTTCTGTCAGTCTTTAGTGATGACAGGACATTGTCCGCCCACTTCGGAGAGTGTCTGTGTCATTCGGACACTGTCCGCCCTAACCGGACACTGTCCGCCCTGTGTACA
Organism: Pharus latifolius; assembly: GCA_019359835.1. Classification (NCBI taxonomy): domain Eukaryota; kingdom Viridiplantae; phylum Streptophyta; class Magnoliopsida; order Poales; family Poaceae; genus Pharus; species Pharus latifolius. Next base: position 68,220,593 of record CM033324.1, read on the forward strand.
GCAGAACAGTTACTTAACCTTTCATTTCTTCTTCTTTCCCCAATTTCTTCCAGTTGACAGTTTTCTTTTTTTCCTTCTCTCTCCTGTTCACATTTCCTTGCTCCTCCGGACCAAATCTTGTGTCTAATCTACTTCCGTTCGGCATCGGATCTCAGTGATTTGCATCCTCCTCCTCCAACTCCATCAGTTAGAATTAGCTCTTTCCTCTATTTTCTCTCATTTCTCCTTGTGTGTGATAGCTAGAGTTGAAATGATTAGGGTTTGGAAATGGATTTAGATTCTGTTGCAATAACTTCACACATCTCTCACTCTTCACTTATTTCAACATCAATTTTGGAGTTTTTGTACGCTAAAATGTCTTAATCAAAACCATATGAAAATTTGTTCTCTATGGTAAATTGGTTCTTCAAAAATTGCATGCATTTTTTTGAAAATTAGTACCACCCTCACACATCTCTCATTCCTTACTAGTCTGGAGTATTACCTTGAAATGTATTTCTTGAAGTTTTAAGATGCAAGATATGACCAAAATGTTTTGTTCTTCATCTCACAAGTGAGCGAAATTTAGAAATTGAATTGATAACAATAGTAGAATATAAAAGTGAATCTCAATTTTCCTCTCAAGAAATGTGCATATTTAACTTCTATCACCACTTTCACTAATATAAATGGTTTTGAGAAACAAAATTGAAAAAGAATCAAAAACCTTTGCATATATGTATTTCATGAAAAATAGCAATTTTGTTTTGTGCATTGTCGCAATTCCTTTATTCACTATCCCTCCGTGTCAGATCTCATCGTTTCTCGTTTCATTATCTCATCGTATTCTAAATCAGCTTTACCTTCTCTAGTTTAACAGAATGTCTAGCCATACCAAGTAGACAAGTTGTAGAGGGATCGGCATGGTGCTGGATCTTCCTCTAGTGGGAGAACTTCTACTCAGTCGCCGCATAACATCGATTTGGATGCATTAGCTGTTGATGATGAGCAGCCTGATGATATTGCTTAGGACCTGACCTGCACAGAGAGGCACTTCTGGAATGCGTTCCAGAAATATTAATTTGGCACCGTTTCATCTCTGCCAAAGTGTTCGAGCATCAGGCTATAGGATTTCATCGAGAGCAAAGTCCACTATCTGCTTAAGGCAAAGTTTGCAGCTATACGGATGACTACATTCACCAAAGCCCAAGAAGACTGGAAGTGGAATGACGAGATCATCCGGCACTTCTATGATTCCCTTCACATCGCCTCCGATCTCTCCCACATCACCTTCATGCACAATAACTCCAAGAAAGTGCTCTCCAAAGAACAAACGTGGCTCATTTCTTTGACAATCCGCATCCAAAAATTAGCAAAGTGTCGCAACTCATTCCCCTAGTTGTACTCTTGGAAATGATCAACCGGATGACTATTTTGCCAAAAATCGACCACTGAGGGGGAGTCATTACTACCATGCTTCGCCTTCTAAAGGCTCAAGTGGATGAGACTCCTTTCGACATAGTGGAGTTCATCCTACACAAGATGCAGGAAACCCAGATGGATTTGAAGAGGCTTCTGCTCTTCGCCCCTTTCATCGTTCACACTCTTACTTATTTTGGGCTTCATCATTCACCTCAACCGATCAACATGGACTGCTATAGGATGAAGAGTCTAGGCATCGTCATCCGGTATGAGACCCAAGTAGGAGCTCATGAGGGGAGCGACGAAGAAATGGCTGATGTAGGAGCAGGCATGGCTCCATCTCCTCCTTTCCAGGTTCACTCCCCCGCGGCCACCTTTGATTCATCCATGCCCTATCTAGTGTCTCGTCTTCAAATTTTGGAGCTTAGTTCAACTTAGTCGACTCCTGCCTCAACTCGATTGATTCTCTCTTGGACATCATCGAGCCGCGCGTCTCCTCCATATCTCGAGATGTCTCAGAATTGCGACCATTTCGACACAGGACAATACCAGCGTCGTCGTAGGGACCCTCATTCTGATCCTTCTTCTGAACCTCCATCTCAGACTTCTCGAATTACCCTATCTAGATTGTGGTATTAGTATTATTGTTATATGGGTTGTGTTATCAAACTTACATTCTAGTATATTGTTGTGACCCTTCAAGATCATACTTGTAGACTTGTATGGATGATATATTATGTTATGTATTATGATTGTGTTGCTAAAATGATTTTGTTGCATCATTGTATATCTCTTTTATGGTGGTTTGATGCCAAATGGGGAGAAAACTAGCATGAAACACTACTACAGAATTCATTATCACAGTCAGGTCAAAACAGTCATCACATACGGTTCTGACCCATTAGGGATATTCGAGTCAGTGATAATCGAGTACTATCACTGACGGTTTTGAACCATCTGTGATTTTTCCCTTCATAGACTGTTATAAGATCAAAACCGTCTGTGATACTCATACTACACAGACTGTGATAACATCAAAACTGTCTGTGATACTCTTACTACACAGACTGTTATAAGATCAAAGCCGTCTGTGATACTCATATTACCACAGACGGTTATAAGCTAAAACCGTCAGTAATAGTATGAGTATCACAAACGGTTTTGAGGTCAAAACCATCTGGGATAGTGTCATTATCGGCGACGGGTTATAAACTCAAAACCGTGTGTGATAGTATGAGTATCACAGAGGTTTTTTATCCTATAACAGTTTGTGATACTCATACTATCACAGACGGTTATAATGTCAGAACTGTCAGTGATAGTATGAGTATCGCAGACGGTTTTGAGGTCAAAACCATCTAGGATAGTGTCATTATCGGCGACGGTTATAATATCAGAACCATCTGTGATAGGATGAGTATCACAGATGGTTTTGATCTTATAATAGTCTGTGATACTCATATTATCATAGACGGTTAATAAGATCAAAACCGTCTGTGCATATTAATATTTTTTTTAATAAATTTCTTTTTTTTTGTGGCTAGCCTCAAGAATCATACTAGCCATGCCCTCTGTACAATAGCATTTCATATATACAGTTCATTTCATATATGCACAGTACTCAAATATATACAGTTCATATCATACATGCACAGAACTTAGAAACATGTACAATAGCATGCATTTCATATATACAGCACAGAACTCAGAAATATGTACAATTGAGATTGAACAAATAAATGTAATCGACAATTAAAGTCAGTATGTTAGATGTATTATACTATCTGTACCTATTTCTCAGTTAGATGCCCAGCAAATAATCTCAATTAGTAAGGACGCACTAATACGAACCTTGCAAGTCCCTAAACTTCCCCTTGGTTGATATGACCTCTGTAAGGAAAAACTCAGCGAGCATCCCTCGGACCATACCAATCTGCTGAGCGTCAAAGCTTTCCGAAGGGAAGTCGACCCCCTACAACAAAAGTTGGTACAGAAAAAATTAGCTCAATGCAGTTGTAAATTCTGCCAAATCGATACAAACGGGAGCAGTTGTATACCTCAGGGAAATCTGGCCGGTGAGGGGTGATGAGGTCATACTTGTGGCGCATCACGTAGAACCTGTAGGATCAAGGATGCCGACTAGAGGGGGGTGAATAGGAGGTTTTTAAAATTTCTTTTCAATTAAGCAATTTTAAAGAATAATTGAAAAACCTAAATTATACAATGATGCTTAAAAGCAATTTAATCAACTAGTTGCATTCAACTAAATGAACTATTCAATATGACAAGCAAGAATGGTGAATTTAGCAATTGTGCCAAGATGAATACAAAGCAAGTATGAAATACGCAATTGACACTATTTTTACCGAGGTCTCGGAGACTCGCCCAGTCTCCCCTACTCCTCGTTGAAGCGCTCTCTTGGAGCCTCGCTTCTATATCCACGAAGGATATCTCACTAGGGTTGCTCCTTCTCCACACCGGATAGGCGAGCACCACACCTTTCACAATCCTTTGCCGGCTTCCCCGACAAACTTCAATTGGAGAGATCTCGGCTCTCCTCCGGCACCGTATAGGCGAAGGCGATCGCCAAGAGTAACAAGCCGGATGCACTTTCACTTGAATCAACCACGTGCTAGAAGCTCAATGATGCAAATGATATGCTCAACACTCTAGCGCTAGCAATCTAATGGAGATGAAGTGCACTAAACACTCACACAATCTCCCTCAAGCTCTCTCTCAAATCTACTCAATATTTGGGCTCAATTCTAGCCTCTAAATGCAATAACTCAAATGCAAATCAATTGGCTAGGTTTTCAGCTGTTGTATGAACTTCTTGAGCACCCAAAAATGAAGCCAAACACGAAGTATTTATAGCCTCAAAGAAAAACTAGCCGTTTGCAACAAACTGAACCAGATTTGTACAACCCGGACATTATCCGACCACTGCAGACAGTGTCTGATCAGTTCAACGAAAAACAGCCGTTGCAACGTGTCAGTTACCGTTGGGCGAAATTTGTGAAGGCCAGACGGATACTATTTGTCCGGACAAAAAGTCCGGACAAATGGATATGTCTTTGTTAACTCTCGGCTCAAATAACTTGTATAGGCCGGACAATGTCCGGCCATTTCGGACAAAGTCCACCCATGAAGGACAAATGCCCCGGACGGATGCATATGTCTCTGTTTCATTTCTCGGCTCAAAAAATTTGTACAGGCCGGACAATGTCCGGCCATTTCGGACAAAGTCCGGCCACTTCGGACAGATAGGCCCGGACGGATGCATTTGTCCGGCCACTGCACACTGACAGTAAAATAAAAATAACTTTTGATCCAGAGATCCGATTGAGGTGATTTTTGTCTTGTTAGAAAGATAACTCAGAGCTCTACAATTTTGTCAAAAAAAGCAAGACCTAGAAAGGTCTAGAAACTTCTAGAAAACTCAGAAAATTTCCTGCTATCAAAATGTTCAATCCAAAAATCATCTCAAATGCAATTTGGGGTATTTGCATATACGGATTTTGCCATTTTCTCGAGGATGTGATTACTGTCACTCAGCAACGACCACGACCACACAGGTCTGACATCCGATCGAAAACAGGTGGTCGATAGGGTTTGGTCGAGCGTCCGGAAGCGAGCCGAAAACTAGTACGACCAGTCCAAACTCCTACGACCACGCCCAAACCCTAAACATAAAGCCGCCAAACAAGCGACACGACCACGACCACGTATCAACACTGATACGATCAGAATATGCAAATACGACCACGACCAGCTCTAGATAAATAAACCAATTTAAACAGCTAACGATCACGACTAAGTGCAGTTTTCAAAACATTTAATCTAATGCACATGAACTACACTTAGACTCACTAGCAATGCAAGAAACTAGTGCAAGATGATATGAATGCATCTGAGCTTCCGCACTAGATAGATTCAAGCTACTAGTTTCCGACCCCTCTTAATAGTACGGTCAAACTAGTAAAAAGAAACCTATCAACCCGGTCTGTCTCCAAACACCGAGATGGGTAAAACCCTAAGAAAACAATCCTTAATCTTGGATTTTACCTTAGGTGGAGTTTGACCTCGTGAAGCTCGATCGCTCGACGCTCCTCATCGCATAGCTTGACCACCCGAAGCTCGACCGCTTGACGCCTGTCTTCGCAAAGCTCATCCTCGCTAAGCTTGACCTTGCTCGGGATGTCTCATATCGTTTTCATCCTCTTCACGCCCTTGCCTGCTTTTACCCTGCAATCAAACTGAGACTACAACACATACACTAAATGCACACATTAGTCTCATATATATGTTGTCATTAATCACTACCAGAGAAACTACTCCACACAGGAGTTAGCCCAACGGTTTCTCTTTCAAATGACATGAAAAACTATATTCAACGAGTAGGAAATGAGTATAAGATAAAATACAATCATATAGATCATAGATGATAAACACATACGCACACGATCTATACTACTCATATCATGATATCAATCAACCTAGATGACCAAAGTGATGAGCTCCCCCTCAACATGTGCATCGATATAAAATCCACAACTGGAGTCATCAGTCTCAAGATTTTACATATCACATTTTGATTAATCAATCAGCACAAGCTTGATGTAACCACCGAGCTCCCCCTCTACGTATGCATCAATATCAAACCCGCAACTGAGGAAACATGCAATTCAGGGTTTACCGATAATTAATCAATTCAATTCACTTGTGCTAAATCAGGATTTATCTAATTTGTTATTTGATCATCAAGTCTGACATCTTCAGATTAACTTTAATCATCATGGATTTGTCCAAAACGTCATAATCATCAAAACCTAGATACTGAGATCTGCCTAGATCCAACAGAACCCACATGTCTTGTCGTCCGGCTGCTGATGGCACTGCCAATTTACAGACCGAGAGTTAGCTGGGGGGGACACGTTATAAAATAAAACAGATGCCAGTTGAAATTTGTACCGAAAATTGTAACCACTGAAACTTATCGGCTCGCCGCTTGTGTTGTTGCCCTCCCTCGGCAAAGTTGTTCGTGAAAGCCCTGCAGATAGTCAAAATTGACAGTTTGACGATAGTTGAAATTGACAATTTGAGGACAGTAAATCTAGATGCAAGACAGGTCCACATGAATATCATAAAACATGTTAACCTTTCGAATACATCTCGTGCGCCACAATACTCATACCCTTTCCTCTGCAATGAATCAAGGTAGAACACCTTGGTCCTTTTCAAAATAAGTACTAGCAGGATCCAGTGGTAGCTACATGTTACATGTAAAGAATTAATAATTTAATCTAAGTTTGGGAGTGTGCATATCGAGACACTAATCTACGGGTGAAGTACTGATGAAAGCACTCACCTCTAGTTGTAGGGTACAAGTATGTACTCCTTGTCGACCTGAGTAAGCAACCCTTTTTTTATGTAGTCAACAACGAAGTCCGCGTTGGTCCTAAAGATCACCTCGGCGACCATCTGGGGGTCCAAGAAACCAACAGGTTCGCCCTTAGCTTTGGCATATCTGGTCATGCAGCTACACGGAAGTAACCAATTAATAAATGACATATATCCGTATATGCACGAACAGGCGTAGGATAGTAGGATACTTACAGCACCCAAGACCGTAGGATTGACAAGTCGAGCGCATCTTTGTTGAGTAAATTGTGCAGGTCTTCGAAGGTCACCAAGTAGGTCCCGACGTCGTTATGGAACTCTGCCACGGTGTACTTGACCATGATGTGCGTCAGACGTTGCATCCTGGTCTTGTTTGTCCTCTTCATGTACCATCCATGCAGGCTCTGGCATGCTAACCCCATGCTAGAAATTGCGGCATCGAAGGCCATGGGCATCCCCATAGCGAACGGCATGAGAGCTGGCGCACTCTTCTCACTCTCCTTCGCCGGGCTCTTCTTTGCTTTTCCCCTACTAGGCAGCTTCTTGAATGGTTGCCTCCTAGTTGGAGTCAGCTTCGTCATTGGACCCGTTGGTTGGCTTCTCGGAGGGGTCGGCTGGCTAGTAGGCCGAGTGTCGGTGTCCGTCTGTGATGTAAGAACCTACGTATATTAATGGCCACTAACTCCGAGGGCTATTATTACAGTACAAATTATCAAACTGGTGGGGAATTACCTCATCCAGGACGATGTCTTTCTCGTCATTCACCGGCTTGTCCAACGAAAAACCCTTGCAATGGTCGGAGACACTGTCCACCTGGACCTGTGCAAAACCCTCAGATAGAGGGACACCATGGATTGTGGCCCCCGCCGTGCATGGTTGCGCCATCCCACAGCCAGCCTCGATCGGGAAGAGACCGGCCAGCACCATAAGCTTGCAGGAGGTGGGTTCCTACAAACAGTGCACATTAACATATTGAACTTCACCGCTTTTCACTTTCGAATGAATTAACATAGAAAAACGGTCATTACCTGTAGAAAGTCCACCGGATACTTTGAAGAGGGCTCTGACTGCGAAGACCCCGGCCCGGACGCGCAGCTACTACGGTGGCCAAGATTGGGGCTCGGTAATTCCGCTGCTACAAGGGGGGTGCCCTGAGTCGCTTGTTTTAGCTCGTCATATATGGCCCGCATCTCCGACAACTGCTGCAGGAGTGCTTTGTCCCGAACAGCGAACTCCGATCGCATCTCCTCCTTGAGCCGTTCGTCGCGGGTTTTGTGGGATCTCTTTCTCCTCTTAGCCGCCTCCTCATCATCAGGGAAACCATCCCTCCAAGGCACAGTGCCACCGAGGCCGCGCACGCGGCCTGGATGCTCCTTGTTTCCTAGCGCCGTCATGAGGATATCCCTGTCCCTCCTAGGGTTGAACTCTCCGGATGCCGCCTGCGCACTCAGCGTCACCTGCAACAGGAGAACTTAACAGTACAACCCTTGCATGCGTTACGAGGATAGTACGTGATCGTACAATCTTACCAGCCGGTCGATCACTTCCCTGTCCGCAAGGTTATTCACAGAGACGCATCTGGAGGAGGTCATCGTTGATCTTTCTTAGCACCAGTTGTGAGCGTGCACGTCCGTTATGCCCGCATAAGGAGCGTCGGCCAAACACTGGGAAGCCTCCTCATCCTACTTCCTCCACAACCCCTTCTTCCCCACATACCCACCGGTGCCTAATCTGTGTGGGTGGGTATTCTTGGCCTGGTTAGCCTGGCCCTTCGCACTAAGCTCCTGGAACTCAGGCTTGCCCTTCATCTCCACGAACTGCTGCCATGCCTCAGGAGTCACGAAAGGGTAGTCATTGAAGGGGGTCTTCGACTCCTTCACATAGTGCCTGACAAGGTGGCTCTTGAAGTTCCTCCACGCCTTGTTTATTGACATCAATGTCGTCCAGCGGACCGTGAACTGGCAATTCTCAGGAATGTGAAATGCCGCATGCACTTCTTCCCACAACACATCCTTGCACTCTGGGGGCACTTGACCCCAGTCGGAGGTGGTGATGGGCACCCACTCCCTTGCCACTTTGCCGCATAGTGAGCGGTACTGGCAGACAAGTTTGTCCAGAGCTTCCGGCACACCATTGTCATCGAACTGTACGTGCTGCTTTTCCCGCTTGTTGAGACTCGCGCATGTCGTCCGGCCTCACCCCTTTCTCTTATGCGACTGGGTCATGGTGGACGCAGCGATCTCTGGCCCAGGCGTCTCATCGCCAGCGAGGTCACTCTGACTCCCCGGCTGGTTCATTTCATCACCAGACATATTAGTTCCTAACATAAGTGAAAGAGAGAATAGTTTAAGTAAATCTGAAACTAATAATTCTATAACAAAACCCATATACTTATAATTAACCAAGAATGGCCGAAACGGTGGGGAGGCGACGGAGGTGATCTCGCCGGAAGGTGGGAGGGCGATGGAGATGATCGCGCCTGACGGTGGAAAGGCGAAGGAGGTGATCGCGATGGACGGTGGGGAGGCGATGGAGGTGATCGTGCAGGACGGTGTGAGGGCGGAGAGAGCTAGGGCAAGTGAACAGTCACGAACTCTAGAAATGAGCGGGACAAAGCCCGCATTGAACTATGTACCATGTAGAGAGATTATCACAGTCGGTCCTAACTTCATAACCGTCTATGATAATCTCTAGAGAGATTATCACAAACGGTTATGACTTCATAACCGACTGTGACTGCACGAATGCTCGTAACTTCAGATCCTTAACTCTGAACGTCTTCTACGCAATATGTAGAGTTTTACAACCAGAAACTCTGTAGCTCTGCAACTCTGAATGCTCGAAAACTTATTTTAAATGAACACTCAGATATTTCAAATGGAGTCCAAATGCTCCGAAAATTGTTTACAATGTGGAGCATGCTCAAATAAATTTAACATACAATGTGGAGCATGCTCAAATAAATGTTACATACAAATGGGGACTTTGACCGACAATTTCCACATACACAGCCATGTTATCCTCAACTTTCCACTTGCCGTGACCCTGCAAAGACGAGAATTACAGGAGATATATAAGCTATACCGATGGAAACAGAGAGATAAGGATGGTTGATTACCTTTAAAGTATAACCCTTCCTGGTGATCCATACACATGTAACTGGTTTCGTCGGTGTCTTCAATATCAATCTATACACCATCTCCAAATGGAGGAATCTCATCCAATTGATTGTATTCCTCCTCGTCTATGACATTTTCAACTCCAACAATCCTTCTCTTGTCATGAAGGACGACGTGCCACTTCTTATTGGCCGAGTCAGTGACATAAATGACCTGAATGGCTTGCTTTGCAATGGCTCATCTTTATAAGCAACTCGATCGAGATCCACAGAAGTGAAACCTTAACTGTCAACCTTCACACCCTGTGGGATTTGGACCCATTGGCATCGAAATAGGGGAATCTTGAACAGTACGTAATCGAGCTCCCAAATTTCTTCAATGAACCCATAGTACGAGTTCAATCCACGTACTACCCTTGTTGGGCCTGTCTCACTGAACTCCTCATGAAAAGCTTCTATGCTCACTCCACTATTTTGCACAGTGCCCTTTCGATCTTGAGCTTTCATGTAAAATCTGTACCCATTGGTGTCGTATCCCTGCCATGTATGTACAGTAAACATGGGCCCTTTTGCCAACCATTTAAAATTCTCACTTGCGGACTCTCCGGTGATTCGCACTTTCATCCATGCGTTGAATTGACTGTTATGTTCTCCCATGATCCAAACCTCGAATCAGCAAGGATTGTCCTATCATAGCATCTCCTTGTGCTCGTCGATGTACGGAGACACCTCCATCATGTGTTGCAAGACCCAAAAATGAGCTTTCAAGTACATATCGATATCAGGAGTGATGGCTCTGTCGCGCCCCAAAACAGGAACTACGACTACTCCAGTGGAGACCTAGCTTATTGTAGCTAGTCCCATATATGTATACCTTTGACTTCTCAGGATAAGTCAAACACACGAGTTATTCACATTGCAGCAGAAAAAATTACAAAATATTTAAGCAGTGTGGCCTGCTGGCCTTAATATTACATAAAGAGATTACAATACCTTCGCGGCATTCAAGGTTTAGTTAAAGCAAAATAAAAACTTCTACACAGCGGATGATGGGTGTCCCTACCACAGTAAGAAGTTGACGGAAGAACAACACATCAAGGATTCGACGGGTCCGGCTCTCCTTCTGGATCCAAGAAGTTCTCCACGCCTTCTTCTTGATCATAGTACGCTCCATCTTCTGGGTTGTAACTTGCAAGGGTGAGTACTTACGTACTCAGCAAGTCATAGGGACAAGTAGATATATATAGTAGGAATGATATGACCCTAGACTAGTCAAGAATTATGGATGTTTGTAAAATAATCTTTTTTTTCATGTCTCATCTCATCTCATCTTATGGCAGCACCTTTCATAACATAGCATCGCTATTTATGTTCACTAGATTATAGCACTACCGCGACACGTCGACACACGACAGCCCACGGCAGCATCCCTTATCATGACAACACATGTCATTTGGGTAATCTTGACTTATCAAATTTTATTTAGAAAACATACTTGTGCCACACCCCGTGGATTTAATCCACCACAGCAGACTCCTATAAACCCGGGAGCTCGTAGTATTCCAATACGTTTTTAATTCTGCAGAGAGGTACCAATTTACCCGTAAGATATTCCACTTTTATGCCCTTCCTATCAAAATGATTGGACCCCTGGCTCACTTCATGCTGTGAGTGGCAAGGTGGAGATAACAAGAACTTTTGTTATGTTTCACTCACATTTCACCCCCGACCCTGTGGATCTCTCACGAAACACAGATGTGGCGGGTTGTATCCAAACCCCCACCCTATGCATATTCCCATTACTGGGTCAGCGTGCAAGATCACCTTCAGTGATATGTGTGGGAGCCGTACTCCGTGCAAATCGTGCATCACAGCGCATCTCCAGCAGGGGTTTCATGTGCGATCCACATAAGTACTTGTTCAGGCCTGTCCCATACCAGGCTTGCGGTTAGCACGTGTTTCACACCACTAGACGCACAACACAAGGTTCTAGTCCTTATATGCCAGTGACCAAACCATCCACAACCATGCACCTTCCGTGCCTGCTATCCTTTGCAGTTAAGCACCTCCAGTGTTACAGCCATCCATACCAAAATTCTGGTCACGGCTAGGGGTTTTATTTCATGAATATATATATATACATATATAATAGTTCATGGTTCACCATTTGATCCTTTCACATTTCACAAGCATCTAGCTTAGTACTGCCAAATTATATCTCAACCATTCTTTCACATGCAATATTACTTATATTCAAGGTCATATCATAGCAACTCATAAAATATAGGTTCAAGATGATCAAGACTATGACTTGCCTTCCGCGTCGTAGGAAACAGTAGTTGATGTCGGGTCAGCAGTGAAGTCCTCAAACTCTGGCTCTGACTCTGAGCAAAGATTAAGCAAACAACCAAGAATCACAACCTTTTCAATACATTATCATACTACATGCAGTAATGCAAAGATGAAATGTCTCGATGATTATGGAATAATTGGATTTAGAAGCTGATTAGGGCTAACCCATATAATTAGGGTTGAAAATGGGTGCTAGGAACTTTTAGGGTTCCAGAGTATGGAAATGATATTAAATCCGCAGCTGGTTTGCCTAAAATCGACGAATGTCTTCAGGTTGACATTCGGTTCAAAGCATCGACAAAGGATCAATGGTTGCTGGAGAGCTCAACTCAAATTGTGACAGAAGAAGAAATTGTAGATCACAACCACATGAGTCTAAGGGACAAAGTCATGCTCAAAATGCACATCTGGAAGGAAGTGAAAAGGGCTAATGCCACTGGCTGGCATAGACTGACATTGGACTGACATGGCCATAAACTAGGGCTTGCCATATCTTTTGATCTAGGGCTCCAATTGATGCACCACTTTGTCTAGGAGGTAGGCTTTGATAACAGCAACAATTTACTCAACAGGATCTAGGGTAGGAGACGGTCGGAAAGTGATGAAAACCGGTGAAGAACGCGGTCACTGAAGTTTCAAATCTTGGCACTGGACAGAGATTAGGGCATAGTCATAACTTCTTATTTATACCGAATTGGAAGTCGAACTAGTAGACAAAATTGTTCAGGAGATTGAGGCGCATCTAGTGGACAAGGTTGCTGGAGCTGGATCGGCCGGGAATAGATTTCCGGTGGCCGACGCCGGAGAAGAAGGCACTGGAATTGGGGGTTTTTGATACAGGAGGTTTGAACTTAATTCCTTGCTTGAAGAGTGATAGAGGGATACGAGGAAGCTACTGGTGAAGTCAATTTGACAGGAGGATCACCGGAGAAGCCTGGCGACGTGAACCGGTTTCTAGTGAAATTCAAATTTGGGGAAAGCTTCAATTGGAGTTCAATTGAGGATTCTGAGCTTACAGGCTTGCTAAACTCAGTTCACAGATCATTTTAGTCTATTGAATCGAAGCCTAATTCGAATTGAATTGAGTTGCAAAGCTGGAACAGGTGTTTTGGCATTTCCCGGCGATCATCGGCGATGAGATGCACGAGAGTTCAATTAAATGCTACAGCATAGATAATAAGATGTGGGGAACTCACTGGTGGCTTCAATTTGGAGTTTGGTGAAGCGAGGCGAGCTGGCGTCGTCGACCTCCTCGGCGGCTCACCGGAGAAGATGACAACAGCGAAGAAGTTTTGGTAATTTGCTGAGAAGATTTGGAAAGCAGTGCTGGTGATGAAGGAGTTGCTATTTATAGGCAAAGCAAGGTGAAGCGAAGCTCAAGCTCACTGCTTGGAGCTAAGATGCTTGCGCCGGTGAAGGAGAAGGCTTCGGGTTGAAGCAACGGCGAGCAACGAAGCTGTGCAAGCTGCTGGAGAGCTGGACAGGGACTGCCACGGCAGTAGCTAAGGTGCAAACACGTGTGCGCATGCAAACACGGTTACGAAAAAACGTGCTAGAGCGGTGCTGATCGACGGCGAAAACACGACGACAAGTGCTCCTGGTCGCGGTCGCATTCGCAACGGCGCTGGTCGAAGCAAGCACTGCGCTGCGGTCGAGATCACTATTCACCGCTGGCCAAGGTTGATGATGAGCACTGGTCGTGAACTACTGCTGTTGATTTGGTCGCAGGAGGTTGCTCTGGTCGTGAACAGTGACTCTGGTCGAACCAGGGACCTGATTGCAAGATTCTTTGTTTGCAACTTGGACTAATTTGTCATTTCTGATTTAGAGATAGTTGATTTGCAATCTGATTTCATAGATGAGTGTAAACTTATACCTTGTACTCATCTAGCAAGAGATTTGGTAAAATCTGGCATGATTTGATGACTTTTGATATAAACCGAAAATATGGTACTTTAGGGTAAATTAAGATCTGAGTTTTGATCGATTTCGAATTCTGGCCTCTAGGATGAGATTTTGGAATCTGGACAGAAGGGAAAATTGTATTAAATAGCATTTGTAAGAGATTTGCTAAAGAAATTTTGAATTTGGAGTTAATCTGAAGATTTCAGCCTTTTTGGGTTTCCAGATATGAGATAAAGGACTAATTTGCGATATAATTTGGACTGATCTGTGAAAAAGGCTTAAATGAAGAAATCTAGCTGCCAACTTTCTGGATTAAGGCATTTGCATACCCATGATCCTAATCCAAGAATAATCTGGTATGGGTTAGATCAAGATTTGGCTAAATCTGAGTTCAGAGTATTTAAGGTAATTAGAATATTAAATAAAATCCTGTTTTCGAAAACAGAAAAGGATTGATAGATTTAGGAGTTAGAGATGGAATTGAATCTGGCTTCTGAAGGCTTTTATGTTTAGAGTGACTGATAGATCACATCTAGGAAATCTGATCTTGATTTAGGTCTACAGGATAGATTTGGGAATTTTAGAGCTTGTGATAGATTAGAGTCTGACTGATCTTGCTACTAGTACAGATACATGCATGCATGATGTTCATGAAAAAGGAAGTTTTTACCCCGAAACTCAGGGTGTTACAGATCTACCCTCCTTAAAGAAATCTCGCCCCGAGATTTACCTAAGACAAGAAAAGATAAGGGTAGGTTTGCTGAAGATCTTCTTCCTTTTCCCAAGTGGCTTCTTGTTCTGAATGATTTCCCCACTAGACTTTATATAACTTGATCTTCTTCTTTCTGAGCTGACATTCATCAGTGGTTAGGATTCTGATCGGATGCTCCAGGTAAGTAAGATTTTTCTGTAATGATATATCTTGTACATCTATCTGGTCAGTAGGCTCTTTTAAACATTTCCGGAGCTGAGAGACATGAAACACATCATGTACTCTTGCTAATCCTGAGGGTAATGCCAGTTTATATGATACTTCTCCTTTCCTCTTGATTATCTTAAATGGTCCAATGTACCTAGGAGATAGCTTTCCCCTCACTTGGAATCTCTGCAATCCCTTGAATGGCGTGACCTTGAGATAAACAAAATCTCCTGGCTCAAATGATAATTCTCTCCATTGATTGTCCACATAACTCTTTTGTCGTGATTGTGCTGTTTTAAGCCTCTCTCTAATGAGTTTGACATGAGCCTCTGCCTCTTCTACTATCTCTGGTCCTATGACTCTTCGTTCTCCTGGCTCATTCCAATGCAATGGGGTTCTGCATTTTTGTCCATATAAAGCTTCAAATGGTGCCATCTGTATACTAGCTTGATAACTATTATTATATGTAAACTCTGCAAATGGTAAACATTTGTCCCATGATGTTCCATAATCTAGTATACAAGCTCTTAGAAGATCTTCTAGGATTTGGTTTACTCTTTCTGTTTGTCCTCCTGTCTGCGGGTGATATGCACTGCTGAAATCCAATTGAGTTCCTAGGATTTCATGCAGTTTATTCCAAAACTTGGATGTAAACTGTGCTCCGCGATCTGAGACAATACTCTTTGGAATTCCATGCAATGCTATATTCTTTGCATGTATAGCTCTGCCAATGTACTACCATTGTAGATCTTTTTGACTAGTATAAAGTGAGCTACCTTGGTGAGTCTATCCACAATAACCCATATGGAGTCATATCCTCCTCGAGTTTTAGGTAGTCCTCACTAGTACAGAAAAGCTTTCTTCTATCGGTAAAGAAAACCCTTCTACTATCGGTTTTCGTACCGATAGAGATAGACACGATAGAACAAGACAGAAAATTTTCTATCGGTAAATAACCGACAGAAGAAATTAACAATTCTATCGGCATCTTAGGAGTGTACCGATAGCAAACCCGTCATAGTCTGACGATTAACGGTGGGAAAAGTACCACTATTCTAACGGTTAATTACATGATTACCGACAGGAAAATATTACTATTCTATCGGCACCTTATGATTGTACCGATAGAAAACCCGTCGTCGTCTGACGTTTAGCGTTGGGAAAAATACCCATATTCTAACGGTTAATTATAAATTTACCGACAGAAAAAAGTGTAGCACTCTCTCGGTTGGAAATGACATTATCGATAGAAAAAATCTTAGTACTCTCTCGGTTGTGTATGAGTTCACCGGCAGGAAAAATCACACTCTTCTAACGGTTAATTATACGTTTACCGATAGAAAAAACCACAGTAGGCAGGAAAAGTCACTCTATTCTGACGGTTAATTTCAAGTTTACCGATAGAAAAATGGGTAGTAGTCTCTCGGTTGTGGATGAGTTTACCGATAGAAAAAACCACAGTAGTCTCTCGGTTGTGGATGAATTCACCGGCAGGAAAAGTCACACTATTCTGACGGTTAATTTCAAGTTTACCGATAGAAAAATGGGTAGTAGTCTCTCGGTTGTGGATGAGTTTACCGATAGAAAATTTGTAGTGGTCTGTCGGCTGTGAATGAATTTGCCGATAGAACATT
The DNA here is from genome assembly GCA_019359835.1 of Pharus latifolius. Classification (NCBI taxonomy): domain Eukaryota; kingdom Viridiplantae; phylum Streptophyta; class Magnoliopsida; order Poales; family Poaceae; genus Pharus; species Pharus latifolius. The sequence goes on from CM033324.1 coordinate 68,237,322, forward strand.
CACATATACAGTACATTATTTGCATTCACAATACAGTACATTCACATATACAGTACAGATGCAATACATTATAGATTGGATACACAATACAGTACAGATACAAAGAAGGGTAAATTCACAGAACAAATTGACACATTACACAGTTATTCACATTTATTCACATATATATGGACAAATACAAATTGCAATCCAATGTGGACATTTATTGACATATATATTTATTCACATGTATATAAACAGTCTATGCACAGAGTACACGAAAAAGAGAAAATTATCATGGCGGATGGTTGGGCACAACTTCCTCCATGACATATTGAGCCCAGATTTGTCGAAGATCTCTAATCTTTGCATTTTCGTATGAGTCTTTCGACATGGCGATCTGCAAGCAAGTGTGAATACTTAGTAACTAACTTCCTAATTTAGAACGTGACACCCAATTTTCAAATTTGAGTTAGCTATCGATGCTTACCTAGGGGAATTGGGCAAAGTTTGTCTGCACTAGGTCGTACATGTAGCGCAACACATAAAACCCGCATTCCCACGATTGAGGCTACTGATGGTACTGAGATAATTGCATATGCGAAGACATGTTAGCTATTGTTTCCATCAACTAATTAAGCATAAACAAAAAGTCTCGTGAGTACCTCATATTCTTTCCAAGCTAGTAGGGAGCCCTGCGGTGCGGCATGCCTCCCTCCAGCGGACGCATATTTATCAAAAGCCCTGCATTTCAGTTAGTATTGCCCATTAATGTATTATCATTAGCTAGTGAGGTGAAAATTTAAATCAAACATATAAGTTACTTACGCCTCCATATTCCCCTTGACCACATATTCCATCGATAATTTGTCACGCATCGAATCGAGGTAGTACACCTCGTTCCTCGGCGGACAGATCACGATGAGGATCCAGTGGCCCCTGCATTGTACGTAAAAGAGGACCGCGTGCTCAAAGTATATCTCAGGTGTAACATACAAGATCGAGTTAAATTAGTACGAAATGCACTAACCTTTGGTGGTACGGCAACAGAATGAACTCCCTGTCCTGCTGCGCCATCAGCGCCTTGGATATGTACTGCTCAGCGTGTGCGACGTCGTGCTCTAGCATCGTGAGACTTATTTTCTCTGGGTCGAGGAAACCCACCTTGTCACACGCAGCCTCCGATGCTAGCCTGTACATGCACCTGCATGCAAAGGACGACATTAGTATTGCACAGAAAGTTACTACATTTCAAATGAACTACAACAATGCAGAGTTAGCAAACAGAATTAGAAAACAGCAATACATAGCATCAGCAAACTCACAGGACTCCAGTCCGTATGATGGACATATCGAGCTCCCGCCAGTTGTAGAGGTCGAACAGATCCACGTGTGGCACGGATATTCTCCCGGGCTCACGGTGGAACTGCCCAGGCCTGTAGGGAACTAAGAAGTTCAGATTGCACCGAGCTCGGTGTAGGTACCACGCGTGGAGGTCTCTGGTTGATCGATCCAATTTGCGCAAAGCTGCCTCCGACATGAGTGGGAACCCGTTCGTGAACCTCTCCGGCTGTCCCTGTCACCCTTTTCCCTTGCCTTTGCCCTTGCCTTTTGCCGGGGACTGAGCGCGTACCTTCGAAGGCAAGGGCAAGGTGATGGCAGCTTTCTTCCGAGGTGAAGGCGTGGATGCGCTGGGTGGGGTGGAGGCCGTCTTTGATGTGTCCAGGGTCGCACGAGATCGGGCCTCATGCCCCGAGTTGGGGGCGCAGTCCCCTGGTAGCCCAACGGCAGGCCACTTCAATTAATGAGCACGTATGTTAGATTATGCAAGTTGAGTGTACTGAGTAGGATGTAATCTAAAATGTGTAGGATTTACCGGTTATATTACAAGACACTTCTTGGGCCACTGTACGTAGGAGCCCACTGCCTCAGCAAGTGTCTGCAGTTCCTCTGTTGGGACTGGCAACAGAGAATCGTTGTAGCCCGGCATGGCCATGTCCACCTGTACCTTTGCGAAACTCAACCGCAAAGGTACACAGTGGACCCGGACATCCGGCCCAGACGGATATACGAAGCCGTGTCCAACCACTTCCTGCCCGGCGCCTACGTGATTCTGTAGGATGCAGCCCTCCGGCCCCTGCAAATTTGTAACAATTAAAATAGGTTAGCGAAACAACTCTAACAGAATGGGAGTGGCATCAACTTAAGTGCACAGATGAAGGCTTGCAGTACCTCAAGTAGATCCACTGGATTCGCGAGTACCTTCGAAGCGCAACTGCTTATCCGACCCCGCGGGGTACCGTCGTCCTGGGGATCCGCATCTGCACTCTTGGCCAGCAATGCTTCTCTCAACCGTGCAAACTTTTCCCTCATTTGTGTGACCTCGGACTGCACCTCAGACTGTACCTCAGCCCGTATCTTAGCCCGCATCTCCGCCCGTATCTCCTCCCGTACCTCAGCCCGTATCTTATCAGAGAGGTCAGCTTCCTTTTCCTTCCAGGAGCGGGCCTTCTTCCTCGGTGGAGCCGGATCTATGAAACCGGCCTTCCACGACACAATGGCTCCCACGGCCCGTGTCCGCCCGGGATGCTCCTTATTTCCTAGAGCCCGGGTGAGGATGTCGTTCTCCCTTTGCGGGGTAAACAATCCCTCCGCTACCTCTTTCTCAAAAGAGATCTGTTACATTTAAAGGTACCTTGTGAGACAAATTGCCTTATATACACTTGTGCGCACACAGTTTACGAGGTTAGCCAACTTACCATTCGCCTCACAACGTCGGCGTCCCCAGGGGTTGCGAACTGCACAGACCCCGTGGACGACACGGACCCCCTCCCCCTCCACCATCGCTTGCACCTCTCATCCCGGATCTCGGAGAGCGGCAACTCAGGGGTGTCGATGACAGGATTTTGCTCGTCTTGCTTCTTCCACTGCTCCTCCTTCCCCGCATAGCCCCGGGATCCGAGCCGATGCGGGTGGTCGTTCCTCTTCTGGATCGCCCTATTCTTCTCGCTAAGGGCCTTGAACTCCTCAGTCCCCTTCTGCTTGGTGAATTCCTCCCATACCTCCTCCGATATGAAGGGGTATTTCTCGCAAGGAGATTTCCCCGCAGCGAGGAAGTTACTGACGAGCCAGCTCTTAAAGGTTTTCCATGTTCCGTTCATGTCCTTCAAGCAGGCAGTCCTAGGTGTATCGTCGGGGATGTTCCACTTAGCCTATTTCCGAAAAATGCATACAATTAATCACGAGTTAGTTAAACTTTAGTATAAGCCAAGAGAACGTGATTACGAAAGAGTTCAGCGATTTCAGTTCATTTAACCTTCACTTCCGCCCACAACCTATCACTCTCGTCTGCCGTCACGTCCTTCCAGCTCTGGACGGTGATCTTCACCCTTTCTTTTGCCAACAGCCCAACGTAGGTCGCGTACCTCCCAGCATTCTTTCCAATCGGCCTCCCAAATTGGTTGAACTCACAAGAAAGATCCGTGCGTTTGGCCAAACGGCCCAACATCGTCGCGCCTCGCCCCACCCTCTTACGCTGGGATGTAACAGCTGCATCTTCAGTAGTTACGATGGGGTTGGCCCTAGTCGAACCACTAGTACCATCCGATGAAGACGACGACATGTCTTCCCCTACAAAACCTTCAACAAACCATATATATGGCAATTAATTCGCCTTGGAGTTCCATAACTCAGCCCAGGACAGGAGACTAACTAGGGCGGCAAAAGGGAAAATAATACAAAAAGAAAGACATGCATAAATTACTTCCTGAACTCTTCAGAAATATTTTCTATCGGTAAACACATGAGCTGCCGATAGACCATAACCTCCACAGAAGACAATTTTTCTATCGGCAAACCCGTGAGATACCGATAGAACATAACAATGTTCTCTACATACGGAATTTAGTTGACAAGCCACCATTCACTGTCATCACATAACATTCTCGATGATTTGCTATACTAATATTCATGGGCCAGCATTATTATTTCACACGTAAATATGCACACAAGCATCTAAGTGCCACTGTGCATAATCTTTAGCCTAGCCTATATGTGAGTCATCAGGACTTCACATCTATTAGGTTGGGAAAAGTCATGTATAGGCATTTGAAACATATACATTGACGACCCATCCACATTGCCATATATTCATACGAAGTGAGTAAAAATTTCCAACCAAACTAGTACATTGCATGGCTCATGTCCTTCCAGATCAAATTAAGTTTTACTACTTGTGCAGAAATATTTTCTATCGGTAAACCCATGAGCTGCCGATAGAATATGTGTAAGAACACCTCCAACATATAATCTGCATTACATGGCAGTTGGATACAATTGATCACACATACAGTAGTATAGATAAGTTAAAATCTCAAAACAGGTTCATTACATGTAAACCCTAATTTAAATCAACATTGCCTGCGGAATGTACTTAAGCCAACACAATAGGGAACCCTAGTGTAATTGCAAAACTCAAAGAATTAGTACGTGCAAAACACTAGGATCAAATAAAGAAGATGCTGGAAATAGAACGACGAATTAGGGTATTTACAGCGGCGATCAGTTCTGGTGATGGAGAGGCGGTGTAGAACGCAGCGGCGGCCAGCGAAGGACGAAAATAAGAACCGGTGGCAGTGGCGAACCAGTGTCCAGCCGGCGTTCGTCGTGTGGGAGAGAGGAAGTGAGTGGTCACGGCGAAGGTTGTGGTTTTCTTCGCTCTCGAAGAGACGCAGTGCTCTAAGGTGGAACTGTTCGAGTGGAGGGAAACTAAAGGGCCGTGTACAAGTAATAAGTAGTGGAGGAACTTTTCTATCGGTACAACAAAATGATACCGATAGAATTATGTCAGTTTCTATTGGTACAATAAAATAGTACCGATAGAAAAATTAAATTTGCCGGAAAAATATTTGAAGTAGTGGATGCCTTTTTCTATCGGTATAGACAATAAAATCCCGTGAGACCAATTTTCCCCAGAAAAATTTTTTAAAGTGCTTGAGATTATAGTATTGTGTGCCCTTTTTCTATCGGTAAAAACAACAAAATACCGTCAGAGTAATGAAAAACTGCCTTTTTCTATCGGTGTAAACAATAAAATCCCGTGAGACCAATTTTCCCCAGAAAAATTTTTTGATTAAGTGCTTGAGATTATAGTATTGGGTGCCCTTTTTCTATCGGTAAAAACAACAAAATACCGTCAGAGTAATGAAAAGATACACACAATTTAACATCAAACAGACCGTGGTTGAAAGCTGCAGGATGATAAAGAAAGAGGGAAGATAGCTGGAAAATTGAAAAATTGACATAAAAAGAAATTGTTCATTCATTGTTGTTTTATCACTTACAAAAAAAAAATAAAACCCAAAATGCTAGGTCAAGGGGTGGTCTTAGTCCTGGCTACATGTAGAATAGAGTCAGTTAGACTTGCAGCCAGGACGCAGGACTCCTCTAGCGACAAGTTGTCCCTAGGATCAACTACTACCGCATCGAGAAGGCCTGCGACCTCCCTCAGCTTCGCTATGGTATCCTTCATAGTCAAACCGCAGCCAGCGATGGTCATATCCGCGGCTTTCTTCTCCTCGCGAAGACGCCTCGTCCTCGCCCTAGCATTGTCACCATCCGTCTTCATGCGCTTAATGCGCTGGAAGAGATCGTCAAGGTCAAGCCGTAGCTGAGTGTGCTTGTCTGTAAGGAGCTTGTGCTCCTCCTGGAGGGCCCTCAGGTCGGCCTTCACTTTGGCAGTGTCTTCCACGGCTACCATTCCCTGTGCAAATCAACAGGTCAAGAATGAACTGAACATGGATTAACAATACAGGGGGAAACCGAGGAGATTTAGAGTTCTTACCGGGGAGGGCGTGGCTGACAATCCCATGGAGGTTGCCATTGTGAAAGAGAAGATGAGGAGTCGAACCGTTCGAGAATTAGAAAAACAACAAATACCGCGACGCATGGCGAGGTACTTATAGAGTTTCCAAGGCGACGCATGGCGACACGGTTGAGAATTCGAAGCGGCAGAGTATTCTTCTATCGGTAAAAACAGGAAAAAACCGTCAGACAACAAATACCGTGAGACTAACAAATTTATTCTAACGGTAAAATAGAACAATACCGATAGAAAACGTTTTGAAGTGCCTGAGAGAAGTGCCTGAGACATGAAAGTAGCGGATGTCCTTAATTTTCTATCGGTATAAATAACAAAATACCGTCAGAAAAAAGGGATTTTTGCAGAACTTAATTTGAAGAAGCAAGAGGCTGCGATGAGATTTTTGCAAGTGCTATTTGAAGGGAAGAATTAAGTATTTACAGGATAAAGGTACTGTACATGTTAGAACTCATGCTGTGGAGTAAAATTGAGATGTATTATTGCTGTGAACTAGCTTATCATTAAGTTCTAAAGAAAAATATACTGCCTGATGTATTAATGATAAGTTCCTCACCTTGCTGCAGAACTTGTGGGCTGTTTGCTTGGCATTTATCCCTGAAATAGAAATTAATCATCAATGGTTCTCAACCCATAATCCTTCTTCGTGGTCATCTTGCAGATACGTTGTTTCGTCGATATATTCAGTACGGATAGATTGAATGTCCTCTAAAAATGGAGGTATTTCATCGAATTGGTTATACTCCTCTTCGTCGACAACATCTTCGACCCCAACAATACGTCTCTTGCTGTGGAGGACAACATGCAAGTTTGGATTGGCCGGGTCAACGATGTAGAATACCTGTGTGGCTTGCCTTGCAAGTATGAATGGATCGTCTTGGTGTCCGACTCTACCAAGATCGACGAGAGTAAACCCGTAACTGTCAACTTGAACACCTCGAGGGATTTCGACCCATTGGCATCGAAACTGGGAAATCTTAAGTAATCCGTAATCGAGCTCCCATATTTCGTCAATAACACTGTAATATGACTTCAGCGCCCTTACTGACCTGGCATCCTCGGAAATAGCAAACAGTGTCACTCCGCTACATTGCGTGCTACTCTTGGCGTCTTGAGCTCTTGTGTAAAATGAATACCCATTGATGTCGTACCCCTGCCAAGTCCCTACAGTGAATCTTGGGCCTCTAGCCAACCATGTCACAGTTTCACTTACGGAGCCCTCGGCAGCTCGCGTGACTCTTTCTTGGATCCACTCAGCAAATTTCCTGTTATGTTCTCTGCTGACCCAAACGTCTGACTTCGAAGGATTCTGTGACCGTAACATTACCTTGTGCTCGTGTATGTATGGCTCGACCTCCGTCATGTGTTTTAAGACCCAAAAATGTGATTTTGTGTACACATCACGAGCGGGGACGATAGCTTTGAATCCAATCGTTCCGATTCCCTGAAGCCTACCCTCGTGTCGGGACCTAGGAAAGCCAATTGGGTCAACCCCGGCCATATAATCTGTGCAAAATTCAATCACCTCCTCGGCGGCATAACCTTCCATGATACTCCCCTCGGGTCGACGACGAGTCCTTACGTATCCCTTCAATACACCCATAAATCTCTCAAATGGATACATGTAGCGCAGGCACACGGGTCCACAAAACTTAATTTCTCTGATAAGGTGAACAATCAGATGGACCATAACATCAAAAAAGGATGGAGGGAAATACATCTCGAGCTGACAAAGTGTTGTAACCACGTCGCGTTGCAAAGCGTCCAGTCCATCGGGATCAATTACCTACGAGGACACAGTTGCGCCAAATATTCATATCAGAAAAAACTTCTAATTAAGCTCCACAAATGGAGGTAATGAACTTATAGTACGAGTGCACGTACTTACCTTACAAGATATTGCGTTGAAGAAATAACATAGGTTTGTGATTGTCTCTCTGGCTTTAACTGGGAGAATGCCTCTGATAGCAATGGGAAGCATCTGTGACATCAAGACATGACAGTCGTGGGACTTCATGCCAACCAGTCTTAGGTCCTTCATAGACACAAGTTTTTTCAAGTTCGCGGAGTACCCACATGGAACTTTAACACCGTGCAGGCACCGACAGAGTTCTGTTTCTTCGCTCTTGGACAACGTATAGCAGGCCGAGGGGAGGTATGTACGCTTTCCATTCTCTAAAGGTGCAAGCTCAGTCCTTATCCCCATTTCCACCATGTCACGACGAGCTTTCACACCATCCTTTGTCTTTCCCGGAATGTTCAACAACAAACCAATCAAACTGTCACAGACATTTTTCTCTACATGCATGACGTCAATGCAATGTCGAACTTGTAAGTGCTCCCAGTACGGTAGATCCCAGAGAATCGATCTCTTCTTCCAAACATTTTTTTCTCGAGGTTTAGAATGCTTACCGAACTCAACTTTGATGTCGTTCACGCGCGAGTAAATCTCCTTACCGGTCAGAAACACTGGAGTTGATCCCTTCTCAGGCTTCCCGTTAAATGATTTCCTCTTCTTACGGTACGTGTGATGCACCGGAAGAAACCTGCGGTGACCCATGTACACTGTTTTCCGGCAGTTTCGCAGCCACATGCTCTCAGTTTCATCTAGGCAAATAGGGCAAGCCTTGGCTCCTTTCGTACTATACCCCGACAAATTGCCGTAGGCCGAAAAATCATTTATGGTGCAAAATATCAGGGCCCACAAGATGAAATTCTCTTTCCTGTATGCATCCCACACCTGCACACCCTCGCTCCACAATTTCTGTAAGTCCTCGATTAAAGGCGCTAGAAACACGTCAATATCATTTCCGGGTTGTCTAGGTCCTGAGATTAGTAACGCCATCATGATGTACTTGCGCTTCATGCATAACCAAGGAGGAAGATTGTAGATGCATAAAAGAACCGGCCAAGTGCTGTGCCGGCTGCTCATATTACCATGTGGGTTCATACCATCTGTACTCAGCCCGAACCTTACATTCCTAAGTTCGCCGCCGAACTCAGCAAATGTTCTGTTGATGTTTCTCCATTGAATAGAATCAGCTGGGTGTCTCAGTTTTCCGTCTTGTTTCCGGGCTTCAGCATGCCAACGCAAGTGCTTCGCGACTTTCGGATTTGCAAACAGCCGCTTCAATCTAGGTATCACAGGCAAGTACCACACAGTTTTTGCCGGGGGCCCTTTCCTTACCTCGTGACGTTCACTGTCAATCCGGTCCCTACGCGTATACCTCGATGCGCCGCATCTTGGACAAACATGCAAACTGGAGTACTCGTTACGGTACAACACACAATCATTTGGGCATGCATGTATTCTTTCGATTTCCATTCCCAACAGACACAACAGTTTTTTGGCTTGGTAAGTAGATCTTGGCAACTCATTTCCCTCTGGAAGCATATCCGCTAGAAGATATAATAGTGCCGTGAAACTCTTATCACTCCAACCGTTTCCTGCCTTCAAGTTATATAATCTCAGCACAGAAGACAGTTTTGTAAATGTTGCACATCCAGGGAACAGAGGCTTCTCAGAGTCAGCAATCAGTTTCTCAAATTCACAGAAGTCATTTTCGTTGTAATCTTCCTCTACATCACGTAACATCTCATCTAGATTGTCATCATCATCATCTACGTGCACATCGGAATGAACATTACCAAAATTGGGATGATCATCGATATTATTGCAATCCACATCCGAGTCGTGCTGATTGGTAGTAGTGGTACTTGTTTCCTCAAGATCTTCGCCATGCCATATCCAACAGGTGTATCGCGCGTTAAAACCACGACGAATCAAATGACTCTTAATTTGATCAGAGTTGCTAAACCTCTTCAAGTTCATACAATCTGTACAAGGACAGAGCATATTTTTCTCTCCCTTCCTCTCCTTTTGTTGCTCAGCAAATTTAATAAACTCATTCACACCATCCAAATATTCAAGAGTAGTACGTTTTATTCCATACATCCAATATTTCCTATCCATCTACAATTAACAAAATTTAACGAGTAAGCCATGCATGAAACCTGTCCGATTAAGTTATGTATATGTACATGTACAGCCTCTTACAACAGATACATGTGTTGAACCCTAGCCTGACGAAATTAACACTAATTAACCTAGCTAACTACACAATACAAGCTAGTTAGCTCCTAAAACATGACGCATTTCCAGCTACCAAGCTCCCAAGCTTAGAGCTACAAACTTGGAACTACACAATACAGCTAGCTTGCAAGTAGAGAGGGAGGGAGATCTAGAGGGAGAGAGAGATAAGTGTCGACGATTAAGCGTACCTTAAAGAGAGGGGTGCAATCAACTTCCCTCCAGCCTGCGCTGATCACCCTAGCAGTGTAGCTGGAACTTTCATCACAAACAGAGGGACACAGAGTGCAACAGAACAAATTAAAGAGCAGCTCAGCAATGGTCGAGTGGGGTTTTCCTTATAATGGACATTTTTCTAACGGTAAATACATGAAATAACCGTTAGACTAACTTAGGTAATTTGCCGCTCACATATTCTATCGGTAAAAACATACACATACCGTTAGAGAATGTGCATTACCGAGCAAGTACAGGACTTCTTCTTTCGGTAAATATGTGTATTGACCGAAAGATCATGCATGACACAGCACGCACATGAGTTTTTCTATCGGTAGATATGTGTACGAACCGTTAGATGATGCATGACACACGAGTAATAGTTTTTCTATCAGTAAATATGTGTATTTACCGTTAGAATATGCATGACTGAGCAAATATATGTGTTTTCCTATCGGTAAATATATGTACTTATCGTTAGAGGAGGTACTGGTACCAAACTGGGACAAACATGCACATGCCATTTCTCACATTCAAGGAATCATATCAATGTAACATCAAACAGATCTTACATCAAACAGATGTTACATCAAACGGATCTTAACTAGAAGATAAAGCAATATATTTCAAGAAATGCTAATTTTTGGATTAACTAGGAGACACAAAAATACTTTTCTTAATTAGGTACTTGGGACTTCATCTTGCCAAAGAAATTACACATGCCAGTTCACAAATTCAGGTACAAACATACACATGCCAGTTCACCAATACAAATTCAGGTACAAACATACACATGCCAGTTCACAAATTCAAGTGCATGTCTGAAACAGCAGTACAAATACACACCTACCTACCAATACAATTAAATACACAAATACTCCCTGCACATTCAAGTTCATGTCCCAATTAGCAATACATGATACACAAATATACAACAATATACAAATACAACAATTCACACATTCGATGTATATTAGAAAACCCACGTCTGAAATTAACAACAGATCACGACGAGGACCCAGTGGCCCATACATGCATTTTACATAAAAGGGAACCTTTGCAGGTTGCCACAATGCAACTACCGACTACAAGTTAGACCTGATACATCACAAATCCATTCATCCAAAACAGCAAATGTTTGAACCACATTGGACTTAACCATAGGAGTTCAGTTCGAAGACGCCCGAGAAGCTGGAACTGCCGTCGACATACATTTGTACGTATTGGTGATTTCCTCGGACTCAAACTCGATCAACTCAACTCAACTTCATTAACAAAAAGAACCTACCTTCCAAGATGTTGTTCTGTGTAGTGATGGTGTAGAATGGCTATGCAAATAACAACAATTCTTCTTCTCCAAGCAGGTAAGCATCTGGCCACAAACTGGTGCATGCAAAAAAATGTAAGATGCTTTCTATAGGTCCTGATTTGAGAAACACGCCGGGCTTAAGCATCTTCTCGACCGAGCCAACCAAGATCTCGCCCTTCACGTCCTTCCAGCTCTCGACGGTGATCTTCACCATTTCTTTCGCCAACAAGCCAACGTAGGCAGCGTACTGCGATGAAGAACCGTGAAATACGTTGCCCCTCACGAGCATCATCCAAGGACCTGAACAGATCATAATCATATTGAAAAGAAGACACATCAAAATGAAGGATACAAAAAAAGCAGAATTATTGCCATAATCAGATTAGAATAATCTAACAATATTGCAAAAATTTTACATACCTTCCTTGGGATGCCGACGTCTAGAGGGCGTCGATGGAGGTGCGGAGGTGCAGCGGTCCCCTGTAGAGGTGCACCGGCCGTCCATGGAGCTTACGGGTTAGGACTACGAGCCCCAGATGAACTGTGAGAATGAAAGAGACATACCCGTGTATTTATACAAATATATATTTTCTATCGGTACGAAAACAGAATACCGTTAATAATAAAAACATCTGTAGAAGGCGAATGGTTCTATCGGTACAATAAATATTACCGATAGGAATTTTTGTACATATTCTATCGGTGTGTACGTACATTGCCGATAGAATATTACTAGTTGTAGAAGGCCAACAGTTCTAAGATATTTTTTGCAATATTCTACCGGTATAAACATTCATTACCGATAGAATAAAACTATTTGAAGACGAATAGTTCTAAGCAATTTTCTATATATTCTAACGGTAAAAGAATCCATTACCGATAGAATAAAAATATTTGTAGAAGGCCAACTATTCTATCGGCGCACTACATATTGCCGATAGGAATTTTTAATATACTCTGTCGGTATATTCATACAGTACCGATAGAATAAGTCTAGTTGTTGAAGTCGACCAGTCCTATCGGCGCACAACATTCTTCCGTCAGTACTTATGCATCTCTTCTAACGGCAAATATGTTCATCACCGCTAGAGTAAATCATACTATTTATTCTATCGGTAAGTTTCTTATAAACCGATAGGGAAATACATCCGTCGGGCTTTTATGACCGCGAGGCACATTTTCTATCGGTTTTCTGCTGTATCGCTAATAACCGATAGAAGATAGGGGTTAGTAGGCTGCATTTATGTACTAGTGCCTGTAATAAAATCCATACCAATTTCTTCCCATTTCCATAATGGTATTGGTAGAGGTTGTAGCTTTCCAGCTATCTTCTGGTGCTCTGCTTTAACTCGCTGACATGTATCGCAGTTTGCAATGTATTCTGCGATTTCTCTCTTCATATTATCCCACCAAAATTGAGTTTTTAGGTCTTGGTACATCTTTGTGTTACCAGCGTGTATCGAGTAGGGAGTTTTATGTGCTTCATGGAAAATTAATTCCTTAAGGTCTGCACTTTGAGGTACACAGATCCTTCCTTGATACCACACAATTCCTTTGGTCATCTTCAGTAAAACCTTGAGCCTTTCCTAACTTGATTCGGCTTTTGATCTTGCAAATTTCCTCATCTTCTTTTTGGGCATTCCCTATCCGTTCTTCAAGTTGAGGCTTTACTATTAAAGTAGCTACCGTTCCTTGTGGTACTACTTCCACTTGATGATTCTACAACTCTCGTTGTAGGTAAGAGTTCCTTAGTATGACTGTTTCTTGCAGGTTGTAAATCTTCCTGCTTAAGGCATCCGCTACTACATTAGCCTTTCCTGGATGGTACTGGATGCTAAGGTCATAATCTTTAATCAATTCTAGCCATCGTCGTTGACGCATGTTGAGCTCCGTTTGAGTGAAGATATACTTGAGACTCTTATGATCTGTAAAAATTTCACATTTATTTCCAATGAGGTAGTGTCACCATATCTTCAGGGCATGTACTACTGCTGCTAATTCCAAGTCATGAGTAGGATAGTTTTCTTCATGTGGCCTCAATTGGCGTGAAGCGTAAGCTACTATCCGACCTTGTTGCATTAACACACAGCCTATTCCTTGCTTCGAAGCATCACAATAAACTACAAAATCTTCTTTGCTATCTGCCAAGGTAAGGATTGGTGTTGTTGTCAATTTCTGTTTCAACTTCTAAAAACTTTCTTCACACTTAGTGGTCTATTCAAATGCAATATCCTTCTTTAGCAGGTTTGTAAGAGGCTTAGCAATCTGGGAAAATCCTTCGATGAATCTCCTATAGTAACCTGCCAATCCTAAGAAACTTCTGATTTCTGGAACTGAGGTGGGCTGTTTCCATTCCTTGATAGTGGAAATTTTTGTTGGATCCACTGAAATTCCTTCTGCTGTCAACACATGCCCAAGAAATGCAATCCTTGACATCCAAAACTCACATTTATCAAACTTGGCATAGAATTGCCTTTCTCGTAGCCTTTCCAAGACTAGATGTAGATGTTACTCATGCTCTTCTGTATTCCTCGAATATATCATAATGTCATCTATGAACACTATGACAAACTTGTCAAGGAAATCCATAAATGTGCTGTTCATGACATTCATGAAGGCTGCTGGGGCATTGGTTAATCCAAATGGTACCACTGTAAACTCATACAGCCCGTATCTGGTAGTGAAAGCAGTATTCGAGATATCTTCCTTCTTAATCTTCAGCTGATGATATCCAGACTTTAAGTCTATCTTGGAGAATACTTTGGCTCCTCGAAGTTGATCGAACAAGTCATCAATTCTTGGTAATGGGTACTTGTTCTTTATGGTAACTTCATTTAGAGCTCGATAATCTACACACATTCGTAAGGTTCCGTCCTTCTTCCTTACAAATAATACTGGGGCTCCCCATGGCGAAGCACTGGGTTGATGAATCCTTTATTTTCCAAGTCTTCCAATTGGCTTTTGAGCTCTTCTAATTCAGAAACTGACATCCGGTAGGGTCGTTTTGCTATGGGTGACACTCTTGGTTTAAGCTCAATAGAGAACTCTATGTCTCTATCGGGTGGCATCCCTGGAAGTTCTTCTGGAAATACATCGGAATATAGTTGTACTGTAGGTACTTGTTCCAGGCATATCTTCTACAGTGCTTGAACAGATCCTAGCGGTTCCTTGGTTGATGATCTTTCCGCATAGAATAGAACTTTTTCCCCTTGACCACTGACAAGGCTTAGGGTTTTTCTTCATAGTCTACTAGACCTTTATGTTGGGACAACCAATCCATGCCCAATATAATGTCTAGACCTTGCAGTTCTAGAACTAGCAGATTTGCCTCGAATTCTACCCCTTCTATACTGAAGGTTATATTCGGGCAGATTGAGTAGACTGATAGTCTAGCCCCTAGAGTTTGTATAATCATGGGGTACTCTAATGGTGCTATATGCATTTCAATCTCAGATGCAAATGCTTTTGACATAAAGGAGTTTGTAGCACCAGGATCAAACAATATTAAGGCAGATGCAGACTGGATCAGAAATCTACCTAGAAGAATGTCGGTGGCGTTTCCCGCTTCTTAGATGGAAGTGTAGTTTAGCTTTCCTCCTGGAGTGGCAGTTGGTGTTCTACCTCTTCCTCTTCCTCGATTGGCCATGCTTCCTCCTCTTCCTAGTGGAGTTCCTCTAAACTTCTGTGGTGGTGGCACCGGTACTCTAGGTGCTACTGGCTGTGTTCCTGCCTGTGACCTGGCAATGGATGGTGGAAGTTGAATCCAAGCACAAAATTCTTTACGATGTCCACGTTGTCCAAAATGATAGCATTCAACACGGGGATGAGGACAATCCTTTTGAAAATGGTTTCCTCTGCAGTTAGGGCACAACACGGTCTGGGAGTTTGGTATGACGGTCGAAAACTAGAGGCGATAGGGGCTCTTCCTCTGGTTGGGTTTGTCTGTGGCCGCGCTTGCTGGAGCATCCTCTGCTTCCGGCTTTCTTCTCCCATATTCCTCTTCTCTTCTATCTTTAGAACCCTGTTCACTAGTGTTTGAAATTCAGTAAACTCATGGGAGGCGAGTTGGTACTGCAGGTAGTGTTGAAGTCCTTCTGCAAAGTGTTCTATTTTCTTCTCCTCGGTATCAACATCTCCAGGTGCATACCGGGCTAAGTGAGTGAATTGGTGCAGATATTCAATAACCGTCTTGTTTCCTTGAATCAAATTATGGAATTCCCGACGTTTAGCAGCTATAACGCCGGTAGGTACGTGAAATTTCCGAAATTGTTCTTTGAATTCCATCCAAGAGATGTTATCTTTGTCAAGGTGAGCCTCCTGGTAATTCATCCACCATGCGGCTGCAGCTCCTGCTAACTGATGACATCCAAACAAAACCTTCTCTCGGTCGCTACATCGGATCGTGTCCAGTTTCCTCTCGATATTCCTTAACCAGTCATCAGCAACCATGGGATCGGTCGCACTAGAGAATGTTGGTGGACGGGTCTTTTGAAAATCTGTTAGTCTGGCACCTACAGTAGTTCCTTCTGTGGTTCCAGTAGGGCATTCTCTGAACTATTTGAGCCAACACTTGGGTATGAGCTGCCTGGGCTTCTTGACGATTTTTCTCCATAGATAGGAGAATTTCCTGAATACTAGGTTGTTCACTCTGGGGAGGATTAGAAATTTGAGATCCTTGCTGAAACAAAGGGTCTCTTGCCATAGTATCTTCTTTCTACGAAATCTGTTCTCTAATTTCTCCGCTGCTTCGGGATCTCCTTCTTGTATCAACCATGGTGGCTCTGAAAAGGGTTCAGACCGATCTAACTAACTAGGGCCAACTAAACAGCAGTGTAGAAATTAATGCAAACTACTTTAATGCATGAAATACTTAGGCTACTAGCCATAATACACAAGTTAACTATTGCAAAAGCAACAGCGAATCACAAGACTATTAAGAGCATCCGCCAGCTCTATCTATACCACCCCCAGCTAAACAAAACACGCTTTTGCTATCTTACTGATTCTTTTTACAAAACCAACAAGATTTTGAAATAAGGGTTTTTAGGAGCTACAAAGCTCATTATTTTTCTCAAAATAAAGTTTTCAACAAATAGTTTCTAAATAAATTACGTCTTCCTGGCGTAGCCAACTCCTAAGGGTGTCGTCCTACAGTCAAGTTCTCATGCTGCTCTGATACCACAACTTTGTCGCACCCCGAAACAAGAACTACGACTACTCCCGTGGATACCTAGCTTGCTGTAGCTAGTCCCATATATGCATACCTTTGACTTCCCAAGATAAGTCAAACACAGGAGTATATTCACATTGCAGCAAAAAAACTTACAAAATATTTAAGCAGTGTGGCCTGCTGGCCTTAATATTACATAAATAGATTACAATACCTTCGCGGCATTCAAGGTTTAGTTAAAGCAAAATAAAAACTTCTACACAGCGGATGATGGGTGTCCCTACCACAGTAAGAAATTGACGGCAGAACAACACATCAAGGATTCGACGGGTCTGGCTCTCCTTCTTCTGGATCCAAGAAGTTCTCCTTGCCTTCTTCTTGATCATAGTACGCTCCATCTTCTGGGTTGTAAGTTGCAAGGGTGAGTACTTACGTACTCAGCAAGTCATAGGGAAGAGTAGATACATATAGTAGGAATGATATGAATCTAGACTAGTCAAGAATTATGGATGTTTGTAAAATAATCTTTTCTTTCATGTCTCATCTCATC
Organism: Pharus latifolius; assembly: GCA_019359835.1. Lineage (NCBI taxonomy): Eukaryota > Viridiplantae > Streptophyta > Magnoliopsida > Poales > Poaceae > Pharus > Pharus latifolius. The sequence continues at coordinate 68,254,514 of CM033324.1, forward strand.
TCATCTTATGGCAGCACCTTTCATAACATAGCATCGCTATTTATGTTCACTAGATTGTAGCACTACAGCGACACGTCGACACACGACAGCCCACGGCAGCATCCCTTATCATGATGATCCGTTTGATACCTAGTCTTGGTTTTCGCACTAGGCTCGCCCAGATTCTAATATGCGGAATAACAGGATCTTACTCGGAAATACCGAAACCCAAAGTAATTGCACAACTCTTTATTTCAAAGAGGGCTTTACACGTCGAACGTTAGGCACACTTGCCTACGTCGAAGGAACTATAAGTGTTTAAAACTCAAATAAGTTCTATGACTCTTCGATGATCTAAACTAGACCTATTATAAAGTATTTATAGTCGAATCGTATGAGTACGTATCAGACTTAGTAATCCTAAACGTATTAGACTCATATAACTAATCCTAAACAGATAAGCTTAGTTATACACATTCGGATCGGATTACAATTCCGAACAGGGAACGAATTCCTTTTCCTGGTCGCGGACCAATCCATGGTCGCGGACCCATCCATTTTCGCGAAACCTTTCCGAACACGGTTAAGGTCGCGAAGCCGTATGCGATCAGGACTTAGTCACGAATCCTTATGCGATCAGGACTTGGAGATCCTCCCGGATCATGACTCCCTTGTTGAGAAGGAGCCAACCCCCGTTGCGACCTCTCGATCAAACTGGAGATGTGGAAATTGGCCTTGTCCATCTTCTTTTGTGTACCACTTTGCCGCACGTGCTCGTTGATCTTTCCGACCGATTCGAAAAGTCTCCTTTGTGCCACTGCGGGTGGTAGTCACCTTCTTTTCCAGAATCACATCTTCAAGTAGAGGTTTGTCTCGTTGATAGACCAAGTCTTCAACAGATGGTACTATGGTATCTGGCTCATCATCCAACATTGAAGGCTCGAAGAGTTTGAGGTGCTCAACATTGACAACCGAGTAAATATCCATGTATGGAGGTAACTCAAGCTGACAAGCATTATTACCCACTTTCCGCAAAATCCGAAAAGGACCATAACGAATGGGTTTGAGCTTCTTACCTTCACCTTTAAGTCTCTCCTTACTCAAATGTAACCATACCATATCACCTTCTTGAAATTGCGCATCAACTCGGTGCCGATCATGTCACGCCTTGTACTTGAGTTGAGCTTTCCGCAAGTTCTGTTCAACCTCATGATGGAGTCGTTGAATACCTTCCAGGAACTTTTGTGCTCGATCCTGATCAGATGCTTCCTTGCTGTTCTGTGCTGAGGTATGGTATGCTTTCATCCCAGGTCTTCGGGTGCTTCGAGTTATATCCTCTCAAGAGATGAACGACTGTGCGATTAACCACCTCAGTTTGACCATCAGTTTGCGGATGAAAAGCAGTACTCCTCTTTAGCTTGGTGTCCATCATCGTCCAGAGCGATCGCCAAAAATGACTAAGGAACCGGGTATCGCGATCAGACACAATAGAAGTCGGCAGTCCGAAGTGTGTCCAAACGTGTTGAAAGAATACCCGAGCTGCCTCTTCTCCCGTGATAATCTTCCGACAAGGTATAAGAACAATCATTTTGGAGAACCGATCAACGACCACGAATAGATAGTCGTTGCCACGTCGGGTCTTAGGCAATCCTCCCAAGAAATCCATGGATATGCTCTCCCATGGTCGTGATGGAACTGGCAAAGGAGTGTACAAACCTAATTTTCGGTTTGCCGGTTTCGAGATGTTGCAGAGACCGCAGCCTCGAACAAACCTAGCCACATCTTGTTGCATACGCGGCCAGAACACATGTCGGTGAAGATTTTGCAACGTCTTTGTAACCCCAAAGTGACCAGCTACCTTCGATGTGTGCGCTTCTCGCATCCATTGAGTTCGAGGTGCTCCACGAGGTATGCAAAGTAAATTGCCCTTGTACAAGAGTCCTTCTCGACGAACGAACTCTGTAGGTTTCCCTGTTTCGATCTCAGTCAGTGCTGTTTGAAAATCAGGGTCTTCACTGTACATAGTGACATAGTCATCATGACATGATGGCTCGATCTGCATGAACGCTGATAAACAGAGGGTTGTAACTGGTGGTCACGACAACATATCCGCCAATTTGTTGTGTACGCCCTTCTTGTACTTAATCACCAGATTAAACTACTGCAGATACGACATCCACTTCATGTGCCGAGCTTGCTGTAGCTTGGACTGAGTTTGCAAATATTGCAATGGTTGATGGTCGGTGTGGACAACCGTCTCTTTACCCAAAAGATAACACCGCCAATGTTTCACGGCCTGATGCAGTGCGCATAACTCCTTATCATAAGTCGGGTAGTTCTTCTGAGCTCCCTGGAATAACTCGGAGTGATATGCCACTGGTCGACCTTCTTGAATGAGCACTGCGCCCATTGCATAACCTGAGGCATCGGTTTCCAGCTCGAACGATTTCTGGAGATTCGGCAAAGCTAACACAGGCGCCTCGCTGATCTTCCTTTTCAGCAAGAGATACATGTCCTCATGTTTCCCTGTCCACTCGAACTTCTGATCGATCCTGGTTAATGCATGCAATGGAGAAGCCACAATCGAGAAGTGTCGGATGAACTTCCGAAGGTATTGGCATGCTCCCACAAAACTACGCACATCCGTAATTGTTCGCGGTCGCGGCCATTCGCGAATCACTTTGACCTTGTCCGGGTCGATCTGCAACGTACCGTTGCTGATTATGAATCCGAGGTAAAGTAGAGTTTGCTGACCGAACTCGCACTTCTTACGGTTGAGGCGAAGTCGATGTTGCCAAAGCTGTTCGAACACCTTTTCGACATGAATAAGGTGCTCATCCCACGAACGACTATAAACCAATATGTCGTCGAGATACACAATTACAAAGTCGTCGATGAACGGTCTCAATACGTCATTCATAAGACGCATGAAAGTTGCCGGGGCGTTGCAGAGACCAAACGGCATGACCAGCCATTCGAACAGACCTTGCCGTGTTTTGAACGCGGTCTTCCGTGTATCCTCCTCTCGGATGCTGACTTGATGATATCCTGACTTAAGATCCAATTTGGAGAAGACAACTGCATGCTTCAATTGGTCTAGCAGGTCATCAATACGAGGAAGGGGGTACCGGTTCTTGATGGTGATCTTGTTCAGTGCTCGATAGTCGATGCACATACGCCAAGTCCCATCTTTCTTTAGTACTAACACCACAGGAGATCCACAAGGTGAACTACTCGGTTGAATGACACCATTGTTCAGCAACTCACCAAGTTGTTTCTTGATCTCTTCATTCTCCAATACTGAGTTGCGATACATACTCAGATTGGGCAGTGTCGCATCGGACACAAGCTGAATTTCGTGCTCGACTGGACGTTTCGGCGGACGACCCTGGGTAGTCTCGAACAGATCACTGTATTTCTCCAGCAGTCCCGACAAACGACCAGAATCCTCTCGGCACGCCAGCGACAATGCTGGTCGAGTACCCTCACCTTGATCAATGGGTCGAATCATGACAAGCACATACTTGTGACATGCATTAACAATTCGTTTGGCTTGATTTGCGGTAATCAAGTTCGAAGTGTTGACGTGGATGTCTCTACTGATCACGAACTTAACTCCGTCTTTGGTGAGGTCGTACTCTTGCGCTCGCTGATGGAAGTGAGCGTCTCGATCATACAGATACGGACTCCCAAAGATCACCTGACAGATATCGATAGGGACAACATCGCATTGCACCTCATCGATATATCGTGCAGAGATCACAAACTTCAACACACACTGACTCGTAATCTGTTGGTTCACGTCGGATGTAAACCAACCCAGCGGATATGGTCGCGGGTGTGTGGTTGTCTTCAAACCAAATCGCCGAACCAATCCAGCGGAGACCAGATTCTTCTGACTTCCTGGATCGAATATCGCTGCGACCACTTCGTGCTTCACCTGGATGTTGATGGTGAACAAGTCCTCCGTTGGGTGACGGTCGTTCGGTGGATCGGAACCCTTCTCCTTCGGCATTGCCATCAGAGACAAGGTCGTATCCGCCTCATTAACCGAATTCACTCGGACAACTTCTTCGTCGGGTGAAGTCGCAGTAGCCGTGGCTGTTCTTTTCCCTGGTCCGTTTTTCTTTGGTCGAAGTTCAGGATGAAGCTTGTAACATTTGTCCTTGGTATGCCCCGCGACTTGACAATTTTCGCAAAAGGCACCCATGCCCGATTTTGAAGCGTTCTTCTTCAGACTCGGCTTTTTCTTTGTCGAGGTCGCATTTTCCTTCGTGCTTTTGTCGCTGCGGGATTTATTCTTCTTCTCGATCGCCATAGCAGTTGTGCTCGCGGTCGCAATGTCTTGGACACCGAACAGACTTAGCTCAGTACTGATCGATTTCTAAAGTCCAGATGTGTACTTCCGAAATACCTGAGGGTCGGATAGTGCGATGCCAATGACCATTGCTTGTCGCCGAAACTCTGTCGTATAGTCTTGGACGGTCTGGTCGCGCCGTTGGTACAATCTGTGCCAACGCTCCCATCTCTCCACAAGGTAACCCATCAGATAGAATTCTTGTCGCAGAAGTCGTTTGAATTGACCCCACGCAAGGTCGTCAGCTTCACCATTGGCGACAAGGGCCTTCCACCATGTCTTGGCGTGGTCCTTCATCTTCAAAGGTGCAAATTTGACCTTTTGAGCGCTACTGAACCCTTTAAGGTCAAAGTAGGTCTCAAGTTGGTCGATCTAAGAATCCAGCTTCTCGGCATCGATCACCCCATCATATATGGGTATATCAATCTTAGCGTCGACTTTAAAAGATCCGACAGCTAAGAAGGTGTTGGCGAGGTCGTCGGTCTTGTGGTCGCCTTCGTCTTCATCTTCGTCTGCCCTACGCAAGTCTTCACCAATCTTCTCACCCATAACCTTCCCTACTTCAGGAGGTACAATCATGGCTTGCTGCTTAATCCAAGCAAGCACGGTTTCCATGTCGGTGGAGAGCTTAGCCACTTTTTCGGCTAGGTTAGCTTGAACGGAGGTATCGTCAGACATTGTCGGAGACGCGGCTGTAGGAACCGTCAATTGATCGCCTGGAATTTCGCCGGAAGTTTTGTAACCCTGGCGAGTCTTCACCATCCACAGGATAGGAAAGTCGCTCTGATACCAACTTGATCCGTTTGAGACCTAGTCTTGGTTTTCGCACTAGGCTCGCCCAGATTCTAATATGCGGAATAACGGGATCTTACTCGAAAATACCGAAACCCAAAGTAATTGCGCAACTCTTTATTTCAAAGAGGGCTTTACACGTCGAACGTTAGGCACACTTGCCTACGTCGAAGGAACTATAAGTGTTTAAAACTCAAATAAGTTCTATGACTCTTCGATGATCTAAACTAGACCTATTACAAGGTATTTATAGTCCAATCGTATGAGTACGTATCAGACTAAGTAATCCTAAACGTATTAGACTCATATAACTAATCCTAAATAGATAAGCTTAGTTATACACATTCGGATCGGATTACAATTCCGAACAGGGAACGAATTCCTTTTCCTGGTCGCGGACCCATCCATGTTCGCGAAACCTTTCCGAACACGGTTAAGGTCGCGAAGCCGTATGCGATCAGGACTTAGTCACGAATCCTTATGCGATCACGACTTGAAGATCCTCCCGGATCACATGACAACACATGTCATTTGGGTAATCTTGACTTATCAAATTTTATTTAGAAAACATACTTGTACCACACCCCGTGGATTTAATCCACCGCAGCAGACTTCTATAAACCCGGGAGCTCGGAGTATTCGAATACATTTTTAATTCTGCAGAGAGGTACCAATTTACCCGCAAGATATTCCACTTTCATGCCCTTCCTATCAAAATGATTGGACCCCTGGCTCACTTCATACTGTGAGTGGCAAGGTGGAGATAACAAGAACTTTTGTTATGTTTCACTCACATTTCACCCCCGACCCTGTGGATCTCTCACGAACCACAGTTGTGGTGGGTTGTATCCAAACCCCCACCCCTATGCATATTCCCATTACTGGGTCAGCGTGCAAGATCACCTTCAGTGATATGTGTGGGAGTCGTACTCCGTGCAAATCGTGCATCACAGCACATCTCCAGCAGGGGTTTCATGTGCGATCCGCATAAGTACTTGTTCAAGCCTGTCCCATACCAGGCTTGCGGTTAGCACGTGTTTCACGCCACTAGACGCACAACACAAGGTTCTAGTCCTTATATGCCAGTGACCAGACCATCCACAACCATGCACCTTCCGTGCCTGCTATCCTTTGCAGTTAAGCACCTCCAGTGCTACAGCCATTCATACCAAAATTCTGGTCACGGCTAGGGGTTTTATTTCATGAATATATATATATATATATATATATATATATATATATATATATATATATATTAGTTCATGGTTCACTATTTGATCTTTTCACATTTCGCAAGCATCCAGCTTAGTACTGCCAAATTATATCTCAACCATTCTTTCACATGCAATATTACTTATATTCAAGGTCATATCATAGCAACTCATAAAATATAGGTTCAAGATGATCAAGACTATGACTTGCCTTCCGCGTCATAAGAAACAGCAGTTGATGTCGGGTCAGCAGTGAAGTCCTCGAACTCTGGCTCCGACTCTGAGCAAAGATTAAGCAAACAACCAAGAATAACAACCTTTTCAATACATTATCATACTACATGCAGTAATGCAAAGATGAAATGTCTCGATGATTTTGGAATAATTGGATTTAGAAGCTGATTAGGGCTAACCCATAGAATTAGGGTTGAAAATGGGTGCTAGGGACTTTTAGGGTTCCAGAGTATGGAAATGATATTAAATCCGCAGCTGGTTTGCCTAAAATCGACGAATGTCTTCAGGTTGACATTCGGTTCAAAGCATCGACAAAGGATCAATGGTTGCTGGAGAGCTCAACTCAAGTTATGGCAGAAGAAGAAATTGTAGATCACAACTTCAGGAGTCTAAGGGACAAAGTCATGCTTAAAATGCACATCTGGAAGGAAGTGAAAAGGGCTAATGCCACTGGCTGGCATAGACTGACATTGGACTGACATGGCCATAAACTAGGGCTTGCCATATCTTTTGATCTAAGGCTCCAATTGATGCACCACTTTGTCTGGGAGGTAGGCTTTGATAACAGTAACAATTTACTCAACAGGATCTGGGGCAGGAGATGGCCGGAAAGTGATGAAAACCGGCGAAGAACACGGTGGCTAAAGTTTCAAATCTTGGCACTGGACAGAGATTAGGGCATAGTCATAACTTCTGATTTAGACCGAATTGGAAGTCGAGCTAGTAGACAAAATTGTTCAGGAGATTGAAGCGCATCTAGTGGACAAGGTTGCTGGAGCTGGATAGGCTGGGAATAGATTTCCGGTGGCCGACGCCGGAGAAGAAGGCACTGGAATTGGGGGTTTTTGATACAGGAGGTTTGAACTTAATTCCTTGCTTGGAGAGTGATAGAGGAATACGAGGAAGCTACTGGTGAAGTCAATTTGACAGGAAGATCACCGGAGAAGCCTGGCGACGTGAGCCAGTTTCTGGTGAAATTCAAATTTGGGGAAAGCTTCAATTGGAGTTCAATTGAGGATTCTGAGCTTACAGGCTTGCTAAACTCAATTCACAGATCATTATAGTCTATTGAATCGAAGGCTAATTCGAATTGAATTGAGTTGCAAAGCTGGAACAGGAGTTTTGGCATTTCCCGGCGATCATCGGCGATGAGATGCACGAGAGTTCAATTAAATGCTACAGCATAGATAATAAGATGTGGGGAACTCACTGGTGGCTGCAATTTGGAGTTTGGTGAAGCGAGGCGAGCTGGCGTCGTCGACCTCCTCGGTGGCTCGCCGGAGAAGATGACAACAGCGAAGAAGTTTTGGTAATTTGCTGAGAAGATTTGGAAAGCAGTGCTGGTGATGAAGGAGTTGCTATTTATAGGCAAAGCAAGGTGAAGCGAAGCTCAAGCTCACTGCTTGGAGCTAAGATGCTTGCGCCGATGAAGGAGAAGGCTTCGGGTTGAAGCAACGGCGAGCAACGAAGCTGTGCAAGCTGCTGGTGAGCTGGGTAGGGACTGCCACGGCAGTAGCTAAGGTGCAAACACGTGTGCGCATGCCAACACGGTTGCGAAAAACATGGGCTAGAGCGGCGCTGATCGGCGGCGAAAACACGACGACAAGTGCTCCTGGTCGCGGTCGCATTCGCAACAGCGCTGGTCGAAGCAAGCACTGCACTGCAGTCGAGATCGCTGTGCACCGCTGGCCGAGGTCGATGATGAGTACTGGTCGTGAACTACTGCTGTTGATTTGGTCGCAGGAGGTTGCTCTAGTCGTGAATAGTGACTCTGGTCGAGCCAAGGACCTGATTGCAAGATTCTTTGTTTGCAACTTGGACTAATTTGTAATTTCTGATTTAGAGATAGTTGATTTGCAATCTGATTTCATAGATGAGTGTAAACTTATACCTTGTACTCATCTAGCAAGAGATTTGGTAAAATGTGGCATGATTTGATGACTTTTGATATAAACCGAAAATAGAGTACTTTAGGGTAAATTAAGATCTGAGTTTTGATCGATTTCGAATTCTGTCCTCTAGGATGAGATTTTGGAATCTGGACAGAAGGGAAAATTGTATCAAATAGCATTTGTAAGATATTTGCTGAAGAAATTCTGAATTTGGAGTTAATCTGAAGATTTCAACCTTTTTGGGTTTCCAGATATCAGATAAAGGACTAATTTGCGATATAATTTGGACTGATCTGTGAAAAAGGCTTAAATGAAGAAATCTGGCTGCAACTTTCTGGATTAAGGTATTGGCATACCCATGATCATAATCTAAGAATAATCTGGTCTGGGTTAGATCATGATTTGGCTAAATCTGAGTTCAGAGTATTTAAGGTAATTAGAATATTAAATAAAATCCTGTTTTCGAAAACAGAAAAGGATTGATAGATCTAGGAGTTAGAGATGGAATTGAATCTGGCTTCTAAAGGCTTTTATGTTTAGAGTGACTGATAGATCACATCTAAGAAATCTGATCTTGATTTAGGTCTACAGGATAGATTTGGGAATTTTAGAGCTTGTGATAGATTAGAGTCTGACTAATCTTGCTACTACTACAGATACATGCATGCATGATGTTCATGAAAAAGGAAGTTCTTACCCCTAAACTCGGGGTGTTATAGGCTCTCCGTCCAATAGTGCCAACACCATCAAGTCTCCCCTCGTGACGAGACATAGGAACTCCTATTACTTCTACCTCGGCCGAGACCAATTCCTCACGTAGGCCTTAAGTACACCCATGTACCTCTCGAATGGATACATATAACATAGGAACACGGGTCCACATTTCTTGATTTCTCTGACAAGGTGGACGGTGAGATGGACCTTGATATCAAAAAGCGACGGAGGAAAATACATCTCAAGCTAACAGAGAGTTTGAACCACCTCGCTCTGCAGAGAATCTAGTCCCTCGGGATCAATAACCTTGCAAGAAATTGCATTGAAGAAATAACACAGCCTCGTGATCGTCTCTCTGACCTTATGCGGCAGAATACTCCGGATGGCAACATGAAGCATTTGTGTCATCAACACGTGACAATCATGAGACTTCATACCCAGCAATTTCAAATCACCCATGGACACAAGCTTTTTCATATTTGCGGAATAACCCGATGGAACCCTAACACCATAGAAACTCTTACAGATTTCTGTCCTCTCAGCCTTGCATAAAATGTAGCATACAGGGGGAGGTATATACGGCCTTTATCATCCTCTCTCGGTGCTAGCTCGGGCCTGATTTTCATTTCGATCATGTCACGCCGCACATTGACTCCATCCTTTGTCATCCCCAGAATGTTCATCAATAGGCCGATTACACTGTCGCAAACATTCTTCTCTACATGCATGACATCAATGCAATGACGAACCTCTAAATGCTCCCAATACGGTAAGTCCCAAAATATCGATCTCTTCTTCCAAGTGTTCTTCGTGCGGAGTTTCAATTTACGACCCTTTCCAAACACAACGTCTATGTCCTTCACCCGTGAGTAAACTTCTTTCCCGCGTGTAGGCTTCGGGGCTGAACCATCTTCCTTGTGGCCGTTAAATTCCCTCTTTCTCTTACGATACGCGTCATTCTTCGGAAGAAACCTACGGTGACGCATGTACACTGTTTTCCTGCAATTCTTCAACCACACGCTCTCAGTCTCATCTTTGCAGTGGGGACAGGCTTTGGCTCCTTTCGTACTATGGTTCGACAAATTTCCAAGGGTAGGGAAATCGTTGATGGTGCATAATATCATAAGCACGTAGGATGAAGGTCTCTCGTTTGTATGCATCCCATACCTGCACCCCTTCGTTCCACATTGTTAGGAGATCCTCTATCAATGGTACTAGGTACACATCAATATCGTTTCCGGGTTGTTTTGGTCCTGAGATAAGTAGAGACATCATGATGTACTTGCGCTTCATACACAACCAAGGAGGAAGGTTGTAGATACACAAAAGAACCGGCCAAGTGCTATGCCGACTGCTCATGTTACCAAAAAGATTAATTCCATCGGTACTCAACCCGAACCTTATATTCCCCAATTCCGCTCTGAAGTTAACAAATTCCCTGTCGATGTTTCTCCACTGCGAAGAATCAGCCGGGTGTCTCAGCTTTCCATCCTTCTTCCGGTCTTCCGAGTGCCAACGTAATAATTTTGCCTCTTTACGGTTTGCAAACAAACGCTGCAAGCGGGGAATGACGGGCAAATATCACAACACCTTAGCAGGTGGTCCTTGCTTTATCTCAGCGTAGTCACCGTCGTCAGTTTGGTCCTTATGCTTATAGCGGGATGCACCGCACACCGGACAAACATGCATATTCTTGTAGTCATTACGGTAAAGGATGCAATCATTAGGGCATGCGTGTATCCTTTCTACTTCCATTCCCAAAGGACACAACAGCTTTTTCGCTTGGTAGGTGTTTTTTGGCAACTCGTTTCCTTCCGGAACCATGTCCACCAAAAGATCTGACAGTGCCGTGAAACTCTTGTCAGTTCAGCTGTTACTTACCTTCAATTTTAACAGTTCAAGCACGGAGGCCAACTTTGTGTACTTCGACTTGCAACCAGGGAACAATGGCTTTTCTGAGTCCTTAATCAAGCGCTTGAATTTGCCAAACTCCCTTTCATTGTAATTTCCTTCCACATCACGCAACATGTCATCTAAATTGTCATCCTCTGGCATATCCTCATCGAAGTCGTTGTTGGGATCTGACATGTCCTGTTCCTCAACCTGAGTGGCACTTGTTCTGCAGTTGTCTCTTCTCCATGGTGGACCCAACACGTGTACCCCTTTTTGAAACCACGTTGGATCAAGTGGGAGACAATTTGAGATGAGTTGGTGAATATCTTAACATTCTGGCAGTCTACGCAAGGATAGTACATATATTGTAAACCCTTCTTCGCCATGTCTTGCTCAGTAACTTTTTGGAAATCTAAAACACCTTTCATGTATTCCTCACTCACTCGGTTGTGATTATACATCCAGTCTCGATGGACCATCTGCAATTAATTAAATTCATACACATGCTAATTAGTAATACTTTACGTACGGTCGACACGCAATAAATTATAAATCTAGCTAGCTAGTGTTTGATGTGGAGTTTGCGGTATAACTAGTTAACTACTACTTGAACTGCATGCAATTAGTTGGGGGCGTGGATAACACACATCATAAAGCAATTAAATAGTTACAGGTCGAAAAAGAGTTACAACCAGGATTTGCTACTGTAGCTTCCCCTCCCACTCCCTCTAATTTGATCAATCAATGAAGATCGATATTGATGATGAAATCAAGTAATGTGTATGCCTTAGGAGCAAGTACCTACCTTGGATCTTCAAATTTGTTGCCCCCAAATGCTCCCCTTTTGAGATATTGCTCTTCCTTGCCCCAGATCTCTTCCAACTGGACTGTATGTCGAGCAAGAGTGTACGACTAGCTCAAAACATCCACCAAAAGACCTTTTATACCTGGTTCAATACAGACGGTTCTATATAATACTGTCGGTAATATTGGTGCATTTTTGTAGAACAGAATATCACAGAAACTATCACTAACGGGTTTCACTTTAAACCGTCAATAATATCGGTGCATTTGTATAGAACTATGACAGAAATATCACAGACGGTTTTGACATCTGAACCGTCGGTGATCATTAGAATATCACAGACGATTCCGAGCTCAAAACTGTCTGCTTTACTATCACAGTCGGTGTTTACTTCATAACCGTCTGTGATAATTATAAAATCAACAGTCTGCTCTACTATCACAAACGGTGATAAGGTCCGAACCATCTATAATATCCTGGAATTTTGCTTGCAGTCGAACCGTTCGACTAGTTGAATTGTTCCACTTATTTTTCTCCTTGGGCATGACAAGCCCTAACCCGTAACCTCCATTGATGGCCACCACAACTCCATCGACGGCCACTAGTTTCTCTGGTGAATCAAGTCCAAGTATATGATGATGAATTTGCATATAAGAGCCACCAATACCAATCTGACGGGTAGCAATAATATTAGAAACGTGACCAAATGATTGAATAAAATGTTTTTCATATTTGGTTTTATCTTATTTTCAATGTTAGCATTAAAAAAATGATATATTATGGTGTTATGGTGTATATATATGTATGTGGATGTTCAAAGAACGTTGAGACTATTACAGTCGGTCCTGACATCAAAACCGTATGTAATGTTACTATCAGAGACGGTTTTGAGTTAAAAACCATCTTGATCGCAGAAGTATTTTCTTGTTAACATTTTCACACAGAGAACATCATTTGGTGATTATCAGTTATACATAATCATTTGAAAAGCCATATATATAAGGAAAAGAAATTTCTTATTTCTTACAATCTTTGCATTCACAAGGGATACAAGCGACCAAAGCGTCGACCTGATCCGAAAGTAATTTACAAAGTACTACTAGGGACGTATTGGCATCAGTAGGATCTACACTGGCCGCCCCAAGAGAACTAGCAATACCTCTAAGCCTATCTACACCATCTCTCAGCAAAGGAGTGCAGCTGTTCCTTATTGTATCGAAGAGTTCTCGCTGCTGCCGAGCGTAATCTCTCTCCGATCAGAACCTGCACGCTTCTTCGCAAGAACCCTCATAGCACTCTGCCAAGTGCACAATTGTAGAAGTCATCTCCTTAGAATGCTTCTCCAGCACCTCTTTTTCTTCTTGGAGAGTTCTGCACAAGGCAGCTTTCTCCTCCTGCACATGCATGGGTTAGTTTTGAAAGACATAATGACCAGCGGAGAGGGTGAAGATGATTGCCAAGCTTCGGAGTGGATTTGGACATGGAAGCGTGCGACTTACCCCAGAAAGTTGATCACCCAATAAATAGCTGATGATCCAAAGGTGTTGAAAAGGGGATATTGGAAGGATTGTTGTGGATCTCCAAAGGTGGAGATGAAGACGCAACTGGAGGGGTTGCAAGAGGCAATGTGGCAACACAGGCCTTAGCACCCTCTAGAGTTTTCGTTGCAGCTCTACTGAAGGATCTTTCATCATTTCTGAGTCTCTTCTTTGGAGGGAGAATTTCCTCAGGCACCTGTGGATTCGAAATGCATTTGTTTGGAGGTAATCAAGTCATAAAAGAAAGATCTGCATTAGAGTTTCAAAGAGGACTTACTTTCTGAACATCCTGATCGAGTTCATTCCTTATCTCTTCCTCATCACTCTCAATTTCAATCTCATTGGAATCTCGGCTCGCCATCAAGGTGGGAGTTGAGGAGGGAATAGAGACAGGGATTTAGAAGCAGAATTCCTAAAAGACTTAGCCAAGAATTTGTAAGTCTTAAGGATTGAAGAGCCTCGCTATTTATAGAACCAGAAGGTGACAGTTCATATGTGCGGGTGCCTCGAGTTTTAAAAAGCGCACTACTGGCTTTCAAGGTCAATAAATTCATGATTATTTCTCGGGAAATAAACTGCCACATGGTGTTACAGTGCCCACTTAAGAAGTTGAAGCGTCAGATTACATAATTTGATGCAAATTAAATTTGAAATAAATAATTAAGTCTCTTCATCTGCGCAGTTATCATGTGCGGTTATCCATGTGCGATTATCCATGTGCGGTTATCCACGATTGCATGTTGAGAATTCGAAGCGTCGGACACTATTGGGACTATCACAGTCGGTCCTGACATAAAAACCGTCTCTAATGTTACTATCACAAACGGTTTTGAGTTAAAAACCGTCTGTGATATTGAAAGAACTTTGAGAATTTGAATCGTCGGACACTGTTGGGACTATCACAGTCGGTCCTTACATAAAAATCGTCTGTAATGTGACTATCACAGACGGTTTTGAGTTAAAAACCGTCTGTGATATTGAAAGAACGTTGAGAATTCGAAGCGTCGGTCACTGTTGGGACTATCACAGTCGGTCCTTACATAAAAACCATCTGTAATGTGACTATCCCAAACATTTTTTACCTCAGAACCGTCTGTGATATTCAAAGCACGTTGAGAACTAGAAGCGTCGGACACTTTTGGGACTATCCAACCAAATATGCCCAACTTCTATATTGTTTCTAAATTTTTTTTGTTCGCCATAAAAAATATGTTGCACCACACTCGTGTTTGGCATGCCACAATGCCATCTTGCCAAATAAGCCCAACTTCTATATTCTTTCTATATTATTTGCATGGGACCTGCGACTTCTATATTATTTCTATATTATTTGCAGGGCTCCGAAGGACTACCCTCACAAGCCAAAGATTGCCGCTTCTATGTATATGATCGCGATAGTCGTTCCTTGATCGCACATAGTGCACATACCTTTGTATGGTTGAATGTTTGCCAAAAGCTAAAGAAAGATAAAGAAAGAGGGAAGATAGCATGCAGTCCAAGAACGTGCTGGAAAATTGACATAAGAACAAATTTTTCATTAATTTTTTTCATCACTTACCAAAAAAAGTAAAAATACAAAATGCTAGGCCAAGGAGTGGTCTTAGCCCTGGCTGCATCTAGAGTAAAGTTAGTTTGACTTGCATCCAGGACGTAGGACTCCCCAGCGACAAGTTGTCCTTAGGATCAACTACTACCGCGTCGAGAAGGCCTGCGGCCTCCCTCAGCTTCGCGATGGTATCCTTCATAGTCAAACCGCAGCCAGCGATGGTCATATCCGTGGCTTGCTTCTCCTCGTGAAGACGCCTTGTCCTCGCCCTAGCATTGTCACCATTCGTCTTCATGCACTAAATGCGCTAGGAGAGATCGTCCAGATCAAGCCATAGCTGAGTGTGCTTCTCCGTAAGGAGCTTGTGCTCCTCCTGAAGGGCCCTCAGCTTGGCTTTCACCTTGCCCGAGTCTTCCACGGCTCCCCTTCCCTGTGCATATCAACAGGTCAAAAATGTTACTGAGTAGGGATTAACAATACAGGGGTAAATCCAAAAGATTGAGAGTTCTTACCGGGGAGGGCGAGGCTGATGATGCCATTGAGGATGCCATTGGCACAGAGAAGCTAAGGAGTCAAACAATTTGAGAATTATAAAAACTTGTAAAGTAAATGGCAATTATTCCACTGTCAAGCTATTTATAGAATTTCCAAGGCGACGCTTCTTGTTCGCCTAGGCGCTGCGCGAAGATTGGAGACCGAATTGAACACAGTCGGTTTTGATATTAGAACCGTCTCTAATACTACACTATCACAGTCGGTTCTGAGTTCAGAACCGATTGTATATATCACAGTCGGTTTTGATAACGGAACCGTCTGTGATATTCTAGTTATCACAGACGGTTCTCAGTTGAGAACCAATTGTATCTATCACAGTCGGGTTTTAGTTTAAAACCATCTGTGATAAGTAGACTATTACAGACGTTTTTGTGTTCAAAACCGTCTGGTTGATTATCACAGTTGGTTTTGACATTAGAACCGACTGTGATAACTTAACATATTCTCCCAACAGGCCTTCGCAAACGGTGTTCCATTGAAAAGTTCATAACCGTATGTGATGTGCCGTCCTGGATGTCTATTTCTGTGGTAGTGAAACTTTCACAATTGAGTTAACTAGCATGAAAACATGCATAATTGAGTTATCTGTCAAATCAAGGGGGTGAGACAATAAAATGCATATTGAGATACATTTACTTGTTGACATGATTTAGGGGGAGTTTATGAATTTATGACTTTCTTCATGCATTTGATCTTGTGTTTGTACATCGTGCTCTTTAGTTGTCATCAATCACAAAAAAGGGGAAGATTGTTGAATCTAGGCCATGTTAAGGGTTTCGATGATTAATGATGAGCGAAAAACATGTAACTAATATGATTATTCAGAACTAATCAAGTTTTAGGTCAAAGCATGATGATGGCGACATGAAAGTGACAAATGAAGACCCCTAAAATTCTCTAAAGCACAATTGACGCAAAATGAAGATTGAGGATCGATTTCGTTATCGTTTGCCGGATTTTGGTAGAAATCGATAGGATTTAATTTTTGTTTTTTGAAATTCATTGATTATACTATTAAAAGGGGTATAGCCCTAGTGGCTTGATTTATCTAATATCTTGAAGGCCAAAATGCATATCATATAGTATAGATGCAAACTAAATTTTTTTGTAAAGCTCTGGGTTAAGTCTCAACAAATTGGTTACACGGGCACAACTTGTCTGATATGATCGGACAAAGTCTGATGTGACCGGACAATGTCCGACAAATACAAAACCTAATAGTAGTAGTAAATAATCTAGTTTTTTCAATAAAAAAAACTTGGTCATATCAGTAAACAAACCTGGTGTATTAGTACTAAACCTGGTGATACTAAGTTTTTATGAAAATGTAACCAAATACATATATATATCTGTTTGGCCCATTTGTCTGTTCTAGTCGGACTTTGTGCAATGTGACCAGACAATGTCCAACCAATACAAAAATCATGTATGTGTTAAGTGGAGTGTAATCAGAGACAGATGCAATTGTCCGGGCCATTTGTTCGGCCTTTGGACCATTTGTCCATGCTTGATGAATTTTTGTAATAAAATTCATCAAGAAAAGTCCCATATGACCAAAAGGACTAAAATAAAAACATACACATATCTATGAACTGTTAAAAACAAAATATAAATAGTCAAAACCTGGTCAAAACTTAAAATTAATCACTGGTTGAACTCTTGACTTGTGCGAAGCACTTGAAGAAGCTCCGAATGGTTTCTCCCGCCTTTTGCTTGACAGTATAGAGCTACGACAAATCTAGCGCACTTAGCTTCCCTGGAAGTTCACACAGAACTTGCGCTTGAGTTGCGCCAATGACTTGATGGAGGCCCCCTTCAAGTTGTAGAACCATGACCGGGCTATCCCCAAGAGGTAGAGGGGGAAGACGTTGCATTGAACACTTTTGTCTCCCCCGGCCGCTGAGACAGCAGTGGAGTATACTTGCACGAATTCATAGGGGTCGGAGTCCCCATTGTAGTACTCGATGTGTGGCGGGTGGTAGGGTCGTGGCCCTCATACATAACGAAGGTGGTGGCACAGGGGCTGATTGGCCCCCTCCACTTCTTGGGGGGATTCCTAGTCACTGTCCTCCTTGACAGGGGAGGCGCGTTTGTTATCTAACTCAAGAAGCGGTCCCAATGGACCGCTGGCCCGGTAATAACGTCTCTTCTCTTCGGGATCAGTGAAGTTAAGTTCCTGCACCTCCTGGCATCTCCCAGAGGTGGCAATGGCTATGGCAACCAGCCTCTTCCCCTTGTCCACAAGAGTGCGAGGCTTGTCACGATTTGGAGAGAGATGGGGGTTGCGCTCTGGGAGCAGCTCTGAGCGACGGCGCGAGGGGACGCCTCCAGGACTCATCATGCACATGCGCTCTACCTCCTCCTGGGTGAAGTGAGTTTGATCGGTGGGGGGTGTCCAGGGGGGTGGCCCAGGGAGCCGACTTCCCAAGGGCTCTCGTGCGGGCTCTTCAGGAGGAGGGGGCTGATGTGTGTAGGGTGCCTCAGGGGCACCACTTCGTACCGGGGCCCCTGATGCCAGGGGCGCTGGGTGTGCGGGTGCCGGCATGAGGAAGGCCACCGGCAGTGGAGCCAAAAATGGAGTGGGGAAGGCTCCCTGCACCAAGGGTCCCATCAGGAACGAAGGCGGCATCCCCATGTACGGGAACGACGGAGGGTACATGGGCACTAGAGGCCACACCAAGGCATGCAACAACTCTTCCTGAGTGTGTTGGGCGCAAACTTGGCCTACCACCAAGGCCCTCAGAATGGGATCCTCGGAAGCCCACGGGGTTGCTTGGGTGGCGCTTGGCTCCTCTAACTCAGTTGCAGTTACTTGGTTCGTGAGAGCGGTAGCCCCTTGCATGGGCCTCACGAAGCTTGGTTGCGTAATGCCCCCACTGGGAGCAGAGGGGGGAGGAGGTGCCACCTCCCCCTAGGAGTTCCCAGGAGGGGGCGCTAGGGCAACAGTCCCTTATGCAGCTTGCGCATGGGTGTTAGGGCCGACGTCACTGAAGAGGGAGGACAAGTTCCTTGTTCTTCTTGGAGGAGCCATGGCGAATTTTCACAGGTCCCCATAGACGGTGGCAACTATCATGGTGTTATGAACCCCATGGCAGGTTTTCTTGCGTGGTACACACGTAAGGCGACGCAAGCTAACCTCGCGGCACAATAACAAAGAGTGATACGAGAGATTTATATAGGTTCGGGTTCCAGTGGGAACCGTAATCTTGTCAACGTGCCCCCGACACAAGTTGGCTGGGGTGGTTGTCTTGCGGGGAGAGAGTTCCTAGATGCGCCTATTGACTTAGTGTGTATTGAATGCAAATGAGAGAGTTGTATTACAAGAGAGGGGGTAAAAGGGTATATATAGACCCCAAAAAGTGCAAATTATTAAACTACCTTAGTTGTGCCCGTTGGATGGAGGACGTAATGGTCCTTTCGCAGGGCATGAGGCCCAGATCTTTGACATGTCCACTTCAATTTTTGAGACACCCAGGGATAGGGGTTTCCCAGGAGCAACTATGTTCCTCTCCCGGGTAGCGGGACCCAGAGAGGATGAGGCTTGCACCCGGGAAACTACCGGAGATGGCAGGGGCTCTACTTGGAGAACCACCTAGAGACGACAAGGCCTCTACCCAGGGAACCTCCTGGAGAAGGTGCGGCCTGCACTAGGGAAACCACTGAGGAGAGTAGGACCTCCATCGAGGAACCACCCAGAGAGGGCAGGGTTTCTACCCGGGGAACCATCCGAAGAGGACGTGGCCTGCACCCGGGAAACCATCAGGGAGGGCAGAACCTCCACCGGGGAAACACACAAAGAGGATAGAGCCCTACCTGGAAAACCATCTGGAGAGGGCAGGGTTGTTGCATCTAGGACCATATTATTGATTTTGATTATTGATGACATTAAGTGTCTTGGACTAACCGTATTTTTGAGTTATCTGTATGTAGAGCTACTTCTGTAAAGTCTGCAAGAAATCAAGTGTAAAACAAGACGCCAAGATGGAAGCTGCAAAGACCTAAGGTAACTTCTTGTTTATTTTATCGGTCTCGTGTTTAGAGTATGACCAGATTTATAGAAATTCTTTCTAGTTTGAATCATACTATTAAGTTGGGTTGCATTTCTCTTTCTGATTCCAACAAATACTGAGAAACTCTTAGGTCCCATGTTGCATTCACAATAATTTTTAATCTTGATCGAGTCTAAAAAATTTAGATTTCAAAAAGGGACTGAAACTGGACTTAAAATCTGATTTGTTTTTGAAGTTGCCAGCAAGGCTAACAGTCAATCCTCTATGTTGCCATTCGACCACTAATCAAATCGAACAGCCAAGTTTTCGACCACTGGTCATTTGACAATTAAGCATTCGACCACAAGTTAGTGGACCACAAGTTATTCGACCAGGTGTCATTTGACCAGCATACTTTCGACCATAAGTTTTTGACCTAATATATTTTGACCAAATTTGATTCTCAAAACTCTGGTTTAGTTGACCAACTGGTCATGGTCGATGCTGACAATCAGCATTGAATGTCAGTCTCAATTCTACCATTTGTCTAGAGAGGTGTGTTTTTGAGACAAAAAAATCTTTGTACTATGCTGACAGTCAGCATGAATGTCAGTGTGTGTGCGGACGTTTCTCCAAAAACGCATGTTTTTTAGCCAAATTATTTTTGACCTCTGCTGACTGTCACGCTGATAGTCAGTACATGTGCTGACAAAATTTCAACGGCTACTGACTGTGTCATAACTAGCCGTTTGAGGTCGATGCTGACTATCAGCATGTACTAACAGTTTTCCTGCACGACCAGAACGGCTAGTTGAGAAGTTTGGGCTATATATATGTGTTTTGAGCAGGTTTTTGCTATCTCTTTGAGCTATATTCTAATATACACTTGAACCCAAGTCTTCTAGCACTAAAGTCTTGATCTTTTGATCAAAAATCATTTATTGTGATTGAGATAGATCCTCTGAAAACATTCATTCGCATCATTTGCATCTTAAAAGTTTCTCGGTGATTGTTGGAGATCAAGAGAAGATCTCACAACCTGTTACTCTTGGTGAGCACTCTCACCTAGACGGTTGGGTGGAGTGGCCATTGATCTCTCTATTGATGAAGCTTGTAGGAAAGACTCGGCGTGTTTGTGAAAGGTTTGGTACTCATCTTTCCAGAGAGGAGAATGAGCAACTTTAGTGGACATCGGAGCAAGACTCATTCATTTGAGTGCTTCAACGAGGAGTAGAGGAGACCGGACGAGTCTCTGACACCTTAGAATATATCATTGTGTTTGATTCTCTCTCTCATTTCATTTGTGCAATCTATTGTTGATTTGATTCAGTTTTAATTGAACCTTGCTCATTCAAACTTTAATTTTTAAAAACTTGCTATTCTTAAAAGTCTCCTATTCACCCCCTTTAACCGGCATCTTTGATCCTATAAGAGACTCCATCGGGGAAATCACTTCGAGGGACTATCGTTTCCCCCCATAAGCTTAATTAAGCTTTAAGTTTGTTATTATGTTTCAAATGCATTTAATGATAATAATATTGTAGTATTCGTGCTTTATAGAAACAAGAAATTTTTCGAGGTTCAATAAAATTTTTTGGAAAATATGGTGCTAAGTGCAATTTTATCTAGATAATAATATGTGAGATTATCAGTATCATACTACCTGTAATAGTTAGAAATTTTCATATTAATATAGAATAATATAAGTGACACTAATATCATATAACTAAATCGTACCGCTTAACGTTATCAAACTGCAGAGCAATGTTACTGACAACATTTACTATACTATTTTTATTACTTCAACCGAAACACTACGAAGAAGGCAAGAACAGCACAAACATGTGCCATGTTCAAACTTATTTCCATGTCGGAATTCATATAGGTACGTATTTCCGACATTATGCTACTCATTCATGTATCAAGAAATACCGATCAGCAACTGGCCGGCAAAAACCCAATCCTCCCGCCGGCGATGTCGTAGACCACCTCGGCCGACCGCTGCTGTATGTTGCCGATGATGGAGAACGGCGCCATTGCCGGCCTCGCCGTGAAAGCGAGGCACCCGATGGTCGGCTCGGGGAAGAAGACGATCCCAAAGAAGTTGAGGTCGAACACGGCGCCGTCGCTGAACTTGAACGACACGGCGGGTATGACGATCACGCTCTCCCCGGTGAAGTTGTAGCACGTGTCGAGGATGCTCACTGGCGGCGCCGGCTTGTACTGTTGCATGGTGAACTTGAACCGGTCGCGCAGCGCGGCGTAGGCCACGGCGGGAAGGTATGTGAGGATCGTGCCGGAGTCGATGATGGTGCCGGTGCTCGTGAACACCGTCGGCGGCACCGGCAGGATGTAGCCGCCGATGTCGATGGACACGAGCTCGATGAAGTAGAAGATCGGTCGCTCCGGCTTCTGTATCATGCGCGTGTACCGGACCTTGCCGGAGACCGGCTTCGCGCCGATGGTGAGGTACCCGACCGAGTCGTTGTAAGACGGCAGGCAGTACGAGAAGGCGCTGCCGAGCAGCGGGGCGGCTTGGGACGGCAATGAGATTGCGCTGCGGCCGAGACCGAGGAGCCCGTCGACGCCGCCGAACATCCCATCGTTCTGCTGGCCGCAACCGAACGCGAAGTTCGGGAGCATGCGGGAGGCCGTGAGCGTGAGCGTATCCTGGGCGAGCACGCCGGAGGTGGACGAGCCATCGCCGTACCGGACGGAGTAGAGGCAGGTGGTGCCGTTGCATTGGCCGCCGGCGGCCGAGCACATCGGCGAGCCGCAGCTGATGGGAGCGTAGCTGGAGGATTTACTCGGGTCGAAGAGCGGGTCGTGCTGCGGGTAGCACTTGTCAGAGCACGGCAGGCACTGGATCCACGACAGATCGCTGCCGGTGTCGAAGTCCACGGTGAACGGCCTGGCCGGTGTGCCGAAGCCGACGACCACGACGAATTCAAGCGTGCCGAGGGATAACCCGGGGCGGTCCGGGATGGTCACGGCCGGCGCTGGGGCTGGGGACGAGGACACTGGAGGAAAGGAGGCGGCGGGCGGTTCGGCGGACGTCTGCGCGGACTGTTCGAAAAGGGAGGACAGCCGGGCGCTGTCGCGGGCAAGGACATCGCGCTGCGTCAGCCTCGACGCGTCGCCGGCGAGCCAGCACATGCCCGGGCGCACGATCGGGAGCTTGTTGCCGTCAATTGCGGCTGCATGTCATTTAGAATGCAGTGGAAACAGTAGATCAAAGGCATCAAGTTAAGAAAAGTGTACATATTTTTATGATTTGACGAAGCGCGTTACATGCAAATGGTTCCGTAGACAGTTGATAGGCTAGAATTTAAAGATACTTCCTGTTTGGTATTAACTACTGCAAGGATATTCATAAAATTTTATACAACAAAAATGATGATCTGACCATGAATATTTTTCCGTCTTATCGTGCTCTATAAACTTGTATGTAAAATTACTATAAAATTTTATCTCATAAATGAATGATTAGATTTAATAAAGATGCTTAATATATGTTGCTCCAACAGCTATACTACTCGGCCTGTCTAGTTTCTGTAAGTCTAACTGGCTCAAATTGTAAATTTTGCAACGATAATAGAAAGTAAAAATCATTTGTTGATCATTTGATCCCACAATTTTGTGGTCGTCTCAAGTTTGAGATATAAATTTTTCGAATGCATTAATTTGGTCTCTAAATTAAAAAAAACTATTTTGTCTTCTTGTCAAAATCAATAAATCTAATGAGTCTTCGGATCTCGAGTCACCTGTTGGTTGATCCATCTATACAAATAGTATTCTTTTAGTTAAAAAAGATTTTTTTTTTTACTATACACAATTTTCAAGAAACAACTTTTACTACTATTTGTTTTATTTTAATATGTTAATAAAAATTTATAAACTTATAATATTATTAAAGTATTTTTATGATAAATATGTTTGTTTAATTTTTTTATAATTAATTTAAATATATAGAAATATATTAGTGGTCAAAATTAAAAAAATTTGACTTATAAAGATAATTTTTTAGAGCAGTTGGTGTGTGTTATGGTAGTAGCTCAGAAATCATTCATTTGGATTATCTCTAAAGTTGAGGATTGTGGCCTGAAAAAAAGAAAGGCGTAAAATGGACAACATAGTCAAATGTATTCTTTTCGAAAAATAGAAGCATATGGCCCATGGAAATGTTAAGAACATTTGCATGTCTGTAAGTCTCCCGGAAGGCAATTCTTATGAAGATAATTCTCATGGTAAGAATCCAGTTTCCAGCCTTCCAATTGATGTAATTATGACGTTAAAATGGTTGGAGATCAAGTCCTATGTGAGGATGTCTTTGTATAAGTTGCTTCCGCTTTGTTGTATTTGTGTATTTATGTGTGCATAATTAATGTGTGTACCTTGACATGCAGTGAGAAGACGTGATAGATTTGTAATGTAAATTGTGTATAATATAATGTGTTATTTCTACCGCAGAATATAAAATGTGTATTGACCACACAAATGGATTAAGAAAGTTATTTTAAGTTCATAAAAATATTTAGTGAAAATTACTAAATTATCCTCGTTCAATTTGTTTTAAAAATTTGAGAGAATGTTAATATAAGAGATTAATCATAAATAATAGAAAGAATAAAGAAGTAAACAAAGATAGAAAAAATATAGCAAAATATTACATTACACTTTATATCTTGCAATAATATAAAAAATTATAAATGTTATATTTTAAAACGATAGGAATATGCGCATACCAGGAGATAAAGGAGGACAGTCAACTTGAGTATCGGAGCCGATCAGGTCGTCGAGGCTCAACGACAGGAACGGCCGGGAAGCCGCCATACAACCGCTACATACAACCGAGAGCACGAGGAGCAACCACAAGAAGAGACGGCGGTGAGACGCCATTGCTATGCCTACCAGCGCAATGTACGTGGTTGGCTCGAGCCGTGGAATGCCTCATGATTTGGGTCCTTAAATAGGCTATCCAAAACCCAATGCTTCGACCGAAGCCATTGTCCGTGTGTGTATTACTGGTGATATCCACATTGTTGAGGTGGTTACAACTTACAAGAACAAGACATAACGATGCAACCGATGTTTGTGGGTGTGGTAAACAATGCTGCAACCTGCAAGGAACCTGGGTGGATTGGCTCTTTAGCTTGGCGGCGTTTCCATTTTACCATGTCAGATTTCGGAGCCGCACTTATTATGTTAAAACTGTTAACGCCTTGTCAAGCGATGTACGTTGTAGCTTGAAAGGTAGTACTATGTAGCTTAGCTGGAAGTAGATCTGATACAGTACCGAAGAAACTGTATTCCGTGCAATCCGTTGGAACATCAGTCCGTGCAATGCGAAACCAAGTTATCCAATAAACTAGTTGATCCTGGAAGGTTTGATCTGACCACGTTCAAAACTACATAACTGACCAAGCTCGGGTCGACTTCTGTTCAAGCTTAATTCAGACCACGAGGATGTCGCCGGCTAATCACCAGGATGCGATGGGAAGCTTTCAGTGAAGGCCAATTTCTAGAACTGCCAGGCAGTGCTAGAAATAAGTTTGTGCTATGAATGAATGGAGTTAACTCTCATTTAGGACTATATTAGAAACAACTGTTTTTTCTTTATTTAGATCATTAGATTAGAAATTAATAATTTAGAATAAAATAGATGAAAAATTTTAAATTTCTCATTAGATGATTAAGCACTTCTTTCTTTTTAATATCAATGTAAACTATTGAAATTGTGATTGAACGGTTGGGATTATAGAAAATAATTTTTTTATCTTTTATGTTTTAAAATAGATGATACAAATTCGTAGAGAGTTATGGGAAACCAATCCAACCAGGTAGCTGGCGTAAGTAATCCAATCGTGGACCGAGTTACAAGTCTTGTGTGACAATACAAATTACCCTGCCAATACCTTTTTCCTTTTTGGGTTTGGATATTTAAGCATACATATACACAATGTGTTCTTTTCTGCTTAGCTGCAGCCTGTAGCCGCTCCTTTCTGGGCATACAGTTAGGTACACAAATAGCTCTTTAATCCAATCTGCTGTGATTTGGACTATCTAATTGGAATTTGGACTCATGTTGGTTAATATAGTTTGGACTTGGACTGGACATGGGCCAACAAATTTTTAGTTTTGGACGGTATTGAACTATAGAGTTACTAGACTCTATTTTACATGGATATGAGTTTTTTTTTTTTTAAAATGCAGTAGGACACTGCATATTCTATTAATAAGAAGGGAATGAACAACTGCAAAGCTAAAAACACTAATTAAAATTGCAACTACTACACTACTAACTACGGGGCACTAAAACCTACAGAAAACTAGGAGCTCGGAGATTATATTGCAAATACACCGATCAACTTATCTCATTCTCAAGTAACTTATCATCCCTTCTAATCTTGCCCTTCAATACCCTGCTTTCCTGGCGCTTCTTCTTCTGACGACTCTGCTTATGACACTATATGTTTGCGTCTCAAAAGCCAAGATGCACGTCCTCCACTCATCCTTAATCTGCTGAAATAACCTATTTACCCGTAAGCTTTGGCTCTGAAATATCCTCCTATTCCTTTCACGCCATATACTCCAGTGGATCAGTATGATGACGCTGTCTAGCTTTTTACGATGTTCTTGCACAATCTTATCCCGGTTTTGTTGCCACCATTGTTCCAAACTACTGTTGTTCCTCTGTTACCGGAAATTGTGTAGTGTCTACCACCCCCTACCATTGAGAGACCAACAAGCAGATCTGCAGGGTATAAAGGCAATCTTTGAACATGTGTTTGATTGATTCATTATCAGTCAGGCAGAATCTACATATCGGATCATGAGGCCAACCTCTTCCCTGTAAATTCTTAGCTGCTTCCCTTAAGCTCGAGGTAAGGAGTATTGGTGATACTTCCACTTTTGACCTTAGCAACATAGGTGTAAAAGGAGAAGATGAAGAAGCAGCTCCCGCCTTCAACAGTAATGGAGCAATAGAATCTTGCTTCCCCAGGACTGATGTAGAATCTTCTGCTGGAGTTAAAGGGCCATATAAGTAAGGGACAGTTGCGAATGTTTTTTCACAACTGGAATCCCTGCACCTATAGGCGCGCTTTGCAAGCTCCCTTTTTCTGTCAGGTACAGACGGCGCAATGAGGAACTTCGCTTGTGTAGGAAAGGTTGAACTTGGCGCAAACAAAGCATCTACAGTTGGCATCAATCTTCCTGCTATTTCCTAGGAGTTTCACTCGGAAAATAATATTTCGCATCTGCGAGATGCGACTCTTGGAAAGTGTATGGGTTGTTGTTGGCAACTATCCTCTGTTGCTCTCCATTGTCGTCTATGAACTTGAGGCATTGATGCAGAGTTGATAGAACTACTCGATACTTGTGTATCCAGGGTCTCGCCAACAGCACGGAGTAAGAGGTGTTTACCTCGATGACGAAGAACCACACCTTAAAACTAAAAGTTGACATTTGGAACTTCAGAGTAATTTCCCCTATGGCTGCTCTTCCTTGATTCTTGAAGCCACATATCATCAAATCTGTGGGCTCCAAGTTTTCGAATGAGAAACCTACAAGAGTTAAATTTTGAATTGGAAGGATGTTTACCGAGGATCCTGGGTCAACCAAGACTCGTCGGAGGTAGGCACTTCCAATGTTCCCTTCTATATAGGAGGGCGGTTGCGATCGCCATTCTCTATGACCTTGTCTTCATCAGAAAATGTGATCTCATTTGTGCCGGCGGTGTTGCAAAGAAGACGGTGCTTCGCCATTGCCACTTCGTATAACTCAGGTGATATGAACGCGTCTGAAGGACGCGTTCAAGGAGGGTGGACCGATCTTCATGATGTAGAATCTGAATAACTAGTATCTAAAGATACCTGGATAACTAGTATGACCTGACGAAACGGGATAGCCAACCACTTGTAGAGCTAGGACCTGCGTATCAATGAATTTTCCCAACCACACTCTGAATTACTTATCCACACGGCCACGCACAGAGTTGGTGCACAGGTAGGGTGATCACGAAGATCGTTCGAGCAATTCCGAAGGAAATTACAAGAACAAAGGATGAAGAGATTCAACTCTCAACTAAAACTAAAACTTCAATCTGAAATTTCAATATCAATGTCTTATATCTTGTATCTTGTATATCAAAAACTATTACCATACTTCTCTTTTATAGAGGGTGGTATGTACAAAAGATAGAAGAATTAAACTAAAATTCTAACTTGAATCTAATTCAAAACAAAATAAAAATCCTAACAAACTATAAAAGATAAAAAAAAAAGTCCGGAATAAATCTTCTTGGAGTTGGATTCGGATTCGGACTAGGCTTTTTCCTTCCGTGCAATCATTACTCTTTTGGGTCTCCTAGTTGCATACAATGTTGGAATTTAATGATTCTTGATGATTTGGAAAGATCTTTCGAATACCTTTCAAAAAAGTATTCACACAACCAAATTAGACATCTGTGTTGAGAATGGGGCTTGGTTGAAGTTGGACTGTAGCTTGGTCGGCAGACTGCATGCCAAGCAAAATTCTTTTGGTTGTAGCGGTTGCAATCCTTGACGGAATTGAGTGATCTTGGGCTTGCTAAAAAACTTAGGAAATCCTCTTTCCACTTTGTAGGTGTATGATCAGATTCGATGAAATTATTTGGCCCATACGTGGCTATATTCTTTCTATTATGCTCTCCCTCTCTATTCCTGATCAATGTTAAACAAGAGCTATTAGGTAGCAGTATATTCTCATCATAGTTTAATTCTTTAAGGAACAAAGTCACCTGTTGATGTAGTTGTTTGGCCTTCACTCGAGTGATCGGTCCTTTATATTCCTCGAGTCGAGCTTTAGTGTTACTTGTGTTAGAGATGTCCTCATCATCAGGAGCTTGCAGTGTTTTAATAAGGGCCTGCCGAAGATCGGGCACCAATATTAAAGCATCGTACACACTCAAGCGTGCAGGAATACGCTTTAAATGTGCAATGATATTATAATCAATTACCTGCTGCAGTTTCTTCTCTTCTTCAGCAGCACGGTCATTTGGTGGGCCACTTGGTACATTGGTAGTCTTGTTAAGTAAGACTTTCTCTTTTTCTTCTCCGTACAACCGAGACTTGAGAGGTTCAGGACAGACTTTGCCTCCTTGCAGGTTCATGTTGACTTCTTCAACTTGAACTTTTGTAGGTAAAACGTCAATGCAAAGTACTTCACGTTCTTGCGCCATGAATATCTCCTCTGAGTCAAATGTATTGGAGTTGCTACCTGCAAGAATCACATTGCACGAGGCAATGTTTAAAGAAGGTGAAGGTATTTCAGCATCAGTTCCCTAACTGGTGCAGAGGATTGCCCCCAGCCTTTAGGCAAGAACTGTGCCAAAGTAGGAAGAGTGCGGCTCGGTCAAGGGAAAAATTTGTCTCCTTCTAACAAAGGGACAAATCTTGATGGCAGACGTCAGCGACTTGGGTCAGCTTGTCTTCATCTTGCTTGTGACTTAATCATTGAGGTGGAAGTATGATCTTGAGTGCGCTCCTGAAATTTACATCATGGGAGTCTTTGTTCCATCACCTCCCATGGTCTTCCTCCCTATTTGGAAAGAGTTGGAACTAGCCAACGATTTGCTAGTTGGTGCTCTACTTGCTCAAGTGGTAACCACAAGCCTTCATCTTCATCATTTGCTTAAATGTATGAAGGACCTTCACAAACTGTTGTGAAGTTTGCGTGATCCAGGAGGATCTTCGAGTCATTCAGGTCAAATACTTCAGGTCGAGTTCGGAAAGGCTTCGTGACCTTGGACAGGATTCGCGACCTCAGAACAGCTTTGCGACCTTGGAAAGGATTCGATCTCTAGTCAGGTTGTATTCTGATCCAATCCATATAAATATATCTGAGTCCTATTTGTTTAGGCTTAATTAGTGTCTGAGTCTAATACGTTTAGGTTATTGAGTCTATTACGTATTCATACGATTGGATTATAAATACTTTGTAATAGTCTTAGTTTAGATCATTGAATTGTCATTGAACTTATTAAGTTTTAGACATATAGTTCATCGACGTAGGCGAGTGCGTCCTAACGTTCGACGTGTACAAGATCTCTCTTTGAAATAAAGAGAGTGCTATCTTTTGAACTGTGTTTTCGATTAGCTTGGGTTTTGGTACTTTCGAGTAAGATCCCGTTATTCCGCATATAGCATCTGGTCGAATATAGACGAAGCCCGTCTATATATCAATCAGAGCCACTCACATATATTCGAGGCTGGATCAAAACCTGGTCTAGGCTTGAATCAGATCATTGCGGTACGACAGTCAGGATTGATGGCTTGGGGCTCTAAAGCAAGTCTCTTCTCATCAATCACTCTTTGAACCCACTCCTTGAAGGCAAAACAGTCTTCAATTGTATGGTACGGTCAATACAAAGGATTGTCTGTCATCCCAACTTGATCAAGTCTTCTTGGTTTAGGAAGGTTCAAGGCCTGCTATGCCATCAGCTAATCAAAGAATGTCTTCACCAGCTCTCGGCCAAAGATGTACTGTTTCTTCAACATCTCTTGAACAGTTGGGTGTTGAACAGACGGGTGCTGTGGTCTTGGTGCGGGTTCACACCTTGAACCCAACATTGGAACATTAAAATGTGTAGCAGGTGCATGCATAGCATTATGGGACTCAGCCGACACCTTGCCTTGACTCCAGTACTGGAAGACTTGGTTGCCAAGTTGAACCTTCTTGAATTATCAGCATGGCCAGCATTCTTGTACAGCTCCATGATCTGCGGAGACTTCTCAAACTCCAACTTGGTTGTTGCTACTGCTGCACCCAGAGTGCTGAAGGTCTTGGGCTCGCGCCTTGAAACTTCAACGGACAAATGCTGTTGCATCCCATGGACACACATGCGAATGACCGATTCTTGATGCATTTCCCTGATGAGATGCACATAGTTGTCGCAGAAATGAATCAAGTAGTCGTCAATCTTCTCATCATGCTTCTATTGACTTGGGACAACTCCAAGGCTGAGATGTCACTAGTACAAAAATGCAGTCTACTAACCCCTATCTTCTAACAGTTATTAGCGATTTAGAAGAAAACCGTTAGAAAAGGTGCTTCGCAGTTGCAAAAGGCATATGGGAGGTATTTTTACTATCAGTTTCTATGAAATTTACCGTTAGAAGAAACTATGCGGGATTTTCTAACGGCAAAGAATACATATACTGTTAGAAGAGGAACACAATTACTATCGGTAGTATTTTGAGTACTGTTAGACAAAGCAGAATGATTTACTCTTGCGGTGATGAACAAATTTACCGTTAGAAGAGGAAAAGAAGTACTGACGGTAGTTTGTTGGGTACTGTTAGAACCGTTCGACATCTACAGATAGTTTTATTCTATCGGTACTGATTATTTATACCGCCAGAAGATATTGAAAATTATTAACGGTAGGATGTTGTGTACCGTTAGAACCGTTCGACTTCTACAAATAGTTTTATTCTATCCGTACTGCATCTTTATACCGTCAGAAGATATCAAAAATTACTAACGGTAGGGTGTCGTGTACCGTTAGAACTGTTCTACTACTACAAATACCCGATTATGTCTCTTCTATTCGAACAGTTCCTAGGGCGCTCGTAGCCCTAACCCGCAAACTCCATTGACAGCCGGCGCACCTCCACCGGCGACCGCCGCACCTCCATCGATGGACACTTGTTTATTAGGTGAATCAAGTCCAAGATGGATCGTAGCCTCAACACTTTTGACTAGATTTTGGCATGGCAAGGAAGGCAAGTAAAATTTCAGCAATATTGTTAGATTATTCTAATCCGATGATGGCAATTATCATGTAATTTTTGTATCCTTCATTTTGATGTGTCTTCTTTTCAATATGATTATGTACGGTGTCTTGTTCCTGTTTTTTACTAAAAACAACTAAATAATATCATTGTGGAACAGATAATGTTCAATTGTTTGAAATTCAATCAAATGAAGAAAATTATTAGGATATTTGCAAGACAAACACTAGCTAACATAGTCAAATGCCAATAAGAGTATAAATGTAATATCTTCATCTCTCAGTAGGTTGTTCAATGCCAACTTGGACTTAGTAACAATTGAAATTGAAAGATCATGAAATTGAAAATGAAATTGAAAGATCATGAAACTGAAATTGAAATTGAAAGATATTTGTAATTGAAATTGAAATTGAAAGCTCATGAAATTGAAATTGAAATTGAAGTTGAAATTGAAAGATCTTGAAATTTAAATTGAAATATATATGCAGTTTACAAGTATCATGAAATACACAAATATCTAATGAAATTGAAAGATCATTAATATTAAGATATTTACAAATATCATGAGATACACAAATATCTTGATCTCTCTGTAGGTTGTTCAATGCCAATAACATAGTCAAATGCCAACTAGCTTGCTTAATGATCAAGTGCATGTAAAAAGTTCATTAAATAATTAATGTATATTGGCAAGGTAATTTCTTCTGATGAAATAGAGTAGAAATGTAATATCTTGATCTCCAGTTGCAAGTTGATGTTACTATGACGAAGCACAATCTAACCTTCAGTTGGTAGTCCTTCTCAGATAGGTAGCCATTTAGAAAACAGTAAATAATCTTAATTTGCTCTAGAATGCCTATTTATGATCTGTGCAGGTCCTTGGATGATGCTCATGAGCGGCAACATATTTCACGGTTCTTCATCAGAGTACGCTGCCTACGTTGGCTTGTTGGCGAAAGAAAGGGTGAAGATCACCGTCGAGAGCTGGAAGGACGTGAAGGGCGAGATCTTCATTGGCTCGGTCGAGAAGATCCTCAAGCCCGGCGTGTTTCTCAAATCAGGACCTATAGAAAGCATCTTATATTTGTATCGGTGATTTCCATTTTCTTGAAGGAATGGAGGCAAACCATGGTTTGCCTCCATTCCTTCAAGAAAATGGGGGAGGAAGCAACTTATATTACTGAGTTGAGTTGAGTTGATCGAGTCTGAGTCCGAGGAAATCACCAATACAAATGTAACTCGACGCCAGTTCCAGCTCCTCGGGCGTCTTTGAACTGAACTCCTATGGTTAAGTCAAATGTGGTTCAGACATTTGCTATTTCGGATGAATGGATTTGTGATGTATCAGGTCTAACTTGTAGTCGGTAGTTACATTGTCACAACTTGCAAAGGTTCTCTTTTATGTAAAATGTATGGGCCACTGGGTCCTCGTGAAGATATGTTGTTTCAGACGTGACTTTTCTAATATACATCGAATGTGTGAACTGTTGTATTTGTATATTTTTGTATATTTTTGTATTTGTAATGCTATTTGGGACATGAACTTGAATGTGATGGAATGTACCAAGTGACAGTTTGAAAAGCCTTTTAATTTTGTGCCTCTTAGTTAATCTACAAATTAGCATCTCTTGAAATATTTCTTTATCTTCTAGTTAAGATTTGTTTGGTGTTACATTGTGTTTACATATGATTATTTGATTGTTAAGATACATTAATTAATATGTGCACTGGTGTGTATGTTTGTACTTAAATTGCTCTGCAATGCATGAAACAACTTGCTGTTGTTTAAGCAATGTACCAGTACCTATTCTAACAGTAAATACACATATTTACCGTTAGGAAAAACACCTGTATTTGCATATGTGCTGTAGGCATGCACTTGACTGTGTGAAGTGGTGTGCATGTATGTAATTAGATTACTGTGTCATGCATGAACCAGTTTGCTGTTGTTTAAGCAATGTACCAGTACCTGTTCTAACGGTAAATACACATATTTACCGATAGAACAAACACCTGTATTTACATATGTGCTGCAGGCATGCACTTGACTGTGTGAAGTGGTGTGCATGTGTGTACTTAGATTGCTGTGTCATGCATGAACCAGCTTACTTTTATTCCAGCCATGTACCAGTACCTGTTCTAACGGTAAATACACATATTTACCGATAGAACAAACACCTGTATTTGCATATGTGCTGCAGGCATGCACTTGACTCTGTGAAGTGGTGTGCATGTGTGTACTTAGATTGCTGTGTCATGCATGAACCAGCTTGCTTTTGTTCCAGCCATGTACCAATACCTGTTCTAACAGTAAATACACATATATTTACCAATAGAACAAACACCTGTATTTGCATATGTGCTGCAGGCATGCACTTGACTATGTGAAGTGGTGTGCATGTGTGTACTTAGATTGCTGTGTCATGCATGAACCAGCTTGCTGTTGTTTAAGCAATGTACCAGTACCTGTTCTAATGATAAATACATATATTTACCGATAGAAAAAACACTTGTATTTGCATATGTGCTGCAGGCATGCACTTCACTGTGTGAAGTGGTGTGCATGTGTGTACTTAGATTGCTGTGTCATGCATGAACCAGCTTGCTTTTGTTCTAGCCATGTACCAGTACATGTTCTAACGGTAAATACACATATTTACCGATAGAACAAACACATGTATTTACATATGTGCTGCAGACATGCACTTGACTGTGTGAAGTGGTGTGCATGTGTGTACTTAGATTGCTGTGTCATGCATGAACAAGCTTGCTTTTGTTTCAGCCATGTACCAGTACTTGTTCTAACGGTAAATACAGATATTTACCGATAGAAGATGTACGTATGAAATTAGACGCACATATTCTAATGGGGATTTCATGTATTTACCGTTAGAAATTGTTCTAGTATAAGTAAAACCCCACTCAACCATTGCTGAGCTGCTGTTTTGTTCTGTTGCACTCTGTCTCCCTCTGTTTGCGATGAGATTTCCACGCTTGAAGTTACACTGCTAGAGTGATCAAGGCAAGCTGGAAGGAAGTTGATTGGACCCCTCTCTTTAATGTAAGCTTAATTGTCATCACTTATCTCTCTCTCCCTCTAGATCTCCCTCCCTCTCTATTTGCAAGCTAGCTGTATTGTGTAGTTCCAAGCTTGTATCTCCAAGCTTGGGAGCTAGCTGGAAATGCCTCATGTTTTAGGAGCTCACTAGCTTGTATTGTGTAGTTAGGTTAATTAGTGTTGATTTCGTCAGGCTAGGGTTTAACATATTAGTTGTAAGAGGCTGCATGTACATGTACATATACATAATTTAATTGGGCAGGTTTCATGCATGCATGACTCGTTAAATTTTGTTAATTGTAGATGAGTAGAAAATATTGGATGTATCGAATAAAACGTACTACTCTTGAATATTTGGATGGTGTGAATGAGTTTATTAAATTTGCTGAGCAACAAAAGGTGAGGAAGGGGGAGAAAAATATGCTTTGTCCTTGTACAGATTGTATGAACTTGAAGAGGTTTAGCAACTCTGATCAAATTAAGAGTCATTTGATTCGTTGTGGTTTTAACGCGCGATACACCCATTGAATATGGCATGGCGAAGATCTTGAGGAAACAAGCACCGCTACCAATCAGCAGGACCCGGATGTGAATTGCAATAATATCGATGATCATCCAAATTTTGATAATGTTCATTCCGATGTGCACGTTGATGATGATGACAATCTAGATGAGATGTTACGTGATGTAGAGAAAGATTACAACGAAAACGACTTCTGTGAATTTGAGAAACTGATTGCTGACTTTGAGAAGCCTCTGTTCCCTGGATGTGCAAAATTTACAAAGTTGTCTTCTGTGCAGAGATTGTATAACTTGAAGGCAGGCAACGGTTGGAGCGATAAGAGTTTCACGGCACTATTAGATCTTCTAGCGGACATGCTTCCAGAGGGAAATGAGTTTCCAAGATCTACTTACCAAGCCAAAAATCTGTTATGTCCGTTGGGAATGGAAATCGAAAGAATACACGCATGCCCAAATGATTGTGTGTTGTACCGTAACAAGTACTCCAATTTGCATGTTTGTCCAAGATGCGACGCATCGAGGTATATGCGTAGGGACCGGATTGACAGTGAACGTCACGAGGTAAAGAAAGGACCTCTGGCCAAAACTATGTGGTACTTGCCTGTGATATCTAGATTGAAGCGGCTGTTTGCAAATCCAAAAGTCGCGAAGTACTTGCGTAGGCATGCTGAAGGCCAGAAACAAGATGGAAAACTAAGACACCCGGCTGATTCTATTCAATGGAGAAATATCAATAGAACATTTTGATGAGTTCGGCGGCAAAGTTAGGAATATAAGGTTCGGGCTGAGTACAAATGGTATGAACCCACACGGTAATATAAGCAGTCGGCATAGCACTTGGCCGGTTCTTTTATGCAGCTACAATCTTCCTCCTTGGTTATGCATGAAGCACAAGTACACCATGATATCATTACTAATCTCAGGACCCAGACAACCCAGAAATGATATTGATGTGTTTCTAGCGCTTTTAATCGATGACTTACAGAAATTGTGGAGCGAGGGGGTGCAGGTGTGGGATGCATACAAGAAAGAGAATTTCATCTTACGGGCCTTGATATTTTGCACCATAAATGATTTCCCGGCCTACGGAAATTTGTCGGGGTATAGTACGAAAGGAGCGAAAGCTTGCCCTATTTTCCTAGATGAAACTGAGAGCATGTGGTTGCGAAACTGCCGAAAAACAGTGTACATGGGTCACCGTAGGTTTCTTCCGGTGCATCACGCCTACCGTAAGAAGAGGAAATCATTTAACAGGAAGCCTGAGAAGGGATCAACCCCAATGTTTCTGACCGGTGAGGAGATTTACTCTTGTGTGAAGGACATCAAAGCTGAGTTCGGTAAGTGTTGTAAACCTCGAGAAAAAAATGTTTGGAAGAAGAGATCGATTCTTTGGGATCTACCTTACTGGGAGCACTTACAAGTTCGACATTGCATTGACGTCATACACGTAGAGAAAAATGTCCGTGACAGTTTGATTGGTTTGTTGTTGAACATTCCGGGAAAGACAAAGGATAGTGTCAAAGTTCGCCGTGACATGGTGGAAATGGGGATAAGGACTGAACTTGCACCTTTGAAGAAGGGAAAGAGTAAATACCTCCCACCGGCCTACTATACGTTATCCAAAAGCGAAAAAATAGAACTCTGTCGGTGCCTGCACGGTGTGAAAGTTCCATGTGGGTATTCCACAAACTTGAAAAAACTTGTGTCTATGAAGGACCTAAAATTGGTTGGCACGAAATCCCATGACTGTCGTGTGCTGATGTCACAAATGCTTCCCATTACTATCAGAGGTATTCTCCCAGTTAAAGTCAGAGAGACAATCACAAAGCTATGTTATTTTTTCAACGCAATATCTTGCAAGGTAAGTACGTGCACTCGTACTATAAGTTATAATTAATTAGCTCCAGTTGTGGAGCTTAATTAGAAGATTTTTCTGATATGAATATTTGGCGCAACTGTGTCCTCGCAGATAATTGATCCGGATGGACTGGACGCTTTGCAACACGACGTGGTTACAACTCTTTGTCAACTCGAGATGTATTTCCCTCCATCCTTTTTTGATGTTATGGTCCATCTGATTATTCACCTTATCAGATAAATTAAGTTTTGTGGACCCGTATGCTTGCGCTATATGTATCCATTTGAGAGATTTATGGGTGTATTGAAGGGATACGTAAGGACTCGTCGTCGGCCCGAGGGGAGTATCATGGAAGGTTATGCCGCCGAGGAGGTGATTGAATTTTGCACAAGTTATATGGCCGGGGTTGACCCAGTTGGCATTCCTAAGTCCCGACACGAGGCAGGCTTCAAGATATCGGAACGATTGGATTCAAAGCTATCGTCCCCGCCCGTGATGTGTACGTGAAATCACATTTTTGGGTCTTAAAATACATGATGGAGGTCGAGCCATACATACACGAGCATAAGGCAATGTTACGGTCACATAATCCTTCAAAGCCAGAGATTTGGGTCACTAGAGAACATAACAGGAAATTTGCTGGGTGGATCCAAGAAAGAGTCACGCAAGCTGTCGAGGGCTACATAAGTGAAACTGTGACATGGTTGGCTAGAGGCCCAAGATTCACTGTAGGGACTTGGCAGGGGTACAACATCAATGGGTTTTCATTTTACACAAGAGCTCAGGACACCAAAAGCAGTATGCAATGTAGCGGAGTGACACTGTTTGCTATTTCCGAGGATGCCAGGGCAGTAAGGGGCTGAACTCATATTACGGTGCTATTGATAAAATATGGGGCTCGATTACAAATTATTTAAGATTCCCTTGTTTCGATGCCAATGGGTCGAAATCTCTGGAGGTGTTAAAGTTGACAGTTACTGATTTACTCTCGTCGATCTCGATAGAGTCGAACACCAAGACGATCCATTCATACTTGCAAAGCAAGCCACACAAGTATTCTACATCGTTAACCCGGCCAATCCAAAGTTGCACATTGTTCTCCACAGCAAGAGACCTATTGTTGGGGTCGAAGACGTTGTCGACGAAGAGGAGTATAACCAGTTCGATGAAATACTTCCGTTTTTAGAGGACATTCAATCTATCCCTACTAAAGATATCGACGAAACAACGTATCCGTGAGATGATCACGAAGAAGGATTATGGGTTGAGAACCATTGATGACTATTAATTTCTATTTGAAGGAAAAATACCAAGAAAATAGCCCACAAGTTGTGCATCAAGGTGAGGAACTTATCATTAATACATCCGGCAATATATTTTTCTTTAGAACTTAATGATAATCTTGTTCACAGCATTAATTTATCTCAATTTTAGTTCACAGCATGAGTTCTAACATGTACAGTACCTTTATATTGTAAGAACTTAATGCTTCCCTTCAAATTTTCTTGCCAAAATCCCATTGCAGCCTCTTGCTTCTCCAAGAGGCCTGAAACATCATTTTCCAATGCCTTGCCCACTTCAAAAATTAAGCTCTGGAAAAAATTTACTTGTTCTAACAGTATTTTGTGTTCGTACCATTAGAAAGAGTTGGCCACTCTAACGGAATTTTCTCAAACTACCGTGAGAAAAGTGCACCTACATGGTTTGACGGTATTATTTAGTTATACCGTTAGAAGAAAACAATTAGTCTGACGGTATTTCTTGTTTGTATCGTTAGAAAAGGCCCTCACTACTTTATTAAACTTCGCCCAAGAGTTTCCCTCCAATCGAACCGTTCCAACTTCTAGCACTGTGTCTCTTCGAGCGCGAAAACCCCAACCCTCGCCAGCGACCACTTCCTCACTACTGCACGACGATCGCCGCCTGGATCACGGTTCGCCACTGCCGCCAGTCCTTATTTTTGTCCTTCTCCGGCCGCCGCTGCATTCTACACCGCCTCTCCATCGTCACACCTGATCGCCGTAAAATACCCTAATTCGTCGTTCTTTTTCCAGCATCTTCCTTATTTGATCTTAGTGTTTTTTACACTATGGTTCGCTATTTTTCTCCGCTCATGATTTGGAATTAAACTAGGGTTCCCTATTGTATAGGATTTTGTAAATTCCGCAGGCATTTTGTAAATATGTTCCAGTGCTATAATGAACTTATTTTGAGATTTGAAATTATCTATACTTCTGTATGTGTGATCAATTGTATCCAATTTTCATGTAATGTACTTTATATGTTGAAGGTGTTCTTAAACATCTTCTATCAGTATCTCATCTATTTGCCGATAGAAAAAATTATTATATTCTATTGGTAAATCATGTGTTTACCGATAGAAAAAATTTCTGAACACTTCAACAATTTTAGTATTATTTTTGTTGTTATGGTTCATATCTTCTTGTTCCATTCCATCTAATTGTGTCAATCTGGCCTGCTATATTACACAGGCCAAGAAACAATCAGTACCCTATTTTCTATGTGTGTTCATTTTGTCATACAAGTTCAACAAGTCTTAAAACTTAGGATCTGGAAGGACATGAACCATGCAATCCCACCTAGAGAGAATACTTTCAGTTTTTTACACTCTCATTGAAACCAAGAAGAATTAGTCTCCAATTAATCCTCAACTGAGTAATGGAACTCCAAGAAGAATTAATTTCCATATGAACCTATTTTGAGATTTGAAATTACCTATACTGCTATATGTGTGATCAATTGTATCTAATTTCCATATAATGTACTTTATATGTTGGTACTGGTGTTCATAAACATCTTCTATCGGTAGTTGCTGTGTTTACCGATAGAAAAAATATTTAAAATAGGTCATTTTACTTTGTAAAACGATTTGGTTTCTGTTTTCATTAAATTTTTGATGGTTTGTTGATGGTTTTTTTTGGAAAGACATGTCGTCGTCTTCATTGGATGATAGTAGTGGTTCGACTAGGACCAAAGTAACTGAAGATGTTGGTTCATCCCAGCGCAAGAGGGTGAGGCGAGGCACGATGACGTTGGGCCGTTTGGCCAAACGCACCGACCTTTCTTGTGAGTTCAACCAATTTGGGAGGCCGATCGGAAAGAATACTGGGAAGTACGCGGCCTACGTTGGGCTGTTGGCGAAAGAAAGGGTGAAGATCACCGTCCAGAGCTGGAAGGATGTGACAGTGGACGAGAGGGATAGGTTGTGGGCAGAAGTGAAGGTTAAATTAACCGAAATCACTGAACTCTTTCGTAATCATGTTCTCTTGGCTTATCCTAAAGTTTAACTAACTCGTGCTTGTATGCATTGTTTGAAAACAGGCTAAGTGGAACATCCCCGACGATAAACCTAGGACGGCCTGCTTGAAGGACATGAACGGAACATGAAAAACCTTTAAGAGCTGGCTCGTCAGTACCTTCCTCGCTGCGGGGAAATCTCCTTCAGAGAAGTACCCCTTCATATCGGAGGAGGTATGG
Source organism: Pharus latifolius (assembly GCA_019359835.1). Classification (NCBI taxonomy): domain Eukaryota; kingdom Viridiplantae; phylum Streptophyta; class Magnoliopsida; order Poales; family Poaceae; genus Pharus; species Pharus latifolius. The sequence continues at coordinate 68,294,729 of CM033324.1, forward strand.
GAAGAATTCACCAAGCAGAAGGGGACCGACGAGTTCAAGGCCCTTAGCGAGAAGAATAAGGCGATCCAAAAAAGGAACGACCACCCACATCGGCTCGGATCCCGGGGCTATGCGGGGAAGGAGGAGTAGTGGAGGAAGGAGGACGAGCAAAATTTTGTTGTCGACTCCCCAGAGTTGCCGCTCTCCGAGATCCAGGATGCGAGGTGCAAGCGGTGGTGGAGGAGGAGAGGGTCCGTGTCGTCCACGGGGTCTGTGGAGTTCCCAAACCCTAGGGACGCCGAGGTTGTGAAGCGAATAGTAAGTTGGCTAACCTCGTAAACTGTGTGCGCACAAGTGTATATATGTATTTGTCTCACAAGGTAGTTTTAAATGTAACAGATATCTTTTGAGAAGGAGGCAATGGAGGGATTGTTTACCCCACAGAGGGAGAACGACATCCTCACCCGGGCTCTAGGAAATAAGGAGCATCCCGGGTGGACATGGACCGTGGGAGTCATTGTTGAAAGGGATCTAGGATATCAACTAGAGGGGGTGAATAGGCGATTTTAACAATTTAGCAATTAATCAAACAATGTATAGATAATGAGAGCAAATAAATAACACAATATGAACAAAGCACAATTCCAACACAAGGATATATCCCGTGGTCTCAGTGATTTGCCGATCACCCCTAATCCACGTTGAGGCAAACTCAAATCTCTAACCGCTCCTCTTATCTAGTCAACCTTCTCTCGAGAAGTGACCTAGATCTTGAGCCGGATTAGTGCGATGAGTTATCCAAACCTCGATTTCACTATGATGCACTTTACCGCTCCGGCAAGGTGTGCTCAACCCTTTCACAAGACGTTTTGAGCCTTCTTCACAATCTTCCTTGAAGAGCTCTCCAAAACCCTTCTCCTAGCCGTCTAGGAGCAGGCAAACTCCAAGAGTAACAAGCCGGTGATGATCACTTAGCCTTCTTCTAGTGCCACGAGGATGATTTAATGATCTAGATGCAATGCACTAGAAGATCTCAAATGCACACTCTCACAAATTCGAGAATTTGAACCCTAGAGTGTATGAAATGTGCTAAAGCTCTCAAGGATGATGACAATGCTCAAATTATGCCAAGAGTAATGAACAGGGCCGTGCATGGGAGTATATATACCCCCACAATAAATATAGCCGTTACAGGCCGTTGGGAGAAAAAAGCTCACTTGGCGGTCAGACCGCAGGTATAAGCTCGGTCAGACCGCCGCAATTGCAACGGCATTAAACAGGCGCAATAAATGCTCAACTGCCCTTGTCAGGCACACACACGGTCAGACCGGAGCCTATTTCGGTCAGACCGTGAAGCTGTCCAGAGACGACCTAGTTTCTGGACACCTTATACGGTCAGGCCGAAAAATACGGACAGAACGGCCATACGATCAGACCGTAGTACAAAAACACGGTCAGACCGATTTCACGGTCAGACCGGTCTAATAAAACGGTCAGACCGTAATAGCTCAAAACAACAGAAAGATAGTTCATGAGGTTCCAGGAGACTGATCTAGGTTTTAACTGCGGACAGACCGACCTTATAAAGGTATATACTATACTAAGACATAACGTCGGTCAGTCCGAGAATTCTAATCGGTCAGTCCGTGAATTCGGTCAGACCGGTCCAACATACGGTCAGTCCGACTGAGACAGTGCTGAGCAGAATTGAGCTGAAACAAGCATATTCAAAGTATATGACCTTCTAGTATGCAATGCAAGTTGATTTTATGATTTGTGGCACATAGATGAAGTATTTTGTGATACACCACATGCTCCTCTTAATAGTACGGCAACTATCCTAAAATCCGGTCAAAATTCTTCTCTAATCAACTTAGACCGGTAAAAATGGAAAAGACCCTATTTCGTACCTTTGCCCTTTTGATCAATGCCCTTTCTTCATCATGAGGCTCTTTCTTCGCCTTTCATTAGCCCGTCTTTAAAGTTTCTTCTTTACACAACTAGGCAGGTAACGTTAGTGTAGCATTTGTAGTTGTCATTAATTATTAAAACACTCTTTAGGGGCCTAGAAGCTACAATTGTGTCGTGGAAGGCCGGTTTCACAAATCCGGCTCCACCGAGGAAGAAGGCTCGCTCCTGGAAGGAGAAGGAAGCGAAGCTCTCCAAGAAGATACGGGCTGAGGTATAGGCGGAGATACGGGCTGAGGTATGGGTGGAGATACGGGCTGAGGTGTAGGACGAGGTCGAGTCCTCGGTCGCACATATGAGAGAAGAGTTTGCACAGCTGAAACAAGCATTGCTGGCCAAGAGTGCAAATGCAGATCCCCAGGGCGACGGTACCCCGCGGGGTCGGATCAGCAGTTGCTCTTCGAAGGTCCTCGCGGATACAGTGGATCTACTTGAAGTATTGCAAGCCTTCAGCTATGCACTTAAGTTCTGTTAGAGTTATTTCGCTAACTTGTTTTAATTGTTACAAATTTGCAGAAGCCGGAGAGCTGCAGCCTACTAACTCACCTAGGCGACCGGCAGGCAGTGGTTGCCCACGTGTTCATATATCCGTCTGGGGAGGATGTCTGGATCCACTGCGTACTTCTGAGGTTGGGGTTCGCAAAGGTACAGGTGGACATGGCCATGCCGGGCTACAACGATTCTCCGTTGCCAGTCCCAATGGAGGAAATGCAAACACTTGCTGAGGCAGTGGGCTCCTACGTACAGTGGTCCAAGAAGTGTGTTGTAATACAGCAGGTAAATCCTACACATTTTAGATTACATCCTACTAAGTACACTCAACTTGCAAAATCTAACATACGTGTTCATTAATTGAAGTGGCCTGTCGGCGTACTACCAGGGGACTGCGCCCCCAGCGCAGGGCATGAGGGATCTCCTGCGGACCTGAACACAGCAAAGACAGCCTCGACCCCAGCCAGCGGATCCACGGCTTCACCTTAGAAGAAAGCCGCCATTACCTCGCCCTTGCCTTCGAAGGTACGCGCTCAGTCCCCAGCAAAAGGCAAGGGCAAAGGCAAGGGCAAAGGGCGAAAGGGACAGTCGGAGAGGTTCAGGAACGGGTTCCCACTCGTGTCGGAGGCAGCTTTGTGCAAATTGGATCGATCAACTAGAGACCTCCACGAGTGGTACCTACACCGAGCTCGGCGCAACCTGAACTTCTTAGTTCCCTACAGTCCTGGGCAGTTCCATCGTGAGCCCAGGAGTATATCCTTGGCACACGAGGATCTGTTCGACCTCTACAACTGGCAGGAGCTCGATATGTCCATCATACGGACTGGAGTCCTGTGAGTTTGCTGATCCTATATATTGCTATTTTCTAACTCTGTTGCTAACTCTATATTGTTGTAGTTCATTTGAAATGTAGTAACTTTCTGTGCAATACTAATGTCATCCTTTGCATACAGGTGCATGTACAGGCTAGCATCAAAGGCTACGTGTGACAAGGTGGGTTTCCTCGACCCAAAGAAAATAAGCCTCACGATACTAGAGCACGGCGCCGCGCACGCTGAGCAATACATATTCAAGGCACTGATGGTGCAGTAGGATAGGGAGTTCATTCTGGTGCCGTACCACCAAAGGTTAGTGCATTTCGTACTAATTTAACTCAATCTTGTATGTTACATCTGAGATATACTTTGAGCTAGCGGTTCTCTTGTACATACAATGTAGGGGCCACTGGGTCCTCCTCGTGATCTGTCCGTGGAGGAACGAGGTGTACTACCTCGATTCAATGCGCGACAGGTTACCGAACGAATATGTCACCAAGGGGAATATGGACACGTAAGTAACATGTTTGATTTAAATTTTGACCTCACTAGCTAATGATAACACATTAACCGACAACGCTAACTGAAATGCAGGGCTTTCGAAAATTATGTGTCCACTACATGGAGGCATGCCGCACCACAGGGCTCCCGAATTTCTTGGAAAGAATATGAGGTACTCACGAGTCCTTTAGTTTATGATTAATTAGTTTATGGAAGGAATAGCTAACATGTCTTGGCATATGCAATTATCTCAGTGCCATCAGCAGCCAGACTCATGGGAATGCGGGTTTTATGTGCTTCACTACATGTACGACCTAGTGCGGACAAACTTTGCCCAATTCCCTGAAGTAAGCATCTTAGCTAACTCAAATTTGAAAATTGGATGTCACGTTCAAAACTAGGAAGTTAATTACTTAGTATTCACACATGCTTGCAGATCGCCATGTCCAAAGACAAATACGACAATGCAAAGATTAGAGAGCTCTGACAAATCTGGGCACAATATGTTATGGACGAAGTTGCGTCCAACCAACAGCCATGACAAGCTTTTGGATCACTTCTTGTAATTTTTCTCTTTTTCGTGTACTCTCTGTGCATAGATTGTTTATAGTCTTATTGGTTAGTATTTGTATGCAATCTATGAATAACTGTCCATATTGGTTAGTATTTGTATTGGTTCATATATATGTGAATAAATTGAATGTGAATAAATGTGAATAACTGTGTAATGTGTCAATCTGTTCAATGTATATGTGAATGTACCCTTTTTTGCATCTGTACTGTAATGTGTATCCAGCCTTTTCTAATGGCTAAAAATAGCAAGCAGAGATAGAAAACAACAACATTTTCTAATGGTAAACTACCAAACAACCGTGAGAACACTACCATTTTTTCTAACGGTACACTCTTAATTAGCCATTAGAAGAGTGTGCGTTTTTCTCACGATAAACTACCAAACAACTGTGAGAATACTACCATTTATTCTAACGGTATACTCTTAGTTACCCGTTAGAAGAGTGTGCCTTTTTCTCAAGGTAAACTACTAAACAACCATGAGAATACTACTTTTTTTTCTAACGGTATACTCTTAATTACCCGTTAGAAGAGTATACATTTTTTTGATGATAAACTCGCACATCACCGTGAGAATACTGTTCGTTTTTCTTATGGTATACTACTAATTAACTGTTAGAATAGTTTACATTTTTCTAATGGATAGTGCTAGTTAACCGTTAGACTAGAACAATTTTTCTGACGGTTATCTACAAAAATGCCGTTAGAATATGTGACTTTTTCTAACAGTTATTTCCCGTTAGAAAATTTCTTGTCTTGTTCTATCGTGTCTATCTCTAACAATACAAAAACCGTTAGTAGAAGTGTGTTTTTTACCGTTAGAAGAAAGCATTTCTGTACTAGTGTGTCCTTCTGCATTGTTACGAAGTGTGTCTTGAAGAGGTTCTTCATGCCTATTCAATCACGGACAAACCCAATCAGAAGATGGTTGTACCAATGGAAAGCAGAGCCAGTTAATGTCCCTAAGAATTGCCTTAGAAGAGGTGAGAGATTGTTAGCAGTGTCCCCACAAGCTGCTTCAAAGTATGCTAAGTGCTCCCTCGCATCGCCGGTTCCATCAAATGGACAAAACTCAGGTGGATGCCATCCAAACGGGAAGGACACTAAATCATGCCATGCTTCATAAGGCTTCTCAAGCTCACTTTCAGGAGTTTGAGGAGTTTTCTGGGCTGTGATCTGCTTCAATCTTCGATTTATTAAGTCTTCCACGTAGTTGTGGCAATCCTTCAATGCAGTAGGTGTTGGTGCAACATTTGCAGCAATGGTGGAAATGGTTGAAAAGAGAGGTGGGGTGCCCACTGTTGGAGTGTGTTGCTCAACACTGCCTACAGGGCGGACTCGTGCAGCAACCTCCAACTTTGCTATTTGAGAATCAACAACTAGTTGGGGCATATCTGATGGTATTTCCTTATGACCAGAATTTGTCAAAGCTTCAACCAGTTGATCAAATTTCGCTCCCAATTCACCAAGCATCTTGTTATACTCGCGATCTCGTTCTTCAAAGGCACGCCGTATGGAAGGATCAAGTGTCGGAGGATCAGCATCTAACCCTTGCTCTTCATTAGCATTGGTTTCATCACCTAGATCGCCTTGACCTGTAGCCATGTTAACTAGAGCAATGTTATCATCACCAACACTAATTCCAAGATATTGTTCCTCATCAGAACGATGGAAGGAGCAAGATCAGAATAGTGTGGTGAATAGGGAGTCACTGAAAAGAGGTTGACTCAGAGTCAGAAGACCCTCTTTCAGCATCAGACTCAACATCGTCTTGCAACGGCTCAGTCATAGAACTTGAAGCTCTTTGACGCGCCCTCATCCTCAAGTAGTTCTCCATGCCTTGTCGAATTGCAACCTCTCATAATTGACCAGGATCCTCTAGAAGACGGGACGCAATGTCGTCATAAGGGCTGGAAGATTGCCCCTTTTCAGTATCTTTTCTTGAAGCGATAGGAAGGCAAGGAAATTTTGCCACTGCTTCTTTTGCAGACATGTCTTAATCTTCTTGTGCTTTGGTAGACTTGGACCAAGAACGGACATCTTCCAAGCGAGGTAAGAATGCCTTTGGGAACACAGGTTTTGGGTTTGGAACTATTACCTCATTCGAAGGGTACGAGAACTCTTGAGTGACAGGTTGTGGCCTCTAGTCAAAGTTAGTATCACCCTCGGGTTGAGATGTCACCATCCCGCAAACCATGGCATCTTCTCCAATGACTTGAGTACTTGACACCTCAATCATTGGTGCAAGAGCTTCTGTAGTCTCCTAGGGAGGAGTTATCACAGCCTCTGGTGGTGCTTCCTTCATGATAACGTCATTTGAGGGCTCAACTTCTTGTCTTGAAGAGGTTGAAGGTGCCTGAACTTGCACAGCTTCCTGGGGGAGAATGATCGATCGGAGCCGTCTTCGGTTGGGAACTCCTGCACCCTGAGATGATGTTCCTACAAGGGTTAATGGAAATGATAGGGATGATACCTTCTCCTTTTTTTTTGCTTGGGCTTGGAACATCTCCAACTAGTTGATCATGATGCCACCTTGGAGCTAAACGGTCAATAAGGTAATGATACCTTTGACTCTATTCTAGCATCGGAGAAATGCGGAACATGATGTTCTCATCATCAGGACGGATGCTGCCACCGGGCTGGACATGAACTTGTACATTTTTCTGTACAAGATCCTCCAACTCTTGGCGCAGCATACGACGGTTCCTCCTACGCCGATCACGGTTGTGTTGATTGATTGTAGGGACATGAGGGACCCTGGGCAGGCCAGGTGGTGTCAGAAGAAGAGGAGGAGCCTAACAAGGAGACATCCAAGTGCATCTTGCTTGAGATGGCAAGTCAACTTGCTTTCTAGGCGAAGTAGGTACCTGCAAAGAGCCCCTGCCTTGCCAAGATAAAGTTGATGTAGGTGGAGCAGTCCGCACACGCCATTGTTGATGGACACATGGCAACTGTTCTGGCCTACGAGACCACTGGTTCCAACGAGGTGGTAGTGGTACTTGTCTAGGCTGGTAAGTCAATATAGCTGAAGGCCTTTGATGAGGTGCCCAAGTTTGGTGCATGTGCTGAGGACGACATCTTGAGGCGTCATGTCTTGAACTCCTTCTAAGATGAGAAGTGGAGTCAGGAATGTCACGACCTCGCAACCACTCTTGTAGACTCTTCATTTGTGTTTGCAGTTGTTAAAGTTTTTGTTGGATCTCATCAGCACCAAGAGCAGGTATCTCATTCAGTAACACCGCGAACTTGTTATCAGTACTGGATGGGCCAGCTTCCGTAGAAACATGGAAGCATGACTCCCAACCAGTTACCTTAACTTCGGGGGTGAAAGAACCTGTCGGACCAGGCATTCTTGCTCGCTTAGTCGAATGGCGCCTCTAGAGCTCCCTTATGATGGCAAGTCTTAGCAAGTCCTTGCGATTCCGAATTACCTATTCATCAGGGAACAAGTCATAGGGCGGCATCACTATATAGGGATACCGACAAGTCCTGTCAATGAGATCACTCGCGCAACAACACGGGCGATGCGGGCACCAAGTTGCTCCTTCAAGGCACTCACCTTATGGTATTTCCTTCTGAGATTGTGCAGCTTGTTAGGATTGAAGGCGCAGCTTGTTAGGATTGACATATGCCTCCATAAAGTATAGGAGGCATTCTCCAGTGCATTGAACAGCTCAACCTCAGCACGTTGCACGCCTGGAGTAGGCAGTGCAGGACTGATGAGTGGAGCATCCACACGAAGAGAGGTAGCATGGTGCTGCCTGTTGGTGGCTTGCTGACGAAGTTGTTGAGCAGCTTCAACGTCACCTTGAATGTCAGTGAAGACAACATTCTTCAGAAGGTTGCGTGCTTATATCATCAAGGCGCGACACTCCTTCTTTGCTTTAGTAGAGGCACATTTATGTGCCTTCTTTGACTCAAGTCGCTAGGAACTCCACAGGCTCTTGAGTCTGGTGAAATTATGTTGTGTAACTGTACTTGAAGATTGCCACTGGAGGCAATGTCCCAAACTAAATCATTAGAACTTCCTCGTTTGTGTGAGCAAGTTTGTTGAGGAAGAACTCACCTACAAAAGGGGTTCCTTGATCAACTTATGCATCATCACATATATGCGCTCTACAAATGAGCTGCATGATGAATGGAATGCATGCACTCTATAGACGAGCAACCATATGAATGATGGATGAAAGACAAAGAGCATGCAGAAGCGAGTCAGACGACCATCGGAGCACAACAAAGATGAGAGGAGAACCATGTCCCATCGGGCGTGCCATTTTGTTTCGCCAAGAAGATCTCTCTTCCAAGAAATTGGCCCATTTTTTGTGTTGTGAGTGTGCCAGTATACATAAGTATACAAATAAAAGGGTAGAGAATGCACAATCTTAGGAAACACTGTACTTTATTAATTCTGAAAAGAATTATAAGTTACAGGTCCCTTTGGGATTTACAATCTCTCATTGCGCTAAAAAAAGTACATCTTGACTTCAAAGGATTGCATGGTTCATGGTTCCTTAGATCTTTTTGAAAAGCTCCTGGTTAATTACATATCTAGAACAAGTCCACAGAAAATCTTTGATTAAGCTTAGCTGATGGTCGTTGTCTTCAAGCTTCAAAATAACTTTGCCCTTTGATGAATGTATGCAATGCGTATGCCCATGTATGCAAGTATGCAAATCCATAGCTTCGTCAGTCTATGGTGCTATCACAAAATGTGGCCTTCGCCTCATCGGTGCCCGACCAGGGGGTTGTTCGGCCTCGTCGGTCGTGAACAAATGGATGCCTTCGCTTCATCAGTACCCAGCATGAATGGAGTCCGGCTTCATCAGTCACGGACAAAAAGCATGTCGCCTTCACCTCATCAGTACCCAGTGACATGAAAAAGTGGATGAAAATGACTTGTGATAACAACTTGACTTCCTTAGGTTCAGGAAAAGCACATTGCATGCTAGACAACCCATTGGAATATCCATCAAGGACTTACTAGGATTTAGACTTGTCTAGACAGCTTCAGACATGATTAATCATTGCACTGGCTCCTCTTCGACTAATTGTATGGGAGCCTTTCTGGCCTCTGATTGGCTTGAAACTTAGAGGAATAGTTTTTGGAAAGATCCTCAATTGTTCATCAAAATTTGAGATCAATCAGACCGTCGGATTAGAAAGTATCTTCATTACATTACTTGTACATCAAAATGGAATTCAGCAAGACAAAGTTGTTTGCAATGGTCTTTATGGTCTTCTGGTGCTCTTATTGAGGTGAAAATTGGTGGAATTACTTTAGCATGAACCTGCTATTCTCCATAAAAATGTGGGGTAAATCAGACGTCTATATCAGAAGTTATCATCGATCTTCTCCCTTGGGACAAGCTGAATTTTCCTCTGAACAGAGCCTCTCCTCTGGTTGAATTGGATTTTAGAGATCTCTGATTGACTTAAACATTGGTGGAGAAGTTTTAAATAAAGTCTTCTATACACCATAAAAATTTGGAGTCAATCAGATTTTTGGAGAAATTATCATTGATCTATCTCTCATGACGCAAAGTGAACAAGCTTCTGGACAGAGCATCTCTTTTGGTTAAATTGCACATTAAAACTCTTTGATTGACTTGAAAAAAATGGTGGAAATTCTCCTCTTCAAGTCTTCTATTCACCATAAAAACTTAGAGTCGATCGAACTTCTGGATGAGAAGTTACCATTGATCTATCTTCCATGAGGCAAAGTGAACAAATTTCTAGACAGAGCATCTCTTTTGGTCAAATTACATCTTATAAATCTTTGATTGACTTACCAATTAGTGTACATGCTCCTCTTCAAGTCTTATATCCACCATAAAAATTTGAGATCAATCGGAATTCTGGATGAGAAGTTATCATTGCTCTATCTCCCATGAGGCAAAGTGAACAGGCTTCTAGATAGAACATCTCTTTTGGTCCACTTACACTTTAGAAATCTTTGATTGACTTGAAAATTTGTGGACATGCTCCTCCTCAAGTCTTCTATTCACCGTAAAAATTTAGGGTCGATTAGACTTCTAGATAAGAAGTTATCATCTATCTAACTCCCATGAGGAAAAGTGAACAAGTTTCTGGATAGAACATCTTTTTTGGTCAAATTGCACCTTAGCAATCTTTGATTGACTTGAAAATTAGTGGACATGCTCCCCTTCAAGTTTTCTATTCACCATAAAAAATTTGGAGTTGATCGGACTTCCAGATGAGAAGTTATCATCGATCTATCTCCCATGGGGCAAACTGAATTTCCTGGAGTTGATCGAACCACTAATTGGATCGCACCCGAAAGTAGAACTTAGGCTTGACCGAATTGCAAGTCCCGATCTGTCCATGGTCAAAATAGACCAGTTGATTGAACTGCTAATTGGATTGCACCCAAAAGTAAAACTTAGGCTTGACCGAATTACAAGTCCCGATCTGTTCATAGTCGAAATAGACCAGTTGATCGAACCGCTAATTGGATCGCACCCGAAAGTAGAACTTAGGCTTGTAAGATCGAGGATGCCGACTAGAGGGGGGGTGATTAGGAGGCTTTTAAATTTTCTTCCCCGCTAAGCAATTTTAATCACGATAATTGTTTGAGCTAAATATACAATGAGGCTTAAAGGCAATTTAAACAATTTGTTGCACTCAACTAAATGAACTATTCAATATGACAAGAAAGAATGGTGAATTTAGCAATTGTGTCAAGATGAATATAAAGCAAGTATGAAATACGCAATTGACACAATATTTTTACCGAGGTCTCGGAGACTCGCCCGATCTCCCCTACTCCTCGTTGAAGCGCTCTCTCGGAGCCTCGCTTCTATATCCACGAAGGATATCTCACTAGGGTTGCTCCTTCTCCACACCGGATAGGCGAACACCACACCTTTCACAATCTTTTGCCGGCCTCTCCGACAAACTTCAATTGGAGAGATCTCGGCTCTCCTCCGGCACCGTCTAGGCGAAGGCGATCACCAAGAGTAACAAACCGGATGCGCTTTCACTTGAATCAACCACGTGCTAGAAGCTCAATGATGCAAATGATATGCTCAACACTCTAGCACTAGCAATCTAATGGAGATGAAGTGCACTAAACACTCACACAATCTCCCTCAAGCTCTTTCTCAAATCTACTCAAGATTTGGGCTCAATTCTAGCCTCTAAATGCAATAACTCAAATGCAAATCAATTGGCTAGGTTTTCAGCTGAAGAATGAACTCTTTGAGCACCCAAAAATGAAGCCAAACACGAAGTATTTATAGCCTCAACGAAAAACTAGCCGTTTGCAAGAAACCGGGCCAAAAATTGTACAGGCCGGACATTGTCCGGCCAGTACAAAAATTTCAGCCGTTGCAAATGTGTCAGTGACCGTTGGGCGAAATTTGTGAAGGCCGGACGGATACCATTTGTCCGGACAAAACGTCCGGACAAATGGATATGTCTCTGTTAACTCTCGGCTCAAAAAACTTGTACAGGCCGAACAATGTCCGGCCATTTCAGACACTGTCCGGCCACCTCGGACAGATAGCCCCGGACGGATGCATTTGTCCAACCACTGCACACTGACAGTAAAACATGCATAACTTTTGATCCAGAGATTCGATTGAGGTGATTTTTGGCTTCTTAGAAAGATAACTCAGAGCTCTACAATTTTGTCAACAGGAGAAAGACCTAGAAAGGTCTAGAAACTTCTAGAAAACTCAGAAACTTTCCTACTGTCAAAATATTCAAGCCAAAACATCTCAAATGCAATTTTAAAGTATTTGCACATACGGATTTGCCGTTTTCTCGCGAATGTGATTTGTGTCACTTAGCAACGACCACGACCACACAGGTCTTGACATCCGATCGAAAACAGGTGGTCGATAGGGTTTGGTCGAGCGTACGCAAGCGAGTTGAAGACTGGTACGACCAGTCCGAACTCCTACGACCACGCCCAAACCCTAAACAGAAAGCCGCCAAACAAGCGACACGACCACGACCACGTATCAACACTGATACGATCAGAACATGCAAATACGACCACGACCAGCTCTAGATAAATAAACCAATTTAAACAGCTGGCGATCACAACTAAGTGCAGTTTTCAAAACATTTAATCTAATACACATGAACTACACTTAGACTCACTAGCAATGCAAGACACTAGTGCAAGATGATATGAATGCATCTGAGATTCCGCACTAGATAGATTCAAGCTACTAGTTTCCGACCCCTCTTATAGTACGGTCAAACTAGTAAAAAGAAACCTATCAACCCGGTTTGTCTCCAAACACCGAGACCGGTAAAACCCTAAGAAAACAATCCTTAATCTTGGATTTTACCTTAGGTGAAGTTCGACCTCGTGAAGTTCGACCGTTCGACGCTTGTCCCCGCAAGGCTCGACCTCGCTAAGCTTGACCTCGCGAAGCTCGACCACTTGACACTTGTCCTCGCAAAGCTCGACCTTGCTAAGCTCGACCTCGCTCGAGATGTCTCATATCGACTTCATCCTCTTCACACCCTTGCTCGCTTTTATCCTGCAATCAAAGTGAGACTACAATACGTACACTCAATACACAACATTAGTCTCATATATAAGTCGTCATTAATCACCTCCAGAGAAACTACTCCACACAGGAGTTAGCTCAACGGTTTCTCTTTCAAATGACATGACAAACTATATTCAACGAGTAGCAAATGAGTATACGATAAAATACAATCATATAGATCGTAGATGATAAACACATACGCACACGATCTATACTACTCATATCATGATATCAATCAACCTAGATGACCAAAGTGATGAGCTCCCCCTCAACATATGCATCGATATAAAATTCACAACTGGAGTCATCAGTCTCAGATTTAACGTATTACATTTTGATCAATCAATCAGCACAAGCTTGATGTAATCATCGAGCTCCTCCTCTACATATGCATCAATATCAAACCCGCAACTGAGGAAACATCCAATTCAGGGTTTACCGATAATCAATTCAATTCACTTGTGCTAAATCAGGATTTATCTAATTTGTCATTTGACCATCAAAACTGACATCTTCAGATTAACTTTAATTACAATGGATTTATCCAAATCGTCATTAATCATCAAAACCTAGATACTAAGATCTACCTAGATCCAACAAGGCTTTACTGAATTGCAAGTCCCGATCTGTTCATGGTCAAAATAGACCAATTGATCGAACTGCTAATTGGATCGCACCCAAAAATAAAACTTAGGCTTGACCGAATTGCAAGTCCCGATCTATTCATGGTCGAAATAGACCAGTTGATCAAACCGCTAATTGGATCACACCTGAAAGTAAAACTTAGGCTTGACCGAATTGCAAGTCCCAATCTGATCTGGTTTTAACCTACAACTAAAAAAAATTCATCGGGGCTCTCTCTGGATCGGGGCTCCCTTTGCTCCATCTTCAGGCGTGGGCTTACACGGGCACCAACAAACAGGCCTTCCTCTTAATGCAATGCATAATGATGATGCACACTTTAAGATTGATCAACACTCACCCATGGAAACCTTCACGGACTTAAGTGGATCTGCAAAAAAAAAAAAAGAAGGCTCCCTGGTCGAACAGAGAGGCCTTGGTCTTCTTCTTCTTCTTCTTTGGATGACGCCAGTCTTCTGTCGGTCTTCCGTGCACCTCCCCTCCACCTGCCTTGCACCTACTCCTGTGCTCCAAAAGACTAGCACCCCTCTCTATTTATGGAGGCTCTAGGTTGGTTGCAACCATCCAACAAATAAAGATATTTAGGAGATTTGAATTCGAATAGGAGATATATTTTGTTATTTAAGTAAACAAAAGGATAAAGATAAAGATTATCCCCTTTAGGGCTTTGAATTTGAATAGGAGATAGAGTTTTGTTATTTAAATAAAAGAAATAAAGTTAGAGATAAGTCCTATTCAAATTAAAATTGAATATGCATGGCTGAAACCGGGTCGAATTTGACCAGTCCGAGTCAGATCCGAGTTAGATCAGATCCAATTCGACCAGTCAAAGTCGGATCCAAATTCAACCAGAGCACTCTTGAAGAAAATTTCGACCAGACCACTTTAGTAATGGATTTCGACCAGTTTTGAGGGGCATTTCGACTAGCACACTTTGGCAGTAATTTTGACCATCTTTTTGAAGGTCATTTAGACCACTTTTCTGAACGTCATTTCGACCAATTTTGAAACCATTTCGACCAGTTTAAAGATCATTTCGACCAGACCAGTCTCAAATGTAATTTTGACCAGACCAGTTTAGGGAAAGGTTTCGACCAGACTAGGTTGGGAGCCTTTTCGACCAGACTAGTTTGCGAATTGGTTTTGACCAGTTGGTCTTTAAGGTCATTTCGACCAGGTCACTTTTGAAGGAGATTTCGACCAAGCATCTTTTGACCAGGTGGTATTGACCAAGTTCTTGACCAAGTTTTTGACCAGTGGGACCTTTGACCAGGTTTTGACCAGTGGGGTCTTTGACCATGTTTCACTTACTAATAAATATTGTATTTTTATTTTAACCCCTCCTCTCTTTTTGGTCATATGGGTCCTTTGTTTAATGAACTTCTTGTTACAAAAACTCATCAAATAGTTACATTCTACTCTAATCAGTTTGTTTTAGAAATTGAGTGAGTTCAAATCGAGTCGAGTTAAAGATTGAGATAGTATGTTGGCTCATGCTTTGCTCGCAACGAGCTTGAGTCAATATCAAGTTTATATCCTATGAAATATGGACAACAAAATCTTTAGATGAAAATATAATTTATAACTATAAAAGTTAGAGGAAAATTTATCCGGACAAGGGTGCCCTCACGGTGGCCTTGTAGAAGTACTGAAAAAGACGGAGCGTGCCCTCCGTCCCAGTAGTGGTCTCACACAACCAAAGGAATAGCCTTATCCGGACAAGTGTGTTCGAGGTCAGGTAGTTGAGCGCTACCCAGTATTGCTGCAAGACGTCTCATAACATGGGGTGCACCAGGAGACGGATGCCCACTTCAATGAAGGCCTCGAAGGCAACCACCTCCCCTTGTCGGGGACTGGGGGTGACCTCCTCCTCACTCGAGACCCGGATGTTCCCTTTCAAGAAGACCCTCTGGGACACGAATGCCTCCATATTCTCAAAAGTGAATTCGGTGGCCTTGAGAAAATCGGATGTCAACTTCTCCAGGCCACCTCGACGGTCTTCCCTCACATTTTCGGCGCCATGCTCTCTTCTCAAATCTCGGAAGGGGCTCTCATCAGAAGGGTGCTAACGCCAAACGAGTCAAGAGTTGAGAGTAGGAAGTTTGGGACAGAATTCTCGACGCTTGGGCCCCCCTTTATATAGAAAATGAAGAGCCTTCAGATGGTCGCCACGTGTCCCTAAAAGTGATCCTGGCCGTTGAATTCAAATAGACGCATGGGAACTGAAGTGATGCGTTATAAATATGAATTGTCCCGCTCCCCAGAATGCGTTACCGAGGAACATTGAGGGGATCCCCTAGTAGGGGGTGGTCTCCTCCCCTGATATCGCTCGGTGCACCCCCTGACGCCATCAAGTGTTCTCGAAGGTACGGGGGGCTGCTGTTGGGGAGAATAGTAGTATGCGACAGGGTTTCCCTGGTAGGGGGCCCTCCATTCCGGGGACCGATTCCCCAGGAAAGGGACACCCCCTATCCCGGGAGGTTCTCTGGGTAAGAGCCCCCCTCTGCCCCGAACGATCCTCCGGGTAAGGGACCCTCCCTTCCCCGAACAGCTCCCCGGGCAAGAGACACTCTCTTCCCCAGACGGTTCTTTGGTTAAGAGACCCACTCTTCCCTGAATAGTTCTTTGAGCAAGGAACTCTCCTCCCTAACCCTCCCTCAGGTAAGAGCCCCGCTCTCCCCCGGACGATCCTCCGGGTAAAGGACCTTCCCTTCTCCAGACGACTCCCCTGGTAAGGGACTTTCCCTTCCCTGGGCGGCTCCGCGGGCAAGAACCTGGCTCTCTCCCAAATGACTCCCCAGGTAAGAGCCCTGCTCTCCCCCAGACGGCTCCCCAGGTAAGAGCCCCGCTGTCTGGGGAAGGGAGGGTCCCTTTCCTAGAGGACCGTCTGTGGGACCCTCCCTTCCCTGGATGGCTCCCTGAGTAAGAGCCCTGCTCTCCCCCAAACGATCCTCCAGGTAAGGGACTCTCTCTTCCCCAGACGACTCCTCCAGGTAAGAGGCCCCCTCGTCCCCGGGTAACTCGGGGGTAGAAGTGGCCATGTGTTAGGCATCCAGGCCTTATGCCTTGCGAAAGGACCATCACGCCCCCGATCCGATTGTCACAACTAAGGTAGCCTAATAATTTGTGCCTTTTACGGTCTATATATACCCTTGTACTCTTTTCTTGTAAGACATACTCTCATTTTACATTCAATACACTCAAAACAATAGGCGTGTCTTGGAGCCCTCTCCCCACAAGAGAGCCTCCACAACTGACTAACGTTGGGGAGCGTCGACAAGACTAGAATCCTCATTGGAACCTAAATCTGTATAAATCTTTTGTGTCATTCTTTATGAATGCACGGTGTGGGGTGACCTGTTGCACAATTAGCTCACGTCGCTATGCGCACGTTACACGTAACTAAACCTGCTGTGGGGTTCGTAACACCACGGCATGATGGAACTTCAGAAACGTGTTTAGCGTCGCATTTAGAAAATTCTATAGACCTGAAATTGGCGTCAGGACGAAGAATTTAAAAATACTACTACCAGCTGGACTATCCCTAACTTTTTAAAATCGATCGCCTTTCAACATTTTATTCTTAAAATTTATTTTCTATTATTTTCTAAAAATAAATGCCTATTACCCATCATTGTAATTTCTAAGAATAAAATTTTCTTAGAAATAAATGCCTATTTATTTTAAAATTATGAAATTTATATTTCCGCCAAACCCTCATCTTAATACTCCGTAATCACTAGAGTTGCAAATGAGTCGAGTTCGAGTGAATTACATTCTACTTTGATCAGTTTGTTTTAGAAATTGAGTGAGTTCAAGTCGAGTCGAGTTAAAGATCGAGATAGTATGTTGGCTCAAGCTTTGCTCGCAACAAGCTTGAATCAATCTCGAGTTTATATCTTATCAAATATGGACAAAAAAATTTTAGATAAAAATGTAATTTATAATTAGAAAAGTTAAAGGAAAATTTTTTTTCAGTACTGCAATATTTTTAACATTTTGTATTTTTCATTGAAAGTCTCACTGGTATGTGGATTCGACCCTACATTATTAGCTTCACAAACCACAATTACATAACATTTGCAGTAGTATAGAAATTTTTTTTCTAAAAGTTAAGATCCTAACATGTAATTATATTTAGGGAACACGAGACTATTAGAGGTAGCAATTTTGACATAAAAGTGAAGATTATAATTTAATTCTATCTATTGAAATTTAAATAAAGAGATATTTAAAAAATATGAGCTATATCGAGTCAAAAGTGAGTTGGATGACTAGGTTTGAACTAGCTCGTTTTTCACTTGAGCTAGAAAAAGATTTTCAAACTCAGTTCAATCTATTTTTGAATTGATCTCAAATCAAAGCACAAAAATCCAACTAAACTCGAGCGGTTCACCGATCTCGAGCTTTTCTTCAAGTCCTAGTCATCAGTATATCACCAGTAAATGTAATTAATGTGCCACGCCTACGTACATATGCAATGTAATTGATTCTTTTATAATTTTAAAATTATAAAATAATTTAAAAATACATAATAATACACTGACGAGCTTGTGAGTCGGGAGATAGTATATTGATTGCTTTTTTTTTTTCTACAAAAAATCTTTCTCCGTCAGTTGCTTCTTCTATCTTTGTTTATTTATTATTTGATATAGATACATGAGCTATGCTTCACATTACTAAATAAATAACTCAGAAAATCCTTAAATACAAGAGTATAACAAGTTCTTGACAATTCGTTGAATAATTAAATTTCTTCGAAAACACATCTTAACTTCATTAATTCTATATCATTTTTCTTATAGAACTCTATTACTGTGTACACAAGCATC
This sequence comes from Pharus latifolius, assembly GCA_019359835.1. NCBI lineage: Eukaryota > Viridiplantae > Streptophyta > Magnoliopsida > Poales > Poaceae > Pharus > Pharus latifolius. The sequence goes on from CM033324.1 coordinate 68,313,059, forward strand.
TAAACAAAAAAAAGAAAAGAAAAGATTCCGTTTTGCCGTTCAACTTTGGATCCAGATCCATTTTAGCATCTAAAATTTCCTTTTCTACTATTTTGGTCCAAAATTAGATCCTCTTAAATATAAGAGTTATTATATATATATATATATATATATTCACTCATTGAATCAAATAACAACGAACATTATTGATTATAATAAATTAATATTTTTGTGTTTTACAATTTTTACCCACTCAATATGTACTTTCTATTGTACAATCTGAGAAACAAAAAAGCATCCAGTACTTTCCCTATAATAACTATTCTACTTCAAAGAAACTCATTCCAATTTGAACTGTCAACTTTGAAAATAGTTTTTTTTTGTTCTTCTCATTTAAAGCACTTACATATTTATTAAAAATTGCAACGCTTTGACAAATGAGGTCTACCTGTCAATGACCCCACCCACATGTTAACAACTAAAAAGACTAGATTTAAAACTATCACCAAAATTAGAGCAAAATAGTTCGCATGAAAAGATTAGATCTTGGGAAAGACTAGACTCCAAAGTTAAATTCTGATTTTTTTTAAAAAAACTCATATTATATTATTTTTAACTTAAATTGTACCTACTCTTTAAATCCACCAACAATACTTCTCCATGATATGGGATCATAACTATCAAACAACTTTTTTTTAAGTTTTCAATAAATTATATGGAGACATGATATACTAATTTATACAATTCTAATGTTGGGATATGGTATATATATCAACACTCATTAATTTCGTATGAAGACTCATTACATACTAAGACATTGTAATTTCAGTCCAGTTAAATAGCTAAATCAGTTGAGCCAAAATTGGGCCAATGAATCCAAAAAAATTACTCCAAAAACATTTCATGACATATAAGTAACCAAACTAAGCACTTGATCTTTTTTTGGGTGCTTAAATCTTGGTGAGCTTGGGGGCGACGACTAGGGGATTCTGCTTGGCGATCTGCTCGCGGGCGGCTGTCTTGTAGTCCACGCCGCAGCCGTGAGTCTCGCCGTGTCGGTGCGCCGCGCAGAAGGTGCCGCCGCACCGGCATGCGAACCCCAGCAGCCCCACCTTCTTTCTGCACGCCGCGCACCGGTTCTTGGTCGTCGCCGGCGGCTTGGCCTGCGCCTCGCTTTCCGCGGCGGTCTGGTTGGTCGGCTCCTTGAGCTTGAGCGACGCGAGGTCGGCCGTTATCTTGTCCACAATGGCGCGGTCGTTGGCTGCGGCGAGGTGGGCGAGGTGGTCCCGATAGCACCGGGAGCATAGGTTCTTGGTCGCCGCGCTGCCGAAGAAGCCGCAGCCGTTGGGGCACTTGGCCGCGCCGGCGTGCTCGCCGGAGCCCTGCTTCTCCGCCATAGATCACTGCACAAGATTAATGTTTTACCTCTGCGCGCGATCGAGCTGTGCTAATTTCTTGATGCGAGCAAGTGTAGTGTGGTTTGATTAATTGCTGCATGCCTTTGCTTTTAAAGTGGTCACTCTCTAGTCTCTACTAATCCGATTCGAATCGGATTTTGAGTTTTAGAATACAATCCGATGGAGGCCGATTTATGGGCGTATCCGAATCCGGCGCGGATTAGTGTAAGCTGTGGAACTTAATTATCTTGGTCGTTTGTTTGTGAGAATTAGCAAGATTTTTTAATAACTTATTTAAAAATCACAAAAATAATTTACAGTTTTTTAAATTTACAAAGCTAAGCTAACCTACCACACCTGCACAGTCGCCACCATCCAAACTGGCAGCTGGCCTGCGGCTGCCACATCACATGCTTATACTATATCTATAAGTGGAACAACATAACAAAAATTGGTGTCCATTTTGATCATCTGGATTTCACAAGTTTATTAGGTCAAATGATTCGTGGATCAGAATTATTAATCAGAAGACATTTATCTCAAAAAAATTATAAAATTCTTGGTGTGCAGGTATGTCACCAATACAACTGGTGGCTGTAAGCCTATAGTCAATTTAGTTGACAATTGCACCAATTTTTGTTGCTCAATAATTATGAGTTAATTTTGCAAATTTTAATAATTTAGTATTATTTTTGTGATTTTTCAAAATAGATTATTTAAAAAATTCAAATTGTAAATTCTCTTGAATGAGCTTGACAAGGAGTGAAATATTAGACTCTTTTATATAAATAATCTTTTAAAAAAAGAAAATTGCACATCTAACCCAGTGTTTCAAAAAATTACAAAAATAACTTTTTTAGAAGTGTGGTTGAATTTGAACATGATGTATGGCAGCAGTAGTGTAGCAAATCTCTCTATTGCACAATCAGTGTGCGACAGAGAAAAAAAAAATCAGTCATACTCTGGAAGTGCAATAGTACTATTTTTGATTTTTTTATTAATTCAAATTTAAAATTTTGTACAGAAAAATTACAATTTTTTGAAACCCTGGCTTAGATTTATAATTTTTTTTAAAATGTTATTTCTATAAAATATTCTGAAATATTGACACATGATCATTTAATTACTCTGCGATCCGTTCGCCTTGGTCTACTACCAATATAATAAAACTAGGATTTTGTCCGCACGTGGCTGCGAGGCCTCTACATTCTCTACCGCAACATCTAAAACAAAATGCAAAGTGGAGGCTAAAACTGGTTAATTTCTTATGTTTACGGGCGTTGCTTATCATTTTTTTAGGAGCGTTATAGATTTTAATGCGTTGTAGATTTTAATGTAACATCCAAAAGAGATGGCTTGTTATGAAATATATATATTTTTATTGGATGTCTATAATCATATATATTATCATGGTTGTAATTCTTTATAATCGGGATCATAATCTTATATATCAAAAAAAAATTTATAAATAATTCAAAACAGAAAGATAATTTGAGAAATGACACACAGTTTAACGAAATTGTGAAACTAACCTGATCGTGCGCCAGAAGACGTTTATCGCGGGTGTGAAACGCGACAAAAACGGCCTGCCACCTTTTTCCTTTTCGACCAGCGACATGTACTTTTTTTATTTTGGAACCGCGACAAAAGAGCTAGCACTTTTTTCGATTTCGACCAGCACCTTTTTTATTTTCGACCAGCGACAAGAACCTTTTCCATTTTGGAACTGCGACAGTAAGCTTTTCCATTTTGGAGCCGCGACAAAAAAGAGAATTTCCTCAATTTCTCCTCTGGTCGTTTCCATTGTAATGTTACATAAAATAATAACTTTTTTTATACTTTCCTTGTCGATTTCAAATAATTAACCTTCGAAATTGGAAAATCTCTGATTAGTGCTTAATTAGTATAACTTTTGCTCTAAGTTTCCATCTAAATTCATGCTAAAAAATCTTTTGACGTGATATTTTATGTGAATTTTTGTATCATTTTTACAATCCGCTTTCACGGTTGTGTTTGTTATATTTCAGAGATAATTCGTATAAAATTTGGAAGAATTTCGAGATTGTTTGGATAAAAAACAAAGAAGACCATGAAAATTGGATGAATCGGGGCCCTGAAGGGCCCAAACCCTAAGCAACAGAGCTCTGCATGGGCATTGGTATAGCCAATTTTAAATGTGAAGTCCGATATTTGGAAATTATTAATTGTTTGAAAAGATGAAACGCCATACTGAAAAGCCGAAACAAGCCATCAGTACATATTATTTAGAAGTACATCCCATGGTGTGCTGACCCATTAACATATCTAATAATTAAATCGCCTCCCTCTTTTGTGATGCCTATCTCTCTGAAAAGGCGAGGGTGAATAAGTATCAGGCGGGTTATGTGGTCTCCGACCAGCTGCAGTAGAAGGTCCGTAGCGGTCTGACGGCCCTAATGGTTGTGAAGGCTGTGTAGGTGGCGGAGCATTATAGAGCTGACTCGGTTGAAGCTCGTGTGCGTCCGGTGCTGATGTGCATAGGGATTATCCATCCCCAGCATGTTGGACACCCAATCTCCATGCTCCCTTTGTTGTGCCACCCACTCAGCCTCAGCTCCCTGTGGCGCATGTATTGTCTGCTCCGACGGCTGACCCCAAGATACCCAAGATGCCCCCTCAGCAGGTTGTGCTCGCTGCGGAGGCATCCAAGGAGCAGAGTAGAGCTGGTTCACCCGGTGCAAATCCTGCTAATCCCAATGATGATCTTCTGCGGCTAGTTGCTCTGCGAAAGTCCTATCAGCGGCCTCTTGAGCTCTTCTGATGTCCTCCGGGTCATCGGAGTCGTCGGAATCATTGCCTCCTTTCCTATGATGTGTCGATGGCTCTCCTATATGTAGTGATCCATCTCGACGAGAAAACATTGACGATGAGTGTGGAAGAATTGATGGGGTGCTAGATGGGCCCGCTGTGTTAGTACCCCACCTCGATGATGTGAGGGACCCACCCGTTGCAGTGGGCCCCAGGTGTGCACTTACCCCGACTGCCCAGAATGCAGTCGTGCACAGAGTAATAAACAGACAACCAGCTCAACTTAGTTTATAGACAAAAGCAATATAGGGCCATCAGGCCTTAATACACATCGATATATAAAGGCCAACAAGGCCAACTACTAGATTTTATGAAAGTAGTTTTATCTGGTCTCCGAGACCATCCCACAGGCAAAAACTCGAGTGTAGCACATAACCCTTCTAAACTCCGGGTGATCCTGCTTTGCTCATCTCTAGCTTCTCTTCAACTGTATTTTCGTTATTAAGCAAGGGTGAGTACAAAGCACTCAGCAAGTCTCTATATAAGAATTTATCTAATGCATGACAGGCTATGTCTAATTTAATAGTCTATGTGATACAGAATAGTAAATTTCACAAACACATTTCCAAAGCGAATTTAAATACAATTGATTAGCAAAATGATGGTAGAAAACATTTATGATCCAAGAGTTAAATCTGGGAAAAACCTCTGTTTGCCCCTTTTGTCTAATACTTTATTACTATTGTGCTATCCAGTTACTACCCATGACATACCCCTGTCCGGGGGTACGGAGTACTCGAATACTTTTTAAGAGGGGCACCGCTTTACCCACATGAGTCCATCAATCTTCCCAGTCAGGCCAATTACACGCACAGTATTGCATGTGACTAGATTAAGGAGACAAGACTCTCAAGAACATTGTATTAATTATATCCCTGCCCGACAATTCGACCACATTGGTCGTTCTTGTCGTTGTGAGGTACCTCAGCGAGAAGTACCCACACACCCAAAATTCACGAGTTACTCAAGGTCAGAGTAACCGCACGAACTCTCCTCTCACATCTCCCCCTCACCCATTCAGGCCTTTAGTTTAGACAACTAAACTTAGAAAGATCCACCCCAAACATCTTAGTTTGGAGCCTGAATGAGAACGACCACCTTGCAGGGATAAAATCGTTACGCAGTAGTCTACTGGCCGAGTTCAATTCCTTGATCATGTGGTTGGCACGTTAATATGCCCATGGTTGTTTAGCACAATTGGTTATATCCTTATTTATTATGGTGAGGTACTCAACCACTGTCCTACTTAAGCAAAAGTTGCCCACCAATCATACCATCCTCACCACCAATATTCATTGGTTTTCAAATAAGCATCATTATTCAAAATATTTTTAAGGCTCAGTAAGGATGTTCCACCCAAGGTGGCTTCAGATTCTTACTGCCTCAACCAATCAGCAAGGATATTCCACTCACGGTGGCCCAGATCCTTGCTATCTCAACCAATCAATAAGGATGTCCCACTCACGGTGGCTCGGATCCTTACTATCTCAACTGATCAAATTCATTTGTAAAAATCTTACCATCAACTGCTTGTGATTAATCATTTTCATGCAGGTACTTATATTTTATCAAAACAACATATATAAGCCTTTGTAATATATAGATTCAATATGATCAAGAAATAGGGACTTGCCTTGCTTTCTACGAGATCTAGTTGATAGAACTACCAGGGTACTGATGACTTGGCACTCTCTTCACTTGATATCTATTTGACGTCAAACAATAAGCAAGCAAAAATAATAGTGCGTATATTTGTTTATAAATATATATATATTTATAACCGGTAGGGTTCAAGTGGTCGAATGCTGGAATAGGATTAAAAGAATGGTCGAAAGGTGATTGATAAGCTTGATCTAGGCTGGATTAACTTAGAAAATAGGGAGAGCTTTATCTAGTGTTTGGATGGACGATCAGATTGTATAAGTGCAAGGTTGGAGATAAGGCGGACAAGTTGATGCGAACAGATTTTCGATCTGAGGCTCCTAGGGTTACGAACGACGTAAGCATGTTGAAGAGAGCGACATTGGACATAGACTGACAAAACTTAGGTCGGCCTTTTAGGGTTTTTGTCGAGGCTCGAATACATAACTAGGGCTTTGGTTGGATGATCGAAATTTGGTGCTTTCGTTGAGAGTCACGATTACTAAGGTGAAGACAAATTCTAGGTCGAACACGAACGCGGCGACACGACGAAGTGCATTGTCGCTTGATAGATATAGGCTAATGGACGCTTCTCATCAACTAAACTGATCCTTGGTCGATTTCAGATAGAAGTGCACGATTCTACGGTCGCGTAGGAACCGACCGCTGAAATCGGAGTTCCTGGGGGCCTAGAACAGAACTAAAACTTAAAAAGACTTGGTTGCTAATCTCACCTTTTGGAGGCCCTTGTTGCAAAGTGGCCAAAAGTCCTTTTTGCCCTACTGGCCGCCACTCCCCTGCTGCCTCTCTTTTCTTTTTCTTTTCCCTTCTTCTTCTTCTTTCTTTCTTTCTTCTCCCCAAATCTCCTCCACTCCTCTGGCCACATTGCCGCCGGTGGCCGGGCCGTGCCCTGGCGGCGCGCCACCGCCACCCGCCTGGTCGCCGGTCCGCCGGTCCGCCGCCACGCCTCCCCGCCGATCCTGCTCCAGCGTCGCTCGACGCCGCCCGAGACGCCACCTTATCCCGCGCGCTCGTGTCTCAGATGAGTCTCTATCCTTAGGTCTCGGGTTTGGGGTGTTTACCCTAATTTGGTGCTGTGCTCTGTTTTGGTTTTAGTCCTGTGCTTGTGTTCTGCTTGTTCTGTGGCATTTGTGCTTTGGTTCAATGTGGTGCTGGGCTATGTGATGATTATAATTCTGTATTTCATACTTGTGTGGTCGTGTGATGTTGTTGGGTGCATGCATGTCATGTGGCAGTACTGATCTGTGGTTCCAGGTGGTTTGGGATGGCCCTAGTGATACTTGTGTTCTTGCTGGTGTGTGGTCCTCATGTGGACGCAGTGATCTGCAGGTTTCTAGTGTTGTTTGGGGTGGTTCCAGCGGGTGTTTGGAAGTGGTTTCATGCAGGGTTTACTGTTTCCTACCTGACTTCTTAACAGAATACTAAGAATATGCTAGAACTGGAATTAGGACTTGATTTTACCTTGCTTTCTGAATTGGGTTTCTCCTCTTTGCTCCTGGTTAACCCCTGCTGCTTGTAGTGAACCTCCTTTACTTGCTCCTGTGTTGCTCTGATGGTAAATCCTCAATTTCTACTGTCCAGCTGGATTTGTGATTGTGCTGCTGTTTTGGAACACTGTTGCAGGTAATTTCTAGAGGAAGGAGATGAAGAGGAAGAAGAAGAAAGCAGAGAAGAATGGAAAGGAGGAGTTGCTGTGGTTGCTGCTAGGTTGAGTTGAGGAGAAGTAAAGGTGATCCAAGCTGCTGCGTGGAAGTTTGATTGTTGCTCAGGTGGGAAAAGGAACAAGTGCAAGAGGGTGTGGGATTGCAGCTGTTGACGTGTGTATGTTTGCTGCTATCCAATGGCTTAATGGTTAAGTAATGGTGGTGGATGTACATGTATATGTCTGTGGAGTTAAAAAGGTTTGTGTAGGTGTTTCCTCATGTATTTGTATATGTGTATACTGAACTATTCATATATGGGTGTGTGTGTGGATTGTTGTATATATGTATATGTCTGTGTACAAGTATGACTGTGTATATGGGTATATATATTCGCATTACATGTGTATATTTGTGTATATGTATATTGAACTACATATGTGTGCATGTATAATCTATATACATCTATAGTTGGGCTGTGTGTGTGCGCACTTATGTATATGGAGGTGTCATCCAGGAGTTTGAGTCTTGGGACTGAATTGCAAATAATCATCATTTGGAGGTTAGTTTGGACTTAGTTCAATACATAAGTTCCGATTGGGTAATCAAATTAGGGATGAATTGGATTAAGGTGAGAACGAAAACGAAAACGAAAATAGAATTAGGGTAAAAGTGAATAGTATTTTTATCGAAAACAAGTGGAAACGTGAATAACTAGGTTTCGGGGCCGAATCTGAACTTGGTACAATTGAGAAATTTGTGTTGAATAGCTAAAGAAACATGATGGTTCAATCAGATTGGAATTCAGAGATGAATTGGAGAATTTAGTCATTTTGGGCTTTTGGAAATAGGAAACGGACTGATTTGCGATAAAATCTGGACTGAATAGCGAAAAGTGGTCAAATGAACTTGTTTGGCTGAGAAGTTTTAGGACTAGTATGCAAGCACATTAAGATTTAGGGTTCCAAAGAAATCCAGAAGAAATCTACTCTGGAATCATCCGAACTGATGGCTGAAAAGTCAAACAGGATAAATAGAGTAATTTAGTATTCTGGTTTTCGAAAACAGAATTAGGTTGAGTTTCTGGGTCTTAGGAACTGAATTTGATCTCGACGCTGAAGACAAATCTGGATAAGATAGGTAGGACATCCTATTTGTTAAGTCTGATTGTAGTTCTAAGCTATCTGAGGAAATTAGGCTAATTGTGGGCCTGGAAGGACTGAACTGCAGTTAAGAAAATTAGGAGACTGGATCAGTTTATAAATATTTTGAAATGAACTTAATAACCTAGTTTTTGGATAAATATAATTAGGGTAAATAATTGTTGTAGGTTATTTTGTAAATTAGGGTTTAGGTTCTGGAGTTAAGACAAAAGGAAATTATTTAGGAGTAGGTTTTTTTTAAAAAAATTTTATGCTCTATTTTTGGGATATTACAGATGATGCGCTGTGTCGAGTAGGACGTGTGCCCGAGGTACTGGGGCGTGCAAAGGTGGGTCAAGTAGACTCAGTAATACGTCCACAACTTAGGTCGCTCATGAGTTGTCGGGCATCGATGTTCGCCGCACAGATGGCTCCAGTAAACTCAGTACGGCACCAGCGACCTCCGCGTGCTATGCTAGACAAAATCGATCTAGTCTGCCGCTGGATGGCAGTTGCAACGTCGAACTGAGAAAGACAAATAGTGTATTAGTTAGTAAAATGAGTAAATGATGGATGTAAAAGGGGAATATCGTAAAAATGTACTGAGCGATGTATCTGGCCCGGCCAATTAGAATCAAAACCTAATTGCACACGTTCCGAATGCGGTATATGTGTTGGTGTACCCTCAGGTACACGAGAAAGCCGCGTGCGGGTACGGGGCATGTACCAGTCAAGATACGCTTGGTACGTACTGTGATCGTACACTCGAACCTCTGCAATTACATCGGTCTGTGCAATCTCGTTCCACTCTTGCACCTATCTGCCATTCTTGTGCGCCCAATTGTCGGTCTGCCTTCCTTGCCTACTCTGCCTACAAAATAAAATGGAGGTAATGGTAGGTATCGAAACAGAAAAACAGAATTCAAATCTTATGCACGCATGGGTGTACCTGTGCACCTCCTTGGGGAGATCCCTGTCACGTGTGAGACCCCCATTTGAGGATCACCTTGGTAACCGCCCAGGTAGGTTACACACAGCAGGATGCCACATGAGCTCCAAACCAGACAAGCATAATAATAACATTAAACAGGTAGCAGGCCAGCTTGGCCAATATTACATACCCAAAGCACCGAAAATGGCGCTAAGTAGAGTTGCTAAGAAAATAACAAGTTTATCAGAACCAGAGTCGGTATCTAAGTACCGAACACACAGCATAAAGCACAAAGCAACGACAAAAAGCTTGATTTCCATCCGCAGCGGGGTTGAAGTGGCTCCTCCCACATCTGACTTGACTTGGTGCGCAATCCTTCTAGAACGTGGGCTCGTCCGGGGCGCTTCCATCTTCTGCCGGGAACTCATAACTGAAGGAATCGGGATCCTCGAATCCCTCTTCTACAGTTGGATGCAAATTGCAAGGGTGAGCACTTGGTGCTCAGCAATACTCATTCCAGGGATTATAGTAATTGTACTTATATGAGGGTGCAACATATGATTCAAGGGCTTTAGTTTCATATGGATAGAGATATATAGATTTCCAAGTTATTTGTTCAGTAAAACAGTACTTTGTCATGAAAATAGTACTTTAAACATTAAACAGGTTTTCATTAAAACATTAGATGTAGTGGTCTCCCATGAGTCACTACTTTATTGACCGCATTATGAAAACATTCCAAAACATTACTTGTGCTATAACCCATGGATAACATCCACTACGAAAAGACTCCTGAACCTGGGAGTACAGAGTATCTGATACTTCTTTTACACTTTGCAAAGGTGTACCTCTTTTTAAATCCACTGGTTCACTCGGCTTTCAAGTCGGATCAGCTTCATGTGACTTATACACATGTGACAAGGCCGAGATCACACAACGCTTTACAGTTCAGTATTAACAGTATCCCTGCCCGGTAAATAGACAATTAAGTCTCAAGTACCGTTGTGGGTCTTCCCCACTGCCTTACTTCCTAGCCTCTCTGGTCTATGTTCCCTCAGGACACATAGCCTTGGTCTATGTCCACGCGAGACATACGACCATTTAAGATTACAGCCGCTCACGGCTTAATCAGGTCTAGGGCGTCTTCCTTCATTTACGCCTTTTTCTCTCATCATTTTTCTGACTCACATCACTCATGGCCGAACCTTGGCCTTCCAGTTTCCACGCGAGAAACCAGATCGTCAAACCATGCAGGGAACTGCTAATACCAAAAAAGCTACTGAGTTGTGCCTGTCCCATACCAGGCAAGTGGTTGGTACGTTTACAATTCGTATAGAGACACAGCACAAGGTTCTCGTCCTTATGAACCAATAGTGAGGAACATTCACATACCCTGGTGCGCACCGCACCCTCTCCATACAATCCAATCCTCACTACTGATCCCTTTTATCATTTTTCTTGTCAAAACGGTTTTTATTATAACTTCTCATGCATTTGACCATTTCAATTTTAATGTGGATATTCAATATATGAGTCCTAGGGTGACAAGAGCATATATACACGAAGGTTCAATAACAAAAAGGGTTTCATGATCCATTAGGTAATATCTACTCATGTCATTCAAACATAACTTGTATTTCAATTAAGCATGCATAGTAAGAAACAGTGAATATACTTCATATGAAAATATTGGGTGAGACATGATCAAAGGAATGAGGCTTGCCTTGCAATGTTGGGTCTAAAAACTCAGACGGCTCTTCAAAGACTTCTTCCGTTCCTTCCGCTTCTGACTCTGCGGCAAACAATTAACACACAAACACATACCACATAAGCATACTGAAAATAGTTTCTATAGAAAGTATTAAGTAAATAAGTCATGCATGCAGGGGAAAAAGTTAGGGCAAGGTCACAAGGGCTCTGGTCGAAGAAACGGCTAAAAAGGATTGAACGTCGAAGGGCCGACATTCAGTTCATGGCTTTGACATAACTGGAAACTAGTCTTAGGATGGTTTTCTGGAGAAGTGACAGTAGAGAAAGTTGTAGATCTCAACTCCAGGAATCTAAAGGACAAGGTGGCATTTCAATTGCTCAACCAGAAGGGGTCAAACAAGGCTAATGCCAGTGGCTGACATGCACTGACATGGTGCTGGACATGGCCAGAAACTAGGGCATGGCTTAACTTTTGATCCAGGGCTCCAAATGATGCACCACTTTGTCTGGGAGGTAGGCATTACTAACAGGAACAATATACTCAACAGGCATAAGGGCTGAAAGTGGCCGGAGGGTGGCCAAATCCGGCGATGAACCACGGTGGCCTGGACATGAACTGAGTTACTAGACAGTGATCTTGGCATAGGCATAACTCACAATCTAGGCAGATCCAGGTGTCGAGCTAGTGGACAATATTGCTCAGGGTACTGGAACCTATCTAAGGGACAAGGTTTCAGGCGCTGGATCGGCCGGGAACAAATTCCGGCGACCGGCGCTGGAGAAGACGACACTGGAGCTTGGGTATTTTCGATACAGGGCGAAAGAGCTCAATTCCAAGCTTGGCGATGGTCTCTAGGGCATAACAAAGCTACTGGGGAGGTTAATTTCATTGGATATCGGCCGGAGAAGCTTGGCGCCGAAGTCCGGCGAACGGCCGAGGTTCAAATTTGGGATTTCTTCGATTTGAGCTTAATTGGGGATTCTGGTTCTACAGGCTTGCTCTACTAGGCTTACTGATCAACTTCTTCTACAGGGTTGAGGGTTAATTTGGGCTGAATCGAGTGGCATTGGGGGAACAGGGCAAATCGGGAATCCGGCGATCACCGGCGATGGGGATCGATCTAGTGTAATTGGTTGCTATGACACAGAGAGGGGAACGAGGGGAACTCACTGGTGAACCTGGATTGAAGAGAGGGGCTGTGGAAAGGGCTGGCACCGTGAGCTCTCTCACTGGCTCGCCGGAGAAGAAAGTGGAAACGGCGAGAAGCTGGAATTTTGGCTAAGTCCTGAGCTTGTGCTTCTTCACAGCGTCGAGGGGGTTTAAATAGGCACGGGGACGGAGCTTGCGAGGGAAACGCGACAGCGGTTGCTTGCGCCGGGGAGAAAATTGTCGGGCGCAGGCGCAACGACGGCGACGGCGACGTGATCGCGCTTCAGGCGGTGCTGCAGCTTTGCCAGTTGCCTTGGGACTTCACCAGTGATGGCGCAGATGCGGAGGCGACAATGTAGCTCCGGCAATGACACGTAACGCCATGCAACTGCCACGGCAACGGGAGCGCGCGCGAAAATGAGGCTCGGGAGCGCGGCCGTTTATCCGCTGGGCGAGGCGATGCCACGGCACTGGCACGTGCGCGGGGGGGGGGGGGTGGTTTGGTTGCTCACAACACAGGTGACAAGAACGGTGGCCGGCGGCGAGCGAACGCGGCGAGAACGCGGCGCGGCAACGGTGGCTCGGGCACTGGTCGTGGCAACGACCAGGCGCTGGTCGAAAAGGGCCTGAAAATAACATTTGGGCTGTTCTGCAATTTCTGAAACTTATTCCAGGGGCTGTTCTGTGAGCATAATTTGAATAGGACTTGGGCCTGTTTGCAAATTTGGAGATCTGAGGGTCCGATCTAAAATCTGATTTCGCAGCTAAGTTGCAAAAGATTAGTAGAACTTATCTGGCCAAAGTTTGGTAAGATCGGGCAAGATCTGAAGGGTTTCGACAAAATTGGGGAAAACAGTTTAGGGTAAATAGGGTAATTAGGGTTTTAAAATAGCAAGGCTTGAAACTCAGCTTTAGGGTGAGATTTTGGAGATGGTCCCGAAGGGAAAAATGTTCTGAACAGCATTTAGAAGGGAATGGCTGAAGCGGATTAGGTTTTGGGGTCCGGATGTGGATTTTGGCTATTTTAGGGTTTGGCAAAAACAGGGGTGTTACAAATCTACCCACCTTAGAAACAATCTCGTCCTCGAGATTAGGGCAGGTCAGAGAATAGGGAGGGAAATTCTCGTCGGAGATCTTCTTCTTTTTCCCACGTTGACTCCTCCTCTGAGTGATTGTTCCACTGGACTCTGCAGAATCGGAGGGTTCTTGACTTCAGCACTTTCTTTCTGGTTTCCAGAATTCTAATAGGGTATTCTTGACAAGATAAGTCTGGTTGAATCTCATTCTCTGTAGGAGATATTTGTTCTGTTGGTTCTCTCAAGCATTTCTTCAGTTGAGATACATGAAACACGTCATGAATTCCGCTTAGTTCTGGTGGCAATTCCAACTTGTATGCCATTTCACCTCGCTTTTCCAGAATTCGATATGGTCCCACATATCTAGGTTTTAACTTTCCCTTCATCTGGAATCTTCGAACTCCTTTGTATGGCATAACCTTGAGATACACATAATCGCCCTCTTCAAAAGATAGCTCTCTTCTACGGTTATCCGCATAGCTTTTCTGTCTAGATTGAGCTGTCTTCAGTTTTTCTTGTATGATCCTGACGTGGGCTGTGGCTTCTTCTACCAATTGGGGTCCTAGATGTTGTTTTTGACCAATTTCTGTCCAATACAGAGGCGTGCGGCATCTTCTTCCATATAGGGCTTCATATGGTGCCATTTGCAGGCTTGCTTGGAAACTGTTGTTGTAGGTGAATTCTGCATAAGGTAGAAATAACTCCCAAGAGTCTCCATAGTCCAAAACACAAGCCCTCAACATATCTTCCAAAATTTGGTTTACCCTTTCCGTCTGACCTCCAGTTTGAGGGTGGTAAGCGGTACTGAACTTTAACTTTGTGCCCAGGGCTTTCTGCAACTCTTGCCAAAATCTTGAAACGAACTGGGCTCCTCTATCGGAAACGATAGCCTTCGGCACTCCGTGTAGGACAACTATTCTGTTGAGATACAGCTCTGCTAAGTCCTTAGCTGTATATAGGGTCTTCACTGGGAGAAAATGTGCTACTTTTGTTAATCTATCAACTATGACCCATATAGAATCGAATCCTTTTCTCGTCCTTGGTAGTCCCACAATAAAATCCATTCCGATTTCATCCCACTTCCACTCTGGGATTTGTAGAGGTTGTAGCGGTCCCGCAGGCTTTTGATGTTCTGCTTTCACTCTTTGGCATGTGTCACAAGTTGCGACAAACTTGGCAATCTCTCTCTTCATTCCTTTCCACCAAAAATTTTTCTTCAAGTCCTTGTACATTTTGGTGCTGCCTGGGTGTATGGAATATGGGGTTTGATGAGCTTCTTGCATGATTAAGTCTTTGATCTCGTGGTCATTCGGAATGCAGATACGGTCATCGTACCATAGAATTCCCTATTCATCTTCTCGAAGGTTGGTTGTATCTTTGCTCTTCATGTCCTCCTTCATCTCTTGAAGATCTGGGTCAATTGCTTGAGCTTGTCGGATTTTATCCTTCAACTCACATTCCATCTTTAACGTAGCGATGGTTCCTTGGTCCACTAATTCTAATTGTAGCCTTTCGAAATCCTTGATCAGTTGTGTCGGCACTTCTAGCTGTGTTATCTGGTTATAACGAGACTTCCTGCTCAAAGCATCAGCTACTACATTGGCTTTTCCTGGGTGATAGTGGATCTCTAGATCATAATCTTTGATCAGTTCTAACCATCTTCTCTGCCTCATATTCAACTCCTGTTGCGTGAATATGTACTTCAGGCTCTTATGATCCGTATAAATTTCGCACTTACTGCCTAGTAGGTAGTGTCTCCATATCTTTAGTGCATGTACGACAGCAGCTAACTCCAGATCATGTGTTGGATAATTCTCCTCATGAGGTCGTAGCTGTCTAGAAGCATAAGCTATCACTTTCCTTTCTTGCATCAATACACATCCTAATCCTTGTTTGGAGGCGTCACAGAAGACTTGAAAATCCTTTTTGACGTCTGGCAGTATCAGGATTGGTGCAGTTGTCAGTCTTTTCTTCAGTTCCTCAAAGCTTCTTTCACACTCCTCGGTCCAATTAAAAGGGGCATTCTTCTTCAGTAGCTGGGTTAGCGGTTTGGTGATCTTCGAGAATCCTTCTACGAATCTTCGATAATATCCCGCTAATCCCAAGAAACTTCTAACCTCTGTTGCGGTTTCAGGTTGTTTCCAATCGGTAACAGCTTGTATTTTCAACGGGTCCATAAATATTCCTTCGCCTGAGATGATATGTCCTAAGAAAGAGATCTTCTTCAACCAAAAAGCACATTTGCTAAACTTGGCATATAGCTGGTGGTCTGCCAGTTTCTGTAGCACAATCCTCAGGTGATGTGCGTGCTCCTCCTCCGTCTTAGAGTAGACAAGGATATCATCCACAAATACAATGATGTATTTATCCAGGAATTCCATGAGGATCTTATTCATTAGATTCATGAATACCGCGGGCGCATTAGTTAATCCAAAGGGCATCACTGTGAACTCATGCAACCCATATCTGGTTACGAAAGCAGTTTTAGGAATGTCCTGCTCTCGGATCCTTAACTGGTGGTACCCCGATCTCAGGTCTATTCTTGAGAACACTTTTGCTTCTCTGAGCTGGTCAAAAAGGTCATCTATCCTTGGTAAGGGGTATTTGTTCTTGATGGTCATGTCGTTTAGCTTGCGGTAGTCTATGCAAAGTCGCATACTACCATCTTTCTTCTTAACAAAGAGCACTGGGGCTCCCCAGGGTGATGAGCTGGATCTAATGAATCCTTTTTCTTCCAATTCAGCTATCTGCTTCTTCAATTCCTCTTGCTCATGGCCTGTCATCCGAAACAACTTTCTAGCATATGGCGCAGACCCGAGTTTTAGTTCAATAGTGAACTCTATATCCCTATTTGGTGGCAATCCGGGAAGTTCTTCTGGAAAGACTTCCGGGTACTCGTTGACAATTGGTACCTCTTCAAGCTTCACTTCTTCGATGCAGTTCAATCTCTGTAGGTGGTCGCAGATTGGAGTTCTGTCTGCATGGAATGTAATTTGCTTTCCACTGGCATTTGTCAGGGTGATTGTTTTCTTCTCACAATCCATCAATCCCTTATGCTTGGCCAGCCAATCCATTCCGAGAATGACATCCAATCCTTGAAGGTTTAGAACTAGCATGTCTGCCAGGAATTCTAGATTGCCGATACGGAAGGCAACATTTCTACAGATAAAATTAACAATCATCCTAGCACCAGGTGACTGAATGATGATAGGATGCTCTAAAGCAACCACAGGCAAGTTATTACTCAACAAGCAATCTTTTGACATGAATGAATGAGTTGCACCGGGATCAAATAGAACAACTGAAATCTGAGAGGAGATTAAGAGTCTACCGATCACGACGTCAGTTGCCTCTCCTGCTTCTGTAGCAGTCACGAAGTTGAGTCTTCCTCCGGTGGTTGGTGTTCCTCTTCCTCTGTTGGTTTGGAATCTTCCTCCTCTAGCTTGTGGTGCTCCCCTGGCAATAGTCCGTGCAGGTGCAGGGGATTTGGCTGCCTGAGCTTTGGCAACGTTGGGAGGTAAATGCCGAAATGGACAAGTCTCTCTGTGATGTCCTCTTCTGCCACAATGGAAGCATTCTGCATTCTTCAGTGTACAGTCTCTATAGAGGTGACTCCCTTTGCATCCGGGACACGTTAGAGTTGTTGGCGATGAAGTCCTCTGGGGTCTTGGTGGTGCGGGTGGTCTGAAAGCGGCTCTGGCATATGGCGCTGGTCTTCCTCGGCTAGAATTTCCTTGAAAAGGGTATGCTATGCTTTTCCTCTTGCGGTCCTCTTCTACTACGCCTCTTTTCTCCTCCATTTTGAGTACTCGATTTACAAGGACTTGGAAATCCGTGAACTCGTGTGTTGACAGGTGATACTGATATGAGTTTTGTAGGCCTTCGCAGAATCTATCGATCTTCCGCTCTTCTGTCATGATATCTTCAGGTGCATACCTGGCCAATTTGATGAACTCATGCAAATACTGCTTCACCGTCCTTCCTCCTTGCCTTAGATTCAAGAATTCTCTGCGTTTGGCTTGAATAGCTCCTTTGGGGACATGGTATTTGCGGAACTGTTCCTTGAATTCATTCCAGGTGATTGAATTCTGATTAGGGTGTACCGTCTTGTAATTCTCCCACCACGCTGCAGCCGATCCTGTGAGCTGATGGGGTCCATATAGCAGCTTCTCTTCATCACTACACCTGACGGTATCCAATTTCCTCTCAATTTCTCGTAACCAATCGTCTGCCACAATTGGGTCTTCAGTGCAGGAGAAAGTTGGAGGACGTGTCTTTTGAAAATCTGTCAGTCTTGCTCCAATGTTCGAACCTTCCTCGCGGCGGGTTGCAGAGTTTTGCATTAGCTGTTCCAGGATTTGACTCTGTACCTCTGCAGATCTCTGTCTGTTTTGCTCCATCCATATTAATATTTCCGTCAGATTTCCTCCTTGCGGTACTGAGGCTGATGAATTTGGCTGATCTGAGTCATCTCTAGTCCTTCTTGTTGATGTGTTTCTTGGAACTTCTTCTGAACCTTGGATTCTACCTCTGGTGTTCACCATTCCGTTCTGCCAAGATAATTGAGACAAGACTACTAATTCAAGAGAGCACAGATTGAACATAAGCTGAAAGAAAAGATCAATCCAAGAGATTGGATTGGAACATGCAATTGCCATTTTCAAAGATTTTCTAAAGATACAAGGTTTTCACCTTTACAGCTTTGGAGTTACCAACAAACAATACAAACAAGGCAGCTACTACAACAAGAGCTAAAGACTAACGGTTACAAGGGCTAGAGCAGAAGGGTCAAGCTGAAGAGAAAACTACGATCTCCTGTCGGTCTTGGAAGAACTGCAAGGTTCCACTTCTTCAGGGTCTTCCTCTTCTTGATCTTCGTCGGCATCCATAGGGTCCCATTGCATGTCGTTGTCCTCTTCTTCCTCAGATGAATCGTTGGTGTTGCAAGTAGCAATCTCTTTTCCTTTGCCCTCAGGAACTTCCTTCCCTTTCGTGAGAGTAGGATACTCTGGTGCAGGGGTGTTGATCACAATGCCACGCGAAGCAGGCGTGAAATAACCCAGGTAATCCCTAGGTCTTCCCACACTCTTGCGGGCTGTGAGTCTTATCTTCAAGCGGTTCCTCTTGTTCACCGATCCTTCGTCTTCGACTTCTCGAGCTCTGCTAGGTTCAGCCAACTCCTGAATCTGTTTCTCTTTCTCTTGGAGTTCTAAGCGAACCTTCGCAAGCGCTCCTTCGAGATAGTGACGGTCATCCCGAGCATTCTCATGCTCACGCAGCAACCGAGTGTAGCTTGACTCCAAGACTTGGACTACATCTCTGGTTTTGGTCAGGATGGCGTCTCTCTGGTTGTTGGAGGGATGAACAGTTCGACGATCTGATCCGGGGACTTGGTAGGGTACAAAACAGAAAGGAGAACCTATAAGAAAGTCATCGTACAGCTGACGGATGGTACCTATAGCACGACGAGCAGCGTCTTGGATAGCATCTTCTTCTTCTTCTCTACGAGCTTCCTTTCTTGTTGATCCTCTCCCGATCTCTGGGATCTCATACACAATCACCGAGGCACGGAAACCAAAAGGTCTACCATCTACTTCCTCTCGACGGACGTAGTATACGGGTCGCTGATTGTCTCTTGCTCCCAGAAATTGTAACATCATCCAAAGCATCAATGCCCATGATCCCAACTCGTCTCCGTGAATCAGCTTCTTACCAGGGGCCATCTGCGATGATGAGACACGGAACACTTAAAAGTAGGAAAATGGTTTTGAAAGTTTTCAAATAATACTCATTATGCTTCTCTTAAACAAATTAGGTTTTTCACAATTAGATTTTTACCAAATAATCTAGCGATTCTCTACTTTAGGGACGCCCATTCTAGTAAGGGTCACGACCTACAGTCAAGCTTCATGCTCTGATACCATTCGCTGTGAGACCCCCATTTGAGGATCACCTTGGTAACCGCCCAGGTAGATTACACACAGCAGGATGCCACATGAGCTCCAAACCAGACAAGCATAATAATAACATTAAACAGGTAGCAGGCCAGCTTGGCCAATATTACATACCCAAAGCACCGAAAATGGCGCTAAGTAGAGTTGCTAAGAAAATAACAAGTTTATCAGAACCAGAGTCGGTATCTAAGTACCGAACACACAGCATAAAGCACAAAGCAACGACAAAAAGCTTGATTTCCATCCGCAGCGGGGTTGAAGTGGCTCCTCCCACATCTGACTTGACTTGGTGCGCAATCCTTCTAGAACGTGGGCTCGTCCGGGGCGCTTCCATCTTCTGCCGGGAACTCATAACTGAAGGAATCGGGATCCTCGAATCCCTCTTCTACAGTTGGATGCAAATTGCAAGGGTGAGCACTTGGTGCTCAGCAATACTCATTCCAGGGATTATAGTAATTGTACTTATATGAGGGTGCAACATATGATTCAAGGGCTTTAGTTTCATATGGATAGAGATATATAGATTTCCAAGTTATTTGTTCAGTAAAACAGTACTTTGTCATGAAAATAGTACTTTAAACATTAAACAGGTTTTCATTAAAACATTAGATGTAGTGGTCTCCCATGAGTCACTACTTTATTGACCGCATTATGAAAACATTCCAAAACATTACTTGTGCTATAACCCATGGATAACATCCACTACGAAAAGACTCCTGAACCTGGGAGTACAGAGTATCTGATACTTCTTTTACACTTTGCAAAGGTGTACCTCTTTTTAAATCCACTGGTTCACTCGGCTTTCAAGTCGGATCAGCTTCATGTGACTTATACACATGTGACAAGGCCGAGATCACACAACGCTTTACAGTTCAGTATTAACAGTATCCCTGCCCGGTAAATAGACAATTAAGTCTCAAGTACCGTTGTGGGTCTTCCCCACTGCCTTACTTCCTAGCCTCTCTGGTCTATGTTCCCTCAGGACACATAGCCTTAGTCTATGTCCACGCGAGACATACGACCATTTAAGATTACAGCCGCTCACGGCTTAATCAGGTCTAGGGCGTCTTCCTTCATTTACGCCTTTTTCTCTCATCATTTTTCTGACTCACATCACTCATGGCCGAACCTTGGCCTTCCAGTTTCCACGCGAGAAACCAGATCGTCAAACCATGCAGGGAACTGCTAATACCAAAAAAGCTACTGAGTTGTGCCTGTCCCATACCAGGCAAGTGGTTGGTACGTTTACAATTCGTATAGAGACACAGCACAAGGTTCTCGTCCTTATGAACCAATAGTGAGGAACATTCACATACCCTGGTGCGCACCGCACCCTCTCCATACAATCCAATCCTCACTACTGATCCCTTTTATCATTTTTCTTGTCAAAACGGTTTTTATTATAACTTCTCATGCATTTGACCATTTCAATTTTAATGTGGATATTCAATATATGAGTCCTAGGGTGACAAGAGCATATATACACGAAGGTTCAATAACAAAAAGGGTTTCATGATCCATTAGGTAATATCTACTCATGTCATTCAAACATAACTTGTATTTCAATTAAGCATGCATAGTAAGAAACAGTGAATATACTTCATATGAAAATATTGGGTGAGACATGATCAAAGGAATGAGGCTTGCCTTGCAATGTTGGGTCTAAAAACTCAGACGGCTCTTCAAAGACTTCTTCCGTTCCTTCCGCTTCTGACTCTGCGGCAAACAATTAACACACAAACACATACCACATAAGCATACTGAAAATAGTTTCTATAGAAAGTATTAAGTAAATAAGTCATGCATGCAGGGGAAAAAGTTAGGGCAAGGTCACAAGGGCTCTGGTCGAAGAAACGGCTAAAAAGGATTGAACGTCGAAGGGCCGACATTCAGTTCATGGCTTTGACATAACTGGAAACTAGTCTTAGGATGGTTTTCTGGAGAAGTGACAGTAGAGAAAGTTGTAGATCTCAACTCCAGGAATCTAAAGGACAAGGTGGCATTTCAATTGCTCAACCAGAAGGGGTCAAACAAGGCTAATGCCAGTGGCTGACATGCACTGACATGGTGCTGGACATGGCCAGAAACTAGGGCATGGCTTAACTTTTGATCCAGGGCTCCAAATGATGCACCACTTTGTCTGGGAGGTAGGCATTACTAACAGGAACAATATACTCAACAGGCATAAGGGCTGAAAGTGGCCGGAGGGTGGCCAAATCCGGCGATGAACCACGGTGGCCTGGACATGAACTGAGTTACTAGACAGTGATCTTGGCATAGGCATAACTCACAATCTAGGCAGATCCAGGTGTCGAGCTAGTGGACAATATTGCTCAGGGTACTGGAACCTATCTAAGGGACAAGGTTTCAGGCGCTGGATCGGCCGGGAACAAATTCCGGCGACCGGCGCTGGAGAAGACGACACTGGAGCTTGGGTATTTTCGATACAGGGCGAAAGAGCTCAATTCCAAGCTTGGCGATGGTCTCTAGGGCATAACAAAGCTACTGGGGAGGTTAATTTCATTGGATATCGGCCGGAGAAGCTTGGCGCCGAAGTCCGGCGAACGGCCGAGGTTCAAATTTGGGATTTCTTCGATTTGAGCTTAATTGGGGATTCTGGTTCTACAGGCTTGCTCTACTAGGCTTACTGATCAACTTCTTCTACAGGGTTGAGGGTTAATTTGGGCTGAATCGAGTGGCATTGGGGGAACAGGGCAAATCGGGAATCCGGCGATCACCGGCGATGGGGATCGATCTAGTGTAATTGGTTGCTATGACACAGAGAGGGGAACGAGGGGAACTCACTGGTGAACCTGGATTGAAGAGAGGGGCTGTGGAAAGGGCTGGCACCGTGAGCTCTCTCACTGGCTCGCCGGAGAAGAAAGTGGAAACGGCGAGAAGCTGGAATTTTGGCTAAGTCCTGAGCTTGTGCTTCTTCACAGCGTCGAGGGGGTTTAAATAGGCACGGGGACGGAGCTTGCGAGGGAAACGCGACAGCGGTTGCTTGCGCCGGGGAGAAAATTGTCGGGCGCAGGCGCAACGACGGCGACGGCGACGTGATCGCGCTTCAGGCGGTGCTGCAGCTTTGCCAGTTGCCTTGGGACTTCACCAGTGATGGCGCAGATGCGGAGGCGACAATGTAGCTCCGGCAATGACACGTAACGCCATGCAACTGCCACGGCAACGGGAGCGCGCGCGAAAATGAGGCTCGGGAGCGCGGCCGTTTATCCGCTGGGCGAGGCGATGCCACGGCACTGGCACGTGCGCGGGGGGGGGGGGGGGGTGGTTTGGTTGCTCACAACACAGGTGACAAGAACGGTGGCCGACGGCGAGCGAACGCGGCGAGAACGCGGCGCGGCAACGGTGGCTCGGGCACTGGTCGTGGCAACGACCAGGCGCTGGTCGAAAAGGGCCTGAAAATAACATTTGGGCTGTTCTGCAATTTCTGAAACTTATTCCAGGGGCTGTTCTGTGAGCATAATTTGAATAGGACTTGGGCCTGTTTGCAAATTTGGAGATCTGAGGGTCCGATCTAAAATCTGATTTCGCAGCTAAGTTGCAAAAGATTAGTAGAACTTATCTGGCCAAAGTTTGGTAAGATCGGGCAAGATCTGAAGGGTTTCGACAAAATTGGGGAAAACAGTTTAGGGTAAATAGGGTAATTAGGGTTTTAAAATAGCAAGGCTTGAAACTCAGCTTTAGGGTGAGATTTTGGAGATGGTCCCGAAGGGAAAAATGTTCTGAACAGCATTTAGAAGGGAATGGCTGAAGCGTATTAGGTTTTGGGGTCCGGATGTGGATTTTGGCTATTTTAGGGTTTGGCAAAAACAGGGGTGTTACATCACGTTCTCTCTCCGGAGGTGGGGTGTGCTGATATTGTGAGACCCCCATTTGAGGATCACCTTGGTAACCGCCCAGGTAGGTTACACACAGCAGGATGACACATGAGCTCCAAACCAGACAAGCATAATAATAACATTAAACAGGTAGCAGGCCAGCTTGGCCAATATTACATACCCAAAGCACCGAAAATGGCACTAAGTAGAGTTGCTAAGAAAATAACAAGTTTATCAGAACCAGAGTCGGTATCTAAGTACCGAACACACAGCATAAAACACAAAGCAACGACGAAAAGCTTGATTTCCATCCGCAGCGGGGTTGAAGTGGCTCCTCCCACATCTGACTTGACTTGGTGCGCAATCCTTCTAGAACGTGGGCTCGTCCGGGGCACTTCCATCTTCTGCCGGGAACTCATAACTGAAGGAATCGGGATCCTCGAATCCCTCTTCTACAGTTGGATGCAAATTGCAAGGGTGAGCACTTGGTGCTCAGCAACACTCATTCCGGGGATTATTGTAATTGTATGTACATGAGAGTGAAATATATGATTCCGGGGTTTATGGTTCATATGGATAGAAATATATAGATTTCCAAGTCATTTGTTTAACGAAACAGTACTTTGTCACTAAAATGTTACTTTAAACATTAAACAGGTTTTCAACAAAACATTAGATGTAGTGGTCTCCCATGAGTCACTACTTTGTTAACCGCATTATTAAAACATTCCAAAACATTACTTGTGCTATAACCCATGGATAACATCCACTACGAAAAGACTCCTGAACCTGGGAGTACAGAGTATCTGACACTTCTTTTACACTTTGCAAAGGTGTACCTCTTTTTAAATCCACTGGTTCACTCGGCTTTCAAGTCGGATCAGCTCCATGTGACTTATACACATGTGACAAGGCCGAGATCACACAACGCTTTTACAGTTCAGTATTAACAGTATCCCTGCCCGGTAAATAGACAATTAAGTCTCAAGTACCGTTGTGGGTCTTCCCCACTGCCTTACTTCCTAGCCTCTCTGGTCTATGTTCCCTCAGGACACATAGCCTTGGTCTATGTCCACGCGAGACATACGACCATTTAAGATTACAGCCGCTCATGGCTTAATCAGGTCTAGGGCGCCTTCCTTCATTTACGCCTTTTTCTCTCATCATTTTTCTGACTCACATCACTCGTGGCCGAACCTTGGCCTTCCAGTTTCCACGCGAGAAACCAGATCGTCAAACCATGCAGGGAACTGCTAATACCAAAAAGTTACTAAGTTGTGCCTGTCCCATACCAGGCAAGTGGTTGGTACGTTTACAATTCGTATAGAGACACAGCACAAGGTTCTTGTCCTTATGAATCAATAGTGAGGAACATTCACATTCCCTGGTGCGCACCGCACCCTCTCCATACAATCCAATCCTCACTACTGATCCCTTTTATCATTTTTCTTGTCAAAACGGTTTTCATTATAACTTCTCATGCATTTGACCATTTTAAGTTTAATGTGGATATTCAGTATATGAGTCCTAGGGTGACAAAAGCATATATAAGAAGGTTCAATAACAAAAAGGGTTTCATGATTCATTTAGGGAATATCTACTCATGTCATTCAAACATAACTTGTATTTCAACTAAACATGCATAGTAAGAAACAGTGAATATACTTCATATGAAAATATTGGGTGAGACATGATCAAAGGAATGAGGCTTGCCTTGCAATGTTGGGTCTAAAAACTCAGACGGCTCTTCAAAGACTTCTTCCGCTCCTTCAGCTTCTGACTCTGCGGCAATCAGGCAACACACAAACACATACCACATAAGCATACTGAAAATAGTTTCTATAGAAAGTATTAAGTAAATAAGTCATGCATGCAGGGGAAAAGGTTAGGGCAAGGTTACAAGGGTTCTGGTTGAAGAAACAGCTAAAAAGGATTGAACGTCGAAGGGTCGACATTCAGTTCATGGCTTTGGCATAGCTGGAAACTAGTCTTAGGATGGTTTTCTGGAGAAGTGATAGTAGAGAAAGTTGTAGATCTCAACTCCAGGAATCTAAAGGACAAGGTGGCATTTCAATTGCTCAACCAGAAGGGGTCAAACAAAGCTAATGCCAGTGGCTGACATGCACTGACATGGTGCTGGACATGACCAGAAACTAGGGCATGGCTTAACTTTTGATCCAGGGCTCCAAATGATGCACCACTTTGTCTGGGAGGTAGGCATTACTAACAGGAACAATATACTCAACAGGCACAAGGGCTGAAAGTGGCCGGAGGGTGGCCAAATCCGGTGATGAACCACGGTGGCCTGGACATGAACTGAGTTACTGGACAGTGATCTTGGTATAGGCATAACTCACAATCTAGGCAGATCCAGGTGTCGAGCTAGTGGACAATATTGCTCAGGGTACTGGAATCTATCTAAGGGACAAGGTTTCAGGTGAAGGATCGGCCGGGAACAAATTCCGGCGACCGGCGCTGGAGAAGACGACACTGGACAAAGGGGGTTTTCGATTCAGGGCGAATGAGCTCAATTCCAAGCTTGGGAATGATCTCTAGGGTACGACAAAGCTACTGGGGAGGTTAATTTGGCCGGAGGATCGCCGGCGTGGCCTGGCGACGAGAGCCAGTTTACTGGTGGCGCGCGATTTGGGGAGAGCTATGATCTTAGCTCGATTTTGAAAACCAGATTGGTAGGCTTGCTACAAAGAGTATGCTGATCAATTTCTTCTACTGGTACTACGGCTAATTTGGTTTAAATCAGGTAGCATTGCAGGAACAGGGGTTTTAAGCTTTTCCGGTGATCACCGGCGTTAGGGTTCGCCGGGGTGCAATTGGGTGCTATGACACGAACAGGTGGAAGAGGGGAACTCACTGGTGGCTTTGGTTTGAAGAATGGTGCAGTAGATTAGGCTGGCACCGTGAGCTCCAGAGGTTGCTCGCCGGAGAAGAAAGCAAACTCGACGGCGGTGAGAAATTAACTGGGAATTTGACTAAGTCCTGAGCTTGTGCTTCTTCACAGCGTTGAGGGGGGTTTAAATAGGCACGGGGACGGAGTTTGCGAGGGAAACGCGACAACGGTTGCTTGCGCCGGGGAGAAGTTTGTCGGGCGTAGGCGCAACGACGGCGACGGCGACGTGATCGCGCTTCAGGCGGTGCTGCAGCTTTGCCAGTTGCCTTGGGACTTCGTCCGGGACGGCGCAGATGTGGAGGCGACAGCGTAGCTCCGGCAACGACACGTACACA
Organism: Pharus latifolius; assembly: GCA_019359835.1. NCBI lineage: Eukaryota > Viridiplantae > Streptophyta > Magnoliopsida > Poales > Poaceae > Pharus > Pharus latifolius. Next base: position 68,339,626 of record CM033324.1, read on the forward strand.
CATGCAATTGCCACGGCAACGGGAGCGCGCGCGAAAACGAGGCTCGGGAGCACGGCCGTTTATCCGCTGGGCGAGGCGATGCACTGCTGGCACGTGCGCACGGGGTGGCACAGCAACTCACGGGCACAGGTGACAGAAACGGTGGCCGGCGGCGAGCAAGCACGGCGAGAAATCCACGGCGCTGCAACGGGCTCGTGCACTGGTCGTGGCAACGACCAGGGCTGGTCGAAAGGGCCTGAAAAGAATGTTTGGGCCGATTTGAAATTTCTAAAACTTGTTCCAGGGGCTGTTCTGTGAGGATATTTTGAATAGGACTTGGGCCTGTTTGCAAATTTGGAGATCTGAGGGTCCGATCTAAAATCTGATTTCGCAGCTAAGTTGCAAAAGATTATTAGAACCTATTTGGCCAAAGTTTGGTAAGATCAGGCATGATCTGAAGGGTTTCGACAAAATTGGGGAAAACGGTTTAGGGTAATTAGGGTTTTAAAATGGCAAGGCTTGAAACTCAGCTTTAGGGTGAGATTTTGGAGATGGTCCCGAAGGGAAAAATGCTCTGAACAGCATTTAGAAGGGAATGGCTGAAGCAGATTAGGTTTTGGGGTCCGGATGTGGATTTTGGCTATTTTAGGGTTTAGCAAAAACAGGGGTGTTACAGATATAATCCAAACTGACGCATCACCTGCTCCGGGTAGTACGGCTCTACCATATGAGAGAACACAAGATGACGTCGTGTCATCCTACAATCGTTGCCCGCTGTGCACATGATCAATATGCCATGCGGTGCAATGCTCTCAATGAAATTTGGTGTCCACGGACACCATATGACTCGCGACTCGTGGAGTAGATCGAAATCCCCCTGGTACAGGACGTAGCATCGACGAACTTGGTTCGCAGACCATCTCGGTCGACCGTGCATCCATCTTGTGCCCATGGTTGGGCGATCCACCCAATCATGGACATCATCAGGCTCGGGGTACGGATGCACCGGTCGATCCAAGCGTGGCCGGCCAATTGGAAAATGCTCTCAAGACCATAGCTGCAGTAGGAGAGAGCATCCCTACAATACGGACTCTGGGGCAGTCCGGACACATGCATCGCACAACCCCCGGTATATTCCACAAAGCACGGATATAGCCCAGTTGTACTGGGGAACATGCCCTGGTTGGGCATTGACAATGCTCTCCGCCAATGGAATGAGCCATGGGTGAACTGTATCCCCGTGTGTAGATTGGAACAGGATATACTGGAACATTACCAACAGGTATGCGAACAAGTGCTGGCACACAACATGCTCCAGTGCATCAGGCGGGCAGTCAAGGTAGCGCAACAAAAACCTATGCGGCACACCACGCCTAGTTGATGGGATTTGATCTGCCTGTTGAACGATGTTGAACCTAAGGTTTACTTGAGTGCGCTATGTAGGATCAAGGATGCCGACTAGAGGGGGGGGGGATTAGGAGGCTTTTAAAATTTCTTTTCAATTAAGCAATTTTAAAGAATAATTGAGAGACCTAAATTATACAATGAGGCTTAAAACAATTCAATCAACTAGTTGCATTCAACCATATGAGATATTTAACAATACATGCAACAATAGTGATATAAGCAATTGTGTCAAGATGAATATAAAGCAAATAAGAATTATGCAATTGACACAATATTTTTACCGAGGTCTCGGAGACTCGCCCGATCTCCCCTACTCCTCGTTGAAGCGCTCTCTCGGAGCCTCGCTTCTATATCCACGAAGGATATCTCACTAGGGTTGCTCTTCTCCACACCGGATAGGCGAGCACCACACCTTTCACAATCTTTTGCCGGCCTCTCCGACAAACTTCAATTGGAGAGATCTCGGCTCTCCTCCGGCACCGTCTAGGCGAAGGCGATCGCCAAGAGTAACAAGCCGGATGCGCTTTCACTTGAATCAACCAAGTGCTAGAAGCTCAATGATGCAAATGAGATGCTCAACATTCTAGCACTAGCAATCTAATGGAGATGAAGTGCACTAAACACTCACACAATCTCCCTCAAGCTCTCTCTCAAATCTACTCAAGATTTGGGCTCAATTCTAGCCTCTAAATGCAATAACTCAAATGCAAATCAATTGGCTAGGTTTTCAGCTGAAGAATGAACTCTTTGAGCACCCACAAATGATGCCATACATGAAGTATTTATAGCCTCAAAGAAAAACTAGCCGTTTGCAAGAAACCGGGCCAAAAGTTGTACAGGCCGGACATTGTCCGGCCACTTCAGACACTGTCCGGCCAGTACAAAAATTTCAGCCGTTGCAAATGTGTCAGTGACCGTTGGGCGAAATTTGTGAAGGCCGGACGGATACCATTTGTCCGGACAAAACGTCCGGACAGATGGATATGTCTCTGTTAACTCTCGGCTCAAAAAACTTGTACAGGCCGGACAATGTTCGGCCATTTCGGACAAAGTCCGCCCATAACGGACAAATAGCTCCGGACGGATGCATTTGTCCGTTCCATTTTTCGGCTCAAAAAATTTGTACTGGCCGGACAATGTCCGGTCATTTCGGACAATGTTCGGCCAGTTCAGACAAATAGCCCCGGACAGATGCATTTGTCCGGCCACTGCACACTGACAGTAAAACAACCATAACTTTTGATCCAGAGATCCGATTGAGATGATTTTTGGCTTGTTGGAAAGATAACTCAGAGCTCTACAATTTTGTCAACAGGAGCAAGACCTAGAAAGGTCTAGAAACTTCTAGAAAATTCAGAAACTTTCCTACTGTCAAAATGTCCAAGCCAAAATCATCTCAAATGCAATTTTAAAGTATTTGCACATACGGATTTGCCGTTTTCTCGCGGATGTGATTTGTGTCATTTAGCAACGACCACGACCACACAGGTCTTGACATCCGATCGAAAACAGGTGGTCGATAGGGTTTGGTCGAGCGTACGCAAGCGAGTCGAAGACTGGTACGACCAGCCCGAACTCCTACGACCACGCCCAAACCCTAAACAGAAAGCCGCCAAACAAGCGACACGACCACGACCACGTATCAACACTGATACGATCAGAACATGCAAATACGACCACGACCAGCTCTAGATAAATAAACCAATTTAAACAGCTGGCGATCACGACTAAGTGCAGTTTTCAAAACATTTAATCTAATACACATGAACTACACTTAGACTCACTAGCAATGCAAGACACTAGTGCAAGATGATATGAATGCATCTGAGCTTCCGCACTAGATAGATTCAAGCTACTAGTTTCCGACCCCTCTTAATAGTACGGTCAAACTAGTAAAAAGAAACCTATCAACCCGGTCTGTCTCCAAACACCGAGACCGGTAAAACCCTAAGAAAACAATCCTTAATCTTGGATTTTACCTTAGGTGAAGTTCGACCTCGTGAAGTTCGACCGCTCGACACTCGTCATCGCAAAGCTCGATCTCGTTAAGCTTGACCACGCGAAGCTCAACATCTCGATGCCTGTCTTCGCAAAGCTCGTCCTCGCTAAGCTTGACCTTGCTCGGGATGTCTCATATTGTCTTCATCCTCTTCACGCCCTTGCTTGTTTTCATCCTGCAATCATTCTGAGACTAGAACATATACACTTAATGCGCAAACGTTAGTCTCATTTGCAGTTCGTCATTAATCACCACCAGATAAATCACTCCACACAGGAGTTCACTCAACAATTTCTTTCTTCGGTGAAATGACAAAACCAATTTCAATTGAACAACAAATGAGTAATGGATGAATCTCACAATCATATAGATCCATATATGATACAAGAAATGCGCACACGATCCATACTACTCAAGTTATGATATCAATCAATATGGATGACTAACATCATGAGCTCTCTCTCAATCATACATAGAGATATCAAATCCAGAACACGGAGTCATCAACCTTTTGCACAGACATGGATAACTAATCATCCTGAGCTCTCCCTCAACATGTGCATCGATATCAAATCCACAACTGAAGTCATCAACCTCAAGATTTAACATATAACATCTTGATCAATCAATTAGCATAAGCTTGATGTAACCACCGAGCTCATCCTCTACATATGCATCAATATCAAACCCGCAATCGAGGAAAACATCCAATTCAGGGTTTACCGATAATCAATTCAATTTACTTGTGCTAAATCAGGATTTATATAAATTGTCATTTAATCATCAAATCTGATATCTTCATATTAACTTTAATCATCATGGATTTATCCAAAACGTCATTAATCATCAAAACCTAGATACTAAGATCTACCTAGATCCAACACGCTAGTCTGTAGGCGGCGGTGATGGAACGATGGGTGCTCCTGCGGCAGGTAGGCCTAGGAGCATACCCACATCCTCCAACGTGATCGTCATCTCCCCCATCGGAAATGGAATGTGTGTGTCTTGGGGCGCCATCGATCCACCAATGCGGTGACCAACGACCGATCCAATGTGAGGCCATGACCAGCCTGCAGCATACGAGCAAACGGTAGTAAACCCGCCTCTGCGAGAATAGGGATGTATCTTGCATCAAGAGGCCAGTACTCCATGGGAGCCCTTATTATAAGTGGCTCAAGATGTCCACCTTGCGACAATACACGCCAACGATGAGCATTGTCCCACCTGCCACTGAGTAGCTCTGGAAGCCGTACATCCTTGTGAGCCATCTCTACATAAATTAATTACCGTTAGCATAACAATTCAAAATATAACGAAGAAATGAGTTTGGGTTTGACACTTCATAAGTCTTAATCTAGTAGAATTTTACCGTAGGTTTAGTTTTAAAAACATGCAAAAATCACGCTTAAAACTCCTTCCATACGACATTTTATGTGCAAAGTTTCATTATTTCTACAAGATTCTTTCCCAATTGTGTTCTCTGTGTTGCAGGGATCAGGCCTACCAAGTTTACTTCTGAAAACATGCAGAAATCACGCTTAAAACACCTTTTGTACGACATTTCATGTGCAATGTTTCATTGGAATACCAAGAGTTTGTCGAGGAGTTTATTTTTGGACATTTTACCAGTGTACTATAAATAGGGAAGCTTCTGGCTCAATTAGAATATCCATAGAACATCCACTATTACGTATGTGAAAGGACTATCAAAATATTGGAAAATATTAAATAACGACAGAATACAGAACTCATGAACGATCACATGACTCGTTACGCGTCACTATTACATGTGTGAATACTAGGTGGATGGGCCGGGTGCATGTAGACAATTCTTTTTGGTATGCCCGGCTTGTTTGCAAATCGAGCATTTTCTACGTCGAGTGCTCGCTTTCTGTGATTCGTCCATATCATTTTGCAAGCGACGCGTCTTTCGACGACCACGTCCCTTTCTCCTGAGGTTGAAAGGTCGGATCCACCTGGTATCACCAGATGGAATTACTTTGTAATCACCAACCTTCATGAAGACCCTCCAAATACCACTTCAAGTCTGTTGAAGGTTATGAAGGCTAAAGAACTTAGAAAGGTATGGAGATGGGCTTATACCGAGTGCCGCACATGTAGCAATGACATGCGAACATGGCTTGTGTAATAACATGGCCTTGTTGCATGTGCACTCCGCAACATCCCCAGAATGACTTCGTGTACCCTGCCAGCTCTGAGATGGCCGTTAACCCGCTTCTGGCGCAGTCGGACTGAAATTATCTTGTGCAATTGGTTGATGATCTCCACCTCATGCGTCTGGGCCTTATTTATCCAAAAATTCATGTAGTCCTGCACCATGTCTTGTAAGGTTCTAAATGGATCGTTGACCAGCATCTTGGCTGCAAGACTTCTGTTGTTGAAATATTGCACAGTGCGATACCATGTCATCTCCACAATCGCGGTCAATGGCAAGCATCGCACCCCCTTCAAAACATAGTTACAAACTTCAGATAGATTTGTCGTCATGATGCCATATCTTGCCCCACCCTCGTCATGCAGCAACGACCACTTCTCTTTCTCTTTGTTGCTGATCCACCGTGAAAATTTGCTTATAGCATCCCCATCGCCGGCCCCGGACCCTTTATTAGCTGTGTACTTCAGTGTCAACTCCTCGAGCTTCTCGAAGATAGTGTCGTACTTGCTCACTTGGTTCTGCGAGCATAGCCTCTTAAATAGGTCGATGATTTGTTTGCTCCGGAATTTGGTGAAGAGGTTGGCTGCAAGGTGTTGCATGCACCAATGGCTCACCACGTCCTCCCACTTGTAAGGTGGATCGGGAGTGCCCTGCATGATCTCAATGGCTCTGAGCAAGCCTTTGTGTCGATCAGAAATAATGCAGATCTTCTCATGATCCTTTACAACCGCTCGCTTCACATTCCCCAAGAACCACAACCAACTTTTTGTGCTCTCGGCTTCTACAACTGCATATGCTAATGGAAGCAATTGATTGTTAGCATCTGCAGCAACCGCAATCAATAGTGTCCCTTTGTACCTCCCAGTCAAAAATGTGCCATCCACACATAACACCGACCGGCACCATGTGAATGCCTCTATGCACTGTGGGTATGCCCAGAACAAACGGTGCAGAACTCTTGTGTTCTCTATGGTATTGCCATCCGGGGCAATAGCTGTCTGATCGAGCATATCCACAAATGTGCCTGGATTCGTTAATATGATGTTTCGAAGCAACCGCACCGCTGTATTGTATGCATCCTCGTATGTGCCGTACATGTCCTCAATTGCTTTCTACCTTGCTCTCCATGCCTTGTTGTAGCTGATACGATAACCACATCGATCTGCCACTTGCTTGATGATCTCTCTTGGCATTATCGATACGTTCGCTCGCACCGCGGGCTGGATGATGTTGCTTACATATGTCGCCGTCATGTTTCTATAGCGGTCCAATGCCTCAGTAAGATCACATGTGTGGGTGTTAACTATCGTGACCACAAAACCAATGTCATCATTTGGTTGCATGGCACGAACCCTCCATGCACAGCCTGGTGTAAGACATGCGACATCATATAACCTGGGGGTAGACTTCACCACTTTGTATTGTCAGTTGAGTGCAAGAGACCATCTAGCCACGGTATTTTGCACATCTTCTTTCGTTTGAAACTCTTGCTCGAGCTGGATGCTACATTGCTCAAAAAACCATCTTGAGTTTTGGTCTGTCGGCAGCACTACCGAATCAAATCCAGATTCATCAATCCATTGTTGGGGGGTCCTGAAATGATCTTCGTCGGAGTCTTCAGATGCTTCGGAGTCTGTCAAGTCATCTTCGTCGGACATAGTTCCAAGACCCTCCAAGAACTCACACACCAACACGTGTGTGGCAAAAAGCTTCTGACCAGTAACTAGCCCTGAATGTTGGCGGAATCGGTGCATTCATTTCTCCCGCCCATGCGCCGCTACTAGGGCCAGCTCCAACATCACCCTCCGGCAGTTCTAGGTTGCAGAACTGGACATAAACAAAAAACCGGTGGCCCAAACCGCCATAAGGGTCCTTCACTCTCCTCACAAATGACCCCCACGAGTTGTTCCCTTTCAGTTCGCGCAACACCCAGTATGGGCCGTTGGCTGTCTCCTTCACAATGAGCCCCTCTACTTGAATTGTCTCATGTTCTACACTCTTGCCGAACAAACTAAGTATCCATAACTTAAGGTCCATGAAAGATGTGTTATGTATGTTTAAATCGGCCATGACATATTTGCAATGGCTCATATCTACACCTTTTGGCTGATCACGAATCAAACCGTCGCCATAAAATATGTAGAAATTTTCAGGTTGCTCCATTCCCTACGGAACATATTTACGCAACAATTATAAGTAAACATATTATGATTTTTAAATCACATAGTTAACATAATCAATATATTTATAGGCAATTTTTGTGCTGCTCCATTCTCCTTCATCCGTAAATTTTATGAATAATGCCGGTTTTCAAAAATCAAAACAGGCATTACGATATTCTCGAAAAAACGTATGTTTCTTTAGAATATCCTTTGATTCTTTTTGCTTTACAAAAGCTTTCTATGTTCTGGGGATCTATAGAAAACATAGAAATTTTGAATGAAATCTTGAATAAATTTCAAGTAAACCCTAGTCTTTATTTAGAATTAGGTCAAACGAATTTTAGTCACATAAAATGATAAAATAAAGTTCAAAACCTAGATTTAAACTATGTACAAGAAAAATTTCTAAACATCATGGAAAATTGAAATAAATTCAATTACCAATTTAAGAATATAATTTTGAAAAGAATATTCACAATTTACTCTCTTAGCCAATTATTAATATAAAAGAAAATCCTCGATGACATAAAAATAAAAGAATTAAATTGCAAGGAGGCCCGTGCAATAAAAACCTTATAAGTATTATTACAAAATGACCCATGAACTAAAGGAAACATTTATAAAAATATCCTTTACAAAGAAGTCCTATAAAATAATTAAAATTTTGGAATTAAATAATAAGGACATGATTATATGCTTGGACCATTAAGTTTAGTATCAAAACATGCAAATTTAATGTTTAAAATTTGATTATTTTCAATGGTTGCTTTTTGATTATATTCACCATGTTTCAGGGAACAATCTTGCCAAATTTGGGCCGAATTCGACCACATTTGAGCCTCCAATGACCAAGAAAACCAAAGGAACAAGAAAAAGACTTCTGGTCGAGTACTACACGAGCACAGCCTTGGTCGAATCTTTTTTGGCAGCAAAATCAGTGCCCATATGAGTGCTGGTCGAGGCCGGGTCCTGGTCGCAAGCTAATACGAGTTCTAAGAGAATTCTAAAACGCGCCCACGGTCGAACAGGCACTCCATTTGAACACATAATGCACCCGCGGTCGAAAAGGACCTGACTTGGACACGACTAACTTTTCGGCCGTTTGACTAAATTTTTGGACGATTTGGATGGTGCCACGTGTCGTGCTTGAGCTCGATTTGGTCTCGGATTTGGTCGAATTGATTGGTGTGTGGTCGGTTGTGGTCGTTTTTGGTCAAATTGAGAGGTTTGTGGTCGGTTGTGGTTGTTTGTTGTCAATTTTGGTTGATTGGTCTAGGATTTGGTCGGTTTGACCGAGTTTTTCTCGGAACTGGTCGAATTGGTCGAGTTGGATCAGGTTTTGGTTGGTTTTGGGCGAGTTGGACTCAAATTGGTCCGTTCTCATGCCCCAAATTTCTTAATGTTTTAAAATGCTTTTAAATTTCAAATTCTTTTGCATTTGAGTGCATAATCATATAGAACCTATAATGTGAGGCAGTAGATCAATTTGGATAAATTCAAGCAAACCCTACATTTATTTAAAATTAGGTTAAAAGAATTGATTCACATAAAATGATAGAACAAATCCTAAACCTAAAGCTAAGTTATGCATAAGAGAAATTTCTAAAAATTATGGAAAATTGAAATAAATTTAATTACTAATGTTTCACCTATTGAGGATTCAACTACAAAAGGAATAATTATAATTTAGTCCCTTAATTAATTGCATCATAAAAAGAAAAGCCTTATTGAAAAAAAGAGAATCAAATTACAAGGAGGCCCATGTGGAGAAAAACTTTATAATTTTTATTACAAAAATGACTATGTATCTGAAGAGATTATTTATAAAAGACCCATTTTCAAGAAAGCCCTAAAAAATAATTAACGTTTTAGAATTTAATGATTGTATGCTAGAATATTACTAAAATACCTTTAAAAATACACTAAATGAACAGTAATTCATTCAAAATAGCCCCTTTGTCAGAAAACCCTATTTTTCCCTACAGCCCTCAAGTTTTTACAAATTAAAAAGAAGTCCTGGCATGTAATTTTGGACTTTATTAGTGCTAAATTACCATTTTAACCTGATAAAATCACTAATGCTACAGTAAACTCACCAAAGTGTCCTCATTTACCTACTGGCCAAGTCTTAGTAATTTTCCAGCTCATGTGCTACCTCATGCTAAGATTTTAACACAATAAAACTTCAACAATCAGACAAAAACTGTGATAAAACCTCCGGTAACCTTCAGGTTGTGATAGATTTTAACATAACAAATGGCTATTAATTTGAGCTATGTCGCTGTAGAAAACTTACATGTTTTAGATTATTCGAAACCCTAATTAAGTCAGAATCAAGTGCAGTTGCATCCAAACTTGCATTTCTGCACTTCATATTTACATTTCTATATCTTGTGTGTATGTTAGTATATTAATACTAGGACTGTGTGCCATTTGTTGGGTTGTTGCTGTTGTGCGTATGCAGAAGATGAGATCTCCGAACCACAAGACCAAGAATTCAACCTGACCATTACAATGTCAGAGTCTTAGAGCAAACACAAGTTTAATCATTTGTGCATACATTGGTGAATCTCACCCATGTACTTCTCAGCAATACATCTATCATCCCCAATTTTTTTGGCAATAATACTTGACATAATATTATTTATTAAGACAAAGACAAAGCTTGGAATGGTGATAGAAGTGTAGTACAGAAAGTATCTAAAACTTGTTCAAAGTTTTGTGATCTATGGATGCAGAAGGCCATGTGCACAATTAATGTTAAATTATTGTGACAAAACTATGCATAAACTACTGTAAATTATTTTAACATCTACTTAGTTACTAATTACATAATTAGCACATAAATTAGCTAAAAATATATTTGCATTTCAACAAAACTTACCACGTTTCGAAGATCTTTCTCTGAGCTACAACTTTCTCAACTGCACTGATTTCAAACAACGAACATATTTGAAGAAAATTTGGTTCAAACACAAAAAATTTTATAGAAGAAGTGTGGATTGGAGTTCTAAATGGATGAGAGAGACCGTGACCTGCATCAGGGGGGTTAAAACCTGTCCGAGAACACGAAAATTCGCGAGAAGATGGTAAACTACTGTTTGCGCGTGGGTGATGCGACAAAAATGCCCAGCCTTTGAAAAGCACTTTTAGTCGCGGATGGGAAATGGAAATGACCTGCACAGCTTTTGTCGCGTGTGCGTTCCGGAAAAGAAGTCTATCACGGTCGTGATCCACGAGAAGCATCCGTCGTGGTCGCTTCCACCTTGTCGCGGTCGTGAGCCGTGATTAGATGAGGTGGCCAGCCATATTCGCAATTTCGGTAAACTGTGGGTTATTTTTCAAATTATTTTTTTACTTTGGGTTATTCATAAAAAAATTTCTATATATCACGCATAGTGTAACCTATTTATCATGAAGAGTGTAATCTATGTGCTATCAATTGGTAACCTCCGATCTATAAAATCGATGTAACTTTTAATCTTTTAATATTCCATGTCTTTTCATTTACCATATATTTATCTATAAATAGAGGTTTGTATACATGAAAATACAATAATAATACATGAAAAGAGAAGATAAGAATTCTCTTATTCCCTCTCTATTTCTCTATATTTTGTCTATTCTTTATGTTAAAAACACAAGTGTTTCTATAGATTACTATCAAGTTGCCCTTTTGCTTGATAAGCCTTTAAAGATTACTTAGTAATTTTTTACTTGGTAAGAATTTCTCTTGATCAAAGTATCTTTTTCATGATAAGATGTTATTTTGGTTTCTTTCAATGAAATTTTAATACAATGTTCATAGTTTGATATTTGTTGTATAATATAACTCACTATGTCAAATATCACAAAACTTAATTTTTGACTTTGGACATTACCAAAAAAATATTTTTTATAGTTATTAGATGATAAAATTTATTTGGATGCCAAAGATTTTGGTGATACAATAGAATAAAAAAAATGAAGCATCTAACTAAGATAAGGTCAAAGTAATGATTTTTATTTTCCATTACCTCCATGAAAGATTGAAAATAAATTGATACCTTTTTATGAACGATTTGTTTGTCCTTTTTGTAATAACATAAAGGACATGTATGATTAATAGAAACTTGTGATTCTCCTTAAAACTCGTTATGAATATATGCACGTGAAGTTGCAAAACTTTAGAACTCTATGTGAATATAATTTAGCTATGTTTAAAATCAGTTTATCAAGATTGTGCTCTGACAGCAGCAATACCATTAAGAAATATTTTGAACTGGTTTTCTGGTTTAGTAGTAGCTGAACAAAATAACAAGTTTTTGATGAAATGCATGAAGAATGTCCAAATAATATTTCTTCATTCCTTGAAGCGAATGTAGTAATATACAATCATAATAAACAAAGAAAATATTGTGGTTGTAGCCATGACTATAGTCATTGATTTGGATAAAGATGTGATCTAGGTAATTATGGTGTCCATTTGAAAAATATAATTGACCTCTAGAAGAGCCAAGATAATGCATTTGTATAGTTTAGAAAATTAATTGTCAGATACATTGACATATGTTAAAAGAGTAACTAAGTCACATATACCAGCTACTAATGCTCCTATAAAATTTGATGTCAAGTAGGACAATTGGCTACCGCAAATAAGACAAAAAAATCATAAAGGTAGGTCATTGGGTTCAAAGATAAAAAAAAATTCCTAAAAAGTAAAGGAGTAAAGATTCAAGATGGTCAAGTTGAGAAAATATTGATCTCAGAAATATCTTCTAAAGAGATAGTAGACATGACTAATAACAATATTCTTGCATAACTCAGGTACCTGGTTCTTGTAAAAAAAAGATCACTAAATTATGTCATGTCTTGAAAATTATGAAACCAAGATAAAATCGATGCCAATGATGCATTTACATACAATCTAGTGCTATATAAATTATGAATTATAACAGATGAAGAATACAAACCTCAAGGAATATGAACATAAAGGCCAATAAAGAAAGACACAATGAAGAGACATACTCTTAGGAAGAAAATTTTTTTTGGGCCTGTAGCCTGTACATATGAAGTGTAAAATATTTTGGTTATAAATGAATTTTTTGTGCAAAAATGAGGATGAAAATTTAAAAATTATAAGATATATAGCATGATTATTTGTACAAAGTTTTACTAAAAATCCAATAATTGATTATGAAGAGACATATTCACTCGTGATAGATGCAATAAATTTTTATATTTTATCAGTCTGATAATAAAAAATATTAACTTGCATCCAATAATTTGATGGATATTTTCTTGAAGAATTTAAACCACCAGAACCAGGTACTCAAGAACAATATTCAATCAAACTGAATTAGGCACTAGATGGATTAAAACAAAATGGGTGTTGCCTTATTATACATTTGGTGAAGGAAAAGCACAAGATGATTCTATGTGCCCATGCATTTTTATTAAAAGATTCAGATCTAAATTTGTGATAATTGAGTATTAATTAATGGTTGAAGGTCACTTGATGACAAGAAAAATCCTTGGCCCTGAAGTACTATAGTTAAATATTATAAGAGCACAAATTATTTTATTTCTTATATGATTTTATATATTATTTTTTGTTAATTTATTAGCATAATATAACTCTTGCCATAAAGAAAAACATTGGAACAAAATGAAATATATACTTTGCTACTTTCAAGGTATAAAGGATATGTGTTTATATTTTCTAACATATCAGATAGAAAGTTAGTTGGTTTGCAGATGCAGGGTATCTATTTGATACTCATAATAATCTATCACACATTACATATATTCATGATGGTGCTGCTATTTTACGGTATTCAACAAATCAGACCATTGCTACAACCTTATCTAATTATACAAAAATTTCTACAATATATGAAGTCAATAGAGATTTGTAAAGTAATATGATGATTTGATACAACATATTCGAAGAGTTTGTCATTTAATTTTATACAAGAAAAATGTTACATTCATCACCCAAATATAAGAAGAATATATCAAAGAGGTAGAGCAAAACATATTTCACAGAAGGTTTTCTTCACTAGTGATCTTCAAAAAGATGATATCAGCAATTCAACAGATTTACTCAAGCGAAAATTTGGTGGATTTATTTATAAAGGCACTTACTAAAGAACATTCAAGAGGTTGGTTTATACTAGGTTACATCAATTTAAAGATCTTTATTGATTTAATCATCAAAGAGAGTGGATATGCAATGTACTCTTTTTTCCTTAACTATGGTTTTTTCTCATTATGTTTTTTCTTGATGAAGGTTTTAACGGGACATGTATAATCACATATAATGGACATCTAAAGGAAAGTGTTATGAAAAATATATACTCTTAGTGGATGTCCATAATCCCATATATCGTCATAGTTGTAACCCTCTGCCATCATGATCATAATCTCATATACCATCAATGGTCTAATCCATTTAACATGAAGAGTGTAACCCTTATGCTATCAATTGGGTAACCTCCTATCCATCAAAACCTTATAACTACTAGTCTTTTAGCATTTCATGTCTTTTCATCTATCATATATTTGCCTATAGATAGCACTTTATATACATGAAAATACAATAAGAATACATGAAATGAGAAGATAAAAATTCTCTCATTCTCTTTTCATTTCTCTCTATACTTTATCTATTCTTTACTTTGTAGTTAGACAATACATTTTCTCATAATAGGCTCATGCGTTATATATTTTCATTTGATGTTACCATCACAGGATCCATTCTCATGAATTATGATAAGTGTTCTAAATTTGAGTTAATCTAATATAAAATAATGTGATATTAAACACACCATATTCGCTATAAGAATTAAAAATGTCCACATTAATCTAAAAAAAGGAAAAACCAATAGGAATTTGATCCCATCCAAAACGAAACAAAAAATCGTCAACAAAAAAAGTGAGTAAAAAGCAAGGAAAAAAAAACAACGTGATATAAGGGAAAAGTGCAAAAAGAAAAAAGTTCACTAATTTTTGGAAACTAATGTAGACAGATAGAAACTACAAAGTTTTAAAGAAAAATTAGTAAAATGACTTTTTAAAAAAACTTCCAGCCAGATTTCCAAAGTACAAAAGCTCCCTTTTTTTTCCATCTCCGGCATGTTTGTTTTGGATATATTATCATAATTAAATCAAACTTTTTAGTAAATACGAACACTATCCAGAAGTAAAAGAGCGGGAAAAAAAAGTCGTCAGATTCATCGCAAGTTCTCTGTCAAATTGATGTGACTCCGACAAATTGTTTCTATTTGTTTTCTAAAGTTGTACGGGTAAATTGCTCTATTTGTCTCAAAGTTATTTCTCTATATGACATTATTTTATGTAAATTCTCTTTTCTTTTTGGGATGCAGTGGTGCAATTTTTTATAATTATTGTTGGTACTGGTACAAAAATTAATATATCCCTCTTTTCTTCTCTGTAATCCACAAGCAAAAAAAAATCTAAAATTATTGTGCAGGTAATACCATTTAGATACTGTTGGGGGAGACTCCCAGGTCTCCAACCCACAACCTCACGCAAAGGACCCAGGCCTCCGGATCGAGAGGTCTCTAGAGAGATCTTCAGGCCCCAGACCTTGGTGCCTTGGGAGGGCTTTGGGCCCCTGGGCTCCGATTTCCTTTGATGGTCGTAGTCTTTCGAGCCAAGGTTGTAGGCTTTCGAGCCAAGGGGCCTGAGGAGATTTTTGCAAACACTATCAAGAAATCAGATTTGCAAATCCGATTCCTTGGGAGGGTCCCAGGCCCCAAGGCTCTTGTTCCCTAGGAGAGTCCTAGGCCTCTAGGTCAACGAGTGATCCGGGAGGATCTCAAGTCAAATGCATAACGGATTTGAACTCTATTTGATCAATTGAAGTCCAATACATATTAGATAGCCGAGTCTGATACGACTAGATTTAGTTGGTTGTCAAGTCTGATACATTTTCAAGTGATTGAACTATAAATACCCTGTAATAGTTCTAGTTTAATATCGAATCAGATATAGAACTCATAGACATAGATCGACGTTCGACGTGTACAAGTTATTTATAATAAAAGGTATTGTTCCTTTTTATTTTTGTGTTCCGAGTACTGGGTTTTGGTAATTCCTAGTAAGATCCCGTATTTCACATCTAATCGAGTATAGCTGAATCTGGACTATTACTCAATTGGATCAAGTTGGTATCAGAGCACTATCTTATCCTGTGGATGGTGAAAACTCACAAGGGTTACAAAACATCTGGTGAAATTCCGCAAGAACCTTTTACAACTGAAGGCGAAAATTCGATGGCACCAACAGTTGCGTCTCCGACCATGTCTGAAGGAACCTCCGCTCAAGCTGACTTGGCCGAACAAGTGGCCAAACTTTCCACCAATATGAATACCGTGTTTGCTTGGATCAAGCAGCAAGCCATGACCTTACCTCCTGAAGATGCTTCAAAGGGGAATGCAACTGGTGTGAAAATTGGGAGCAGCTTGCGTAGGCCAGACGACGATGAAGACGAAGACAACCTCGCTAACACATCCTTAGCTATCGGATCTTTTAAGGTCGAAGCTAAGGTTGACATACCCATATATGATGAGGTGATCGATGCTGAGAAGTTGGATTCTTGGATTGATCAACTTGAGACTTACTTCAACCTGCGAGGTTTTAGTAGCGCTCAAAAAGCACCATTGAAGATGAAGGACCACGCCAAGACATGGTGGAAGGCCCTTGTCGTCAATGGGGTCAATTCAAACGACTCTTACAACAAGAGTTCTATCCGATGGGTTATCTCGAGGAGAGATGGGATCGTTGACACATATTGTATCAGCGTCGCGATCGGTCTATCCAGGACTATATGACAAAGTTCCAGAAACAAGCGGTGGTCATTGGCATCTCGCTGTTTGATCCTTAAGTGTTTCAGAAATACACGTCAGGATTGCAGAAGACAATTAGTGCTGAGTTAAGTCTGTTCGGTGTATAAGATATCGCGACTGCGAGTACAACTGCTATGGTGATCGAAAAGAAAATACAAGTCCCGCAACGACAAGAACATGAAAGAGAGCTCGATCTCGTCGAAAGGAAAGATGAGTCCGAAGAAAAGCACTCCAAAATCTGGTACTAGCATCTCTTGTGAGTATTGTCATGTTGCATGACACACAAACGATAAGTGTTATAAGCTCCATCCTAAGCTTCGACCAAAGAAAAATAGACCAGAGAAAAGAACAACTATAGCTACTATGGCTCCACCAGAAGAAGAAATTGTGCGAGTGAATTTAGTTAATAAGGCGGATACAACCTTGTCTCTGATGGCAATACCGAAGGAGACAGGTTTGAATTCTCCTGACAACCATCACCCGACGGAGGATTTGTTCACTATCAACATCTAGGTGAAGCACGAAGTGGTCGCAGCAATATTCGGTCCCGGAAGTCAGAAGAATCTGGTTTTCGCTGGACTTGTTCGACGACTTGGGTTGAAGATGACCACACACCCCCAACCATATCCGCTGGGATGGTTCACATCCAACGTGAGCCAACAGATTACGAATCAGTGTGTGTGTTGAAGTTTGTGATCTTTGCCCGTTATATCAATGAAATTCAATGCGACGTTGTTCCTATCGATATCTGCTAGGTGATTTTTGGGAGTCCGTTCTTATATGATCGGGATGCTCATTTCCACCGAATGGTGCAAGAGTACGAACTCACCAAAAACAGGGTTAAGTTCGTTATTAGTAGAGACGACCACGACGACACTTCAAATTTAATCACTTCAAATCAGGCCAAGCAAATCATTAACGCATGTCAAAAATGTGTTGACAAGGATTATAACCCGAGTTAGTCACCTTTGCCGTTCTATAGTCTCAAAGGTTACAGAATGAGATTCAAATTATTTATATACCCCTCTGTGGTCTTAGGGACCCAAGAGGGAGACAATAGTACAGTCCAGGATATTCTGGACATGGCCCATTCTACAGTCTTATCCTGTATTGTCATGGAGCCTATGGTCTCAAGACACCCACAATACTAAGGTCGTAGAATTCATGGTCTCACATACCCACGAATTCTCTGGTTATGAAGATATCTTTCCGTGGTCGCCCAAGTCATGGAGAGTGAAATACATGGTCATAGTTGGTACGCGACCATGGTTACTGAAGAAACGAAACCTCCAACAGCTATATGGTTAGATCTATTCGACTGTACCCAGTAGTTGAGTCTGTTCGACTACTACTACCACCTTATATACCTTCAGCCCTTTACTCCCAGGAATGTTGCAGCTTTTGGTAATTGTCAAGAAGGTAAAGGCACAATCATTAACGGACATAATTACACATATGGCCAGCGCACGTCTGCCCCTCAGCAACCCTTCAATCCCGTAACCGACAATCGGCAATGAGCTATAAAAAGAGGATTGCCAGGAGAGAAAGAGGGGGCCAACACAAGAATTAAGAAATAGAAACAGTAGATTGTTATATACTGTGTAACAAAGAATAGGAGATTTTTCTTAGTTCATCCAAGGACACCTCTTATTCTCCGCTTTGTAACCTTGATATTCTTAGAGAAAACCAACAGGAATAGGGCTATTACTCATCATCAGAGGGTCCGAACCTGTATAAATTCCTTTCTTCCTTAAACATAGATACCTTGATTTACTTGAGTTTCATCTTGAATCGACTTCACATTACACAAGAATATTTACATAAGCTCGACTAAGGACCAAAGTCCCAATCATCGATAGCTAGCGCCCACCGTGGGGCCTATTTTAAGGTGTTATTCTTCATCAAGTATCTTTGTAAGCCATGTCAGGAGTTTATGATTCCTAAAATGATTTTGATCTTGCAAATTATGCCGATCTTAACATGGAGATGAAACTCTTTATATGGAAGAAAATGAAGTTCCCTCAGAACCTCGTGTTGAGGAGTATTCTCAGGACCTGGTCCATGGCCAGGAACTCGAACTGGAAATTCATTCACCTTCAGTGAGTCCTACCACATCGAATGGTGAATATGTGCCAAAGCCCATCATCCTAGATGATGCGGGAGATGAGGATCTTGAGTTCAGCCTGGAAAGATTTGCTCCAGACAATTTGAATTCCATCTTTGACTTGGAGTTTGATCAAGATGAGGAGATTCTCTCCCCGTCCGCGGATTCAGTTCCCCGGGAAGTCGCTGTACTTTCTGAGGAAACCCCCGAGCAATGTGCTGCTAGGGAAGAGGAAGAGCACAAACAGGAAGAAGATGCAGCTCGTGAGCGGCGAGAGGCTGAGGTTCGTAAGGTCACACAGCAAGCTCTACAACTTGCACAATCTCGCCATGATACCGCAGCTCGCGATCTTGCCCCTTGAACTTCTCGCCCGCGACATCATCATGGTCGCATGCAGGACCAAACTCCGCTCTTAGTCCCTACGTGTTCTCCGGTGGATGAGGTGACAGTAACTCCCATGGCACCTAGGAGTACACAAGAATGCATTCGTGTAATTGCGGATACTCTTCGCAATCCTCCATCTGATTTGGAGAATGATGACATAGTACTGTTCGCAAGGATTTTGGCAGATAACCTTGATGAGGTAGCAACAGTTGCAACTCCAACATCATCATCACGGTCAGTAACTTGTTTTCATGAGCGGGACAGTTATCATTCGAGCCAGGGGCAACGTACTTGTGAACACACACCATCAGCCTGATATCGTAAAACCAGGCGAACTGGTAATCCTCGTGGCCTTCATCGTGAACCAGTGCATTCACGTTTGGGGCTGCGAGTAGATTCTTCTCGCTACCATAATTGTGGACCGGTACATTCGCGCCTGGGGCCACAAGGTAATTCTTTCCGCGACCTTGAAGTAGGCCGTGATGATCAACAACCACATCTTTCGTACGTAGGTCGTAAGGTTTTCTCGCTAAGGCTACGTGCAGTAGTCTGGCCAGATAAGTTCAAATCCGGGACGATTGAGCGATTTGATGGGACCAAAAATTCTTCCAAATTTCTCTAGATTTATATTACTGCCATCCAAGCGACTAGTGGTGATGAACGGGTTATGGCGAATCATTTGCCGACTGTCTTGGAAGGTCTGGCGCGGACCTGGATGTTCAATTAGCTTGAAGGATCAATCTATAACTGGGAAATGTTGTGTGATGCAATCCTCAACAATTTCCAAAACTGTTACCAGAAGCCTGGCAAGGAAGATGACCTTCATCGTTTGCGCCAGACTTCCACAGAAACCCTTCGGCAGTTTGTCAAACAATTTGTGGGGGTAAAAAAAATACTATCCCCAACATCTCTGATAGCTCCGTTATCAGGGCATTCAAGCATGTTGTTCGATATCGGAGATTTATGGAAGATTTGCTTATCCACCCACCACAATCGGTTGCAGACCTCTTTGACATGACTGATAGTTATTCTGATGCGGCGGAGGCCGTTGAATGGAATAAGATGGTGGAAAAGGGTAACCTGCCACCTCAACCAGGTCTTGAGGTCGAGAAGAAGGATAATTAGCGTAAGAAACCTGAGTCATTCGCCGGTGGAAAATCAAGGAAGCAAAGAAGACTAGAACTGGCCAATTTCGAGAGATCACCGTCATAGACAAGCAACCTCAAGGAAAAGATAAGAAGGTTCCATTTAAGACTAATAAATTTCCTTCTGTTGGTCACAGTGACCAAGCAGAAAAAAAGCTAAACTGCACAATGTTTCATCACGCGACCTCCAGAATTGTCGAATTTGGTTAAGAAAGCTGGATGATTTTTACCAAGGTAAAACCTCTATGCCCACAGTACTAGGTCAAGCACAAGCCAGTGGAAATAAAGGAGTTAATGGAGATGAGGAAATGCCATATCAGGTACCTAACAATCATGTTAATGTTATTTTCGGTGGTTCTTCATCTTATTTTTCTAAGCGTCAATTTAAAACTGCTTGTCGTGAGGTAAATAGTACTGAAGCTCCTTTAGGAGAGCCTCAGTTTCCTCGATGGTCGGAGATTTCCCTGACCTTCAACCGGGAAGATTGCCCTAAGGGATTGACGCGACCTCCGCGCCTCCCATTGGTAATATCCCCTATCATTAGCAATGCTAAGGTAAGACGAGTGTTGGTCGATGGAGGAAGCTCCCTAGCTTGACTTACTTTTTGCCAAGGCCCTTGACGAGATGCAAATCCCTCGATCAAAAATAAAGCTAGTGGCTCAACCGTTTTTTGGGATAATTCCTAGTTCCTCTATGTTACCTATTGGACAGATTGTGTTTCTAGTAACATTGGGAGAACTAGCAAATTTTCGAACAAAATTAATTACTTTTGATGTAATTGATTTTGATTCAGCTTATAACGCCATTTTCGGCAGGCCATCACTTGCTAAATTTATGGCGGCGACGCATTATTCTTACTAATGCGTCAAGGTGCCAGGTCCTCATGGCGTGATCATAGTCAGAGGCAGTCAGACTACAGCTTTTACTTGTGATCGAATCTCCCTGGAACTGGTCAATCAACTTCCCCTATGGAATGTAAAGGTTGCGACCTCAGAATCAGATGTAGTCAAGGTATCCCCGTGACCAGAAGAAAAACTCAAGCAAGTTCCATTATTCCCAAATGATCCATCTAGAACCATTCGGATTAGGTCAACTCTGGATGACAAATAGGAACTAGCTCTCATTGCTTTCCTCCAAGCTAACGTGAATGTGTTTGCGTGGAAAACCTCAGGCATGCCTGGAGTCCCAAGGGAAGTGATTGAGCACAGGCTAGCTATTCGTCCTGGATAGCGACCAATAAAGCAGAAACTCAGACGTTTTGCTCTTGATCGGCAAGAAGCTATCCGTTTGGAGTTAGACAAACTCTAGAAGGATGGTTTTATTCGTGAAGTCGACCATTCTGAATGGCTCACGAATCCGGTCATGGTCCTGAAATCAAAAGGTAAGTGGCGCATGTGTGTCAATTACACCAGTTTGAATAATGCCTGCCCGAAGGATGACTTACCCCTTTCCTGTATCGATTAGTTGATCGATTCAACAGCGGGTTGTGAACTGATGAGTTTCCTGGATACTTACTCAAGGTACCATCAAATTAGCATGGCAGAAGAAGATGAAGAGAAAACTGCCTTCATCACCCTATTTAGTACTTACTGTTATATCAGGATGCCATTTGGACTTAAGAATGCTGGTTCCATGTATCAACGCTTGATGCAAAAAACCTTTCTCTCTCAATTAGAGTGTAATTTAGAAGCTTATGTGGATGATCTAGTTGTAAAGAGATTTAGAAGCTTATTACTGGCCTATGACACTTAATGATGCCATGCAATTGGTCAAAATATGCCCACAGTGTCAATTCCATGCTCGGCAAGTTCATCAGCCAGCATAAGCTTTGTAAGTTATTCCCTTGACATGGCCGTTTGCTATTTGGGGGATAGACATTGTAGGACCTATGCCTCAAGCAGTCAATGGATACAAGTTTTTGTTCGTAGCCATTGATACATTCACCAAATGGATTGAGGCTAAACCAGTCTGAAATATTACTGCCGCTGCGGCGAAGAAGTTCTTTCATAAGAACATAGTGACATGATTTGGTGTTCCAAGTCGTCTCACTACTGACAATGGTTTCTAGTTTGTTAGTGGTCTTTTCTTAGATTATTGCGACAATATCGGGACCAAAGTCTGTTTCACATCTGTTGCTCATCCACGGAGCAATGGTGCAATTGAACGTGCCAACGGGCAGATAATAAAGACGTTAAGAAACGTGTTTTCGATCGCCTTAAGATACGCTCGGCGGCTTGGGTAGATGAACTCTACTCCGTGTTATGGGCATTATGTACCACATCCAATCGAGCTACAGGAGAGATACCTTTCCAACTGGTTTTTGGTGCAGAAGCTGTCTTACCAGTTGAAATACAACTTGTTTCGGCTTGCCTAAGTCACTTAGATGTTGACAATCAAAGTGATACTCGAGAAGATGAACTTTCCATTCTCAAAGAAAAGCGTGATCGAGCGTTGATTAGGTTTGCTGCATATTTACAGGCTCTGCATAAATATCACAGTAAAAAGGTGCGACCACGTAGTCTTCATATGGGCGACTTGGTTTTAAGAAAAATCTAAAATCAGTCTAATCGCAACAAGTTCTCCCCTCAGTGGGAAGGTCCGTATACTGTGGTCTCAATTCCGCGACCAGGGTCGGCTCGATTAGCTATGGAAGATGAAAGGATCTTATCCAATGCTTGGAATATAGATCAATTGCGCAAGTTTTACGTGTAAGTTTTTCATTTCATTTTCCTTTTCCGTTAGCATGTTTTATTTGATAATAAAATACTTCTTTCACTTAAAAGGTATTTTTGTCCTCTTCTTTTCTCGAGCCAAGCTCGGCCGCTAATCGCAGATAACCTTCTTAATATAATGTCTAAAGTAGATTCGCTGACCAATCTCATGGTCGCATCTAGATAAGACATCTTTTAGTAAGCCGTTTCTCAACGCATAAGGGACTTACTAGCATGTTTCTGATCATTCGGGTGGCAGTCAGTTCGCAATAAACTTTGGCATTTATATTAGGTAGCTTATCTTTGTGACCTTATGATCAAATCTTGTTGAGACATCTCTTTTTAAGCCGTTTCTCAACGCATATGTTTTTTTATCATTGTCTCCATGGTTTTTTTAATCCATATCCTGAAATTATTATATTGTGTCTTCAATATCAATTATCTTAGGAGGGGGCTAGGGAATATAACTATAGCATTAGTTGGAAGTTAAATATGTTTTTGTTATTTCAATTTTTGAAATCATGCATTTGCATTTTCTATCAATTATATGTATTTGCAGGTTATAAAAAAATCCAATACACCAAAATATCTCTCTTTCTCATTATCGATTTCATAGAAAATTACAATGAGAAGGAAGTTTTATACAAGCTTGAGGTTTTCTAATAGTTTGTCAACTATGGGCTTAACCTCAGCTATGGTCGCAGTCATCTGATCTTCATTGTCAAACATTATATTTTTCCCGCTGGATTCAGATCCAAGTTCGGTCCATGGTGATGCCTAAGTTTGCAAAGGATAGAAGAGGCAGTAGTACCTACATTCTAGGATATTATCTTCACAGTCTCCTTGTACCTCTTTGTAAATTCTGGGATATTATCGATCAGAGAGTCAGCTTGAGCTGCGACCAAGTTGCAGGACTCTTCAGGAGATAAGTTATCTTTCTTATCGATAACTGTTGCCTCGACAGATTCTGCAACTTCCCTTAGCTTTGCAAGAGTAGCCTCTTCAATAATACTACAGTTATTGATGATTTTCTCCAAATCATTCTTTCCTTCTCGAGAAATTTTGCAGTGTTATTGGCCTTCTCTATAGTCTCATTGAGGATATTGATGGCCTGACAACTACACCCAAAGTTCTTCTTGGGAGATGTAGCGGCACACGGTGGGAAAACGAAGCGTTTTATCTCCAAAGCTGCAGTATGAGAAGGTGAAACGTCGGAATACCTTAATTGAAGGATTTAGAATTTGAAACAACAAAGCATGTGACTTGTTATTTCAAATTCGCGGGCTAGCTGACGAGGATTATAACTCGAGTTAGTCACCTTCGCCATTCTATAGTCTCAAAGGTTACAAAATGAGATTCAAATTATTTATATACCCCTCCGTGGTCTCAGGGACCCAAGAGGGAGACAATAGTATAGTTCAAGATATTCTGGACATAGCCCATTCTATGGTCTTAGCTTGTATTGTCGCGGGGTTTATGGTCTCAAGACACCCACAATACTAAGGTCGTAGAATTCATGGTCTTACATACCCACGAATTCTCTGGTCATGAAGATATCTTCCCTTGGTCGCCCAAGTCGTGGAGACTGAAATACATGGTCATAGTTAGTACGCAACCATGGTTATTGAAGAAACGAAACCTCCAACAGCTATATGGTTAGATCTATTCGACTGTACCCAGTAGTTGAGTCTGTTTGACTACTACTACCACCATATATACATTCAGCCGTTTACTCCCAGGAATGTTGCAGCTTCTGGTAACTGTCAAGAAGGTAAAGACACAATCATTAACGGACATAATTACACATTATGGCCATCGCACGTCTGCCCCTCAGTGAACCTTCAATCCCGTAACCAACGATTGGCGACAAGTTATAAAAGGAGGATCTCTAGGAGAGAAAGAGGGGGCCAACACAAGACTTAAGAAATAGAAACAATAGATTATTATACACTGTGTAACAAAGAATAGGAGATTCACTAGTACAAAAAAGCTTTATTCTAACGGTTCAAAACACACTTCTACTAACGGTTTTTGTACCGTTAGTGATAGGCACGATAGAACAAGACAAGAACTATTCTAACAGTAAATAACCGTTAGAAAAGACCACTTGTTCTAACGGTTCATTACTAAAAAACCGTTAGAAAAAGTGATCTGTTCTAACGGTTCATTACTAAAGAACTGTTAGAAAAGATCACTTGTTCTAATGGTTTTTTAGTAATGAACCATTAGAAAAGACACTCTTTTCTAACGGTTTTTGTAGTAATGAAACGTTAGAAAAGATACCATTAGAAAAGGTAAACCTTTTCTAATGGTTCATTACTAAAAGAACCGTTAGAAAAGGTAACCGTTAGAAAAGAGTGCTCTTTTCTAACAGTTCTTAGTACGAAACCATTAGAAGACAGCATTTTTGTAGCAGTTTATCGATCTAATCATTCACAGAACAAGGCACAAAACTGAAAAAAAAAGAAGTTCCTCTAGAGTCTCAGCACAACATTTAAGGATATAAGAATACAAATATTTGAATTCATCCAACTTCAAGGTACAGTCTGTCGTCAAATTTTCACCTAGAAAACAAAGTATGAAGTGTTCAAAAACACTAGAAAAATAATCACTGAATTTTGCACATAAATCCTGAAAGCAGACCCAAATTATCGGAGAGGTCTCTCCACACAAGAACCTCTGGGAGCCGCCTTGTTTACATTCAGAAGCCTTCCACTGATGTCATGTTCAAATAAATGATAGTTAGCCAAATATACAATTACTACACTCTTCTACTCCTTTTTAACATGTGCAGAATATTAATAATCACACCACTAAGGAATCGACCAGAAGTATCCTAACAAGGAAAATTGAATAGAAAACTAGCCCAAATGCCTACCCCATACACAACTTTTGCTAAAAATTTAGCAAGAATCAAGTCAAATCTTGCCAAATTATTGCCACAAACCAAATTATGTAAGTGTCATAATTTATGTAAGTGTCATGACATTCTGATATTGTGTTAGTGTTCACCACCTAGTTATATCAATCAAGTGACTACTAAAAGAAACACATTTTGAAGCAGAGCATAAACTCAGAAATTATTGAGACTTAAAATTTAAAACACAAACTAAAAGAACAAAAAAATGATTAAAAGCTATCCCTACAACTAAATCCCCATAGTAACTGAATATAGAGTCCTTCCGGGCAATGATATTGCAAACTAGTTAGGTTGGGGTTTTTCTTTTCTTTTCTTTTTTATTTTTTGAAAACTCCATAGGCTAGCAAGGAGCCAGCCCATTGGGAGAAATTGCATAAGAGGCTTATTAGAAACATCAGCTTTATCAATCGATCAATATAACATTTAAGGTGAAGCATGCTTGGATCAGATCTCACCTCAAATATAAGCTACAAGATCCTTTTGTGAATGTACCAACCAAACATATCAGCTCATTTGTCGCATGCATCAGCAAAAACTGGACCAGCATATCTGTACAAATATACCAAACCTATTAGTAAACAGATAAAATAACAAGGCTAGATAAAACCAGCATAAAGTCAACATAAAAAAGGTAAATAACATCTTCAACTAACAGAGATGCTCCTCTTTAGAGTGCTTTGGACAGTGCTTTATTCAACAATTACAAGCATGTTATGCAAATGTTTCAGCAAAGGCCCCAGAGGTTCATTTCAGCATAAAGCAACTTCACCTCAAATATCAGTTTCAAACATCGCTATAAGTTGTCAGCTAATAAAGTTAAAGGAAAATTCACATTTTGGTCCTCCAACTTTGGCCTTTTGTCCTTTTTAGGACCTTAACTTATCAGAGGTCCCAAAAAGCCCAACAAATTTGGCCTTGGTTCAAAAAAAAAAGTCCACTGTGTTAAGCACAATGGGTGCAAGTCCCATATCACAATGATATGAAGACTTGCCAAACTCGATAATCTTTTAAATGGAAGGCCTTTTTGGTACCTGAACTGAAAGTTAAGTGTTTTAGGATCTCCAAAAAGTTTAAGTGCTAAAAGGGACTAGGATCCAACATTGAAGGATGAAAATGGGACTTTTCCCTAAAGTAGATTGAGGGGATATGGACACAGCATTTCACAAAACTGAATAAGCATTAGCTCACGCAAGGTAACAGAAAGAAATGATGGAGAGAACAAATTCCGTTGGAATAAATATTGCATTCGATGGACAACCACCCTGCACTAGGGATAGGATCATAGGACCAAACATGCATGGTCAAATTCTCATACAATAGCTAGCATCATTCTGTTTCACTTGTAAAGGTACTGATTATAGACCACAGCCACAAACACAGTTTGCATGTCTAGTTTTTGGCAGAGTGAAACAATATCAAGCACAAAACATGCAAACCGGAAAGGGAGACTCTTAACAGGATGTAACTATCGACGATTCGGACACGGGGTCCTTAGTAGAACTTATGCAGAATTTGTGAGTTGTGAGGCCTTTCAGGGTGTCCTTTCGGGAATGGATGATGTGCAATGTCGGATGGAAACAGAGAGATTTATACAGGTTTGGGCGCTCGATGGTGGGAGTAATAGCCCTACGTCCTGTTACGATTTCACTATGTATGGGAAAAAATGTTACAAAGTTGTGGAAAAGATCATCACAGGCAAAGATCTTTTCCGTGTGATTGTCTAGAAAATGACTAAACTAGCCTATGGAAGCTTGTTGATGTTGATCTCCCAGATCTGTTCGATCTCTGGGATCTGTCCGATCTGTCAGATCTTGATGTCTCTTTTATCCGTCCTCTCCTCGTGCATCCACTTACCCTTTTATACTGGTCGAAAGGGCGCCAACTCACAACGGCTTTGAACCGTTGCTCGGGTGCGGTTTTGATAACCGCACTTAACTTCCACTCAGGCTTAACACGTGCAATTAAGGGATAACCACACATATTAACCTTCTGGTAGTTGTCTTCATATGTGGAAGGATCTTCGTGATTCTCGGGATATGCCTGTTGTAGAGCTTAAGTAATCCCGAGTTATCCTGGTCGAGAGTGGTCAATGACCTTCTGACCGCGTATCATCTACGGTCTTCTGACCGCGCATTACCTACAGCATCCTGACTGCGCAACGTATGCGATCCCCTGACCACGCACTGTCTGCAGCCTCCTGACCACGCACGTTCTACGGCCTCCTGACCGCGCACTGCCTGCGATCTCATGATCGCACAAAGCTTGCGACCATGTGTTTATGCTTTTCAGGTCGTCTGAGATCATAGCAATGGACCTTCGGACACTTGTCTGGTTTGAAGCTGTCTTAAACCAGATGCACATTTCTCCGAGCTAGCTCAGGTAACAATCCTTGTCAACTAGCCCCCAAATTTGAAGAAAACAAAGGGACATATTTACTTCAAATTTAAATCTTACATCACATAAGTGACCCGACGCTTCAACTTCTCCACTTAGTGGCGCACTAAGTGTGGCGGTTTATTTCCTGAGATGGGCTCAGGGTTATTTTTGACAGGTAATGATAGCACCGTGGAATTGTCTTTTAACTAGAGATAAAACCGTAAATATATTTTAAGAACTCGAGGCATTCGAAAAACGAACCGTCACTTTTGGAGGCTATAAATACCGAAGCCTCTTAGCCCTAAAACTTCACAAGTCTTTTTCTCGGCTAAGTCCTTTCCATAGCTATCTCTCCTTCTCTTTTGTCTTCATCTCAATGGCAGATCAGGGTTCCAAGAACATCATTGAGATTGAGAATGATGAAGAGGAAGTGACACTCGAACTCGACCAGGACTTCCAGAAGGTAGGTCTTCTCTGGAACTTTTGGTTCAAGTTGCCATCTTATATTCTAATCATTTCCAAAATGCTTTTTGGAAATTCACAAGAACCGAAGAGCTGGTTCCTCCAGTGAAGAAACCCAAGGTTGACGAGGGATCCTCCAGTGGTACAAAGGTTGGGGATGCATCATTGCTCTCTCTTCCTTTGGCCCATATAGTTCTCCCTGTCCATGCAATTCGGCAGGTCGAACCTTCATCTCCACCTTTGGATGTCCATAATAATCCTTCAAATCTTTCTCCTTCTTTTGATCAGCTTTCTCCATTGCGATCAAGCGATCCCCATCTTTTGATGGGTTATCAATTTTCTGGTAGGAAGGTTGCATTCCCGCGACCAGATGATCCTCAGTTTTTGTTGGATGATCAATTTTCTCATGGGAAAGTTGCACTTCCATGACCTGATGGTCCCCAACTTTTGTCGGGTGATCTACTTGTCAACGATTCGGACTCGGGGTCCTTAGCCGAACTTATGCAGAATTTGTAGGTTGTGAGACCTTTTAGGGTGTCCCTCCGGGAAAGTATGATGAATCAAAGAGAACTGGAGCACAGAGAGGTTTATACAGGTTTGGGCCCTCGATGGTAGGAGTAATAGCTCTACGTCCTATTGGGATTTCACTATGTACGGTAAAATGATTTACAGAGTTACGGAAAAGATCTTCACAGGCGAAGATTTTTCCTAAGTGTTTGTACGAGACAAAGCCTGGAAGGCTTGTGAAAGCTATCTAATTTAGACTACTATCTTCTGGTTGATCGATCGTTCGATTGTTCTCCTTCCTGTTTGATGCATTGGGCTATCCTTTATATCGGTCGAAAGGATGCCAAGCTGCAACGGCATCAAACAGTTGCTTGGATGCGGTTTCGGCAACCGCTCCTAACTCCCACGCAGGTTTAACATGTGTTATTTATAGATAACCGCACATATTAACCTCCTGATGGTTGTCCCCGTACATGGAAGAATATTCGAGATACACGGGATATCCCTGTTATAAGGGCAGAACAATCCCGCGTCCCCTGGTCGAAGGTGTTCTGACCGCGCGTTGTTCGCTGACCGCGTACCATCTGTAGTCTTCTGTCCGCGTATAGCACACGAACCCCTGACCGCGCACTAGCTATGTCTGATCGCGTAAAGCCTGCGACCTCATGCCTGTGCTTCTCGGAATGACTTGAGTTCGCACCACCAGGCGCTTGTCTGGTTCGAATCTGTCCTGAACCAGCCGTGTATTTATTTGAACTGGCTCGGGTATCAATCTTCGTCAATCCTCTCACTTGTGAGGATTGGTAATTATTTTCAACTCTTTTGCTGGTCGTTTTATCTTATAAAACTAACACATTTATGCACAGGAGACGAAAATTTCTGGAGCCCCCACGACCAGCCTGCTGAAATCCAACCTCTTTCCCTCCAACAAACTCTCCAGAAGGAGAAAGAGGTTCTGGAGAAGAAGACCGAAGAGATGTCTTCGGCCATTCTGCACCTGGCAGAATGTTTTGACAGATCCCGCGAAGAGGCGCACCAATTCCGCTTGGAGAGGGACTATGCTTGGCAGCAGCGAGAACTCTCCGATACGATCAGGAATAGTAGTGCTTCTTTGATTTGGGATGATGTAGATAGGCTTAGAGTAGTTGCTAATTCTCTAGGGGCAGCCAATGTTGATCCCACTGATGCTAATATGTCTCTAGGAGAACTTTGTAAACTCCTCTCGGATTAGGTCGATGCTCTGGTCGCCTGTATCCCTTTTGTATGCAAGGATTGCCAGAAATAAAAATTTCCTTTTCCTTTTATACCTCGATTTTTTAAGAAGGATTATGCAAGACTTATAATCCCAAATAAAAACTCTTCACAATCTCTGTGCGAAAACATGGTCATAAGGAATGTCTTCACGACCAAACATACATAGGTAAATCCGACGTAACAAGTCTTTCGATCAGAAACGCATTAATATGTTATATCGCGACCAACACTTTTATTGCGATCAGAACTGAAACCGCGATCAGAACCGAAGCCGCGATCAGAATTGAAGCCGCGATAAAAACATAATGCCTTGATCGGATGATAATCGTGCATTTTGCGATTACCTACCTGCAGTGATCACATAATTGCATTGCAATCAACATGCAAATCTTGAGGCGATCACAGAAATGCATTGTGATCAACACATAAAAATTAGCTTACAAAAGACATGAAGGATCACTTCCTCCAAAAATCTTTGCAAAATTTTCATGTTTTTGTGTGCACCCTAGCCCTCGAATTCGAAATGAAAATTATAGAAATATATTTTGTTTCGGATTCACTGTAGGGAGTGCATAACGGGTTTTTAGAGAGAAGGCACCCATTATGAGAAATTAATAAAGTATTCAACGAAGGGTTGCCTCGGGCATATAAAAGGAGAAGGTAGCTTCCTGAGGAAGCCACACAACCAGAAACCCTTCATTTGCCTTAGAATTTCTCACCGCACAAAACCCTCTTTTGCATTCCTCATTTCCATCGCCTCCAAAGTCACCACCTTTCTTCTCAATCTTTCGAAAGCAATGGCATCCTGGAGCCAATCCATCCACCATACCGAAGAAAGCCTGGTGGCCCTTGAGAAGGAAGAGATTCTCCCTCCGCGGCTGCTAATCAACTGGCGGCCCACGGAGAAAGATCAAGAAACCCCAATCGTCCAAGAGGGCGAGTTGGTGGTCTTTGAGGAATACCTGCGCTGCGGGTTTCGATTCCCAGAGAGCCAGTTCTTGAAGGGAATCTTGGAGCATTATGGGTTGGAGTTAGTGAATCTCCACCCAAATGCTGTTCTTATCTTGGCGATCTTTCAGCACCTGTGCGAAGCCTTCATCGGAGTGCTTCCGAGCGTGGAGCTCTTTTGATGTTTCTACTTCTCGGTATGGTCGAAGAGCGCCAATGCCGCCGGGTGCATCTACTTCCGAATAAGGGAGAAGAAAGAGTACCCCTTCTCGCCCCTCCGGGACTCTGTACATGGATGGTACCAGAAATGGTTCTACTGCACCCCTCCATCGGAGAACGGACTGTGGTTCGAAAACTCCCAACCGAAGAAGGCCAGCGAGTTGGACTCCCTTCCTGCTCTGAGCGCAGAGTAGAAGAAGCAGGCCCAAGTCATTCTTCACTTAGTCCAGCAAGGACTGACTGCGCGCGACATCATACGCGACTTTGTGAAGATCCGGATAAGACCCCTGCATGAAAGGGCTCATCTGACTTGGGAAATCCAGTCTATGGCGGATAGTACCTTGGACTATAATAACGGTATGTCTTCTAGTCAACAAAACATACATTTTTTACTGAAAAAATGTTGTATTTGTTAACATGCTTGTTTGCGACGCAGCCCTGCCTTTGTCCGAGATTGAAAACGGACAAATTGTCTCCTCAAGGGGTACAGCGCCGTTGTGGAGGGAGCCAAGGGATCGCCTCGTCCCCAAAGCCTAATCAATGCCGGCGACGATCTCAAACAAGAGCGCCGAAAGGTATGGTCTTTCTTAACAAGCTCTATTGTAGACCATTCACTTGTCCTGTATTAACAAGAACATTTGGAACAACATAGCTTCTGGGAAAGTTTGCCGAGGCGTCGCGCCCAAGCGAGGATTTTGGTCCCTCGGGGAGACTAGCTGCGAAGAGGGTGAAGAGGACCTCTTCGAAGCGCGTGGTGAAGGAACCTGCTCCCAAGACGTCCAAGAAGATTCTGGGAGAGGCTTCTTCGCAGAAGAAACCCCTTACCGCGAAGAGGACTGTGGTAAGATATTCAATGCCTCCTGTAACCCCAGGTACGAGTAGAAATTACTTCTTCATCGTACAGGATGAAGGGAGCGAGGACGAGGAGGATGACATTCCTCTGGTTCGCCGCAAGAGGAAGGCGATCGGTCCTGAAACTAGCGAGGTCCTGTCTCTGACCGCAAGGACAGAGATGACTACAATGGGCCCTGTGACCACTGATAATCCTGTGGCTACGGGTGAAACCCTAGTGCCTAAAGCTTATGAAGCTTTAGGACTTGCAACACCCCCCTTCTGATAGAAGGGGCGATTGTGGTAAGATTTCTCACAATCCTGAATGTTTTCATTCATCTGTACACATCCATTGAGTTATGCTCATACAGGAAGAGGAAGACGACATTCCCCTTATCCACCTCAAAACGACTCTTGCCAGTCCTGGGGTGGTGAGCACTCCACTCCTGCTGACAGGAGTGGGAATAACTGAACAGGACCCCGCGACCACTACCAACCTCATGGTCGCGGATGAAGTCCCAGTGCCTATGGTCCAGGAGACTTTAGGACCAATGGCTTTACCCCTACCGACCGAAGAAGTTACCCCGATAAGGACCCTTGCAGCCTTAGTTTTCATCATTCCTCATGTGTGTTCTTATAGATTTGCATGCACACAGGGAGAAAAGGACAAGGTCCTATTTAGGAAGAGGAAGACTAGGACATACGATGACTATCCTCTTTTCCCCAGGGAACCATCCTCGAAATCCCAGAAATGGGTAGGATTTCGAGTAAGGTAAGAATCTCTCCCGTTTAGACAGGGTTGTATTGCAGTGATCAACTGAAGGGATTCTAACCGATGACTCTCTTGTTTGATTATGCTAGGCGCAAAGATGTAGCGCCAAGCCCCCCAGTGACCTCTACAAGTGTTGAAGCTTCTCCTGAAACAGAGGTCACGGGCGAGCAAAGTTCCATCCCAAGGGCCGAGGAAGTTCTTCGTGCCGTTATAGATGGGATGGCCACAGAAGTCCAATCGCAGAGATTGGAATCTGCGACCCCAGCTATGGAGGAGGCTCAGCAGGAAAACTCATCTGCTGCTCCTACTGGGGACAAGGCGTGCTCCTACTGGGGACAAGGCGAGTTTAGAGACTCAGCCTTTGGCTGAACCGGAAAGTGGCTCGTTCAGCGAGTATGTTGAGGTATTCTGAACACCCCTTGTGATTTTTAAGTTCGCATTTGCATAGGAATATCCAGGTTTTGAAACTGATGCCCTTCCATGTCATAGGAACTGACTCGCATGGCGACCAAGTAGATGGCTATGGCGAATCGTATCGAGGTCACGCAACAGGAAACGAGTCACCTACAACGGTAAGGAAGATGTTCCTTCATCCGCCTGAATGTTAGTCCTATTTTGACAATTGTCTCTTTTGTCACAAAGAAAACGCTTTCTGATCAAGAGCCTCGCTGATCGGGAAAGCCAGGAGTTCAGGGCAGTTGCCAAGATCTCTTTCCTAGAGACCGAACTCCAACAGCTGCGATCACAGTTCTCCTATAAGTATACTTCCGACCAGGATAAATTAATTTGTCATGTGAACTGTTTGTAATGGTTTCTCATTCCAGCACGAGAGGACCAAATAAGCCAGCTCTGCCGAGAGAAGAAGGATCTCCAAGCGACCATCGAGTTGTAGAACTTGAAAGTTGATTCTGTCTGAAAGGAGAACAAGGACCTGAAATCATCACTCTCAGCCTGCAGCAGCAT
Organism: Pharus latifolius; assembly: GCA_019359835.1. Lineage (NCBI taxonomy): Eukaryota > Viridiplantae > Streptophyta > Magnoliopsida > Poales > Poaceae > Pharus > Pharus latifolius. Next base: position 68,373,797 of record CM033324.1, read on the forward strand.
TCAACAAGACATCTTCAAAAAACTGAAGATGGTGGCCGGTTTGCTAAGAGCTGATGTGGTCGAAACCGCAAAGGACGACCTCAGTCTCAGCGACTGGACCACACTGGTTGCGACCCAAGCGGAGTCACTCCTCGAGTATCTTCCTGAAGATACAAGGCGGCAGACAGAGGCGATCAAGGCAAGAGTGCGATCAGCAGCCTCCGCCATCCTCTGCCGGCTTCGTCTTTACCATGGCCTAGATCTTGATCTAAAACCAGTGGTGGGAGAAGTAGAGGTCAAGAGTGAAGACCAGCTTGAGGTCATAATGGAGGAAGTCAAACCTATAGTAGAATATCTCTTGAAAGAGCTTGGCCTATTGTAAATTCTGTACCTGTACAGATATAACTATACAATGCATATGCATGCCTTGATTTTTGAAATAAAAGCACTTCTTTTTGTTTTATGTTGCGACCATATTCCCCTAGCCCCCTCCTGAGATTATGAAGACTTAGTATCATAAGCAAAGGAAGAATATGTGTGCAAAGATGACCAGGAATATCCGACCAGACCAATAATCGCGTTCGATACAACACCCGACCCTATTGCAAACCGGCAGCCACTCTGATGACCAGGGACATGCCAGCAAGCCCCGTGTGCATTGAGAAACGGCTTATTGAGGGGTGTCTTGTCTGGAAGTGATCACGAGATCAGCCAGCGAATCCGATCAAGGTATTATAGTGATACAATTATCGGCGACCAGCCCCCGAGTCAGACTCATAACATACGGGCACAAGGAATAATTATCACATGAAACAACTAAAAGTACTGATTTTGTTAAATCATGCTAATTGAAAAGGAAAAGAGTTTGGTAGCTTACATGTAAAACTTGCGCAGTTGATTGATGTTCCAGGTATTGGATAAGATTCGACCATCCTCCATCACTAATTGAGCCGATCCTGGTCGCGGTACCGAGACAACAGTGTAGGGACCTTCCCATTGAGGGGAAAATTTGTTGCGATTAGATTGGTTCTGTATTTTACGTAAAACCAGATCACCCACGTGAAGGCTATGTGGTCGCACCCTTTTGTTATGGTATTTGCGCAAAGCTTGCAAATACACCGCGGACTTGACCAAAGCTCGATCACGTTTTTCTTCTAGGAGGATTAGATCTTGTGATCATTGCACGTTTTGATTAACTTGTTCGAATTGATCTGTTCGGACAGAACCAATACTAATTTCCATAGGTAACACAGCCTCGGCTCTGTATACCAGATGGAAAGATGTCTCACCGGTGGCTCGACTAGAAGTAGTGCATAGTGCCCATAGAACGGTATAGAGCTCATCTACCCAAGCCCCCGAGGGTGTCTTAAGGCAATCAAAGACGCGCTTTTTGATGCCCTGCAATATTTGCCCGTTCGCACGTTCGACGGCACCATTGCTCTACGGATGAGCTACAGAGGCAAAGCACACTTTAGTTCCAATGGTGTCGCAATAGTCCAGAAAGAGACCGCTAGCGAACTGGGAACCATTATCTGTGATGAGATGATTTGGAACACCGAATCGAGTCACAATGTTCTTATAGAAGAGCTTTTGTGCAGCAGCCGCAGTAATATTGTGTACTGGTTCGGCCTCAATCCACTTTGTAAACGTGTCAATAGCTACGAACAAGAACTTGTATCCATTGACTGCTTGTGGCATAGAACCAACAATATCTGTCCCCCAAACCGCGAAGGGCCATGATAGAGGTATAGTTTGCATAGCGTAGGCAGGCTGATGGACTTGTCTCGCATGAAATTGACACTGAGGACATGTCTTGACCATATTCTTGGCATCATCAAGTGCCGAAGGCCAGTAAAATCCTTGTCGGAAAACCTTCCCGACCAGTGTTCAGAATGACGTGTGCGCACCGCATACACCATCATGAATTTCTTTCAAGAGGGATTTATCTTCCTCTTGAGACACACAGCGCATAAATAATCCTTGAGTACCTTTTCTATACAAAACTCCATCTATAAGTTTGTATAGACGTGCTTTTCGAATTAACCGATCGCTCTCGGTCTCGTCCTCGGGCAAGGTCCCGTGTTCGAGATAGACCCTCAATGGATGGGTCCAATCTCGTTCCTGTCCGAGGTTGGTAACGCAGACTGTTACCGGATCATCCTTGACCGTAGTCATGATCGAGGGATGTTCCAAGTGTTCGACGAACACTCCTGCCTGAGCGGATGTGCGCGAGGATCCAATTTTGGATAATTGGTCTGCGAGAATGTTGTCCTTTCGCGGGATGTATTGGACTTCGAAATGACTGAAGTGTTTTTCCAATCTCCTCACTTCCCCCAGATAATGGGCCATTGTCTCATCGGAGGTGCTGTACTCCTTGTTTATCTGGTTTACTACCAGCTGTGAGTCTCCCCTCATCACTAATCGACAGACTCCAAAGAATTTTGCTGCCCGGTGCCCTGCAATAAGACCTTCATACTCTGCTGCGTTGTTGGTCGCAACAAAGTGTAGTTGAATGACATACTTCAGTTGGTCGCCCTGAGGCGTGACTAAGACCACACCAGCCCCCGAGTGTTGAAAACTACGAGAGCCATCAAAGTACATCGTCCAGTGATTGGGGCATTCCAATTCTTCAGGTGCCTGTACGGGCGGCTCAAGATTAGTCCATTCAACCACGAAGTCGGCAAGGACCTGAGACTTGATCGTGGTGCGAGGCGTGAAATGGATGTCGAATGCTCCGAGTTAAATGGCCCATTTGGCGATCCGACTAGATTTCTCCGGATTCCGGACAATGTCCCCCAAAGGAAAAGATGAGGGCACTGTGATCTTATGTGCTTGGAAGTAATGTCGTAGCTTACGGGAAGCCATCAGTAGCGCGAAAGTATCTTCTGGACCTCAGGGTATCGCTTCTTAGGATCATGAAGTACTTCGCTTACGTAGTAGACGGGTTTGTGCACACCTTCTCTTTCTGCGATCAGGACAGCGTTGACCGCGTGAGGTGTGGCCGCCAAGTAAAGGAGTAATGTTCCTCTTTGTTGGGAGAAACCAAGACCGACGGACTAGATAAATATGCTTTGACCACCTGAAATACTTTTTCGGCCTCATCAGACCAAGTAAAATTATGGTGTTTGCACAGGGCTTTGAAGAAAGGTAGTCCCTTTTTGCCTAGTCGCGAGATGAACCGGCTCAATGCCGCCATGCAACCTGCTAGGCGCTGAACATCCTTGATGGTCGAGGCAGACCTCATTTGTTTGATAGCCCTGATCTTTTCAAGATCGACTTTGATTCCTCTGGAACAAACAAGAAAACCCATAAGTTTTCCAGATGAAACCCCGAAAGAACATTTCTCCGGGTTTAACTTTATTCCATATCGATTCAAATTATAGAAGGTTTCAGCAAGATCGTCTAAATGAGATGAACTCTTTAAACTTTTTACAACCAGGTCGTCTACATATGCTTCAAGATTATGCCCCATCTGGGAAAGAAAGGTCTTTTGCATGAAGTGCTGGTACGTGGAACCTGCGTTCTTGAGACCAAACGGCATTCTGACGTAGCAGTAGGTGCCGAATGGTGTGATGAAGGCAGTCTTCTCTTCATCTTCTTCTGCCATGCTAATTTGATGATATCCCTAGTAAGCGTCCAGGAAACTCATCAGTTCGCAACCCGCAGTAGAATCGACCAGCTGGTCGATGCGGGGAAGGGGAAGTCAACCTTCGGACAAGCACTATTTAGGTTGGTGTAGTCGACGCACATGCGCCACTTGCCATTTGACTTGCGGACCATGACCGGATTTGCAAGCCATTCCGGGTGATCGACTTCGCGAATAAACCCGGCCTTTTGAAGTTTATCTAACTTCACTCGGATGGCTTCCTACCGATCAACAGCAAAATGCCTGAGCTTCTGCTTTATTGGTCGCTGTCCAGGTCGAATTGCTAACATGTGCTCGATTACCTCTCTTGGGACACCGGGCATGTCGGATGGTTTCCACGCAAACACATCTGCATTAGCTCGGAGGAAAGCAATGAGTTCGAGTTCCTATTTGTCGTCCAGGCCTGATCCAACCCGAATTGTCCTGGATGGATTATCTGTGTACAATGGAACCAACTTTAATGTTTCATCTGGTCAAGGAGCGGCTTTGATCGTATCAATAGACATTGTGGTGATCTGGGCTTCTTGGAGGGGAAGCTGATCTACCATCTCCAGGGATAACACCCTTGGGGCTAGGCAACTTGCCGCACTGGTAAGCATAGTGCGTAGCCATCATGAATTTAGCGGGAGTTGGCCTACCAAAGATTGCGTTATAAGCCGAATCACAATCAATTACATCAAAAGTAACCAATTCTGTTTGGAAGTTATCTGGTTCACCCAGTGTGACCGGGAGAACCACCTATCCCAATGGCATCATAGAGGGACCAGGAATTATCCCATAAAATGGATGAATTATGGGTTTGATTTTCGAACGAGGAATTTGCATCTCGTCGAGTGCCTTGACCAATAAAATGTCCAAGAAACTACCTCCGTCGATCAGGACCCTTTCAACTCTCGCATTGCTGATAATTGAGGTTATGACCAAAGGTAGCCTCAATGGTCGAGTAAGCCCCGCGGGGCAATCAGAGCGATCAAACGTCAAAGGAGTATCTGACCAACGGGGGTATTGAGGTTCACCAAGGGGAGTCTCTGCTTGGTTCACCTCTTGATAAAAGGCTTTACATTGCTGCTTAGAAATAAAAGAGGAGGAACCTCCAAAAATAACATTGAGATGATTACGAGATACCTAGTAGGACATCTCTTCATCCCCACTGGCGTCTCTTAGCCCGCAAGCCTGTTCCTTTGGTGGCAAGGTTGGCATAGGTCCGATCCCCTGGTAGAAGTCATCCAACTGCTTCAACCAACTCCGGAATTCTTGAGGTCGTGACCTGAAGAGTTGTGGAGTGGACACCATCTCTTGCCTTCCTGCGGGTTAGTCGACTTCTCTGGCTGGTCGGTACTGCAACCACCAGAAGCAGTTTTATTTTTAAACGAAGGTTTGTTACCTTTGGTCGATGGAGGTTTCTCTGCGACTACGACCTCTCGATACTGTCCAGATCGACTCCTCTTTGATTTGTTTGACTTTCCGCCTGATGAAGATTCCGGTTTCTTGTTCGAATCCTCCCTCTTCACATCCTTGAGACATGGTTGAGGTGGTAAGTTACCTTTATCCACCATTCGATTCCACTCAACTGCCTCGGCCACGTCGAAATATCGATCAGCCATATCAAAGAGATCGGCTACTGATCGAGGGGGATGGATGAGCAGATCCTCGGTGAACCTCCGATATCGAACGGCGTGTTTAAACGCTCTGATAACGGAGTTATTAGATATGTTCGGGATGGTATTTCTTACCCCGACAAATCTCTTAACAAACTGACGCAGAGTTTTGGTCGAAGTTTGTCATAGTCGATGGAGGTCGTCCTCTTTTCCCAGCTTTTGATAACAATTTTGGAAATTATTGAGGATGGCATCACACAACACTTCCCAGTTATATATCGAACCCTCAGGCTGATTGAACAGCTAGGTTCTTGCCGGTCCCTCGAGGACTGTAGGCAAATAGTTGGCCATGACGCGGTCATTGCCACCCGCTGCCTGAATAGCAGTGATGTAAATTTGAAGGACTCCAATGGATTCTGAGTTCCGTCAAATCTTTTTATGGCCCCTGGGCGAGAAAGCTTTACAACAGACATAAGGACCATGAATAGACCTGCGACTCTCGACCTGATCTCGGGCGACCTCATGTAAAGGAGAGGTCACGCGTGGTCCCCGGCGAGAGTGGACAGGAATTCGTTCCCCATCACGAGAATTCCCCGCCCGTCTGGCTTTGTCATGCCGAGACGGCACTGGTGGTGGACGATTTCGTCTACCAGAACTAGAGTTAGAGTATTCTCGGTCATGGGAACGTTTCACTGACAGGGAAGAGGCTGTTGGGGTCGCCTCGGATGTGACCTCGTCCAACCTCTCCGCCAGGATTTTGGCGAAAGCCGGTTTCTGCGCATCTGTGACTGTAGGAGGAAAATTACGCAGGACCTCTGCGATAGATCGAAGCCGGCCATGCATGTTCCTCCTGGGTGCGCCAGGTGTCACAGTCTCTTCGTCCGCCGGTAAATGTTCCAGGGGTAAAGATGGTGTCTGGTCGCGTTGCGACCATGTGGTCGACGGGAGGAACTCGGAGCAGCGTCATAACGAGCTTGCGCATTTTGAATAGCCTCTAGGGCCGTTCTAGAAAGTTCGTTATCCTGTTGCTCACGATCTTGATCCTTCTTTTGTTTGCATCCCCGTTCTTCCCTAGCAACCCGCTGATCGGGAGTTTCTTCTGATAAGGCAGCGAATTGCCTAGGGATCGGGGTCGACGATGGGGAAAACATCTCCGTTTGTTCCGAGTCAAACTTGAAATCAAAGAGACGGTGGAGGTTATCGGGATCAAACCTCCCCGGGCTAAATTCATGGTCAACATCGCCCTTACCCTCAGCAGGGACTTGCGATGGACCGGATTCAACCTCTAACGCAGTAGAAACCACATTGGGCTCTGGTTCTGCATCAGTTGTCTCCTGGTCGATAGACATGACCTGAGTGGTCGAATCGACCTCCGGGACGTCTTCGCCTCCGGTTTCCTCCATTGGAACAGGATCACTAGGTGAAGGCATCTGAATGTGGGCATAATCCTTGAGATCGAAGTCGTTCTCGGAATCATATGCTCCAGACATGGCTCACTGAACCTCCGGATAGAAATAAGAACGCCTTGAGAAAGGCCCCACGGTGGGCGTCAGCTGTCGACGATTCGGACTCGGGGTCCTTAGTCGAACTTATGCAGAATTTGTGAGTTGTGAGGCCTTTCAGGGTGTCCCTCTGGGAAGGGATGATGAGCAATGTCGGATGGAAACAGAGAGATTTATATAGGTTCAGGCCCTCGATGGTGGGATTAATAGCCCTACGTCCTGTTTTGATTTCACTATGTATGGGAAAAAAGGTTACAAAGTTGTGGAACAGATCATCACAGACGAAGATCTTTTCCTTGTGATTGTCTAGAAAATGACTAAACTAGCCTATGGAAGCTTGTTGATGTTGATCTCCCAGATCTGTTCGATCTCTGGGATCTGTCCGATCTGTTAGATCTTGATGTCTCTTTTATCCGTCCTCTCCTCGTGCATCCACTTACCCTTTTATACTGGTCGAAAGGGTGCCAACGCACAACGGCTTTGAACGGTTGCTCGAGTGCGGTTTTGATAACCGCACTTAACTTCCACGCAGGCTTAACATGTGCAATTAAGGGATAACCGCACATATTAACCTCCTGGTAGGTTGTCTTCATACGTGGAAGGATCTTCGTGATTCTCGGGATATGCCTATTGTAGAGCTTAAGTAATCCCGAGTTATCCTGGTCGAGAGTGGTCAACAACCTTCTGACCGCGTATCATCTACGGTCTTCTGACCGCGCATTGCCTACAGCATCCTGACCGTGCAACGTCTGTGATCCCCTGACCGCGCACGTTCTACAGCCTCCTGACCGCGCACTGCCTGCGATCTCATGATCGCGCAAAGCCTGCGACCATGTGTCTATGCTTCCCAGGTCGTCTGAGATCATAGCAACGGACCTTCGAACACTTGTCTGGTTCGAAGCTGTCTTAAGCCAGATGCACATTACTCCGAACTAGCTCGGATAACAATCCTCGTCAGTAACTACAACTTTTGGGGGAAAAAATTACTTAGTAGCATCATTGCATCAAGGAGTAAAATATGCATTGCATATTAAATTAGTACTCATTATAGGATAACAAGCAAAGCATAGAGATTCTTTAACTAATACAATGGCAAGCAAAGCATATGGTACTCATGTACAACCCTAAACCTTTGCAATCATATATTCAAATTGAGAATTGAGTAATATCGATAAGCCCCAAAGAATTCTTTCTAAGAAATAAAAACATCTTTAACTAGCAGCCAGCCTCTCCAAAACATAAGTTTTGCGAGATCAGGGAACCAAGTGCTTGTATTCAATAATTACCGCAAAGGAAAGCTAACATTGAACAAACAACATCACATGCCGATGAAAAGAAACAAATATAATGGTACCTCAACATAATTATACGCCAAGCATATTTGGAGCCACACCCACCTCAAAAAATAAATAAATAAAACACCATACAGGAATGCACTATACAACCAAAAAGACACTCAACATCGATTAATTTTAAAAATATGATATGGGAAAACATTAAGGTTTATAAACAAGTTTTGGGCAATGCTAAGAAAAATAGGCAGAAGAGTTAACCAAGTAAAATCCTAAGTAAACCTATTTGGACTACACCTGTTGCAATGTTCACATTGCTATGGGAACCTTCAGTGCACCATTTTGGATACAAGATAAACTCTTTGTTGCAACAACAGTATCATAAACAGTCATGTGCACAATTAAGAGCAAATAAGTAAAACTATAATGTTGAGGAGAAAGTTTAGAAATATAAAGTGATAAAGCAAAGTAGCCTGTCTAACATAAGTACATAACCAAGTAAATGTCAATGTTTGCGCCACACCTGGTGCTTAATAACATAATGCATAGGTTGATGGTACTAAACATATCACAATTCATTTTTAGGCATTATTAGATATCAAGCTTTCTTTTCACTAGAATTAGCAGATTAGTACCATTTTGACACTACTTCAGCATAAGTTTGGGAGGATAACCTCTAATGTGATGTAGTTAGTCCAACTTTATCCAAGTATCAAATCAGCTAGACATATGGTAGAGCACTTGGGTCCATTTGGTGAAATTAGTCGAGCATTTTTTAATATTATTTTAAATATAATTAGTTAATAAAAAATACATAGTTAAGTGTAAAGTATAATAATGAATTAAAAACCACCAAACGAACAAAAGAATTTTTGTACTAGGGAGTGGACATCTCAGAATGTTCAAGCTACTAATTAAGTTGAATAAATGTTAAGATCCCATAAAAAGGCACCTAGTAATAGTGTGCTGCATGCACCAAATCCAATTGTGATTGACATCATGTAGAAGTCTTATTAAGCTGTACACAGCCTGATCTCACATCTAGTTTGCGACACCATCAAGACTTTGAAAGCACAAAAACAGCAAGTAATACCTGAGAGCTTGAAAAACCCAGAAAATAATTTATTCCTCATCTTCATCAGGAATAAGTCTAATAGGCCCCTTCACCTCGGTACCACCACACCCACTAAGCTCCCAAGCAACCTTTGAGAGGAACTCTTCTGCTGTAGCACGAACAGACTTTCTCTTTGGCAATGGCTGTGGCTTTCTCTTCTTCCTAGACCTTCTCCACCACCTCTACTGATTTCCTGCATGCTCCTCCTTTGCTCCGAAATAGCAAGTGTGAAACCTCAATTCTAAAACCTAAACACAAAAAGCATCCATACAAATTCAATAATCATATACACACCAGCTGATCAACATGGCATTTGATAGCACCAGTTACTGCTCGCCAAGTATGCAATTTAATACGAGTTGTATACTACAACTCCTAGAAAAAGTATGCACAAATGATTCTCTAAGTTACAGTTTAGTGAGCAGTGAAAGGCGTACCTTATCGTGTGTAGACTTAGATTGAGTTGATTCAATGTTTGGCATGGGTGCTTTGCATCTAAACCAAGCATTATGTTTTGCCCATATTAAACCTACAGAAGAAATGTTTAGTGAATAACAATAGCAGCATTCAAATCATAATGTAATCTCTTGGAAGTTACTACCACCAGGAAAAAAAACATTTAACCATATTTAGTTTACATAAAACAAAAATTTTCAGATTCACTAGAAGTGTATGTTAATATGGTAAGCATGGTGCCAACCATTTAAAGTATCCAGCTAATAAACAGCCCATCAAGTTTCTATTACAGTGCTGCAACATATAGTTGTCTCCAAACTCCAATATCCCACTCTTTAGTAATTATGATGCATCTTAAAGCCTTATTTTCCTGAAACAACTAATATCATCTCTCTGTTTTTCTATACATAGAGGAATGCACTGCAGAAAAACTGTTAGAAACATTAAATCCAAATAGAAAAAACTTACCCTTTGTTCCCGTTCGAAACATTAAATCCCCAAAGCAAATGTTGATGAAAGCATCTAATCAAATATATGCTATCTACCCAGATTCCAGAAGACCAAGAATGCTTTAATCAAACAACACTCAAAGATGAACAATAGAAGTTTGATTTCTATGTGTTGATATGCATTGTTCGTCATAAAAAATTCTGCACCCCTTCCAAGACAACTCAGATGTGATTCCTCCACTGTGGGACATCTACCACAAAATTCCTTCCATGCTACGACTATGAAATTTTGTTACTGTGGACTCCTCCTCCGGTGACTCAAATAAAAAAATAAAAGAATACACAAGGAGATCATATGTTATGAGGATTGAAGATACGCTGAACTCAATGGATTTGAGATTAATTGGGAAGAGGGTCTAGAACCGTATGTCCCCCACTCATATAAAAAAAAAACCAAAATGCCCTTTTAAAAACTCACAAGAAGCAACTGTCACAGGTAATCTTCACCCTTTATTTGCTTTAAAATTTGTTATTTCTTTCTTTTGTGAAGCATAGAAGCACTTCTCGTTCATAAGACCGAGTTGTGTGCTACACTTGTTAGTTACCAAAGTGTACATACAAGAACCTAAATCTCACCTGCAGTGCATAGTCCCGAAAAGCTTCAAGTGATGCCTCAGTGAGGCAGTTAGAAGCCACCAACTCATTGAATATCTGCTGGCTGAGATCCCTCAGTAGCAGCGCAAAACTACAGTACTTATTGATATCCTGCAAGAATTTCCAGCATGTCAAGCAGAATTCAACACTCCATCACAAGCAAACACACAAAGCTACCTTGCGGACTTTGGCCACACAGAGCTCCATGAGCGACGGGCACCGCTCAGGGCCCTACCCCTGCCCCTTGCGGGAAACATCCGAGTTGCTGCGCGGCAGTGTGAGCAGCAGCCATTTCAAACTGCGGGTCTTCGACAACCTCGTGGTGGTCCCGAAAGGATTGTCATCATCCACCAAGGAATCTGTGTATATATATATTACAATTTTGGTCCTAAATAACTGGCTACTATATTATTCCCATCAATCATTCATCCATTCGCGGGGTGGTTAGAGCTCGAGGCAGCCTTGGTCATCTTCCACAGTTCCACCCCATGCTTCAACACTAAAATATCATACTATTTTAACTTTATCGTGACATGAGTATTCTTAGATTATATGTAACAAAAATAAATCAACAAATGACAACTTCGCAAGCAACTCAGCATCAAACATGAACTCGGAAAAAAAAACCCAAAAATTTTAGGCGATCGTATCAGAAGAGATCAAATCCCGCATGTACTCAAACAATAACAACAAAAGCTCAAATGATTTGTAAGATCAAAGGCTTCACAATACATTAAAAACTAAAACCGAACGATCAAAATTCCAATCAAATAGGAAAAAAAAACTACCTCACAACCACACAACGATTAATCAGTCCTAAATAAAAATCCCACATAACCCAAAAAAAATTGGGGGAAAATAGTAGAAACCAAAACCGCACCTCGGAAGTTCCATAAAACTGTCAAAATAGCACGATCAGTTGCGGAATTCTCACCAGAAAGCCACCGACGCCACTAAACCCTTTGAACGGGAACAAAGGGGATTAGATGCTTTCATTGCGCACGTCGCCAGATCGCGGTGGGCGGATCTAGGCGGCGGCGCACACGGGGCAGAGGCGGCGGAGCGGGACGGAGGCGCGCGCGGGATTGGCGTGGGCGTAGGAGTGGATTTTGGGGGCGGCATGAGCAATCAAGGCAGAAGAAGAAGGAGAAGAAGAAGAAGGAAGGAGGAGGTAAAAGGGAGAGCGGCGGCCAGTGTAGATCTGGGCGGCGGGTGGCGAGGGAGGCGGCGGATCGGCGAGAGTGAGAAGAGGAAAGAGAGGGTGAAGTGTGATCGTAGATCTAGGGTTGAAGGCTATTTATTAAATCACGCGCATTCTTCTAATGGTTCCAAACAAAAAAAACAGTTAGAAAAAATCATGCCTATTTTTCTAATGGTTCTCACAATACAACTATTAGACGAAATATGTTTCCTCTAACGGTTAATATATTTTGAACCGTTAGAAAAAATCATGCTGGTTTTTCTAACGATAATTTACTTTGAAACCGTTAGTAGAAATTCTTACAAATGACTTTCTCCACTCCGCACTATATACACTAACGGTTTTTTCTAGATCGCGAATAACTGTTAGAAGATAGGGGTTAGAAGATTGCAAATCTGTACTAGTGATTGTTCTTAGTTCATCCAAGACACCTCTTATTCTCCGCTTTGTAAACCTTGATATTCTTAGTGAAATACCAACAAGAGTAGGGCTATTACTCATCACCAGAGTGTTTGAACCTGTATAAATTCCTTTCTTCCTTTTAGACATAGATACCTGATTTACTTGAGTTTCATCTTGAATTGGCTTCACATTACACAAGAATATTTACATAAGCTCGACTAAGGACCAGAGTCCCAATCGTCGACATGTGTGCTTGTTATGATTCGGCCAGTTGGTCAGGATGATAGTACTCGTATAGCGGTGTCGTTGGCCTGCTAAGAGGTTTCTGGTCGTTTGTTGGGACTGCTGGAGAAATATAGTGATCTGTTCAAAAATACTCAGGGTCGTTCGCCAAAGTGACCAGTCAAGCACGATATTCAACTCGTGTCGGATGCGACACTTCCCAATCTGAGTATGTATCGCAACTCAGTATTGGATAACGAAGAGATCAAAAGACAACTTTTTGAATTGTTTAATGATGATGTAATTCAACCAAGTAATTTGCCTTGTGGATCTCCTGTGGTGTTGATACCAAAGAAAGATGGGTCTTGGCGGATGTGCATCGACTATCGAGCACTGAATAAGATCACCATCAAGAACCGGCACCCTCATCCTCGTATCGACGACCTGTTAGACCAATTGAAGTATGCTGTTGTCTTTTCGAAATTATATCTAAAATCAGGGTATCACCAAGTTAGCATCCGAGAGGAGGATACTTGGAAGACTGTGTTCAAAACTAGACAAGGTATGTTCAAATGGTTGGTCATACCGTTCGGGCTCTGTAACGCCCCGACCACTTTCATGCGTCTCATGAATGGTGTGATACGATCATTCATCGACGACTTTGTGATCGTTTACCTCGACGACATATTGGTCTATAATCATTCGTGGGATGAGCACCTCGTTCATGTGGAAAATGTGTTCGAGCAGCTACAGCAGCATTAGCTCCACCTCAACAATAAAAAATGCGAGTTTGGGTAGCAAATTCTACTTTAACTGGGATTCGTGGTTGGCAAAGGTACATTGCAAATCGACCCTGATAAGGTAAAGGTGATCTGGGAGTGGCCGCAACCACAAACAGCAACGAAGTGCATAGTTTTATGGGAGCATGTCAGTACCTTCGGAAGTTTATTTGACACTTCTCGATATTGGCTTCTCCATTACATGCACTAACCAGGATCGACTAGAAGTTCGAGTGGAGTGGAAAGCATGAGGATACCTTCCTGTTGCTAAAGAAGAAGATGAGTGAAGCTCCTGTCTTAGCTTTACTGAATCTGCAAAGACCTTTTGAGCTGGAAACAGACACATCGGGTTATGCAATGGGAGCAGTGCTCATGCAAGAAGGTCTACCAGAAGCATATCACTCCGAGTTATTTGAAGGAGCTCAGAAGAATTATCCGACCTATGACAAGGAGTTATGTGCATTGCATCAGGCCGTGAAACATTGGTGGTATTATCTTTTAGGTAAAGAGACCATTGTACACACTAACTACCAGCCATTGCAATATTTGCAAACTCAATCCAACTTACAGCAAGTCCAGCACATGAAGTGGATATCGTATTTGCAGCAGGTCAATTTGGTGATTAAGTACAAAAAGGCCATAAACAATAAACTGGCTAACATGTTGTGATGACCACTAGTTACTGTCCTTTGCTGATTAGTATTTATGCAGATTGAGCCTTCATGCCATGAGGACTATGCCACAGTGTCCACAAAGGATCCTGATTTTTGATCAACACTGGCTGAGCTCGAAATAGGACGACCATCTGAGTTTGAGTTTCGAGAAGGACTCCTGTATAAGGGTGGTCTACTCTGTATACCATGAGGAGCACCTCGAGTACAGTGGCTATGGGAGGTGCATACATCAAAGGTTGATGGTCACTTCGGGGTAATGAAGACCTTGCAAAATCTTCATCGACATGTGTTCTGGCTGCGAATGCAGTAGGATGTGGCTAGTTTTGTTTGAGGCTGTGGTTTCTATAGCATCTCTAAACCGGCAAACCAAAAATTGGATTTGTATACTCCTTTGCCAGTTCTGTCATAACCATGGGAAAGTATATCCATGGATTTTTTGAGAGGATTACCCAAGACCCGACGTGGCAACGACTATCTATTCATGGTTGTTGATCGATTCTCCAAGATGGTGGTGCTTATACCTTGTCGGAAAGCCATTACGGGAGAAGAAGCAGCTCAGTTATTTTTTTAGCATGTTTGGACCCATTTCGGGTTGCCAAATTCCATTGTGTCTGATCATGATACATGGTTCCTTAGTCATTTTTGGCGATCGCTTTGGTCAATTATGGATACAAAGCTGAAGAGGAGTACTGCGTTTCATCCTCAAACTGGCGATCAAACCGAGGTGGTAAATCGAACAGTCGTTCATCTCTTTAGGGGTTATAACTCTAAGCATCCAAAGACTTGGGATGAAAGTATATTGTTCCTACAGTTTTCTTTTAATTGAGCAGTGCATGGTTCAATAGGGAAGCCTCCTTTAGAGGTCTGTTTGGGATTTCTACCACAAAGTCCATTTAACCTGGAGTTTGGGATCCCTACATCAGCATAGAACAGCAAGGAGGAATCTAATTAGGATCAAGCACAGTGGTTCTTAGAAGGTGTTGATGATTACATGGTGCTTAAGGCTTAGCTCAAGTACAAGGTATGACATGATCAACACAGAGTAGACGCTCAATTCCAAGAAGGTGATCTAGTCTGGTTATATTTGGGCAAGAAGAGGCTCAAAGGTGCAACTAAAAAGCTTAAACCTATTCATTATGACCCTTTTTGGGTTTTGCGAAAAATTGGTAATAATGCTTGTCAGCTCGAGTTACCTCCGTATATGGATATTTACTCGGTTGTCAATGTTGAGCACCTTAAACTCTTTGAGCCTTCGATGTTGGATGATGAGCCCGATACCATAGTCCCATCTATTGAAGATTTGGTCTATCAACGAGAGGCACCTCTTCTTGAAGATGTGATCTTGGAGAAGAAGGTGACTGATAAGTGCTAACTTGGTAGCACTTTTACCCTAGGTTTAGTGTCAAAAACATGCAAAATCATGATTAAAACTCCTCTAATGCAACATTTTAGTGCAAAATTTGATTATTTTCACAAATGTCTTTCACGGTTATGTTCATCATGTTTTAGAGATCAAACCCTCCAAATTTGAAGCAATTTCGACCACATTTGAGCCTCCAATGATCAAGGAACCAACTCAAGAAGCAACAGAGTCATGGTCAAAATCGAATTGGTGGGTAAAACATCGAATTCGTACTAAAACAGGTGCGAAAAAGGGTTTCTACTCGAAAAGGGCCCTTCTCAAAAAGAAGACCCGGTCGAAGATTCCCTCTCGGTTCTGATTGTGCCACGTGTTTAGTCATCATCGCGCCACGTGTCCTGGTCGTGATCGATTCGGTTCCGGCCAAGACGCATGTGTGGCCGTGGTTTCTCCACGTGTCCCAGTCGTACTCGATCTGGTCTCGGCCATGATGCGTGTGTGGTTGTGATTGTGCCATGTGTCCCAGTCGTGTTCGAATTGGATCCCTCCGCTTGGTTTGGATCGGATTTGACCACAACTGGTCGTAGATGGGCCGATTTGGAGCAGGTTTGATCCAACTGGTCATTTGTGGCCGTTTTGATCCAGTTTTGACTCAAATTGGTCGAGTTTGGTTGGTTTTAGCCAGATTTGGTCGGTTTTAACTCAGATTTATCCATTTTCACACCGTTTGAAGCCAAACTTCATTGCCTGCACGTCAAGGAGTTATTTTTGGACATGTTTTTCTATGTACTATAAATAGAGAAGCTTTTTGGCAGTAAGTTGGCAGAATTATACATGCAAAGGATAGTGACATTGCATGGTATCCCTAAGAAGATAGTCTCAGATCGTGGGAGTCAGTTTACATCAAAGTTTTGAGACCAACTTCATGAAACCTTGGGAACCCAGTTGCAGTTCAGCACGACATATCACCCACAGACGAGGAAACAAACTGAGAGAGTCAATCAGATCCTGGAAGAATTGCTAAGAGCTTGCATTTTGAATAATGGGACTTCATGGGAAAAATGCTTACCATTTGCAGAATTTACCTATAACAACAGTTATCAGGCTAGTTTGCAAATGGCACCATTTGAAGCTTTATATGGACATAAGTGCAGAACCCCATTACATTGGAATGAGTCAGGAGGAAGGAACGTGTCAGACCATTCAAGATACTCAAGAGAAAGAGGAGAAGTGTCCTATAAACTGGAACTACCATTAGAACTTGGAGGAGTACATGATGTGTTCCATGTCTCTCAACTTTGGAAATGCCTAGAGGAACCCGCGGACCGAGTAGAAACTCTTGGTATTTCGTTGCAGAAGAACCTCACCTACCTTGAGCAACCACTCCGGATTGTAGCCAGAGATGAGCGTCAACTTCAAAGAAAGAAGATCAAGCTGTGCAAAGTTCAATGGAAAAAGAGGAAGAATTGCTTCAGACCTATCCCCATCTTTTCTCTTCTCTAGGTAAATCTCGGGGCGAGATTTCTTTAAGGAGGGTAGGCTTGTAACACCCTGGTTTTGGGGGTGAAAAGTTTTTGCATAAAATCCTGCATGCATGTATCTCTGTAGTTGTAGCCAGATCAGTTGAACCCTAATCTCTCTCAAACCCTAAAAATCTCCAAATCTATTCTCTAGATCCAGATCAAGATCTGACCATCCAGATTTAACCTACCAGTTACCCTAAAGATAAAAGTCTTCAGGAACCAAATTGAATTCTAACCCTAACTCCCAGTATCTAAGTCTCTTTCTGTTTTCGAAAATAGGAAATTCAGATTTAACCTAAGTACCCCAGTTTCCAGATAATTGAGTTATCATGATCTAACCCTATCCAGACTCAAGTATCTTTTGGAATATGTTCCTAGGTATATCCTCAACTTACTTCAAAAAGTTGGGAACCAAATTGTTTCATCTAAGTACTTTTCGCAGTTTAGTCCAAATTTTACTGTGAATAAGTCCTTTCTCTGTTTACCTAGAAGCCTGAAAAGGCTAAAATCCACGAATCAGCTCCAAATCCAGAATTTCTTTAGGGAACACCTCCCAAATACTATTTTATACAGATTTCCCTTCTGACCAGACTTCAAAATCTCATTCCAATTACTAGAATTCGAGATCGGCAAAATCCAGATCTATTTTACCATAATTTTACCCTATTTTCGAAAATAGGTGAAATCCCTCAAACCTTATCAAATTTTCTCCAGATTTGAGCTAAATGAGTATTAATAGAAATATTATACTCAGCCATGAAACCAAATCAAAAATTGAACCTCTCTAAGACCAGATTTACAAATCAGTCCACTTTGCAACCGAAATCATCACAATTATACCCCTGGATTCGACCTCACCTCAGTTCACGACCAGAACCAGTGCAATCGACCAGCTCTACTGTTTTCGACCTCGAGCTGCTGTCTTTGCTTCGACCACGACCTGGAATAGCGCACGAGCACGGGAGCCTTCGACCTCGAGTGCTCCACTGCTGGTTGCTTCGCCTGCTGCCACGTGTGTGCTCGGCGTTAGCCACTGTGGATCTTCCCCGGCGCAACTCGCAGCCAGCTGTTTCTCCCGTTTGCACGCCACCGGCAACGGCTACAGCAGGAAAGCTTAGCCACGTGGAGAACTTGCCGCGGCCAGCCGTCAGCTCACCTTCTCTTCACCTGCAAAAGCTCTCACGGCTGCTGAACCAGTCCCCTCGACGCCAGCTCGCCGTGAAGTCGCAATCCAGTCTTTTCCTTGCCGGCTTCAACTTCCCGTGCACTTCTAGCCGTTGCATCGCCTCCAAAACCTCTATAAATAGCCTCTGGCCTCAGTGAAACATCACACACCCACCAGAAACACCTAAGTCCTCAAACTCGCCGTCTTCTTCTTCTTCCCCGGTGAGCAGCAAAGGGAGCTTCGGTGCCAAGCTTCTCCACTGCTTCCTACTTCGATCCAACACCCCCAGTGAGCTTCTCTCATCTCCCTCATGCTTCTCAAGCTTGGAATTTAGTTCAAATGCTTTCTGTCACTGGCAATCGCCGTGCTTCATCTAGAACTCCGATGAGCAATTAACCCTCACCTAAATCGAATTGATCTTCGAGCCAGTAGTGAAAGATGCTTAGAATAGCTCACTTAAGACCCCTGAGCTATTGGTTTGAACAAATTCGTTGTAAAACAAAAACCCCAAATTTCCAGCCATGAACATGAACTTGTACTTACTGATTTAGCTTCTCTGTTGAGCAATCTGTTAATCTAACTTCACCAGTGCATTTCTAGTACCCTGAGGACCATACACAAGCAAGGAATTGAGTTCAATCACTTTAAATCAGAAATGCCCAAATCAGATTTGAGTTCATCTTTTCTCCAGCTAGTATCTTCCAAATCCAGCCAATCCAGCCCTAGCCACTTTGCCATTTAGATGTTTTGGACCATTCTGAGCAACTTTGTCTTCTATCACGACTTCTAATTCGGCCTAGATTGTGAGATGTAGCTATGCCCTAGTTACTGCACTGTTTATGTTGCATGTGCTCCAGGCCAGTCAACTTCTTTGCCGGTTTTCATCACTTTCCGGCCATCTCCTGCCCTAGATCCTGTTGAGACATTTGTTTCTGTTACAAATGTCTAACTACCAGACAAAGTGGTGCATCATTTGGAGCCCTAGATCAAAAGTTATGCAAACCCTAGTTTCTGGCCATGTCAACTCTATGTCAAACTATGCCAGCCAGTGGCATTAGCCTTGTTCACCCACCTCTGGTCATGAAAAACAGAAAATACTTTGTCAAATAGTTTCCTCACTACCTTGTGCACCATATGCTTGAATCAAAACCCATTTTGGCCACTGGGAACTATTCAAACCATGGCAATGCCATTCCTCGGCATTGTCAGCCCTTGTCAGCCTATGTCAGCCAATGGCATTGGGCCAGTTTGACCCCTTCTGGGTATGCAAACTGAACATAACTTTGTCCCTTAGACTCCTGATGTTGTGATCTACATTTTATTCTACTGTCACAACTTGAGTTGAGCCCTCTATCATCCATCGACCCTATGTCGATGCCCTGAACCGAATGTCGACCTAAAGACGTTCGCTGTTTTTGAGCGAACCAGCCGCAGCCTTGATATCATTCTGATATTTTGGGACATTTGGAACCTTGTAAACCCTTGACAACTAATCTTAACCCTGGTTTCCATAGTTTAACCCTAATCGTTTCTCAGAACTCTCAAATCTTGTATCGCCTAACTGTTACTCCTTGCATTATCGCATATAGTGGAATAGTAAGAGTAGGATTGATTGTAATGCCTGTTTGCTTGTTTGATCCTTGTTCAGAGCAAGAGTCCGAGTTCAAAGACTTCGTCGCAGACCCGACATCAACTGCTGTTTCTTACGACGCGGAAGGCAAGTCATATTCTTGAACATCTTGAACCTATATTTTATGAATTGCTAGAATATACCTTGATTATAAAAAATAATATTGCATGAGAAAGATTGAGAATAGTTGAATTATGAAATGGCAGCATCAGGCTGATGCCTGTGAAATGTGAATTGATCAAATAATGAGCCATGAACTAATATATTATATATATTTATATTCATGAAATAAAACCCCTAGCCGTGACCAGTATTTTGGTATGGAATGGTGAAAGCACTGGAGGTGCTTGGTCGCACAGGATGTGCCAGCACTGGAAGTGAATAGATTGTGGTATGAGCTGGTCACTGGCATATAAGGACTAGAACCTTGTGTTGTGCGTCTAGTGGCATGATTAACGTGCCGACCGTAAGCCTGGTATGGGACAGGCCTGAACAAGTAGTATGTGGATCACACATGAAACCCCTATATGACAAACTCACGATTAAACACGGGGTGCGCTCCAACACAAATCACTGGATGTGATCATGCACGCTGACCCTGAGGGGAAGAGGCCAATTTAGTGGGGGTTGTGAAACCCTGCCACAACTGTGGTTTGCGTGAAGAAAACCACGGGGTCTGGGGTGAATTGTGTGTGAAACATGGCAAAAGTTCTTGTTATCTCCACCTTGCCGCTCACAGTATGAAGTGAGTCAGGGTCCAATCCTTGTGATAGGAAGGGCATGAAAGTGGATATATCTTGCGGGTAAATTGGTACCCCTCTGCAGAGTTAAAAATGTATTCGAATACTTCGTGCTCCCGAGTTTTAGGAGTATGCCGCGGTGGATTAAATCCACGGGGTGTGACACAAGTATTGTTTTATAAATTAAAATTTGTTAGTTCAAGATTACCCAAATGACATGTGTTGTCATGACAAGGGGTGCTGCCGAGGGCTGTCATGTGTTGACGTGTCACGGTAGTATCATAATTTAGTGATCATGTGATATCTATGAGGCATGTGGATTGTGCCCTAAGTATATAAAATGCTGCCATGAGCATGAGATTTGAAAAGCTTGAAAGAAGATATTTTTGGAAAACCCTCTCACCTCTTTTCCCTCAATAGCATAGGATCATGTCATCTCTACTATACGTATCTCTACTCTTACCTATGACTTGTTGAGTACATAAGTGCACACCCTTGCAACTTATCAACAATAGATGGAACGCTTCATGACCAAGACGAAGGCTTGGAAGATTTCGTGGATCCAGAAGGAAGAGAGCCAGTTCTGCCAGAATCCTGAAGTGTGCTGTTCTGCTGTCAACTTCTTACGACTGTGGGGGTTTCGCCTAGCTTCCGCCGAGTAGTTGTCTTTTTGTTTTAATTAGACCATTTGTGCCGTGAAGGCATTGTATTACTCTTGTTGTATCAGGCCAGCAGGCCATACTGTTTATGAATAATATTTTGTAAGTCACTCTGCTGCAATGAACTCCTGTGCTTGACTTATCCTGGGAAGTCAGTGGTATGTATGTATGAGGCCAGCTGCAGCGAGCTAGGTCTCCACGGGAGTAGTCGTGGCACCCTATGTGGGGCGCGACAGTTTAGAAGCCATTAGGGCTTAGTTTTTAGTCTAGCAGAGCCCTCTTTTCTATTTTATTGCTTTTGTAAGCCGACAAGGATGCAGCTTCAATTTTCAAGAAATAAAATAAGTTTTTATTTTATTTCTTGTTATTTCTGCATTCTTATGGCTTTTAGTGAGTAGATCCCCTCTAGGGTTAGGGATGACCTAATCCTAAAGCCGTGATTCTTCCTTGGTCTTTATTTCAAGTTTTGGAGTAATTTCATGATGTTTTCTTCCTCCAAACTCTAAATTCTCGTTTCAGCAACAGACGTAACAGTTAAGCCTTAGCAAGAATTTAGTGGAGTTCTCGAATCTTTAGCGCTTTGACGCGGGATCCTGAACAGAAGAGAGGCTCTCGCCAAATGTGACAGTGGAGGTGATCCTTTGACTATTGACCCAGCACCTTGAACTGGAAACTTAATTTGTCTTAGAAAACAATTATAATTAATTTACAATCCTTGAACCTTGGATAGAATTATGCTGGATGGTTATAAAAATTCCAAAACCCTAGATTTTTCATTCCAACTTGCAAACCCTAGATTGTTAGACTTAGTTGTAGAAAAACAACCACCCCGAAATCATTTAGACTTAATCAGTGATCCATCAAATTAGAAAGACGCATACGCTTGTTCCTCGTGGAATTTGACCCTCAAGTGCTCAACGTTAAATTGTTCACTTGCGGTTATTACACAATCGCTCTCAACCTTCTCAGGCGCGATCAAGTTTTTGGCGCTGTTGCCGGGGAACAATGGGAATTCATCTTTTTAGACTAATTTTCGCTGATATAAGTCAATCTCACTTCTCAATCTTGCTTCTATTTTTTTCTTCTTTTGTTTGCACCACTCACCTTTCAGGGATAGTAGTGCAAAGCTGGATAGCTCGGACAAACCTGTCAAAACCGCGCACCGACTTTGGTACGAGGCAAGACAAGTAAGATCGGAGGAAAATTCGCAAGCTTTAGAAGACATCAAAGAACAACCACCAATGGAGGACCAAAAGTGACTCAAAGATTATGCAACCCCACTCAGCATGGGATTGCAATCAGGTATTGTTAGACCACTGATTGAATCAAATAACTTTGAAATAAAACCTGCGCATTTGAATTTGGTTCAACAAAACTAATTTAGCGGTTTTCCCGCTGAAGATCCATCATTACATCTGCACATGTTTCTTGAGCATTGTGATACGTTCAAAATTCATGGAGTAACACAGGAAGCACTTCGTTTGAGACTCTTTCCTTTCTTGCTCCGCGAGAAGGCAAGGGCATGGTTATATACTCTTCCTCTTGTGTCAATCACTACTTGGGACGAACTCTCACAAGTTTTTGTAGGTAAGTTTTTCCCTCCTGCTAAGACTGTTCAAATTCACAACCAGATTGCATCTTTTTCTCAGCAGGTAGATGAGTCACTTTACGATGCTTGGGAACGGTATAAGGACTTGTTGATCAAATGTCCGCACCATGGACTAGAGAAGTGGCTTGTAGTTCAGACGCTCTATAGCGGATTGAACTACAATGCACGGATGGCCGTAGACGCCGCAGCTGGCAGCGCACTAATGAACAAAAGTGTAGAAAAAGCTTATGACCTCATCGAAAGTATACCGTGGATGTAAGTGCAATGTCGCAACTAGCTGAACAGGTAGCAATTCTCACTGATAGATTATCAATTTTTGGATCAAATGGTACTTCATCTGTTAATGCAATTGCACCTATATGTGAACTGTGCGGCATACAAGGCCACTATGGCCATGAATGCAAATTTAACCCATCCATGGAGCAAGCAAATGCTTTTCAGGGTATGCAACAACGGTAAGGTAATACTTTTCCTACATCATATAACTCTGGATGGAGCAACAATCAAAATTTTGCATGGTCCGGACAAAATCAGCAACTTCAATGCCAACAACAAAATTTTGGACAGCAGCAAACACAACAACAAAGCCCCCAATATCAATCTCAAAGGCTGCCATTTCAACCACAAAATCAGCAACCTTATCGATCGCCAAATCAACGACAACCCTAGTAATCAAACATGGAGCGCATGCTGGAGAACTTTCTAGCAAATCAAGAGAAAGAGAAGACATCTATAAACAAAAAGATCGACTCCATATCAACTCACGTCCGCATGCTAGAGACTCAAATCGCACAATTGGCCAATCCTGCACCGAAAAACGATAACCCTCTTCCATCTCAACCTATCAATCCTCACAATTCTGAACAAATTAATTCCATAGCTTGTTCTAACTCTCTTGTTTCTAATGCAGTGATCTTAAGGAGTGAAACAAAGTTACCAGAGTGAACACCACCAACCGAACCTACACCGGCAAGAGAAGTCGAAGAAATACCATCACCGTCGGAGCAGGATGATGACAAGGATGCCAAACCAAAAGAAAAAGAAAGTGGAGAAAAATAGGTAACACGCATTTATAATCCAGCTCCACCTTTTCCAGGAAGGTATGTAAAAGTGAAACTTGATAAGCAATTCAAAAAATTTGTTGACATCTTGAAAAAGCTTAATGTGATTGTACCTTTCATTGACTTAGTAACTCAAATGCCTTCTTATGGAAAATTCTTGAAAGATATACTTAATAAAAAGAGGGATTTGAGTGAATTTCAAACCGTTGCTTTAACCAAAAATTGTAGTGCTGTAATTCAGAACAAGATGTCGGTAAAGCTACGGGATCAAGGGAGTTTATCCATCCCTTGCAACATATGTACGGTACACATAAATTGAGCTCTTTGTGACCTAGGCGCAAGTGTCAGTGTGATGCCTTTAACCATCGCACAACGTTTGAGCATTGGTGAGATCAAACCTACACGCATGGTTCTACAACTTATCGATCGTTCGGTAAAGCATCTAGAAGGAATCCTGGAAGACGTACCTCTTCAAGTTGGTAAATTTTATCTTTCAGTTGATTTTGTCGTTCTTGGTATGGATGAAGATGTTGCTATACCTATCATATTGGGACAACCAATACTCCAGAAAGCAGATGCCCTTATTGATGTTCACGAGGGACGAATTACTTTTCGCATAGGGGAGGAGAAAATTTTGTTTAAAAATGTCTAACCTTGTTAATTTCCCTATGTATGAGGAAAAAATTTGCAGTGTGGATGATATAGAAGAAGTCCTAGAAGAGGAGTCACCGCTTTGACTCACTTTTGGAGAAGGAACAGATGAAATATTCGACAACGAAAAAATGGACAGCAACGAAGAAGACGAACAAAACGAACATGAACCAACAAAAAAAACATCCAAAGAGAACATCTCAGATTCTGACATCATAGGTAAGGAAAAGGTAAGTAAATCGACACTTAAAACTCTTCCTTCCTCACTGAAATATGTGTTCTTGGGTGATAATGAGATGCAACCCGTCATTGTTAATGCAAGCTTAACCAATTCACAAATAGAAAAATTGATTTCTTTACTTCGTGTGCATCGCAATGCTCTTGGTTATTGAACTGATGATATCAAAGGGATTAGCCCTAAAATTTGCATGTATAGGATGTCTCTAGTTGATGAAACTAAAACCACCGTTGAGCGCTAACAAAGACTAAACCCTAATTTGAAGGAAACTGTAAAAGCTGAAATTTCAAAACTATTAGATGCAGATATCATTTATCCTATTTCTGATAGTAATTGGGTTAGTCCTATTCATGTGGTTCCAAAGAAAGGAGGTATGACTGTGGTTAAAAATGCTAACAATGAGTTGATCCCTACTAGACTTGTTACTGGATGGCGCATGTGCATCAATTATCGTAAATTGAATAGCGCCACTAGGAAGGATCACTTTTCATTACCTTTCATTAATCAAATGTTGGAAAGACTAGCTAATTATGCATATCTTTGTTTTCTTGATGGGTATTTGGGGTTCTTTCAAATCCCGATTCATCCCGATGATCAAGATAAGATAACGTTTACATGTCCTTTCGGTACTTTTGCTTACTGGTGAATGTCGTTTGGGTTATGTAACGTGCCTGCAACCTTTCAACGATGTGTGATGGCTATCTTTTCAGATTTAATCGAGAAAATAATGGAAGTTTTTATGGATGATTTTAGCGTTTATGATTCCTCTTTTGATGCCTGTCTACAAATCTTTCTCGAGTCTTAAGCAAGTGTGAAGAAGTCAATCTTGTGCTAAATTGGGAAAAATGTCAATTCATGGTTCAAGAAGGCGTGGTACTTGGCCACGTGATTTCTGAACGAGGGATTGAAGTCGACAAGGCAAAAATCAAGGTCATAGCAGGTCTTCCACCACCAACGAATGTGAAAGGCATATGCAGTTTCTTGGGACATGCAGGTTTTTACTGTCGTTTCATTAAGGATTTTTCCAAAACTGCTAAACTCCTCACTCATCTGCTTGGTAATTAAAGATGTGCCTTTTGATTTTGATGATAAATGTCTTGATGTCTTTAATCAACTGAAACATGCATTAACTAGTGCTCCCATCATACAACCTCTGAATTGGAAATAACTCTTTGAGTTGCTGTGTGATGCTAGTAATTATGCAATTGGCGCTGTTCTGGGGTAAAGAGCAGATAAGGTTTTATATGCTATATACTATGTAAGAAAAACTTTAGATGATGCTCAAAGCAATTACACTATGATTGAAAAAGAATTGCTTACTGTAGTATATGCCCTAGACAAATTTTGTCCATATTTAATTGGTTCGAAAGTTATTGTGCATACTGATCATGCTGCTCTTAAGTATCTTTTGACCAAGACAGAAACCAAGCCACGACTTGCACGATGGATCCTACTACCGCAGGAATTTGATTTGGAGATCAAAGATAAAAAGGGTGCCGAGAACGTCGTCGCCGATCATCTCTCGCGACTCTTGACCAACATCGCCGACGTTCACATCAATGACGCTTTACCCGATGAGCACTTTTACTTGATTCAACAAGAACCATGGTATGCTGATATTGCAAATTATTTATGTAACCATGAACTTCCTCCAGGGTTGACAAGTAGACAATGAAAGTACTTCCTCCACGACGTCTGACGCTACTACGGGGACGATCCGAATATTTTCAAAAAGGGGGTTGACAACATATTTTTGAAGATGCGTGCTTGACCATGAGATCCAAAGCGTTCTTGAACATTGTCATTCATCTCCATGTCGTGGACACACTGGAGCTTCAAAAACAGCGGCTAAGGTATTACAATCAGGTTTGTTTTGGCCTTCTTTATTTAAAGATGCATATAACTTTGTGTAAAAATGCGATCCTTGCCAACGTTTTGAAAATTTGAGTAAAAGACATGAAACGCCCTTAACAAACATTCTTGAAATTGAGCTCTTTGATGTATGGGGAGTAGATTATTTGGGACCTTTTCCATCTTCTTTGGATAACTCCTACATCTTGGTTGTGGTTGATTATGTTTCTAAATGGGTAGAGGTTGTTGCTACACCAACAAATGAATCAAAACATGTGATCAAACTTTTCAAAACAGTCATCTTTCCCCGATTTGGTGTACCGTGAGTAGTACTTAGTGATGGCGGTGCGCATTTCACTAATTACCAATTTCAAAAATTGTTGATGAAATATGGGGTAATTCATAAAGTTGCTCTTGCATATCACCCTCAAACAAGTGGACAGGTTGAAGTCTCAAACAGAGAAATCAAGTTAATTTTGCAGAAAGTGGTAGCACCGTCTTGTACAAAATATTGGGCACTCAAGCTTCCTGAAGTCCTTTGGGCATATCGCACTGCATTCAAGACTCTGCTAGGTATGATGCCTTACAAGCTTGTATTTGGTAAAAACTACCATTTTCCTATTGAACTATCACACAGGGCATTATGGGCGTTAAAAGAACTCAACTGGGACTTTGACAAGGCGGGGTGAAAGTGTATCTTGGAATTGCATGAGCTAGAAGAGGTTCAGAACAACTCCTACGAAAGTGCCCTAATCTATAAAGACAACACGAAAAAGTGGCACAATAAATGGATCCTCAACCGTGAATTTAAACCAGGCAATTCGATTCTATTATTCAATTCTCGGTTGAAATTATTCTCAGGGAAATTGAAATCGCGATGGAGTGGGCCATACGCGATAGAAAAGGTCTTTCCGTATGGTGCCATAGAGCTCCGAGCACAGAACGGCACCACCTTCAAGGTAAACATGCACCGTATCAAGCTTTACAATGTGGGAGACCAAGTAAGTACACTGAACTTGGTCAATTCTTTCGATTCCTTACACTTTTGAACTTCCGAGGATGTTCCGTCGAGCGGGATGTTAAACCAGCACTAGCTGAGAGGCAACCCGGTACACTAACATGTAGTACTCTCTTTAATGAACAAAACAGCACAAAAATCGCTCACTTCCGATGCTGTTTGACCACCCAAAACTTGTTTTTCGTAGACTAGGGCTAACTCTTTTTGAAAAAAAAAAACAAAATTCCTAATTTTCACACTGGCTGAGATGACCACAACCACTTGCACGACCAATTTTGGGCTTTGTTTGGTTCAAAACTTTCAAAAATCCTTTTTTCAACACAACCGAGACGACCACAACCAGTGGTGGCTTCAGTTTGTTCCATTTTTATAAACCTTAAGTTTTTCTTTTAAACCCATTCGAGCACGACCAGTGTCACGTTTGAGCGCACGTTTTCAAAGCAAAACAAAGTTTTTTAGAACTCCCAAAACGAGCACAACCTCGAGCACGACTTGTGCTGCTTTTGGGTGGATTTTTCAAATAAAATAAAAGTTTTTCTTTTAAAACCGAACCAAGCACGACCTCGACCATGACCGATGCTAGATTCGGGCTGTTTTCAAAAGAAATTTCAAAAAGTTTCAAAAAGCAACCGATGGGACCACGATCTCTAGCACAACACGTGGCACGCCTAGGTTGGATTTTTATTTTTGATAGGAAAATCCACGGCTAGTGGCACGTGACGTGCGCATGTTTTTATGACACGTGTTCATGGTCGTACCCTAGTTTGTGCGATCATATGGTCGTGATTCAAAACCATCTTTCAAACCGAACCAAACCCTAACCCGTGCTCATGGACGCAACTCCAAAGGTGCGACCACCTAGTCATAGCAGGTGCAAACCCGAGCCAAACACGACTCGTAGCACGCCCCGTGCCCGTGGTCATGCCAGGCTTGATTTCCTCCCCTTTTTCAGCCGAAAGTGTCCTTTTTGCTTTCTTTTTGTACTTTTCTCACCCCACTTCTTTACAACACTAACCTACCACCCTATTTAAAGCCTCCCATATTCTCCAAATAGCATCCACCATTGTTTTAGCCCAAGTTTTTCACAAAAACCTCTCCAAACTTAGCCAAACAACTCCAAATCCAACCGTTCAAACTTCGATCCGATTGCGGATTATGGCTCCTCGCGCCTCGACACCCCCAGATCTAAAGTATTCTATGGCAATGACAACTCCCTGATGCAATATCAAGAAGGTAACAAAGTGCAAATGCGGTATGTCTCCTCAAACTTTCTCAGATCCAGATTTTCTGCAAATTTACTTCAAAAACCCTGCTCATCTTGCTAGATTCATGCATTTAAAGAAGAGGCCTTTGTGGCCTACTAGATTTCTAGATGTTCATGCCACTAGATCTCTAGAAATTGAGGATGATGTTAAACACCTACTTAGTAATGTGGGTTGGGATGCGCTTATAGGAGTTTCGGTTCCGACTTTTCGTGAAGTCGTATGGGAGATTCTAGCCTCCTACGAACAAAACACTATCCTCGTCCCTCCCGAGGAAACTGAAGGTGTGAAATTTAGGTTTGCAAATGTAGATTATCATTTTTCAATAGATGAATTTGCAAAACTGTTAGGGTTAAAACCCGAGGGAACCTTTCATGCTTCCATTATATGCACACTCCTAGTAAAATTTGGAGTGACATAGCAGAAGAAGGGCAACATCGTTTTCGACTCGGTAAATCCAAGGCTGCCAAAATTTGTAATCCAGCCTTTCCCTATTTACAGCGTCTCATGACCGGAACAATTTTGGGCCGTGATAATAATCAAGATAAAGTTTTAGAAACCGAGGTTGAATTTTTGTGGGCTATGTTAGGCAAAATTCATATATCATCTGCAGCCTACTTTGCTCATTGCCTTGAAAGTATTGGGAAGGATTTACGCAAAACCTCACCCATCATCTTATGTGGCTTAATCACTCACATAGCTAAAGCCTTAGGGTTTGACGCTAAAGATTATCAAGAATCTGTGCCCGCAGCCACCTTAGATTTGAATGCATTATTTTCAATGGGGTTTTGTAGGAGGGAAGAGCATTCTTTTCATTGGATTATTAATGGAATCCCCTCTACCCTTTTACCCAATATTTCTTGGACTTTCTTATCTAATGAGAAGAATTGGAGAATGCTCCAGTCTAGCTCATCTGATTCTAACTCCTCATGCGCTGCTGAGTCTAACCAATCGACAGCGAATGTTATTGCCGCTCTGCATGTTTCCATAGAGTCCTTGTGCACTAGTCTCTCCGACTTTAGGTCAGAATTTGCAGAATATAGGACTATGATGGATTCCAGGATGAACCAACTCCAAGGCCGCGTCAACAGCATCTATGACTATCATGTAACTGCAGGCCACATTTTTACGGACGGCACATTTCCAGGTGCACATACCCACTACGGGGACAACCTCCACACCCACCGACTTTCCACACAACTCTTTCATCCACCCACATATCCATCTTATACA
This sequence comes from Pharus latifolius, assembly GCA_019359835.1. Lineage (NCBI taxonomy): Eukaryota > Viridiplantae > Streptophyta > Magnoliopsida > Poales > Poaceae > Pharus > Pharus latifolius. Next base: position 68,403,765 of record CM033324.1, read on the forward strand.
TCACCACAGTTCTACCATTCTCCTCCATCGGCTTCCGATGAGTGATCTCCAAGGTACGCAAGTATTTTCTTTTATTTATTTTTTCCTTTTTGTTTCTTTTTTTTCTTTTCAGGTTTTCACTTGTGACACCTTGGATTGCACCATTAGAGCTATGTGGACCGCAACATCCTCTTTCTCTACAGCATCCTCCACAACATCTACCAACCAGAACCACAACTGCAAACGGTAATCTGTATCTCTCTCCATACATTGAGGACAATGTCTAATTTAGCTTGGGGAGTGTTCACTTAACCGTTTGCTTAGTCTGATTTAGCTTGGGGGATGTTCACTTCACAATATGTTTAGTCTTTAGTGAATCATCATTCCACCACATTTCACCATACACTAGTACAGAAATGCAGTCTACTAACCCCTATCTTCTATCGGTTCTTAGCGAAACAGCAGAAAACCGATAGAAAACGTGCCTCGCGGTCATAAAAGCCCGACGGATGTATTTTCCCTATCGGTTTATAAGAAATTTACCGATAGAATAAATAGTATGATTTACTCTAGCGGTGATGAACATATTTGCCGTTAGAAGAGATGCATAAGTACTGACAGAAGAATGTTGTGCGCCGATAGGACTGGTCGACTTCAACAACTAGACTTATTCTATCGCTACTGTATGAATATACCGACAGAGTATATTAAAAATTCCTATCGGCAATATGTAGTGCGCCGATATAATAGTTGGCCTTCTACAAATATTTTTATTCTATCGGTAATGGATTCTTTTACCGTTAGAATATATAGAAAATTGCTTAGAACTGTTCGTCTTCAAATAGTTTTATTCTATCGGTAATGAATGTTTATACCGGTAGAAATTGCAAAAAATATCTTAGAACTGTTGGCTTTCTACAACTAGTAATATTCTATTAGCAATGTACGTACACACCGATAGAATATGTACAAAAATTCCTATCGGTAATATTTATTGTTCCGATAGAACCATTCGCCTTCTACAGATGTTTTTATTACTAACGGTATTCTGTTTTCGTACCGATAGAAAATATATATTTGTATAAATACACGGGTATGTCTCTTTCATTCTCACAGTTCATCTGGGGCTCGTAGTCCTAACCCGTAAGCTCCATGGACGGCCGGCGCACCTCTATAGGGGACCGCTGCAACTCCGCACCTCCATCGACACCCTCTAGACGTCGGCATCCCAAGGAAGGTACGTAAAATTTCTGCAATATTGTTAGATTATTCTAATCCAATTATGGCAATAATTCTGCTTTTTTTGTATCCTTCATTTTGATGTGTCTTCTTTTCAATATGATTATGATCTGTTCAGGTCCTTGGATGATGCTCGTGAGGGGCAACGTATTTCACGGTTCTTCATCGCAGTACGCCGCCTACGTTGGCTTGTTGGCGAAAGAAATGGTGAAGATCACCGTCGAGAGCTGGAAGGACGTGAAGGGCGAGATCTTGGTTGGCTCGGTCGAGAAGATGCTTAAGCCCGGCGTGTTTCTCAAATCAGGACCTATAGAAAGCATCTTACATTTTTTTGCATGCACCAGCTTGTGGCCAGATGCTTACCTGCTTGGAGAAGAAGAATTGTTGTTATTTGTACAGCCATTCTACACCATCACTACACAGAACAACATCTTGGAAGGTAGGTTCTTTTTGTTAATGGAGTTGAGTTGAGTTGAGTTGAGTTGATCGAGTTTGAGTCCGAGGAAATCACCAATACGTACAAATGTATGTCGACGGCAGTTCCAGCTCCTCGGGCGTCTTCGAACTGAACTCCTATGGTTAAGTCCAATGTGGTTCAGACATTTGCTGTTTTGGATGAATGGATTTGTGATGTATCAGGTCTAACTTGTAGTCGGTAGATGCATTGTGGCAACCTGCAAAGGTTCCCTTTTATGTAAAATGCATGTATGGGCCACTGGGTCCTCGTCGTGATCTGTTGTTAATTTCAGACGTGGCTTTTGTAATATACATCGAATGTGTGAATTGTTGTATTTGTATATTGTTGTATATTTGTGTATCATGTATTGCTAATTGGGACATGAACTTGAATGTGCAGGGAGTATTTGTGTATTTAATTGTATTGGTAGGTAGGTGTGTATTTGTACTGCTGTTTCAGACATGCACTTCAATTTGTGAACTGGCATGTGTATGTTTGTACCTGAATTTGTATTGGTGAACTGGCATGTGTATGTTTGTACCTGAATTTGTGAACTGGCATCTGTAATTTCTTTGGCAAGATGAAGTCCCAAGTACCTACGAAAAGTATTTTTGTGTCTCCTAGTTAATCCACAAATTAGCATTTCTTGAAATATATTGCTTTATCTTCTAGTTAAGATCCGTTTGATGTAAGATCTGTTTGATGTTACATTGATATGATTCCTTGAATGTGAGAAATGGCATGTGCATGATTGTCCCAGTTTGGTACCAGTACCTCCTCTAATGATAAGTACACATATTTACCGATAGGAAAACACATATATTTGCTCAGTTATGCATATTCTAACGGTAAATACACATATTTACCGATAGGAAAACACATATATTTGCTCAGTCATGCATATTCTAATGGTAAATACACATATTTACCGACAGAAGAATCATGCTCGAGTGTCATGCATCATCTAACGGTTCATACACATATCTACCGATAGAAAAACTCATGTGCGTGCTGTGTCATGCATGATCTAACGGTAAGGACACATACTTACCGATAGGAACATCTATTTGCTCAGTCATGCATATTCTAACGGTAAATACACATATTTACCGATAGAAAAACTCTTGCTCGTGTCATGCATCATCCTGTACTTGCTCGGTAATGCACAGTATCTAACGGTATGTGTGTGTTTTTACCGATAGAATATGTGAGCGGCAAATTACCTAAGTTAGTCTGACGGTTATTTCATGTATTTACCGTTAGAAAAATGTCCATTATAAGGAAAACCCCACTCGACCATTGCTGAGCTGCTGTTTAATTTGTTCTGTTGCACTCTGTGTCCCTCTGTTTGTGACGAAAGTTCCAGCTACACTGCTAGGGTGATCAGCGCAGGCTGGAGGGAAGTTGATTGCGCCCCTCTCTTTAAGGTACGCTTAATCGTCGACACTTATCTCTCTCTCCCTCTAGATCTCCCTTCCTATCTACTTGCAAGCTAGCTGTATTGTGTAGTTCCAAGTTTGTAGCTCTAAGCTTGGGAGCTTGGTAGCTGGAAATGCGTCATGTTTTAGGAGCTAACTAGCTTGTATTGTGTAGTTAGCTAGGTTAATTAGTGTTAATTTCGTCAGGCTAGGGTTCAACACATGTATCTGTTGTAAGAGGCTGTACATGTACATATACATAACTTAATCGGGCAGGTTTCATGCATGGCTTACTCGTTAAATTTTGTTAATTGTAGATGGACAGGAAATATTGGATGTATGGAATAAAACGTACTACTCTTGAATATTTGGATGGTGTGAATGAGTTTATTAAATTTGCTGAGCAACAAAAGGAGAGGAAGGGAGAGAAAAATATGCTGTCCTTGTACAGATTGTATGAACTTGAAGAGGTTTAGCAACTCTGATCAAATTAAGAGTCATTTGATTCATCGTGGTTTTAACGCGCGATACACCCATTGGATATGGCATGGCGAAGATCTTGAGGAAACAAGCACCACTACTACCAATCAGCACGACTCGGATGTGGATTGCAATAATATCGATGATCATCCCAATTTTGGTAATGTTCATTCCGATGTGCACGTAGATGATGATGATGACAATCTAGATGAGATGTTACGTGATGTAGAGGAAGATTACAACGAAAATGACTTCTGTGAATTTGAGAAACTGATTGCTGACTCTGAGAAGCCTCTGTTCCCTGGATGTGCAACATTTACAAAACTGTCTTCTGTGCTGAGATTATATAACTTGAAGGCAGGAAACGGTTGGAGTGATAAGAGTTTCACGGCACTATTAGATCTTCTAGCGGACATGCTTCCAGACGGAAATGAGTTGCCAAGATCTACTTACCAAGCCAAAAAACTGTTGTGTCCGTTGGGAATGGAAATCGAAAGAATACACGCATGCCCAAATGATTGTGTGTTGTACTGTAACGAGTACTCCAGTTTGCATGTTTGTCCAAGATGCGGCGCATCGAGGTATACGCGTAGGGACCGGATTGACAGTGAACGTCACGAGGTAAAGAAAGGACCTCCGGCGAAAACAGTGTGGTACTTGCCTGTGATACCTAGATTGAAGCGGCTGTTTGCAAATCCGAAAGTCGCGAAGCACTTGTGTTGGCATGCTGAAGCCCGGAAACAAGACGGAAAACTGAGACACCCAGTTGATTCTATTCAATGGAGAAACATCAACAGAACATTTGCTGAGTTCGGCGACGAACTTAGGAATGTAAGGTTCGGGCTGAGTACAGATGGTATGAACCCACATGGTAATATGAGCAGCCGGCACAGCACTTGGCTGGTTCTTTTATGCATCTACAATCTTCCTCCTTGGTTATGCATGAAGCGCAAGTACATCATGATGGCGTTACTAATCTCAGGACCCAGACAACCCGGAAATGATATTGACGTGTTTCTAGCGCCTTTAATCGAGGACTTACAGAAATTGTGGAGCGAGGGTGTGCAGGTGTGGGATGCATACAAGAAAGAGAATTTCATCTTGCGGGCCCTGATATTTTGCACCATAAATGATTTTCCGGCCTACGGCAATTTGTCGGGGTATAGTACGAAAGGAGCCAAGGCTTGCCCTATTTGCCTAGATGAAATTGAGAGCATGTGGCTGCGAAACTGCCGGAAAGCAGTGTACATGGGTCACCGCAGGTTTCTTCCGGTGCATCACACGTACCGTAAGAAGAGGAAATCATTTAACGGGAAGCCTGAGAAGGGATCAGCTCCAGTGTTTCTGACCGGTAAGGAGATTTACTCGCGCGTGAACGACATCAAAGTTGAGTTCGGTAAGCATTTTAAACCTCGAGAAAAAAATGTTTGGAAGAAGAGATCGATTCTCTGGGATCTACCGTACTGGGAGCACTTACAAGTTCGACATTGCATTGACGTCATGCATGTAGAGAAAAATGTCTGTGACAGTTTGATTGGTTTGTTGTTGAACATTCCGGGAAAGACAAAGGATGGTGTGAAAGCTCGTCGTGACATGGTGGAAATGGGGATAAGGACTGAGCTTGCACCTTTAGAGAATGGAAAGCGTACATACCTCCCCCCGGCCTGTTATATGTTGTCCAAGAGCGAAAAAACAGAACTCTGTCGGTGCCTGCACGGTGTTAAAGTTCCATGTGGGTACTCCGCGAACTTGAAAAAACTTGTGTCTATGAAGGACCTAAGACTGGTTGGCATGAAGTCCCACGACTGTCATGTCTTGATGTCACAGATGCTTCCCATTGCTATCAGAGGCATTCTCCCAGTTAAAGTCAGAGAGACAATCACAAACCTATGTTATTTCTTCAACGCAATATCTTGCAAGGTAAGTACGTGCACTCGTACTATAAGTTCACTACCTCCATTTGTGGAGCTTAATTAGAAGATTTTTCTGATATGAATATTTGGCGCAACTGTGTCCTCGTAGGTAATTGATCCCGATGGACTGGACGCTTTGCAACGCGACGTGGTTACAACTCTTTGTCAGCTCGAGATGTATTTCCCTCCATCCTTTTTTAATGTTATGGTCCATCTGATTGTTCACCTTATCAGAGAAATTAAGTTTTGTGGACCCGTGTGCCTGCACTACATGTATCCATTTGAGAGATTTATGGGTGTATTGAAGGGATACGTAAGGACTCGTCGTCGACCCGAGGGGAGTATCATGGAAGGTTATGCCGCCGAGGAGGTGATTGAATTTTGCACAGATTATATGGCCGGGGTTGACCCAATTGGTGTTCCTAGGTCCCGACACGAGGGTAGGCTTGAGGGAATCGGAACGATTGGATTCAAAGCTATCGTCCCCGCTCGTGATGTGTACACAAAATCATGTTTTTGGGTCTTACAACACATGACGGAGGTCGAGCCATACATACACGAGCACAAGGTAATGTTACGGTCACAGAATCCTTCGAAGTCAGACATTTGGGTCAGCAGAGAACATAACAGGAAATTTGCTGAGTGGATCCAAGAAAGAGTCACACGAGCTGCCGAGGGCTCCGTAAGTGAAACTGTGACATGGTTGGCTAGAGGCCCAAGATTCACTGTAGGGACTTGGCAGGGGTACGACATCAATGGGTATTCATTTTACACAAGAGCTCAAGACGCCAAGAGTAGCACGCAATGTAGCGGAGTGACACTGTTTGCTATTTCCGAGGATGCCAGGTCAGTAAGGGCGCTGAACTCATATTACGGTGTTATTGACGAAATATGGGAGCTCGATTACGGATTACTTAAGATTCCCCTGTTTCGATGCCAATGGGTCGAAATCCCTCGAGGTGTTCAAGTTGACAGTTACGGGTTTACTCTCGTCGATCTTGGTAGAGTTGGACACCAAGACGATCCATTCATACTTGCAAAGCAAGCCACACAGGTATTCTACATCGTTGACCCGGCCAATCCAAACTTGCATGTTGTCCTCCACAGCAAGAGACGTATTGTTGGGGTCGAAGATGTTGTTGACGAAGAGGAGTATAACCAATTCGATGAAATACCTCCATTTTTAGAGGACATTCAATCTATCCGTACTGAAGATATCGACGAAACAACGTATCTGCGAGATGACCACGAAGAAGGATTATGGGTTGAGAACCATTGATGATTAATTTCTATTTCAGGGATAAATGCCAAGCAAACAGCCCACAAGTTCTGCAGCAAGGTGAGGAACTTATCATTAATACATCAGGCAGTACATTTTTCTTTAGAATTTAATGATAAGCTAGTTCACAGCATTAATACATCTCAATTTTACTCCACAGCATGAGGTCTAACATGTACAGTACCTTTATCCTGTAAATACTTAATTCTTCCCTTCAAATAGCACTTGCAAAAATCTCATCGCAGCCTCTTGCTTCTTCAAATTAAGTTCTGCAAAAATCCCTTTTTCTGACGGTATTTTGTTATTTATACCGATAGAAAAGGACATCTTCTCTCAGGCACTTCAAAACGTTTTCTATCGGTATTGTTCTATTTTACCGTTAGAATAAATTCGCTAGTCTCACGGTATTTGTTGTCTGACGGTTATTTCCTGTTTTTACCGATAGAAGAATACTCTGCCGCTTTGAATTCTCAACCGTGTCGCCATGCGTCGCCTTGGAAACTCTATAAGTACCTCGCCATGCGTCGCGGTATTTTGTTGTTTTTCTAATTCTCGAACGGTTCGACTCCTCATCTTCTCTTTCACAATGGCAACCTCCATGGGATCGTCATCCACGCCCTCCCCGGTAAGAACTCTAAATCTCCTCGGTTTACCCCTGTATTGTTAATCTATGTTCAGTTCATTCTTGACCTGTTGATTTGCACAGGGAATGGTAGCCGTGGAAGACACTGCCAAAGTGAAGGCCGACCTGAGGGCCCTCCAGGAGGAGCACAAGCTCCTTACAGACAAGCACACTCAGCTACGGCTTGACCTTGACGATCTCTTCCAGCGCATTAAGCGCATGAAGACGGATGGTGACAATGCTAGGGCGAGGACGAGGCGTCTTCGCGAGGAGAAGAAAGCCGCGGATATGACCATCGCTGGCTGCGGTTTGACTATGAAGGATACCATAGCGAAGCTGAGGGAGGTCGCATGCCTTCTCGACGCGGTAGTAGTTGATCCTAGGGACAACTTGTCCCTAGAGGAGTCCTGCGTCCTGGCTGCAAGTCTAACTGACTCTATTCTACATGCAGCCAGGGCTAAGACCACCCCTTGACCTAGCATTTTGGGTTTTATTTTTTTTGTAAGTGATAAAACAACAATGAATGAACAATTTCTTTTTATGTCAATTTTCCAATTTTTCGGCTATCTTCCCTATTTCTTGATCATTCTGCAGCTTTCAACCATGGTCTGTTTGATGTTAAATTGTGTGTACCTTTTCATTACTCTGACGGTATTTTGTTGTTTTTACCGATAGAAAAAGGGCACTTAATCAAAAAAATTTTCTGGGGAAAATTGGTCTCACGGGATTTTATTGTTTATACCGATAGAAAAAGGCACCTTTTCATTACTCTGACGGTATTTTGTTGTTTTTACCGATAGAAAATATAATCTCAAGCACTCTAAAAAATTTTTCTGGGGAAAATTGGTCTAACGGGATTTTATTTTTTATACCGATAGAAAAAGGCACCTTTTCATTACTCTCACGGTATTTTGTTGTTTTTACCGATAGAAACATGGCACCCAATACTATAATCTCAAGCACTTTAAAAAAATTTTCTGTGGAAAATTGGTCTCACGGGATTTTATTGTTTATACCGATAGAAAAAGGCATCCACTACTTCAAATATTTTTCCGGGAAATTTACTTGTTCTATCGGTATTATTTTGTTGTACCGATAGAAAAGTACATAAGTCTATCGGTATCATTTTGTTATACCGATAGAAAAGTTCCTCCACTACTTTATTACTCGTACACGGCCCTTTAGTTTCCCTCCACTCGAACAGTTCCACCTTAGAGCACTGCGTCTCTTCGAGAGCGAAGAAAACCACAACCTCCGCCGTGACCACTCACTTCCTCTCTCCCACACGACGATCGCCGGCTGGACACTGGTTCGCCACTGCCACCGATTCTTATTTTCGTCCTTCGCCGGCCACCGCTGCGTTCTACACCGCCTCTCCATCACCAGAATTGATCGCCGCCGTAAATACCCTAATTCGTCGTTCTATTTCCAGCATCTTCTTTATTTGATCCTAGTGTTTTGTACATACTAATTCTTCGAGTTTTGCAATTACACTAGGGTTCCCTATTGTGTTGGCTTATGTACATTCCGCAGGCAATGTTGATTTAAATTAGGGTTTACATAATATGTTCCAGTGCTGTAATGAGCCTGTTTTGAGATTTTAACTTATCTATACTGCTGTATGTGTGATCAATTGTATCCAACTGCCATGTAATGCAGATTATATGTTGGAGGTGTTCTTACACATATTCTATCGGCAGCTCATGTGTTTACCGATAGAAAATATTTCTGCACAAATAGTAAAACTTAATTTGGATCTGGAAGGATATGAGCCATGCAATGTACTAGTTTGGTTGGGAATTTTTAGTCACTTCATATGAATATATGGCAATGTGGATGGGTCTTCGATGTATATGTTTCAAATGCCTATACATGACTTTTCCCAACCTAATAGATGTGAAGTCCTGATGACTCACATACAGGCTAGGCTAAAGATTATGCACAGTGGCACTTAGATGCTTGTGTGCATATTTACGTGTGAAATAATAATGCTGGCCCATGAATATTAGTATAGAAAATCATCGAGAATGTTATGTGATGACAGTGAATGGTGGCTTGTCAACAAAATTCCATATGTAGAGAACATTGTTATGTTCTATCGGTATCTCACGGGTTTGCCGATAGAAAAATTGTCTTCTGTGGAGGTAATTGTTATGGTCTATCGGCAGCTCATGTGTTTACCGATAGAAAATATTTCTGAACAGTTCAGGAAGTAATTTATGCATGTCTTTCTTTTTGTATTATTTTCCCTTTTGCCGCCCTAGTTAGTCTCCAGTCCTGGGCTGAGTTATGGAACTCCAAGGCGAATTAATTGCCATATATATGGTTTGTTGAAGGTTTTGTTGGGGAAGACATGTCGTCGTCTTCATCGGATGGTACTAGTGGTTTGACTAGGGCCAACCCCATCGTAACTACTGAAGATGCAGCTGTTACATCCCAGCGCAAGAGGGTGGGGCGAGGCGCGATGACGTTGGGGCGTTTGGCCAAACGCACGGATCTTTCTTGTGAGTTCAACCAATTTGGGAGGCCGATTGGAAAGAATGCTGGGAGGTACGCGGCCTACGTTGGGTTGTTGGCGAAAGAAAGGGTGAAGATCACCGTCCAGAGCTGGAAGGACGTGACAGCGGACGAGAGGGATAGGTTGTGGGCGGAAGTGAAGGTTAAATGAACTGAAATCGCTGAACTCTTTCGTAATCACGTTCTCTTGGCTTATACTAAAGTTTAACTAACTCGTGATTAATTGTATGCATTTTTCGGAAACAGGCTAAGTGGAACATCCTCGACGATACACCTAGGACTGCCTGCTTGAAGGACATGAACGGAACATGGAAAACCTTTAAGAGCTGGCTCGTCAGTAACTTCCTCGCTGCGGGGAAATCTCCTTGCGAGAAGTACCCCTTCATATCGGAGGAGGTATGGGAGGAATTCACCAAGCAGAAAGGGACTGAGGAGTTCAAGGCCCTTAGCGAGAAGAATAGGGCGATCCAGAAGAGGAACGACCACCCGCATCGGCTCGGATCCCGGGGCTATGAGGGGAAGGAGGAGCAGTGGAAGAAGGAAGACGAGCAAAATCCTGTCATCGACACCCCTGAGTTGCCACTCTCCGAGATCCGGGATGAGAGGTGCAAGCGATGGTGGAGGGGGAGGGGGTCCGTGTCGTCCACGGGGTCTGTGCAGTTCGCAACCCCTGGGGACACCGACATTGTGAGGCGAATGGTAAGTTCGCTAACCTCGTAAACTGTGTGCGCACAAGTGTATATAAGGCAATTTGTCTCACAAGGCACCTTTAAATGTAACAGATCTCTTTTGAGAAGGAGGCAGCGGAGGGATTGTTTACCCCGCAGAGGGAGAACGACATCCTCACCCGGGCTCTAGGAAATAAGGAGCATCCCGGGCGGACACGGGCCGTGGGATCCATTGTGTCGTGGAAGGCCGGTTTCGTAGATCCGGCTCCACCGAGGAAGAAGGCCCGCTCCTGGAAGGAAAAGGAAGCTGACCTCTCCGATAAGATACGGGCTGAGGTACGGGAGGAGATACGGGCGGAGATGCGGGCTGAGATACGGGCTGAGGTACAGTCTGAGGTGCAGACCGAGGTCGCACAAATGAGGGAAGAGTTTGCACGGTTGAGAGAAGCATTGCTGTCCAAGAGTGCAGATGCGGATCCCCAAGACGACGGTACCCCGCGGGGTCGGATAAGCAGTTGCGCTTCGAAGGTACTCGCGGATCCAGTGGATCTACTTGAGGTACTGCAAGCCTTCATCTGTGCACTTAAGTTGATGCCACTCCCATTCTGTTAGAGTTGTTTCGCTAACTTATTTTAATTGTTACAAATTTGCAGGGGCCGGAGGGCTGCATCCTACAGAATCACGTAGGCGCCGGGCAGGAAGTGGTTGGACACGGCTTCGTATATCCGTCTAGGCCGGATGTCTGGGTCCACTGTGTACCTCTACGGTTGGGTTTCGCAAAGGTACAGGTGGACATGGCCATGCCGGGCTACAACGATTCTCCGTTGCCAGTCCCAACAGAGGAACTGCAAACACTTGCTGAGGCAGTGGGCTCCTACGTACAGTGGCCCAAGAATTGTCTTGTATTACAACCGGTAAATCCTACACATTTTAGATTACATCCTACTCAGTACACTCAACTTGTATAATCTAATATACGTGCTCATTAATTGAAGTGGCCTGCCGCTGGGCTACCAGGGGACTGCGCCCCCAGCTCGGGGCATGAGGCCCGATCTCGTGCGACCCTGGACACATCAAAGACGGCCTCCACCCCACCCAGCGCATCCACGCCTTCACCCCGGAAGAAAGCTGCCATCACCTCGCCCTTGCCTTCGAAGGTACGCGCTCAGTCCCCGGCAAAAGGCAAGGGCAAAGGCAAGGGAAAAGGGCGACAGGGACAGCCGGAGAGGTTCACGAACGGGTTCCCACTCATGTCGGAGGCAGCTTTGCGCAAATTGGATCGATCAACCAGAGACCTCCACGCGTGGTACCTACACCGAGCTCGGCGCAATCTGAACTTCTTAGTTCCCTACAGGCCTGGGCAGTTCCACCGTGAGCCCGGGAGTATATCCGTGGCACACGAGGATCTATTCGACCTCTACAACTGGCGGGAGCTCGATATATCCATCATACGGACTGAAGTCCTGTGAGTTTGCTGATGCTATGTATTGCTGTTTTCTAACTCTGTTTGCTAACTCTGCATTGTTGTAGTTCATTTGAAATGTAGTAACTTTCTGTGCAATACTAATGTCGTCCTTTGCATGCAGGTGCATGTACAGGCTAGCATCGGGGGCTGCGTATGACAAGGTGGGTTTCCTCGACCCAGAGAAAATAAGCCTCACGATGCTAGAGCACGACGCCGCGCACGCTGAGCAGTACATATCCAAGGCGCTGATGGCGCAGCAGGACAGGGAGTTCATTCTGGTGCCGTACCACCAAAGGTTAGTGCATTTCGTACTAATTTAACTCGATCTTGTATGTTACACCTGAGATATACTTTGAGCATGCGGTCCTCTTTTACGTACAATGCAGGGGCCACTGGATCCTCATCGTGATCTGTCCGCCGAGGAACGAGGTGTACTACCTCGATTCGATGCGTGACAAATTATCAATGGAATATGTGGTCAAGGGGAATATGGAGGCGTAAGTAACTTATATGTTTGATTTAAATTTTCACCTCACTAGCTCATGATAATACATTAACGGGCAATACTAACTAAAATGCAGGGCTTTTGATAAATATGCGTCCGCTGGAGGGAGGCATGCCGCACCGTAGGGATCCCTACTAGCTTGGAAAGAATATGAGGTACTCACGAGACTTTTTGTTTATGCTTAACTAGTTTATGGAAACAATAGCTAACATGTCTTCGCATATGCAATTATCTCAGTGCCATCAGCAGCCGCAATCGTGGGAATGCGGGTTTTATGTGTTGCGCTACATGTACGACCTAGTGCAGACAAACTTTGCCCAATTCCCCCAGGTAAGCATCGATAGCTAACTCAAATTTGAAAATTGGGTGTCACGTTCTAAATTAGGAAGTTAGTTACTAAGTATTCACACATGCTTGCAGATCGCCATGTCGAAAGACTCATACGAAAATGCAAAGATTAGAGATCTTCGACAAATCTGGGCTCAATATGTCATGGAGGAAGTTGCGCCCAACCATCCGCCATGATAATTTTCTCTTTTCGTGTACTCTGTGCATAGACTGTTTATATACATGTGAATAAATATATATGTCAATAAATGTCCACATTGGATTGCAATTAGTATTTGTCCATATATATGTGAATAAATGTGAATAACTGTGTAATGTGTCAATCTGTTCTGTGAATTTACCCTTCTTTGCATCTGTACTGTATTGTGTATCCAATCTATAATGTATTGCATCTGTACTGTATATGTGAATGCAAATAATGTACTGTATATGTGAATGTTCTATCGGCAAATTCATTCACAGCCGACAGACCACTACAAATTTTCTATCGGTAAACTCATCCACAACCGAGAGACTACTGTAGTTTTTTCTATCAGTAAACTTGAAATTAACCGTCAGAATAGTGTGACTTTTCCTGCCGGTGAACTCATCCACAACCGAGAGACTACTACCCATTTTTCTATCGGTAAACTTGAAATTAACCGTCAGAATAGAGTGACTTTTCCTGCCGGTGAACTCATCCACAACCGAGAGACTACTGTGATTTTTTCTATCGATAATGTCATTTCCAACCGAGAGAGTGCTACACTTTTTTCTGTCGGTAAACTTATAATTAACCGTTAGAATATGGGTATTTTTTCCCAACGCTAAACGTTAGACGTCGACGGGTTTTCTATCGGTACAATCATAAGGTGCCGATAGAATAGTAATATTTTCCTGTCGGTAATCATGTAATTAACCGTTAGAATAGTGGTACTTTTCCCACCGTTAATCGTCAGACTACGACGGGTTTTCTATCGGTACACTCCTAATATGCCGATAGAATTGTTAATTTCTTCTGTCGGTTATTTTCCGATAGAAAATGTTCTTTCTTGTTCTATCGTGTCTATCTCTATCGGTACGAAAACCGATAGTAGAAGGGTTTTTTTTTACCGATAGAAGAAAGCTTTTCTGTACTAGTGATAAACTAAAAAATAAAAAGAGATTTAACACTTGGAGTGCCTGGTTTTGAAGATGATCTTTAATCAATTAGATGATTATTCTATCACATCTTTGCATATGATCCATTAAACTTAGCTCTCTTAAAATTTTCATTGCTTATGTTCAGTTTTATCTTAAATCGACCATTAAAGTTTGAACCTGTCTATTAAATTGTACTTGACTTCTTCCAAATTGAAGATTTCTAATAAACCATTTTTTGTAATTAACTCACTTATGTTACTTTCTATGCCTAGATTGCTAATTGCCTTTCTCTTTAATAGTAAAAAAAATCTGTGTAAGAGTAAAGTATAATCAACCCACTGGGGGGAGGCGGTGGTGAATCGTCGACTAGCTGGGGAAGGGAAGATTTACTTAACTTATGCACACAAAAATATTTTCAGTAAAATGGTTGCTTAAGTTGAGGCTTTGTCTAATCTCGTGTAACGTATATGCAACCCGCTGAGGGGGGCGGCGGTGGTGAATCGTCGATCAGCTGGTGAAGGGAAGGTATACGAAGCATTGAAGTTGCTTATAGGGGCTCGGGAAACCGACAAAGCTGCCTTTTTGTAAGTGCACTTAAGTAAGCGTCTTCAGCTGTGTCTCCTCTCGCCCCGACGGAATGATCCAATTAAAACATTTTGGCTAAGAGCACGAAAAAGTTGAAGAAAAATAAAATAAAAAAATAAAGAATAAGTGATTTAGTTTTTCTTTGAAAAAGGCAATTTAGCAACTTTGTATAAATCATAACATAACAAGATTTTTCTTTGCATGGTTTATTTTAAATCCTATATGAAAGAAGATTGTTAAGAAGATTTAATTTATTAAGCTCTCTCCTTTCTAAGGTCGAAATTTGATAATCTTAATATATGTATTTGGAAAGTTTAAATTGCTAAGATCAATTGCCTCATATGCATAGATGTGTTGTGAATCTTCGGAAGATTGTTTATTGAAAGTCAGATGAACCAAGGCATCTCAATTTTTGGAAAAATCATTCACATTCTTTGCTTGAGGACAAACAAAATGCTAGCTTGAGGACAAACAAAATGCTAGCTTGGGGGAAAAATCATTCACATTCACTTTTACCCTAGATTTAGTGTCAAAAACATGCAAAATCATGCTTAAAACTCCTCTGATGCGACATTTTATGTGGAAAATTTGATTATTTTCACAAATTTCTTTCATAGTTATGTTCATCATGTTTCAGGGATCAAACCCTCCAAATTTGAAGCAATTTTGACCACATTTGAGCCTCCAACGACCAAGAAACCAACTGAAGAAGCAAAAGAGTCCTCGTCGAAGTCGAATTGGCGGCTAAAACATCGAATCCATACAAAAATGGGTGCGAAAAAGGGTTTTTACTCGAAAAAGACCCCTGCTCGAAAAGAAGACCCTGTCGAATACAACGCGGTCGAAGATTCCCGCTCGGTTCCGATTGTGCCACATGTTTGGCCGTCATCGCGCCACTTGTCCCAGTCATGATCGATTCAGTTTCGGCCAAGACGCGTGTGTGGCCATGGTTTCGTCACGTGTCCCAGTCGTACTCGATCTGGTCTCGGCCATGACACGTGTGTGGTTGTGATTGCGCCACGTGTCCCGGTCATGTTCAAATTGGATCCCTCCGCTCAGTTTGGATCGGTTTTGATCCAAACTAGTCATTTTGGGCCGGATTTGACCACAACTGGTTGTAGATGGGCCGATTTGGAGCAGGTTTGATCCAACTGGTCGTTTGTGGCCGTTTTGATCCAGTTTTGACTCAAACTGGTCGAGTTTGGTTGGTTTTAGCCAGATTTGGTCGGTTTTAAGTCGTCTTGGATCAGAACTGGTTTCATTTGGTCGGTTTTGACTCAGATTTATCCGTTTTCACACTGTTTGAAGCCAAACGTCATTGCCTGCATGTCAAGGAGTTATTTTTAAACACGTTTTTCTATGTACTATAAATAGAGAAGCTTTTGACTCAATTAATCATGTTTTTCTGAGATCTCTTTCTTAGGTTTAGAAGCCATTAGGGTTTAGTTTTTAGTCTAGCAGAGCCCCCTTTTCCATTTTTATTGCTTTTGTAAGCCGACAAGGATGCAACTTCAATTTTCAAGAAATAAAGTAAGTTTTTATTTTATTTCTTGTTATTTCTACATTCTTATGGCTTTTAGCGAGTAGATCCCTTCTAGGGTTAGGGATGACCTAATCCAAAAGGCACGATTCTTCCTCGGTCTTTATTTCAAGTTTTGGAGTAATTTCATGATGTTTTCTTCCTCCAAACCCTAAATTCTCATTTCGGCAACAGACGTAATAGTTGAGCCTTAAAAAGAATTTAGTGGAGTTCTCGAATCTTTAGTGCTTTGACGAGGGATCCTGAACAGGAGAGACGCTCTCGCCAAACGTGACAGTGGAACCGATCCCTTGACTGTTGACCCAGCACCCCGAACTGGAAATTTAATTTGTCTTGGAAAACATTTGAAATTAACTTACAATCCTCGGACCTTGAATAGAATTACGCCGGATGGTTATGAAAATCCCAAAACCCTAGATTTTTCATTCCAACTTGCAAACCCTGAATTGTTAGACTTAGTTGTAGAAAAACAACCACCCCGAAATCATTTAGACTTAATCACTGATCCATCAAATTAGAAAGACGAATACACTTGTTCCCCATGGAATTTGACCCTCAAGTGCTCAACGTTCAATTGTTCACTTGCGGTTATTACACAATCACGCTCGACCCTCTCAGGCGCAATCAGTGACGACCACCCGAAGCGGCACACAAGAGACTTTTCAAGTAGGAAGAAAAGATCAACGAGCACGTGCTGCAAAGTGGTACACCCGTGAAGATAGTCGGTCCCAATTTCCACATCTTCAGTTTTGATCGAGTTGGTCACCAATGGGAGTTGGCTCTTTTTCAACAGGGGAGTCATGATCCAGGAGGATCTCAGGTCGAATGCGTAACAGATTTGAACACTATTTGATCAGTTGAAGTCTGATACATATTAGATAGCCGAGTCTGATACGACTAAATTTAGTTAGTTGTCAAGTGTGATACGTTTTCAAGCGATTGGACTATAAATACCATATAATAGTTCTAGTTTAGTATCAAATCAAATATAAAACTCATAGACATAGATTGACGTAGATCGAGTGCGATCAACATTCGACGTGTACAAGTTCTTTATAATAAAAGGCCTTGTTTCTTTTTATTTCTATGTTTGAGCATTGGGTTTCGGTAATTCCTATTAAGATCACATATTTCACATCTAATTGAGTATAGCCAAATCTGATCTATTACTCAATTGGATCAGGGACTCCTGGGGAGATCCATAGGCCACCAGGCCCCAGCTCGCAAGGAGGGATCCAGGCCTCTGGGCTCCGGTTCTAGACCCTAGGCCTCTGGGTCAAGCAGCCATGGGCCAAAGGGCCCTAGGGAGATCTTCAGATCCTTGAGCTCCGATTCATTGGGAGGGACTCGAGTCCTTGAACTCCAGTCCCTTGGGAAGGCCCTAGACTCTAGGTAAAGGGGTGCTATGCCAAGAGGCCCAAGGGAGATCTTCAGGCCTAGACTCCGATTCCCTGGGAAGGTCCTAGGCCCCCGGGCCAAAGGGCCTTGAGCCAAGTGTTACTGGGGAGATGTTCATGCCCCTGAGCCCCAGTTCTCCAATAGGGATCTGAGCCCCTGGGCTCTGATCCCCTGGGAAGCCCCTAGACCATCAGTTCAAGGGCCCTGGGGAGATCTTCAGGCCTCTGGGTCTTGATTCTCTAGGAGGGACCCAAGCCCTAATTCTCTGGAAGGGACCCAGATCCTTGAGCTCCAGTTCCTTGAGAAGGCCCTAGGCCTCCAGACCAAAAGGCTCTGGGAAATCTTCAGGCCCTAGGACCATGGTTCCTTAGGAGGGACCTGGGCTCCCGGGAGGTGACACCTCCGAAGGAACTTCAGAGATCGAAAAGGACACGTGTTAGAGATTCATGCATCGTGCCCAGCGAAAGGACCATCTCTCCCTCGATCCAAGGGTCCAGGCTAGGGTAGTTTAGTCATTGGCATCTTTTGGGGACTATATACACCCCTTGTACACCCCTATTTGTAACAGGAATTCATTTGCAATCAACACACACTTGTTGGGGTAAAATATTATCCATGCCAAGTGCACCAACCGGGGACGGGAGGAGGATCTTCTCACCTCCAGACTTGCCCTCCGGGCTAGGAGGTGGCCTCACTCCAAGACCCCGTCCGAGCGTGGAAGTGGCCTCACTCCCAGACCTCGTCGGGGCGTGGAAGTGGCCTCACCTCCGGGCCCCAGCCTCCGGGCTAGGAGGTGGCTTCACTCCCGGACCCCGTTCGGGCATGGAAGTGGCCTCACTCCCAGACCCCGTCCGGGCGTGGGAGTGGCCTCACCTCCGGGCTAGGAGGTGGCTTCACTCCCGGACCCCGTCTGGGCGTGGAAGTGGCCTCACTCCCGGACCTCGTTCGGACGTGGAAGTGGCCTCACCGCCAGGCCCCGTCCTTCAGGCTAGGAGGTGGCCTCACTCCCAGACCCCGTCCGGGGGTGGAAGTGGCATCACCTCCGGGCCCCGTCCTCTAGGCTAGGAGGTGGCTTCACTCCCGGAGCCTGTCCCGTCCCGCCGTCGCCCAGAGTCACTCCTGACACGTGAGCGTCGCTCTTGCGTCCCAGCGGATAAGGGCAAGAGGCCCATGCAAGAAGCCACCATCACCTCTGGGGACTTCCCCGAGGTGCAAGAGGTGAGCTCCACCAACCCCGAAGAAGGGAGACGATACCAAAAGGTAGGCGGTCCATTAGGACCCCTTCCTGATTCGGACAAGGAACACGCCTCCCCCGTGAAGGGGGATAGCGATGCGGACTCCCCGAACGAGGTGGAAGGGGCTAATCAACCCTTTTGCCGCCGCCTCCGGTGCGTCCTATGGCCGAAGTCATATCGGCCGCCCCACATTGAGCACTACAACGGGGAGGTTGACCCCTACGAGTTCGTGTAGGTTTACTCCACGGCCATCTCGGCAGTCGGGGGGACGAAAGCATCCAATGCAACGTCTTCCCCCTCTACCTCTCCGGGATAGCCTGGTCGTGGTTTTATAACCTCAAGGCCAGGTCCATCAAGTCCTTCGTGCAACTGAAGAGCGAGTTTTGCGCAAACTTCCAGGGGAATTACATTCGTCCCCTGGACTCGTCACAATTGTATACCGTTCGCCAGCGGTCGGGGGAGAAGATACGAAGCTTCTTCAAACACTTCACCCAGATCAAGAGCAAGGTGGCTCACATCCCCGACTCGATGGTAATTGAGGCATGCAAGAGCGGCATCCTGCCGGGAGAGCTCCACCGGAGGCTCTCCCGGAGTTGCCCGTCCTCCGCTGATGAGCTCTTCAACGTGCTCGAGAGGTACACAAGAGATGAGGAGGAGAACCTCTGGAAGAAGAATCAGGGGACCTCCGGTCCTGGGGAGAGGGACTCGAGGGACCCCTCCCACAAACGTCCCTGGAGAGGACCCCGCAGCGAGCCAAGGCCTCGGGACGCTTTCGTCCTCAAAGGTGGAGGTGGCTCCCAGGATCCTAACCAGACGCGGCGGGGGAGGCCAATCCTCCCGTACGTGAGAGGCTCCCAAGACAAGGGGCAAGGAGGCTGGACCCACCCTATGGTGCGCTTTCCACAAGTCCAACTCCCATGCCACCCGAGAGTGCCACGCGCTCCTTCAACACTTCGCGGCATTTCTCGAGCAACATGAGCAGGGGGGAGGAGGCCCTACCTCCTTACCCCTTCTGTCGTCGGCTCTGGCAGCACTCCCGGCTCCACCGGGGGGACACCAGAGGCAAGGCCAGGAAAGGGGCTCGAACGATGAGCTCCCTTTCCAAACCTCCCAGAGGCACGTTAATGTCATCTTGGGAGGATCTGCCTCCGGGCGATACTCCAAAAGTCAGCGCAAGGAATATACGCGAGAAGTGAAGGCAATAGGGGTCGTCAACATGTCCCGGCCAAAAAAGTGGTCGGACGTCCCACTAACATTCACCGCAGAAGACGCGAGTGGGGTGCGCTTCCCCCATGATGAAAAGCTAATCATCTCCGCCACCGTGTTCAACTGCCGCCTCGCCCGAATCTTGGTTGACGGCGGGAGTGCTGCGGACATCCTTTATCTAAAGGCATTCAAAGAAATGCAGGCAAATGAAAAGCTCCTACAACCCGCGGTGGGGCCTTTGCAAGGCTTTGTCACGGGGAAAACCATACAGCCCGTGGGGAAGGTTGATCTCCCAATGACGTTCGGCGCCTCGGATAATTACCGAACCGAAATGGTTTGGTTTGATGTGGTGGATCTCCCCTCCTCCTACAACACCATAATGGGGAGAACCATCATCAACCGCCTAGGAGCAGCGGTCCACCACAACTACCTATGCATGAAAATCCCCGGGCTGAACGGGGTGATCTCCGTGTGTGGCGACCAAGATATGGCTCACTCCCTTTACGAGCGCGCCACCGCAGTGATCGGGGACGTTAACCTAGTCAAAGCCCCGGGGGGAGGGAGCTCCTTCCCGACCCCGGATGTGCCGGTCGAGCTCCCCGGGAAGTTCCTTCCCAAACCTCGCCCCGAGGGGGACCTCCGGGAAGTCCCCCTCTCCCAAGACAGGGGGAAGACCGTCAAGATCAGCGCCGACCTCCTCGAGGAGCACGCGACACAACTCATCGACTTCCTTCGCGAAAATACGGACGTTTTCGCATGGAAGCCCACGGACATAGGGGGTGTACCCAGGGACGTTATCGAGCACAAGCTCGCGGTAATTCCTGGTAGCCCCCCGGTAAAATAGAAAATGAGGAAGCTTTCCCTTGGGCGGCAGGAGGCCATCAAGGTGGAAATCACCAAACTCCGAGAGGCGGGGTTCATTCGGGAGGTGTTGCACCCTGAGTGGGTAGAGAACCCCGTCCTCGTTAAAAAGGCAAGCGGCAAGTGGAGGATGTGTGTCGACTTCACCGACCTCAATAAAGCTTGCCCAAAGGATGATTTCCCGCTCCCGCGGATCGACCAATTGGTGGACTCCATCGTGGGATGCAAGCTGATGAGCTTCTTGGACGCCTATTCGGGTTATCACCAAGTTCGAATGGCTGTGGAGGACGAGGAAAAGACGAGTTTCATAACTCCCCTCGGCACCTTCTGTTACGTCCACATGCCCTTTGAGTTGAAAAACGCGGGGGCAACCTTCCAGCGCCTCATGTGCTTGGTCCTGAGGGAGACCAAATCGGCTGCAACGTGGAAGTCTACATTGATGACGCAATCGTCAAGAGTCCGCTCTTGGCAGCTCACCTCGAAGATTTGGGAGAAACCTTCCGCAATCTCCACAAGTACGGGTTAAGGCTTAACCCGGAAAAATGCACGTTTGGCGTTTGCGGTGGGAAACTCCTCGGTTTCCTTGTGTCCCAACAGGGCATTGAAGCCAATCCTGAAAAAATTCAGGCCCTCCTCGACATGCCTCCGCCGCATTCCGTCAAGGACGTGCAACGGCTTACCGGCTGCTTGGCCACGTTGAGTCGTTTCATCTCGCGCTCGGGAGAGCGCGGCCTCCAATTCTTCAAGAGCCTCCACGGCCTTGAGGGGTTCCTTTGGACCCCCGAGGCACAGGCCGCATTCGAAGACCTGAAGAAGTATCTCACAATCCCTCCTATGCTCGTGAGCCTACGTCAAGGGGAGCCCCTGCTCCTCTATCTCGCGGCCACTCCGGTCGCCGTCAGCGCGGTCTTTGTCAAGGAGGAAGATGGGCATCAATGCCTCGTCTACTATGTGAGCGAGGCTCTCCAAGGTGCCAAAGCAAGGTATACAAAGATGGAGAAGATCTGTTACACTCTCCTGATGGCATCAAGGAAGCTTCGCCATTACTTCTTGGGCCACCCCATCACGGTGCCGTCCTCTCTCCCCCTGGGGGAAGAGTTCCAGAACAAGGAAGCCACTGGCCGGATAGGGAAGTGGGGGGCCGAGCTGGCCCCTTTCTCCCTCTCCCTAACCGGACGATCCACAATCAAGTCGCAGGTCCTCGCAGACTTTGTGGCCGAGTGGGCTCCGATCCCCGCACCAGAGGAAGAAGCGCATGCCACACCACTGCCGCGTAGTGACCACTGGACCCTCTTCTTCGACGGCTCCCTGTGCCTAGCAGGAGCCGGCGTAGGAGTAGTCCTTCGAAGCCCAGAGGGGAGAGCCCTGAAATATGCTGCAAGGCTCGAGTTCCCCTCAATGAACAATGTAGCGGAGTAAGAGGCCCTTCTCCTGGGGCTACATCTCGCCCGCTCTTTGGGCATCTGACGCCTCCTTGTCAAGGGGGACTCTCAGCTCGTGGTTTTTCAAATGGACAAGTCCTAGTTGTTCCACGACGTGAACTTGAGCCTCTACCTCGACGAGGTTTGGAAGATGGAAAACCACTTCGAGGGCCTCGAGGAGCGGCGTATCCCACGTAAAGACAACGACCGCACTGGCATCCTCGCACGGGCGGCCAGGGCCCGAGGGCCCCTCCCCGAGGGGGCTTTCTTGGAGGTTATCTCAAAGCCTTCCGCGGCGGCCCCCAACCCGGACTCTGAGTCCTGTGACCCTCACATCACGGAAATCGTCCAGGCCACATCCTGGATGGACCCCCTTGTCTCTTGCATGAAGGGAGAGGGGGAGCCATCCGACGACGCCGAAGCTAAACGCCTTCGCACCAAGGCGCGGACATATGTGTTGATAGAAGGGACACTGTACAAGTGAGGAGGCTTGGCACTACTTTGCTGCCTCCCGCGGGGGGAGGGGATTCAACTCCTCGAGGACATCCACCTCGGGTGTTGTGATTCTCACCTCAGCCCATGGGCCGTCATGACAAAAGCCATTCGCCAGGGCTTTTATTGGTCGACAGGCACCCACGACGCGAGAGACCTTGTCTCCACCTGCGAGGCTTGCCAAAAGATGGCAAAGGGCTCCAACCTACCCTTCGCCGCACTACAGGCCCTGATCACTTGGCCCATTGCGCGGTGGGGAATGGACCTCCTAGGCCCGTTCCCTCCGGCACCGGGGGGATACAAGTACACGGTCGTGGCTGTGGACTACTTCTCCAAGTGGGTGGAGGCCGAAACCCTGGCCACCATCACATCCCACGCGGTGCAAAAGTTCTTTCGCGAGTTCTGTCAAAGCTTGGGCACGACCCCCCACTTCGGTTCGGTGGCTCACCCCAAAAGCAATGGGGCGGTCGAGCGCGTCAATGGGATTATCCTCCAAGGACTCCATCGCCGCCTGGAGCAAAGCGCCTCCAGACGTGGGGCATGGCAGACGAGCTCCCGAGCATCCTCTGCTCCATGCGAACGACCCCGAGTCGAGCAATGGGACGTACCCCTTTCTCTCTCGTTTACGGGGCTGAGGCGGTACTCCCCTCCGAAATAAGTTTCTGATCGCTGCAGATCGAACTCCTCGAGGGAGTTTCGGCCGCCACGTTTCAGGTGAACGAAGAAAACCAAAGGCTAGAGGTGGACCTTGTCGAAGAAGAGTGGGACAAAGCCCTCCTCCGCAATGCCATTTACGAACGCGAAATAGCACGCGCTTACAATAAGCGTGTTCGGGGGAGACCTTTCCGCTTGGGCGACCTCGTCCTTAAGTGCGTCACCGACCCTCAAACTCAAGGGAAACTCAACCCAAAGTGGGAAGGGCCATACAGGATCTCCACGATCCTTGGCTCGGGGGCTTACAAGCTCTCCACTCTCGAATACCAAGAGCTGAAGCACACATGGAACACGGACTTGCTCTGCAGATTCTACACTTAGTCTCTGAGCCTCCCCCTTCCCCTTTTGCGACTTCGCAAGGGGAAGGCGCGGCGAGTTTTAACAATGGCCTCAAGGCCTTTCCCTCCCCCTTCTATGATTCCGCGAAGGGAGGGGGCGTTGTATCAGCTTATTTAAATAAATGCAAATATTTTTTTCTCCCCATTGTGTTGTTTTTTGCAGCATATCTTCTCTAACCGCCCCTGAGGCGATGCCCTCATCTTGAGGATGCCCTCCCCACGAGGATGCCCTCCCGAGGATGCCCTCATTTCGAGGAGGCAACGGGCTCCAGCTTGGCCCTTAAAAAGTCCCGATGGCGGGAGCCTCGTTCCCCCTAGGGCGGTGTCGACGATTCGGACTCAGGGTCCTCAACCGAGCTTATGTAAAATTTATAATAGTGAGACCTTTCAGGGTGACCCTCCGGGAAGGTATGTAGAACTATGGAGAACTGGAGCACAGAGAAATTTATACAGGTTTGGGCCCTCGATGGTGGGAGTAATAGCCCTACGTCCTGTTGGGATTTCACTATACGTAGTAAAGATTTACAAGATGGCAGGAAAAGACCTTCACAGGCGAAGGTTTTTCCTATGTAAGTGTACAGAAAGAAGCCAGGGAGGCTTATAAAAACTATCTAATCTAGGCCGTAGACTTGGCTGTTTGAGTCGTGTCTTGATCTCTTGATCGATCCCCCTTGTTTGATACATCATGCCGCCCTTTTATACTATTTGAAAGGGCGCCAAGTCGTAACTGCATCAAGCAGTTGCTTGGATGCGGTTTGGAGAACCGCTCTTAACTCCCACGTAGGTTTAACACGTGTTATTTGTGGATAACTGCACGTATTAACCTCCTGACGGTTGATCCCCACGTGGAAGAATCTTCGGGATACTTGGGATATTCCTATTATAGGAAAAGAATACTCCCACGTTCCCTGGTCGAAGATGCTCTGACCGCGCGATGTTGGTTGACCGCGCTACATCTTTGACCTTCTGTCCGCGCACAGCACACGAACTTTTGACTGCGCACTAGTTGTGATCTGATCGCGCAAAGCCTGCGACCTCGGGCTGATGCTTCCCAGAAATGACTTGAGTTCGCACCGCCGGACACATGTCTGGCTCGAATCTTTCCTGAACCAACAGTGCATTTATTTGAACTGACTCGGGTGTCAATCCTCGTCAGCTAGCCCCCAAATTCGAAGAAAATGAAGGGACGTGTGTATTTCGAATTTAAAGACATGCACCGGATTTTCAACCCGACTCTCCAAATCCCCCACTTAGTGGCGCACTAAGTGGGACGGTTGGTTCTCTGAGACGGGCTCTGGTCATTACGTGACAGGTAATGATGGCATCATTGAAATGTTTTTTAACCAGAGGTGAAATTGTAAATGCTTTAAAAACCCGAGGCGTTCGGAAAGTGAACCGTCACCCTGGCGGCTATAAATTCCGAAACCTTTGAATTGTAGAGCGCCACAATTTCTTCTCACGGTTAAGTTTTTCAAGAATTGCCTTCATCCTTCTCTTCATACACTTCCCGATGGCAGATCACAACATCATCGAGATTGAAAGTGATGAAGAGGAAGTTCTCAAGCAGGAGCCTCAAATGCCTGAAGATCCATCTCCTTCAAGGAAGAAACCCAAGGTTGACGAAGGATCTTCCAGCAGGGCAAAGGTAGAAGACGTACCATCGTTCTTTCTTTCTTCTGTTCTTTACTCCAACACTTCCTGCTTTTGTTTGGGTGATCGATTTTCTGGTCGGCAAGCGGTGACTACTCGACCAGAAGATCCTCAACTTGTGTTGGAGAAGCAATCTCCTGGTGGGAAGGTTGCACTTCCACCATCTGGTGATCATCCGCTTTTATCAGATGATCTACTTTCCAGGATGGCTATATCAACCTGTCACGAGCAGGGACAGGTAATAATCCTCATCTCCTTTTGCTGATAGTTATAGTTAGTGCAACTAACTTTTGCAAATGTAGGAGATTGGAGGCCCTGGTGATCAGCCTGCTACGATTCTGCCTCTTCTCCTCGGGCAGATTCTTCCAGAGGAGAAGAAGGCCCTGGAGAAGAAGACCGAAGAGACGTCTTCGGCGATTCTGCATCTGGCAGAATGTTTTGAACAATCCCGTGAAGAGGTGCATCAGTTCTGTCAAGAGAGGGACCACGCTCAGCAACAGCGGGAACTCTCTGATTTGATTAGGAACAGTAATGCGTCTCTTGTTAGGGACGATGTAGATAGGCTTAGATTAGTTGCTAGTTCTCTGGGGGTCTCAGTGTAGATCCTACTAACAGCAATATGTCCTTAGGAGAACTTTGCAAACTTCTTTCGGATCAGGTCGACGCTCTGGTCGCCGGTATCCCTTTTGTATGTAAAGAATGTAAGAAATAAAATTTTTCTTTTTCTTCACATAAATGTTCTTTGGCTCTTCCGTGTGAAAATATGGCCACAAGGAATGTCTTTGTAACCACTCATACACAGGAGAACTTCAGTTCTGTAGTTAGAACCGCGTTTTTATTGTAGTACTGCGACCAGTACTGATACCGCGATCAGACTCAAAGCCGCGGTTAGAACCGAAGCTTACTGCGACCAGACTCAAAGCCGCGGTTAGACCCAAAGCTTACTGCGACCAGAACTGAGGCCCGGTCAGACCGTCACTTCGATTAGAATCGGAGCTTAATCGAAAGCATGGTTTCGATCATACCACAACCCGATCAGAATATATCCATACGTCCAAAAATTGGGCCATAGGATTTTTTCATGAAAATATACAAGGCACATGAAGGAAAACGTCCTCTGGAAGCCCCTGAAAAACTTTTCAGGATTTTGTACTTTCAGAAACTGAAACAAAGAAGTCTTTTTGTTTCGGATCTAATGCCTGGAACACTTTAACGTGTCCTCCAGAGACAGTATCCATTATGAGAAATGAATAAAATATTCAGTGGAACGTTTGAGTGGAACGTTACTCACAGAAGTGTGCCTCCTGGGGTCTATAAAAGGAGCAGGTAGCTTCTAGAGGAAGCCACACAACCAAAACCCTTGCCATTTCCGCCGCACAAAACCCTCGTTCCTCCATCTTCCCAAAGCCGCCAACCTTTCCCCCAATTCCTCACCAAAAATGGCGTCTTGGAGCCGATCGATCCACCACTCAGAGGAGAGTCTGTTGGCGTTGGAGAAGGAGGAGATCCTTCCTCCGCGGCTGCTAATCAACTGGCGGCCCGCGGAGAAGGAACAAGAAACCCCAGTTGTCCAAGAGGGCGAACTGGTGGTTTTTGAGGAGTATCTGCGGTGCGGGTTCCGATTCCCTGAGAGTCAGTTCCTGAAGGATGTTCTTGAGCATTATGGGTTGGAGCTGATCAACCTCCACCCAAATGCAGTCCTAATCCTTGCAGTATTCCAACATCTGTGCGAGGCGTACGTCGGAGTGTATCCCAATGTGGAACTCTTCCGACGCTTCTACTTCTCGGCGTGGTCAAAGAGTGCCAACGCCGCCAGATGCATATACTTCCAGATAAGGGAGAAGAAAGACTATCCCTTCCCACCCCTGCGTGACTCAGTGCACGAGTGGCACCAAAAATGGTTCTACTGCACCCCGCCAACCGAGAGCGGGCTGTGGTTTGAGAACTCACGGCCGGAGAAGCCGAGTGAGTTGGACGCCCTCCCGGCGATGAACTCGGAGTTCATGAAGCACGCCGAGGTGATCCTTCACTTAGTCGGACAAGGGTTGACAGCACGCGATGTCATCCGAGACTTTGTGAAGAACCGGGTGAGCCCCCTGCGTGAAAGGGCTCATCCGGCTTGGGAGATCAAGTCCATGGCGGACAACACCTTGGACTACAATGAAGGTACCCTTCTCAGGCACTGAGATCTTTTATTTTTGAAATGCATCAGTTAACTTGCATTTTGGAACAGTCCTGCCCTCATCCGAGATCGAGAGGCGGACTAACTACCTCCTCAGGGCTTATAATGCCGAGGTAGAGGGCCCCAAAGGATCGCCTCGCCCCCAGAGCTTAGTTCACACCGACGACGACCTCAAACAGGAGCGCCGAAAGGTATGTCATCCTTCTCTTAGCTTCTGTTCGCAGATCTTATGTATGTCCAGCACTAACGATTCCATTGGGATGAAAACAGCTCTTAGGGAGGTTCGCCGAGGCGATGTTCCCGAGCGAGAATGTCGGTTCCCTCGGAAAGCTGACGATGAAGCACGTGAAGAAGGTTTCCTCGAAACCCAGGACGAGGAATCCCGCCCCCAAGAAAGCTAGGCCAAATCTTGGAGAGGGGTCTTCATGGAGCGTCCCTCCTACCGCAAGGAAGACCGCGGTAAGGTATCCGTTCCTTCCATTTTTCCAGGTGCAGACTGGAATCACTTCTTCGTCGTACAGGGGGAGAGGAGCGAAGAAGAGGAGGAAAACGACATCCCCCTAATCTGCCGGAGGAGGAAAATTGCGGGCTTTCCATCCGGTGACGCTCCAACTTGTCCGGCAGCAATAACTGCTACCGCAGAAGCGACTGTAGCAGACTCCGCGGCCACCGCAAGTCCCGTGGTCGCGGGTAACACCCCTGCTCCTGAAGCCCCCGAGGCTTCAGGGTCAGTTGCCTCTACCTCCCTGGTCGAAGGGGTGACCACGGTAAGATTCTTTCATGGTCTTGTTTTCTTCAATTCCCTCTGTATACTTGTTCACTGAGTTAATGTTTATCCAAAGAGAAGAGCTTCCCCCTGCGACTCCTGTGAGTCCAAGGGAGGAAAATCCTCCACCCCCGTGGACAGGAGTGGAGGTAACCGAACAAGGCCCCGTGGTAGTTGCGGACGAGGTGCCGGTCCCAGAAGTCCAGAAGCCATCCAGGCCTTCGGACGCAACCCCGCCAACCGGACAGGTTGCCCAGGTAAGAACTCTTACCATTTGTCTTTACCTTCCCTTAGAAATATGCTTACAGAGGAACGCACCTAGGGGGAAAAGGCCTTGTTCACCAAGAGGAAGACCAGGACAGACGACGACTGTCCCCTTACTCGAGGAGAGCCTTCCCTGAAATCCCAAAAGCTGATGGGATTTCAGATAAGGTAAGAACCCTATCTTGGTTGTATTAAAATAAGTTGTGATGATCATGAATTGTGACTGTTGGTCCATTTTTCCTTGGCAGGCGAAAAGAAGCAGCACCAAGCCCTTCAACCGCTCCGGGGAGGGTTGAAGTCGCTGCTAGCGCCGGAGCCTCCAGTGAGGAGCGCTCCGCCCCCTTGGTCCAGGAAGTAGTCCGGGCCGTGAGGGGAGAAGTAGGCGTGGAGACTAAGTCGCAAGTAACAATGACTGGGGGTAGTGCCCAGCAGGCACTTCTACCAGCTGCCACTGTCGTGGCCGCAACAGGGCCTTCAACGAGACCTCCTGTCATCCCGGAAGATGTTTCTTTCCGGGAATTCACAAAGGTATGATGAACTTCTTTTTTGGTGCCTGGATTGTACATAGGACATCTTACTCTTCAACTTGTATAGATACAAATTGGTTATGGCCACTCCTTTTTTTCTGTCACAGAGAGGTGGCGTTTCTGAAGAAAGAAGTGGCCATGGTCAAGCTTCATTCGATCTCCGTGGCTTCAAACCAAGGGATCGAGATCAACAAGCTGCGATCACAACTCTCTGGTAAGTCGATTCCTGATTAGGAAGACTTAACTTCATAACATGTGAGTAACCCTTTCTCTTACTGCAGCGCAAGCAGGTCAAATAAGACAACTCAGTCAGGACAAGGTGATCCTCCAGGGCTCTATTCAAACCTCCGAGAAGGCGAACAGAGAGCTGAGCCGGTCGATCTTCGAAAAGCTGAAGACGGTGGCTCGTCTCCTGAGGGCTGATGTGGTCGAAACCACAAAAGATAACATCAGCCAAAATGACTGGTCTACACTAGTCATTGCCCAGGCGGAGTCACTTCTCGAGTATCTTCCTGAAGATACATGGTGACGAGAAGAGGCGATCAGAACCAGAGTTCGGTCAGCCGCTTCTGCCATTCTCAGCCGGTTTCGACTTCACCATGGCCTAGATGCAGATCTGAATCCATTGGTGGGACCGGTTGAGGTCGAGAGTGAGGAACAATTGGAGGCCGTCATGGAGGAGGTCAGACCCCTTGTAAATAAGCTCCTGACTGAGCTTGGGATCGAGTGATCCCTACATCTGTATAGAAACAGTTATGTATAATGCAATGTATGTTGAAACTCATTTTTGAAAATGAATATATTCTCAAATATATTCTTGTTTTATGTTGTTTCATATTATAAACATATCCCCCCTAGCCCCCGCCTGTGATTGTAGATACTGAATCTAACGACCAGGGATGTGTGATCAAACCAGCAATTATGATCAGTGTAATGCCTAGCCTTGTTTGCAAACCAGCAGCCACTCAGATGACCGAGGACTTGCCAGAAAGCCCCGTGTACGTTAAGAAACGGCTTATTTAGGAGTGACTTGTCTGGAAGCGGTCATGAGATTGGCCAGCGAATCTGACTAGAACATTGTAATGACCTAACCACCGGCGACCAGCCCCCGTGTCAAATTCGCAGTACATGGGCATGAAGGGAAATATTCATCGTATGAAATCAAAACATTTTTTGTTTTACGAAAAAATGCTAATTGAACAGGAAAAGGGATTGAGTACTTACACGTAGAACTTGCGAAGTTGATCGATGTTCCAAGTATTGGACAGAATTCGACCATCCTTCATGGCTAATCAAGCTGATCCTGGTCGTGGCATTGAGACAACAGTGTAAGGGCCTTCCCACATTGGGGAGAATTTGTTGCGATTAGACTGGTCTTGAATTTTTCGTAAAACCAGGTCGCCCACGTGGAGACTACGTGGTCGCACCCTTTTGTTATGGTACTTGTGCAAAGCTTGCAAGTATGCCGCGGAGTTGATTAATGCGCGATCACGCCTTTCTTCTAAGAGGATGAGATCCTGTGATCGCTGTTCAGACTGATCAACTCGTTCGAATTGTTCTGTCCGAACGGACCCAATACTAACTTCCATAGGCAACACAGCCTCGGCCCCATAGACCAGATGGAAGAGCGTCTCCCCGGTAGCTCGACTAGAGGTAGTTCGCAGTGCCCATAGAACGGTGTAGAGCTCATCTACCCAAGCCCTCGAGCGAGTCTTAAGGCGATCAAAAACACGCTTCTTGATGCCTTGCAATATCTGCCCGTTGGTCCGTTCCAGAGCACCATTGCTCTGTGGATGCGCCACCGAAGCAAAGCACACCTTGGTTCCGATCTGATCGCAGTAGTCCAGAAAAAGACCACTAGCGAACTGAGGACCATTATCTGTGATGAGACCATTTGAAACACCGAATAGAGCAACAATGTTCTTATGAAAGAACTTTTGTGCTGCTAAGGCGGTAATATTTCATACCGGTTCAGCCTCAATCCACTTTGTGAAAGTGTCAAAGGCTACGAATAGAAACTTGTATCCATTGACCGCTTGTGGCATAGGACCAACAATATCCATCCCCCAGACAGCAAAAGGCCATGCGAGGGGAATAGTTTGTAACGCATAGGCATGCTGATGAACCTGTCTCGCGTGGAATTGACACTGAGGACACATCTTGACCATATACTTGGCATCATCAAGTGCCGAAGGCCAGTAGAATCCTTGTCGAAAAGCTTTTCCGACCAGTGTTCGATATGACGCGTGCGCACCGCATACACCGTCATGTATTTCTTTCAAGAGGGATTTACCTTCCTCCTGAGATATGCAGCGCATGAATAGTCCTTGAGTACCCTTTCTATACAAAACCCCATCTATGAGTCTGTACAGACGCGCTTTTTGAATTAACCGATCGCTTTCGGTTTCATCCTCAGGTAGGGTCCCATGTTCAAGATAGACTCTCAATGGATGAGTCCAATCCTGTTCCTGACAGAGGTTGGTAACGCAGGCTGTTACCGGATCATCCTCGACCGAAGTCATGATCGAAGGACGGTCCAAGTGTTCAATGAACACTCCTGCCGGAGCGGATGTACGTGAGGACCCAATTTTGGATAATTGTTCTGCGAGAATGTTGTCCTTTCGCGGGATATATTGGACTTCGAAATGACTGAAGTGTTTTTCCAATCTCCTCACTTCCCCCAGGTAATGAGCCATTGTCTCATCGGAGGTGCTGTACTCCTTGTTTACCTAGTTTACGACTAGTTGTGAGTCTCCCCTCACCACTAATCGACGGACTCCGAGGAATTTTGCTGGCCGGAGCCCTGCAAGAAGACCTTTATACTCTACTGCGTTGTTGGTCGCAACAAAGTGTAGTTGGATGACATACTTAAGCTGTTCACCCTGAGGCGTGACTAAGACCACTCCAGCCCCCAAGTGTTGAAAACTGCGGGAACCGTCAAAGTACGTTGTCCAGTGATCGGGGCATTCCAATTCCTCTGGCACCTGCACGGGTGGCTCAGGGTTGGTCCATTCGACAACAAAGTCGGCCAAGACTTGAGACTTAACCGCTGTGCGGGGCGTGAAATGGATATCAAAAGCACCGAGTTCGACCGCCCATTTGGTGATTCGACCAGATTTCTCTGGATTTCGGACAATGTCCCCCAAAGGAAAGGAGGAGGGTACTATGATCTTGTGAGCTTGGAAGTAGTGTCGTAGCTTACGGGAAGCCATCAGTAGTGCGTAAAGTATCTTCTGGACCTCAGGGTAAAGCTCCTTGGGTCCATGAAGTACCTCGCTTACATAGTAGACGGGTCTATGTACTCCTTCCCTATCCGCGATCAGAACAGCGCTAACCGCATTGGGGTGGCCGCCAGATAGAGAAGTAATGGTTCTCCTTTGTCGGGAGAGACCAATACCGGCGGACTGGACAAATATGCCTTTACCTCCTGAAATGCTTTTTGGCCTCATCAGACCATGTGAAATTGTGATGCTTCCGCAAGGCTTTGAAGAAAGGTAATCCCCTTTCACCTAGTCGCGATATGAAACGACTTAAGGCCGCCATGCGACCAGCCAGGCGTTGAACATCTTTCATGGTCGAGGGCGACCTCATTTGTTCGATAGCCCTGATTTTCTCAGGATTGACCACAATGCCTCTGGAACAAACAAGGAAACCAAGAAGTTTTCCTGAAGAAACCCCAAAAGAACATTTCTCCGGGTTTAATTTTATTCCAAAGTGGTTCAAATTACAGAAGGTTTCAGCGAGATCGCCCAAATGGGATGATCTCTTAGAACTTTTTACAACCAGATCGTCTACATATGCCTCGAGATTACGCCCTATCTGGGAAAGAAAGGTCTTTTACATCAAGCGCTGGTACGTGGAACCTGTGTTCTTCAGACCGAACGGCATTCTGACGTAGCAGTAGGTGCCGAACGGGGTGATGAAGGCAGTTTTCTCTTCATCCACTTCTGCCATGCTAATTTGATGATATCTTGAGTAAGCGTCCAGGAAGCTCATCAGTTCACAACCCGTGGTTGAGTCGACCAGCTGGTTGATGCGGGGAAGGGGAAAGTCGTCCTTCAGACAGGCACTGTTAAGGCTAGTATAGTCGACGCACATGCGCCACTTGCCATTTGACTTGCGGACCATGACCAGATTGGCGAGCCATTCCGGGTGATCGACTTCTCGAATAAACCCGGCCTTTAGGAGTTTGTCTAACTCCTCTCGGATGGCTTCCTGTCGGTCAACAGCAAAACGCCTGAG
Source organism: Pharus latifolius (assembly GCA_019359835.1). NCBI lineage: Eukaryota > Viridiplantae > Streptophyta > Magnoliopsida > Poales > Poaceae > Pharus > Pharus latifolius. The sequence goes on from CM033324.1 coordinate 68,437,198, forward strand.
CTTTTGCTTTATTGGTCGTTGTCCAGGTCGAATTGCTAACCTGTGCTCGATTACTTCCCTTGGGATACCGGGCATGTCGGACGGTTTCCACGCAAACACATATGCGTTAACTCGGAGGAAAGTAATGAGATCGAGTTCCTATTTGTCATCCAGTCCTGATCCGACCCGAATTGTCTTGGATGGATCATCTGGGTAAAATGGAACAAGTTTGAGTTTCTCATCTGGTCGAGGGGCAGCCTTGTTCGCGTCGGTGGTGACGGTGGCGACCTGGGCGTCCCGGAGGGGAAGTTGATCGACCATCTCCAAAGACAGTCGGTCGCACGTGAGTGCCACGTTGCGACTGCCTCAGACCGAGATGACACCTTTGGGGCCAGGCAATTTGCCGCACTGATAAGCATAGTGCGTTGCCATCATAAACTTAGCAAGAGTTAGCCTGCCAAAGATTGCATTATAAGCTAAATCACAATCAATTACGTCGAAAGTAACCAATTATGTTCGGAAGTTATCCGGTTCTCCCAGTGTGACCGGGAGGACCACTTGTCCCAACGGCATCATGGAGGGGCCTGGGATTATCCCATAAAACGGATGGATTATGGGCTTAATCTTCGAACGAGGAATTTGCATCTCATCGAGTGCCTTGACCAATAAAATGTCAAGGGAGCTCCCTCCGTCGATCAGGACCCTTTCGACTCTCGCGTTACTGATGATCGGGGTAATGACCAGAGGGAGCCTCAATGGTCGAGTAAGCCCTGCGGGACAATCAGAGCGATCGAATGTCAAAAGTGTATCCGACCAACGGGGGTATTGAGGTTCACCAAGGGATGTCTCCGTTTGGTTAACCTCTCGGTAAAAGGCTTTAAACTACCTTTTGGAAACAAAAGAGGAAGAACCCCCGAAGATAACATTAATGTGATTTTGAGGTACCTAGTAAGACATCTCCTCGTCTCTGTCGGCGTCTCTAAGTCCGCATGCTTGTTCTTTAGCCGGTAAGATCGGCATTGGCCCAACTCCCTGGTAGAAGTCATCCAATTGCTTCAACCAACTCCTGCAGTTCTTGAGGTCGTGGCCTGTGGAGTTGTGGAGTGGACACCACTTCTTGCCTTCCTGTGGATTAGTGGAATTTTCTGGCTGGTCGGCACTACGACCACCAGGAGCAGTTTTATTCTTAAATGAAGGCTTGTTACCTTTGGTCGAAGGAGGCTTCTCTGCGACTGCGACCTCGCGGTACTGTCCAGAGCGGTTCCTCTTCGACTTTTTTGACTTCCCACCCGACGAAGATGCCAGCTTCTTGCTTGAATCTTCTTTCCTGGTGTCTTTGAAACCTGGTTGAGGTGGTAGGTCACCCTTGTCGACCATCCGGTTCCATTCGACCGCTTCGGCTGCATCGGAATACCGATCGGCCATGTCGAAAAGATCGGCCACTGATCGAGGAGGGTGATAAGCAAGTCTTCGGTGAATCTCCGGTATCGAATGGCATGTTTAAATACCCTAATAACGGAGCCGTCGGATATGTTCGGGATGGTATTCCTCACCCCGACAAACCTCTTGACAAACTGACGAAGGGTTTCCGTCGAAGTTTGTCGTAGTTGATGAAGATCGTCCTCCTTACCCGGCTTTTGATAACAGTTTTAGAAATTGCTGAGGATGGCATCGCACAGCATTTCCCAATTGTAGATGGAACCCTCGGGCTGATTAAACAACCAGGTTCTAGCTGGTCCTTCGAGGACTGTAGGCAGGTAATTGGCCATGACCCGGTCATCGCCTCCTGCCGCTTTAGATGGCAGTGATGTAGATTTGAAGGAACTCGGATGGGTTCTGAGTTCGGTCGAACCTTTCAATGGCCCCTGGTCGAAACTTATCAGGTCAAACGACCGCACGAAGGCCAGGCCAGAAAGCTTTACAACCGACGTAGGGACCGTGAACTGCCCTGTGACTCTCGACCGGATCACGGGCGACTTCACGCAACGGTGGAGTTATCCGTGGTCCCAAACGAGAGTGGACAGGGACTCGATCCCTACCACGAGAATCCTGTGTCTGCCTGTACTTGTCCTGGCGGGATGGTACAGGCGGCGGGTAACTTCGCTGACCAGAATCAGAGTGAGAACACTCTCGTTCGCGGGAACGTGTTACCGACCGAGAAGAGGCCATTGGGGTCACCTCAGATGCGACCTCATCCAGTCTTTCCGCTAGGATCCTGGTGAAGGCTGGTTTCTGCGCATCCGTGACCGTAGGAGGGAAGTTACGCATGACTTCCGCGATAGATCGCAGTCGACCATGGGTACTTCTCCTAGGGGCACCAGGTGTTATCGTTTCTTCTTCCACCGGGAGACGCTCCGGAGGCAAAGAAGGGGTCTGGTCGCGTCTGCGACTGTGTGATCGTCGAGAAGAACTCGGAGTAGCATTGTAACGAGCCTGCGCATCTTGAAGAGCCTCAAGGGCAGTTCTGCCAAGTTTGTTGTTTTGTTGCTCAAGATCTTGATCCTCCTTCTCTTTGCGATCCCGTTCTTCCCTAGCAGCCTGTTGATCAGGAGTTTCCTCCGATAAGGTAGCAAACTGTCTAGGGAGAGAGGTCGCCGATGGGGAAAACATCTCCGTTTGTTCTGAGTCGGACTCAAAATCAAAGAGACGGTGGAGGTTATCAGGGTCGAATCTCCCCGGGCTGATTTCCAGGTCGGTATCATCCTTCCCCTCAGCGGGGTAGTATGACGGACCAGACTCACCCTCTAGCGCATTAAGAACCTCGGTGGGTTCTGACCTTGCGCTAGTCGCTCCCTGGTCGATGGACATGACCTGGAGAGATGATTCAACCTCTGGGAGATTTTTGCCTCCAACCTCCTCCATCGGAACATGGTCGCTTGGAGAAGGCATCGGGATGTGAGCATAATCCTCGAGATCGAAATTGTTCTCGGAATCATATACTCCAGCCATATTTCAGCGAACCTCCGGATGAAAATTAGGACGCCTTGAGAAAGGCCCCACGGTGGGCGCCAGTTGTCGACGATTCGGACTCGGTGTCCTCAGCCGAACTTATGCAAAATTTATAATAGTGAGACCTTTCAGGGTGACCCTCTGGGAAGGTATGTAGAACTATGGAGAACTGGAGCACAGAGAAATTTATACAGGTTCGGGCCCTCGATGATGGGAGTAATAGCCCTACGTCCTGTTAGGATTTCACTATACGTAGTAAAGATTTACAAGATGGCAGGAAAAGACCTTCACAGGCGAAGGTTTTTCCTATGTAAGTGTATAGAAAGAAGCCAGGGAGGCTTATAAAAACTATCTAATCTAGGCCGTAGACTTGGCTGTTTGAGTCGTGTCTTGATCTCTTGATCGATCCCCCTTGTTTGATACATCATGCCGCCCTTTTATACTGTTTGAAAGGGCGCCAAGTCGTAACTGCATCAAGCAGTTGCTTGGATGCGGTTTGGAGAACCGCTCTTAACTCCCACGCAGGTTTAACACGTGTTATTTATGGATAACTGCACGTATTAACCTCCTGACAGTTGATCCCCACGTGGAAGAATCTTCGGGATACTTGGGATATTCCTGTTATAGGAAAAGAATACTCCCACGTTCCCTGGTTGAAGATGCTCTGACCGCGCGATGTTGGTTGACCGCGCAACATCTTCGACCTTCTGTCCACGCACAGCACACAAACTTTTGACCGCGCACTAGCTATGATCTGATCGCGCAAAGCCTGCGACCTCGGGCTGATGCTTCCCAGAAACGACTTGAGTTCGCACCGCCGGGCACATGCCTAGCTCGAATCTGTCCTGAACCAACAGTGCATTTATTTGAACTGACTCGGGTGTCAATCCTCGTCAGGCGGCTTACAATATCCCCTCGTGAACTGAGGGCGTAAGCGGCAACCCGGTTCCCAAGGAACCGAGGTAACGAGTCACTTTGGGGGACTAGTCCCCCCCCCCCCCCGTCCATACACTCCAAAGCTCATTTTTACGCTCTTCCTCCTCCGGGAGCGATTTAGGTCACATTCGACCAATGGAATTTCTAATCAAATCCCCACACTCTCCTGCATGAGAACAACCCCCTGTGGGTACCCCCCCCCCCCCCAAAGGGAGCGGCTGGGATTTTTCTTATGGCACCAGCATGGGCCGCCTATGTCTAGCCACCTCCGCTGCGGGGGGAGGAGATAAATTGGGCGTCTAGAGTAAAATACCCTGCTAATTTTGGGAGGCATCTGGAATTCTCATGGGATTTTCTCGAACAAGTTCTGGCTAAATCCAAGAAACAGGAATTGGATTTTGATCTAACACGGTCGTTTTTTCTCGCACGGATGACTGCTCCCCGGAAGAGGGCTTCTCCAGATCGGGGGCTACACACCTCCCGGACTTTTGTCCTCCGGAGCAGGAGTCATCTCCCCCGGAGGTGGAGCTTTGACCCTTCGGACCTTCGCCCTCCGGAGTGGGAGTCACCTCCCCCGGAGGTAGAGCCTCACTCCCCCGGACCTCCGTCCTCTGGAGTGGGTCATCTCCCCTGGAGGTGGAGCCTCGCTCCCCCAGACCCTCCATCTTCCAGATCGGGAGTCACCTTCTCCAGAGGTGGAGCCCTGCACCCCCGAACCTTCTTCCTCCGGAAGTGGGAGTCACCTGCTCCGAAGGAGCCTTGCTCCCCTAGACCTCCATCCTCTGGAGCGGGTCATCTCCCCCGGAGGTGGAGCTCGGCTCCCCTGGACCTTCGTCCTCCGGAGCGGGAGTCATCTCCCCCAGAGGTGGAGCCTCACTCCCCTGGACCCTCTGTCCTTCGGATCGGGAGTCACCTCCTCCAGAGGTGAGCCTCGCTCCCCCGGAGCTTCTTCCTCCAGAAGCAGGAGTCACCTCCTCCGAAGGAGCTTTGCTCCCTCGGACCTTTGTCCTCCGGAGCGGGTCATCTCCCCTGGAGGTGGGTCCTCGCTCCCCTGGACCGTCGTCCTCCACTGCAGGAATCATCTCCCCTGAGGTGCAGCCCCACTCCCCCAGTCCTTCTCCGGAGCAAGAGTCATCTCCCCCGATCCTTCGTCGTCCAGACCCTAATCTGTTAGAACGGGAGTCACCTCCCCCAGAGGTGGAGCTTTGCTCTAGAGATAGAAGAATGTGAAACAAAATTAAACAAGGCACAAGGTGCCAACACTTTATTCATGGAAAACTAGCGCCTTCCAAGCCCTGTTGAATCTTGAGCCCTAATTAGGGTTTTGGTGATTAATGACAGCCTCTCCCGGTAGGCGTAGGGGTACATAACCGGGAGTCGAGTACTCCCGGGGGACTAATCTGAAGGGATACCTACTCCGTCTAATACGAGAAACTAGCGCCTTCCAAGCCCTGTTGAATCTTGAGCCCTAATTAGGGTTTTGGTGATTAATGACATCCGTGAGATTTGCGACTAACCTCTGTATATGAGACTCAGGAAAATCAAGGAGAAAGCATCGAGGAAAGACAAAGCAAGGCTATCAAGACTTCATGAAGCGAAAACGACGAAAATCTCGACAAAAGTACAACTACCTAAACCTAGCGTCTTCTTGTTTTGAAATTTTCTAGGTTAGATGGTCGTACTATTAAGAGGGATCTTAGCACAAGACTCTTGATCAATCTTGAAGTTTTTAGAAGCATATTTGCATTTGCATTTGCATTGAATCAAATTTGAGTAAAAATTTCAGAGGTCTGTTTTCGTTTTGTACTGGCCGGACAGTGTCTGAAGTGACCGGACAATGTCCGGCCAATACAAACATTTTCAGAACATTGCAATCAAGTGCAACAGAGACAAATACATCTGTCCGGTGCATCTGTCCGATGAAGGCTGGACATTGTCCGAAGTGACCGGACAATGTCCGGTCAATACAAATGTTACTGGGATGTTTAATTAAGACAAATATATTTGTCCGGAGGATATGTCTGAAGTGACCGGACATTGTCCGAAGTGACCGGACAATATCCGGCCAATACAAATTGTGAGCTATTGAAAATGCTGTGTTAACAGAGACATATCTATTTGTCCGGACATTTTGTCCGGACAAATCCCATATGTCCGGTCAATACAAAATTCTGGAGAGTTTTATTTTGAGTGTCAACAGAGACAAATACATTTGTCCGGACATTTTGTCCGGACAAATCTATTTGTCCGGCGTGTACACTTCATTTTAAACAAGGGTGTCAACAGAGACAAATGCATCTGTCCGGACATTTTGTCCGGACAACTACATTTGTCCGGCCTTCACATTTTGATCCAAACGGCTACTGACACTCGCAATTCATGTGAATAACGGTCAAAATTTTTGTACTGACCGGACATTGTCCGAAGTGGCTGGACAATGTCCGGCCAGTACAATTTTCGCCCAATCTTCTTGATTTCGACCGTTTTTGTTGAGAGTATAAATAGATCACTGTTGTAGATGTCTTGGACACATGAAATACATCTCATAAACCCTGAGCAACAGTGTGCAAACTCTCTCACATCCATTCTCTAGCAATTAGAGTCAAAACTTGAGAATTCTTGAGTGCTAGTTGAGTGAATTTGGTTCCAAGCCTTCTTGCATTTGCATTGTGTTCATCAAGCTTTGAGGTTGATCAAGCAGGGTGCTAGGCTTATTACTCTTGGTGATTGCCGTCACCTAGACGACCCGGGAGGTCCGGCGATCTCTCCATCGACGGTGTGTCGGAGAGGCCCGGCGAGTGGTTGTAAAGGCTTGGAGCTCGCCTATCCGGAGTGGAGAAGGGCTACCCCTAGTGAAATCGAAGCTTAAGCTCAAGCGAAGAGCGCTTCAACGAGGATTAGTGGAAATCGGCAAATTTCCGAGACTTCGGGAAAAAACTTGATCTCTTCGGTTACCTCTACTACTTGCTTAATTTTTCATTGTGATTGAATTGTTGCTAGTAGTATTATAGAAACTGCTAAATCTGAAATGAATTGGTTTTCCATTCCCTTAGAATATTTGTTATTGCAATCTTAGGTTGTTAAACCCTAATTTAGAAGAAAATTTTAAAACCGCCTATTCACCCCCCCTCTAGTCGGCATCCTTCGATCAACACGTGGTATCAGAGCGCTAGGTCTCTCTTTTTAGGCTTAACCGTCTAGGGAGAGGATGTCGTCGATAAAAAAAAACTATAATGGAAAGGTTCCCTTCTTCAAGGGTGACAATTATTGCTATTGGAAAATTAGGATGGCGGTTTATCTAGAATCCATTAGTCTTGATGTTTGGAGGGTCACTAGAGATGGTTTTAGGACTCCAATTGACTTAGAAAATCTCACACCTCTAGAATCGAAAAACCTTCAAGCAAATGCTCAAGCAAAAAATGCCATATTTAATGGTCTTGACTTAAGTGAATTCAATCGCATTAGCAATCTTGATACATCCTATGAAATGTGGAAAACCTTAGAGGTCATTCATGAAGGAACATCAAAAGTCAAAGAAGCTAAGCTAATTAAATTAACTAGAGAATACAACTCCTTTTTCATGCTTGAATCTGAAAATGTTAGTGACATGTATACTAGACTAAATCTAGTAATCAATGATCTCAAAGGTTTAGGTACAAAATTTGAAGATATTGACATTGTGCGTAAAATGCTTATGATTTTACCATCGAGTTTTGATACAATTGTGACAGTGCTTATCAATGGCGATCTCTCTTCCACAACTCCTACCGAACTCTTGGGTACTCTTATCACCCATGAAATGCAAAAAGAAGAAAAGAAAGGGATCGTGGAAGCATCCGGATCAAAGAAGAAAAACTTGGCATTTAAGGCAAAAGTCGAGGAAGCCAAGGAGGATAGTTCGGATGAAAGCTCCGATGGTGATCTAGCTCTTCTTGTGAGAAAAACCCGCAAGCTCCTAAACAAGATCAACAAAAGAGGATTTGAGTTTGACAAAAAGCGAGGACCTCACAAGAAGACCGGATTCAAGAACATTATATGTTATGAATGTAATGAGAAGGGACACTTTGCCTCAAGATGTCCAAATAAAAAGGGTGATCATCAAAAGATTTCATGAGAGGAAAGATGACGGTGAAGGGACAAAAGGCAAAAAGAAGCTTTTCAAGAAGTTCTACAACAATAAAAGCAAGGGCCAAGCCTATGTTGGTGAATGGTATTCCGGATCGGAGGAATCCGAATCGGAGGATGAAGTACCATCATCTTCTAAGAAAATGGCGGGAATTGCTATCGGAGAAGCCACTTCGTTTGAAGACAAGTCATCATTATGTCTTATGGCATGTGATGATGCTAAGGTATCGGATCTTGAACCTTCTTATGAGGACCTTGTTGATATGGTTATGGAACTAAATGAGGCATTAGGTAGAGTAACTAAGGAGAACAAAATGCTTAAGAAAGAATATTCAACACTTAGTGAATTATATGCAGAACTAAATGACTCGCATGAGGCACTTCTAATAAATGAAATTATTGATTCTAAACAAACAAATGAAATAGGCATTACGTGTGATATTCTAGACGAATCAACTCATAATGTCTCTCTTTCAAAATCATTCACTTGTAATGCTTTAGAAATTAATCATGAAAATGTTTGTGATGAAATTGTTGATAACAACTCGAACTTGATTTTAGAAAATTTAGAACTCAAGGCACAAGTAGAAAAACTAAATCTAGGACTAGCAAAATGCTTTAAAGGAAAAGAAATTTTGGACAAACTTCTTAGTGAACAACGATGTTCATTTAGAAAGGAAGGCTTAGGATATGAACCGAACAAGAGAAAGAAATTGAGTACTAAAATGACTTTTGTAAAGGCCAATAATATGTTTTGTCACAAATGTCATAATGTAGATCATTTGCCGGAAAATTGTCCCTCAACTTCTAGAGCTAAAGAAAATAAGTATCACTCCCATTACATGCTAAAGAAAACAAAGCACGGAAGAGTAATTGCAAAATTCATTGGTTTACCTCATCAAAATAAACATAAGAAGAAAATTTGGGTTCCAAAAAATCTTGTTGCTAACTTTCAAGGACCCAAACAAGTTTGGGTACCTAAAAGCATCTAACCCTTCTTTTAGGTAAACTACAAAACCGGTGAGAGGCATTGGGTGCTTGATAGTGGATGCACCCAACACATGACCGGTGATGGAAGTCGGTTCTCTTCATTTGAGAATGGTTGCAATGACATTGATAAAATCACGTTTGGTGATAATAGCAAAGGAAAGGTAATTGGATTAGGTAAAGTCGCAATCACAAACAACCTTTCCATCTCAAATGTATTACTTGTTGAATCTTTGAACTTCAATTTGCTTTCGGTTGCAAAAATTTGTGATTTGGGTCTTAGATGCATTTTTGAACCAAATGGTGTTATCATTGAAAGTCTAGAAGACAAATCTTTAATTTTCAAAGGTTTTTGATATGGAGATTTGTATTTGGTTGATTTCAGTTCAAAAAACTCTTGCATTTCAACATGTTTGGTTGCTAAAAATTCTTTGGGATGGCTTTGGCATCGTCGTTTGGCTCATGTTGGGATGCATCAATTAAACAAACTTTTAAAAAGAGATTTAATCCTAGGTATGAAAAATGTAAAGTTTGAAAAGAATAAACTTTGTAGTGCATGTCAAGCGGGAAAACAAGTTGCTAGCACTCATCCCGCTAAAAATATTTTGTCAACATCTAGACCACTTGAGCTTTTGCATATGGACTTGTTTGGTCCATCGGAAACTCAAAGTATTGGTGGTAGTAACTATTGCTTTGTCATTGTTGATGATTTCTCTCGATTTACTTGGATTTTCTTTTTAAATCATAAATCCGATGCTCCAAGTGTGTTTAAAAGATTTGCAAAACGAGTTGAAAATGAATTTGAATTCTCCATCAAGAAACTTCGAAGTGATCACGGTGGAGAGTTTCAAAATTCTGATTTTGTTGAGCTTTGTGATGAATCTGGAATTAAACACGAATTTTCCGTACCATATACTCCTCAACAAAACGGTGTTGTGGAAAGGAAAAATCGAACATTAATTGAAATGGCTCGAACCTTGTTGGATGAATATAAAACCCCCACTAGGTTTTGGGCCGAGGCCGTAAATACGGCTTGTTATGCCATAAATCGGCTTTATACTCATCCTTTATTAAACAAAACCCCTTATGAGCTAATTATTGGAAGAAAACCAAACATCTCATATTTTCGAGTTTTTGGTTGCAAATGTTACATCCTTAAAAAATGCATGCATCTTGGAAAATTTCAAAGACGTGTTGACGAGGGCTTTCTTGTTGGATATTCGTCAACTAGTAAGGCTTATCGTGTTTTTAACATCATAACCGAATGCATTGAAGAAATATGCAATGTTGAGTTTGATGAATCTCACTAGTACAGAAATGCAGTCTACTAACCCCTATCTTCTATCGGTTATTAGCGAAACAGCACAAAACCGATAGAAAATGTGCCTCGTGGGCAAAAAAGCCCGACGGATGTATTTTCCCTATCGGTTTCTAAGAAACTTACCGATAGAATAAATAGTATGATTTACTCTAGCGGTGATGAACATATTTGCCGTTAGAAGAGATGCATAAGTACTGACGGAAGAATGTTGTGCGCCGATAGGACTGGTCGACTTCAACAACTAGACTTATTCTATCGCTACTATATGAATATACCGACAGAATATATTAAAAGTTCCTATCGGCAATATGTAGTTCGCCGATAGAATAGTTGACCTTCTACAAATATTTTTATTCTATCGGTAATGGATTCTTTTACCGTTAGAATATATAGAAAATTGCTTAGAACTGTTCGTCTTCTAATAGTTTTATTCTATCGGTAATGCATGTTTATACCGGTAGAATATTGCACAAAATATCTTAGAACTGTTGGCCTTCTACAACTAGTAATATTCTATCGGCAATGTACGTACAGACCGATAGAGTATGTACAAAAATTCCTATCGGTAATATTTGTTTTGCCGATAGAACCATTCGGCTTCTACAGATGTTTTTATTACTAACGGTATTCTGTTTTCTTACCGATAGAAAATATATAATTGTATAAATACACGGGTATGTCTCTTTCATTCTCACAGTTCATCTGGGCTCGTAGTCCTAACCCGTAAGCTCCATGGACGGCCGGCGCACCTCTACAGGGGACCGCTGCACCTCCGCACCTCCATCGACGCCCTCTAGACGTCGGCATCCCAAGGAAGGTACGTAAAATTTCTGCAATATTGTTAGATTATTCTAATCCGATTATGGCAATAATTCTGCTTTTTTTGTATCCTTCATTTTGATGTGTCTTCTTTTCAATATGATTATGATCTGTTCAGGTCCTTGGATGATGCTCGTGGGGGGCAACGTATTTCACGGTTCTTCATCGCAGTACGCTGCCTATGTTGGCTTGTTGGCGAAAGAAAAGGTGAAGATCACCGTCGAGAGCTGGAAGGACGTGAAGGGCGAGATCTTGGTTGGCTCGGTCGAGAAGATGCTTAAGCCCGGCGTGTTTCTCAAATCAGGACCTATAGAAAGCATCTTACATGTTTTTGCATGCACCAGCTTGTGGCCAGATGCTTACCTGCTTGGAGAAGAAGAATTGTTGTTATTTGCACAGCCATTCTACACCATCACTACACAGAACAACATCTTGGAAGGTAGGTTCTTTTTGTTAATGGAGTTGAGTTGAGTTGAGTTGAGTTGATCGAGTTTGAGTCCGAGGAAATCACCATTACGTACAAATGTATGTCGACGGCAGTTCCAGCTCCTCGGGCGTCTTCGAACTGAACTCCTATGGTTAAGTCCAATGTGGTTCAGACATTTGCTGTTTTGGATGAATGGATTTGTGATGTATCAGGTCTAACTTGTAGTCGGTAGTTGCATTGTGGCAACCTGCAAAGGTTCCCTTTTATGTAAAATGCATGTATGGGCCACTGGGTCCTCGTCGTGATCTGTTGTTAATTTCAGACGTGGCTTTTGTAATATACATCGAATGTGTGAATTGTTGTATTTGTATATTGTTGTATATTTGTGTATCATGTATTGCTAATTGGGACATGAACTTGAATGTGCAGGGAGCATTTGTGTATTTAATTGTATTGGTAGGTAGGTGTGTATTTGTACTGCTGTTTCAGACATGCACTTCAATTTGTGAACTGGCATGTGTATGTTTGTACCTGAATTTGTATTGGTGAACTGGCATGTGTATGTTTGTACCTGAATTTGTGAACTGGCATGTGTAATTTCTTTGGCAAGATGAAGTCCCAACTACCTACGAAAAGTATTTTTGTGTCTCCTAGTTAATCCACAAATTAGCATTTCTTGAAATATATTGCTTTATCTTCTAGTTAAGATCCGTTTGATGTAAGATCTGTTTGATGTTACATTGATATGATTCCTTGAATGTGAGAAATGGCATGTGCATGTTTGTCCCAGTTTGGTGACAGTACCTCCTCTAACGGTAAGTACACATATTTACCGATAGGAAAACATATATATTTGTTCAGTCATGCATATTCTAACGGTAAATACACATATTTACCGATAGGAAGCACATATATTTGTTCAGTCACGCATATTCTAACGGAAATGCACATATTTACCGATAGAAAAATACATATATTTGTTCAGTCATGCATATTCTAACGGTAAATACACATATTTACCGATAGGAAACACATATATTTGTTTAGTCATGCATATTCTAACGGTAAATGTACATATTTACCGATAGAAAAATACATATATTTGTTCAGTCATGCATATTCTAACGGTAAATACACATATTTACCGATAGGAAGCACATATATTTGTTTAGTCATGCATATTCTAACGGTAAATGCACATATTTACCGATAGAAAAATACATATATTTGCTTAGTAATGTATATTCTCTAACGGTATGTGTGTGTTTTTACCGATAGAATATGTGAGCGGCAAATTACCTAAGTTAGTCTGACGGTTATTTCATGTATTTACCGTTAGAAAAATGTCCATTATAAGGAAAACCCCAGTCGACCATTGCGGAGCTGCTCTTTAATTTGTTCTGTTGCACTCTGTGTCCCTCTGTTTGTGACGAAAGTTCCAGCTACACTGCTAGGGTGATCAGCGCAGGCTGGAGGGAAGTTGATTGCGCCCCTCTCTTTAAGGTATGCTTAATCGTCGACACCTATCTCTCTCTCCCTCTAGATCTCCCTTCCTCTCTACTTGCAAGCTAGCTGTATTGTGTAGTTCCAAGTTTGTAGCTCTAAGCTTGGGAGCTTGGTAGCTGGAAATGCATCATGTTTTAGGAGCTAACTAGCTTGTATTGTGTAGTTAGCTAGGTTAATTAGTGTTAATTTCGTCAGGCTAGGGTTCAACACATGTATCTGTTGTAAGAGGCTGTACATGTACATATACATAACTTAATCGGGCAGGTTTCATGCATGGCTTACTCGTTAAATTTTGTTAATTGTAGATGGACAGGAAATATTGGATGTATGGAATAAAACGTACTACTCTTGAATATTTGGATGGTGTGAATGAGTTTATTAAATTTGCTGAGCAACAAAAGGAGAGGAAGGGAGAGAAAAATATGCTCTGTCCTTGTACAGATTGTATGAACTTGAAGAGGTTTAGCAACTCTGATCAAATTAAGAGTCATTTGATTCGTCGTGGTTTTAACGCGCGATACACCCGTTGGATATGGCATGGCGAAGATCTTGAGGAAACAAGCACCACTACTACCAATCAGCACGACTCGGATGTGGATTGCAATAATATCGATGATCATCCCAATTTTGGTAATGTTAATTCCGATGTGCACGTAGATGATGATGATGACAATCTAGATGAGATGTTACGTGATGTAGAGGAAGATTACAACGAAAATGACTTCTGTGAATTTGAGAAACTGATTGCTGACTCTGAGAAGCCTCTGTTCCCTGGATGTGCAACATTTACAAAACTGTCTTCTGTGCTGAGATTATATAACTTGAAGGCAGGAAACGGTTGGAGTGATAAGAGTTTCACGGCACTATTAGATCTTCTAGCGGACATGCTTCCAAAGGGAAATGAGTTGCCAAGATCTACTTACCAAGCCAAAAAACTGTTGTGTCCGTTGGGAATGGAAATCGAAAGAATACACGCATGCCCAAATGATTGTGTGTTGTACCGTAACGAGTACTCCAGTTTGCATGTTTGTCCAAGATGCGGCGCATCGAGGTATACGCGTAGGGACCGGATTGACAGTGAACGTCACGAGGTAAGGAAAGGGCCCCCGGCAAAAACTGTGTGGTACTTGCCTGTGATACCTAGATTGAAGCGGCTGTTTGCAAATCCGAAAGTCGCGAAGCACTTGCGTTGGCATGCTGAAGCCCGGAAACAAGACGGAAAACTGAGACACCCAGCTGATTCTATTCAATGGAGAAACATCAACAGAACATTTGCTGAGTTCGGCGGTGAACTTAGGAATGTAAGGTTCGGGCTGAGTACAGATGGTATGAACCCACATGGTAATATGAGCAGCCGGCACAGCACTTGGCCGGTTCTTTTATGCATCTACAATCTTCCTCCTTGGTTATGCATGAAGCGCAAGTACATCATGATGGCGTTACTAATCTCAGGACCCAGACAACCCGGAAATGATATTGACGTGTTTCTAGCACCTTTAATCGAGGACTTACAGAAATTGTGGAGCGAGGGTGTGCAGGTGTGGGATGCATACAAGAAAGAGAATTTCATCTTGCGGGCCCTGATATTTTGCACCATAAATGATTTTCCTGCCTACGGCAATTTGTCGGGGTATAGTACGAAAGGAGCCAAGGCTTGCCCTATTTGCCTAGATGAAACTGAGAGCATCTGGCTGCGAAACTGCCGGAAAACAGTGTACATGGGTCACCGCAGGTTTCTTCCGGTGCATCACACGTACCGTAAGAAGAGGAAATCATTTAACGGGAAGCCTGAGAAGGGATCAGCTCCAGTGTTTCTGACCGGTAAGGAGATTTACTCACGCGTGAACGACATCAAAGTTGAGTTCGGTAAGCATTCTAAACCTCGAGAAAAAAATGTTTGGAAGAAGAGATCGATTCTCTGGGATCTACCGTACTGGGAGCACTTACAAGTTCGACATTGCATTGACGTCATGCATGTAGAGAAAAATGTCTGTGACAGTTTGATTGGTTTGTTGTTGAACATTCCGGGAAAGACAAAGGATGGTGTGAAAGCTCGTCGTGACATGGTGGAAATGGGGATAAGGACTGAGCTTGCACCTTTAGAGAATGGAAAGCGTACATACCTCCCCCCGGCCTGCTACACGTTGTCCAAGAGCGAAAAAACAGAACTCTGTCGGTGCCTGCACGGTGTTAAAGTTCCATGTGGGTACTCCGCGAACTTGAAAAAACTTGTGTCTATGAAGGACCTAAGACTGGTTGGCATGAAGTCCCACGACTGTCATGTCTTGATGTCACAGATGCTTCCCATTGCTATCAGAGGCATTCTCCCAGTTAAAGTCAGAGAGACAATCACAAACCTATGTTATTTCTTCAACGCAATATCTTCCAAGGTAAGTACGTGCACTCGTACTATAAGTTCACTACCTCCATTTGTGGAGCTTAATGAGAAGATTTTTCTGATATGAATATTTGGCGCAACTGTGTCCTCGTAGGTAATTGATCCCGATGGATTGGACGCTTTGCAACGCGACGTGGTTACAACTCTTTGTCAGCTCGAGATGTATTTCCCTCCATCCTTTTTTGATGTTATGGTCCATCTGATTGTTCACCTTATCAGAGAAATTAAGTTTTGTGGACCTGTGTGCCTGCGCTACATGTATCCATTTGAGAGATTTATGGGTGTATTGAAGGGATACGTAAGGACTCGTCGTCGACCCGAGGGGAGTATCATGGAAGGTTATGCCGCCGAGGAGGTGATTGAATTTTGCACAGATTATATGGCCGGGGTTGACCCAATTGGTGTTCCTAGGTCCCGACACGAGGGTAGGCTTGAGGGAATTGGAACGATTGGATTCAAAGCTATCGTCCCCGCTCGTGATGTGTACGCAAAATCACATTTTTGGGTCTTACAACACATGACGGAGGTCGAGCCATACATACACGAGCACAAGGTAATGTTACGGTCACAGAATCCTTCGAAGTCAGACGTTTGGGTAAGCAGAGAACATAACAGGAAATTTGCTGAGTGGATCCAAGAAAGAGTCACGCGAGCTGCCGAGGGCTCCGTAAGTGAAACTGTGACATGGTTGGCTAGAGGCCCAAGATTCACTGTAGGGACTTGGCAGGGGTACGACATCAATGGGTATTCATTTTACACAAGAGCTCAAGACGCCAAGAGTAGCACGCAATGTAGCGGAGTGACACTGTTTGCTATTTCCGAGGATGCCAGGTCAGTAAGGGCGCTGAACTCATATTACGGTGTTATTGACGAAATATGGGAGCTCGATTACGGATTACTTAAGATTCCCCTGTTTCGATGCCAATGGGTCGAAATCCCTCGAGGTGTTCAAGTTGACAGTTACGGGTTTACTCTCGTCAATCTTGGTAGAGTCGGACACCAAGACGATCCATTCATACTTGCAAAGCAAGCCACACAGGTATTCTACATCGTTGACCCGGCCAATCCAAACTTGCATGTTGTCCTCCACAGCAAGAGACGTATTGTTGGGGTCGAAGATGTTGTCGACGAAGAGGAGTATAACCAATTCGATGAAATACCTCCATTTTTAGAGGACATTCAATCTATCCGTACTGAAGATATCGACGAAACAACGTATCTGCGAGATGACCACGAAGAAGGATTATGGGTTGAGAACCATTGATGATTAATTTCTATTTCAGGGATAAATGCCAAGCAAACAGCCCACAAGTTCTGCAGCAAGGTGAGGAACTTATCATTAATACATCAGGCAGTACATTTTTCTTTAGAATTTAATGATAAGCTAGTTCACAGCATTAATACATCTCAAATTTACTCCACAGCATGAGTTCTAACATGTACAGTACCTTTATCCTGTAAATATTTAATTCTTCCCTTCAAATAGCACTTGCAAAAATCTCATCGTAGCCTCTTCAAAAATCCCTTTTTTCTGACGGTATTTTGTTATTTATACCGATAGAGAAGGACATCTTCTCTCAGGCACTTCAAAACGTTTTCTATCGGTATTGTTCTATTTTACCGTTAGAATAAATTCATTTGTCTCACGGTATTTGTTGTCTGACGGTTTTTTCCTGTTTTTACCGATAGAAGAATACTCTACCGCTTCGAATTCTCAACCGTGTCGCCATGCGTCGCCTTGGAAACTCTATAAGTACCTCGCCATGCGTCGCGGTATTTTGTTGTTTTTCTAATTCTCGAACGGTTGGACTCCTCATCTTCTCTTTCACAATGGCAACCTCCATGGGATCGTCATCCACGGCCTCCCCGGTAAGAACTCTAAATCTCCTCGGTTTACCCCTGTATTGTTAATCCATGTTCAGTTCATTCTTGACCTGTTGATTTGCACAGGGAATGGTAGCCGTGGAAGACACTGCCAAAGTGAAGGCTGACCTGAGGGCCCTCCAGGAGGAGCACAAGCTCCTTACAGACAAGCACACTCAGCTACGGCTTGACCTTGACGATCTCTTCCAGCGCATTAAGCGCATGAAGACGGATGGTGACAATGCTAGGGCGAGGACGAGGCGTCTTCGCGAGGAGAAGAAAGCCGCGGATATGACCATCGCTGGCTGCGGTTTGACTATGAAGGATACCATAGCGAAGCTGACGGAGGTCGCAGGCCTTCTTGACGCGGTAGTAGTTGATCCTAGGGACAACTTGTCGCTAGAGGAGTCCTGCGTCCTGGCTGCAAGTCTAACTGACTCTATTCTACATGCAGCCAGGGCTAAGACCACCCCTTGACCTAGCATTTTGGGTTTTATTTTTTATGTAAGTGATAAAACAACAATGAATGAACAATTTCTTTTTATGTCAATTTTCCAATTTTCCGGCTATCTTCCCTCTTTCTTTAACATTCTGCAGCTTTCAACCACGGTCTGTTTGATGTTAAATTGTGTACCTTTTCATAACTCTGACGGTATTTTGTTGTTTTTACCGATAGAAAAAGGGCACACAAATCTCAAGCACTTAATCAAAAAAATTTTCTGGGGAAAATTGGGCTCACGGGATTTTTTTGTTTATACCAATAGAAAAGGGCACCTTTTCATTACTCTCACGGTATTTTGTTGTTTTTACCGATAGAAAAATGGCACCCAATCTCAAGCACTTTAAAAAAATTTTCTGTGGAAAATTGGTCTCACGGGATTTTATTGTTTATACCGATAGAAAAATGCAATCACTAATTCGAATATTTTTCCGGGAAATTTACTTTTTCTATCGGTATTATTTTGTTGTTTCGATAGAAAATTACATAAGTCTATCGGTATCATTTTGTTATACCGATAGAAAAGTTCCTCCGCTACTTTATTTCTCGTACACGGCCCTTTAGTTTCCCTCCACTCGAACAGTTCCACCTTAGAGCACTGCGTCTCTTTGAGAGCGAAGAAAACCCCAACCTCCGCCGTGAGCACTCACTTCCTCTCTCCCACACGACGATCGCCGGCTGGACACTGGTTCGTCACTGCCACCGGTTCTTATTTTCGTCCTTCGCCCGCTGCTGCTGCGTTCTACACCGCCTCTGCATCACCAGAACTGATCGCCGCCGTAAATACCCTAATTCGTCGTTCTATTTCCAGCATCTTCTTTATTTGATCCTAGTGTTTTGCACGTACTAATTCTTGGAGTTTTGCAATTACACTAGGGTTCCCTATTGTGTTGGCTTATGTACATTCCGCAGGCAATGTTGATTTTAATTAGGGTTTACATAATATGTTCCAGTGCTGTAATGAACCTGTTTTGAGATTTTAACTTCTCTATACTGCTGTATGTGTGATCAATTGTATCCAACTGCCATGTAATGCAGATTATATGTTGGAGGTGTTCTTACACATATTCTATCGGCAGCTCATGTGTTTACCGATAGAAAATTTTCTGCACAAGTAGTAAAACTTAATTTGGATCTGGAAGGACATGAGCCATGCAATGTACTAGTTTGGTTGGGAATTTTTACTCACTTCGTATGAATATATGGCAATGTGGATGGGTCTTCGATGTATATGTTTCAAATGCCTATATACATGACTTTTCCCAACCTAATAGCTGTGAAGTCCTGATGACTCACATACAGGCTAGGCTAAAGATTATGCACAGTAGCACTTAGATGCTTGTGTGCATATTTACGTGTGAAATAATAATGCTGGCCCATGAATATTAATTAGTGTAGCAAATCATCGAGAATGTTATGTGATGACAGTGAATGGTGGCTTGTCAACAAAATTCCATATGTAGAGAACATTGTTATGTTCTATCGGTATCTCACGTGTTTGCCGATAGAAAAATTGTCTTGTGTGGAGGTAATTGTTATGGTCTATCGGCAGCTCATGTGTTTACCGATAGAAAATATTTCTGAAGAGTTCAGTAAGTAATTTATGCATGTCTTTCTTTTTGTATTATTTTCCCTTTTGCCGCCCTAGTTAGTCTCCAGTCCTGGGCTGAGTTATGGAAGTCCAAGGCGAATTAATTGCCATATATATGGTTTGTTGAAGGTTTTGTAGGGGAAGACATGTCGTCGTCTTCATCGGATGGTACTAGTGGTTCGACTAGGGCCAACCCCATCGTAACTACTGAAGATGGGGCTGTTACATCCCAGCGCAAGAGGGTGGGGCGAGGCGCGACGACGTTGGGGCGTTTGGCCAAACGCACTGATCTTTCTTGTGAGTTCAACCAATTTGGGAGGCCGATTGGAAAGAATGCTGGGAGGTACGCGGCCTACGTTGGGCTGTTGGCGAAAGAAAGGGTGAAGATCACCGTCCAGAGCTGGAAGGACGTGACGGCGGACGAGAGGGATAGGTTGTGGGCGGAAGTGAAGGTTAAATGAACTGAAATCGCTGAACTCTTTCGTAATCACGTTCTCTTGGCTTATACTAAAGTTTAACTAACTCGTGATTAATTGTATGCATTTTTCGGAAACAGGCTAAGTGGAACATCCCCGACGATACACCTAGGACTGCCTGCTTGAAGGACATGAACGGAACATGGAAAACCTTTAAGAGCTGGCTCGTCAGTAACTTCCTAGCTGCGGGGAAATCTCCTTGCGAGAAGTACCCCTTCATATCGGAGGAGGTATGGGAGGAATTCACCAAGCAGAAGGGGACTGAGGAGTTCAAGGCCCTTAGCGAGAAGAATAGGGCGATCCAGAAGAGGAACGACCACCCGCATCGGCTCGGATCCCGGGGCTATGCGGGGAAGGAGGAACAGTGGAAGAAGGAAGACGAACAAAATCCTGTCATGGACACCCCTGAGTTGCCGCTCTCCGAGATCAGGGATGAGAGGTGCAAGCGATGGTGGAGGGGGAGGGGGTCCGTGTCGTCCACGGGGTCTGTGCAGTTCGCAACCCCTGGGGACGCCGATGTTGTGAGGCGAATGGTAAGTTGGCTAACCTCGTAAACTGTGTGCGCACAAGTGTATATAAGGCAATTTGTCTCACAAGGTACCTTCAAATGTAACAGATCTCTTTTGAGAAGGACGCAGCGGAGGGATTGTTTACCCCGCAGAGGGAGAACGACATCCTCACCCGAGCTCTAGGAAATAAGGAGCATCCCGGGCGGACACGGGCCGTGGGAGCCATTGTGTCGTGGAAGGCCGGTTTCGTAGATCCGGCTCCACCGAGGAAGAAGGCCCGCACCTGGAAGGAAAAGGAAGCTGACCTCTCCGATAAGATACGGGCTGAGGTACGGGAGGAGATACGGGCGGAGATGCGGGCTGAGATACGGGCTGAGGTACAGTCTGAGGTGCAGACCGAGGTCGCACAAATGAGGGAAGAGTTTGCACGGTTGAGAGAAACATTGCTGGCCAAGAGTTTAGATGCGGATCCCCAGGACGACGGTACCCCGCGGGGTCGGATAAGCAGTTGCGCTTCGAAGGTACTCGCGGATCCAGTGGATCTACTTGAGGTACTGCAAGCCTTCATCTGTGCACTTAAGTTGATGCCACTCCCATTCTGTTAGAGTTGTTTCGCTAACCTATTTTAATTGTTACAAATTTGCAGGGGCCGGAGGGCTGCATCCTACAGAATCACGTAGGCGCCGGGCAGGAAGTGGTTGGACACGGCTTCGTATATCCGTCTGGGCCGGATGTCCGGGTCCACTGTGTACCTCTGCGGTTGGGTTTCGCAAAGGTACAGGTGGACATGGCCATGCCGGGCTACAACGATTCTCCGTTGCCAGTCCCAACAGAGGAACTGCAGACACTTGCCGAGGCAGTGGGCTCCTACGTACAGTGGCCCAAGAAGTGTCTTGTAATACAACCGGTAAATCCTACACATTTTAGATTACATCCTACTCAGTACACTCAACTTGCATAATCTAACATACGTGCTCATTAATTGAAGTGGCCTGCCGCGGGGCTACCAGGGGACTGCGCCCCCAGCTCAGGGCATGAGGGCCGATCTCGTGCGAACCTGGACACATCAAAGACGGCCTCGACCCCACCCAGCGCATCCACGCCTCCACCTCAGAAGAAAGCCGCCATCACCTCGCCCTTGCCTTCGAAGGTACGCGCTCAGTCCCCGGCAAAAGGCAAGGGCGGCAAAGGCAAGGGCAAAGGGCGACAGGGACTGCCGCGGACGTTCACGAACACGCTCCCACTCCTGTCGGAGGCATCTTTGCGGAAATTGGATCGATCAACCAGAGACCTCCACGACTGGTACCTACATCGAGCTCGGCGCAGCCTGAACTTCTTAGTTCCCTACAGGCCTGGGCAGTTCCACCGTGAGCCCGGGACTATATCCGTGGCACACGAGGATCTGTTCGACCTCTACAACTGGCGGGAGCTCGATATGTCCATCATACGGACTGGAGTCCTGTGAGTTTGCTGATGCTATGTATTGCTGTTTTCTAACTCTGTTTGCTAACTCTGCATTAATGTTGCAGTTCATTTGAATACTGAGTAACTTTCTGTGAAATTAATATTAATCTCGTCCTTCGCATGCAGGTGCATGTACAGGCTAGCATCGGAGGCTGCGTGTGACAAGGTGGGTTTCCTCGACCCAGAGAAAATAAGCCTCACGATGCTAGAGCAGGACGCCGCGCACGCTGAGCAGTACATATCCAGCGCGCTGATGGCGCAGCAGGACAGGGACTTCATTCTGGTGCCGTACCACCAAAGGTTAGTGCATTTCGTACTAATTTAACTCAATCTTGTATGTTACACCTGAGATGTACTTTGAGCTAGCGGTCCTCTTTTACGTACAATGCAGGGGCCACTGGATCCTCATCGTGATCTGTCCGCCGAGGAACGAGGTGTACTACCTCGATTCGATGCGTGACAGATTATCGATGGAATATGTGCTCAAGGGGAATATGGGGGCGTAAGTAACTTATATGTTTGATTTAAATTTTGACCTCACTAGCTAATGATAATACATTAACCGGCAATACTAACTGAAATGCAGGGCTTTTGATAAATATGTGTCCGCTGGAGGGAGGCATGCCGCACCGCAGGGCTCCCTACTAGCTTGGAAAGAATATGAGGTACTCACGAGACTTTTTGTTTATGCTTAATTAGTTTATGGAAACAATATATAGCTAACATGTATTCGCATATGCAATTATCTCAGTGCCATCAGCAGCCGCAATCGTGGGAATGCGGGTTTTATGTGCTGCGCTACATGTACGACCTAGTGTAGACAAACTTTTCCCGATTCCCCCAGGTAAGCATCGATAGCTAACTCAAATTTCAAAAATGGGTGTCACGTTCTAAATTAGGATCGAAGTTAGTTACTCAGTATGCACACATGCTTGCAGATCGCCATGTCGAAAGACCAATATGAAAATGCAAAGATTATATATCTTCGACAAATCTGGGCACAATATGTCATGGAGGAAGTAGCACCCAACCATCCAGCATGACAATTTTCTCCTTTTGGTGTACTCTGCATAGACTGTTCATATACATGTGAATAAATATATATATGTGAATAAATGTCCACATTGGATTGCAATCTGTATTTGTCCATACATATGTGAATAAATGTGACTAACTGCCTAATGTGTGAATTTGTTCTGTGAATTTACCTTGCATCTGTACTGTATTGTGTATCCAATCTATACTGTATTGCATCTGTACTGTATATGTGAATGTACTGTATTGTGATGCAAATAAAGTACTGTATATGTGATTGCTCTATCGGTAAATTCATCAACAACCGAGAGACTACTGTCCTTTTTTCTATCGGTACAATCAAAATTAACCGTTAGAAGAGTTTGACCTTTCCTGCCGGTGAACTCATACATATCCGATAGAGTACTAAGCTTTTTTCTGTCGGTAATCTTGTAGTTAACCGTTAGAATAGTGGTACTTTTCAATCGCTATTGATGAGTTTTCTATCGGTAAACTTGTAATATGCCGATAGAATAGTGTGAGTTTTCCTGTCGGTAAACTTATAATTAGCCGTTAGAATAGTGGTACTTTTCAATCCGCTAGCGACGAGTTTTCTATCGGTATACTCCTAATATGCCAATAGAGTACTAAGCTTTTTTCTGTCGGTAATCTTGTAGTTAACCGTTAGAATAGTGGTACTTTTCAATCCGCTAGCGACGAGTTTTCTATCGGTACACTCCTAATATGCCGATAGAGTACTAAGCTTTTTTCTGTCGGTAATCTTGTAGTTAACCGTTAGAATAGTGGTACTTTTCGAACTGCTGGACGTAAGAATACGACGGGTTTTCTATCGGTAGATTCATAATATGCCGATAGAATAGTGAACTTCTTCTGTCGGTTATTTACCGATAGAAAATGTCCAGTCTTGTTCTATCGTGTCTATCTCTATCGGTACAAAAACCGATAGTAGAAGGGTTTTTTTTACCGATAGAAGACTGCATTTCTGTACTAGTGTCTAATGGCTCTCAAGAAGAGTATGAAGATGTTGAGAATGTAGGAAATGAAGAATTACGAGAAGCTATGAAGAAAATGACGATTGGAGATATCAAGCCCAAAGATGAAGATTCAAAGTCACCCGATCAAGAAAATGAAATAGCTTCTATGATTCCGGAGGCCCCTACTCAAGTTGATCTTGATTTAGAAATAAAGGAAAATGAAGATCAAACATTGCAAAATCCAAGACTTCATCAAACCATCACTAAGGATCATCCCGTCAACCAAATAACAGGTGATGTTGGTAAAGGTGTTCAAACTCGCTCTAGAATTGCATCCTTTTGTGAACATGCATCTTTCATTTCTAGTATTGAGCCTAAAGGCATTGATGAAGCTTTAGCGGACCCAGATTGGGTAAATGCTATGCATGATGAGTTAAACAACTTTACTAGAAATAATGTTTGGGAACTTGTGGAACAACCTCTTGATCACAATATAATTGGTACAAAATGGGTCTTTCGAAATAAGCAAGATGAAAATGGCATAGTTGTAGGAAATAAAGCTCGATTGGTAGCACAAGGTTATTCTCAAATTGAGGGATTAGATTTTGATGAAACTTTTGCTCCCGTAGCTAGACTAGAGGCCATTCGCATCTTACTTGCATTTGCATCATGTTTTGAAATCAAACTTTTTCAAATGGATGTTAAAAGTGCTTTCTTAAATGGTGAAATCTCGGAACTTGTATTCGTAAAGCAACCACCGGGTTTTGAAGATCCAAAATATCCAAATCATGTCTATAAACTCTCAAAAGCCCTTTATGGTCTTAAACAAGCCCCTAGGGCTTGGTATGAAAGGTTGTGAAATTTCCTGATTTCACAAGGTTTTAAAGTTGGAAAAATTGATACAACTCTCTTTACCAAAATCATAGACGATGACTTCTTTGTTTGCCAAATCTATGTCGATGATATAATTTTTGGTTCCACTAACGAGTCTCTTTGCCAAGCTTTTGGTGAAACCATGTCCAAAGAATTTGAGATGTCTATGATAGGAGAATTGAGCTTTTTCCTCGGACTTCAAATTAAGCAAATCAAAGAAGGCATATTTGTGAGTCAAAGCAAATACGTGAAGGATTTGCTCAAAAGATTCGGTATGGATGATTCAAAACCAATCAAGACTCCTATGGCTACAAATGGGCATTTGGACCTAGATGAGGGAGGTAAACCGGTAGAACTCAAATTATATCGTTCTATGATTGGTAGCTTATTATATCTTATTGCTTCTAGACCTGATATTATGTTTAGTGTATGCATGTGTGCTAGGTTTCAAGCTGCTCCTAGAGAGTGTCACCTAATTGCAGTAAAAAGAATCTTCAGATATCTAAAACATACACCAAACATAGGACTTTGGTATCCTAAGAATGCTAGTTTTGATCTCCTAGGATATTCGGATTCTGATTATGCCGGTTGTAAAATTGATAGAAAAAGTACTTCCGGTGGTTGTCAACTTCTAGGAAGATCATTAGTCTCTTGGACTTCAAAGAAACAAAATTCAGTTACACTATCAACCGCCGAGGCGGAATATGTTTCGGCTGGTAGTTGTTGTGCACAACTTCTTTGGATGAAGCAAACCTTGTTAGATTATGGCATAAAAGTCAATTGTGTTCCACTTTTATGTGATAATGAGAGTGCCGTTAAAATTGCCAACAATCCTATTCGACACTCTCGAACAAAGCACATTAACATTAGACATCACTTTCTAAGGGATCATGTATCAAAAAGGGATATAGTGATTAGTCATGTTTCAACCGAAAATCAATTAGCAGACCTATTCACTAAACCCTTGGATGAGTCAAGATTTAGTAAGTTAAGAAATGAATTGAATGTTATTGATATTTCAAATGTTATTTGATCTCTTGCTTATCTTGAATTGATTGTCAGTTTGATTGTGTCTAGCATATATACTCTTGGCTATAAATTTATATATCAATGTAGGCATCTATGCCCATCACTTCCTATTTTGAAGAAAAAGTCCAAGAATTCACCACTTTGTAATTTTTCAACAAAACTCGGAGAACACATTAAGGGGGAGCAACTTCAAGATCATTGAATGCTTGTATACCCCAAAATTGTGTACAAAAAGGAAAAATATGCATGTTGTTTATAAAAAGGGTCAATTTTAAAATCAAAAGGGCTAAAAATGCTAAAATGTTCAAAATGTGTTAAAATAAAACAAAATCTTCAAAAATATCTTTCAAATATGTTTTCAAAGGTTTTGAAAGTGAAAATAAAGGGTTTCGAGCTAAAATGTTGAATTTTGACAAAATTGAACATCTAAGGATCTTGTTTTGGTCTAAAATGACTTATTTCTATAAATCAAAATCGGTTGAGTTTTGACAAAAAGTTTCTACATGAAACACTTAGAGATCAGTCATTCGAAGACATTTCATGTTAAAATTTTTCTCAAAAGACCTATGGTTTGAAAATTATCACATTTCGCAAATCGCCCGAAAACGAGCTTTGACACGAAAATACCCAAAATGTGCATTTTGTGAATTTCGCTATTTGAGCCAAGATCTCTTCCATGTTTTGGCTTGAAATAGTATTTAGAATTCATACAAGGCCAAACATCTCAGAAAAATTCGAGTTTCATGAAAATTTGACAAATTGGTGAAAAACCGTTCTGTTTTACCCTTTTGCCCTAAAATGCGATTCGGAGGCTCATTCTAAAGTCGATTTCTCTCAAATTTCTTCTCAAAGCTAGCTGGATATATTCCAAACATGATACTTGAGCTTATCCAAAATTCAAATCTCTATTTGAGTCAAATCTAAAAAATTTGCAAAAATTCAGAAGTTTCAGAAGCAAATCTGAACTGACCAGACAGTGTCCGGCCAGATCGGACTTTGTCCGGCCATATCGGACAGTGTCCGGTCAGATCGGACATTGTCTGGCCTGTGCACGTTGGTTCAGTTATTAAAACCTCCCGAAGTCTTTTTCTTCCCCAAATCGATTTATGGCTTTTGTCTCCTCCTCAGTTCATCCTCTCTCCACTATTCATCCCCTCTCCTCCGGACAAGCGGATTCGTCCGGCCATCTCCCGTCCGGCCTCGGATTTGACCTCCTGTGCATCTCTTCCTTCCTTGGATTAGGTCAGTTTCTCCATTTCTCCTCCTCTGGTTCATGCATTACATCTCATGTCATTCTAGGGTTTGAAATAGTTCAAATGTTTTGCATGTCAAATCTATTTATGGATTCATGAAATTAACATCTAGGGGTGATCATATTTAAGTTGATTTGTGCAAAATAGAGGTTTCTCATGGACATGCATGGTTTAAGTAAATCAACTTGAATTCTAAGGATAGGTTTTGGGACAAAATTAACCATGCTTTGTATGAAAATGTGATGATTAAATTGAATCAAATCTGTAAGGTTAAATGTTGGATTCGTATCGGATTTCTTCAAAGTATTTCCCATGCACAAGAGAAGCGATTAGATGAGAATATCATAGATGATTTCCTATGATTACATTAGATCCCTGATTTTGATCAAAGCAATTTGAGTAAAGCAAAACTGAATCAAAGAGCAGAAAAGGGTGATTTAAAGTACAAGCTAGCATCTATTAGTAAATGCATAAATGATATTGATTCATATAAGGACTAGGTCATGCACCCATTCACACATGAAGACCAACTCATGCATCTCACGACACCTTCATTGAGTCATATCATGATCAAATTCTCTATCTTTTCCTTCCATAGTCATTATGTCTGGAAGAATAAAGCAGACTAGCCGTCGTCATGGGCCTGGATCTTCTCAACAGGCTCAACCCATCGACTGGGATTCCTTAGCCATTGATGAGGATGATGCAGCTCAAGCATCTCCCATAGGATCTCCCGTTGATGATTCCGACTCGGATGATAGCAGCAGCAGCAGTGGTGATGAGCAACCCAGGGGCCATCAAACATTCACCGCTAGGGCTATTCGGCGACTTCGTCGAAAGAACCCGTATGAGCATCCAAGGACATGTACTGAGAGGAATTTCTGGAATGCCTTTCAGATGTCTCAGTATCACACCAGATTCTCATCCGCCAAAGTCTTTGGGCATCAGGCCATTGATTGGAACTTGATCGAGAGCAAAGTTAACTATCCTTTAAGAGGCAAGTTCATGGCAGTCCGGTTGCTCTCCTTCACCGAGATGAAGGAAGACTGGAAGTGGAACGTGGATGTCATCCGTTCGTTCTTCGCGTCTCCTCATGTTGCCTCGGATCGATCCCACGTCGTCTTCATGAATAACAACTCAAAAAGGACTCTCACAAAGGCACAATTTGAAGAAGCTCTAGAGATCGAGCATGTTGACAACAGCCTTTTCACCTTTGATGAAGTTCGAGTTGAAGACGTGGCTCATCTCTTTGACAATCCAGATCCAAATATCAGTAAAGTCTCTCAACTGATTCCTCCGGTGGCAATTCTAGAAAAGCTGAACCGCATGACTATCTTGCCAAAAACCGGAGATCGTGGGGCTGTCACATCTACCATGCTGCGACTTCTGAGAGCCCAAGTTGATGAGACACCATTCGACATTGTGGAGTTCATGTTCCACGAGATGCAGGAAGTTCAGATGGATATGAAGAGGCTCTTGCCCTTCGCACCCTTCATTGCTCACACTCTGACCTATTTTGGACTGCATCGAGCTTCTCGCCCCACTACTATGGAGTATTATCGAATGAAGAGCCTGGGGATGCTCATTCGCTACGAGAACCAAGTTGGACCACCAGATCATGGAGATGAGCCTATGTCTCCGGTCGCAGGAGTTCCCTCTCCACTTCAGTCCTACTCCATCTCTCAGAGTCCTGATGTCTCCGCTCCGTACATGATGATCATGGAGCGGCTGGATCAGATGTCCATGCGATTCGAGACTCGCTTCGATGAGGTTGATACCAGATTGAGCTCCATCGACCATCGCCTCAATGTCATCGAGCCTCGTATCGATTCTATGAGTCAGGATGTCTCTGAGCTGTGGGGACGATTCGATGCAGGCCAGTATCAGCGTCGTCGTCGCGGCAATTCTTCTTCCGATCATCCTCCGCAGTCTTAGATTATCTTACTCCTGTATCTATGATCACTTGTATCTATGTCTTCTCTCCTTTTATGGATGTTTGATGACAAAGGGGGAGAAGTTATGTTATGGATATGTACTGTTATGGATATGTGCTGTTATGAAGTTATGTTATGGATATGTGCTGTTATGTTGTTATATCGTATGTCATATGTGGATGTTTTTATATCGTTATGTGAATGTATAAATATGGATATATCATGCAATGTTTATTGATGTATGAATGTATGATCATGAAATGAAATTGTTGTTCATATATCCTGGTGTGGATTGTTCATATATCATGTTGTGAACCCATTCATGACCATGGGCATAAGATTCAGGGGGAGCATTATTTGCTCACATTCACATTTTTCGATATCCAAGTGTTTTATGCATAACGGTTGTCATCAATCACCAAAAAGGGGGAGATTGTTGAATCTTGAGCCCTAATTAGGGTTTTGGTGATTAATGACATCCGTGAGATTTGCGACTAACCTCTGTATATGAGACTCAGGAAAATCAAGGAGAAAGCATCGAGGAAAGACAAAGCAAGGCTATCAAGACTTCATGAAGCGAAAACGACGAAAATCTCGACAAAAGTACAACTACCTAAACCTAGCGTCTTCTTGTTTTGAAATTTTCTAGGTTAGATGGTCGTACTATTAAGAGGGGTCTTAGCACAAGACTCTTGATCAATCTTGAAGTTTTTAGAAGCATATTTGCATTTGCATTTGCATTGAATCAAATTTGAGTAAAAATTTCAGAGGTATGTTTTCGTTTTGTACTGGCCGGACAGTGTCTGAAGTGACCGGACAATGTCCGGCCAATACAAACATTTTCAGAACATTGCAATCAAGTGCAACAGAGACAAATACATCTGTCCGGTGCATCTGTCCGATGAAGGCCGGACATTGTCCGAAGTGACCGGACAATGTCCGGTCAATACAAATGTTACTGGGATGTTTAATTAAGACAAATATATTTGTCCGGAGGATATGTCTGAAGTGACCGGACATTGTCCGAAGTGACCGGACAATGTCCGGCCAATACAAATTGTGAGCTATTGAAAATGCTGTGTTAACAGAGACATATCTATTTGTCCGGACAAATCCCATATGTCCGATCAATACAAAATTCTGGAGAGTTTTATTTTGAGTGTCAACAGAGACAAATACATTTGTCCGGACATTTTGTCCGGACAAATCTATTTGTCCGGCGTGTACACTTCATTTTAAACAAGGGTGTCAACAGAGACAAATGCATCTGTCCGGACATTTTGTCCGGACAAATACATTTGTCCGGCCTTCACATTTTGATCCAAACGGCTACTGACACTCGCAATTCACGTGAATAACGGTCAAAATTTTTGTACTGACCGGACATTGTCCGAAGTGGCCGGACAATGTCCGGCCAATACAATTTTCGCCCAATCTTCTTGATTTCGACCGTTTTTGTTGAGAGTATAAATAGATCACTGTTGTAGATGTCTTGGACACATGAAATACATCTCATAAACCCTGAGCAACAGTGTGCAAGCTCTCTCACATCCATTCTCTAGCAATTAGAGTCAAAACTTGAGAATTCTTGAGTGCTAGTTGAGTGAATTTGGTTCCAAGCCTTCTTGCATTTGCATTGTGTTCATCAAGCTTTGAGGTTGATCAAGCAAGGTGCTAGGCTTATTACTCTTGGTGATTGCCGTCACCTAGATGACCTAGGAGGTCCGGCGATCTCTCCATCGACGGTGTGTCGGAGAGGCCCGGCGAGTGGTTGTAAAGGCTTGGAGCTCGCCTATCCGGAGTGGAGAAGGGCTACCCCTAGTGAAATCGAAGCTTAAGCTCAAGCGAAGAGCGCTTCAACGAGGATTAGTGGAAATCGGCAAATTTCTGAGACCTCGGGAAAAAACTTGATCTCTTCGGTTACCTCTACTACTTGCTTAATTTTTCATTGTGATTGAATTGTTGCTAGTAGTATTATAGAAACTACTAAATCTGAATTGAATTGGTTTTCCATTCCCTTAGAATATTTGTTATTGCAATCTTAGGTTGTTAAACCCTAATTTAGAAGAAAATTTTAAAACCGCCTATTCACCCCCCCTCTAGTCGGCATCCTTCGATCAACAAGCCCTTCATCAAGCTCCCGCCATAAGTCCTGGTACAAACTTCGGATCCTCCGTCTCGCTGCGTTGAACATGTCCTCTGGCTAGTATCCATACCTTGCAGGAGGTCGAATTCCCAAGGGAATAACTTCCAACACTCCTGGAGGGGCTCGGGAAACTCCGCGTGGTGGTTGTCAAAGTTTTCCAAGTGTCAATCGGGCGACCACCAGAGTAGGGCTTGTCCCCCCGGGTGACTTCGGAGGCGGGAGTTCCAGGGATAGGATGGTTTCTCAAGCCCTCTCCCGGGAGCCCCATCCCAAACACCTAATCATAATGAGAAGCTTAGCAAAAGTTTTCATTTCAAGGGTTGAATGATTTACAGTTCTCCGAGGTTCCCCCTACGGAACTACCGGGAGCAAAAATTTCCTATGAAAACAAAAATCCCCTAAGCTATCTAGGGGGGACAGAAGGCTCATACTTGCCCGGTGTCGTCCCCCCCCCCCCCAGAGGAGGCATCACCCGGAATCTCCCCTCCGGCCCTTTGAGGGTGCCTCGTCCTCGGGGGCTCGATCACCCGATCGTAAAAGGCCCCCGCCAACTCCTCAAGCGACCTCTGGCGGGGCTCGTAGAACTCTCGGAAACTCCGGGGGACGAGACTCCAGATCGCCTGGGCTCTGACCCCCTGGTACTCCACCAAGGAAGCTGCGAGCGCTGTGGTGGTGGTCGCTAAGGCCCGGGCTCGGACGTCCGTGGCCTCCGGGTTCGCCGCGATGTGCCGGGTGAGAAAACGGTGAGCCTCCACCAAGGACACTAGTGGGTTACGGGGATTCTCCTCTACCCGGAACTCGACCCCGAGCGCAATCAGCGTAGCCCAGAGACAATTCCCAGCCGACACGAGAGTGCGAGCCCCACGGACTCCTCTTCCTGGTGCGCCCGGGAGTGGGCATGCTCGAAGGCGGTCAATTTCTCCCGGACACTCTCCAACTCCTGGGCAGTAGTGTCCCGGGCAAGCTACGCGGGGGTCAGCAGCTCCGCCCGGACACGCTCCAACTCCCGGGTAGCCGCGTCCCTCTCCTGGATGAACTCCTCCCGGGCCCAGACAGCCACGTCCCACTCCCGGACGGCCGCATCGTGTTCCGCCTCAGCGGCGGCCAGGGTCGACCTCATGTCCTCATTGTCCCGGGTGAGGCGAGTCCGGACGGTGTGGGTTACAGCGGTTGTCTAAGGGGGGCAATGGTTAGCAAGAGATGATAACTTATGATAAGTGAAGGGGAGGAACCTCACCTGCAGCACCAAGGAGATGACTTCCCCGTAACGTTTGTCGATGCCTCCCTCCCAGACGTGAGCTCGAACCTTGGGGGTCACGAGACTCAGGGAGAGCTTACGCGCCTCCTTCACCGGGGAACGGGGGTCGCCTCCCATCTGTAGGCCCCCGTCACCAGTCCCGCTTGGGGGATCGTCGCCACCCCTGGAGCCTCAGAGGGTCTCTCCTGGGAGCGGGGTACTGAACCCACCATCCCCAACCGGAGGTGAGCGCCGGGAAATCCGGGGAACCCCCCTCCCCGAGCGCAGCGTCGTCGAGGCACTACCCCCAGCGGGGACATGAGGGCTTGCTCCCCCAGGGGATGGTGTCGAGGAAGGAATGACTTCGAGGGCGAAGAGGGCGTCCAAACGCGGGAGTGCGCCATCGCCCCGGAAGTACACGCCCAGGGGATCCTCCCGGAGGGCCTGCTCCGGAGAAGGGGTAGGGCTGTAATCCCTGGAGGTGGGCTCATCCTCGATGACCACGTGGTCGTACACGCCCGATGCCCCTAAGGCGTCATGCTGGGCGACCAACGTGGCTGTGTCCTGGGGGCTCCCCTCGTACTCTTGCTCTAGGGGCTACAGTTCCCCCAGGGAAGTCGTCGTGCCGGAGGTACAACCTCCTCCGGCCCCCGAGGTGTCGCCGCGGGGGTCATCCGGGCCGGAGATGGCTTCACCTCCCCCAGCATCCAAGGCATCCCCATGGGAGTCGCCATAGCCGGAGGAGACCTCACTTCCCCGGGGACTTGAGACCCCCGCGGGGGAGTCGCTTGCCCGGGGGATCCCCCCCTTATTAGGGATCGAGGAGCCCCCGAGGTCCCCAGGGCCGGAGTAGGCCTCGCCCTCCCCGGGGCCCGGGGCGTTTCCATCGGCCTCCGCGTTGGCTCTGGGGACTAGGGGTGAGTTTGACCGGAGGTCCCGCTCGGAGTAGGCATGGTCTTGGCACGCTTCGCCGCCGGGAGTGCCCCCATCTCCCTCCGCCTGTGGGAACTTGGAGTGGGAAGGGGTACCCGCTCTGGGAGGGTCATCCCGAAGGCCTCGGCCACTATGTTCTGGGGGGACCTTCCCCGATAGCAGCCAGACATCGGGCGTGCTCGTCCTTGTAGTATCTCCCGAGGAGGTGCTCCGCCTTCTCTCGGGTCGACTCATAGGACCTAACTGCGAGATGCAAAGACATCAGCAAAACAAATCCCATCGAAGCTCCCAAAACTCCCGGAGGAGGAACTTACGTCACGACACCAGGAACCTTGGGGGTCGATGCTCCGGGCCAAGTCCCAGACCCCTCCTGCCTCAGCTGAAGGGGCTGAGCCGCAGGAGAAGAAACTCCTCCGCTAGGTCCCGCATGCTCCTCCGGGAGCGGGCCTCCACCATCTTGGCGGCGGAGGTCAACTCATCCACCATAAGGGTAGGGGAACCGGAGGGGCGACCGAGACCTGCTGGCCGTGGAGAATAGGTCACCTCCGGATCCCTCACCCGGAGGTAGACCACCTCCGAGTCCACCCCTCCCAATGCTCTTGGGAGGCCGCCACCATATACTCCTTCGCCCGGGAGGGGGCGTGCTTCAGCATCATCGAGCCACAAGTGGACTTCGGTCCATTCTTCACCACCAGGGAGCTCTTCGCCATCACCCGGTAGTAATAGTGGAAGAGACGGAGGGTCCCCTCCACCTCGGCGGTGGTCTCGCATAACCACAGGAACAACCCCATCTAGACAAGGACATTGGGCTTCAAGTGGTTCAGCGCGATCCCGTGCTCCCGGAGGAAGTCCAGGAGTAGGGGTGGATCGGGAGTCGCAGGCCCGCCTCCACGAAAGTCATGAAGGCCACCACCTCCCCGTCCCGGGGGCTTGGGGTAATCTCTCTCGCCGTCGGGATGCGGATGTCCCCCTCCGTAAAAATCCTCCGGGAGACAAGGGTGTCCCGGTCTCCCGTGGAGAACTCCGTTGCCCCGAGATAATCGGAGGTCGCGTTCTCTGGGGGAACGTTCGATGCCTTCCCACGTGCCTTCGAAGCCATTTCCTTCGTCTCTCCTGAAGAGGTTTTGATGCCTGGAAAGAAGTCACTCCCGAGAGATATGTTGGAAAATGAAGGTGGAGGAGAAGGAGGCTTGCCCCTTCCGGGGGCGGGCCCCTCTTTATATAGAGGCACGAGGTGTCCCCGATGGCCGCCACGTGTCAGCCCAAGAGATCATGACCATAGATATGAAGGGTCACACGAGGATCGAGGCGATACACGGTTGATTTAAATAACAGCCTCATCTCCCGGAGAAGGACGTCTTGTGTCCCGCAGAGCTCTCTGGGAGAGGTGAGTTTCCTCTAGCTCGTCACACCCCCAACGACATCAAGTGTCCTCCAGTGCGGTGGGCGGCTGTTGGGGTAAAATATTATTCATGCCAAGTGCACCAACCGGGGATGGTAGGAGGATCTTCTCACCTCCGGACACGCCCTCCGGGCTAGGAGGGGCCCTCACTCCCGGACCCTGTTCGGGTGTGGAAGTGCCCCTACTCCTGGACCCCGTCCAGGCGTGGAAGTGGCCTCACCTCCGGGCCCCGTCCTCCAGGCTAGGAGTGGCCTCACTCCCGGATCCCGTCCGGGTTGGAAGAGGCCTTACTCCAGGACCTCATCTAGACGTGGAAGTGGCCTCACCTTCGGGCCCAATCCTCCGGGCTAGGAGGTGGCCTCACTCTCGGACCCCGTCAGGGTGTGGGAGTGGACTCACTCCCGGACCTCGTTCGGACATGGAAGTGGCCTCACCTCCGGGCCCCGTCCTCCGGGCTAGGAGGTGGCTTCACTCCTGGACCCGTCCGGGCGTGGAAGAGGCCTCACTCCCGGATCTCGTCCGGGCGTGGAAGTGGCCTCACCTCCGGGCCCCGTCCTCCGGACTAGGAGGTGGCTTCACTCCCAGACCTCGTCCGGGCGTGGAAGTGGCCTCACCTCCGCGCCCCGTCCTCTGGGCTAGGAGGTGGCTTCACTCCCAGACCCTGTCCGGGCGTGGAGGTGACCTCACTCCCGGACCTCGTCCAAGTGTGGGAGTGGCCTCACCTCCGGGCCCCGTCCTCTGGGCGAGGAAGTGCCCTCACTCCCAGACCCCATCCAGGCGTGGAAGTGGCCTCACCTCCGGGCCCCGTCCTCCAGGCTAGGAGGTGACCTCACTCCCGGACCTCGTCCAGGCGTGGAAGTGGCCTCACCTCCGAGCCCCGCCCTCCAGGCTAGGTGGTGACCTCACTCCCAGACCCCGTCCAGGCGTGGGAGTGGCCTCACTCCTGGAACTCGTCCGGATGTGGAAGTTGCCTCACCTTCGGGCCCCGTCCTCCGGGCTAGGAGGTGGCTTCACTCCCGGACCCCGTCCGGGCGTGGGCGTGGCCTCACTCCCGGACCTCGTCCAAACGTGGAAGTGGCCTCACCTCCGGGCCCCGTCCAGGCTAGGAGGTGGCCTCACTTCCGGACCCCATCCGGGCGTGGAAGCGGCCTCACTCCCGGACCTCGTCCGGGCGTGGAAGTGGCCTCACCTCCGAGCCCCGTTCTCTGGGCTAGGAGGTGGCTTCACTCCCGGACCCCGTCCGAGCGTGGAAGTGGCCTCACTCCCGGACCTCATCCCGGAGGAGGGTACACTAAATTCAAGGGCGGCCACGTGTCCAAGATCGATGCCCTGTGCCTTGCCAAAAGACCATCCGGCCTTCGATCCGACAGTTGTAGCTAGGGTAGTATAGTAATTTGCATATTTTGGGGTCTATATATACCCTTGTACCCCTCTCTTGTAATGGAAGACATTCATTTGTATTCATAACAGAAAAATGAATAGGCGTGCTTTGGAGCCCTCTCCCCGGGAAAGAGCTCCCTAGCCGACGCGTGTTAGGAGCACGTCGACAGGACTAGGGCCTCCACTGAGGCCCGAACCT
The DNA here is from genome assembly GCA_019359835.1 of Pharus latifolius. Classification (NCBI taxonomy): domain Eukaryota; kingdom Viridiplantae; phylum Streptophyta; class Magnoliopsida; order Poales; family Poaceae; genus Pharus; species Pharus latifolius. The sequence continues at coordinate 68,473,442 of CM033324.1, forward strand.
GTATAAACCTTTGTGTCAATCTCTATGATTGTTTGACACGGGGTGACCCGTCACACGGTTAACTCGTGTTGAGGAACACGTGTTGCACACGTCATCAAACCTGCCGGGGTCTTTTTTTATACCACAGCAACACTAGTTAATAAGCGCATCTAGAAGCTCTCTCCATGTGAGAGAGCCTCCCCAACTAGCCGGCTTACGTCGGAGGCGCGTCGACAATAGGGCTCTCACTGGAACCCGAACCTATATAAATCACATGGTCAGCTTGTGTTTTTGTACACGTGTTCCACGTAAGAAAAACCTACCATGGGATACCAATACCATGACAGTTGGCACCAATCGTGGGGATCCATGATGATTTGCCATGGCTCCCCCAAGAAGAACAAGGAACCGATCTTCCTTTTCGCATGACTCAGGCCCTAGCAACCAAGTGCGTTCTACGCAAGAGGCCACCACCTTAGAATCTTTCCTCAGGAGTTCACAGTGAGAGGCGGTGCTTCCTACCTCTTGTGATATATAGCTCCGGTTGATAATTGGTTTGTGCCAATCTGATCATTTTAGCTTCGTGATTCCACTGATTCAAATAGATTGTCAATTCAACTTATAGATCAAAAGATATTTATGCTAGAAGAATTGTTATATTTTTTGATCTATAACTTAGAATAACAATCCGTTTGAACCGGTGGAATTATGAAGTCAAAATGATTAGATCAGCACAAAGAATTGAAATTTTTCTGTACAAAACTTTGAATTTGAATTAATAAAAAAATCAAAAATAGTACTATCACACTCCTAGAGTGCGGTTGACTTTTTTTGCAAGTTTTTCTCTATCGCACACTGGTTGTGCGGTAAAGAGATTTGCCACACTACTGTTGCCATGTGTCACGTTCAGATTTAACCACACTTCTAAAAAGAGTTATTTTTGTAATTTTTTGAAACACTGGGTTAGTAGTGCAATTTTCTTTTTTAAAAGATTATTTATATAAAAGAGTCCAATATTTCACTCCTTGTCAAGCTGATTCAAGAAAGTTTACAATTTTAATTTTTTAAAATAATCTGTTTTAAAAAATCACAGAAATAATACTTAATTCTTAAAATTTATAAAATTAACCCACAATTATTGAGAAAAAAAATTGGTGCAATTGCCAACTAAATTGACTATAGGGTTACAGCCACCAGTTGTACTGGTGACATACCTGCACACCAAGAATTTTATAATTTTTTTGAGACAAATGTCTTCTGATCAATAATTCTGATCCACGAATTATTTGACCTAGTAAACTTGCGAAATTCAAATGATCAAAATGGACACCAATTTTTGTTATGTTGTTTCACTTATAGATATAGTATAAGCATGTGATGTGGCAGCCGCAGGCCAGCTGCCAGTTTGGATGGTGGCGACTGTGCAGGTGTGGTAGGTTAGCTTAGCTTTGTAAATTTAAAAAGCTGTAAATTATTTTTGTGATTTTTAAATAAATTATTAAAAAAATCTTGCTAATACTCACAAACAAACGACCAAGATAATGAAGTTCCACAGCTTACACTAATCCGCGTCGGATTCGGATACGCGCATAAATCGGCCTCCATCGGATTGTGTTCTAAAACTCAAAATCCGATTCGAATCGGATTTGTAGAGACTAGAGAGTGACCACTTTAAAAGCAAAGGCATGCAGCAATTAATCAAACCACAGTACACTTGCTCGCATCAAGAAATTAGCAGATCGCGCGCAGAGGTAAAACATTAATCTTGTGCAGTGATCTATGGCGGAGAAGCAGGGCTCCGGCGAGCACGCCGGCGCGGCTAAGTGCGCCAACGGCTGCGGCTTCTTCGGCAGCGCGGCGACTAAGAACCTATGCTCCCGGTGCTACCGGGACCACCTCGCCCACCTCGCCGCCGCCAACGACCGCGCCATTGTGGACAAGATAACGGCCGACCTCGCGTCGCTCAAGCTCAAGGAGCCGACCGACCAGACCGCCGCGGAAAGCGAGGCGCAGGCGAAGCCGCCGGCGACGACCAAGAACCGGTGCGCGGTGTGCAGGAAGAAGGTGGGGCTGCTGGGGTTCGCATGCCGGTGCGGCGGCACCTTCTGCGCGGCGCACCGACACGGCGAGACTCACGGCTGCGGCGTGGACTACAAGACAGCCGCCCGCGAGCAGATCGCCAAGCAGAATCCCCTAGTCGTCGCCCCCAAGCTCACCAAGATTTAAGCACCCAACAAAATATCAAGTGCTTAGTTTGGTTACTTATATGTCATGAAATGTTTTTGGAGTAATTTTTTTATATTCATTGGTCCAATTTTGGCTCAACTGATTTAGCTATTTAACTGGACTGATATTACAATGTTTTAGTATGTAATGAGTCTTCGTACGAAATTAACGAGTGTTGATATACATACCATATCCCAACATTAAAATTATATAAATTAGTTGATCATGTCTCCATATAATTTATTAAAAAGTTAAAAAAAAGTTGTTTGATAGCTATGATCACATATCATGGAAAAGTATTGTTGGTCGATTTAAAAACTAGATACAAGTTTAATTAAAAATAATATTATATGAGTTTTTTCTAGAAAAATCAGAATTTAACTTTGGAGTCTAGTCCTTCCCAAAATCTAATCTTTTTGTGGGAACTATTTTGGTCTAATTTTGGTGATAGTTTTAAATCTAGTCTTTTTAGTTGTTAACATGTGGGTGGGCTATTAACAGGTAGACCTCATTTGTCAGTGAGTTCAAATTTTAATAAATATATTGTCGTAGTATTACGGATACCTCGGCAGGTTAGGGCGTGCGCGGTACGAGTACAACGGCGCGAGCAGACCGAGTTACTAGTCTTCTTCCGCCGGGCAACACAGAAACTGACACAGGGGTTTATACAGGTTCGGATCCCAGTGGGGGCCCTAGTCCTGTTGGCTCTCTCCGGACGCGAGTCCGCTGGGGAGGTGTGCTCTCGGGGAGAGGTCTCCAAGAGAACCGGATATTACGTTAATATAAATGAGTTCCTATCCTTAAAAAGAGGTACCAGAGGGGTATATATAGCCCCTCAGAAATACAAAAGACCAAAGAGCCCTTGCTGCAACCGTCGGATGGAAGGGCGGGGACGTCCTTTGACCAGGGGGACGGCCTAGATGCTCGACACGTGGCCTCACCGGCTTCCCAGAGGCTTCACGGTCAGCAGCCGCCCTTCGGGAATCCGAAGACTCTTCGGGACTCACCGGGGGTCCGGTGATCCTCCGGGTCTCACCGGGCGCCCGGTGACCCTCCGGATCTCACCGGACGCCCGGTGGCTCTCCGGGTCTCACCGGGATTCCAGTGACCCTCCGGATCTCACCGGGCGCCCGGTGACCTTCCGGATCTCACCGGGGGCCCGGTGGCTCTCCGGGTCTAACCGGGATTCCGGTGACCCTCCGGATCTCACCGGACGCCCGGTGGCTCTCCGGGTCTCACCGGGATTCCGGTGACCCTCCGGATCTCTCCGGGCGCCCAGTGACCCTCCGAATCTCACCGGGGGCCCGGTGGCTTTCCGGGTCTCATCGGGATTCCTGAGGACTTCGTGGGGCCCCTGGGGATTCCCCCAACAGCAGCCCCCCAGGCCCTCGGGGGCACTTGGTGCCTCCGATGGGTATGTGGAGCTCCCGACAATCATGCTTCGTCTTCCGCGAAGTCCCTTACGCCGCCGGCGGCGTTTCAGCTTCCGAACTGTCTCTCCGCGGGATGCGTCTATCCGCGAACCGACGCATCGTTTCGATACGTTCACCTTCGCGTTGCCTCATCTTGCGCGCGACGGTTCAGCCCCGCGGCTTTGATGGCTTTCTGGACACGTGTCGGGCATCCGGGTCCCCTTCCACCACCTATAAATAGGGGGGGCCCTTAATTTGAGCATGTCCACAAGTCCCCAAATCCCACAAATCTTGGTTGTCTCCTGGTAGTTCCCGGTGATTTCCGGTAATATCCGGTGACTTTGCCCGGAAGCGTCCGGTGTTTTCCGGCGGCTCTTCCGAAAAGACCCGGTGACCTTTCCCCGGTAGCTTCCGGTGACTTCTGACGGTTTCCCCGGTAGCTCTTCCCGGGAGTTCCTGGTGACACTCCCCGGTAGCACCCGGTGAGTTCTGACGGTTTTCGACGAGTTCGTCCCTGATGGCACCGAAGAGTCGCGCCAAGGTCTCCGAGCTGCCCGCGGAGGAGGTGACCTCCGATTTCCTCGGGGCTACCAAGTTCTCCTCGGGGGCCCTTGAGGCCTTTTTGGAGCGCGGCCATTTTCGGGCGGGAGACATCAGGATCCCCGGCCCGGCGGAGCAGGTGCCGAGCCCCCGGGACGGGGAGGTGGTGGCCTTCGAGGCCTTCGTGGAGGCGGGCCTCCGGCTTCCGGTGCACCCGCTGCTACGCGAGTTCCTGCAGGTATACGGCCTCTTGCTCAACCACCTCACCCCGAACACTCTCGTTCGGATGGGCTTGTTTATCTGGTTGTGCGAGACGACCGCCGTGACGGAGCCCACCCTGCGGCTCCTGCGGTACTTCTACGAGCCATCGGCGAGGGGCCCGGTGGCGAGGAGGGGTGGCCCTAGGTCGGCCTTCGGCTCCATCATGATCCAGCTGACCCCGGGCCGCGCCGACGAGTACCCGGTGCTAGCCTCCCGGGACCACTGGGGGGATTGGCTCCGGCATTGGTTCTACCTCCGGGTGGGAGACCCGGGGGTGACTTACTCTCGGGAGCCGTCGACGTATTCGCGGTCCAGCGGCCTGGTGGCTCCCGAGTGGACCGTGGCGGAGATGGACCTCCTCACCGCGATGGCGGAGGCCCGATTTCGGCGGTCCATGCGGGATCTTGCGGAGGAGATGGCCCTCCTCCTAGTGGCGCCGTTCCACACCCGTCGAGGGAGGGGGATGTCGGCGGCGCACAGGCCACCCCGGATGGCGGTGGCGAATCGTAAGTATTTGGACCCTTTCTCCCTGTTGGGGGATTTTTCCTAACTCTTGCTTCATTTGCTACTCTCGCAGTTAGGTCCTATGGTCGATACTATGAGGACGAGCACGAGAGGGTGATGCGCGTTATCGGGGAGGGTCCTCCCCGAAACGTCGTCGCGGAGGCGTTCGGGCTGAGGCTCCCAGCCCGGGCGCCTCTACCCATCCCCGCCTCGCGCAAGTGGGGGAAGGAGGTTGCCGGCGGACCGTCGAAGCGATCTCGCCCGTCTGGTAGCCCCGTGGGGTCCCGAGCTCGGAGGAGCCCTGCGAGGCCCCGGTCTTCACCTCCGCCTTCTCCTGCGAGGGACTCTGCGGCGGCGGTTGCTAGGGCGTCGGGCGCAGCCCCAGCCACCTCGGGCGGGCCGCGTTCCGGCCGGAGAGGGCCAGGACTCAAACTCGGAGATGTACGCTCCGAGTCCTTCGCCGCCTCCTGCTCCCGCGGGGGTCCGGCCGCAGCCCTCATCCAGCGAGGTCTCCGTCCGGTTTCGGATGCCGAGCGGCCTGCCTATGGCCTCGATCCTGGCCCCAGAGATGGGCTCCTCGGCGGTTCGGTCCGCGACGGCGGCGCTCCCTATACCCGGGAAGGGTAAGGGCCTGTTCGTCCGCCTCGGGGTTCCAGCACCTCCGCTGGATCAGGCTTCCGGCTCCTCCGACGGTGGGACTCCAGAGGAGGGGGCTTTGCTTGGTGGGGAGGCCTCTCGCGGGAGCGACCCGGGGGGCGACGAGGGCGACGTCGACGCAGTGATCGCCTCCGGGCTTCGGGTAGGTTACTTGAGTCTCTTGCTCATCCGTCTTCTGTGTTCTGATCATTGTTTCCGTGCAGACGGTTGCACTGGCCCAGGGCTTCAGGACCCGGCTCACCACGCGTCTCCGGGCCGCCGAGGACATAGCGGCCTTCGAGCGCGCCGGGAAGGAGAAGGCGCTCAGGGACGCGGCCTCGGAGCGCTCCGAGAAGGAGCGGGTGCTCGGGGAGCTCGCCGCGATGCAGGCTCGGCTCGCTGCTGTTGAGGACACGGCCTCTAGGCTCTGGAGGGAGCTGCAGGTGGAGCAGGAGGCCGCAGCTTCGGGCGTCCAGGCCGTGGTCACGGGAGGTAGGGCGATCCGCTCTACCCTCAAGGAGCTCGGGATTGAACTCGGGCGGGGGGCAGGCCCTGACCCAGCGCCGGCGTTGGTCGGGGAGGCCGCGCACTTCCATGGTGCGCAGGTTGTCCTGATTCCGGCCGCTGCGGAGGCTCGGGCCCGAGGCCTCGCCGTCCCGGTGATTGCATTGGCGGCAACCCTCGTTGAGCACCGCGGAGAGGGTGCCTGGGTCATCGGGGAGCTTGTCCCCCGGAGCTTCCCCGCCTTCTTCGACCCTCGGCGAGCCGAGCTGGAGCAGTCCGCCGAGGCTCTCTTTGACTGGATCACCGGTGCCATGGAGACGGGCGGCCGGCGCTCGGGTCAGGAGGCGTCAGCCAGCGCGGACGTCCCCCCCGGGGGGAACAAGGACGGGCAAGTATGAGCTCTCCCCCCCCCCTGTTAGATTAGGCTTTTCTTTTTAGGTATCTTTTTCTCCGAGTGGCTTCTTTAGAGAGAGCCCCGGGAACTTGTAAATATTTTTCAACTGGAATAAAGTAGTGCTTTTGCTAAGTGTGTTCAACTTGTCGGCAGGTATCCTTAGACATCGCTTTCCCAGGGTTTTCTTGCCCTGAAGAACATCTTTTGAAGGGTGTTCGAGGGTCGCCCGGGGGGTCTAGCCCAGGTAGCACCCGGGCGGCCTCGATTTTACTTAGTCTGGCAGCCGGGAGAGCATCTGGCGGGCTAGTCTCCGAATCCGTTCATGCTAACTTCACGTAGGGAGGTGCCTCCGGGGAGCCGGCCCTGCTGCGTTGGCTCCCGGAGTGGCACTTGGGAAACTTCGACGATTGTCGCGCCGAGTTATCTCCACCCAGGCCGGGGGCCCTAAAGGTCCCCCCTCTCGGGATACTCCCCCCGGCTGGCTATGAGTGCTGGCCGGAGGATCTCCTTCGGCGTGCTCTTCGGCGTATGAGAAGTTTGTACAAGGATCTTTCCCGGGAGATCTCAGAGGGTCTCCAGGATTATTAGGTGTATTTGCTTCTCAGGGATCATTCTTCGGAGTATCTTCCCGCGGGAGCCTAACTCCCCGGGCCATACTCGCGCGCCCGGGTCTCACCCGGGGGGCGCTTTCGTCCTACTGGGGGGGTTGTCCCCTAGTGTGATGTTGTATCAATAAAGCCGTAGACTTGTTTATTTGCCGTGTCTTTGTTTCAGAGACTTCGAAGTTGTTGTTTTTCTGTCCGGGTCTGGGGTTTTCCTCCTCCCCCCTCCCACAGCGGGGCGCAGCTTTGCTCCGTGCGCTGTGGGCAAGGAGTAAAGAGACCCGGACTGCCCTGGGTGCTTAATTTGCGTAGCCCCTCGTCGGGAGTCCCGGGGGCTATCGGTGGTGTGCGACCGAGAAACTGGTCGGTCTATCTTTTGAGATAATGAACTCCGAAAGCCGAGTTCTCCGTCTGCCGCGGGGGGCAATGGATATTCCCTTAGGAGGGTTCCGTAACCCGGTTGCGGGTGTAGAGTGTTCGAGGGGGGACGAATCTCTCGAAGTGACTCGTTACCGCAGTTCGTGAGAACTGGGTTGCCGCTTACCCCCTCAGTTCACGAGGGGTTACTGTAAGCCGCCCTATGGGAGCTGTGCTCCCATTGTAGGGACTTTAGGCTTTGGTAGCCCACTTCCTCACGGAGAGGGCATCCTCGCGGGGAGGGAATTTTTATAGAGGAGACGTCGCCATGCAAATGGAAGAAAAAACTCCTGTAAAAGAATTCCAACGGTGAAGTAGAAAAAAACCATTCAATTTAATGGACATAAAAATCCCAGAGTTGATCAAAAAATCCACTTGTATTAATAAAGGGTGAGATACAACGCCTCCCCCCACGAAAGTGCGGCCGGGGAGGGAACTGTGTTAACATAAGCCTCCCCCCGCGGAAGTGCGGCGGAGGAGGTGGCGAGCCCGGAGGCTAACTAAACATAAAACTTGCGAAGCAAGGTTATGTTCCAAGTGTGTGTCAGCTCCTGGTCTTCAAGTGTGGAGAGTTTGTAGGCTCCGAAGCCCAGGACCGCGGAGATCCTGTACGGGCCCTCCCACTTGGGGGATAGTTTGCCCTGGGCTTGGGGGTCTGTCATGCGCTTGAGGACCAAGTCCCCAAGGCGGAAGGCCCTTTCGCACACGCGCTGGTTGTACGCGCGTGCCATCTCGCGCTCGTAGATGGTGTGGTGGAGGAGTGCTCGGTCGCGTTCTTCTTCGATGAGGTCGACCTCCAACCGTTGATTATCCTCGTTGGTTTGATGTGCCGCGGTCGTAGCTCCGTCAAGGAGCTCGACCCGTAGCGATCGAAAACCAATCTCCAAGGGCAGAACTGCTTCGGCCCCGTAGACGAGCGAGAAAGGCGTGCGCCCTGTCGCTCGGGTAGGGTTTGTGCGCATGGAGCAGAGGATGCTTGGAAGTTCTTCTGCCCATGCGCCTCGCCTGGAGGCGGTCTGTTCAAGCCGTCGGCGCAGGCCTTGTAAGATCATGCCATTGACCCTTTCGACGGCTCCGTTGCTTTGGGGATGAGCCACGGAGGCAAAATGGAGGGTAGTGCCTAAGCCTTCACAGAATTCGCGGAAATATGCTGAGTCGAACTAGGTCCCATTGTCGACGGTGATTTCTTGGGGGACCCCGAAGCGACATACGACATTTTTCCAGAAAAAACGTTGCACTGCGCGGGAAGTGATGTTGGCCAAGGGCTCAGCCTCCACCCACTTGGAGAAGTAATCCACGGCTACCACCGCGTATTTGTAGCCCCCAGGTGCTGGGGGGAAAGGACCAAGGAGATCCATCCCCCAGCGCGCGAAGGGCCAAGTAACAGGGATGGTTTGCAATATCGCGGAGGGGAGCCTGGTGCCCTTCTCCATCTTTTGGCAGGCCCCGCACGCGGAGATTAGATCCCGTGCGTCGCGGACCAACGTGGGCCAGTAAAACCCTTGGCGAAGGGCCTTCGCCGCGACCGCCCGCGGAGCCAAGTGGGATCCGCAGCTCCCCGAGTGTATGTCCTCGAGGAGCTGGAGTCCCTCCGCCCGCGGGAGGCAGCGAAGAAGGGCGGAAGCCCCCTGCTTGTAGAGCCTCCCGTCCAGCAGAACGTACGCCCTGGCCTTGGCGCGGAGACGCTTCACCTCAGCGTCACCGGAAGGTTCCCCCTCGTCGCTTATGCAGGAGATGAGGGGATCCATCCATGATGCAGTCCGAGTGATCTCCAAAACCTCCAGGACGCAAACCCCACGGTTCGCGTCCGGAAGGGTTATCGAGGGCCTCGTGATGATTTCCAGAAAAGCGCCCTTGGGAAGAGGTTCTCGGGCACTAGCTGCCCGGGCCAAGGCGTCGGCCCGGGTGTTATCCCGTCGGGGGATGTATCGGGCCTCCAAGCCTTCGAAGTGTCTTTCCATCTTCCGCACTTCCCCCAAGTATAGACTCAGGTTCGCGTCGTGGCACAAGTAGGACTTGTCCATTTGATTGACCACCAGCTGGGAATCTCCTTTCACCAGGAGGCAGCGGATTCCCAGGGAGCGCGCGAGGCGCAATCCCAGGAGCAAGGCCTCATACTCGGCGACATTGTTCGTAGCCGGGAACTCGAGCCTGGCAGCGTACTCCAGCATCTTCCCTTCGGGACTCCGAAGAACCACCCCCGCACCGGCCCCGGCAAGGCACAAGGAGCCATCGAACATGAGTATCCAATGGTCCTGGCACCGGGGGGGGCAAGGGGAGTCCCTCCGTCCGCCTCGGTGGTGGGGGTCCATTCCGCCACGAAGTCAGTGAGGACTTGCGACTTGATGGCGGAGCGGCCCGTGAAGGTGAGGGAGAGAAGAGCGAGCTCGGCCCCCCACTTGCCAATTCGGCCGGTGGCCTCCTTGTTTCTCACGACTTCCCCCAGCGGGAGAGATGAAGGGACCGTGATTGGGTGCCCGAGGAAGTAGTGGCGGAGCTTCCATGACGCCATGAGGAGGGCATAGCACAGCTTCTCCACTTCAGTGTACCGCGTCTTAGCCCCTTGAAGGGCCTCGCTTACATAGTACACAGGGCGTTGTTGCCCATCTTGCTCTCTTACGAGCACCGCGCTCACTGCGACTGGGGTCGCAGCGAGGTAGAGTAGTAAAGGTTCCTCCGGGGATGGGCTCACGAGCATCGGAGGGCTCGCAAGGTACTTCTTCAGCGCGTCGAACGCCGTCTGGGCCTCGGGGGTCCATCTGAACCCCTCGAGATCCCGGAGGATTTTGAAGAACTGGAGTCCGCGTTCTCCTGACCACGAGACGAAGCGACCCAACGCGGCCAGGCGGCCGGCGAGCCTCTGCACGTCTTTGAAGGAACGCGGAGGAGGCATGTCCAGCAGGGCCCGGATTTTTTCAAGGTTTGCCTCAATGCCCCGCTGGGACACCAAGAAGCCAAGCAGCCTCCCGCCGCGTACACCAAAGGCGCATTTTTCCGGGTTGAGTTTCAACCTATACTTGTGGAGGCTGCGGAAGGTCTCCGCCAGGTCGTCGATGTGTGCGGCCGCACGAAGGCTTTTGACGACCGCGTCGTCAACGTAGACCTCGACGTTGCGGCCGATTTGGTCTTTCAAGACTAGCGTCATGAGGCGCTGGAAGGTTGCCCCGGCGTTTTTCAACCGGAAGGGCATGTGGAGATAGCAGAAGGTGCCGAGGGGAGTTATAAAACTCGTCTTTTCCTCATCCTCTGTCTCCATTCGAACCTGATGGTACCCCGAATATGCATCGAGGAAACTCATCAGTTTGCACCCCGCGGTCGAATCGACCAGTTGGTCAATCCGCGGGAGTGGGTAGTTATCTTTCGGGCAAGCGCGGTTGAGGTCGGTGAAGTCCACGCACATCCTCCACTTGCCACTTGACTTCTTTATGAGGACGGGGTTTGCCAACCATTCGGGATGGAGGACTTCCCGCACAAACCCTGCCTCTAGAAGCTTGGCGACCTCTACCTTGATGGCGTCTTGGCGCTCGAGGGATAGCTTCCTCAACTTTTTCTTGACCGGGGAGCGGCCAGGGATCACTGCGAGCTTATGCTCAATGATGTCTCGGGCGACGCCCTGCATGTCCGAGGGCTCCCACGTGAAAACGTCCGAGTTCCCGCGAAGGAAGGCCACGAGTTGCTCGGCGTGCCCCTCGAGGAGGTCTGCTCCGATCCTGACGGTCCTCTCTTCATCTCCCGCAGACAGTTGGACTTTCCGGAGGTCTCCCTCGGGGCGTGGCCTCGGGAGTGGCCTCCCGGAAGAAGCGGCCGAGGCAGTATGAGGTTCGGGGGGGTTCTCTCCCCCCGGATTCTTGATCATGTTGACGCTTCCAATAGCGGCGGTGGCGTGCTCGTAAAGAGCACGGGCCATGCTCTGGTCACCTCGAACGGTGATCGCACCGTGAGGCCCAGGGATCTTCACGCAGAGATAATTCTGGTGAATTGCCGCCCCCAGGTGGTTGATCGTGGTCCTCCCCATAATGGCGTTGTACGAAGAGGGGAGGTCCACGACATCAAAACGGACCATCTCCGTCCGGTAGTTTTCCGGGGTGCCGAAGGTCATCGGTAGGTCGACCTTCCCCACTGGGTGGATGGTCTTCCCGGGGACGAAGCCTTGCAACGGCTCGAGTGCGGGCTGCAGCAGCTTCTCGTCGACTTGCATCTCCCTGAACGCCTTCAGGTATAGGATATCGGCAGAGCCTCCGCCGTCGACGAGGATGCGCGCTAGTTGGCAGTTGTAGATTGTAGCCGAGACGACGAGTGCGTCGTCGTGCGGGAAGCGAACCCCGCGCGCATCTTCTGCTGTGAAGGTGAGGGGGACGTTTGACCATTTCGGTGGCGGAGACGTATGCAGCACCCCCACCACCTTCACCTCTCGCGCGTACTCCTTGTGCTGACACTTGGAGTCCCGTCTCGAGGCAGATCCCCCCGTAATGACGTTTATACGTCTTTGGGAGGTTTGAAAGGGGAGTTCCTGGGCTGAGCTCCCTTCTTGCGTCTATCTTTCTTGCTCGCCCGCAGGAGCAGGAAGCGCTGGCAAAGCCGTCGAGGGAGGCAAGGAGGCAGGGCCCCCTCCCCCCTGGCCGCGCTGGTTGAGAAAAGCCGCGAAGTGTTGTAGAAGCTGATGGCATTCTCGAGTAGCGTGGGTACTCGACTTGTGGAAGGTGCACCACACGTTGGTTGTGCCCTCCTTGCTCTCCTTGGGGCGGCTCTCGCGCCCGCGGGAGGATTGTCCTTCCCCGTAGCCTTTTGACTTAGGAGGGGCACCACTGCCTTTGCCGCTGTCGTGCGAGCCGCCCCCGCCCTCGAGGACAAAAGTGTCCCGAGGCCGTGGCTCGCGGCGATCGTTTCTGCGGGGACGTTTGCTGGGGGGATCTCTAGCCTCCCGATCGGCGGGGGCAGGAGCCCCCTGGTTCTTCTTCCAAAGATCGTCCTCCTCCGCGCGAGCGTACTTCTCAAGTACGGTGAAGTGTTCATCGGCGGAGGTGGGGCAGCTCCGAGAGAGCCTCCGGTGGAGCTCCCCAGGGAGTATCCCGCTCTTGCACGCTTCGATGACCGTGGAGTCAGGGACATGCACCACTTTGCTCTTCACCTGAGCGAAGCGCTTAAAGAAGCTGCGGATAGTCTTCCCCGTCCTTTGCCGGACGGTGTAGAGCTGGGACGAGTCTAAGGGCCGCACATAGCTGCCCTGGAAGTTCGCGCAAAATTCGTGCTTCAGCTGCACGAAGGACTTGATGGACCCAGCTTTCAGGTTGTAGAACCATGAGCGTGCGATGCCCGTGAGGTAGAGGGGGAAGACATTGCACTGCACTGTCTCGTCCCCCCCCGGCCGCCGAGATGGCCGTTGAGTACACCTGCACAAACTCATAAGGATCGGCCTCACCGTTGTAATGCTCGATGTGCGGCGGGCGGTAAGGTCGCGGCCAGTGGATGTAGCGGAGGCGACTGCACAGCGGTTGGTTGGTCCCCTCAACTTCCTTGGGGGATCCATGGTCGCCGTCTTCTCTCGCCGGGGACGCATGCTCATTGTCGGAGTCTGGAAGGGGTGGCAGCGGTCCTCCGGTGTGACGGTATCGCCTCTTTTCCTCCGGGTTGGTTGATGTAACACCCCTGTTTTTGCCAAACCCTAAAATAGCCAAAATCCACATCTTGACCCCAAACCCTAATCTGCTTCAGCCATTCCCTTCTAAGTGTTGTTCAGAACATTTTCCCCTTCGGGATCACCTCCAAAATCCCATCCTAAAACTGAGTTTCGACCCTTGCCGTCTCAGAACCCTAATTACCCTAATTTTACCCTAAACTGCTTTTCCCCAATTTTGTCGAAACCCTTCAGATCTTACCCGATCATACCAAACTTTGGCCGGATAAGTTCTAATAATCTTTTGCAACTTATCTGCGAAATCAGATTCCAGATCGGACCCTCAGATCTCCAAATTTGCAATCAGGCCCAAGTTCTATTCAAATTTTCCTCACAGAACAGTCCCTGGAGCAAGTTTCAAAATTGCAGAACAGCCCAAGTATTCTTTTCAGGTCCATTCGACCAGCGCCTGGTCGTTGCCTTCGACCAGTGCGTTTTCGCCGGAGCCGTGCTGAGTTTTCACCGCGATTGCTCGCCGCCGGCCACCGCCTCTTGTCGCCTGTGTCGTGAACATCTGAGCCACCCCGTGCGCACGTGCCAGCACCGTTGCTTCGCCTCGCCCAGCGGATAAACGGCCGCGCTCCAGAGCTTTGTTTTCGCGCGCGCACCCGTTGCCGTGGCATTTGCATGGCACTACGTGTCGTTGCCGGAGCTGTGTTGTTGCCTCCGCATCTGCGCCGTCCCGGACAAAGTCCCAAGGCGCCCTGGCGTCGCTGGCAAAGCTGCAGCACCGCCTGAAGCAAATCACGTCGCCGTCGCCGTCGTTGCGCCTGCGCCCGACAAGTTTCTCCCCGGCGCAAGCAACCGCTGTCGTTTTATCCCTCGTTGGCTCCGTCCTCGTGCCTATTTAAACCCTCCCTGTGCCTTGAGAGCCTCAAGCCTCCAGAAAATCGGCTAAGTCCCAAACTCCACCGTTTTCGCTTTCTTCTCCGGCGAGCCAGTGAGTGAGCTCACGGTGCCAGCCCATCTCGCTGCACCATTCTCCAATCCAAGTTCACCAGTGAGTTCCCCTCTTCACCCTTTCTGTGTAGTAGCAACCAATTTCTCCCCCACGATCCCCAGCGCCGGCGATCGCCGGAAAGGCCCAATTGCCCTGTTCCCCCAATGCTAACCGATTCGTCCCGAATTAGCTCTCATCCCAGTAGTAGAAACTGATCCTTAGCCATTTCTTAGCAAGCCTGTGGAATCCAAATCCCCAATTGAGCTCAAATCGAAGAAATCCCATTTTGGAACCTCGGCCGTTCGTCGGACCTCGGCGCCAAGCTTCTCCGGTCATTCTCCGACCAAATTGACTGCACCAGTAGCTTCTACACTCCACCCTTTCACTCCCTGAGCAAAGAATCGAGTTCAACAGCCTTGTAGCAAAAACCCCTAGTCCCCAGTGTCGTCTTCTCTAGCGCCGGTCGCCGGAATTATTTCCCGGCCGATCTAGCCCCTGAAACCTTGTCCCTTAGCTTTGCCTTAGCTCCCTGAGCAATTCTTTCCACTAGCTCGACACCTGGATCTGCCTAGATTGTGAGTTATGCCTTTACCAAATCTTTGTCCAGAGCTGTGCCTGTGCCGTGTCGCCACCGCAGTTCATCACCCGATTTGGCCACCCTCCAGTCACTTACTGTCCTTGAGCCTGTTGAGTGATTTGTTTCTGTTAGTAATGCCTACCTCCCAGACAAAGTAGTGCATCAATTGGAGCCCTAAATCAAAAGTTGTGCCATGCCCTCGTTTCTGGCCATGTCCAGCACTATGTCAGTGCATGTCAGCCACTGGCATTGACCTTGTTCAGCCCCTTCTGGTTGAGCAATTGAAATGCCACCTTGTCCTTTAGATTCCTGGAGTTGAGATCTACAACTTCCTCTATTATCACTTCTCCAGAAAACCATCCTAAGATCAGTTTGAAGCTATGCCAAAGCCATGAACCGAATGTCGACCCTTCGACGTTCAATCCTTTTTAGCCGTTTCTTCGACCAGAGCCCTTGTGACCTTGCCCTAACCTTTTCCCCTGCATGCATGACTTATTTACTTAATAATTTCTATGGAAACTATTTTCTGTATGCTTATGGTATGTGTTTGTGTGTTGGTTGATTGCCGCAGAGTCAGAAGCGGAAGGAGCAGAGGAAGTCTTTGAAGATCCGTCTGAGTACTTAGACCCAGCATTGCAAGGCAAGCCTCATTCCTTTGATCATGTCTCACCCAATATTTTCTTATGAAGTATGTTCACTGTTTCTTACTATGCATGCTTATTTGAGATACAAGTTATGTTTGAATGACATGAGTAGATATTACCTAATGGATCATGAAACCCCTTTTTGTTATTGAATCTTCATATATATGCTTTTGTCACCCTAGGACTCATATACTGAATATCCACATTAAACTTGAAATGGTCAAATACATGAGAAGTTATAATGAAAACCGTTTTGTCAAGAAAACTGATAAAAGGGATCAGTAGTGAGGATTGGATTGTATGGAGAGGGTGCGGTGCGCACCAGGGTATGTGAATGCTCCTCACTATTGGTTCATAAGGACAAGAACCTTGTGCTGTGTCTCTATGCGAATTGTAAACGTACCAACCACTTGCCTGGTATGGGACAGGCACAACTTAGTAGCTTTTGGTATTAGCAGTTCCCTGCATGGTTTGTCGGTCTAGTTTCTCGCGTGGAAACTGGTGGGCCGCAGTTCGGCCATGAGTGATGTGAGTTCAGAAAAATGATGAGAGGTAAAGGTGGAAAGAAGCCTCAGATTAAGCCGTGCGCGGTTGTAATCTTGAATGGTCATATGTCTTGCGTGGACACAGACCAAGGCTATGTGTTTTACGGGAACATAAGCCAGAGGCTAGGAAGTAAGGCAGTGGGGAGGACCCACAACGGTACTTGAGACTTAATTGTCTATTTACCGGGCAGGGAAACTGTTAATACTGAATTGCAAAAGCGTTGTGTGATCTCGGCCTTGTCACATGTGTATAAGTCACATGGAGCTGATCCGACTTGAAAGCCGAGTGAACCAATGGATTTAAAAAGAGGTACACCTTTGCAAAGTGTAAAAGAAGTATCAGATACTCTGTACTCCCAGGTTCAGGAGTCTTTTCGTAGTGGATGTTATCCATGGGTTATAGCACAAGTAATGTTTTGGAATGATTTCATAATGCGGTTAACAAAGTAGTGACTCATGGGAGACCACTACATCTAATGTTTTATTGAAAACCTGTTTAATGTTTAAAGTATCATTTTCATGACAAAGTACTGTTTTACTGAACAAATGACTTGGAAATTTATATATCTCTATCCATATGAAACTGAAACCCCGGAATCATATGTTTCACCCTCATGTAAGTACAATTGCATTAATCCCCGGAATGAGTGTTGCTGAGCACCAAGTGCTCACCCTTGCATTTGTATCCAACTGTAGAAGAGGGATTCGAGGATCCCGATTCTTTCGGTTATGAATACTCAGCAGAAGATGGAAGTGCCCCGGACGAGCCCACGTTCTAGAAGGATTATGCACCAAGTCAAGTCAGATGTGGGAGAAGCCTCTCCAACCCCGCTGCTGATTGAAGTCAAGCTGTTTGTCGTTGCTTTGTGCTTTATGTTGTGTGTTCGGTACTTGGATACCGATTCTTGTCTTGATAAACTGATTATTTTCTTAGCAACTTTACTTAGTGCCATTTTCGGTGCTTTGGCTATGTAATATTGGCCCATGTTGGCCTGATACTTGTTTATTTATAATGCTATGCTTGAGTGGTTTGGAGCTCATGTGACATCCTGCTGTGTGTAACCTACCTGGGCGGTTACCAAGGTGATCCTCAAATGGGGGTCTCACAGTTGAGCTGACCTCTTGGGCATCGAGGTATTCCGCGGGTAGGGTAGCAGCTTCCTTGAACAGTCTCTTCCCCCGAGCGAGTTGGGAGCGCGTCTCCGCGCGCCCACGGGTTCTGGGGAGTCCTGACCGGTGGTGGGAGGTGGTTTCCCCGGACTTGGCGGTATGCATTCGCTCGACCTCCTCCCTTGTGAAGCGGGTCTGATCCGCTGGGGGTACCCGCAGGGGCGGCCCCGGAGGGGGAGGGAGCTGATGCGCATTTGCCACCGTCCCAGTGGACGCCTCCGGCACGCGAACCGGGCCATGCGCCGGGTCCGCGCTCGGTGCGGCGGCGAGGGTAGTCGCGGTTCGAGTCCCCGGGGCGTCTGCAGGAGCGGGCGCCGCACCGGCTCCGGGCGTCGGCCCTCGAAGGCTCTCGGGCTCGGGGGCGGAGGTTGTCCCCGGCGCGCTGGTAGCCGCTCGCGGGGGTTCCGGACCCGGGGCCGGGCGACTCCCCGAGGCGGGGGAGGGCTCGGAGACGAGTTGACCCCCGGCGCGGGAAGCATCCCCGGGACCGGATATGGCCCGGGCGCGCCTCCGGGAACGGGGAACATCCCCGGCCCGGTAAAGGCGGGGTGCCCCATGAAGAATTGGGGCGTTGCCCCCATAAACGGATATGGAGGCGGGTAGACGGGAGCCGGGGTTCGCGCCAGGACGCGCAACAGCTCCTCCAGGGTGTGCTGGGTGCGAAGCTGGCCCTGGATCAAAGCCCCCAGCATAGAATCTCCAGAGACTGGAACGGAGAGTTGGGGCGCACTAGGCCCCGCAAGCTCAGTTGCGGTCGCTGGGTCAGAAACGGGGACCCTTCGACCGGAGGCCGCGGGTGGAGGAAGCGAGTCCTCCCCCCGTACGCCCCCGGGTGGCAGGGCCGCGGAGGCCTCATCTCGCGGAGGCGGAGCCGGGTTGCTAGGACCAGCGCCCTCAGGAGATGAGAGGGCTTGAGCTCTGGTTGTTGCGGGAGCCATGGCGATTCGTCGCGAGGTCCCCACGGACGGCGCCAACTATCGTAGTATTACGGATACCTCGGCAGGTTAGGACATGCGCGGCACGAGTACAACGGCGCGAGCAGACCGAGTTACTGGTCTTCTCCGACCGGGCAACACAGAAACTGACACAGGGGTTTATACAGGTTCGAGTCCCAGTGGGGGCCCTAGTCCTGTTGGCTCTCTCCGGACGCGAGTCCGCTGGGGAGGTGTGCTCTCAGGGAGAGGTCTCCAAGAGAGCCGGATATTACGTTAATATAAATGAGTTCCTATCCTTAAAAGGAGGTACAAGAGGGGTATATATAGCCCCTAAGAAATACAAAAGACCAAAGAGCCCTCGCTGCAACCGTCGGATGGAAGGGCGGGGACGTCCTTTGACCAGGGGGACGGCCTGGATGCTCGACACGTGGCCTCACCGGCTTCCCAGAGATTTCACGGTCAGCAGCCGCCCTTCGGGAATCCGGAGACTCTCCGGGTCTCACCGGGCGCCCGGTGACTCTCCGGAGACTCTTCGGATCTCACCGGGGGCCCGGTGGCTCTCCGGGTCTCACTGTGGTTCCGGTGACCCTCCGGATCTCACCGGAGCCCTCCGGATCTCTCCGGGTGCCCGGTGACCCTCCGGATCTCACCGGGGGCTCGGTGGCTTTCCGTGTCTCACCGGGATTCCTCAGGACTTCGTGGGGCCTCTGGGGATTCCCCCAACATATATAAGTGCTTTAAATGAGAAGAACAAAAAAAATACTATTTTCAAAGTTGACAGATCAGATTGGAATGAGTTGCTTTGAAGTAGAATAGTTGTTATTGGGAAAGTACTGGATGCTTTTTTGTTAATCAGATGGTACAATAGAGAGTACATATTGAGTGGGTAAAAAATTATAAAACACACAAATATTAATTTATTATAATCAATAATGTTCACTGTTATTTAATCTAATGAGTATATATATATTGTATAATAACTCTTATATTTGAGAGGATCTAATTTTGGACCAAAATAGTAGAAAAGGAAATTCTTAGATGCTAAAATGGATCTGGATCCAAAGTTGAACGGCAAAACAGAATCTTTCTTTTCTTTTTTTTAGATGCTTGTGTAGACAGCAATAGAGTTCTTTAAGAAAAATGATATAGAATTAATGAAGTTAAGATGTGTTTTCGAAGAAATTTAATTATTCAACGAATTGTCAAGAACTTGTAATACTCTTGGTATTTAAGGATTTTCTGAGTTATGTATTTAGTAATGTGGAGCATAGCTCATGTATCTATATCAAATAATAAATAAACAAAGATAGAAGGAGCAACTGACGGAGAAAGATTGTTTTAAGAAAAAAAAAATCAATATACTATCTCCCGACTGATTATTATGTATATTTAATCAGTGTATTATTATGTGTATTTAAATTATTTTATAATTTTAAAATTATAAAAGAATCAATGACATTGCATATGTACGTAGGCGTGGCACATTAATTACACTAGTGCGAAGTCCGCGCGTTACTGCAGGTATTGAGGACAAGTATTTGTAACTTACTTATGATTGTTGAGTTTTGAATTGTTAGGTTGAATTAAATTTTTTATATCTAAGTGTCAAAACATATAAAATATAATTGCAAAATAATTTTATAGAAACGAGTAAAATGTATACAAAAAATGTCATATTAAATAATTTGTGCAAATTTACTTATAATATAAATTTCTGAGTAACACATCTTATGCACATATTTTGATGATTTATAAAAATTTACTTTACAGTTGTCTTTCATGTGTTTGAGGAATAAAACGTATAAATTTTGAACTAATTTGGAATCTAGTTGATTGTAATTTGACCACATCTTAAAATTGCACAGAGAAAATTATTTAGTGATCGATATTAAGACCACAATGTTGTGGGTAAAGGAGAAAAATTGAATACATTTAAAGACTTGATGAAAAACAAAATAATGGAACAAATTATTATGGAGCAAAGCAAATACTGACATTTTTTTATATGAATTAGTTTCATCATATCATGTTTTTGAAGAAATTAAGAAGGAAATTTATTTGTCAGATAGTCAATGTTCTTAACAAAAGAGCATAGAAAAATGTTAAGATCAATATTATATTTCGATTTAAAACTAAAGATTGGCACATCATTATCAATCATATAGAAAGCCAATTCATCAAGAAAATAATACATGGAAAAGATAAACATGAGATAAAACATGAAGAATACTAAAAGAAAACACAATGTTCATGCCAGATAGAAAACGATTATTCTTTACAGCAAAGACCAGATAGAAACATTATAATGTAGGGAAAACATCAGTAGTAAAATACTATTAAGACAAAACAGGTCAACTGTTTTAGACAAAACAGGTCAACTGTTTTAGACAAAAGCAAATATATGAAATCGGCAACAACCGATTGAGATGAACATTGTAAGCAAAAAATCTCCTGATGATAAACAAGGAAACACATGTGTGAGGTCGATATGATTATGACAGAAAACATCAACTGAGATCAAGGATCACTGTGTTTTCTGTATACAAAAAATGTAATTAAAATAGGAATATTAAGATGATGATCTATGGGAAAACATGTGTTCGTACAGAAAATTTTACGATATACTCACTTGGTATCACCATCTTTATCTTCCATAGTCGGCATAAGCATTTTTCTTGTTGGAGATATAGTAGTAGTTTCAGAATCAATACTACAAAATAATTGATTAACGAAAAATAAATAGAAAATGTACTTTGATAGGTATGTAAATATGGTAAAAATGATATATTACCAAGATCATTTTTTCGAAGAAGATAGTTGTGCTGAATCCGTTAAGAGGGCATCATGTTCTATATTAGTGAGTTGATTTACAATAAAATAAATAAATAAATAGACAATTTATACTTTGATGTTGCTCAAGGAAAAAAAAATACATAAATGAACTTACTGCTTGAGGCGCTTTACTACCGCTTGGTGATGTTGTTGCTATTTCTTCAATCTGTTTTGAAACAACAGAACTGGTTTTGTCTGTTTTTACGATAAGCTGACTCAACACTTTTAGTAGGTGTTGAAATTAGACTTTCATGTGAAGATGACAATGAAGTTGATACAGTATGAGGTCCCAAAGAAGATTCTTCAGTTGTTGCTTCAATGATACACTTATCTAAGATACTATTAACTTGCAATGAAATGATAGTGCTGTTGTAACTTTTTTCTGTGACACTAACATTCCATGTAAATTTTTGATTGATCAACCTTGTTATGTCATGGGGAATTGACTGTTTATCTGGGTTTGAATTCAATAGAGTTAACGCGGATTTTCCAATTAACTGCTGCGCAACTGTACCGAATAGCACAAACTCAGCAACTCCAGTGTGATCACCAGCCATAACAGCTAATTTGTACCTATAAATCTAAGAAAGTTAAAAATTGGAAAATATACAATAGTAATACAGTAATTGAAATTACATTAAATAGTGTACCTTGGTTGGGCATGTGTGGGAGCAGTGTCACACGAATAACATCTGTATTGATCACCAAAGGGTTTAGCGGTTTTTTTACAATCCATACATGCTATGTACCACCAAGAATAAGTTGTTATGATATCTGTGATGGTTACATTACAGATATACCTTGATTTCTGCATTGTTGAAAATTCATAAGTTTTCGATTTTGTTATATGAAATACATAATCGCACAAATCTATGGATAGAAAATATCACCTCAGCCTCATGTGGATTAAGATCCATAAGTTCTGCGATTGTCATAATGTTTGGAGATGTAATTTCCTTGCCACTACTTTGACTGTCTGTGTTTGTTAGCAACCATTCAATAGGTTTAAACTGACCTGTCAAGCTATTAAAAAAGATAACAAATAATATAATTAATTAACAATTTATGAAACATATTAATGTAAACAATAAATGATTTAATACTAAGATAGTAATCATTTATCATCAATTTTAAGGTACCTATCTCGAAAATCATTGATTTCAGGAACATCTATGTTTATATACCATTTACAAGCTGGACCACCAGAAATAATTTCTTGGTCTGTCTGGTAAAAATATAATATGTTAAGAAAATATATAAATGAAATTGTATATATGAAATAATAAAGTTCAATTTCTTCAAAATAAAATACCTTTGAAATGTTTGATGAGTGTTCCAACGAAAATAGCAATAACTGGTTCAGTTGCACCCATAGTATGGATGGTCTTTGCATCAAGTTCAATAGCGCGTGATCCCCATAATGTAACAATTTTTACATTATTACTGTAATTAAATATTAATAACAATATTATATTTGTTACAGATGGATGGGTTAAACAACAAAACAAATCAAACCTGATATCGCAGATATAAATGTCTCTTTTTTGTGTCTCTGTTAAACGGCCTCTAATGTTGATAGAAACCAATCTTGATACTGCTGTGATGAGACCGATAACATCTATTGACAAAATAAAAAAATTGATTAAGATAAAACATCAAATTGGAAACATTTATATTTATTTTAAAAAATATACAATTAATAAAACATTTTGTATGAATTATTAAGCTGCATGAAAATATTTCCAACCTGTGAAGAATTCCTGATTTCCACTACACTGTTTTAAATCGTTGAATTCCACAAGAGTGTAGACATATGTAGGAAACATTATAGGGTTGTTTAGACTTTCTTCAATTTTGGTCCAATTTGTGAACTGAAGCATATATTTATTGGCAACAGCTTTGTAAGCGTTTTTGGCAAGCATGACTCTAAAATAACAAAAATAGTAGATTGTTCCTTCATATAATAACGCTTTGAATTTAGGGACATGATCTCTGAAAATTCGACAACTGATTGAATTTCCCTGCAAATTTAAGAATAATTAGAAAAAACAATTAATAAAATAAATAATCGTTATGTGAATATGGTTGTTGTAATAATAATAATATTGAATACATAGAGCTGTTTATAATTAGATATTTGCGATTGTTAAAGGAGGAAAATAAAGTTTAAGTATTGTAAAAAAAATTTGTAATTTAATGAAAGCATAGTTTGATCAGTACATATTGAAAATCAGATGAATAAACAATGATGATTATAATGGTTTGGTAAAACCAGAAAAGATGACAAAAAACAAGAGTTTTAATCAATAAATCAAAAAAGAGTTTATTGACCTAAAAATAAATATGAGCAATAAGTGATGTGTATTGAATTAACTATTATTAATAAATATGGCTATCAAATCAAAATTAATAAAATATTTTAATAGAACAAAAGTATTACGAATACAAACAAACATACAAATTTAATCAAAAGTAAATATGTTAAAGAAAAAGGCAGTTATAAAAAATTTTAAAAAATAAAGAATATTAATAATATAAAACGAAAAACATCAATGAAAAAAATAATGGAAACAAACAATAAGTTTAAAAGATCATTTGAGAAGTGACAGTAAAAAAAAGGGAATCAATGGTTATACAATAACAGTTAAATGATTGAGAACAAAAATAAATAATAAGTACATAGGAAAATAAAATAGAAATATAAGAAATAAAAAAATATAATAGTTGCGAGAACAATATATAATATATTAATGATATACTATGAAACAATTATTGTAGAAAGAAAGTGATGGACAAATAAAATTAAACCGTTAACCTGTTCATCAATAAGAACAACTTCTACATGTATGAGGTTTTGATCATTTGAAGGATCAAAAAAATCCCACATTCTACTAAGGAGAGCACGGATATGCTATTGTTGTTTTTCAGGTGTCAGCTCAGAGATAAGAGAATAATCCATTTGCTAATAACAAAATGAAACAATAAGCATTAAATAGATTAAATTGTGTTTTTTTTCAAAATGGACAGAACGGTATATAAGGAAATAAAAAATCATAAATATCAAATTTTTTTCTCAAATAAATAAAACAGTAGAATAATATGATAAATCAAACTAAATCAATACGTAAAATGTTGAGTACAATAAAAAAGAATAACAAATATGTTTCATGAACAATCACATAGGCTAACAGCCAAAAAATTCTAAATGAACTAAACAGATTATAAAATCTAGTTATATCATTTTGTCTATATTATTTTTATTTTATGGTAATTATCAATTGTGGAAAGAATAAAGATGTAAAGTGATCTTACATGGGAAAGTCAATGAAGATCTATCAGAGTTGTCGGTCACAAAACCTACAAAACAATAGAACTATAAATAATCATATTCAATGTAGAAATATGTATGCAATACAATTATGCCCTTTTTTTTCTTTGGAAAGTAAAAGATGGTTTTAATCGAAGGAACGTAAATACACAAAAAATTGAAATGTATCGGAAATAGAATATAATATATGCGTAAATTTATAAGAAAATCAATAATTTAATAAATATGATAATAAAACCAAAAAAATAATACAAATATGAAACAATCACTGAATTAAAACAATAAAAATGTATTAAATACTTTACCAAAGAATGCGTAGCATCTAAAACTTCACGGTACACAATATTACGGGTTTTATTGTCACATATTCCATCATCATTTTCTATAACAATTTTTAGGCCTTTACATGATGTTACTCTGGAAACAGCAACATATAACTGACCATGTGCGAAAACAGGTTTTTTTAGATAGAGACCAACTTTGCTTAAAGTTTGTCCTTGGCTTTTGTTTATTGTCATTCCATAGCACACACGTATTGGAAATTGTCTTCACTGAAGTACAAAAGGCCATTTTGAGCTAGTCATGTTAAGAATTATTTGTGGTATATGTACTACAATACCAATATTTGTACCAGTTATTATTACAGCCTCTAATATTCTTTCAATCAAATTTTTCAAAATAAGCCGTGTACCATTGCAAAGACCTAAAGATTGATTTAAATTACGTAATAACATGACAGGCATTCCTTTCTTCAATAACAGTTTATGATGTGGAAAGTTATTACCGTTTATAGAATTAAGAAATTCTAGTGGATATAATATATCGATATCAAATGATGTATCTGCTGATTTACATATAGAATCACAACTAAAGTATTCTTTTCCATCCGATGGAATCATATTTATAACCGCGCTATTTATATCATCTACAGTCTCATTATTGGGACAAATAATAGCACGTGTGGCAAGATAAGATGGACACATATAACATGCCTGAAAATTGTCATAAACAAAATCAATTATAGCAACAAGTTTGTTGTTTTCTGTCATCAAAAGTAAATCATTTGGTATTTGAATCCAGCTCGGTTCCAATTCGCCTTCTCTTTGTTTGGTTGGTAATTTACCATTTCCTAGATCTAATATCCATTCACCAAAAAGTTTGAGGTCTTCGCGACGTACATCGTCTAAATCAGGACTATGCAACCGCATATTAATTCGCAATTTTAATAAGGTGATATGCTGCCATAATTTAGAACTTGTTATTGAGGCATCAATAATAGTGGATTTGGAACCTCCTTCAATAACAGGAAGTTTTCCTCCGAAAGGAGTAATTGATGCATGTGGTTGATCAACAGATATGATATCACGTAACGATCTATCCAACGCCTCAAAACAACGTCTATTAGTCATGGGAGCCTCATCCCATAGTATTAATGAGGTTTTCTTGATCAATTCACCAAGTAATGTACCTCGTTTGATATTACATATGCTAGATTCATCAATATCAATAGGTATTTTAAAACGAGAATGAGCAGTTCTTCCATTTGGTAAAAACAAAGAGGCAACACCTGATGATGCAACAGCCAAAACAATTTTCCCGTGGGATCTAATTTCAGTAATAATTGCGTTCCATAAAAAAAGTCTTACCAGTACCTCCATGGCCCGATACAAAAAAAATACCTGGTGAATTAGACCACACACAGCACATAATAGTATCAAATATATTTTTTTGATCATTATTTAGCATGCTAATCAATCTTTGTGCTTCAGATAAAAGAGATGAAAAATCATAGGTAAGCTCATCCATTATCAACCGATTGTCCATACATTCAATATAACGATTTCTAGGAGACGGTAAATCAAACTCAGAAATTGAAGATCCATTATTTGAAAAAAGTTGGGCCAATTCTTCTAATAACAACGATTTTAGATGCGAATCAGGTACACAATATTCTGGATTATTAATTGTACATCTAAATCGATGTTGAATATCATCAGCGAGAACACGCCAATATTTTTCAAATAGAGCACGAATATTAGAAACATGGCAAAATATAATAAGTGTCACAAATAGATGTCTAAGTTGGCAAGACGATGCGGAAATAACAGCTTCATCAAACGCAGTATACCATTCATTATCATCACCTAAAAGACCTCGAGCCTGACATGCTTCTCTAAAACTATTATGAACAACACCATTAACAGTTTTAATATCATCATAACTACACGCACCTCGAACAATCATAAGCAACATACGTAAAAAATATATTTCTCCTGATGATGGATTCACATAGTACATTCGACCGATTCTATTCCCTAGCTTTCTTTCTGTCCAACATCTACCGTTTTCATTCCAACACCATTTGGTAGGAAAATCACAATATGTAAGTAAACGAGCAGATTGGTTTTTTTGGTTGGTTCGGAACCATTCTGTGAGCATAGTTTTTTGCGTGGCAGCACTTTCGGTAATAACATGGAGGTCACATAGCGGATCGTAACGGACATAATTCATACTTGGTAAATGAACAGTTAAACATTCAACTGTAGGCATCCTAGCATGTATATCAAATTCAAACAATCGCCATATCGCCTCATAGGCCGATAGATATCTACAATCGATGTACTCTTGTATTTCATCATGTTGTTTCCCTTTAAAATCTGATTTAACATTACCATCAACAGGGATAATTTGGAAAACAACCTTTGCTCTATCTTGTCCTTTAGTGATATATTTAAATAAATATTTGATTAATCTAGTTTTATTGCACCATTCAACATTTATATGCGCCTGATATTTTTTGAGTAAAAATAGATTATGAGGGACAACCCATCTATTATCAAGACGGGATCCATTTTTTATTATAAATCGGTTATCATGACGACGTCTATACAATGTGAATCCAATATCATTCATAATAGTTTCATCTTGAAATTGTCTTGGATAGTGCTCTGAACACTTCGAATTTTTCATACAAGGACACTTTGGGTTTAGTGATCCACATGGACCATGCATCATAAATTCATCCACCAAAGCATAGCCTAATGGATCGGTCTCAACATGAGGTATCTCAGCAGAAATAAAAGCATCAACTGTTAAATATGAGGGATCCATACCTTTCCCGTCTAACCATATAAGCATATGATCGTGTGGAAGACCGCGTTTTTGGAACTCGACTGTGTGTAATACTGTGGATTATACTACAAAATTAGAAGACATGCTAAATGAAAATAATAGTGAAATATGTTATACATATCATAAAATGAAATACAAAAGCATCACCTGCTAATATAGAACCGAAAATTTCACCACATTTAATATCATTAAGGAGCTCGTTTAACTTCATGTTGAAAAGCTGACAAACGATATCTGGACGATCACACGCTTTTTGACCAGATTCAGGCCGTAATGCATCGGCTATCTCTAACCATTTTGGATTACATGTGAATGTAACGAATAAATTAGGCGGGCCATACAAACGACATATAGCCATAGCATCTTGATAGTTTTGAGTCATGTATCTACGATCCCCAGTAAAGCTAGCAGGAAGGATCGTTTTCCTACTGATAGAACTACCTTGCACATGGCCTTTATCAATTGCATCATGCACACCTTGAAGGCTTTCAGAACGACAATCATCTTGGTGGTCCGAAATATACCGCAAACGATTACCCTCGACAGTCGAAAATGCATCAACAGCTAATTGCAATGATAATCGACCACAACAAAGATAAGGGTTAGGCTGGTTACGTTTATAATGAAAACGATAACAATAATACTCGAGTATAGTAACATGTTTTCTAGCATTTTCAGCCAATTCGTGATGATTCACATATTTGATACCAATTTGAAACCCACGCTCACCATAGGGAAATAAAATAGGGTATTGCAAAGCCATGTAAGCAGGATGTAGATTTGAAATCTGTTTTAATGATCCAGCATTATCTTGAACAATAATATCATATTCAAAAGCGTCTTTACCAATATCACCAACAATAATACCGGCAAGCTCATCATTGGTAGGCAAATTGTATTGAACACCATCCGTATTGGTAGACCCAACTATCCGCAAAGCTATATTCAAACCACTATATTCACGTGAGCGTCGCGCCGCCATCCTAAAACACCTAGCTAGTGAATTGCACTGATCAAACATAACCATCAAAGATTTAACGATGGAGGGATCAAGATGACAATCACGATCATTGTCCATCTCAAAAATAGCAATACGATTTTCTAACTCATGCTGTGGGTCATGAATGTAAAGTTGAGCAAATTTAGGCTTCGTACCATGAAAAGGAATAAGGTTGCCTATTCGATGGTGAACCAAACCGTTAATCTGAAAAACATAAGGGGCATTTCCAATGTTTAAAGACCGATCTATGTCCGCACCTAAAGATGTAAAACAAAACATCGAATTATAAGCTCCTATCTTCCGCATAAAATCTTTTGACCGAACATCACCATCAAAATGTAAATAAACTTTCCCTCCACGACAACACAAGTTATATTGTATTTTATGTTTTGAAAGAACACATTCAGTCTTCACCCTTTCTTGGTACCAAAAAACAGCACAGCATGAATTGCAGGTATAGTCTGGACCACCGTAATAAGACTGGTTAGAATAAGACTCTAAAAAAAAGAATATAATTAGATAAAAAATAAACAAATAAAATAATAATTATGAAATATAAATAGTCGTCTATACTGCACCTTTTAAAAAATCTATAAACTCCTTTGATAACGGCACTACACAAGGATGAATAGAAACAGGCCGACAAAGACCTATTACACAACAAAAAAATGCAAATAAAAATATATTTTCAACCATGGTAAACCATCATAACATAGATGATCTAAGGTACATAAATACCTGATTGGTTACGACTATGATGGTACATAAAGAACCTTCTCTTTTTCCTATTTATTTTGGCCTCTTCAGCAGTAATACAGGAATAAAAATGGCTTCCTAAACATAATCACAGACTGTATATCTGTAACGATTTGCTATAAAGACAATCAATGGGATCATTATAAATCTAATGAAAAACAAGAATTTTTACCGCACTTATTTCGGGTAGACGACATTCTATGCTCTTCGACAGCACGATGCGCAATAGGCAGATTTAGTAACGGAAAGTACAGAAAATAGAAAAGAAAAAACATATAAGGTAACCCACAGTAATAAAAAATAAAAACAATAACATATAACAATATGATATACAAGGATGCTTATCACACGAAGAAAACAATATTTTCACATTCGTATTTCCTGTTGAATCCATCAGATGGCAAACCTAGCAATACAGCGAAACCTAAAAACCAATACTGCGAAACCTAAAAACCATACAGCAATACAGATAAAACACACTATAATATAAACAAAACCATCAATTAACCTAATCACATAAATAAAAATAAGTACACTCAAACAGAAAAAATTGGACAATAAAATAGAATCGTAATGCATAACATAGAAATACGTATAATATGTATTAGTATAGGCCATACAAAATACTTCAAGAAAAAATTAATTACGCAACATATAACAGTGAAATAATTATAACATACATCAACATAAAATATAAAAAAACATAAATACTATTTTGTTTAAGATAAAGAGATACCTCAATAGGTTGATCCAAAAGCCGTTCAGATTCATAATGACTGCTCGATTCAAACAGAACGCTGAAGATTTCGTCAGATGCTATTAAAAAACACACAAAAATCACTGATATGTATAACTGTCCATTATAATAAAAATAAATTTATATAACAATCAATGAAAACCAAAATGAACACAACATAGCAATGAACAAATCAAGGCAACACCAAAATGATAAAGATTTCAATAATTCAAACAACGAACAATAAAAAACGTAACGGCAAATATTTGAATTTTGAAACCCCAAAAAAATGTGTTAATGACGACCAGTAACGATGACGACCGATAAAAAAACAGTCATCGACCAGTAACAACAAATATTTCGACTAGTAAAAAACCAAAACCAACGTAAAAACTAAGAACAAAACAAAAGAAAGTAAGGACTTATTCGACCACACACCACACGACACCCAACGGCAATTAAACTAATGCGTTTTCAACATGAACAACAGAGACATTTCGACCAGCAGCCTCATTGACCACACAGAAAACAACGACCAGGAAGCAGCAACTGCGAACACACAAAAAGTAACCGACCAATCCACCACACACAGAACAACGAAATAGCAAAATAGTGAACAAAAAACGAAATCAAGAACATTCACCCAAAAAAACAAAAACAACGTAAAAAAAACACACGAAAAAACAATAACGAAATACCTCCCCAAAAAAACAAACCGGAACAAAAAACGGGAAACAATAAAACAAAATGAAAACTAAATGGGAAACTAACCTGGTCGATGAACACAGACAGATCGGCTAGAGATAAATCGATCAACACACCGAAGGCAGGAAGCACGAGGTCGGAAAACACAAAACGACGAAGCAAAAACAGATCCCAAACAAAAGAACAATACAAACGGAAATAAAGAACAAAGGCAAAAAGAAACAGGAAGATAAAAAAAAATAGAAAGCAAAACAGGAAAAAAAACCCAAAAGAAATCATACAACAGGACACATCAACAAAGACAGATGCCACCAACCATCTCGGGAGGAAAACAGCTACAGTGAACAGTAAAATCAAAACGACACACAAAAGAAAACACAAACAGCAAAGGAGCAACCTGACCCACATCAAAGAGAGACAATCAGGCGGAGCAACCAAGGAAACGAAGTAACAAAAAAAATGCAACAGAAACTGCATTGGAAACAAGCAAGAAACTGCGTAACAGCTGTATGGTCATCCGAAACCGCTGTCCCTGCAAACCGACAAAAACAAACGGCTGAAAAATGAAACAATCAAAAACCGCAAACAACAAATTGGACGGCCACACAACAAGCGGGCGACGTGGCGCAGCGAGAGGACGGCATTTCCAGCAGGCTTTAATATTTTCTTTATTTACAGGTGATATACTGATGACTAGGACTTGAAGAAAAGCTCGAGATCGGTGACCTGCTCGAGTTTAATTCAATTTTTGTGCTTTGATTTGAGATCAGTTCAAAAATAGATTAAGCTGAGTTTGAAAATCTTTTTCTAGCTCAAGTGAAAAATGAGCTGAGTTCAAGTCTAGCCATCTAGCTCATTTTTGACTTGATATAGCTCAGATTTTCTAAATATCTCTTTATTTAAATTTCAGTAAATAGAATTAAATTATAATCTTTACTTTTATGTCAAAATTGCTATCTCTAATAGTCTCGTGTTCTCCAAATATAACTACATGTAAGGATCTTAACATTTAGAAAACGATTTTCTATGCTACTACAAATGTTATGTAATTGTGGTTTGTGAAGCTAACAATGTGAGATCGAACCCACATACCAGTGAGACTTTCAATAGAAAATACAAAATGTTAAAATATTGCAGTAGTGTAAAAAAATTTTTTCTTACTTTTCTAGTTATAAATTACATTTTTATCTAAAAATTTTGTTGTCCATATTTGATAAGATATAAACTCAAGATTGATTTAAGCTCGTTGCGAGCAAAGCATGAGCCAACATACTATCTCATTAACTCGACTCGATTTGAACTCACTCAATTTCTAAAACAAACTGATCAGAGTTGAATGTAACTTGCTTGAACTCGACTCATTTGCAGCCCTAGTGATTACGGAGTATTAAGATGAGGGTTTGGCGGAAATATCAATTTCAAAATTTTAAAATAAATAGGCATTTATTTCTAAGAAAATTTTATTCTTAGAAATTACAATGTCAGATAATAGGCATTTATTTTTAGAAAATAACAGAAAATAAATTTTAAGAATAAAATGTTGAAAGGCGATTGATTTTAAAAAGTTAGGGATATTCTGGCAAGTAGTAGTATTTTTAAATTCTTCATCTTGATGCCAATTTTTGAGCTATAGAATTTTCTAAATTCGACACTGAACACGTTTTCGAAGTTCCATCATGTCATGGTGTTATGAACCCCACCGTAGGTTTAGTTACGTGGAACGTGCGCACAGCGACGCGAGCTAACCGTGCAACAGGTCACCCCACGTCGCGCAATCACAGGGAATGACACGAAGGATTTATACAGGTTCAAGTCCCAGTGGGGACCCTAGTCCTATTGAGGCGCCTCTGACGAAAGTCGGCTGGGAAGGCTCTCTCGCGGGGAGAGGGCTCCTAGACACGCCTATTGCTTTGAGTATATGGAAAGTAAAATGAGGGTATGTCCTACAAGAGAGGAGTACAAGGGTATATATAGACCACAAAAGGCTGATCAGATTAAGTACTGGACCAAGTTTTGGAGTAGACTTGCTCTGATATTACTTGATCTGATTGAGATATAGATGAGCTTCAACTATACTCGACCATATGCTAAATATGTGGAATATGGGATCTTACTTGGAATTACCGAAACCCAAGGTGATCGAAAACACAATTAAGAGGATAGCACAACTCTTTATTGAAAAGAGGAACTTGTACATGTCGACCGTTAGAATGCACTCGTCTACGTTGATCAATATCTATGAGTAATATGCTTATGTGTTAGATATATGATTCGATCCTATTACAAGGTATTTATAGTCCGATCGATTGAGATTGTATCAGACTCGACAACTAACTAACCCTAATCGTATAGGACTTAGTTATATGTATTATATCTATATCGAACAACAATCTGACTAATATCGGACTATTAACGACCAGACAAAGTACGAATCCGAATCCGAGTTTGAATCCTACTGGTGCGTTCGACCTGCTGAGATCCTCCCAGATCATGAATCCCCTGTTGAGAAGGAGCCACCTCCCGTTGGTGACCAACTCGATCAAAACTGGAGATGTGGAAATTGAGATTGACCATCTTCATGAGTATACTACTTGGCTCGATTAAAAGCAAACTACAGGCACAGTATGCTTTCATCCCAGGTCTTCGGATGCTTAGAGTTATATCCCCTCGAGAGATAAATGATTGTTCGATTTACCACCTCAGTTGGACCATCAGTTTGAGGATGAAATGTAGTAGTCCTTTTCATCTTTGTATCCATCATCATCCAAAGCGATCGCCAAAAGTGATTAAGGAATCGGGTATCACGATCAGACACAATGGAATTAGGTAGTCCGAAATGTGTCCAAACGTGCTGAAAGAATACCCAAGCTGCCTCTTCTCTTGTAATAGTCTTCTTACAAGGTATGAGAACTATCATCTTAGAGAACCGATCAACAACCATAAAGAGATAGTCGTTACCACGTCGGGTCTTAGGAAATCCTCCTAAGAAATCCATGGATATACTTTCCTATGGTTGTGACGGAATTGGCAAAAGAGTGTACAAACCCAAGTTTCGATTTGCCGGTTTCGAGATCTACAAAGATCACAATTTCAAAAAAAAAACTAGCCACATCCTGTTGCATCCATGGCCAGAAGACATGTCGATGAAGATTTTGCAATGTCTTTATAACCCCAAAGTGACCAGCAACCTTCGATATATGTGCTTCTTGTAGCCATTGAATTCGAGGTGCTCCACGAGGTATATAAAGTAAACTGCCTTTTTACAGAAGTCCTTCTTGATGAACAAACTCGATGGTCGCCCTTTCTCAAGCTTGACAAGAGCCGATCGAAATTTTGGATCTTCAATGTACATGACAGCATAATCCTCGTGACAGGAGGGCCCGATCTGCATGAACACTGATAAGTAGAGGGCAGTAACTGGTGGTCGTGACAACATGTCAGCCAATTTGTTGTATACTCCATTCTTGTACTTAATCACTAGTTTGAACTGCTGCAGATACGATATCCACTTCATGTGTCGGGCTTGCTGTAGCATGGATTGAGTTTGCAAATATTGTAAAGGTTGGTGGTCGGTGTGGACAACAGTCTCTTTACCCAAAAGGTAACACTACCAATGTTTTAGGACCTGATGCAGTGCATGCAACTCCTTGTCATAAGTCGGATAGTTCTTTTGAGCTCCCTGGCATAACTCAGAGTGATATGCTACTGGTCGACCTTCTTGCATGAGCACTGCGCCCATTGCATCACCTGAGGCATTGGTTTCTAGCTCGAATGGCTTTTGTAGATTCAGTAAAATTAGACAGGAGCTTCACTGATCTTCTTCTTTAGCAAAAGGAAGGTATCTTTGTGCTTCCCAGTCCACTCGAACTTCTGGTCGATCCTGGTTAATGCATGCAATGAAGAAGCCACTATCGAGGCCACTCACGGATCACTTTTATCTTATCGAGGTCGATTTGTAATGTTCCTTTGCCGACCATAAATCTCAGGTAAAATAGATTTTGTTGGCCGAACTCGCATTTTTTATGGTTGAGGTGATGTTGATGTTGCCCTAATGTTCGAACACCTTTTCCAGATGAGCTAGATGCTCATCTCATGAATGACTATAGACCAGTATGTCGTCAAGGTAAACGATCATAAAGTCATCGATGAACTGTCGCAACACGTCATTCATGAGACGCATGAAAGTAGCCGGGGCGTTGTAAAGCCCAAACAGCATGACCAGCCATTTGAACAAATCTTGTCGTGTTTTGAACACGGTTTTCATGTACCTTCCCCACGGATGCTGACCTGATGATACCCTGATTTTAGATCGATCCAACTTTGAGAAGGCAATAACGTGCTTCAATTGGTCTAACAGATCGTCGATACGAGGAAGAGGGTACCGATTCTTGATGGTGATCTTGTTTAGTGTTCGGTAGTCGATGCAAATACGCCAAGTCCCATCTCTCTTTGGTACTAACACTACAAGAGATCCACAAGGCGAATTACTTGGTTGGATTACACCATCATTCAATAATACACCAAGTTGTCTTTTGATCTCTTCATTCTCCAAAACTGAGTTGCGATACATACTCAGATTTGGAAGTGTTGCATCAGACACGAGCAGAATATTGTGCTCGACTGGGCATTTTGGTGGACGACCTGGGTACTTTCGAACAAATTGCTATAATTCTCCAGCAGTCCCGACAAACGCTACTCGAGTACTATCACCTGGACCAACTAGTCAAATCATAATGAGCACATATTTCTGACATGCATTGATGATTCGCTTGGCGTGGTTTGTGGTAATCAAGTTCGAAGTATTGACGTGGACATCTCTATTGATCATGAACTTAACTCCATCTTTGGTGAGCTCATACTCTTGCGCCCTTTGATGGAAATGGGCGTCCTGATCGTACAAGAATGGACTCCCAAAGATCACCTGACAAATATCGATAGGAACAACGTCGCATTGAACCTCATTGATATAACGAGCAGAGATCGCAAATTTCAACACACACTGACTTGTAATCTATTGGTTCACGTCGAATGTAAACCAACCCAAGGGGTACGGTAGTGGGTGTGTGGTCATCTTCAACCCAAGTTGTTGAACCAGCTGACGAAGATTATTACCCGAGCTAATCATTTATTTAATGTATCATATCTAAGATATTTCGGATATGATATGGTAGATCAAGTTCTAGCAAAATATTCTGACCGCGGAGGTTATTTTCCTACAACCAGAATAATGTGAACTCGAGACCAGAGTATGGTCGCAGGCTATGCGCGATCAGGATGCTGTTTAGTGACTAAGTCTTCCGGTCACGTTTCAAGCACTACCTGGTTCTTTCTCCCACATTTGTAGACAACCGTCAGCAGGTTAAGATATGTGGTTATCTATAACTGCATGTATTAACCGGCAAAGAGATCAGTGTAGTTATACAACTGCATAGCAACAACCATCCAAACTTCTTCACATTGGCATCCTTTCATCCAGTATAAAATGATGACAGATGTACAGAAGGAGAGATAACATATCAAGAGATCAAAGACTTGAACAACTCAAGCAGTAGACAATAGACAGAAGTATCGAGAGAGCTTGGTTAGCCTCTGTAACAATCTCTCTTCCTTGTAATACTCTCATACATAGTGAAACTGCTATAGGACGTAGGGTTATTGCTCAACCTTTTGAGGGCTCAAACCTATATAATTCTTTGTGTCCCTATTTCATATTTGTCTTAACTTACCTGATAAACACCCTGGAAGGTCTCACATCCAACTCATAAATTTGCGTAAGATCGACTAAGGACCCCGAGTCCGAATCATCCACAGCTGGCGCCCCACCGTGGGGCATATGATTTCGAGAGATTTCAATCTCGATGATTATGCCCATGTTCGGATGCCCTTACCTGACGATCTCATTCCTATGGAAGAGGTTGATCGCAAGGATGTCCTTGAAGATCATCCTGAGGATGCATCTTCTCCAACTCTGGTCATGTCTATCGACCAAGAGCCAGAGAAGATAGAACAAACACCTCGTGTGAGTCGTACCATGTCAGAGGCTGAATATGTACCACAACACATCGCTTCAGAGGATGTGGATGATGGTAATCTGGAGCTTAGTCCTGGGAAGTTCGACCCAGACAATCTCCAATCTCTCTTTGATTTCAAATTCGATTCTGTCACGTCTGCCACGACTGTGACATCACCTGTGAGGAGCCCAGCTCGGTGCAGCTGGTCCCATAAACCACTTGACTTCCCAGGATGAGTCAATCACAGGATTACATTGCAGCAGCAAAATAGTACAATAGTCATAATTGTATGGCCATCAGGCCTTAATACAAAACGAGGTACAGTGCCTTACAAGGCACAAGGGTCTAACAAAATAACACATCTAGTCGGCGGAAGCTAGGCCCAAAAGCAATCCACAGGAAACAGAGGTTGACAGCAGGACAGCACCACATCAGGGCTCCGGAGGAATCTGCTCGTCAACTCCTGGGTCCGCAGCATCTTCAGGGTATCCTCCAAGGTCGTAGAACGCTCCATCTATTGATGAGTTGTTGCAAGGGTGAGTACTTACGTACTCAGCAAGTCATAGGGAAGGTAGAGATACATATATATATATATGACATGAACCTATGCTATTGGGGAAAGAGTGAAAGGTTTTTCAAAATACATTTCTTTCTCTTTTCTTATTCAAATCCCGATCATACCCATGGCAGTGAATAAATCATATTGATGGTGATACATATATCCCATATCCAAGGCGATATATCCTCATATCACATTATTTTTATTCAAGCCTTTCAATCTTATACTCATAACAGTATTTCGTATACTTTAGGGCATAAATCCACATGACTCTTAGTTATCACATGTTTGCTAGATTATGGTATTACCGCGACACGTCAACACATGACAGTCCACGGCAACGCCCCTTATCGTGACAACACATGCCACTTGGGTAATCTTGAACTAACAAATTTTAGTTTATAAAACAATACTTGTGTCACACCCCATGGATTTAATCCACCGCGGCATACTCCTAAAACTCGGGAGCACGAAGTATTCGAATACATTTTTAAACTCTGCAGAGGTGTACCTCTTTTTAAATCCACTTTTTCACTCGACTTCCAAGTCGGGCCAACTCCATGCGACTTATACGCATGTGACAAGGCCGAGATCACACAACGTTTTGCAGTTTAGTATTAACAGCATCCCTGCCCGGTAAGTGGACAACCTAGTCCCAAGTACCGTTGTGGGTCCTCCCCACTGCCTTACTTCCTAGCCTGGGTCTATGTTTCCGCAGAACACATAGCCTCTTTTGATTACAGTCGCGCACGACTTAATCTGGCGTAGGGCGTCTTCCTTCTTTACACCTTATCCTCTCATAAATTTTCTGATCTCACATCACTCATGGACGAACTGCGTCCCACCAGTTTCCACGCGAGAAACCGGATCGACAAGCCATGCAGGGAACTGATAATACTAAGAAAGCTACTAGGTTGCGCCTGTCCTATACCAGGTAAGTGGTTGGTACATTTTTCATGCCACTAGACGCACGACACAAGGTTCTAGTCCTTATATGCCAGTGACCAGATCATTCCACAAACCATGCACCTTCAGTGCCTGCACATCCAGTGCAGCCAAGCACCTCCAGTGCTACCACCATTCCACACCAAAATACTGGTCACGGCTAAGGATTCTATTTCATGAATATAAATGTATATGTACATACTTTTATTAGTTCATGGCTTGCTATTTTAACAAGTTCACATTCTTCAAGTATTCAATCTATCACTGCCATAATATTATTGATCTCAACACATGCAATATTAATGAGATATTTACTCATGGAATAGCATAGCAATTCATAAAATATAGGTTCAATATGGTCAAAGTATGACTTGCCTTCCGCGTCGTAAGTATCAGCAGTCGATGACGGTTCAGCGACAAGATCTTCAACCCCGGACTCTTGCTCTGAACAAGATCAAACAAGCAAACAGGCATTACAATCAATCCTATTCTTACTAATTCACTACATGCAAAGATGCAAGGAGAAAATACTCTGGTGATACAAGGTTTGAAAGCGATTTGAGTTTAACTATGGAAACCAGGGTTAAGATTAGTTGTCAAGGTTTACAAGGTTCCAAAATATCAGGGTAGTATCAAGGTTGTGACTGGTTCGCCCAAAAACAGCGAACGCCTTTAGGTTGGCATTCGATTCAAGGCATCGACATAAGGTCAATGGGTGATAGAGGGCTCAACTCAAGTTATGACAGTAGAGAAAAGTGTAGATCACAACGTCAGGAGTCTAAGGGACAAAGTTATTTCCAAAGTTCATGGCTGGAAGTGGGTGAAAAGGCTCAATGCCACTGGCTCACATAGCCTGGCATAGGCTTGACACGGCCAGAAACTAGGGTTAGCCATATCTTTTGATTAAAGGCTCCAAATGATGCACCACTTTGTCTGGTGGTTAGGCATTTGTAACAGGAACAAATGTCTCAACAGGATCTAGGGCAGGAGATGGCTGGAAGGTGATGAAAACCAGCGAAGAAGTTGACTGGCCTGGAGTGCCTGCAGCACAATAGTACAGCAATTAGGGCATAGCCATAACTCTTGTTCTAGGCCGAATTAGGGGTCGTGGTAGAAGACAAAGTTGCTCAAAATGGTCCAAAACATCTAGATGGCAAGGTGGGTTGAGCTGGAGTGGCGGAATTGAGAAGATATTGGCTGGAGGAAAGATGAACTAAATCCTGATTTGGGTATTTCTGTTCTAGGGCAATCGAACTCGAGTCCTTGCTTGAGGAGGGTCTCTGGGGCATACAAAAGCTATGTGTGAAGCTAGATTGTCTGGAGAAACACCAGAGAAGCTTAACAGCGAGCTCCAGCTTACATGCAAGGTGCAAAGTTGGGATTCTTCATATTTTAGCAAATTCTTCGATTATGGTTGCTTAGAGATGCTTAGATAAGTTCACTAATCAATATTGATCACAGGCTTGAGAGCTAAATCGGTTTAATTAGGGTTTAATTGCTCGCCGGAGTTGTCGGGGAAAAACAGCAATTCCCGGCGATGAGGTGCGATAGAACTCAATTGGCTGCTACTACACAGGTAAGTGGATGAGAGTAACTTACTGGTAGCTTCAATTTGGAGTTCGGTGCAGTGGATTGGCCTGGCACCGTGAGCCTCTTCTCGAGCTCGCCGAAGAAGACGAAGACGACGGCGTGGTTAAGAATTTGAGTGGTTTTGGCGTGTGTGTGAGTAAAGGAGATGGCCAGAGCAAGCTTAAGTAGGCGAAGTGAGCAGCAACGGTTGAAAGTGCCTGGAGACTTGGAGCTGTGAATCAACGGCGAATTGACTGGCCGGGCGGGACAGCAGCGAGGTGACGCGCTCCAGCGGCCGTGCCGGCTTTTACAGTCTGGCGTGCAGTCCTGGTTGATGCAACGGCGACTTGATGCTTCCCCCAGGCATGCTTGCAACGTGGCGCAACTGCGCTGCCATTGTCGAGCGCGCGCGCGGGAGAACGAAGGCGCTGCTGGCGGGTGAAACGGTTCCACGGTGGCGAACACGATGCGCACACGCGGCAAGGGAACAGTGGCTGGGGTGGCAACGCTGGAGATCGCCGGCGACGAAACCGCAGCGGTGGCAACGGCAACGGCCAAGCTCCGGCGCTCGTGGTCGTTTGAACGGCCTGGTCGTGCACAGTAGCCTGTGGTCGAACCAGGGACTGATTTGCGATGATTTTTGGTTTGGCTTTGGACTAAACTGCAAATCTGGTCTTTGAGAGGTTCGATTTGGAATTTGACTCCATGGCTGAGTATAATATTTCTATTAATACTCATCTAGCTCAAATTTAGAGAAAATTGATAAGATTTGAGGGATTTCACCTATTTTCGAAAATAGGGTAAAATTAGGGTAAAATAAATCTGGATTTTGTCGATCTCGAATTCTGGTGATTGGAGAGAGATTTTGAAGTCTGATCAAACAGGAGATCTGTATCAAATAGCATTTGGGAGGTGTTCCCTGAAGAAATTCTGGAGTTGGAATTGATTTGTAGCTTTTAGCCTTTTCAGGCTTCCAGGTAAACAGAAAAGGACTTATTCGCAGTAAAATTTGGACTAAACTGCGAAAAGTGTTTAGATGAATTAATCTGGCTCCCAACTTTTTGAAGTGAGTTGAGGATGAACCTAGGAACATATTCCAGGGGTTACTTGAGTCTGGATAGGGTTAAATCAAGATAACTCAATTATCTGGAAACTGGGGTACTTAGGGTAAATCTGAATTTTTCCTGTTTTCGAAAACAGAGAAAGGCTTAGGTACTGGGACTTGGGGTCCGAATCTGATCTGGCTCCTGAAGACTTTTATCTTCAGGGTAACTGGTAGGTTAAATCTGGATGGTCAGATCTTGATCTGGATCTAAAGAATAGATTTGGAGATTTTTAGGGTTTGGGAGAGATTAGAGTTCAGCTGACCTGGCTACTACTACAGAGATACATGCATCCAAGGTTTTTATGCAAAACTTTTCACCCCCAAAACTAGGGTGTTACAGATTCGAAACAAGGAGTGATGTTTTCCCCATCTGTGACCTTGGTTCCTCGAGAATTTGCTACATTATCGGAGGAAACTCCTGAGCAGCGAATTGCTAGGGAGGAACAGGAACGCAAACAAAAGGAGTATCAGGATCGTGAGCAACGAGAAAACGAGATTCGCAGGGCCACTAAGGGAGCTTTACACCTTGCGCAATCTCGCCATGATGCCGCTCCTAGCATCTCCCGTCATCTGCATGGTCGCAGGCACGGCCAAACACCTTCTTTAGCCCCGGATTATCCTACGGCTGTTGAAGAAACATTGACACTAATGGCGCCCAGGAGGAGTACACAAGATCGAATTCGTGTTATCGCAGATACCCTGCGTAATCCTCCTCCTGGTATTGGAGAGGCGAATAGGCCGACTTTTGCCAAAGTCCTGGTGGACACGCTTGATGAAGTTGCATCTGATGCAACTCCAACAGCGTCGTACCGCTCTACGATTCGCTCCCATGGGCGAGATTATTCTCACTCTAGTCACTGTAGGCACAATCGATTGCCATCAGGACCAGTTCGGCATGATAAGGTCAGGCAGGTTGGAAGTTCCCGTGATCGAGATCGCGTACCAATCCATTCTTGCCTGGGGCCGCGAGGTGTATCTCCTCAAGGTGATGTCACCCGCGACCATGTCGAGGGTCGCGGACATTTCCGCAGTTCCTACATTGGTTGCAAAGCTTTCTCACTAGGCCTCCATGCTGTGATCTGGCCGGATAAGTTTAAACCAGGAATGATCGAAAGGTTTGATGGAACTTAGAACCCATCCGAGTTTCTTCAAATCTACATCACTACCATTCAAGTAGCAGGAGGAGATGACTACGTCATGGCAAATTATTTGCCAACAGTTCTCGAAGGACCGGCGAGAACCTGGTTGTTTAATCAACCAGAGGGGTCAATTTACAATTGGGAAATGTTGTGTGATGCAATACTCAACAATTTCCAAAATTGTTATCAAAAGCCAGCAAGGAAGATGATCTTCATCGCTTTCACCAGACTTCCACAGAAACCCTTCGGCAAATTTGTCAAGAGATTTGTTGGAGTAAGAAATACCATTCCTAACATTTCTGACGACTTTGTTATCAGGGCATTTAAGCATGCAGTTCGATATCAGAGATTCACTGAAGATTTACTTATCCACCCACCCCGGTCAGTGGCCGATCTCTTTGATATGGCTGACCGCTATTTCGATGCGGTCGAGGCCGTGGAATGGAATAGGATGGTGATAAAGGAAATTTGCCGCCTTAGCCAGGTCTCCAGGATTACAAAAGGATGGTTCTAGCAAGAAACCAGAATCATCATTTGGCGGGAAATCTAAGAAGTCCAAGAAGAATCAGGCTGGACAGTACCGGGATGTCGCCGTCACCAAAAAACCGCCACTAGGGAAAGGTAATAAGTTTTCATTCAAAAGTAAAACTCCTTCTGATGGCCATGATAGTGACCATTCGGGAAAACAAGCTAACCCACAGGGAAACAAGAAGTGGTGCCCGTTCCATAATTCTTCGGGACATGATCTCAAGAATTGTCGCAATTGGTTGAAGTAATTGGATGATTTCTATCAAGGGATTGGACCTATGTCAACCATACCACAAAAGGATCAAGCCTGCGGGGTCAGAGACGCATATGGAGATGAAGAAATGTCTTACCAGGTACCCAAAAATCATGTCAATGTTATTTTTGGTGGTTCTTCTTCTTATGCTTCTAAGCGTCAGTTCAAAACCTTCTACCGTGAGGTAAATAAAGTTGAGACTCCCCTTGGAGAGCCTCAATATCCTCGTTGGTCAGAAACTCCCTTAACCTTCGACCGGGACGATTGTCCCAAGGGGCTCACGCGACCATTACGGCTTTCTTTGGTCATTACCTCCTATAATTAGCAATGCTAGGGTCGAAAGGGTTCTAATCGACGGGGCAATTCCCTGGAACTGTTATTGGTCAAGGCACTGGACGAGATGCAAATTTCTCATTCAAAAATTAAACCCATAATTCACCCATTTTATGGGATAATTTCTGGTCCCTCAATAATGTTGATTGGGCAGATTGTATTACCGGTAACATTAGGAGAACCAGACAATTTCCAAATACAATTGATTACCTTTGATGTGATTGATTGTGATTCAGCATATAACGCTATTTTTGGCAAGCCAACTCTTGCTAAGTTTATGGCAGCAGCGCATTATGCTTATCAATGTGTCAAGCTACCGGGTCCCAAAGGCGTTATTTCAGTCCGAGGCAGCCGAAACACGACACTTACTTGTGATCGGCTATCTCTAGAGTTGGAGGATCAGCTTCCCATTCGTGATGTTAGAACCGCGACCACAGCCTCAGATACGATCAAAGTTGCCCCGTGGCTAGATGAAAAACTGAAGTTAGTTCCGTTGTACCCAGATGATCCTACCAGAACCATTCGGATTGGATCAGGTCTGGACGACAAATAGGAACTCGAGCTCGTTACTTTCCTCTGGGCTAACGTAGATGTGTTTGGGTGGAAACCATCCAACATGCCTGGAGTCCCAAGGGAAGTGATTGAGCACAGGCTTTCGATTCGGCCTGGATAGTGACCAATAAAGCAAAAGCTCAGACGCTTTGCTGTTGACCAACAAGAAGCCATCCGTTCAGAGTTAGACAAACTTCAAAAGGTAGGATTTATTCGCAAAGTTGATCATCCTGAATGGCTTGCGAATCTAGTCATGGTTCTAAAGTCAAATGGTAAGTGGCGCATGTGCGTCGATTACACCAGCATAAATAGTGCCTACCGCGAGGATGATTTTCCCCTTCCTCACATCGATCAATTGGTCGATTCTACAGCGGGTTGCGAACTGATGAGCTTCTTGGATGCATACTCAGAGTACCATCAAATTAGCATGGCAGAAGAAGATGAAGAGAAAACTGTCTTCATCACACCATTTGGCACCTACTGCTACATCAGAATGCCATTTGGTCTCAAGAACGCTGGTTCTACGTACCAGCGCTTGATGCAAATGACCTTTCTTTCCCAGTTGGGGCGTAATTTAGAAGTTTATGTTGATGATTTGGTTGTAAAGAGTTTAAAAAGCTCTAGTCACATAGATGACCTTGCTGAATTCTTCTGTAATTTGAACAAGCATGGAATAAAGTTGAATCTTGAAAAATGTTCCTTCGGGGTTTCTTCTGGTAAACTCTTGGGTTTCCTTGTTTATTTAAGAGGAATTGAGGTTAATCCTAAAAAAATCAAGGCCATTGAGCAAATGAGATCTCCTTCGACCATGAAGGATGTCCAGAGCCTAATAGGTCGCATGGCGGCTTTAAGCAGTTTCATATTGTGACTAAGCAAATAAGGTTTGCCTTTCTTCAAGGTTCTTCGCAAACACAATGGTTTTACTTGGTCGGATGAAGCCGAAAAAGCCTTTCAAGAGGTCAAAGAATATTTATCTAGTCCGCCAATACTGGTCTCTCCAAGTTTGGGGGAACCATTACTCCTTTATCTGGCGACCACCCCTCACGCGGTCAGCGCAGTCCTGGTCGTGGAGAGAGAAGATGTACAACAATCAATCTATTACGTAAGTGAAGTACTTCATGGACCAAAAGAGCGTTACCCTGAAGTACAGAAGTTACTTTACGCACTTCTGATGGCTTCCCGTAAGTTACGACATTACTTTCAAGCACATAAAATTACTGTGCCTTCATCCTTCCCATTGAGAGATATTATCCGAAATCCGGAGAAATCTGGTCGCATTGCAAAGTGGGCAGTGGAACTTGGAGCATTTGATGTCCATTTCACCCCTCGTATCGCAATTAAATCTCAAATTCTTGCAGATTTTGTGGTTGAATGGACTAATCCGGACCCTCCAGCGCAAGAATCTAAAGACTTACAATGCACTGACCATTGGACGATGTATTTTGGCGGCTCTCATAGTTTTTAATACTCGGGGGCTGGAGTGGTCTTAATTACGCCTCAGGGCAACCAACTCAAGTATGTC
The DNA here is from genome assembly GCA_019359835.1 of Pharus latifolius. Taxonomy (NCBI): domain Eukaryota; kingdom Viridiplantae; phylum Streptophyta; class Magnoliopsida; order Poales; family Poaceae; genus Pharus; species Pharus latifolius. The sequence goes on from CM033324.1 coordinate 68,518,407, forward strand.
ATTCAATTGCAATTTGTTGCGATCAACAACGCAGCAGAATATGAAGGTCTTCTTGCAGGGCTTAGAGCAGCAAAATTCCTTAAAGTCCATCGATTAGTGGTGAGGGGAAACTCACAGCTAGTCGTAAACTAGGTAAACAAGGAGTACAACACCTCCGATAAGACAATGGCTCATTACCTGGGGGAAGTGAGGAAATTGGAAGAACACTTCGGTCATTTTGATGTCCAATAAGTCTCTCGAAAGGATAATATACTCACAGACCAATTATCAAAAATTGGATCCTCACGTACATCCACTCCGATAGGAGTGTTCATTGAACACTTAAAACACCCTTCGATCATGGCCTCGATCGAGGACGATCTGGTGACAGTTCACGTCACCGGCCTTGTGCATGAGGAAGATTGAACCCGACCAATGCGGATCTATCTAGAAAATGGAACCTTGCCCAAGGACAAAATCGAAAGTGATCAGTTAGTTCGAAAGGCGTGTCCATATAAAATCATCGATGGAATTTTATATAGGAAAGGTTCTCAAGGAGTATTCATGTGCTATATATCTCGAGAGGAAGGTAAATCCCTCTTGAAAGAAATTCATGACGGTGTGTGTGGTGCACATGCATTGTATCGGACACTAGTCGGAAAAGCATTCCGACAGGGTTTTTATTGGCCTTCGGAACTTGATGATGCCAAGCATTTGGTCAAAACATGCCCACGGTGTCAATTTCATGCAAGGCAAGTTCATCAGCCTGCATATGCCTTACAAATATTCCTCTAACATGGCCTTTTGCGGTCTGGGGAATAGATATAGTGGGTCCTATGCCCCAACCGATTAATGGATACAAGTTTTTATTCATAGCCATTGACACGTTTACTGAGTGGATTGAAGCTGAACCAGTCCGCAACATTACCGCTGCTGCGGCAAAGAAATTCTTTCATAAGAATATTGTCACACAATTTGGTGTTCCAAGTCGCCTTATTACTGACAACGATTCTCAGTTCGTTAGTGGTCTCTTTTTGGACTATTGCGAAGACATCGGGACCAAAGTGTGCTTTGCATCTGTGGCTCATCCATAGAGCAATGGAGCCGTTGAACGTGCCAACGGGCAAATATTACAAGGCATCAAGAAGCATGTTTTTGATCGCCTTAAGATGTGCTCGGGGGCTTGGGTAGATGGACTCTATTCCGTTCTATGGGCACTACGCACTACTTGTAGTCGAGCTACGGGTGAGACACCTTTCCAACTAGTATATGGTGCTGAGACTGTCTTACCTACAGAAATTTGTATCAGTTCTGTTCATGTAAATCAATTTGATCATTCCGATCAACATGAACAACGTGCCCAAGATATTACCCTCCTTGAGGAGAAACGTGATAGGGCGTTGATCAAGTCTGCAGTATATTTACAAGCTTTGCATAAATACCACAGTAAACGGGTGCGACCTCGTAGTCTTCACGTGGGCGACTTGGTTTTATGGAAAATACAAAACCAGTTTAATCGCAACAAGTTCTCCCCTCAGTGGGAAGGCTCTTATACTGTGGTCTCAGTACCACGACCAGGATCAGCCTGGTTAGCAATGGAATATGGAAGGATCTTATCCAATGCTTGAAACATATATTAGTTACTCAAGTTTTACGTGTAAGTTTTTCCCATTTCTTTTTCCTTTTCAATTAGCATGATTTCGTTAAAAATAACGCATACCTTTTCTTGTATTATGTTATCATTGAATCCCTTTGTGCCATCTTTTTCGTGCCATGCTCGGGGGCTAGTCTCCACTTATCATCTTATCATAGTAACCAAGTTGTATTCACTGGCCGATCTCATGATCGCATCTAGATAAGACATTGGTGTGACCAGACGATCGTATCTAGTTGAGACATTTCTTTCCAAACTGTTTCTTAATGTATAAGAAACTAGCTAGATATCCCTTGATCGTATTTTCCCCATATTTTTCCTGAGATTATAATACTATGTTTTCAGCACTTATGATCTTAGGAGAGGGCTAGGGGAATACGACCATAATATAAAACAAAATTGGGTACATTTTCTCCAAAAAAATGAAAAAGCATGCATTTGCATTTTTTCTATTTTAAACTGTATATGTGCGGGAACAATTTAAATAGAGGATCATTGCTCATTACAATGAAATTACAGTAAGCCAAGTTCTTTCAAGAGGTCTTCGACCAAGGGCTTAAGTCCTCCATTATGGCTTCAAGTTGTTCTTCATTCTCAAGTTCTGCATCTCCCACCACCGGATTCAAATCTAAATTTGGGCCGTGGTGATGCCTTAATTTGTACAAAATGGCAAAGGCTACAAATCTTGTGTTGGTCTTCAATGCCTCTTCCTGCCGCTTTGTCTTTAGGAAAGTACTCGAGAAGTGATTCAGCTTGAGCCACAACCAATTTGCATGACTCACTGAGGCTTAAATTCTCCTTTTGGGGATCAATAATATCAACCTTCAGCAAACCCGCAACTATCTTTAGCTTCTCAAAGACTTCAGACTGAATGCTGCTCCAGGTTGAGATTGTCACTTTCAAGGTTCCCTCTCCTCACAAATAGTGTCAATCGTCTTCTTGAATGACTCAATGGTTGTACTTTGGTGCTTGATAGTTGCACGAAGTTTCCCAGTCTGAGTTTTAGCTTGGGCGCACTTCTTCTGGAAGTCATCCTTCTCTTTTGAAAGAGTGCTTATTTGTTCCTCTTGTACTACATGAGAAAAGTAATCAAAATTACGACAGTTCATGTAAGCAAATAGCTCCCTTTGGTCAGAAGTAAACTTACAGGAAAGTTTTAGCTGCGCCTCGTTGAGCTCTTTCTCCATAAAATAAAGTCTTGTGGCTACAGCTTCTTCCTAAACTTGCCGATCAGCCATACTCTTTGTCAATGAAGAATTTTCCCTGCAACCGGAAGGGTAATCGTTAATACTTAGATGAAATTCAGGATAAGGAATATATGGATGCTTAGTGTTGTAGTCGGCTGATCTCCCTTTGCGTGACCTCAATATGTTCTATTAGAGCTTTTGACTTGGTCACTATTTGGGTCAAATCTTGAAACACAGTAAAACCTATTGTTTAAACCTAGACATTCCTAAGATTTTCAACTCCAAAGAAGGTAAAAGAATTTTTTACTTGTCTCTATGAAATTGATGAAAGGAATTTTCATCATGCTTTGAGGTTCATTCAAAGGTTGAACCTCGAGACCAGTCTTCTCCTTGACAATAGGAGCAGCGAATGATTGTTCTTGCTGATTTACTCCTGCAGTCAAGATTGTTCTTTCCATCCTATGAGATTGGATATCCGCAATAATTTCCTCTACAATGGCCTGAGGGGCTACCTCATCCATTGTGCCTGTGCCTATGTTCCTTGTGACCTCCGCGGTAGATGTTGTGCCAGTTTTCGGTGAGGTCGGTAGGGTGCTAGGCACAGGGTTCCTGGAGAGATTACGATTTGTCATATTTCTGTTTTTTGAAAAACACGATTTGGCAAGTTTTGATATTCTTACTTGATTTGAAACCCTATCCGATTCTTGGGTTTCGGTGATGAGCTCTGGGGAGAAAGAAGCACACTGTGCACCCCTGTCGTAGTGTCATCAAAGCTTGTCCTTGTTCTTCTCTTCTTGAAAAGGATAGTGGCTTCCTTTTCCTACATATTCAAAAGATAAGTAGTATATGCAATGAAGCAAAAGTCATGGAGTGTGATGTTCGTACCACAACAACTCATGCGGTCTTTGGAGGAGATGTCACTGGATCTAAGGCCACTGAAACTATGGCTGCAGAGTCTTCTGCGACCATGGCTGTAGAAATTCTGGCCTCAGGGCTAGTAATTTCCTTCGTTACCACGAGTTCTCTCGCGGTCATGACATCCCTTGCCTCAACCGCCGCCTCTGCCATTGAGGACAATATGTTGGCTAGGTTTAGGGGAGGATGGCCTCTCTGGAATGTCAATCTCTAAAGGGCTCGTCACTTTTCTCTTTTTGCAGATGAGAGGGACGTCGTCTTCCTCATCCTCGCTCCCCTCGCCTGTACGATTAAGAAGTGACTTCTATTCGTACACGATATAACTGGGGGAAGGAAAAATCTTACCGCAGTGGTTTTCGCGGTAGTTTTCTTAGCCCTTGATGAAGCCCCTCTTGTGGTCTTTGCTTTTGATGATCCAGGAGTTAGCTCTTTCATCTTCCTGGTTTTCAAAGAGATTACCTTTATTCTCTTCGATGGAGCTTTCCCAGATGGTCCCACGTCCTTAGAAGGACGTTTTGTGCTGATGGTTTGCCCCTCAAGCAACTGTGCGACTCGACAGATCATACTTCTATGCTCGGCATATTAATGCAAAGTCCAGACACTAGTACAGAAAAGCTTTCTTCTATCGGTTAAAAACACCCTTTTACTATCGGTTTCTGTACTAATAGAGATAGACACGATAGAACAAGGCCGAACATTTTCTATCGGTAAATAACCGATAGAAGAACTTCACTATTCTATCGGCATCTTAAGAGTGTACCGATAGAAAATCCGTCGTAGTCTGATGTTTAGCGGCAGGTAAAGTACCAATCTTCTAACGGTTAATTATGAATTTACCGACAGACAAAATCTTAGTACTCTCTCGGTTGGAAATGAGTTTACTGATAGAAAAAACGATTGTGCTCTCTCGGTTTTCGTCTGAGTTCACCGGCAGGAAAAGTCATACTCTCCTAACGGTTAATTTTGAGTGTACCGATAGAAAAAACTACAGTAGTCTCTCGGTTGTGGATGAGCTCACCGGCAGGAAAAGTAACATTCTTCTAACGGTTATTTTTTAATTTACCGATAGAAAAAATGATAGTAGTCTCTCGGTTGTGAATGAATTTACCGATAGAAATACAGTACAGATGCAATACAGTACATTCACATATACAGTACATTATTTACATTCACAATACAGTACATTCACATATACAGTACAGATGCAATACAGTATAGATTGGATACACAATACAGTACAGATGCAAAGAAGGGTAAATTCACATATACATTGAACAGATTGACACATTAGACAGTTATTCACATTTATTCACATATATATGGACAAATACAAATTTCAATCCAATGTGGACATTTATTCACATATACTGTTTATTCACATGTATATAAACAGTCTATGCACAGAATACACGAAAAAGAGAAAATTGTCATGGCGGATGGTTGGGCGCAACTTCCTCCATGACATATTGAGCCCAGATTTGTCGAAGATCTCTAATTTTTGCATTTTCGTATTGGTCTTTCAACATGGCGATCTGCAAGCATGTGTGAATACTGAGTAACTAACTTCCTAATTTAGAACGTGACACCCAATTTTCAAATTTGAGTTAGCTATCGATACTTACCTGGGGGAATTGGGCAAAGTTTGTCTGCACTAGGTCGTACATGTAGCGCAACACATGAAACCCGCATTCCCACGATTGCGGCTGCTGATGGCACTGAGATAATTGCATATGCGAAGACATGTTAGCTATTGTTTCCATAAACTAATTAAGCATAAACAAAAAGTCTCGTGAGTACCTCATATTCTTTCCAAGCTAGTAGGGAGCCCTGCGGTGCGGCATGCCTCCCTCCAGCGGACACATATTTATCAAAAGCCCTGCATTTCAGTTAGTATTGCCGGTTAATGTATTATCATTAGCTAGTGAGGTCAAAATTTAAATCAAACATATAAGTTACTTACGCCTCCATATTCCCCTTGACCACATATTCGATCGATAATCTGTCACGCATCGAATCGAGGTAGTACACCTCGTTCCTCGGCGGACAAATCACGATGAGGATCCAGTGGCCCCTGCATTGTACATAAAAGAAGACCGCTAGCTCAAAGTATATCTCAGGTGTAACATACAAGATCGAGTTAAATTAGTACAAAATGCACTTACCTTTGGTGGTACGGCACCAGAATGAACTCCCTGTCCTGCTGCGCCATCAGCGCCTTGGATATGTACTGCTCAGCGTGCACGGCGTCGTGCTCTAGCATCGCGAGGCTTAATTTCTCTGGGTCGAGGAAACCCACCTTGTCACACGTAGCCTCCGATGCTAGCCTGTACATGCACCTGCATGCAAAGGACGACATTAGTATTGCACAGAAAGTTACTACATTTCAAAAGAACTACAACAATGCAGAGTTAGCAAACAGAGTTGAAAACAACAATACATAGCATCAGCAAACTCACAGGACTCCAGTCCGTATGATGGACATATCGAGCTCCCGCCAATTGTAGAGGTCGAACAGATCCTCGTGTGCCATGGATATACTCCCGGGCTCACGGTGGAACTGCCCAGGCCTGTAGGGAACTAAGAAGTTCAGATTGCACCGAGCTCGGTGTAGGTACCACTCATGGAGGTCTCTGATTGATCGATCCAATTTGCGCAAAGCTGCCTCCGACATGAGTGGGAACCCGTTCTTGAACCTCTCCGGCTGTCCCTGTCGCCCTTTTCCCTTGCCTTTGCCCTTGCCTTTTGCCGGGGACTGAGCGCGTACCTTCGAAGGCAAGGGTGAGGTGATGGCGGCTTTCTTCCGAGGTGAAGGTGTGGATGCGCTGGGTGGGGTCGAGGCCGTCTTTGATGTGTCCAGGGTCGCACGAGATCGGGCCTCATGCCCTGAGCTGGGGGCGCAGTCCCCTGGTAGCCCGGCGGCAGGCCACTTCAATTAATGAGCACGTATGTTAGATTTTGCAAGTTGAGTGTACTGAGTAGGATGTAATCTAAAATGTGTAGGATTTACCGGTTGTATTAGAAGACACTTCTTGGGCCACTGTACGTAGGAGCCCACTGCCTCAGCAAGTGTCTGCAATTCCTCTGTTGGGACTGCCAACGGAGAATCGTTGTAGCCCGGCATGGCCATGTCCACCTGTACCGTTGCAAACCCCAACCGCAGAGGTACGCAATGGACCCGGACATCCGGCCCAGACGGATATACGAAGCCATGTCCAACCACTTCCTGCCTGTCGCCTAGGTGATTCAGTAGGATGCAACCCTCCGGCTTCTGCAAATTTGTAAATATTAAAACAGGTTAGCGAAACAACTCTAACAGAATGGGAGTGGCATCAACTTAAGTGCACAGATGAAGGCTTGCAGTACCTCAAGTACATCCACTGGATCCGCGATGACCTTCGAAGCGCAACTGCTTATCTGACCCCGCGGGGTACCGTCGCCCTGGGGTTCCGCATCTGCACTCTTGATCAGCAATACATCTCTCAACCGTGCAAACTCTACCCTCATTTGTGCGACCTCAGACTGCACCTCAGCCCGTATCTGATCAGAGAGCTCCGCCCGTACCTCAGCCCGTATCTTATCGGAGAGCTCCGCTTCCTTTTCCTTCCAGGAGCGGGCCTTCTTCCTCGGTGGAGCCGGATCTGTGAAACCGGCCTTCCACGACACAATGGCTCCCAAGGCCCGTGTCCGCCCGGGATGCTCCTTATTTCCTAGAGCCCGGGTGAGGATGTCGTTCTCCCTCTGTGGGGTAAACAATCCCTCCACTGCCTCCTTCTCAAAAGAGATCTGTTACATTTAAAGGTACCTTGTGAGACAAATTACCTTATATACACTTGTGCGCACATAGTTTACGAGGTTAGCCAACTTACCATTCGCCTCACAACGTCGACGTCCCCAGGGGTTGCGAACTGCACAGACCCCGTGGATGACACGGACCCCCTCCCCCTCCACCATCGCTTGCACCTCTCATCCCGGATCTCGGAGAGCGACAACTCAGGGGTGTCGATGACAGGATTTTGCTCGTCTTCCTTCTTCCACTGCTCCTCCTTCCCCGCATAGCCCCGGGATCCGAGCCGATGCGGGTGGTCGTTCCTCTTCTGGATCGCCCTATTCTTCTCGCTAAGGGCCTTGAACTCCTCAGTCCCCTTCTACTTGGTGAATTCCTCCCATACCTCCTCCGATATGAAGGGGTACTTCTCGCAAGGAGATTTCCCCGCAGCGAGGAAGTTACTGACGAGCCAGCTCTTAAAGGTTTTCCATGTTCCGTTCATGTCCTTCAAGCAGGCCGTCTTAGGTGTATCGTCGGAGATGTTCCACTTAGCCTGTTTTCAAAAAATGCATGCAATTAATCATGAGTTAGTTAAACTTTAGTATAAGCCAAGAGAACGTGGTTATGAAAGAGTTCAGTGATTTTAGTTAATTTAACCTTCACTTCCGCCCACAACCTATCCCTCTCATCCGCCGTCACGTCCTTCCAGCTCTGCACGGTGATCTTCACCCTTTCTTTCGCCAACAGCCCAACGTAGGCCGCGTACTTCCCAGCATTCTTTCCAATCGGCCTCCCAAATTGGTTGAACTCACAAGAAAGATCCGTGCGTTTGGCCAAACGGCCCAACGTCGTCGCGCCTCGCCCCACCCTCTTGCGCTGGGATGTAACAGCTGCATCTTCAGTTACGTTGGGGTTGGCCCTAGTCGAACCACTAGTACCATCCGATGAAGACGACGACATGTCTTTCCCTACAAAACCATCAACAAACCATCAAAAATTTAATGGAAACACAAACCAAATCATTTTACAAAGAAAAAGGACCTATTTTAAATATTTTTTCCATCGGTAAACACAAAAGCTACCATGCAATACAAGATAAGATTCTATTTCTCAGCGTTTTCGTCTACACATTTTCATATAGGAAGCAGGCAACATATGGCAATTACTTCTTCTTGGAGTTCCATAACTCAGCCCAGGACTGGAGACTAATTAGGGCTGCAAAAGGGATGTCCGAACAAAATAATGGTAAAAGAAATACATGCATAAATTACTTCCTGACTGTTCAAAAATATTTTCTATCGGTAAACAATGAGCTGCCGATAGAACATAACAATTTTTCTATCGGCAAACACGTGAGATACCGATAGAAAATAACAATGTTTTCTATATATGGAATTTTGTTGATAAGCCACTATTCACTGTCATCACATAACATTCTCAATGATTTTTTATACTAATATTCATGGGCCAGCATTATTATTTCACACGTAAATATGCACACAAGCATCTAAGTGCCACTGTGCATAATCTGACAAACCTAATGCTAATGGAATATAAAGATATTGAAGTAACACAGAAAGTAGGTCACAACCAAAAAAGGAAGTCCTGATGACTTGCATACAGGTAATGCAAAAGATAACCAAGAGATATGCATTTGAAACATATACATCGAAGACCCATCCACATTGCCATATATTCATACCAAGTGAGTACGTACATTGCATGCCTCATGTCCTTCCAGATCCAAAGTTTTAATAGTACGTTGTTCAGAAATATTTTCTATCAGTAAACACAAGAGCTGCCGATAGAGCAGACAAATTGTTTCTATCGGCAAATACAGGAGATACCGATAGAATATGTGTACGAACAACTCCAACATATAATGTGCATTACATGGCAGTTGCATACAATTGATCACACATACAACAGTATAGATAAGTTAAAATCTCAAAATAGGTTCATTACAGCACTGGAACATATTATGTCAACCCTAATTTAAATCAACATTGCCCGCGGAATGTACATAATCCAACACAATAGGGAACCCTAGTGTAATTGCAAAACTCGAAGAATTAGTACGTACAAAACACTAGGATCAAATAAGGAAGATGCTGGAAATAGAACGACGAATTAGGGTATTTACGGCGATCAGTGCTGGTGATGGAGACGCAGTGTAGAACGCAGTGGCGGCCGGCGAAGGACGAAAATAAGAACCGGTGGCAGTGGCGAACCAGTGTCCAGCCGGCGATCGTCGTGTGGGAGAGAGGAAGTGAGTGGTCACGGCGGAGGTTGTGGTTTTCTTCGCTCTCGAAGAGACGCAGTGCTCTAGGTTGGAACTGTTCGACTGGAGGGAAACTCAAGGGCCATGTACGAGTAATAAAGTAGTGTATGACCTTTTCTATCGGTACAACAAAATAATACCGATAGAATTATATCCGTTTCTATCGGTACAACAAAATAATACTGATAGAAAAAGTAAATTTCCTGAAAAATATTTGAATTAGTGGATTCCTTTTTTCTATCGGTATAAACAATAAATTCCCGTGAGACCAATTTTCCCCAGAAAATTTTTTTAATTAAGTTTACGAGATTATAGTATTGTGTTCCATTTTTCTATCGGTAAAAACAACAAAATACCGTCAGAAAATGAGAAGGTAAACACAATTTAACATCAAACAGACCGTGCTTGAAAGCTGCAGAATGATAAAGAAAGTGGGAAGATAGCCGGAAAATTGGAAAATTGACATCAAAAGAAATTGTTCATTCATTATTGTTTTATCACTTAAAAAAAAATTAAAACCCAAAATGCTAGGTCAAGGGGTGGTCTTAGCCCTGGCTGCATGTAGAATAGAGTCAGTTTGACTTGCAGCCAGGACACAGGACTCCTCTAGCGACAAGTTGTCCCTAGGATCAACTACTATTGCGTCGAGAAGGCCTGCGACCTCCCTCAGCTTCGCTATGGTATCCTTCATAGTCAAACCGCAGCCAGCGATGGTCATATCCGCGGCTTTCTTCTCCTCGCGAAGACGCCTCGTCCTCGCCCTAGCATTGTCACCATCCGTCTTCATGTGCTGAATACGCTGGAAGAGATCGTCAAGGTCAAGCCGTAGCTGAGTGTGCTTGTCCGTAAGGAGCTTGTGCTCCTCCTGGAGGGCCCTCAGTTCGGCCTTCACTTTGCCAGTGTCTTCCACGGCTCCCATTCCCTGTGCAAAGCAACAGGTCAAGAATGTAGTGAACATGGATTAACAATATAGGGGTAAACCCAGGAGATTTAGAGTTCTTACCGGGGAGGGCGTGGCTGACGATCCCATGGAGGTTGCCATTGTGAAAGAGAATATGAGGAGTCGAAGCGTTAGAGGATTAGAAAAACAAAAAAATACCGCGACGCATGGCGAGGTACTTATAGAATTTCCAAGGCGACGCATGGCGACACGGTTGAGAATTCAAAGCGCCAGAGTATTGTTCTATCGGTACAAACAGAAAAAAATCGTCAGACAACAAATACCGTGAGACTAACGAATTTATTCTAACGGTACAATATAATAATACCTATAGAATAAGTACACTTTTCGCAGCGAAACTTTCAAAGTGCCTGAGACACATTAAAGTAGCAGATGTCCTTTTGTATCGGTAGAAATAACAAAATACCGTCAGAAAAATTGATTTTTGGAGAGCTTAATTTGAAGAAGCAAGACGCTGCGATGATATTTTTGCAAGTGCTATTTGAAGGGAAGAATTAAGTATTTATAGGATAAAGGTACTGTACATGTTAGAACTCATGCTGTGGAGTAAAATTGAGATATATTAATGCTGTGAACTAGCTTATCATTAAGTTCTAAAGAAAATGTACTACCTGATGTATTAATGATAAGTTCCTCACCTTGCTGCAGAACTTGTGGGCTGTTTGCTTGGCATTTATCCCTGAAATAGAAATTAATCATCAATGGTTCTCAACCCATAATCCTTCTTCGTGGTCATCTCACAGATACGTTGCTTCATCGATATCTTCAGTACGGATAGATTGAATGTCCTCTAAAAATGGAGGTATTTCATCGAATTGGTTATACTCCTCTTCGTCGACAACATCTTCGACCCCAACAATACGTCTCTTGCTATGGAGGACAACATGCAAGTTTGGATTGGCCGGGTCAACGATGTAGAATACCTGTGTGGCTTGCTTTGCAAGTATGAATGGATCGTCTTGGTGTCCGACTCTACCAAGATCGACGAGAGTAAACCCGTAACTGTCAACTTGAACACCTCGATGGATTTTGACCTATTGGCATCGAAACAGGGGAATCTTAAGTAATCCGTAATCGAGCTCCCATATTTCGTCAATAGCACCGTAATATGAGTTCAGCGCCCTTACTGACCTGGCATCCTCGGAAATAGCAAACAGTGACACTCCGCTACATTGCGTGCTACTCTTGGCGTCTTGAGTTCTTGTGTAAAATGAATACCCATTGATGTCGTACCCCTGCCAAGTCCCTACAGTGAATCTTGGGCCTCTAGCCAACCATGTCACAGTTTCACTTAGGGAGCCCTCGGCAGCTCGCGTGACTCTTTCTTGGATCCACTCAGCAAATTTCCTGTTATGTTCCCTGCTGACCCAAACGTCTGACTTCGAAGGATTCTGTGACCGTAACATTACCTTGTGCTCATGTATGTATAGCTCAACCTCCGTCATGTGTTGTAAGACCCAAAAATGTGATTTTGTGTACACATCACGAGCGGGGACGATAGCTTTGAATCCAATCGTTCCGATGCCCTGAAGCCTACCCTCGTGTCGGGACCTAGGAACGCCAATTGGGTCAACCCCGGCTATATAATCTGTGCAAAATTCAATCACCTCCTCGGCGGCATAACCTTCCATGATACTCCCCTCGGGTCGACGACGAGTCCTTATGTATCCCTTCAATACACCCATAAATCTCTCAAATGGATACATGTAGCGCAGGCACACGGGTCCACAAAACTTAATTTCTCTGATAAGGTGAACAATCAGATGGACCATAACATCAAAAAAGGATGGAGAGAAATACATCTCGAGCTGACAAAGAGTTGTAACCACGTCGCGTTGCAAAGCGTCCAGTCCATCTGGATCAATTACCTTCGAGGACACAGTTGCGCCAAATATTCATATCAGAAAAATCTTCTAATTAAGCTCCACAGATGGAGGTAATGAACTTATAGTACGAGTGCACGTACTTACCTTGCAAGATATTGCGTTGAAGAAATAACATAGGTTTATGATTGTCTCTCTGACTTTAACTGGGAGAATGCCTCTGATAGCAATGGGAAGCATTTGTGACATCAGGACATGACAGTCGTGGGACTTCGTGCCAACTAGTCTTAGGTCCTTCATGGACACAAGTTTTTTCAAGTTCGCGGAGTACCCACATGGAACTTTAACACCGTGCAGGCACCGACAGAGTTCTATTTTTTCACTCTTGGACAACGTATAGCAGGCCGGCGGGAGGTATGTACGCTTTCCACTCTCTAAAGATGCAAGCTCAGTCCTTATCCCCATTTCCACCATGTCACGACGAGCTTTCACACCATCCTTTGTCTTTCCTGGAATGTTCAACAACAAACCAATCAAACTGTCACAGACATTTTTCTCTACATGCATGACGTCAATGCAATGTCGAACTTGTAAGTGCTCCCAGTACGGTAGATCCCAGAGAATCGATCTCTTCTTCCAAACTTTTTTTCTCGAGGTTTAGAATGCTTACCGAACTCAGCTTTGATGTCCTTCACGCGCGAGTAAATCTCCTTACCGGTCAGAAACACAGGAGCTGATCCCTTCTCAGGCTTCCTGTTAAATGATTTCCTCTTCTTACAGTACGTGTGATGCACCGGAAGAAACCTGCAGTGACCCATGTACACTGTTTTCCGGCAGTTTCGCATCCACATGCTCTTAGTTTCATCTAGGCAAATAGGGCAAGCCTTGGCTCCTTTCGTACTATACCCCGACAAATTGCCGTAGGCCGGAAAATCATTTATGGTGCAAAATATCAGGGCCCGCAAGATGAAATTCTCTTTCTTGTATGCATCCCACACCTGCACCCCCTCGCTCCACAATTTCTGTAAGTCCTCGATTAAAGGCGCTAGAAACACGTCAATATCATTTCCGGGTTGTCTGGGTCCTGAGATTAGTAATGCCATCATGATGTACTTGTGCTTCATGCATAACCAAGGAGGAAGATTGTAGATGCATAAAAGAACCGGCCAATTGCTGTGCCGACTGCTCATATTACATGTGGGTTCATACCATCTGTACTCAGCCCGAACCTTGTATTCCTAAGTTCACCGCCGAACTCAGCAACTGTTCTGTTGATGTTTCTCCATTGAATAGAATCAGCTGGGTGTCTCAGTTTTCCGTCTTGTTTCCGGACTTCAGCATGCCAACGCAAGTGCTTCGCAACTTTCGGATTTGCAAACAGCCACTTCAATCTAGGTATCACAGGCAAGTACCACACTGTTTTCGCCGGAGGTCCTTTCTTTACCTCGTGACGTTCACTGTCAATCCGGTCCCTACGCGTATACCTCGATGCGCCGCATCTTGGACAAACATGCAAACTAGAGTACTCGTTACGGTACAACACACAATCATTTGGGCATGCTTGTATTCTTTCGATTTCCATTCCCAACGGACACAACAGTTTTTTGGCTTGGTAAGTAGATCTTGGCAACTCATTTCCCTCTGGAAGCATGTCCGCTAGAAGATCTAATAGTGCCGTGAAACTCTTATCACTCCAACCGTTGCCTGCCTTCAAGTTATATAATCTCAGCACAGAAGACAGTTTTGTAAATGTTGCACATCCAGGGAACAGAGGCTTCTCAGAGTCAGCAATCAGTTTCTCAAATTCACAGAAGTCGTTTTCGTTGTAATCTTCCTCTACATCACGTAACATCTCATCTAGATTGTCATCATCATCATCATCTACGTGCACATCGGAATGAACATTATCACAATTCGGATGATCATCGATATTATTGCAATCCACATCCGAGTCCTGCTGATTGGTAGTAGTGGTGCTTGTTCCTCAAGTTCTTCGCCATGCCATATCCAACGGGTGTATCGCGCGTTAAAACCACGACGAATCAAATGACTCTTAATTTGATCAGAGTTGCTAAATCTCTTCAAGTTCATACAATCTGTATAAGGACAGAGCATATTTTTCTCTCCCTTCCTCTCCTTTTGTTGCTCAGCAAATTTAATAAACTCATTCACACCATCCAAATAATCAAAAGTAGTACGTTTTATTCCATACATCCAATATTTCCTGTCCATCTACAATTAACAAAATTTAACGAGTCAGCCATGCATGCATGAAACCTGCCCAATTAAGTTATGTATATGTACATGTACAGCCTCTTACAACAGATGTGTTGAACCTTAGCCTGACGAAATTAACACTAATTAACCTAGCTAACTACACAATACAAGCTAGTTAGCTCCTAAAACATGACGCATTTCCAGCTACCTAGCTCCCAAGCTTAGAGCTACAAACTTGGAACTACACAATACAGCTAGCTTGCAAGTAGAGAGGGAGGGAGATCTAGAGGGAGAGAGAGATAACTGTCGACAATTAATCATACCTTAAAGAGAGGGGCACAATCAACTTCCCTCCAGCTTGCGCTGATCACCCTAGTAGTGTAGCTGCGAGCGTGGAACTTTCATCACAAACAGAGGGACACAGAGTGCAACAGAACAAATTAAAGAGCAGCTCAGCAATGGTCGAGTGGGGTTTTCCTTATAATGGAGCTTTTTCTAACGGTAAATACATGAAATAACCGTTAGACTAACTAAGGTAATTTGCCTCTCACATATTCTATCGGTAAAAATACACATATACCGTTTGAGAATGTACATTACTGAGCAAGTGCAGGCCTTGTTCTATCGGTAAATATGTGTCTTTACCGTTAGATGATGCATGACACACGAACATGAGTTTTTTTATCGATAAATATGTGTATTTACCATTAGAGGAGGTACTTGTATGAAACTGGGACACACATGACACCAGTTCCCACATCCAAGGAATCATATCAATGTAACATCAAACAAATCTTACATCAAACAGATCTTACATCAAACAGATCTTAACTAGAAGATAAAGCAATATTTCAAGAAATGCTAATTTGTGGATTAACTAGGAGACACAAAAATATTTTTCTTAGGTACTTGGGACTTCATCTTGCCAAAGAAATTACACATGCCAGTTCACAAATTCAAGTGCATGTCTGAAACAGCAGTACAAATACACACCTACCTACCAATACAATTAAATACACAAATACTCGCTACACATTCAAGTTCATGTCCCAATTAGCAATACATGATACACAAATATACAACAATTCACACATTCGATCTATATTAGAAGAGCCACGTCTGAAATTAACAACAGATCACGACGAGGACCGAGTGGCCCATACATTTTACATAAAAGAGAACCTTTGTAGGTTACGACAATGCAACTAGCGACTACAAGTTAGACCTGATACATCACAAATCCATTCATCCAAAACAGCAAATGTCTGGACCACATTGGACTTAACCATAGGAGTTCAGTTCGAAGACGCCTGAGGAGCTGGAACTGCCGTCGACTTACATTTGTACGTATTGGTGATTTCCTCGGACTCAAACTCGATCAACTCAACTCAACACAACTCCATTAACAAAAAGAACCGACCTTCCAAGATGTTGTTCTGTGTAGTGATGGTGTAGAATGACTGTGCAAATAACAACAATTCTTCTTCTCCAAGCAGGTAAGCATCTGGCCACAAGCTGGTGCATGCAAAAAAATGTAAGATGCTTTCTATAGGTCCTGATTTGAGAAACACGCAGGGCTTAAGGATCTTCTCGACCGAGCCAACCAAGATCTCGCCCTTCAAATCCTTCCAGCTCTCGACGGTGATCTTCACCGTTTCTTTCGCCAACAAGCCAACGTAGGCAGCGTACTGCGATGAAGAACCGTGAAATACGTTGCCCCTCATGAGCATCATCCAAGGACCTGCAAAGATCATAATAATATTGAAAAGAAGACACATCAAAATGAAGGATACAGAAAAAACAGAATAATTGCCATAATCGGATTAGAATGATTTACGTACCTTGCTTGGGATGCCGAAGTCTAGAGGGCGTCGATGGAGGTGCGGAGGTGCAGCGGTCGCCTGTAGAGGTGGGCCGGCCGTCCATGGAGCTTACGGGTTAGGACTACGAGCCCCAGATGAACTGTGAGAATGAAGAGACATACCCCTGTATTTATAGTACTAGATAAATTCTATCGGTACAAAAACCGCATACCGTTAGTCATTTTATATATATTCTATCGGTACAAAATAAATTACCGATAGAAAAAAAACATCTGTAGAAGTCGAACGGCTCTATCGGCACAATAAAAATTACCGATAGGAATTTTCGTCCATACTCTGTCGGTATATACGTAATTACCGATAGAATAATACTAGTTGTAGAAGGCGAACAGTTCTAAAATATTTTTGCTATATTCTAACGGTATAAACATTCATTACCGATAGAATAAAACTATTTGAAGATGAACAGTTCTAAGCAATTTTCGATATAGTCTAACGGTAAAATAATACATTACCGATAGAATAAAAATATTTGTAGAAGGCGAACGGTTCTATCGGCACACTACATATTGCCGATAGGAATTTTTGTACATATTCTGTCGGGATATACATACAGTACCGATAGAATAAGACTAGTTGTAGAAGTCGACCAGTCCTATCGGCACACAACATTCTCCCGTCAGTAATTATGCATCTCTTCTAACGGCAAATATGTTCAACACCGCTAGAGTAAATCATAGTATTTATTCTATCGGTAAGTTTCTTACAAAATGATAGGAAAAATACACCCGTTGGCCTTTTATGGCCGCGAGGTACATTTTCTATCGGTTTTCTACTAAAGCGCAAATAACCGATAGAATATAGGGGTTAGTAGACTGCATTTCTGTACTAGTGAGAGATAAGTTTTCCAAGAGAGGCTTTACCTTTTGACGTTCTTATCTCAAGTCGTCGCCGCAGTTGATTAAGCTGTGAGGTCGGGGTGAACCTTGATTTCCTTCCGTCACCGCATTGTATGGTTTCAGAAGGTTGATTGTCCTCTTATCAATCTCAGAGAAGGACATAATTGTGCCACAAAAGCAAAATTATTGATATAGCATGTTTCATTAGTACTTTTGCATACATTGTTAGGTCGAAGAGCATACCAGTGTTGTAGTCCAGGGTGTTGTCCACCACAGACAAAACCTCCCAAGATGGATGTTCCTTTCTCTTCAAGAGACTTATCCTATTCTTCACAAAGTTGCGAATGATATCTGGCGCAGTTAACTCCTAGTGGGCTAAGTGAAGAATTACCTGAGCCTGTTTCTGTAAATCCTGGCTCAGGATGGGGACAATGTTCATTTTGCTGGTCTTCTCTGGCCGATGGTTCTCGAACCAGGGGTTGCTTTCTGAAGGAATGGTGCAGTAAAACCATTTTTGACTCCATCCGTGCACGAAGTCCCGCAGAGGGAGAAAGGGATAGTCTTTCTTCCCCTTATGCGGAAGTAAATGCATCCAGCAGTGTTGACACTCTTTGACCATGCTGAGAAGTAGAATCACCGAAAATGATTTACACTTGGTAAAACTCCAACGAATGCTTCGCACAAATGCTGGAAAATTGCCAAGATTAGGATGGCATTGGGGTAAAGATTTACCAGTTTCAGCCCAAAAGGTGCCAATATATCTTGAAGAAACTTGCTTTCTGGTAGACAAAATCCACATTGCAAGAAGTCTTCGAAGATTACCAGTTCATTTTCATGAACGTCTGGGGTTTCTTCCTTTTTTCCCGCCGGTCACCAGTTGATCAGTAGCCATGAAGGAAGGATCTCCTCCTTCTCTAATGCTGCCAAGCTCTCGTCATCGCAAAAGTTTGATCTGGTCCACGATGCCTTTGTGATGATGAAAGTTTTAACAAAGATGAGAGCTTTTTTGGTGGCGGAGAATGCAGCGGCTAGGACTGGGGGTTTTTTGCGGCGATGCAGCTGATAAGCAAGAAGGGTTTTTTCCTTAGGCTTCTCAAGCACGGTAACTCCTTTTGTAGGCCCAACAACCCACTACCAGCTGCATTTAATTTTTTAATATTTCCTCTTAACAGGTTTTTTTCTCACGAATTGCACCCAAAAACGCATCGTTACCCTAGTGGAATTTGAACAAAATGCATCTTTTTTGGAAATCCAAATGTCATTTTATTTCAAATTCGGGGGGCTACGGTACAAGTGATTATATGGAATTTTTTGCGGTTTAAATATCCTATGATTTCAGGGTAATTTCGTAATTCTAATACTATTATGATCTCAAAGTAAATTCTGTGATCTCAATACTATGTATGGTCGCAATGCTATTCTATGACCTCAGTGCTTCTTGTGGTTGCAATGATATTCTGTGATCTCAGTGCTGTCTCTGTTCGATCATGGACAAAATACTTACTACCTGTGTATATTTTGGTCGCAAAAGTATTTACATGTAACCATTTTTCACACAGAGAATTTAAAAACTCCACCTGATGATTATAGGCTATACGTAATCATTAAAAAATAGGGAGTTAGGACGTGAAGAAAACGAATTTTATTTCTTGCATTCTTTGCATTGAAAAGGGATGCAGGCGACCAAAGTGTCGACCTGACCTGTGAGCAAATTATAAAGTTCCCCTAGAGTTAAGTTAATGTTGGGAGGATCAACACTAACTGCTCCAAGGGAGTCTGCGACGTTCCTCAGCCTGTCTAAATCGCTTTTCATTGAAATAAAACAGTGAGCCCTGATCGCGTCAGAGAGGTCTCTTTGGTCTTGCGCAAGGTCTCTCTCCTCGCGGGTCAGCCTTATTTCTTGACGCGCTATCTGAAGGCTCTCGGTCAAGCGCTCGATTACTGTCAGGGTGGTCTTGAGACAATGTTCTCGGCTGGCAAGGCGCATCTCCAGAACTTCTTGGTCCCCCTAGAGGGTTTTTCATAAAGTAGTTTTCTCTCCAAGGAGAACTTGGATCTTAGCAAGCTGTTCGCTGAGGACCCACAAAGCCTTCTCATCCTGTGAGACCAAGAGTTAGTCGCAGGATATATCCAACAAGGTTAAGGGTAATGTTTACCTTGGAGGCAGCAGATGGTCGAGAAACTGAAGGAATTGGCTCCAGAATGGTACCAATGTTCTTGTATTTTCAAAACAAAATTGAGCCATACGTAACTATGCAATTCAGTTAAGAGGTAGTACCAAAAATCTTACAACTTTGGTCCTGAGGAATTTGGTGTTAAAGACACTACTGGCACAATGGCTGTTGACACACCCGCAGATGAGTGTGGAACAAAAGTGTAGAGCAATGAGACAGTTTGATCGTCAGTCTTCATCAGTTTTTCCGATGAAGTTCTACTTGACAATCCAACATTGTCTCCAAAGGGGTTCTTTCGAAGATGAAGAATTGCCGAATACCTAAAGTATTTCAGAATGCATTACTCTGATGAATTCTACTAATAAGAATGAGGATTTGGATAGATGTTTTGAAGGGAGATTACCTTCAGAATCATCTTCGCAATGGTTTCTTCAATGTCTGTGCCTTCTCCATCATTCTCTATAACTCATTTCGAATTTTGGTTCGCCGTAGAGAATGAGAGAAGGGGAGAAGATCTGGAGTTGGAAGGTGCAAAGAAGTTCTAAGGACTTAGCGAGTGAAAACTTGTGAGTCTTAGAAACCAGTAAAGCTTGGCTATTTATAAGCACCGGAGGCGACGGTTCATATTCAACAGGTGCTTCAAAATCTTAAAACGCACTAACATTTGCCTCGATTGAGCAGTCAAAGATTCATGATTACCTATCAAGATGAACCCGAAGTTCTTCGCGGGGAATTAACCGTTGTGCGATACACAGTGTAACTGAAGAAGGCAAAGCGTCGGGTACTGTATCCAATAATCTATAAAAATTTGAAGTAATAACCTTCTTATCTCTTCAAATTTGGGGGCTAGCTGACGAAGATTATTACCCGAGCTAATCATTTATTTAATGTATCATGTCTAAGATACTTCGAATACGATATGATAGATCGAGTTCTAACAAAATATTCTAACCGCGGAGGTTATTTTCCTGCGACCAGAATAATGCGAACTCAAGACCAGAGTATGGTCGCAGGTGTCGACGATTTGGACTCGGGGTCCTCAGTCGATCTTATGCAAATTTGTGAGTTGCGGGACCTTTCAGGGAGCTTCTCCGGGAAGGTAGGATGAGTAATATCTGTAGGGGAACAAGAGAATTTATACAGGTTCGGACCCTCGATGGTGGGAGTAATAGCCCTACATCCTGTTATGATTTCACTATATGAGAAAAATGTTTACAATGGGGAGGAAGAGATGATCACAGGTGAAGATCTCTTCTATATTAGTATCTATCTAACTATGTCTAAGTTTTCAGGTTACTTGGACTCCTGGTAATGCTTGTATGCTTAATTGTCCCTTAGAACGTGCATTGACCACCTCTTTATACTGAACAAACGGGCGCCAACATGAAACGGCCTTGGACAGTTGCTAGGGTGTAGTTTTGTTAACCGCACTTAACTTCCACGCAGGCTTAACACGTGCAATCAAGGGATAACTGCACATGTTAACTTCCTGGCAGTTGTCTTCATATGTGGAGAAATCCTCATGATCCTCGGGATATGCCTGTTCAAAGGGTTAGACATTCTCGAGTTATTCTGGTCGCAAATAATCAACGACCTTCTGACCGCGCACCGTCTGTAGTCTTCTGACCGCGCACTATCTACAGCCTCATGATCGCGCAAGGGCTGTGATCATAAATCATCTTTGTGTCTGCGCCCTTCAGGTTGTCTGAGACCATAGCAATGGACTTATAGGCACACGTCTAATCTGATTCTGTCTTGAACCAGATGTGTATTATTTTGAACTAGCTCGGGTGATAATCCTCGTCAGTAGGCTATGCGCGATCAGGATGCTGTTTAGTGATTAAGTCTTCCGGTCACATTTCAAGCACTACCTGGTTCTTTCTCCCACGTTTGTAGACAACCGTCAGCAGGTTAAGGTATGCGGTTATCTATAACTGCATGTATTAACCGGCAAAGAGATCAGTGCAGTTGTACAACTATATAGCAGCAACCGTCCAAACTGCTTCACATTGGCATCCTTTCATCCAGTATAAAAGGATGACAGATGTACAGAAAAAAGAGATCAAGAGATCGAAGACTTGAACAACTCAAGTAGTAGAAAATAGACAGAATTATCGAGAGAGATTGATTAGCCTCTGTAACAATCTCTCTTCCCTGTAATACTCTCATACATAGTGAAACCGCCACAGGACGTAGGGCTGTTACTCAACCTTTTGAGGGCCCGAACCTGTATAATTCTTTGTATCCCTATTTCATACTTGTCTTAACTTACTTGATAAACACCCTGAAAGGTCTCACATCCAACTCATAAATTTGCGTAAGATCGACTAAGGACCCCGAGTCTGAATCGTCAACACCCGGCAATGGCGCAAAAAACTTGATCGCACCTAAAATGGTGTGATTTTGTAATACCGCAAGTGGACGGTCGATCGTTGAGCACTTGAGGGTTGAATTCCACGAGGAACAAGCGTATTTGTCTTTTAGGTTAATGGATCACTGAGTAAGTCTGAATGATTTTGGGGTTTGTTGGTCTACAACTAAATCTACTACTAAATCTATCAATCTAGGTTTTAAAGCAGTAAATTGTAAGTATGAAATTTGGGGTTTAAAAGCAAGAATGAAAAGCTAGGGTTTTGGGGGTTCCATATCCATCTGGCGTAATTCTATCCAAGGTCCGAGAATTGCAAGTTAATTTCAATTGTTTTCTAAGACAGATTAAGTTTGCCAGTACAATCGTTGGTACAATGGTCAGAGGATCACTTCCACTGTTACGTTTGGCGAGAGCCTCTCTCTTGTTCAGGATCCCGCGTCAAAGTGCTAAGGACTCAAGAACTCCCCTAAATTCTTGTTAAGGCTCAACTATTATGTCTATTGCCGAAACAAGAATTTAGGGTTTAGAGGAAGAAAACATCAAGAAATAACTGCAACACTTTGGATTGAAACCAAGGAAGAATCACACCTTCCGGATTAGGTCATCCTTAACCCTAGAAGGGATCTACTCGCAAAAAGCCATTAAAATACTAAGATAATAAGAATTAAATAAAAACTTACTTGATTGCTGGAAAATTGAAGTTGCCGTCCTTGCCGACTTACAAAAGCAGGAAAAAATAGAGAATGGGGCTCTTTTAAGAAAATTAAACTAAAAAGTAGCTAAAAACTACTACTAAACCCTAAAGAAAACATGTCTAATTGAGCCAAAAGTTTATCTATTTATAGTACATAAGTCCTAGAATCATCCAATTACAACTCAAAACTTGTTTAGGAAGGAAACTAACTCAGATTTGGACTGCGGAATGCCTTAAACCGACTAACAGGTCCGGGCACGTGTCAAACGGACTAACA
Organism: Pharus latifolius; assembly: GCA_019359835.1. Classification (NCBI taxonomy): domain Eukaryota; kingdom Viridiplantae; phylum Streptophyta; class Magnoliopsida; order Poales; family Poaceae; genus Pharus; species Pharus latifolius. Next base: position 68,541,428 of record CM033324.1, read on the forward strand.
GGTCTATTTTGGATTCGGGATTCGGGTTTCAGATTTTGGATCCAAATCCTTGCTTTTCAGATTTTCAACATTTTATTTCTCCACTTTGTTTCCTATCCAAACGATATCAAAATATCTCCAAATTTGGAACATTTGTTCCCTAAAACATGATGTACACACGCATGAAAGAGGATTGTAAAAATGTTACAAAAAGTCACATAAAATGACGTATCAAAGGAATTTTAAGCATCATTTTGCACGTTTTCAATACAACACCTAGGGTAAAATTCTACCAGGTTAAGACTTATCATGCATCTTCAGGATTTCCTTCTTGTTGTGTAGCATGTGCATTTTGCCCCTGAGGTGGAGCTTCCAGGTTTATGACCGCAACTCAGAGTTGCTGCAGTTCATCAATGACGGAATCATACCATCCCTTAACAAATGTTCAGCTCGAGTGACATAAGATTTGGATTGATTGAAGAAGTGGATCTGTTTCCTGCCATCGGTTAATGTATAAAAAGACAAAATATGTGGAATAAGAAATATATGTGGGATCACTCAATCTCACCTACTCTTACCAATCCAAAGTTCTTATACTTTCCTGGGGAATGCTGATCAGTACATTCCAGCAATAATCAGTGGGGCTTATTAGAGACTGATGTGGCGAATTCACGATAAGGTCTTTATGTTAACAAGTGGATTTATTTGTGAAGTTAGGTTAGGTAACAAACGATATAATCTGTAACTTAGCAATGCAAAAATTGAATAATCCGATAGTATAGCAGTCCTAAGTTGTTGATCACAAGAGAGATGATATGCAAAGGATAAATCAACAATTGTACTACTTAGAGCAAATTTTCTTTAAATAGATGATATTTGACCCAAAGGATGGTCAATGATGATCAGGATATATATATCTTCTTCTTCTTCTCTTTTTTTATAACTCTTCAAACACTAAACGAAAGGCTCAGACTTGAGGCACCAAGATTGACTCGACTAGCAACAAGAACTAAACCATGGATTAAAACTCGATAATGCAAACTAAATTAACAGATTAAAATATGAAGCTGGGTGATATATTTTTGTTGGCAATTTTCTGGACTCCAGGACTGAAAAACCTAAACTACTAATCAACATAAATAAAGAAAAGATTCTACCATGGACACTGAAGCTCTGATACCAACTGATATGAACACACTAGTGAAGGATGCATTCACAAAGGGTGGCTCAATCTTCACGACGTAGAACCTAGATAACTAGTATCTGAAGATACCTGGATAACTAGTATCTGAAGATGCATGGATAACTAGTATGACCTGACGAAACGAGATAGCCAACCACTTGTAGAATAAGGACCTGCATATTAATGAATTCGCCCAACCACACTCTGAATTATCTATCCACACGGCCACGCACGGATCGAGCAATTCCGGAGGAAATCACAAGAACAAAGATGAAGATATTCAACTCTCAACTAAAACTAAGGTTTCAATCTGAAAATATTAATATCAATGTCTTATGTTAAAAACTATGACCATGCCTCTCTTTTCTAGAGGGTGGTATTTACAAAAGATAGAAGATTTAAACTAGAATTCTAATCTGAATCTAATTCAAAATGGAATAAAAATCCTAATGTACTATAAAGATGAAAGAAGTCCGGAATCAGTCTTCTCGGATTCGGACTGGACTTTTTCCTTCCATGCAGTCGTTACTCTTTTGGGTCTCTTGGTTGCATACGATGTCCAAATTTAATGATTCTTGATTTGTTTGAAAGCTCTTTTAAATTTCTTTCCAACAAGTACTCACACGACCAACTTGGAAATCTGTGCTGAGAATGGAGCTTGGTCGAAGTTGTTGATCGATGCTTGGTCGGCAGACTGCATGCCGAGCAGAGTTCTTTGGTTATAGAGGTTGTAATCCTTGACAGAATTGAGTGATCTTGGACTCGCTGGAAATCTTAGGAAATTCTCTTTCCACTCAGTAGGTGCACGACCAGATTCGATGAAGTTCTTTGGCCCATACATGGCTATGTCCTTCCTGTTATGCTCTCCCTCTTTATATTTAATCAATGTTAAACAAAAGCTATTAGGTAGCAGTATATTCTTATCATAATTTAATTCTTTAAGGAACAAAGTCACCTGTTGATGTAGTTGTGTGGCCTTTGCTCGAGTGATTGGTCATTTATATTCCTCTGGTCGAGTGCTAGTGCTAGGGATGTCCTCATCACCCTTATGGTCTACTAGATTTTTAGATGTTCATGCAACTAGATCTCTAGGAATAGAATTCTACGCCTACTTAGTAATGTGGGTTGGAACACACTTATAGGAGTTCCAATTCTGACTTTTTGTGAAGTCGTTTGGGAGATTATAACCTCCTTCGAACAAAACACTATATGTGTGCCTCCTGATCAACCTGAAGGTGTTAGATTTAGGTTTGTAATGTAGATTATGATTATTCAATACATGAATTTGCAAATCTATTAGGGTTAAAACCCAGGAGAACTTTTCATGCTTCTATTATATGCTCTCCGAGTAAAATTTGGAGTAATATAGCTGAGGAAGGGAAACATCTTTTTCGACCCAGTAAATCAAAGGCCGCCAAAATTTGTAATCCCGCCTTTCGTTATTTACAGTGTCTCATGGCCGGGACAATTTTGAGCCATGACAGTAATCAAGATAAAGTTTTCGAAACCGAGGTCAAATTTTGTAGGCAATGTTAGGCAAAATTCATATTTCATCAACAGTCTATTTTGCCCATTGTCTTGAAAGTATCGACAAGGATTTACGTAAAACCTCACCCATAGTCTTAGGTGGCTTAATCACTCACATAGCATCCACCTTAGGCTTTAATGCTACTAATTATCAAGAATCTGTGCCCGCAGCCACCCTAGACTTGAATGCATTATTTCAATGGGGTTTTGTAGGATGGAAGAGAATTCTTTTCGTTGGATTATTAATGGAATTCCTTCTATCTTTTTTCCCAATATTTCTCAAACTTGCTTATCTAATGAGAAAAATTGGAGAATGCTTCCATCTAACTCATCTGATCCTAGTTCCTCATGCACTGCTAAGTGTAACAAACTGGCAGCGACAGATATTGCCGCTCTACATGCTTCCATAGAGTCCTTGTACACTAGTCTCTCTGACTTTAGGTCGGAATTTGCATAATACAGGGCTACGATGGATTCCAGGATGGATCACGTCATAGGCCGCCTGGATCGCCTCTATGACTATCATGTACATGTAGGCCACATCCTCCCGGATGGCACATTTCCAGGCGCACGTACCCACTATGGGGACCATCTTCACACCCACGGACTTTCCCCACAACCCTATCCACCACCTACCTATCCATCCTATACATTGCCATAGTTCTACCATTCTCCTCCACCGGCTTCCGACGAGTGATCTCCAAGGTACGCAAGTATTTATTTTTTTCCTTATCTTTTTTGTTTCTTTTTGTTTTTGTTTTCAGGTTTTCACTTGCGACGCGTCGGACTGCACCATTGGAGTTAAGTGGACCACCACATCCTCTTTCACTATGGCATCTTCCACAACATCCACCTCCACAAACTACGATCGCAAACGGTAATCTGTATATCTCTCCATGCATTGAGGACAATGTCTAATTTAGCTTGGGGGTGTTTACTTAACCATTTGCTTAGTCTTCAGTGAATCATCATTCCACCACATTCCATCATAAATTGAAAAATAAAAAAAGAGAGATTTATCACTTGGAATGCTTGGTTTTGAATATGATCTTTAATCTATTATTTGATTATTCTATCACATCTTTGCATATGATCCATTGAACTTAGCTCTCTTAAAAATTTCCATTGCTTATGTTCAGTTTTTATCTTAAATTGACCATTAAAGCTTGAACTTATCTATCAAACTGTATTTGACTTCTTCCAAATTGAAGATTTCTAATAAACTATTTTTTGGAATTAACTCTCTTATGTCACTTTTTATGCCTAGATTGCTAACTGCCCTTCTCTTTAAGAATAAAAAAAGTGTAAGATTAAAGTATAATCGACCCACTGGGGGGAGGCGGTGGTGAATCATCGACCAACTGAGGAAGGGAAGATTTACTTAACTTATGCACACAAAAAAATATTTTTAATAAAACGGCTGCTTAAGATGCAGCTTTGTCTATTCTCGTGTAACATATATGCGACCCACTGGGGGGAGACGGTGGTGAATCATCGACCAGCTGGGGAAGGAAAGATTTACTTAACTTATGTACACAAAAAAAATATTTTAATAAAACGGTTGCTTAAGATGCAGCTTTGTCTAGTCTCGTGTAACAGATATGCGACCCACTGGGGGGAGCCGATGGTGAATCGTTGACCAACTGGTGAAAGGAAGGTATAGAGAGCATTGAAATTGCTTACAGGGGCTCAGGAAACTGACAAAGCTACATTTCTGTAAGTGCACTTAAGTAAGTGTCTTCAACGGTGTCTCCTCTAGCCACGACGGAATGATCTAGTAAAAACATTCTGGCCAAGAGCACGAAAAAGTTGAAGAAAAATAAAAAAAAGTGAATAAAGAAAAATAAAAAAACAGAAATATAAGATCCTCCCGAAGGTGTGATTTTTCCTCAGTCTTTATTTCAAGTTTTGGAGTAATTTCCTGATGTTTTCTTCCTCCAAACCCTAATTTCTTGTTTCAACAACAGACGTAACAGTTGAGTCTTAACAAGAAATTAAGGGAGTTCTTGAATCCTTAGCACTTTGACGCGGGATCCTGAACAGGAGAGAGGGTATCGCCAAACATGACAGTGGAAGAGATTCTCTGACTGTTGACCCAGCGTCTCGAACTGAAAACTTAATTTCTCTTGGAAAACAATGGAAATTAACTTACAATCCTCGGATCTTGGATAGAATTACACCGGATGGTTATGGACTCCCGAAACCCTAGATTTTCATTCCAGCTTGCAAACCCTAGATTGATAGTTTAGTTGTAGAAAAAACACACCCACAACTCGTTTAGACTTAATCAGTGACCCATTAAGCTAGAAAGGAGAATACACTTGTTCCTCGTGGAATTCAACCCTCAAGTGCTCAACGTTCAACTGTTCACTTGTGATTATTACACAATCGCGCTCGACCGTTTTGGGTGCAATCAAACACGCCACGTGTCCTAGTCGTGTTTGACTAAGTTTCGGTCACAACACGTGTGTGGCCACGACTGCGCCACGTGTGCTGGTCATGTTCGATTCAGTTTCCTCAACTTTTACTGGTCGGTTTTGGTCAGATTTGATAGGAACTGGTTGAATTTGGTCAGTTTTAACTAGATTTGGTCAGTTTTAGTGGTATTTAACCAGAATTGGTTGGTTTTGGTTCGTTTTAGCCAGATGATCATAACTGGTCGAATCTGGTCAGTTTTGACTCAAATTCATCTATTCTCGCACTGTTTGAACCAGACTTCGTCGCCTACACGTCAAGGAGTTGTTTTTGGGCATGTTAACCCATGTACTATAAATAGAGAAGCTTTTGGCTTAATTAAACATGCTTTCTTAGATCTCTTTTCTTAGGTTTAGAAGCCATTAGGGCTTAGTTTTAGTTTAGTAGAGCCCCTTCTCTATTTTTCTTGCTTTTGTAAGCCGGCAAAGACGACAATTTCATTTTCCAAGCAAACAAGTGAGTTTTTTTTAATTGTTATTTCTACATTATTATGGCTTTTGCGAGTAGATCCCTTCTAGGGTTAGGGATGACCTAATCTGGAAGGTGTGATTCTTCTTTGGTCTTTATTTTAAGTTTTAGAGTAATTTCCTGATGTTTTCTTCCTCTAAACCCTAAATTCTTGTTTCAGCAATAGACATAACAGTTGAGTCTTAGAAAGAATTTAGGGGAATTATTGAGTCCTTAGCACTTTGACACGAGATCTTGAACAGGAGAGAGGCTCTCACCAAACATAACAGTGGATGCGATCCTTTGATCATTGTACCAGCGATCGTACTGGTAACTTAATCTGTCTTGGAAAAGAATTGAAATTAACTTACAATCCTCGGACCTTGGATAGAATTATGCCGGATGGTTATGGAACTCCCGAAACCCTAGATTTTCATTCCAGCTTACAAACCCTAGATTTATAGCTTTAGTAGTAGAATTAGTTGTAGAAAAAAAAAACCCAACTCGTTTAGACTTAATTAGTGATCCATTAAGCTAGAAAAACGAATACGCTTGTTCCTCATAGAATTCGACTCTCAAGTGCTCAACGTTTAACCATTCACTTGCGGTTTATTACATCACATCGCACTCGACCGTTTTGGGTGCGATCAATCTACTCACAAAAAGCCATAAGAATGCAGAAATAATAATAAGAATTAAATAAAAACTCACTTGATTGCTTAAAAATTGAAGTTGCCGTTCTTGTTGGCTTATAAAAGCAGGAAAAATGGAGACGGGGCTCTACTAACAAAATTGATTAAAAGCCAAAGAAACTGAATCGAACATGACCAAGACACGTTGTGTGTTCGTGGCCAAACACGTGTTGTGACCGAAACCGAGTCGAACACAACTAGGACACATGGCACAATCCCGGCAAAACCGTGTCATCAACAACTGCCAAGCCGTTGTTGTGGTCAATTAGGACTCTTTTTGACCACGTGCTCGTATTCGACTGGGAGTCTTTTCGAGCAGTTGTCTTCGAGTACAACTCCTTTTTTTTTGGTCACATGTTCGAACAGGTCTCTTTTTTTCCCAGCCATGTATGGATAAGGTATTTTCCCGCCAAAACATATTCGACCAGGTCTTTTGTCCGACGAATACTTGACTAGGACCTTTTTGCTTCTACTTTTGGTTGTCTTGGTCGAATTGGTTCCAAATGTGGTCGAAATCCTCTCAAATTTGGCAGGTTTGATCCCTGAAACATGGTGAACACAACCATGAAAGCAATTTGTAAAAATAATGAAAAATTATGCATAAAATGTCACATCAAAGAAGTTTTAAGTATGATTTTACATGTTTTCAATACTAAATGTAGGATAAAATGCGACTAATTTAGCACTTATCAAATTCCCCAAGCTAGCATTTTGCTTGTCCTCAAGCCAAGAATGTGAATGATTTTTCCAACAATTGGGATGCCTTGGTTTATCTAATTTTCAATAAACAACTTTCGATAATTCACATCACATTTATTCATATGAGGCAATTGATCTAAACAATTTAAATCCTCCAAATGAAAATATTCAGCTTATCAAATTTCAACCTTAGAAAAGAGAGAGCTTAATCATTTAAATCATCTTGACAACTTCTTTGATATAGAATTTAGAACAAACCATAGCTAAAGAAAACACTCGTTATGATACAATTTAAACAAAGTTTGCTAGATTGCCCTTTTTAGAGAGAAATTAAAACACTTTTATTTCTATTTTTTATTTATTTTTCTTCAATTTTTTCATGCTGTTGGCCAGAATGTTTTTACTGGATCCTTCCATTGCGGCTAGAGGAGACACACCTGAAGACGCTTACTTAAGTGCACTTACAGAAAGGCAGCTTTCTCAGTTTCCCACCTTCCTTCACTAGCTGGTTGACGATTCACCACCGCCTCCCCCCAACGGGTTGCATATACGTTACACGAGACTAGACAAAGCCACACCTTAAGCAACCGTTTTACTGAAAATATAATTTTTTTGTGTGCATAAGTTAAGTAAATCTTCCCTTCCCCAGCTGGTCGACGATTCACCACCGCCTCCCCCCAGTGGGTCGATTATACTTTACTCTTTGCACCGTATCAAATTATACAATGTGAGAGACCAAGTAAGTAAGTTGAACTCGGTCAATTCTTTTAATTCTATATATTTCTGAATGGCCTAGAACGTTCCGTCGAGCGGGACGTTAAACCAACGCTATCCGGGAGGCAACCCAGTTACCCAAACTCTGATGGTTGATCCACACGGTACAAGAGTTTTTCTTTTTCTTTTCCTTTTCTTTTTTGTTTTTCTTTTTAGGTTTTCACTTGCAACGCCTCAGACTGCACCATTGGAGCTACATGGACCACAACATCCTCTTTCACCATGACATCTTCAACAACATCTACCTCTAGGAACCACTACCGCAAATGGTAATCTGTATCTCTCTCCATATATTGAGGACAATGTCTGATCCATTTGAGACCTAGCCTTGTTTTTCGCACTAGGCTCACTCAGATGCTAATATGAAGAATAACGGGATCTTACTTGGAATTACAGAAACCCAAAGGTTGGTCGAAAACATAGCTCAAAGTAATTGCACAACTCTTTATTTCAAAGAGGCTTTACACGTCGAATGTTAGGATGCACTCACCTACGTCGACGAACTATGTGTCTAAGACTTCAATCTAGACTCGATGATCCGATTTGATTCGATGATTTGAAATAGAACTATTACAAAGTATTTATAGTCCAATCATATGAATATGTATCAGGTTCAATAACCCTAAATGTATTAGACTCAGACAACTAACTAAACCTGAATACGTAAGACTTAAGTATATGTATATTGATCGGATTATAATTCCGACCAGAGTTCGAATCAAGGTCGCGAAACCTTCCAAGGTCGCGAGTTGGCGACCACTGGATGAAAACTGGAGATGTGGAAATTGAGCTTGACCATCTTCTTGAGTGTACCACTTTGCCGCACGTGCTCGTTGATCTTTCCAGCAGATTCGAAAAGACTCACGTGTGCCACTACAGGTGGTAGTCACCTTCTTCTCCAAGATCACGTTGTCAGGTAGAGGTTCTTCTCGTTGATAGACCAAGTCTTCAATGGATGGTACTATGGTATCTGACTCATCATCCAGCATTAAAGGCTCGAATAGTTTGAGGCGTTCAACATTGACAACCAAGTAAATATCCATGTATGGAGGTAACTCGAGCTGACAAGCATTATTATCAACTTTTCACAAAACCTGAAAAGGACCATAACGGATGGGTTTAAGCTTTTTACCTTCACCTTTAAGTCTCTCCTTACTCAAATGTAGCCATACCATATCACCTTCTTGAAATTGAGCATCAACTTGGTGTCGATCATGTCAGGCCTTATACTTGAGTTGAGCTTTTAGCAAGTTCTGTTCAACCTTACCATGGAGTCGTTGAATACCTTCTAGGAACTTTTGTACTCGATCCTCATCAGAGGCTTTCTTGCTGTTCTGCGCTGAGGTAGGGATGATAAACTCCATGTCGAATGGTATCTGTGATAGAAATCCCAAACAGACCTCAAAAGGCGACTTTTAAATCTAACCATGCACTGCCTGATTAAAAGCAAACTGCAGGTACGCTTTCATCCCAAGTCTTCAGATGCTTAGAGTTATATCCTCTCAAGAGATGAACATCTGTTTGATTCACCATCTCAGTTTGACCATTAGTTTGAGGATGAAAAGCAGTACTCCTCTTTAGTTTTGTGTTCATCATCGTCCAGAGTGATCGTCAAAAGTTACTAAGGAATTGGGTATCACGATCAGACACAATAGAAGTTGGCAGTCCAAAATGTGTCCAAACGTGCTGAAGGAATACCCGAGCCACTTCTTCTCCCGTGATAGTCTTTCGACAAGGTATAAGAATAATCATTTTGGAGAACCGATCAATGACCACAAAGAGATAGTCGTTGCCACGTCGGGTCTTAGGCAATCCTCCCAAGAAATCCATGGATATGCTTTCCCATGGTCGCGATGGAACTAGCAAAGGAGTATACAAACCTAACTTTTGGTTTGCTGGTTTTGAGATGCTGCAAAGACCACAGCCTCAAACAAAACTAGCCACATCCTGCTGCATGTCGATGAAGATTTTGCCAAGTCTTTGTAACCCCAAAGTGACCAGCAACCTTCGATGTGTGTGCTTCTTGCATCCATTGAATTCGAGGTGCTCCACGAGGTATACAAAGTAAATCGCCTTTGTACAAGAGTCCTTCTCGACTGACGAACTCTGTAGGCTTCCCTGTTTCAAGCTCAGCCAGTGCTGACCGAAAATCAAGATCTTCACTGTACATTGTGGCATAGTCGTCATGACATGAGGGCTCGATCTGCATAAACGCTGATAAGCAGAGGGTCGTAACTGGTGGTCGCGACAACATGTCAGCCAGTTTATTGTGTACACCCTTCTTGTACTTAATCACCAAATTGAACTGTTACAGATACGACATCCACTTCATATGTCGAGCTTGTTGTAGCTGCGACTGAGTTTGCAAATATTGCAACGGTTGGTGGTTGGTGTGGACAACAATCTCTTTACCTAAGAGATAACACCGCCAATGCTTTACGGCCTAATGCAGTGCACACAACTCCTTGTCATAGGTTGGATAGTTTTGCTGAGCTCCCTAGAATAACTCGGAGTGATATGCTACCGATCAACCTTCTTGCATGAGCACCACGCCCATTGCATAACCTGAGGCGCCAATCTCTAGCTCGAATGGCTTTTGGAGATTCAGCAAAGCTAACACAGGTGCTTCACTGATCTTCCTCTTCAACAAGAGAAACGAGTCCTCATGTTTTCCTGTCCACTCGAAATTTTGGTTGATCCTGGTTAATGCATGCAACAGAGAAGCCACAATCGAGAAGTGTCATATGAACTTCCGAAGGTATTGGCATGCTCCCACAAAACTATGCACTTCCGTAACTATTCGCAGTCACGACCACTCACGACTCACTTTTACCTTATCCAAATCGATTTGCAACATACCGTTGCCAATCACGAATCCCAGGTATAGTAGATTTTGCTGGCCGAACTCGTACTTCTTATGGTTGAGGCGAAGTCAATGTTGTCGAAGCTATTTGAACACCTTTTCAACATGAAAGAGGTGCTCGTCCCACGAACGACTATAAACTAGTATGTCGTTAAGGTAAACGATCACAAAGTCATCGATGAACTGTCGCAATACATCATTCATAAGACGCATGAAAGTTGTCGGGGCGTTGCAGAGGCCAAACGGCATGACTAGCCATTTGAACAGACCTTGTCGCATTTTGAACACGCTCTTCCAAGTATCCTCCTCTCGGATGCTGACTTGATGATATCCTGATTTAAGATCCAACTTCGAGAAGACGGTTCACATGCTTCAATTGGTCCAACAGGTCGTCAATACAAGGAAGGAGGTACCGGTTCCTGATGGTGATCTTGTTCAGTGCTCGGTAGTCGATGACATACACCAAGTCCCATCTTTCTTTGTCACTAACACCACAGGTGATCCACAAGGTGAACTACTCGGTTGAATGACACCATCATTCTGCAACTCATCAAGTTGTCTTTTGATCTCTTCATTCTCCAATACCGAGTTGCGATACATACTTAGATTGGGAAGTGTTGCATCAGACATGAGCTGAATTTTGTGCTCGACTGGACGTTTCGGTGGATGACCCTAGGTACTTTCGAACAGGTCACTGTATTTCTCCGGCAGTCCCGACAAACAACCAGAATCTTCTCAGCACGCCAACGACAACGCTGCTCGAGTACTATCACTTTGACCAACCGGTCGAATCATAACAAGCACGTATTTATGACATGCATTGACGATTCTTTTGGCCTGATTTGCTGTAACCAAGTTCGTGGTGTTGATGTGAACGTCTCTACCAATCACGAACTTAACTCCGTCTTTAGTGAGCTCGTACTCTTGCGCTCGTCGATGGAAGTGGGCGTCTCGATTATATAGATATAGACTCCCAAAGATCACCTAATAGATATCAATAGGAACAGCATCGCATTGAACCTCATTGATATAATGAGTAGAGATCGCAAACTTCAGCACACACTGACTCATAATCTGTTGGTTCACATTGGTTGTAGACCAACCTAGCGGATACGGTCGCGGGTGTGTGGTTGTGTCCAAACCAAGTCACCAAACCAGTCCAGCGGAGACCAGATTTTTCTAGTTTTCGGGATCGAATATCACTGTGACCACTTCGTGCTTCACCTAGATATTGATAGTAAACAAGTCCTCCGTCAGGTGATGGTCGTTCGGTGTATCTGAACCTTTCTCCTTTGGCATTGCCATTAGAGACAAGGTCGCATCCGCCTCAATGACCGAATTCACTCGGACAATTTCTTCTGCTAATGGAGCTGTAGTAGCCGTGGCTATTCTTTTTCCTGTTCCGAACTTCTTTGGTCAAAGTTCAGGATGAAGCTTGAAGCATTTATCCTTGGTGTGTTCCGCGACTTGACAATGCTCGCAAAAGATACCCGTGCCCAGTTTCGAAGAGTTCTTCTTCGGACTCGGCTTTCTTTTGTCCACATCGCACTTTCCTTCGTGCTCTTGTCGCTGCGAGATTTGTTCTTCTTCTCAATCGCCATAGTAGTTGTGCTCGCGGTAGCGATGTCTTGGGCACCAAACAGGCTTAACTCAGCACTGATCGATTTTTGAAGTCCAGACGTGTATTTCTGAAATACCTAAGGATCAGACAGTGAGATGCCAATGATCATTGCTTGTCTCTGAAACTTTATCGTATAGTCCTGGACAGATTGGTCGCATCATTGGTACAATCGATGCCAACAATCCCATCTCTCCTCAAGGTAACCCATCGAGTAGAATTCTTGTCGTAGGAGTCACTTGAATTGACCCCATGCAAGGTCGTCAGCTTCACTACTGGCGACAAGGGCCATCCACCAAGTCTTGGTGTGGTCCTTCATCTTCAAAGGTGCGAACTTCACCTTTTGAGCGATACTGAACCCTTTCAAGTCAAAGTAGGTCTCAAGCTGGTCAATCCAAGAATCCAACTTCTCGGCATCGATCACCCTATCATATATGGGTATATCAATCTTAGTGTCGACCTTGAAAGATCCAACAGCAAAGGAGGTGTTGGCGAGGTCGTCGGCCTTATGGTCGTCTTCTTCTTCTTTGTCATCTGGCCTGCGCAAGTCTTCACCAGTCTTCACACCCGCAACCTTCCCTACTTTAGGAGGTATGATCATGGCCTGCTGCTTAATCCAAGCAAGCACAGTTTCCATGTCGGTAGAGAGCTTAGCCACTTGTTTGGCTAGGTTAGCTTGAAGGGAGGGATCGTCAGACATCTTCAGAGACGTGACTGTAGGACATGTCGATTGATCGCCTGGTGTTTCGCCGGAAGTTTTGTAACCTTGGTGAGTCTTTACCATCCACAAGACAGGATAGTTGCTCTGATACCAACTTAATTCGTTTGAGACCCAGCCTTGGTTTTCGTACTAGGCTCCACTACTACAGAAATGCAATCCACTAACCCATATCTTCTAACGGTTATAAGCAATCTGGGAAAAATCCGATAGAATAGGACGACAGCGGTGGAGAAGAGGCTTTTTACTATCGGTTATATACTGGTACACCGTTAGTGAAATGCAAACATTTTTTACTATCGGTCATTACTGTACCCAGCGATATAATATATGAAATAGTACTATCGGTTTGTCTTTCGCAACTGATAGTGAAATTACAGACTTTATACTATCGGTTCGTACTATACCAACCGATATAATAGAATAAATTTTACTATCGGTTTGTCTTTGGTAACTGATAGTGAAATTACGGAATTTTTACTATCGGTTACTACTGTATCCACCGATGTAATAGAGTAAATTTTACTATCGGTTATACAAAACAAACCGATAGTAAAATGACGTCATATAAACTAATGGTTATGACAGTGGAGACCTTAGTTTACTATCAGTTGTGTTTTTTGAACCAATAGTAAATTGTACAACTTATCTCGACCCCTGCTCTGCGCTCTGCATCCTCGATTCATTTCTACCGTACGTGCATCTACGCTCCAAGCTAGAGTGATTTGGAGAAGCTAGCTGAGAGGTTGATAATTCGATCCCCCTCGGTATTGTCACCTTCTCATCACCTCTCTCTCTCTCTCGATCACTCTTTCACACTCTCCCTCTCTCTCTACTTGCAATTCATTAAACTAGATACATGTAGCTCCAAACTAGCTAGAAGGCTAGGTTGGCTAGCTAGCTATAGCTTGCTGAAGTTAAGCAGCTAGCTAGCTGGCTCTTCCAATTAATGCATCAAGTTAATTAGGGTTTCATACATATCCATTTAATATAATTAAGCAGCTGTACACACATATGGCCTAGCTAATTGATGATGTTTCATGCATGCATGCCCTGAGTCATTAATTATTTATTTCAATTTGTCAATTTTGTGAAATAATTGTAGATGGACCGAGAATATTGGATGTATGGAATAAAACGTACTACTATTGAGTATTTGGAAGGTGTGAATGGGTTTATTAAATTTGCTGAGCAAGAAAAGGCGAAGAAGGGAGAGAAAGATATACATTGTCCTTGTATAGATTGTATGAACTTAAAAAGGTTCGGCAACTCTGATCAGATTAGGAGTCATTTGATTCGTCGTGGTTTTAACGCACGCTATACCCGTTGGATATGGCATGTTGAAGATCTTGAGGAAACGAGCACCGCTACCACTCAGCAACACCCGGAAGTGGATTGCAGTAATGATGATCATGATCAGAACATTGGTAATGTTCATTCGGAAGTCCATGTAGATGACGACAATTTAGATGAAATGCTACATGATGTAGAAGAAGATTACAGCGAAAACGATTTAGCTAAATTTGAGAAATTAATTGTTGATTCTGAGAAGCCTTTGTTCCCCGTATGTGCAAAATTTACAAAGTTGTCTTCTGTATTGAGATTATATAACTTGAAGGCAAGCAACGATTGGAGCGATAAGAGTTTCACGGCGCTATTAGATCTGTTAGTGGACATGCTTCCAGAGGGAAATGAGTTGCCAAGATCGATTTACTAGGCCAAAAAACTATTGTTTCCGTTGGGAATGGAAATCGAAAGAATACATGCATGCCCAAATGATTGTGTTCTGTACCGTAACGAGTACGAGGATTTGCATGTTTGTCCAAGATGCGGTGCATCGCGGTATAAGCATGGGGACAGAATTTATCACAATGGATATGATGAGGTAAAGAAAGGGCCTCCAGCCAAAACTGTGTGGCATTTGCCTGTGATTCCTAGATTGAAATGGTTGTTTGCAAATCCGAAAGATGCGAAGTACTTGCGTTGGCATGTTGAAGGTCGGAAACAAGACGGAAAACTAAGACATCCAGCTGATTCTATTCAATGGAGAAACATTAACAGAACATTCGGTGAGTTTGGCGGCGAAGTGAGGAATATAAGGTTTGGGTTGAGTACGGATGGTATGAATCCACACGGAAATATGAGCAGTTGACATAGCACTTGGCCGGTTCTTTTATGCATCTACAATCTTCCTCCTTGGTTATGTATGAAGCGCAAGTACATCATGATGTCGTTACTAATTTTAGGACCCAGAAAATCCGGGGATGATATTGACATGTTTCTATCACCGTTAGTCGAGGACTTACATAAATTGTGGAGCGAAGGGGTGCGGGTGTGGGATGCACATAAGCGAGAGAATTTTATGTTGCGGGCCATGATATTTTGCACCATAAATGATTTTTCGGCCTATGAAAATTTGTCGGGGTATAGTACGAAAGGAGGCAAGGCTTGTCCTATTTGCCTGGATGAAACTGAAAGCATGAGGTTATCGAACTGCAAAAAAAAAGTGTACATGGGTCACCGCAGATTCCTTCCGATGCATCACGCCAACCGTAAAAAGAGGAAGTCATTTAATGGGAAGCCTGAGAAAGGATCAGCCCCAGTGTTTGTGACTGGTAAGGAGCTTTACTTGCGCGTGAAGGACATCAAAGTTGAGTTCGGTAAATGTTCTAAACCTCCAGGAAAAAATGTTTGGAAGACGAGATCGATTCTTTGGGATCTACCATATTGGGAGCACTTACAAGTTCGACATTGCATTGATGTCATGCACGTAGAGAAAAATGTTTGTGACAGTTTGATTGGTTTGTTGTTGAACATTTCAGGAAAGATGAAAGATGGCATCAACCTTCACCGTGACATGCTCGACATGGGCATAAGGACTGAGCTTGCGCCGTTGGAGTAGGGAAAGCGGACATACCTCCCCCCGGCCTGCTATACTTTGTCAAAAAGAGAAAAAAACAGAACTCTGTCAGTGCCTATATGGTGTCAAAGTTCCATGCGGGTATTCTGCGAACTTGAAAAAACTTGTGTCCATGAAAGACTTGAAACTGGTTGGTATGAAGTCCCATGATTGTCATGTACTGATGACACAAATGCTTCCCATTGCTATCAAAGGCATTCTGCCAGTCAAAGTCAGAGAGACAATTACAAAGCTATGTTATTTCTTCAACACAATATCTGGCAAGGTAAGCGTGTACTCCTAGCAAGTTAATTAGCTCCATTCGTGGAACTTGTCAGATTTTTTGGATCTAAATATTTGCTGCAACTGTGTCCTTGCAGGTAATTGATCTGGATGGACTGGACGATTTGCAACGCGATGTGACTACAACTCTTTGTCAGTTGGAGATGTATTTCCCTCCATCTTTTTTTGATGTTATGGTCCATCTAATTGTTCACCTTGTCAAAGAAATTAAGTTTTGTGGACCCGTGTTCCTACGCTACATGCATCCATTTGAGAGATTTATGGGTATCTTGAAGGGATATGTAAGGAATCGACATCGGCCTAAGGGCAGTATCATTGAAGGTTATGCCGCCGAGGAGGTGATCGAATTTTGCACCAACTATATGGCCGGGGTTGACCCAATTGGCGTTCCTACGTCCCGACATGAGGGCAGGCTTCAGGGCATTGTAACGATTGGATTTAAAGCAGTCATCCCCTCTAGTGATCTGTATGCAAAAGCCCATTTTTGGGTCTTACAGCACATGACGGGAGTGGAGCCATACATACACGAGCACAAGGAAATGTTACGGAAACAGAATCCTTCGAAGCCAGAGATTTAGGTCACCAGAGAACATAACTGGAAGTTTGCTGGGTGGATCGAAAATAGAGTCCTGCAAGCTTCTGAGGGCAACGTAGATGAAGTTGTTACATGGTTGGCCAGGGGGCCTAGATTTACTGTAGGGACTTGGCAGGGGTATGACATCAACGGCTATTCATTTTACACAAGAACTCAGGACGAGAAGAGTACTATGCAATGTAGTGGAGTGACACTACTTGCTATTTCGGAGGATGCCAGGGCAGTAAGGGCACTCGACTCATATTACGGTGTTATTGAGGAAATATGGGAGCTCGATTATGTATTACTTAAGATTTCTCTGTTTCGATGCCAATGGGTTGAAATCCCTCGAGGTGTTAAAGTTGACAATTATGGGTTTACTCTCATCGATCTCAGTGGAGTCGCACACCAAGATGATCCATTTATACTTGCTGAGCAAGCCACACAGGTGTTCTACATCGTTGACCCGGCCAAACCAAAGTTGCACATTGTCCTTCACAGTAAGAGACGTATTGTTGGGGTCGAAGATGTTGTGGATGAAGAAGAGTATGATCAGTTCGACGAACTACCTCCATTTTTAGATGGAATTCTTCAATCTGTCCCTACCGAAGATATTGACGAAAATAGTTACCTGCGAGACGACCACGAAGAAGGATTATGGGTAGAGAACCATTCTTGACTAATTTGCAATATGTAAGTGACGTATATTACTTGGATCTTTAATCGAAGAATTCTTCAAATCATTTTTCAAAAATTCTTTGGGAAAACATACGTGATGCATTGAAAATCATTTATGCAAATTTTCATTTCAATTGGAGTACTTGATTTGAGAAATAATTGATTCTTTTCACAAATCAATATGAAAACTGCAAATTTTCATTCCATGATTGGTCTTTACTGTTAATTTATTTCAAAATTATTGGAAGTTGTTTGCATGTGGTTTCAGGTGTCTTTACAAGTGCAAAATGATGTACTGAGACCCATCTGTAATTGTTCTCAGGAAAACCCTTTAGGGTCAATAACACTGTATTCTACTATCGGTTTCAATTTCCAAACCGATGTGAAATTAATCTCTACTATCGGTTTATTGTTCATAACCGATAGTACTTCATATTGTGTTATGAGACCCTGTTCTACATTTTGGTTTGCTCTTGTACAGTGGATTAATTTACTATCGGTTAATAATCATAAAACCGATAGTGAAATACAATGCAATAAAGATCATTTGAACATAACTCTTGATTGTAAAATCCTATTTGGAAATTTTTTTTAGAAAAATATATTTCATGCAATGAAAATCATTTTTGTAAATTTTCATTTCAATTGGAGTTGATTTGAACAATAATTGATTCTTTTTACAAATCAATTTGAAAACTGCAAATTTTCATTCCATGATTGGTCTGTACTGTTAATTTATTTCAAAATTATTAGAAGTCATTTGCATGGGGTTTCAGGTGTCTTTACAAGTGTAAAATGATGTACTGAGATCATATGTAATTGTTCTCAGGGAAATCCTTTAGAGTCAATAACATTGTATTCTACTATCGGTTTCAATTTCTAAACGAATATGAAATTAAACTATACTATTGGTTTATTGTTCATAACCGATAGTGATTCATTTTATGTTATGAGACCCTGTTCTTAATTTACTATCGGTTAGTAATCATAAAACCGATAGTGAACAATGCCAACACTCCAAACCCTAACTTCCATTGTATTTACTATCGGTTTGGTGATTATGAACCGATAGTAAAGATTCATATATTAGGTTAACCTCGCACGATTTTCCCTCCAGTACAACTGATCACATTCCAAATACTCGCGTGCGGAAAACCCTAGCCTCCCCGAAGTCCGCTTTTTCGCTCCTCTGCGCCACCATTGCCGATCGCAATTGGGTTCTCCACCGCCTCCGGCCACTACATCGCGCCACCGCCTCCGGCCACTCCACGAACGACTGTAAGTGTTCTTGACCAAATCGCTCGCGTCAATTGCTTAAATTTATATGCAATAGTTCATATATGGTTCAATGGATTACAAATATAAAACTAGATGAAAAGTGCATGAATTACAAACTTGATAGCTATGAGAATTACAGACTTGATGAAAATCACTAGCAATTTGTCGTACAGTGTCGTCCACTATCGGTTTCTTCTTTAGAACCGATAGTAAATACCATAAACTGAATTTTCTGTTAATTATTTCCCATTTTCTAATTTTCATCTGAAATTTCAGTTCATTTAAATTTTAACAGACTTTATGTTCCTGCAGAGAGACTAGCATAGTTTGCACTGCTAATCTTATATATTTTCCTGAATACAAACTTGAGTACTATCGGTTTTAATTGGAAAACCGATAGGAAATATAGTATGTCATATCAGTTTGTTATTGTGAACCGATAGTACATTGAAAAGTCTGAATTTTGCAGAGTTCATATTTCATTTATGAAAAGAAATCAACTACTACTCAAATCAAATACATTTGAAATGAAAATTTAAAGAAATGATTTTCATTGCATGAAAAAAAAATTTCTAAAATTTTTTTCCAAATAGGATTAATTTTATAATCAAGAGTTATCAAATGATCTTTATGTTAAGCAAGAAGGTATCAGTTCGACAACCCTTTGCAAATTGAGTTTACAAATCCATTTTAAATCTATTTTGAAGACCATGTTGGTAGGAATTGATGATTTTTGACCTTTTGAATGAAAATTTGACATTTTAACAAAAAGAGGTGGTTCATCATTGCCATTCCATTTTAGTTATGAACTTTGTCATGTACCTTTCTTCATATTAATTGATGGTCTGTTCATGGAATTTCAGGTAAAGCCATGTCGGCATCTTCCTCGGCTGATAGTAGTGATTCGGCAAGGGCGAACGTAGATGACGCTGCCTCGTCCCAGCGCAAGAGGAAGGCACGAGTCACGACGATATTGTGCCATTTGGGCAAACGCGCGGATCTTTCATGTGAGTTCAACCAGTTCGGGAGACCGATCGGGAAGAACGCCGGCCAGTACGCTGCCTATGTTGGTTTGTTGGCCAAGGAAAGAGTGAAGATCACCGTCCAGAGCTGGAAGGACGTTAAGGCTGACGAGAGGGATAGGCTTGTGGCGGAAGTGAAGATAAAATTAATCAAAATCACTGAACTCTTGAGTAATCACATTCCCTTGGTTTATCCCAGAGATTAGGTAAGTCCTGCTTATATGCACCATTTGAAACAGGCCAAGTGGAACATCCCCGACGATGGTCCCAAGATAGCTTGCTTGAAGGACATGAACAACACGTGGAAAACCTTCAAGAGCATCATCGTCAGTACCTTCCTCGCTAAAGGCAAATCTCCATGCGAGAAGTACCCCTTCATAACGGAGGAGGTATGGGAGCAATTCACCCAACAGAAGGGGACCCCTGAGTTCAAGGTATGTATGGTTCCTTTGCTTGGTTACACCATTGTATACAGTAACCAGCGGTGCATTAATTTTCTTGTTTCTGGTATGAAGGCCCTTAGCGAGAAGAACAAGGCAATCTAGAGGAGGAACGACCACCCGCACCGGCTCGGCTCTCGCGGCTATGCGGGGAAGGAGGAGCAGTGGAAGAAGGCTAAAGACGAGGAGTCGAATTTCGTCGACTCCCCTGACCTACAACTCTCCGAGATCCGCGATCCGCGATGCAAGCTCTGGTGGCTGGCCAGTGGGACCGTGTCGACCACGGGGACTGTGGAGTTCCCAAACCCCAGGGACGTCGAGGTCGTGCAGCGACTCGTAAGTTGGCTAACTTCCTGGTTGGAATCATAAAGTGTGGTAGAAAAAACTATGATCACTAGTGTGCGCACAAGTTTGTATATATTTTTTCCTCACAATAGAGAGCTTTAAATGTAACAGATCTCTTGCTCGAAGGAGGCGACCGAGGGATTGTTCACTCCCCATAGGGAAAACGACATCCTTAACCGAGCTCTAGGGAACAAGGAGCATCCAGGGCGGACGCGAACCATGGGGGGTGTGGTGCCATGGAAGGAAGGCTTCTCGGAGCCCGGGCAAAAGGCGAAGAAGGCTCGCAGCTGGAAGGAAAGGGAATTGGAGCTGTCTCAGAAGATACGGTCAGATGTGACTGCACAATTCGTGGACATGTTCGCTCAAATGAACGAGAAGTATGAACGCCTCAGCCGAGTTGTGCAGTCCAAGGGTTTAGATCCAGCTGCCGAGGTCGACGCTGCCAGGCCGAGTAGTTGCGGCTCGAAGGTTCACGTGGATCCGGTGGACCTGATTGAGGTATTGCAACTCTTGAGCTATATATGCAGTTCGGTTGATGCCACTCCCGTTACGTTAGAACTGTTTCACTAACCTGTTATAATTGTTGCAAATTGCAGAAGCCAGAGAGCTATAGCCTATTGATAAACATAGGCGACAAACCTGTAGTGGTTGCAAACGGGGTCGTAAATCAGTCTTGGGAGGATGTCCGAATCCACTGCGTACCTCTGGAGCCTGGATTCGCAAAGGTACAGGTGGACATGGCCCTCCCGGGCTACAGCTCTTTTCCGTTGCCTGTCCCAACGGACGAAATGCGAACAATTGGCGAGGCATTAGGCTCGTACATACAGTGGCCCAAGAAGGGTGTTAGACTACAGGAGGTAAACCCTAGCCATTATAGCTTACAACTTAGTTAATATACTCAACTTGCAAAATCTAACTTATGCGTTCGTAACTTAAAGTGGACGATGGATACCAGCTCACTTCCTGAGGACACCACCCCCAGCACAACGCATGACCGAGCTCCTTCGGCCCACATGCCTCCTCCGACGGCCTCAAACCCTTCGCCATCAAATGAGGCTGGCGGCACCGCGCCCCAACCTTCGAAGGTATACACTCACTCCCCGCCCAAAGGCAAGGGCAAGGCGAAAGGCAAGGCCAAACAAAGCCAGCCGGGTACGTTCAAGAATGGGTTCCCACTCGTGTCGAAGTACCTTCTGCGCAATATGGATCAAATAACTAGAAGTCTCCACGAGTGGTGCCTGACCCGGTCTAGGCACCACATCAACTTCTTGGTTCACTTCAGGCCAGGTCATTTTCACCGTGAGGCCGGGAGCATATCGATGGCCCACGAGGATTTATTCGACCTCCTCAACTGGCAAGAGCTTGATATGTCCATCATACGGACTGGAGTCCTGTGAGTTTGCTGTTGTCTGAAGTTATCACAGTTCATTTCATAAATCTAATCACTTTGTATGCACTACTTACTAATGTCTACTTTGCATCCAGGTGCATGTATAGGCTGGCGTTGATGAGGGCATGTGACAAGGTGGGTTTCCTCGACCCAGACAAAATAAGCCTCACGATGCTAGAGCACGACCAAGCACATGCGGAGGAATACATATCAAGGGCACTACAGCGCAGCAGGACCGAGAGTTCATTCTTGCGCCGTACCACCAAAGGTTAGTGCATTTCCTACTAATTTAACTCATTCTTGTATGTTACGCCTAACATATGTATGAAATAGTTCGCTTATATATGCAATGTAGGGGCCACTAGGTCCTCGCCGTCATTTGCCCATGGATGAATGAGGTCTATTACCTCGATTCCATGAGTGACAGGGTGGCGCATGTTTTCACCCTTACGTGGCACATAGACGCGTAAGTAACACAGTTGTTTTAAATTTTTCTCTGACTAGCTAATTAATGATAACATATTAACCGGCAATGCTAAATTAAACACAAGGATTTCAAAAATTATGTTACTGCTGGAGGGAGGCATGACGCATCGAAGGGCACAACAATTTCTTGGAAAGAATATGAGGTAATTAATACGGATGGAACTACTCATGATGAGTCTTTTAATTTAAGCTTAATTAGCTCTTTTGAGTTAATGTGGGTTTATGTCTTTGCATATGCAATTATCCCAGTGTCATCAGCAGCCATAATCGTGGGAATATGGCTTCTATGTCATGAGATTTATGTATGACCTGGTCAGAAGAAACTTTGCCCAATTCCCTAAGGTAACCATTTTTCCTGACTCAAAGTCAAACATTGGATGTCTCGTATGTTCCTAACTTCATACACGCATGCAGAGCGCCATGTTGAAAGAGCAATATGAGTTGCCTCAATTGAAGGAGCTGCGAACAATTTGGGCTCAATATGTGATGGAAGAAGTAGCTATCAACAATCCATCGTAAATGACTTGTGTAATATATATTGAATGTGTTGATTGGTGTATGTGTGTAAATTCATTGGTGTATTTGTGAATAAACTCAATATGTGAATAAATTCAATCTGTCCAATGCATGTGTATATCTTTGTATTAGTGTATTTGTCAATAAATTAAATCTGCTGTATTAGTGTATCACTATATCACTGTATGTGTTAATGATCCTTTGTAATACTATCGGTTCATATCCTACAACCGATAGAAGCAAGTTATGGTACTAACCGTGTCGAGTTTTAACCGATAGAAAAAACTTATACATTACTATCGGTTTCCAGTGAATAACCGTTACAAGAAATATAACATTACTATCGGTTGGAATCATTGAGCCGATAGTAGAATTGTCGATAGCAATTACTAAACGTTGGAGGTGAAGGTATTTTACTATCGGTTTTTAACCGATAAGGTTGTGCAACATTTCTTCTATCGTGCCGATCACTAGCGATAAGAGAACCGATAGTAGATTTGATTTTGAACTGATAGTGAACAGCATTTATGTAGTAGTGCTCGCTCGGTGCTAATATGCGGAATAACGGGATCTTACTCGAAAGTACCAAAACCCAAAGGTTGATCGAACACACAGCTCAAAGTAATTGCACAACTCTTTATTTTAAAGAGGACTTTACACGTCGAACGTTCGGACGCACTCGCCTATGTCGAGGAACTATGTGTCTAAGACTTCAATCTAGACTCGATGATTCGATTCGATTTGATGATCTGAAATAGAACTATTACAAAGTATTTATAGTCTAATCGTATAAATACGTATCATACTCAACAACCCTAAACGTATTAGACTTAGACAACTAACTAAACCTGAATATGTAAGACTTAGGTATATGTATATTGATCGGATTACAATTCCAACCAGAGTTTGAATCGAGGTCGCGAAACCTTCCAAGGTCGCGAACCTTGCTGAACTTGGTTTGGTCGCGAAGCCTTTGCGAACTCATCCTGGAAGACCCGAAGATCCTCCCAAATCAATGTCATATTTAGCTTGGGAGTGTTCACTTAACCATTTTCTTAGTCTTCATCGAATCATCATTCCATCACATTCCATCATAAACTGAAAAATAAAAAAAAGAAAGATTTAACACTTGGAATGCCTAGTTTTGAAGATGATCTTTAATCAATTGGTGACTATTCTATCACATCTTTACATATGATCCATTCAACTTAGCTTTTTTAAAAATTTTCATTGCTTATGTTCAGTTTTAATCTTAAATTGACCATTAAAGCTTGAACTTATCTATTAAATTGCACTTGACTTCTTCCAAATTGAAGATTTCTAATAAAACCATTTTTGGAATTAACTCTCTTATGTCATTTTTTTTATGCTTAGATTGCTAATTGCCCTTCTCTTTAAAATAAAAAAAAGTGTAAAAGTAAAGTATAATAGACCCACTGGAGGGAGGCAGTGGTGAATCATCGACCAGCTGGGGAAGAAAAGATTTACTTAACTTATGCACACAAAAAAATATTTTCAGTAAAACGGTTGCTTAAGATGCGGCTTTGTCTAGTCTCGTGTAATGTATATGCGACCCGCTGGGGGGAGGTGGTGGTGAATCGTCGACCAGCTAGTGAAGGGAAGGTATACGGAGCATTGAAATTGCTTACAGGGGCTCGGGAAACCGACAAAACTGCCTTTCTGTAAGTGCACTTAAGTAAGCCTCTTCTACTGTGTCTCCTCTAGCAGCGACGAAATAATCCAGTAAAAATATTCTGGCCAAAAGCACGAAAAAGTTGAAGAAGAAAAAAATAAATAAACAAAAATACAAATGTCTTAATTTTTCTCTAAAGGGCAATCTAGCAACTTTGTATAAATTATAGCATAAGGAGTGTTTTCTTTGCATGATTTATTCTAAATCCTATATGAAAGAAGATCGTCAAGACAATTTAATTGATTAACCTCTCTCTTTTCTAAAGTTGAAATTTGATAATCTTAATATCTGTATTTGGAAAGTTTAAATTGCTTAGATCAATTACCTCATATGCATAGATGTGATGTGAATTTTCGGAAGATTGTTTATCGAAAATCAGATAAACCATGGCATCTCAATTTTTGAAAAATTATTCACATTCTTTGCTTGAGGACAAGCAAAATGCTAGCTTTGGGGAATTTGATAATTGCTAACTTGGTAGCATTTTACCCTAGGTTTAGTTTTAAAAATATGCAAAAATCATGCTTAAAAGTCCTTTGACATGACATTTTATGTGCAAATTTTCATTATTTTTACAAAATGCTTTCACAATTGTGCTCTATGTGTTGCAGGGATCAGGCCTACCAAATTTGAGACAATTTTGGACTTCATTTGATCTAAATTCAACCAATATTCAAATCTGGACAAAGGAAAAGAATTGTACTAGAAAGCCTGGGCGAAAACGTGCTGGTTGAAAGCGAAAATGAGCTCTACTTGAGTTCTAAAATGCACCCGCGATCGAAATTACTCTAATTCGAACACAAAGCACGCCCGTAGTTGAAATCTACTCCGATTCAAACACAAAGCATGCCTACGGTTGAAAAGGAACACGATTTGGACACGGCCAAGTTTTTCGGCCTTTTGATTGATTTTTTGGACGGTTTAGATGGTGCCACGTGTCCTGGTCGAGTTTGAATCGGTTTCAGAGATGCAAAACTGGTCGTTTGTGGTTGGTTTTTGCCGAGTTTCATCCAGAACTGGTCGGTTTTAACCGATTTTGATCCAAACTGGTCAAATAAGGCTGGTTTTACCCAGTTTTTGTCGGTTTGGATTGAAGCTGGTCAAAATCTGGTCAAACTTGATCCAAATGCGATTGTTCTTGTCCCAATTGATGTCAGAGTCTGTCAAGGAGTTATTTTTGGGAACATTTACCTATGTACTATAAATAGAGAAGGTTTTGGCTCAATTAAACATACTTTTCTTTAGGGTTTAGTTGTAGTTTAGTTTAGAAGAGCTCCCTTCTCTATTTTTATTGTTTTTGTAAGCCGACAAGGACAGAAACTTCAATTCTGAATCAATCAAGTAAGTTATTATTTATTTCTTATTGTTATTTCTGCATTCTTATGGCTTTTTATGAGTAGATGCCTTCTAGGGTTAGGGATGACCTAATCCGGAAGGCGTGATGCTTCCTCGGTCTTGATCTCATGTTTTGGAGTTATTTCTCGATGTTTTCTTCCTCTAAACCCTAAATTCTCGTTTCGACAATAGACATAACAGTTGAGCCTTAGCAATAATTTAGGGGAGTTCTTGAGTCTTTAGCGCTTTGATGCGGGATCCTGAACAAGACAGAGGCTCTCGCCAAACGTGACAGTGGAAGTGATTCTCTAACCGTTGTAGCAGCGACCGTACTAACAATTTAATCTATCTTGAAAAACAATTGAAATTAACTTGCAATTCTCGGACCTTAGATAGAATTACACCGGATGGATTTGGAACCCCCAAAACCCTAGCTTTTCATTCTTGCTTTTAAACCCCAAATTTCATACTTACAATTTACTGCTTTAAACCCTAGATTGATAAATTTAGTAGTAGATTTAGTTGTAGACAAACAAACCCCAAAATTGTTCAGACTTAATCAATGATACATTAACCTAAAAGACGAATATTCTTGTTCCTCGTGGAATTCGACTCTCAAGTGCTCAACGATCAACCGTCCACTTGCGGTTTATTACTTTACACATCGCGCTCAACCGTTTCGAGTGCGATCAACTGTAGGAACCGTCGAATGTTCGGCTTTGTTTGCAAGAGCTTCTTGCGGAGTTTCGTCGGAAGTTTTGTAACCATGGCTAGTCCTCACCATCCACAGGACAAAATAGTTGCTCTGATACCAACTTGATCTGATTCAAGCCTAGACCAGGTTTTTGATCCAACCTCGACCAAATTCTGATTGCTCTAATTGAAGTATAGACGGGCTTCGACTATACTCGATTAGATGCAAATATGCAGAATAACGGGATCTTACTCGGAATTACCGAAACCCAAGTTGATCGAAAACACAGTTCAAAAGATAGCACACTCTTTATTTCAAAGAGGGATCTTGTACACGTCAAATGTTAGGACGCACTCGCCTACGTCAATGAACTAGACTCGATCTGATCTGTGCCAAAGTAGACAACTAGGTAGATAGATCCTAACCTTGATCTATTACAAAGTATTTATAGTCCAATCGTATAAATACATATCAGACTCAATAACCTAAACGTACTAGACTCGGACACTAACTAACCCTAACAGATAGGACGCTGTTATATGTATATCGGATTGGAATCCGACCAGAGATCAAATCCTTCCCAAGGTCGCAAACCCTTTCCAAGGTCACGTACCATTCCGAGCTTGAATAGGTTTTCTGAATCGTTTGAATAGTATTAGACTCAATAATCTAAACGTACTAGACTCAGACACTAACTAAGCCTAACAAAGAGGACTCAGTTATATGTATATCAGATCGGAATCTGACCAGAGATCGAATCCTTCCCAAGGTTGCAAACCCTTTCTGAGGTCGCGTACCATTCCGAGCTTGAATAGGTTTTCCGAGGTCGCGAAGCCTTTGCGAACTCGTCCTGAAAGACCCGAAGGTCCTCCTGGATCAAGAATTTGGTTTCTGCTAGACTGGTTCGACGACTTGGGTTGAAGACGACCACACACCTATGACCGTATCCCTTGGGTTGGTTTACATCTGACGTGAACCAACAAATTACGAGTCAGTGTGTGTTGAAATTTGCGATCTCTACTCGTTATATCGATGAGGTTCAATGCGACATTGTTCCTATCGATATTTGTCAGGTGATGTCTGGGAGTCCGCTCTTGTATGATCGAGACGCTCATTTCCATCGAAGAGCCCAAGAGTATGACCTCATGAAAAATGGTGTTAAATTCGTGATCAGTAGAGACATTCATGTCAATACATCGAGCTTGATTACCGCAAATCAGGCCAAACGAATCATCAATGCATGTCATAAATACGTGCTTGTTATGATTCGACCAGCTGGTCAGGGTGATAGTACTCGAGCAGCGCTGTCGTTGGCATGCCGAGAGGAATCTAGTCATTTATTAGGACTGCTGGAGAAATACAGTGACCTATTCGAAGGTATCCAGGGTCGTCCATCAAAATGTCCAGTTGAGCACGATATTCAACTATTGTCCAATGTGACACTTCCCAATCTGAGTATGTATCACAACTCAGTATTGGAGAACGAAAAGATCAAAAGACAACTTGTAGAATTGCTTAATGATAGTGTCATTCAATCAAGTAGTTTTCCTTGTAGATCTCCTGTGGTACTAGTACCAAAAAAGGATAAGACTTGGCAGATGTGCATCGACTACCAAGCACTGAACAAGATCACCATCAAGAACTGGTACCCTCTTCCTCGTATCGACATCCTGTTAGACCAACGGAAGCATGCTCCTGTCCTCTCGAAATTGGATCTAAAATCAGGGTATCATCAAGTCAGCATCTGAGAGGAGGATACTTGGAAAATAGCGTTCAAAACATGACAAGGTCTGTTCGAATGGCTGGTCATGCCGTTTGGGCTTTGCAACGCCCCGGCCACTTTTATAAGTCTCATGAACGACGTATTGCGACAGTTCATCGATGACTTTGTAATTTTTTACCTCGACGACATACTGGTCTATAGTCGTTCGTGGGACAAGCACCTAGTTCATGTGAACAAGGTGTTCGAGTAGCTGCAACAACATCAACTTCGCCTCAATCGTAAGAAGTGTGAGTTTGACCAAGAAACTCTACTTTACCTAGGATTTGTGGTCGGCAAGGGTACATTGCAAATCGACCCCGATAAGTGAAACTGATCCGTGAGTGGCCTCAACCGCGAATAGTAACGGAAGTGCGTAGTTTTGTGGGAACATGCCAGTACCTTCGGAAGTTGTATGCATTAACAAGGATCAACCAGAAGTTTGAGTGGAGTGGAAAGCACAAGGATACCTTCATTTTGTTAAAAAAGAAGATCAGTGAAGCACCTGTCCTAGCTTTACCGAATCTACAAAAGCCATTCGAGCCTTTGTAATATTTTCAAAGGCAATTTAAGCTATAGCAAGCCCGACATATGAAGTGGATGTCATATCTGCAGTAGTTCAACCTAGTAATTAAGTACAAGAAGGGAGTACACAACAAATTGGTTGACATGTTGTCACAACCACCTTTTACTGCCCTCTACTTTGGTGTTCATGTAGATCGAGCCTTCGTGTCACAAGGACTATGCAACGATGTATAGTGAAGATCCTGATTTTCGATCAGCACTAGCTGAGCTCGAAACAGGGAAACCCACAGAGTTTGTTCGTCGAGAAGGACTCTTATACAAAGGCAATTTTTCTTGTATACCTCGTGGAGCACCTAGAGTATAGTGGTTATGAGAGGCGCATACATCGAAAGTTGCTGGTCATTTCGGGGTAACGAAGACCTTGCAAAATCTTCATCAACATGTGTTCTAACCGTAGATGTAGGAGGATATGGCTAGTTTTGTTAGAGGCTGTGGTCTCTATAGTATTTCTAAACTGGCAAACCAAAAATTGGGTTTGTACACTCCTTTGCCAGTTCCGTCACGACCATATGAAAGTATATCCATGGATTTCTTGGGACGTTTGCCTAATACATGACGTGGCAATGACTATCCCTTTGTGGTCGTTGATCGGTTCTCCAAGATGATAGCTCTCATACCTGGTAAGAAGACTATTATGGGAGAAGAAGCAGCTCGAGTATTCATTCAACACGTTTGGACACATTTTCATCCACTAAATTCTATTGTGTTTGATCGTGATATCCGGTTCCTTAGTCATTTTTGGCGATCTCTTTGGACGATGATGGATACTAAGCTGAAGAGGAGTACGGAGTTTCATCCTCAAACCAATGGTCAAACCGAGGTGGTAAATCGAACAATGCATGGTTCGACTTAAAAGTCTCCTTTTGAGATTTGTTTGGGATTTCGACCACAGAGTCCATTCCATATGGAGTTTGTGATCCCTACCTCAGCGCAGAACAACAAGGAGGAATCTGATCAGGATCGAGCACAAAAGTTCCTAGAAGGTATCCAACGACTCCATGGTGAGGTTGAACAGAATTTGCTTAAAGCTCAGCTCAAATATAAGGCGTGACATGACTGACACCAAGTTTAAGCTCAATTTCAAGAAGGTGATCCGGTATGGTTACATCTGAGCAAGGAAAGGCCTAAAGGTGAAGGTAAAAAGTTTAAACCAATTCGTTATGGTCATTTTTGGATTTTGCGAAAAATTGGTACTAATGTTTGTCAGCTCGAGTTACCTCCATACATGGATATTCACTTGGTTGTCAATGTTGAGCACCTTAAACTCTTTGAGCCTTCGATGCTGGATGATGAGCCCGATACCATCATACCATCTGTTGAAGACTTGGTCTATCAACGAGAAGCACCTCTTCCTGAGGATGTGATCTTAGAGAAGGTGACGACTACCCGAAGCGGCACACGAGAGACTTTTCGAGTAGGATGAAAAGGTCAATGTGCACAAGCAGCCAAGTGGTACACCCATGAAGATGGTCAATCTCAATTTCTGCATCTCTAGTTTTGATCGAGTTGGTCACTAATGGGAGTTGGCTCTTTTTCAACAGGGGAGTCATGATCCGGAAGGATCTCAGGTAAAATGTGTAATGGATTCGAACTCAGTCTGGTCGGTAGTAATCCGATATGGTCGATATTAGTCCGATATGAAATATATAACTGAGTTTTATATGATTAGATTTAGTTAGTTGTCGAGTCTGATACAATCTCAATCGATCGGACTATAAATACTTTGTAATAGATCAAGTTTATCGACCTTGTTCAAGTCTTAGACACCTAGTTCATCAACGTAGATCGAGTGCGATCGACGTTCGATGTGTACAAGCTCCTCTTTGAAATAAAGAGTTGTGCTATTCTTTTGAACTGTGTTTTTGATCACCTAGGTTTTGATATTTTCGAGTAAGATCTCGTTATTCCGCATCTGGTCAAGTATAGTCGAAACCCGTCTATATCTCAATCGGATCATACGGGAACCCTTCCAGCTCCAAACGGTCCTCCAGGACGAGGGCGCTCCCCTCCCCACTGTAGGATCGAGGATGCTGACTAGAGGGAAGTGAATAGGAGGCTTTAAAACTTTTTGACTAAAAACAATTTTTGCAAGGAAAAGACAGAGAGCAAATAAACTGAAACAATTTAATAATATTTTGCACTAAGAAAGAATAAGAAAAACAAACATAGTGATTTATCCCGAAGTCTCGGAGACTCACCCGGTCTTCCCTACTCCTCGTTGAAGCACTCAAATGAATGAGTCTTGCTTCAATATCCATGAAGGATATTTTTCACTAAGGTTGCTCCTCCGCTCCGGATAGGCAAGCACTGATGCCTTTCACAAAGTATGCCGAGCCTCTCCGACAACCTCCGTTAATGGAGAGGTCAACGGCCATGCCTCCAAACCATCTAGGTGAGAGCGTTCACCAAGAGTAACAAGTTGCAAGATCTTATCTTGACCCCCAACAAATACCGAGAAACTTCTAAGGATGCAAATGATGCAAATGAATGCTCTCAAAATATCTCTCTCAATCGCAATGAATGATACTTGATCAAAAGATCAAGATTTTGGCACTCGGGCCCAAATATATATATCAAAAAATATATCACTTGGTTCTTTAGAAAAACTTCTCAAAAAATGTTTATAAACACTGATCAAAATTTGCTCGAAAAGTGTTTATAAAACTAATCAAAAATGTGAACAGAAGCTTCTCAAAAATTATCTCAAAAGTGTTTGTAAAACTGATCAAAAATCTACTCAAAAAGTGTTTATAAAACTGATCAAAACAGTAGAGAAATCTGCTCAAAAAACTGTTTAAAAACTACTCAAAAATGTGAACAGAAACTGCTCAAAAACTGTTTATAAAACTACTCAAAAACAGTAGAAAAAATCTGCTCAAAAGTGTTTTAAAAAACTGCTAAAAAATCAGCTCAAAAACTGCTCAAAACTTCTTCTAAAAACTGCTCAAAATGTATAGAAAAGATGCTCAAAGGTTGTACAGAGACTGCTCAAAAATGTGTATGAGAATGTAGTTTGAGATGTGTTTTTGAATGTGTGTGAATACTGCTCAAAGCACCTGTATTTATAGCCCAACCTCTCAGCTAGCCGTTGTGGTCAAAAGGAAAGAAATCAGGCCAGTTAACAGCCAGTTTTGACCTCTAACAACTAGTAAATAGCCGTTGGAACCTCTGGTCGAATGAATAGTGTTACTGGTCGAATGAACAATGCATGAATAGTTCCTGGTCAAATGAACAGTACTCGTGTGACCACTAGTCGAATGAACAGTACCTAGTTAAATAAACAGCACTCGGATGACCAGTTTCAGTTCCTCTTTGAGATTCTTGACCAAGATTGTGAATGAATGCGAATGCAACATATGACCTAAGAGTTTCTCAGTTTTTACCGGAACTAAAAGAGATTTTGCAACCCTTCTAAATAGTACGGTTTAAACTAAAAAAGAATTTCTTATAAAACCGGTCAAACTCCAAACTCCAAGACCGGTACAATAAACAAGCACTTACCTTAGGTCTTTGAAGTTTCCTTCTTGGCAACATTGCACTTGCGACTTTGGTTCGCGTCCTCGGACTGCGACCTTGGGCGACATTGCGGCCTTGCGCTTGCGACCTTGGCTCGCATCCTTGGACTGCGACCTCAGACGATACTGCGTACAAATAGCTCAAAGACACGATTAGTCTAAGACACTTAATGTCATCAATAATCAAAATCAACCCAAAAAGGGCCTAGATGCAACACCCACTATGAAAGGTACTCCAAGACGGGGACCCTCCCCTTCCCGGACAATTCTCCGGGACCAGGGGCCTAGAAACCAACACTACTGCGTGTCAAAGATCCAGACCCGCGCCCTGCAAAAAGACCGCTGCACCCTCGATCCGATGATTATAGCTAGGGTAGTTTAGTAATTTACGTGTTTTGGGGTCTATATATACCCTTGTACCCCTCTCTTGTAACCTAAGACTCATTTTTACACTTAACACATTCAAAACAATAGGCGCATTTAGGAGCCTTCTCCTTGTGAGAGAGCCTCCCCTACCGACTTACGTCGGGGGTGCGTCGACAGAATTAGGGTCCCCACTGGGAATAAACCTGTATAAA
Organism: Pharus latifolius; assembly: GCA_019359835.1. Classification (NCBI taxonomy): domain Eukaryota; kingdom Viridiplantae; phylum Streptophyta; class Magnoliopsida; order Poales; family Poaceae; genus Pharus; species Pharus latifolius. The sequence continues at coordinate 68,574,493 of CM033324.1, forward strand.
TCCTTCATATCATCCTCTGTGATTGCCCAACGTGGGACGACCTGTCGCACAGTCAGTTCGTGTTGTCATACATGTGTTCCACGCCCTAAAATCTATTGTGGGATTCGTAATACCACGACACTATAAATACTATATTTTTTGTAAATGTAAAGGAGGGAAGATATTGAATACAATCACACAGAACTTATGGTTTTTACTCGATACCTCTGTTGATCGAAGGATGCCGATTAGAGGGGAGGTGAATAGGCGGTTTTTAAATTTTTACTTCTAAACTAGTGATTAACAACCTAAATTGCAATAACAAGTCTCTAAAGATATGAATGACAATTCAATACAAGTTTTGCAATTTCTAAAAGATTAAGAGCAACAATTCAATCACTAAGAATATAAAGCAAGTAATAGAAATAATCGAAGAGATCGAATTTTTCCCGAGGTCTCAGAAATTTGCCGATTTCCACTAATCCTCGTTGAAGCGCTCTTCGCTAGAGCTTATGCTTCAATTTCACTATGGGTAACCCTTCTCCTCTCCGGATAGGCGAGCTCCGAGCCTTCACAATCAATCGCCGGGCCTCTCCGACACACACTGTCAATGAAGAGATCACCGGACCTCCCGGGTCGTCTAGGTGACGGCAATCACCAAGAGTAACAAGCCTAGCACCTTGCTTGATCAACCTCAAAGCTTGAAGAACAACTATGCAAATGCAAAAGGCTAGAAATCAACTTCACTCAACTAGCACTCAAGGTTTGCTCAAGTTTTGACTTCAATTGCTAGAGAATGAGTGTGAGAGAGTTTGCACACTGTTGCACAAGAGTTTAGAAATGTATTTCGTGTGTATATGACATCTACAAACAGTGGGATATTTATACTCTCAGCAAAACGGTCATTTTCAAGAAAATTGAGTGAAAGTTGTACTGGCCAGACATTGTCCGGTCAGTACAAAAAACTTGACCGTTACTCACGTATAATTCGAGTGTCAGTAGCCGTTTGAACAAGTTTGTGAAGGCCGGACAAATGGATTTGTCCAGACAAAACGTCCGGACAGATGCATTTGTCTCTGTTAACACCCCTGTTCAACATTACATGTACACACCGGACAAATTGATTTGTCCGGACAAAATGTCCGAACAAATGTATTTGTCTCTGTTAACACTTGAATTAAAACACTCCAACAATTGTATAGGCCGGACATATGGGATTTGTCCGGACAAAATGTCCGGACAAATACATATGTCTCTATTAACACACACATTTTCAATTGCTCAGAAGATGTATTGGCCGGACATTGTCCGGTTACTTCGGACAATGTCCGGTGCACTTCAGACAAAAGCCTCCGGACAAATACATTTGTCTCAACTTAATGTGCCGTGAAAATTTGTATTGACCGGACATTGTCCGGTCACTTCGGACAATGTCCGACCTACATCGGACAGATGCACCGGACAAATGTATATGTCTTTGTTTCAAGTTTTGCAATGTTCAGAAGTTATTTGTATTGGCCGGACATTGTCCGGTCACTTCAGACACTGTCCGGCCAGTACAAAACGAAAACAAAAATGTCGAATTTTTACTCAATTTCGATTTGAGGGTAAATGCAAATGTAAATGTGCTTCTAAAAACTTCAAGGTTGATCAAGGGACTTGTGCTAAGACTCCTCTTAATAGTACGACCATCTAACCTAGAAATTATCAAAACAAGAAAGCACTAGGTTTAGATATTTGTACTCTTGTCGAGGTTTTCGTCTTTTTGCTTCATGGAGTCTTGATAACCTTGCTTTGCTCTTTCTTGATGCTTTTTCCTCTGATTTACCTGAGTCTCACACACAAAAGTTAGTCGCAAATCTTACGGATGCCATTAATCACCAAAACCGTAATTAGGGCTCAAGATTCAACAACCTCCAGGGCCTGAACCTGTATCAAAATTCACTGTGCCCCCTCATTGTCTTAGCACTTTTTGTTTATTCTCTTTCGTAAGTTCGACGGTGAAATTTCTTGATCGTCGACACTTGTATTTTGTAATTCAATCAAGGATTAAGAAATAACAAGTTATTTGTGTATTTCTTGGTCTTTCCACATTTTCTTTATGTTTTCTGTGGAAGCAGAATGGCACACCAGCAATTAAAAATAAAAATGAGAGAAATTCCCTAGAGCGGACATTTTCTTTGCCAAACACTACCTTATATAAAGGACAAGAAAGCAGAACAGGAGTGGGATGAAAAGGAATCACGCAATTAATCAAACTTTAAAGATACACGTAATTTTCCAACATTCAAGGAAAAGGTTTTGTCTATTCCAGCGCATATGTGATCGTTTTTTGTGCTTTGTGAAGTACCAATTTCCTCGCCCCATACTCAGCTATCACTGTATTTTTCTCATAGTATAGTTAAGACATCTCTAGACCATTTCACTCCACCATAGAACGCCAAAGTTGTGTCCTAGGACACAGGGTTAGTCCGCTCTACCTGAACTTATAAAAATTACTTGTCCTCGCCATTTGGTACAGTTCTCTATGATCTTCTTTTTCCACACGTACTTCTCCACTAATAAACAAATTCACGTGTCGATGTGATCCCTCGACAAGTTTTGTCAACTACCTGAACAAGACAACCTTTCGAAACCTTTGTTTTGCTATAAACACAAGTACTTGACTGCATTTGTTTTATACTATTACACTTGAGAATCACACACACATGAGAGCATATTCTGTTCTCTCACGGTCAAGAGAACAAGAAAAGATATAACCGAGAGCAGAAGAAAGTTTAGTTAGGATGGAGTAAGATAGGATTGCAGCTATGAAATTTCTAATTGTTTTTCTAGGTTGAATCAAATGATGCAAAGATCCAAAATAAAGCTTCCTTTTTCGCATAAATGTGTTTCTTGGCTTCTAATAATTGTTTCTGAATTTTTATTCATCACACACAAAACACAAAAAAGGAAAAAAAATCAAGTAAAAAAAAAAAGAAAATATCGGCTTCCATTTCAGTCTCAACTATCCATTAGCACCCGTTTGCTCCAAACCCAACCCTGCCTCCCGCCACGTCATACACCACGCTATACGCCCTCTGCTGCATATTACCAACTATGGCTCCGACGCCGGCGATGCTGTACGGCATGAAGGCGAGGCACGCCTGCGCAATGTCGGCGATGAACAGTATCCCGGAGGCGTCGACGTCGATGCGCGCGCCGCCGTCAAACTCCAGAGCCACCGGGGGCACGGTCACGTTGTCGTACCCGGTCAAGTTATAGCACGTGTCCAGGACGTTCTCCAGCGCCGGCGCCTCCGGGTACTTGCCGCTCATCTGACGCTTAAATTCGTCGCGCAGAGGGGCGTAAGCGCCCGGCGGGAGGCGGGTGACCACCGTGCCGGAGTCGATGATGCTGCCCATGGAAAGCACGTTCGGCGGTATCGAGAGCGCCACGCCGCCCACGGTGATGCCGGTGAGCCCCACGAAGTAGAAGGAAGGCGCCTGCGAGTTTTGCTTCAGTGGCGTGTACTGGACGTTTGGGTGCGCCGACGTGGCGGCGCCGCCGAAAGTGAGGTATCCGGTAGAGGCGGCGAATGGCGGGAGGCAGTAGGCGAAGGCGCCGTTGTACTTGCCTCGTGTCTGTGAGACGATGGAGGACGCGCCCTGGCCGAGGCCGAGCAAGCCGGCCGCTTTCATGCCAGCGAAACCTTTGTAGTCCTCGCTGCACCCGAACACGATTCCGGTGAACGCGTCACCGGCGGACCTCGGAGAAAGCGTAAAGGTCTCGCGCGCCAATAACCCCACAGACACGGACTTGTCGCCGTACTCCACGCCGTAGATGCACATAGACCCTGCGCACTTGGTTGTGCCGCCGGAGACAGTGCACTCGGAGCACGGGACATCGGAGTACGTGGAGGACTTATGTGGGTCGAAGATAGGTTCTTGCTGGGGGTAGCAAGAGACCTGGCATGGCTGGCACTGGACCCAGGTGATGTCGCTGCCGGTGTCGAAGAGGACGGTGATGTTGTTTCTCGGGGTGCCGATGCCTATGGTGACCACGTACTCAAAGCTGCCGAATGGCAGCCCGAGGCGTGCCGGCACGGTGGTCGAGGAGTCTGACTCGGAGAGGCGGCGGTGGATGGACCGGACTCTGTGGTGGTCTCGGCGGAGGAGCGCGGTCTGGTCGGAGGCGCCTACGCTGTTGCCGGCCGGCGAGCACACGCGGTGGACGACCTGAAGTGTGCTACCATGACCGGCTGCTGGTGAAACTGAATAAGTTAAGAAGGGAAGCTCAGACAACTTTAAAATCATTTAGCTATTTATGAATGAGTAAATTGCACTCCACTCCCGTAAACCTAATTAAGTCAATGTGTCACTGTAGTATATCTGATCTCAAAATTTAACTTGGCATGAATGTCGTTAAACATACTCAACCATGTCAGTTAGATCCATCTACCAGTTAAACGATAAACAATGGCTACTTGGTGCTTATATATGTCTCTCAGTGAAATCTGACAAGGCAAACCTGGAGAATCTGATGAAGAACACTTGGTGGTCGCCAGAAGTGACTCCATGCTGATAACATGATGCTGTTTCTGCGCTGCATGAACTTCCAGGCAAGAATAGATGCATAGGAGCAAAATGCAAACTAGATGCATGGATGACTGAATGGCACAAATCATGCTGTGCAACTTGCTGGAGGGATCTGCACAGACTTCAGCAATGGATGCAGTACTCTTATATATAGTTATGTACAACTTCTGAGCTGGACAAAATTTTGTTTTATAGAAGATTGTTTTTATAAATGATAGTATCTGTAATATTAGCAACATGCACCCATGCCAACTCCTACCCCACTCCTACCACACACGTGTGCCAACACAAAACTTCAATTAATCATATAGATGAAAATGAAGGAGATGGAGAGTCCAACTCCTTTTACATGAACATGCGCTCTAAAAATCAGGGTGCACGTATGAGTGCAAATAAACAAAACTTATGTAGAGATCATTTTATGTGAGGACTTGGTGCACTGATTGCAATTGGATTAATATGATCTATATTAATTTAACAATTGAAACTTGGCTAGCTCGTCGTGTTGAGGGTGATCCTCACGAAAAATCGTCCTTCTCAGCTGCATGAACTGACAAGAGATCGATGATACCAAAGTTGTGTCACAAATTTAGGAGTGCTCGTCCCAGCTTTGGGATAGCTGATTAGGGAACAAGAAAAAGAGAGATGGCCAAAGTTCAAAGCTGTAAATTACTACAGTTGTTCCCTAGTTTAAGGAGAAAGATATTACAAAGGCAATGATAATGCTGAATAGTTTTATCAGTCGACGGAATCGAGCTTTGTTTGCTGGGATCTTTAACCGTCCTACGCTAGATATGAGAAGATAAAAATATATTTTATAAGATAGAGAAATATTAGTTATAATCTAATAGTTTCTAAATATGATGAGTATTTTAAATATCTACTAAAATCATAGTTAAGAAACAAACATAAACTCTAATAGATGGGTCAATTAATTCTCTTTGTCTTTGTCCAACATCGGGATTTCTTTTAAATAACTCATTAAAAAAAATTAATTTTAAAAGTAACCTACAACATAAAAAAAACAACAAAAATGGTCTTCAATCGCTGGCCCAAACAGTGATTTAGTTGTTTAATGGGCCAACGGCTGAAAAGGTGGCATCCTGTAATTGTTTTGGTGGCCTAGGGACAAGAGTCCACTATGCAGCGAAGTCCACGAGGACCTGCGACTTCACAGCGGAGCGTCCAGTCAGGGAGAGGGAGAAGGGGGCTAGCTCGGCTCCCCATTTCCTAATTCGGCCGATGGCCTCCTTGCTCCGGAGTACCTCCACCATGGGAAGGGGGGAAGGAACTATGATTGAGTGGTCCAAGAAGTAGTAGCGAAGCTTCCTTGATGTCATCAAGAGGGCATAGCAGATTTTGTCCATCTCAGTGTATCTTGTTTTGGCACCTTGGAGCGCTTCGCTCACATAGTAGACAGGGCGCTGTCGCCCGTCCTCTCCCCTGACAAGGACCGTGCTAACGGCGACCGGGGAGGCCGCGAGTTACAAGAGCAGCGGCTCTCCCTGGCGTAGGCTCATGAGCATAGGAGGGCTCACGAGATACTTCTTCAAATTGTCGAATGCCCCTTGGGCTTCGGGGGTCCACTGAAACCCTTCGAGACCGCCAAGGATCTTGAAAAAAATGGAGGCCGTGTTCCCCAGACCACGAGACGAAGCGACTTAGCGCGGCCAGATGGCCAGTGAGCCGCTAAACGTCTTTGATCGAGCACGATGGGGGCATGTCCAGGAGGGCCCGAATCTTATTGGAGTTAGCTTCGATGCCATGCTGGGACATGAGGAAGCCCAACAACTTCCTATCGCAGACACTGAAGGCATATTTTTTCAGGTTAAGTTTTAACCTGTACTTGCGGAGGTTGCAGACGGTCTCCGCTAGGTATTCGAGATGGGCGGTCGCACGGAGGCTCTTGACGACCGCGTCATCAACGTAGACTTCGACGTTGCAACCGATTTGATCCTTTAGGATCAAGCACACGAGGCATTGGAAGGTCACTCCTATGTTCTTGAGCCCAAAGGGCATGTGGATGTACCAAAAGGTGCCGAGGGGAGTTATGAAACTCGTCTTCTCCTCGTCTTCTATAGATATTAATCAAACTTGGTGGTAGCCCGAATAAGTGTCCAGGAAGCTCATTAATTCGCACCCCATGGTCGAATCCACCAACTGGTCGATTCGCGGAGCGGGAAGTTGTCCTTCGGGCAAGCTTTGTTGAGGTCAATGAAGTCCACACACATCATCCACTTGCTATTGGCCTTCTTGATGAGGACGGGGTTGGCCAGCCATTCTGGGTGCAGGACCTCCCGAGTAAATCGCGCCTCTCGGAGTCCTGAGATTTCAGCCTTGATGCCCTCTTGGTGCTTGAGGGAGAGCTTCCTTAGCTTTTACTTTATTGGGGGGCAACTAGGCGCCACCGCGAGCTTGTGCTCGATCACATCCCTAGAGATGCCTTTCATATCCACCATCTTCCATGCAAAAACGTCAGAGTTTTCACGGAGGAAGGCGGTGAGCTGGGCCGCGTACCCCTTGGGGAAGTCCGCCCTGATCTTGACAGTTCTCTCTTTGTCTCCCGGAAAGAGTTGGACCTTATGAAGGTCTCCCTACGAGTGCAATTTTCAGAGGAACTTCCCAGGGAGAGGGATTGATGCATCGAGAGTTAGGGAGGAGCTCTCCTCCCCCGAGGCTTTGATCAGGTTGACATCCTCGATCGTAGCGATAGCGCACTCATAGAGGGCACAGGCGGCATCCTGGTCCCCCCCCCCCCCCGGGCGGTAATCATGCCATGAGGCCCGGGTATCTTCATGTTGAGGTAGTTCTGATGGATCGCTGCCCCTAAGCGATTGATGGTGGTTGTCCCCATGATGGCGTTGTAGGACGAGGGGATGTCCACCACATCGAACCAGACCATCTCTGTCCGGTAATTGTCCGGCATATCGAACATCATGGGGAGGTCCACCTTTCCGAGGGGGTATACGATCGCGCGCACGCGAGTCATGATGGTCGCCCGCGCAGATGTGTAGTAATAATCGCAAGTGAATGGTTGAACATTGAGCACTAAGGGTCGAATTCTACGACGAAAAAGCGTATTCGTCTTTCTAGGTTAATAAATCACTGATTAAGTCTGAACGAGTTGGGCGTTTGTTTTTCTACAACTAAATCTACTACTAAAGCTATCAATCTAGGGTTTAAAGCAGTAAATAGCAAGTATGAAATCTAGGGTTTATAAAGCAAGAAGGAAAATCTAGGGTTTCTGGAGTTCCATAACCATTAGGTGTAATTCTATCCAAAGTCTGAGAATTGCAAGTTAATTTCAATTGTTTCTAAGACAGATTAAGTTGTTAGTACGGTCGCTGGTACAACGGTCAAATGATCGCTTTCACTATTACGTTTGGCGAGAGCCTCTCTCTTGTTCTGGATCCCGTGTCAAAGCGCTAAGGACTCAAGAACTCTTCTAAATTCTTGCTAAGTCTCAACTATTACGTATGTTGCCGACACAAGAATTTAGGGTTTGGAGGAAGAAAACATCAGGATATAACTTCAAAACTTGAGATCAAGATCGAGAAAGAATCATGCCTTCCGGATTAGGTCATCCCTAACCCTAGAAGTGAACTACTCGCAAAAATCCATAAAAATACTAGAATAATAATAATTAAATAAAAACTTACTTGATTGCTTGAAAATTAAGTCTACCATCCTTGCGGGCTTACAAACACAGGAAAAATATAGAAGCGGGCTTTTCTAAGAAAAGTATCTAAAAACTACTACTAAAAGCATCTAAAAGTATATAAGAAAGCCTAACTAATTGAGCCAAAAGCTTCTCTATTTATGATACAATGGTTTAACATTCCCAAATATAACTCTTTGACGTGGAGGCGACGAAATCAAACTTCAAACGGTGTGAGAACAGACATATCTGAGTCAAAACAGACTAAATTCGACCAAAAAATCTCTGGAAACCAAGTCGTACTCGACCAGTGTATCATAAATAGAGAAGCTTTTGTTCGGCCAGGTGTGTTCGTGTTTGATCATAGCTCTTTTTCGTCCAGTTGTGTTTGATTATTCTTCCTTCTCACCTAAGTGTGTTCAATTAGGTTTTTTCGACCGTCGAATATTCCATTAGGGTTCCTTTTTGTCTAATTTTGGTATCTTTTGTCGAATTTGGCCCAAACGAAGTCGAAATTCCATCAAATTTGGTAGGTTTGATCCCTGAAACATGGCAAACACAACTGTGGAAAAGGATTGTAAAAATAATATAAAAATATGCATAAAATGTCATATCAAAGGAGTTTTTAGCATGTTTTTGCATTTTTTAAATAGCAAACTTAGGGTAAAAATACTACCAATTTAGCACTTATCAAATTCCCCCAAGCTAGCATTTTGTTTGTCCTCAAGCAAAGAATGTGAATGAATTTTCCAAAAATTGGAAGGCCTTGGTTAATCAGATTTTCAATAAACAACTTCTGGCAATTCACATCACATCTATGCATATGAAACAATTGATCTAAGCAATTTAAACTCTCCAAATGAGAATATTCGGCTTATCAAATATCAACATTAGAAAAGAGAGAGCTTAATCAATTTAATCATCTTGACAACTTCTTTCATATAGGGTTTAGAACAAATAATAGCTAAAGAAAACAATCATTATGCTACAATTTATACAAAGTTGCTAGATTACCCTATTTAGAGAGAAATTTAAACACTTTTATTTCTGATTTTTTATTTATTCATTTTTTTATTTTCTTCTTCAACTTTTTCATACTCTTGACCAAAATGTTTTCAATTGGATCATTCCGTCGCGGCTAGAGGAGACACAACTGAAGACGCTTACTTAAGTGCACTTATAGATAGGTAGTTTTGTCGATTTCTCAAGTCCCTTCACCAGCTGATCGATGATTCATCACCACCTCCCCCCAGTGGGTCGCATATACGTTACAAGAGACCAAACAAAGCCGCATCTTAAGCAACCATTTTATTATAACAAAGAAAATTTTTATGTACATAAGTTAAGTAAATCTTTCCTTCCCCAGTTGATTAATTATACTTCACTATTACATTTTTTTTTGTTTTAAAGAGAAGGAAAATTAGAAATCTAAGCATAAAAAGTGACATAAGAGAGTTAATTTTAGATAAGAGTTTATTAGAAACCTTCAATTTGGAAGAAGTCAATAATGATTTAAAAGGCAACCACAATCTTTAATGGTTAATTTAAGATAAAAACTGAACATATGCATTAGAAACTTTTAAAGAGAACTAAGTTCAATTTATCATATGCAAAGATGTGATAGAACAATCATCTAATTGATTAAAGATCATCTTCAAAATTAGGCGTTCCAAGTTGATATATTTTTTTAATTTTTTCAGTTTATGATGGAAAGAGAGTGGAATGATGATTCTTTGAAGGATGAGCAAACGGTAAAGTGACTACCCCAAGCTAAATCAAACATTGTCCTCAATGTCGGAAAGAGATACAGATTACCGTTTGTGGTCGTGGTGTCTGGAGGTGGATGTTGTTGAAGATGATGTGATGAAAAAGGGATTTTTGGTCCACGTAGCTCCAATGGTTCGGTCCAAGGCGCCGCAAGTTAAAACCTAAAAAGAAAAACAAAAAGAAACAAAAGAAAAGAAAAATAAAAATAAAAACTTGCGTACCTTGAAGATCACTTGTCGGAGGGTGATGGAGGAACTCTGTGGGTATGAGGATGAGCCCTGTGGTAGGTAGATGCGCCTAGATAGGTGTCATCTGTGAGGATATGGCTTGCGTGTACATGATAGTCGTAGAGGCGATCCACGTGGTTAGTGAGGTGGTCCATGCTAGAATCCGTCGTAGCCCTGTAATCTGCAAAATCTGACCTAAAGTCAAAGAAACTGGTGCACAAAGACTCTATGGAAGCATGTAGAGTGGCAAAATCATATGTCGCCGGTTGGTCAGGTTTGGCGGCTTGTGAGGAACTAGGACCAATAATCCTCATTGCCAAATCTAAATCTCACGCCCTCTGTTTGGCCGGGAGGAACGTGTAGGGTATTTTGTTCAAAGGAGGCTAGAATCTCCCAAACGACTTCGCAAAGAGTCAAAATTGACAACCCTACAAGTGTATCCCAACCCACTTTATGAATGAGGCGGAGCACATCATCCTCTATTCCTAGAGACCTAATGGTATGAACATCTAAAAATTTAGTTGGCTATAAGGGTCTCTTTTTCGAATACATAAATCGAATAAGATGATCAAGATTAGTGAAATAGATGTGTGGAAAATCAAGATCGAAGAAGGTTTGTGGAAACATATCTCTTTGGAGCTTTGTGGTTTCCTTGATGTTGCGTCAGGGCATCGTCATTGGCTTAGAAGCTTCCGATCTGAAGGTGTGGTGCGGAATCCGCGCTTGGATCGAAGTTTTAATGGTTGGATGGAGAGATCTAGGGCTGGTTTTGTGGTGTTTTTGGAGCTCAAATAATGGAGTTTGTGCTGTTGGGAGGGTTGGAGAAGATGGATTTATTTAAATGGAGGTGGTAGGTAGGAATTGTATGTGTATGGGAGAAGGAAATAGGAAATAAAATCAAAAATCAGCACATAACAGACAAAACAGGTGAGCCACCGTAGCTCAGCACAACCATGGGCACGGGTCATGCTCGGCTCTAGTTTATTTTCGACTAGATTTTTTTTTTGAAATGAACAAGCAGAGCAAACCGAGCAAAGCACGACCACGACCACGGGTCGTGCCACTAGTTGTGCTCGACTCTGTTATAAAAAAATTATTTTAAAAATCAAGCAAACCGATCAAACCGAGCCCAACACGACCACGAGCAAAGGTCATGCTCAACCAAGGCACGAGTCATGTCGCTGGTCGTGCTTGGCTCTGTTTAAAAAAGTTTTTTCTATTTTTTTAAAATTGACCAAACTGAGCCTAGCACTGGTCATGCCACTGGTTGTGCTCGGTGGTTGGTTTTACAAAATTTTTATTTTTTGGTTTCTCCAAAAGTTTTTTTTTTTTAGAAGAATAGTAGGAAAACCCTATTAAAAGAAATATATTATCAAGAAGATAATGAAAGAGATACAAATGAAAACCAAGATAGGAAAAGAAAATTACAAAAAATTAATCCATCTACTTAAACCATGATATTTATCTGGTTTAATTCTAAATAACACAATGTGTAGATCAAAAACAAAATTCTTCACCTAATCTGCTACTGCTCTTGATTGATTTTGAAATATGATCTCATTTCTAATTTTCCATAGATTCCACAGAGCTACCATCACCACTTCCAAGTAGAAGTCTTCAATTTCCTTAAATTGAGTTTTGGCTCTTAATAACATATTCCACAAATTATACTCCACAGTCCAAGATTTGCCAATTCTCTTCCGATAGGAAATAGCAAATGGACAAAGAAAGAATAAGTGATCTTGTGTTTCTAAGACATTACTTTGACAACAAACACAATCTTGATTCTCTAAGTGAAAATGCTTTCTCACTAATAAATCTCTTGTATCAGTCAATTAAGCAAGAAGATCCAAAAGAAGGTCTTTTGTTTAAGGAGACAACTGTTCTTCCAACAATACGTGAAAATTTCATGCACTTGTGATTGACCCATCATGGTCGTATAAACCTTCCTTGTTAAGTAATCCTTTTTCTGAGAATCATTGAAACACCAAACATCATTTCCTCCCCAATTCGTTGAAGATTCTGATGCATGTGAGATAGAAGAATCAATTGTTGATGAGCAACAGGCAACAAAGGAGGCGAAAAAAATCCACTAATTATTCTTCTACCACAAAATTCTCAACTGAAACTTCCTGATTAACGAATGAGTATAATTTAGCCCATTCTTGAGATAAAGCATTGCAGTGCCATAGATCCGTCCAAAAACTGCATGTTGATCCATTACCTATGACACACTTAAATATCCCTTGAAAAAATATGAGATTCTGCAGCACATCTTTCCACCAAAAGGATCCTTTGACCCTAGACAATTGAGTAGATTTTATGAATAGTGATAACTGTTAAATTGGTAACATTTTTTACCCTAAGTTTGCTACTCAAAACGTGCAAAATCATGCTAAAAACTCCTTTGATGCGACATTTTATTCGTAATTTTATTTTATTTTTACAAAATGCTTTCACAAATGTGTTTGCCATATTTCAGGGAACAAACCTACCAAATTTGAGAAGATTTTGACTTCGTTGGGGCCAAATTCAACTAAGAAACCTAAACTGGACGACAAAAAGATCCTGGTCAAATATTCTTCATACAAAAAGACCTGGTCGAACACAACTACGTGAGAAGAAACCCTAATCAAACATGGCTGGACAAGAAAAAGGAGCTGTACTCGAACACGAGCATGTGGTCAAACAAGAGTCCCAGTCAAATACGAACATCTAGTCAAAAATGATTCCTGATTGAATTCGGTCACAACACATGTTTGGCTAGAAACACGCCACGTGTCCTGGTCGTGTTCGACTGTATTTCAGTGGCTTATACTAGTCGAATTTGGTCGATTTTAATCGTTTTTGACCAGGACTGGTCAAATTTGGTGGGTTTTGGTCTGGTTTGACCAGAATTGGTCCGATTTGGTCAGTTTTAGTCGTATTTGATCAGAACTGGTCAAATCTGGTCGATTTTGACTCAGATTTATCCATTCTTGCGCCGTTTGAAGCCAGACTTCATCGCCTGTACGTCAAGGAGTTATTTTTGGGCATGTTAACCCATGTATTATAAATAGAGAAGCTTTTGGCTCAATTAAATATGTTCTCTTAGGTTTTAGAATTGCTTTCTTAGTAGTTTTTAGATTGCTTTCTTAGAAGAGTCCCCCTTCTCTTTTTTTCCTATTTTTGCAAGCCAACAAGGACGGCCAATTCAATTCTCAAGCAATAAAGTGAGTTTTTATTTAATTCTTCTTATTATCTTTGCATTATTATGGCTTTTTGCAAGTAGATCCCTTCTAGGGTTAGGGATGACCTAATCCAGAAGGTGTGATTCTTTCTCGGTCTTGATCTCAAGTTTTTGAGTTATTTCCTGATGTTTTCTTCCTCTAAATCATAAATTCTCATTTCAGCAATAGACGTAATTCTTAGCAAGAATTTAGGGGAGTTCTTGAGTCCTTAACGTTTTGATGCGGGATGCTGAACAGGAGAGAGACTCTCGCCAAATGTAACAGTGGAAGTGATCCTCTGACCGTTGTACCAGCGATCATACTGACAATTTAATCTGTCTTGGGAAATGATTAAAATTAACTTGCAATCCTCGGACCTTGGATAGAATTACACCATATGGTTATGGAACTCCCGAAACCCTAGATTTTCATTCCTGCTTTAGAAACCCTAGATTTCATACTTGCTCTTTAATGCTTTAAAACCCTAGATTGATAGCTTTAGTAGTAGATTTAGCTATAGAAAAACAAACCCCCAACTCATTTAGACTTAATCAGTGATCCATTAAACTAGAAAGACAAATATTCTTGTTCCTCATGGAATTTGACCCTCAAGTGCTCAACGTTCAACTGTTCACTTGCGGTTATTACACAATTATGCCCTTTGGTGCGATCAAATAGTAGCTTTCCCATAACAATTTAATCCAAGGAATATCCTTTCGGTTAAAAAACTTAAACAAGAAATCAATCAAAAGAGCCCAGTTTTTCACTTTAAGGTTCAACACCCCTAATCCTCCCTCCTTTCTCGATATGCAAACTCTAGACCAAGCAACTAGGCAATTACCACTAACACAATAAGCTTGGCCTTTCCATAAGAAGGCTTTTCGGATTTTATCAATTCTATCAATTACCTTCTCTGGCATTTTAAAGTACTCATAAAAAACATTGGCAAGGAGGATAAAACCGAATTTAATAAGATTAGCCTTCCTCCTAGAGAAAGGAAGGAAAGATGCCACCCTATGAGTCTTTTCTCAATTCTATAACCAAACCATCAAAATCTGCCATTTTAGACCGCATAGTACCAAGAGGCAACCCTAAATATGTGAAAGGGAAAGAGACCAATTTACAACCGAGGATCCCAGCAAGATTGACCATAGTATCTTGATCACATTGTATTGGAACTAAAAAAGATTTATAAAAATTCACCTTCAATTCTGTTGAAGAAGCGAAAGATTGTAGAAGTGCTTTTAATAAGAATATTTCTTTAGACAAGGCTCTTAGAATAATAAGAGTGTCATCCGCATACTGGATGATGGGAAAATCTTGACAAGATAAGCCATCAATCGGAAGACCCAAAAGACCTTTTCTTTTGGCAAGATTCAAAATACTTTGAAGAAGGCCTACCACCATTACAAAAAGCAACGAAGAGAGAGGATCTCCTTGTCTAACACCTCTTTTACACTGTATAATTTTTGCCAGGAACATTGTTTAGGAGAATGTTAGAGGATCCTATTTGCAAAATAGTTGAGATCCAATTCAACCATCTATTACCAAATCCTCTAACTTTCATTACTTCCAGAATTGAATTGAGATCAATAGAATCAAAAGCCTTCTCAAAATCTAATTTGAGCAACACTATTGGACATTTCTTTACTTTACAAATATGTAATAATTCAAAAGTCTAAGCCAAACAATCCTGAATAGTACGACTTTGGATCAAACCATATTGATTATTATGAACAGTGGTTGTGATCACTTTCTGGAGTCGACAGGAAAGGATCTTTGTTATTAGTTTGATAACACTATTAACAAGTGAAATCAGTCAAAAATCATTAATCTTCTGGGCTTCATCCTTTTTCGGTAAAAGAATAATCCAAGAGGAATTTAATCTTTGTAATTCCACTAATCCTTCATAAAACTATTGAAAAAACTTGTAGAAATCCGACTTAATGATTTCCTAGCAAGAATTATTGAATTGACCATTGAAACCATCTGGGCTCAGTACTACAGAAATGTAGTCTACTAACCCCTATCTTCTAACAATTTTACGCAATCTGAAAGATAACCGTTTGTGTACATGGTGCGCAGTAGACAAGGGCATTTTTTCTATCGGTTCTGAATATATTAACCGTTAGAAGAAACATACTTATAACGGTTAGATTTTAAGAACCGTTAGAATAGATTCTATTTTATTCTAACGGTTTTTAATAAATAACCATTAGAAGAAACATAGTTATAGTAATGGTTCTTATTTGGGAACCATTAGAATAGATTTTGTTTTATTCTAAGGGATAGATATACATAACCGTTAGAAAAATTGTGCTATCTTCTAACTGTTCTAGTGATGCAAACCGTTAGTAACTGTTCAACTATAAGTCAAACCCACTTGACCATTGTTGTTTCGTTTTGTTGCACGCTCTCTCTCTCTCTCTCTCTCTCTCTCTCTCTCTCTTTCTATTTCCTTTTGTTCCACACTCCAAGCTAGTGTGATCAGGGCAATTAAGCTGGAAGGAAGTTTGATTCCTCTCTCTAATGTAAGCTTCTCATCACCTCTCTCTCTACTTGCAAAGCTAACTATAGCTCCAAGCTAGAAAGCTAGCTAGCTAGTTGGCTCTTACAATGGATCATGATTTATGAGCTCACTAGCTTGCATTGTGTACTTAGTTTAGTGTTGCATCAAGTTAGGGTTTGTCATATATCAGTTGTAAGTAGTTGTACAATATATAGCTTAATTGGCCAGGTTTCACGCATGCCTAACTGATTATTATTTTTTTCAATTGTCAATTTTGTGCATTGTAGATAGACCGGGAATATTGGATGTATGGAATAAAACGTACTACTCTTGAGTATTTAGAGGGTGTGAACGGGTTTATTAAATTTGCTGAGCAAGAAAAGGCGAAGAAGAGAGAAAAGATATGCATTGTCCTTGTGCAGATTGTATGAACTTAAAGAGGTTTAGCAACTCTGAACAGATTAAGAGCCATTTGATTCATCATGGTTTTAACGCATGATATACCCGTTGGATATGGCATGGCAAAGATCTTGAGGAAACAAGCACCACTACCAATCAGCAGGCATGCCCTAGTGTAGATTGTAGTAATGATGATCATCAAAATTTTGATAATGTTCATTTCGATGTGCATGTAGATGATGACTACCTAGATGAGATGTTACGTGATATAGAAGAAGATTACAATGAAAATGATTTTGGTTAATTTGAGAAATTGATTGCTGATTCTGAGAAGCCTTTGTTCCCTAGATGCGCAAAATTACAAAGTTGTCTTCTGTACTGAGATTATATAACTTGAAGACACAACAGTTGGAGTGATAAAAGTTTCACGGCACTATTAGATCTTCTAGCGGACATGCTTTGTCGTGTCTGCCACGACTATGACATCACCTGTGAGGAGCTCAGCTCGGTGCAGCTGGTCCCATAAACCACTTGACTTCCCAGGATGAGTCAATCATAGGAATACATTGAAGCAGCAAAATATTACAGTAGTCATAATTGTATGGCCGTCAGGCCTTAGTACAATACGGAGTACAGTGCCTTACAAGGCACAAGGGTACAACAAAATAAAACATCTAGTCGACGGAAGCTAGGCCCAAAACCAATCCACAGGAAACAGAGGTTGACAGCAAGACAGCACCACATCAGGGCTCCGGAGGAAATTGCTCATCATCTCCTGGGTCCGCAGCATCTTCAGGATATCCTCCAAGGTCGTAGGACGCTCCATCTATTGATGAGTTGTTGCAAGGGTGAGTACTTACGTACTCAGCAAGTCATAGGGAAGGTAGAGATACATATAGTATAAATGACATGAACCTATGCTATTGGGGAAATAGTGAAGGGTTTTTCCAAAATACATTTCTTTCTCATTTCTTACTCAACTTCTGATCATACTCATGGCAGTAAATAAATCATATTGATGGTGATACAAATATCCCATATCCAAGGCGATATATCCTCATATCACATTACTTTTATTCAAGCCTTTCAATCTTATACTCATAGCAGTATTTCATATACTTTAGGGCATAAACCACATGCCTCTTAGCTATCATATGCTTAAGGCAAAATCCACATGCCCCTTAGCTAACACATGTTTACTAGATTATGGTATTACCGCGACACGTCAACACATGACAGCCCATGGCAACGCCCCTTATCGTGACAACACATGCCACTTGGGTAATCTTGAACTAACAAATTTTAGTTTATAAAACAATACTTGTGTCACACCCCGTGGATTTAATCCACCGCGGCATACTCCTAAAACTCAGGAGTACAAAGTATTCGAATACATTTTTAAACTCTGCAGAGGTGTACCTCTTTTTAAATCCACTTTTTCACTCGACTTCCAAGTCGGGCCAACTCCATGCGACTTATACGCATGTGACAAGGCCGAGTTCACACAATGTTTTCGCAGTCTAGTATTAACAGTATCCCTGCCCGGTAGAAGGACAATCTAGTCCCAAGTACCGTTGTGGGTCCTCCCCACTGCCTTACTTCCTAGCCTGGGTCTATGTTCCCGCGGGACATATAACCTCTTTTGATTACAGTCGCGCACGACTTAATCTGGCGTAGGGTGTCTTCCTTCTTTACACCTTATCCTCTCATAATTTTTCTGATTCACACCACTCATGGACGAACTGCGTCCCACCAGTTTCCACGCGAGAAACCAGATCGACAAGCCATGCAGGGAACTGCTAATACCAAGAAAGCTACTAGATTGCGCCTGTCCCATACCAGATAAGTGGTTGGTACGTTTTTCATGCCACTAGACGCACAACACAAGGTTTTAGTCCTTATATGCCAGTCACCAGATCATACCACGAACCATGCACCTTCAGTGCCTGCACATCCAGTGCAGCCAAGCACCTCCAGTGCTACCACCATTCCATACCAAAATACTGGTCACGGCTAGGGGTTCTATTTCATGAATATAGATGTATAAGTTTATACTTTTATTAGTTCATGGCTTGCTATCTTAACAAGTTCACATTCCTCAAGTATTCAATCTATCACTGCCATAATATCATTGATCTCAACACATGCAATATTAATGAGATATCTACTCATGGAATAGCATAGCAATTCATAAAATATGGGTTTCAATATGATCAAAGTATGACTTGCCTTCCGCGTCGTAAGTATCAGCAGTTGATGGCGGTTCAGTGACAAGGTCTTCAATCTCGGGCTCTTGCTCTGAACAAGATCAAACAAGCAAACAGGCATTACAATCAATTCTACTCTTATTAATCCACTACATGCAATGATGCAAGGAGAAATACTCTGGTGATACAAGATTTGGAAGCGATTTGAGTTTAACTATGGTAACCAGGGTTAAGATTAGTTGTTAAGGTTTACAAGGTTCCAAAATATCAGGATAATGTCAAGGTTGTGACTGGTTCGCCCAAAAACAGTGAACGTCTTTAGGTTGGCATTCGGTTCAAGGCATCGACATAAGGTCAATGGGTGATAGAGGGCTCAACTCAAGTTGTGACAGTAGGGAAAAGTGTAGATCACAACGTCAGGAGTCTAAGGGACAAGGTTATTTTCAAAGTTCATGGCTAGAAGTGGGTGAAAAGGCTCAATGCCACTGGCTGACATAGGCTGACAGTGCTCTAGAATGGCATTGACATGGTTTGAACAGTTTCCAGTGGCCAAAGTAGGTTTTGATTCAAGCATATGGTGCACAAGGTAGTGAGGCAGCTGTTTGACAAAGTAATTTCTGTTTTTCATGACCAAAGGTAGGTGAACAGGGCTAATTCCACTGGCTGACACAGCCTAGCATAGGGTTGACATGGCCAGAAACTAGGGTTAGCCATATATTTTGACTCAAGGCTCCAAATGATGCATCACTTTGTCTGGTAGTTAGGCATTTGTAACAGGAACAAATGTCTCAACAGGATCTAGGGCAGGAGATGGCCGGAAAGTGATGAAAACCGGCGAAGAACACGGTGGCCGAACTGTTCTCAACAGTCTCTGGACAAAACTTTGGCATGGAGATACCTCTTCATCTGGGCCAATCCAGGTGTCGAGCTAGAAGACAAAAATACTCATGGGGTCGAGGCACATCTACTAGACAAGGTGGTTAGGGTTGAAACGGTCGGGAACAAAATCCAGCGACCGGAGCTAGGGAAGAAGCCACAAAAATTGGGCATTTCTATTCTAGGGCAAATGAACTTAATTCCTTGCTTGAGGATGGTCTCTGGGGCATAAGTAAGCTAGGTGTGAAGCTAGATTGGCTGGGGAAACACCAGAGAAGCTTAACAGCGAGCTCCAGCTTACATGCAAGGTGCAAAGTTGAGGTTTTCCAGATTTTAGCAAAATCTTCGATTCTGGTTGCTTAGAGATGCTTAGATAAGTTCACTAATCAAGATTGATCACAGGCTCGAGAGCTAAATCACTCTGGTTAGAGTTTAATTGCTCGTCGGAGCTGCTGGAGAGAAAAGGAAATTGTCGGTGACTGGAGAGGTTTGAAGTCAATTACATGCTCGAGTATGATGAGGGAGGTAAGAGGAGCTTACTGAAGTAGCTGGAGTCGAGGAGGAAGCAGTGTAGAGGCTTGGCACCGTGAGCCTCTTCTCGAGCTCGCCGAAGAAGACGAAGAGGATGACAAGGTTAGAGACTTGTGTGGTTCTGGCGTGTGTGTGGTTGAAGGAGATGGCCAGAGCAAGCTTAAATAGGCGAAGTGAGCAGCAACGGTTGAAAGTGCCTGGAGAATTGTAGCTTGTGAATCGACGGCGAATTGACCTGCCGGGCGGGACAGCAGCGAGGTGACGCGCTCCAGCGGCCGTGCCGGCTTTTGCAGTCTGGCGCGCAGTCCTGGTTGATGCAACGGCGAATTGATGCTTCCCCCAGGCATGCTTGCAACGTGGCGCAGCTGGGCTGCCGTTGTCGGGCGCGCGCATGGGAGAGCGAAGGCGCTGCTGGCGAGTAAAGTGGTTCCACGGTGGCGAACACGATGCACACACGCGGCAAAGAAGCAGTGGCGAAGGTGGCAGCGCTGGTGATCGCTGGCGACGAAGCTGCAGCAGTGGCAACGGCGACGACCAAAACTCCTGTGCTCGTGGTTGATTGAACGGCCTGGTCGTGCACAGTAGCCCGTGGTCGAACCAGGGACTGATTTGCGATGATTTTTGGTTTGGCTTTAGACTAAATTGCAAATCTGGTCTTTGAGAGGTTCAATTTGGAATTTGATTCCATGGCTGAGTATAATATTTCTATTAATACCCATTTAGCTCAAATTTGGAGAAAGGTTGATAAGATTTGAGGGATTTCACCTATTTTCGAAAATAGGGTAAAATAGATCTGGATTTTGTCGATCTCGAATTCTGGTGATGGGAAAGAGATTTTGAAGTCTGATAAAAAGGGAGATCTGTATCAAATAGCATTTGGGAGATGTTCCCTGAAGAAATTCTGGAGTTGGAATTGATCCGTAGATTTTAGCCTTTTCAGGCTTCCAGGTAAATAGAAAAGGACTTATTCGCAGTGAAATTTGCACTAATCTGCGAAAAGTGTTTAGATGAATTAATCTGGTTCCCAACTTTTTGGAGTAAGTTGAGGATATATCTGGAAACATATTCCAAGAAACACTTGAGTCTGGATAGGGTTAAATCAAGATAACTCAATTATCTGGAAACTGGGGTACTTAGGGTAAATCTGAATTTTCCTGTTTTCGAAAATAGAGAGAGGCTTAGGTACTGGGAGTTGGGGTCTGAATCTGATCTGGCTCCTGAAGACTGTTATCTTCAGGGTAATTGGTAGGTTAAATCTGGATGGGCAGATCTTAGTCTGAATCCAAAGGATAGATTTGGAGATTTTTAGGGTTTGGGAGAGATTAGAGTTCAGCTGATCTGGCTACTACTACAGAGATACATGCATGCAGGATTTTTATGCAAAAACTTTTCACCCCCAAAACTAGGGTGTTACATGCTTCCAGAGAGAAATGAGTTGCCAAGATTAGTTTAGCAAGCCAAAAAACTGCTGTGTCCATTGGGAATGGAAATCGAAAGACTACACACATTCCCGAACGATTGTGTGTTGTACTGTAACGAGTATGAGGATTTGTACATTTGTCCAAGATGCGGTGCATCACGGTACAAGCATAGGGACCTAATTGATAGTGAATGTGATGAGGTAAAGAAAGGACCTCCGGCCAAAACTGTGTGGTACTTACCTGTAATCTCTAGATTGAAACAGCTGTTTAAATCGAAAGATGCGAAGTACTTGTGTTTGCATGCTGAAGGCAGGAAACAAGACGGAAAACTGAGACACCCAGCTGATTCTATTCAATGGAGAAATATTAGCAGAACATTCGATGAGTTTGGCGGCGAAGTTAGGAACATAAGATTCGGGCTGAGTACAGATGGTACGAATCCACACGAAAATATGAGCAGTCGGCATAGCACTTGGCCAGTTCTTTTATGCATCTACAATCTTCCTCCTTGGTTATGTATGAAGCGCAAGTACATCATGATGTCATTACTAATCTCAGGACCCAAAAAACCTAGAAATGATATTGATGTGTTTCCAACGCCTTTAATTGAGGACTTACAGATATTGTGGAGCGACTGAGAGCAGGTGTGGGATGCATATAAGCAAAAGAATTCCATCTTGCAAGTCATAATATTTTACACCATAAATGATTTCCCAGCCTATGGAAATTTGTCGGGCTATAGTATGAAAGAAGGGAAAACTTTCCCTATTTGCCTAGATGAAACTGAGAGCATGTGGTTATGGAACTGCAAAAAAACAGTCTACATGGGTCATCGCAAGTTTCTTCCAATGCATCACGCCTACTGTAAGAAAAGAGAATCATTTAATGGGAAGCATGAGAAAAGATCAGTCCCAGTGTTTCTGACCAGTAAGGAGCTTTACTTGCGCGTGAAGGAAATCAAAGTTGAGTTCGGTAAATGTTCTAAACCTCGAGAAAAAAATGTCTAGAAGAAGAGATCGATTCTTTGGGATCTACCATACTGGGAGCACTTACAAGTTCGACATTGCATTGATTTCATGCATGTAGAGAAAAATATTTGTGATAGTTTGATTGATTTGCTATTGAACATTCTGGGATAGACAAAAGATTGCATCAAAGTTCATCGTGACATGATGGAAATGGGGATAAAGACTGAGATTGCACAGTTGGAGAAGGGAAAGAGTACATACCTCACCCCGGCCTGCTATACTTTGTCAAAAAGCAAAAAAACAAAACTCTGTCGGTGCTGTACAGTGTTAAAGTTTCATGTGGGTATTCTAAAAACTTGAAAAACATTGTGTCCATGAAGGACTTGAAACTGGTTGGTATGAAATCCCATAATTGTCATGTGCTGATATCACAAATACTTCCCATTGCTATCAGAGGTATTCTCTCAGTTAAGGTCAAAGAGACAATCACAAAGCTATATTATTTCTTCAACGCAATATCTTGCAAGGTAAGTGCACTCCTACTAAGTTAATTAGCTCCATTCATGAAACTTAATTGCCAGATTTTTCTGATATGAATATTTGCCGCAACTGTGTCCTTGTAGGTAATTGATCTAGATGGACTGGACGATTTGCAACGCAATGTGATTACAACTCCTTGTCAGCTCGAGATGAAATTCCCTCCATCTTTTTTTTACATTATGGTCCATCTAATTGTTCACCTTATCATCAGAAAAATTAAGTTTTGTGGACCCGTGTTCCTGCGCTATATGTATCCATTTGAGATATTCATGGGTACATTGAAGGGATACGTAAGGAATCGTCATCGGTCCAAGGGCAGTATCATCGAAGGTTATGCCGCCGAGGAGGTGATTGAATTTTGCACCAATTATATGGTCGGGGTTGACCCAATTGGCGTTCCTAAGTCCCGACACGTGGGTAGGCTTTAGGGATTGGAATAATTGGATTCAAAGCACTCATTCTTGCTAGTGATCTGTATGCAAAAGCACATTTTTGGGTCTTACAACACATGACAGAGGTGGAGCCATACATACACGAGCACAAGGCAATGTTATGGAAATAGAATCCTTCAAACCCAGAGATTTGAGTCACCAGAGAACATAACAGGAAATTTGCTGGGTGGATCAAAAATAAAGTCCTGCAAACTACCGAGGTCTCCGTAAGTGAAACTGTTACATGGTTGGCTAGAGGCCCAAGATTTACTGTAGGGAATTGGCAGGGATAAGACATCAACGGATATTCATTTTACATAAGAAGTCAGGATGAGAAGAGTACTATGCAATGTAGTGGAGTGACACTATTTGCTATTTCGGGCATGCCAGGGCAGTAAGGGCACTGAACTCATATTACGGTGTTATTGAAGAAATATGGGAGCTCGATTACGTATTCTTTACGATTCCTTTATTTCAATGCTAATGGGTCCAAATCCCTCGAGGTGTTAAAGTTGACAATTACGGGTTTACTCTCGTCAATCTCAATAGAGGCGCACACCAAGACGATCTATTTATACTTGTTGAGCAAGCCACACAGGTATTCTACATCGTTGACCCAGCCAATCCAAAGTTGCACATTGTCCTTTACAGCAAGAGACGTATTGTTGGGGTCGAAGACGTTGTCAATGAAGAAAAGTATAATCAGTTCAATGAAATACCTCCATTTTTAAATGCCATTCAATTTGTCCTTATCGAAGATATTGACAAAACAAGTTAGCTGCAAGACAATCATGAAGAAGGATTATTTGACAACCATTCTTGACTATTTTGAAATTAAAAAAAAATTCCGAGGCTAACCACAAATTCTTGCATGAAGTTCTAGCATGAAGGGTTTCTGGGCATGGCATTGGAGAGAATGACGGCTCCCTGTCATCACAGAGGTGAGGAACTTATCATTAAGTCAAACTTTTATAAACGTTTTCAGAATTTTTATGAAGGATCAATGGATTTACAAAGATTAAATTCCTCATGGATTATTCTTTTATCGAAAAAGGAAGAAGCTCTAAAAGTCAATGATTTTTGACCGGTTCACTTGTTAATAGTGTTATAAAATTACTTACAAAGATTCTTGCCTCTAGACTTCACAAAGTTATTAAAAGCATTTTGAATCTTGCATGCTAAAAGAAAAGGTCTTCTAAAACTTCCAATTCCTAAGTTCTCTTGTCAAAATTTTTCCATCATTCAGTATGCAGATGACACTCTTATAATCCTAAGAGCTTCTTCTAAAGAAATTTTCTTGCTAAAAGCCCTTCTGCAGTCTTCTGCTTCTTCAACAGGCCTGAAGTTTATTTTGAAAAATTATTTTCCAGTGTACTGCACTACTACAGAAATACAAACCTAAAAGAAATTGTGCTTTACTAACGGTTCATTTTGTCGAACCGTTAGAAGAAAGGTAATTGTACTAATGATTCATTTTGTCAAACCGTTAGAAGAAAGGTAACTGTACTAACAATTCATTTTGTCCAACCATTAGAAGAAAGTTAATTGTACTAACGGTTCATTTTGTCGAACCGTTAGAAGAAAGGTAATTGTACTGACGGTTCATTTTGATGAACCGTTAGAATAAGAACTCACTAAATAAACTCCGCCTGGGAAGTTTCCCTCCAGTCGAACCGTTCCAATTCTTTCTCTCCTCGAGTGTGATAAGCCCTAACCTAGCTGGCGACCGCTTCCTCCCTGTCAGACCACCATCGCCGCATAATTCATAGTTTTAGTGTTCGTCGCTGCCGACAACCACTTCCTCGCTGCCGGACCACCATCGCCATCATCGGCTGCCACACAGTTCACCACCACTGCCGGCCACTAAATTGTGCCATAAAGTATAGCTGCCCTATCCTTAATTTGCTCTTTTCAGTATTCAAACTAGGATTTGGCTGCTCTTGTTTAGGATTTAAACTAGGGTTGAAGTATAAGCTCAATGATCTCAGCGAAGACTTGAGAGAGAAAAATCCATTTGATATTTACTGATTATACATATTCATTGTTCTTTTACCTGTGTATTTTTGCTGCCAGATGGATCATCCTGATGTGATGTTTTTGGTCACTATTACACAATTTTGTTTGCCTAAGTTCCATACGGTTGTCAAATGCCTTGTGATTTTCTAGCATGGTAGCATCTAACTGTATTGCTATTTTCATTTGGAGAAAATAAAGCCTATTTGTCTGACCACATCTAAGGTGGTTAAGAATTGGCCATTTGTGCTTGCATGAATTTCATCTGCTAATTGCACCCTGTATAGCTTTTACCTTAGTGCCTTGACAAATTTAACTCTGCCATTCTACAATTTGCTCTAACGGTTGTGAATGTATTAACCATTAGAAGAAAGCACATGATCTAACGATTGTCCATATATTAACCATTAGAAGAAATAGGTTTCAGGGTTCTATGAGATGTACATTAAGCAATTTTTGTAAAACCTCCAATCAAAGATTGGCTTATTTTGTGTTTGATAATTATTATATGGTTCTAACTTCTCTATTTTAAAGTTGTTTAATCTTATATATACTATAGCATTTATAGTAATGCCATTGCTTAGTACCTATATAGTTTTTATGGTACCTTGTGTTTGGGGAAAATACTAGCTATAGGTGATGCGAGCCTTCTCCAGTCCATACTCCGGGCCCAAGACAGGAGGTCCTCCTTCGGGCCCGGGAGAGAAGCCTCGCTCCTCCGGTCCGCTATTCTCTGGAGTAGGGGCCACCCTCCTCCGGCCCTGCATCCTCCAAAGTAGGAATCTCGCTCCTCCGGTCCTCCATCCTCCGGAGTCGGGGCCACCCTCCTCCGGTCCTTCGTCCTCCGGGGTAGGAACCTCACTCCTCCGGCCCTCTGTCCTCCAGAGTCGGGGCCACCCTCCTCCGGTCTGCCGTCCTCCGGAATAGGAGCCTCGCTCCTCCAATTCTCCAATCCTCCAGAGTAGGGGCCACCCTCCTCCAGCTATGCGTCCTCCGAAGTAGGAGCCTCGCTCCTCCGGTCCTCCATCCTCCGTAGTAGGGGCCACCCTCCTCTGGCCCTTCGTCCTCCTGGGTAGGAGCCTCACTCCTTCGGCCCTCTATCCTCTGGAGACGGTGCCACCCTCCTCCGATCCATCGTCCTCCGGAGCAAGGGCCACCCTTCTCCGGCCCTCTGTCATGTAGAGTATGGGGCCCCCTCCTCCAGTCTACCATCCTCCGGAGTAGGAGCCTCACTCCTCCGGTCCTCTGTCCTCCGAAGTAGAGGCCACCCTCCTCCGGCCCTTCGTCCTCCGGAGTAGAAGTCTCACTCCCCCGGTCCTCTATCCTCCAGAATAGAAGCCTCACTCCCCCGGTCCTCTGTCCTCCGGAGTAGGGGGCACCTTCCTCTAGCCCTTCGTCCTCCAGAGTTGGGGGCACTGAAGCTGAGGGCAGCCACATGTCCGAGATCAGTGCCCCGTGCCCACCAAAAGACCAATGCCCTCGATCCAACGATCGCGGCTAGGGTAGGTTAGTAATTTGTGTCTTTTGGGGTCTATATATACCCTTGTACCCCTCTCTTGTAACCAAAGACTATTCATTTACATCCAATTCACTCAAAGTAAAAGGCATGCTTAGGAGCATATCCCCGGGAGAGAGCACCCCCTAGCCGACTCGTGTCAGGAGCACGTCGACAGGACTAGGGTCTCCACTGAGGTCCAAACATGTATAAACCCTTGTGTCAATCTCTGTGATTGCCCAACACGGTGTGACCCGTCACACAGTCAGCTCGTATTGTTGTACACATGTTGCACATGTCAGCAAACTTGCCAAGGTATTTTCAATACCACGACAGTTGGCGCTGTCCGTGGGGATTTCATGACAAATTGTCATGGCTCCTCCAAGAAGAATGAGACACCTGACCTCCCTCTCCAACGACGCCGGTCCTAGAAACCCTGCACCATTGACGCAAGGGGCCATCTTCGTGGCGCCTCCTCCCGGGGACACTCGGGGGGAGGCGGTGCTCCCTTCTCCCGCCGCCCTTGGTGGGGCCATGGCTCCTTCGAGCCGACCGAATGCTACGGTGCTGGCGGGACCAAGTGCCCCCCACGCAATACCTTCGGCTTCCGGAGACCTGTTGCTCGGGGCGCTTGTCGAGGGCCAGCTTCGTGCGCAACGTACTCTTGAGGAGTTGTTGCACGCCACAGCACGGCCTCTAGACCCTGCGCACCCAGCCCCGTTCCCATTTATGGGACAACCATCGCCATTCTTGATGGGGCACCTGGGAGTCTTCTTTGCGCTGGGAACTTATCCTATCCCGAGAGGTGCTCCCGTCTCTAGGAGCTACCCCTTCCTGGGAGGTGCTCCTGTCTCCAGAGGACATCCCTTCCTGGGAGGTGCTCCCATCTCCGGGGGACATCCCTTCCGCATAATCAACCGCAACCAAGATGTAGGAGTTACCCATAGAAGATGGAAAAGGTCCCATATAATATATCCCCCATACATCAAAGAGCTCAATCTCAATAATATTTGTTAAGGGCATTTCATGTCTTTTACTCAAATTTCCCGAACGTTGGCAAGGATCGCATTTTTGCACAAAGTCATAAACATCTTTAAATAAAGAAGGCCAAAACAAACCTGATTGCAATACCTTAGCCGTTGTTTTTGAAGCTCCGGTGTGTCTGCCACATGGAGATGAATGACAATGTTCAAGAACGCTTTGGATCTCATGGTCGGGCATGCATCTTCCAAATATGTTGTCAACTCCTTTTTTGAAAAGATTCGGGTTGTCCCAGTAGTAGTGTTAGATGTTGTAGAGGAAGCACTTTCGTTGTCTACTTGTCAACCCTGGAGGAAGTTCATGGTTAAATAAATAATTTGCAATATCAGTATACCATGGTTCTTGTTGAATCAAGTAAAGGTGCTTGTCGAGTAATGCATCATTGATGTGAACGTCGGTGATGTCGGTCAAGAGTCACGAGAGATGATCGGCGACGACATTCTTAGCACCCTTTTTATCTTTGATCTCCAAATCAAATTCCTATAGTAGTAGGATCCATCGTGCAAGTCGTGGCTTGGTTTTTGTCTTAGTCAAAAGATACTTAAGAGCAGCATGATCAGTATGCACAATAACTTTTGAACCAATTAAATATGGACAAAATTTGTCTAGGGCATATACAACAGCAAGCAATTCTTTTTAGTCATAGTGTAATTACTTTGAGTATCATCCAAAGTTTTGCTTAAATAGTATATAGCATGTAAAACCTTATTTGTTCTTTTCCCTAAAATAGCACCAATTGTATAATCACTAGCATCACACATCAATTCAAAAGGTTCATTCCAGTTTGGAGGTTGTATGATGGGGGAAGTAGTTAATGCAAGTTTCAATTGATTAAAGGTACCAAGACATTTATCATCAAAATCAAAAGACACATCTTTACCAAGCAGATGAGTGAGAGGTTTAGCGGTTTTGGAAAAGTCCTTAATGAAACGACGGTAAAAACCTGCATGTCCCAAGAAACTGCGTATGCCCTTCACATTCGTTGGTGGTGGAAGACTTGCTATGACCTCGATTTTTGCCTTGTCAACTCCAATCCCTCGTTCAAAAATTACGTCGCCAAGTACTACGCCTTCTTGAACCATGAATTGGCACATTTCCCAATTTAGCACAGGGTTGACTTCTTCGCACTTGCTTAAGACTCGAGAAAGATTTTGTAGACAGGCATCGAAATAGGAACCATAAATGCTAAAAATCATCCATAAAGACTTCCATTATTTTCTTGATTTAAATCTGAAAAGATAGCCATCATACATCATTGAAAGGTTGCAGGCGCATTACATAACCCAAACGTCATTCGTCAGTAAGCGGTAAGCAAAAGTACCGAAAGGATATGTAAACGTCGCCTTATCTTGATCATCGGGATGAATTGGGATTTGAAAGAATCCCGAATACGCATCAAGAAAACAAAAATATGCATGGTTGACTAGACTTTCCAACCTTTGATCAATGAAAGGTAATGGAAAATGATCCTTCCTAGTGGCGCTATTCAATTTATGATAATCAATGCACATGCGCCATCCAGTAACAAGTCTAGCAGGATCAACTCATTATTAGCATTTTTAACCACAGTCATACCCCTTTCTTTGGAACCACATGAACAAGACTAACCCAATTATTATCAGAAATAGAATAAATGATACCCGCATCTAATAGTTTAGAAATTTCAGCTTTTACAGTTTTCTTCAAGTTTGAGTTTAGTCTTCGTTGACGCTCAACAGAGGTTTAGTTTCATCAACTAGAGAGATCCTATGCATGCAAATTTCAGGGCTAATTCCCTTGATATCATCAATTGAATAACCTAGAGCTTTACGATGCATATGAAGTAAAGAAATCAATTTTTCTAGTTGTGAATTGGTAAAGTTTGCATTAACAATGACACGTTACATCCACTACTACAGAATTGCTTTACACTATCGGTTCAAAATCGTCTATACTAACGGTTCTCGTACCGCTAGTGATCGGCACGATAGAAAAAACGAAACACAACTCTAGCGGTTACAAACCGTCAGTACAATAACTATATTCTAATGATTTTATATTAGAGAACCGTTAGTACAATACCTATATTTCCATGGTTCACTACTCGCAAATGTTAGTACTGGTAAATTTCTTCTAACAGTTTGCTACTCGAAACCGTTAGTATTATAAACTTTCTTCTATCGGTTCTGTATTCACAACCGTTAGTATTGTTAAATTTCTTCTAACGGTTCGCTACTCAAACCGTTAGTACTTTAAACTTTATTCTATCAGCTCAGTACTCGCAACTGTTAGTATTATAAACTTTCTTCTATCGGTTGTAGGTTATTAACCGATAGTAGTATAGAATTTCGTCTAACGGTTCACTACTCGCAACCGTTAGTAATAGAAAATTTCTTTAATCGAAGGGAGCCTTGTTCTAACGGTAAAACCTAGAACTGTTAGTACTAGCATAACTTCTTCTAACGGTTCTGAGTTAATAACCGTTAGAATATGTTACAAGCAACTCCTTCACAAATACACTAATACAGAGATTGAATTTATTCACAAATACACTAATACAGAGATACACAAATGTATTGAACAGATTGAATCTAATTATTCACATATTGAATTTATTCACAAAAACACCAATACAAATACACACATACACCAATTAACACATTCAATGTATATTACACAAGTCATTTACGATCGATTGTTAATGGCCACTTCATCCATCACATATTGAGCCCAAATTTGTCGCAGCTCCTTTAACTGAGGCAGCTCGTATTGGTCTTTCAACATGGCGCTCTGCATGCGTGTATGAAGTTAGGAACGTACGTCACATCCAATGTTCGACTTTGAGTCAGGAAAAATACTTACCTTAGGGAATTGGGCAAAGTCTGTCCTGAGAAGGTCATACATAAACCTCATGACATAGAACACACATTCCCACGATTGTGGCTGCTGATGGCACTGGGATAATTGCATATGCAAAGACATAAACCCACATCAACTTGAAAGAACTAATTAAGTATAAATTAAAAGACTCATCATGAGTAGTTCCATCCGTATTAATTACCTCATATTCTTTCCAAGAAATTATTGTGCCATTCGACGCGTCATGCCTCCCTCCAATAGTAACATAATTTATAAGTAAAATTGAATGGAAATGATGAACTAACACCTATTACGTGAATTCATTTCAAATTACATACAAACTTTTATAAGAACCACCTCTTTTTGTTAAAATGTCAAATTTTCATTCAAAAGGCCAAAAATCATCAATTCTTATCAAAATGGTCTTCAAAATGTATTTAAAGGGTTTTTAGAGGCTTTCGACTATCTTGTTTTTTAACTAAATCGGTTTTGAGTGTTAATCAAAATCTATTTGAATTTTGCCAAAACTTGTTTTACAAAAGTCCTAGAGATTATTACCTCGATGAAGTTTAAAATTGAAAACTTTCTCAAAAGAGTTTCAATTTGAAACTTATGGGTGTTTGAATCTGACCGGAAAACTTGCTTTGACCCGAAATATCTTATACATGCAAAATATGAGTTTAGCTATTTCTATGGGCTTTACTCGTGAGTTTCGACTCAAAATGATATGAATAACTTATGCAAACTCTTTCATGTCAAAAATCTCATGAAAATCAAATTTGAACCCAATTTGCAAAAGGTTGTCGAACTTCAACCTTCTTGCTTAACATAAAGATCATTTCACCATAACTCTTGATTGTAAAATCTATTTGCAAAATTCTTTTTGAAAAAAATATTTCATGCAATGAAAATTATTTCTGTAAATTTTCATTTAAATTGGATTTGATTTGAGCAATAATTGATTCTTTTCACAAATGAAATATGAAATCTGTAAAATTTGGACTTCTCATGGTTTTGTGGCTGACTTGTCATTTTTATATCTTTAGAAGAAAGTTTCTACATGATATCTTATCTTCTATGCTTGGTTTGTACTGTTAATTTATTTTAAAATTGTTGGAAGCAATTTGCGAGGATTTTCAGGTGCCTTTACAAGTGTAAAATATTTTACTCAAAACTGAAATCTGAAACTTTCAATCTGGTCAACATTTGTCTTTTTCATATCTTATTGTTGGCTCCAATCTTGGCTTCATTGTAAAAGGAAACCTAGTTCAAATCTTGGCTCCAAATCGTTTGATCCAAATACTATTTTGTAAGAACTTCAAAAATGAAAGTAAATAAAAGTTATGCCAAATAGTGTTCCCTTGCTCCTAGCATGACATGGCCTTAAATTGATTTCATTTCAATTATTCTTTCCTAAAGACTGACTGGTTCTAATCGAGTCCAATTTCAGTATAAGAAACTGAATATGAAGGACAATTTTTTTCCCTCTACGACGCGAGTTGAAAAAACTCTATAGCGCGAGTTCGTCAAAAACACTTACAGTTCGTGGAGTAGCCTACGATGGCGCGATACAGTGGCCGGCAGCGGTGGAGAACCAAAATGCTAGCGGCGATGGTGGTCCGAGAGCGAAAAAGGGGATGTCGGCGAGGCTAGGGTTTTCCACGCGAGTAGAAAGTTAATTGGAAAGGTGTTTGGTTCGACTGGAGGGAAAACTCCTGCGGGTTTAACAATTAGAGTGGTCTTGTACTAACGGTTCAACACAACCAACCATTAGTACACTGTACTTTTGCCTATCAGTTCACATTAAGAAACCGTAAGAATAAGTAACTTATCTACTAACGATCTTTTACTAACGGTTCAACACAACTAGCCATTAGTACAATGTAATTTTTTCTATCAGTTAACATTAAGAACCATAAGAATAAGTAACATATCTACTAACGGTTATTAGTATAAACCGATAGAAGAGATTTATTTTCCTATAGGTTTGACAATTCGAACCGTTAGTACAACACAATTTTCCTTCTCCTACTTCGCTGTATATTATGATAGCATGCGATGCACTAACGGTTCATACGATCCACTCGTTAGAATAGACTTTGTGAGATCCAGGCCGAAGTAGTGTTGGATTATTCTTTCATGTCAGTAGTACTAAGGGTTTTTCCTGAGAACAGTTATGGATGGATTTGAGTAAATCATTTTGCACTTGTAAAGGCATCTAAAAATCCATGAAATAACTTCCAATAATTTTGAAATAAATTAACAGTAATATACATCACTTACATATTGCAAAATAGTCAAGAATGGCTGTCAACCCATAATCCTTCTTCGTGGTCGTTTCGCAAGTAACTTGTTTCGTCAATATCTTCGGTAGGGACAGATTGAAGAATTCCATCTAAAAATAGAGGTAGTTCGTCAAACTGATTATACTCTTCTTCGTCCACAACGTCTTCGACCCCAACAATACGTCTCTTACTGTGAAGGACAACGTGCAACTTTGGATTGGCCGGGTCAACGATGTAGAATACCTGTGTGGGTTGCTCAACAAGTATAAATGGATCATCTTGGTGTGCGACTCTACTGAGATCGACGAGAGTAAACCCATAATTGTCGACTTTAACACCTCGAGGGATTTCGACCCATTGGCATCGAAACAAAGGAATCTTAAGTAAAACATAATCGAGCACCCATATTTCTTCGATAACACCGTAATATGAGTTGAGTGCTCTTACTGCCTTGGCATCCTCTGGCCAACCATGTAACAACTTCACTTACGGAGTCCTCAGAAGCTTGCGGGACTCTATTTTCGATCCACCCAGCAAACTTCCTGTTATGTTCTCTGGTCACCCAAATCTCTAACTTCGAAGGATTCTGTTTCCATATCATTTCCTTGTGCTCGTGTATGTATGGCTCCACCCCCGTCATGTGTTGTAAGACCCAAAAATGTGCTTTTGCATACAGATCACTGGAGGGGACGACTACTTTGAATTCAATCGTTCCAATGCCCTGAAGCCTGCCCTCGTGCTGGGACATAGGAACGCCAATTGGGTCAACCCCGGCCATATAGTTGTTGCAAAATTCAATCACCTCCTCGGTGGCATAACCTTCAATGATACTGCCGTCAGGCCGATGTCGATTCCTTACATACCCCTTCAAGATACCCATAAATCTCTAAAATGGTACATGTAGCACAGGAACACGGGTCCACAAAACTTAATTTCTCTGACAAGGTAAACAATTAGATGGACCATAACATCAAAAAAAGATGGAGTGAAATACATCTCAAGCTGACAAAGAGTTGTAGTCACATCGTATTGCAAATCTTCCAGTTCATCCAGATCAATTACCTACAAGGACACAGTTACAACAAATATTCAGATCAAAAAAATCCAACAAGTTCCATGAATGGAGCTAATTAACTTACTAGGAATACACACTTACCTTGCCAGATATTGCGTTGAAGAAATAACATAGTTTTGTAATTGTCTCTCTGACTTTGACTGGGAGAATACCTCTGATAGCAATAGGAAGAATTTGTGACATCAGTATATGACAATCATGGGACTTCATACCAACCAGTTTCAAGTCCTTCATGGACACAAGTTTTTTCAAGTTCGCAGAATACCCACATGAAACTTTGACACCATACAGGCACTGACAAGTTTTTTCCCTTTTTGACAAAGTATAGTAGGCCGGGGGAGGTATCTTTGCTTTCCCTTCTCCAACGATGCAAGCTCAGTTCTTATGCCCATTTCGAGCATGTCACGGCGAACTTTGATACCATCTTTCGTCTTTCCCGGAATGTTCAACAACAAACCAATCAAACTGTCATAAACATTTTTCTCTACATGCATGACATCAATGCAATGTCAAACTTGTAAGTACTCCCAGTATGGCAGATCCCAAAGAATCGATATCTTCTTCCAAACATTTTTTCCTCGAGGTTTAGAACATTTACCGAACTCAACTTTAATGTCCTTCACGCGCAAATAAAGCTCCTTACCAGTCACAAACACTGGAGCTGATCCTTTCTCAGGCTTCCCATTAAATGACTTCCTCTTCTTACGGTAGGCGTGATGCATCGGAAGGAATCTGCGGTGACCCATGTACACTGTTTTTCTGCAGTTCAGTAACCACATGCTTTCAATTTCATCCAAGAAAATAGGACAAGCCTTGCCTCCTTTCGTACTATACCCCGACAAATTTCCGTAGGCCGGGAAATCATTTATGGTGCAAAATATCATAGCCAACAATATGAAATTCTCTCGCTTATATGCATCCCTTCGCTGCACAATTTATGTAAGTCCTCGATTAACGATGATAGAAACACGTCAATATCATTCCCGGGTTGTCTGAGTCCTGAGATTAATAATGACATCATGATGTACTTGCGCTTCATACATAACCAAGGAGGAAGATTGTAGATGCATAAAAGAACCGGCCAAGTGCTATGCTGACTGCTCATATTTCCGTGTGGATTCATACCATCCGTACTCAGGCCAAACCTTATATTTCTCACTTCGCCGCCAAACTCACCAAATGTTCTGTTAATGTTTCTCCATTAAATAGAATCAGCTGAATGTCTTAGTTTTCCATCTTGTTTCCAACCTTCAACATGCCAATGCAAGTACTTCGTATCTTTTGGATTTACAAATAGCTGTTTCAATCTAGAAATCACAGGCAAATACACACAGTTTTGGCCGGAGGCCCTTTCTTTACCTCATCACATCCACTGTGATAAATTCAGTCCCCACGCTTATACCGCGATGCACCGCATCTAGGACAAACATGCAAATCCTCATACTCGTTACGGTACAGAACACAATCATTTGGGCATACATGTATTCTTTCGATTTCCATTCCCAACGGACAGAACAGTTTTTTGGCCTTGTAAACCGATCTTGGCAACTCATTTCCCTCTGGAAGCATGTCCGCTAAAAGATCTAATAGCGCTGTGAAACTCTTATCGCTCCAACCATTGCTTGCCTTCAAGTTATAGAATCTCAACACAGAAGACAACTTTGTAAATTTTGCACATCCAGGGAATAAAGGCTTCTCAGAATCAACAATCAATTTCTCAAATTTACCAAAATTGTTTCGCTGTAATCTTCTTCTACATCACGTAACATTTCATCTAAATTGTCGTCATCTACATGCACATCTAAATGAACATTATCAACATTCTGATGATCATCATTAGTGCAATCCACTTCCGGGTCCTGCTGAGTGGTAGCAGTGCTCGTTTCCTCAAGATCTTCGCCATGCCATATCCAACGGGTATAGCGTGCGTTAAAACCACGACGAATCAAATGACTCTTAATCTGATCAAAGTTGCCGAACCTCTTTAAGTTCATACAATCTATACAAGTACAATGCATATATTTCTCTCCCTTCTTCGCCTTTTCTTGTTCAGCAAATTTAATAAACCCATTCACACCCTCAAAATACTCAAGAGTAGTACGTTTTATTCTATACATCCAATATTCTCGGTCCATCTACAATTATTTCACAAAATTGACAAATTGAAATAACTAATTGGAAGTATGAAACATGGTCAATATATAGGCTATATGTATACAACTACTTACAATTGATGTATGAAACCATAACTTCATGCATTAATTGGAAGAGCTAGCTAGCTAGCTTATTAACTTCAGCCATAAATCATTCAATTCCTAGCTTAACTTCAGCAAGCTATAGCTAGCTAGCTAACCTCCTAGCTTGGAGCTACATCTAGTTTAATGAATTGGAAGTAGAGAGAAAGGGAGAGTGTGAGAGAGTGATCGAGAGAGAGAGAGGTGATGAGAAGATGACATTACCGAGGGGGATCGAATTATCAACCTTCCAGCTAGCTTTTCCAAATCACTCTAGCCTAGAGCGTGGATGCACGTATGGTAGAACAGATCGAGGATGCAGAGCAAGGGTGGAGATATATAAGTTGTACAATTTTATTATCGGTTCAAAAACACAACCGTTAGTGAACTTTCCTCTCTTATAAAGGTCCCCACTGTCATAACCATTAGTATATATGACGTAATTTTACTATCGGTTGAATAAAATAAACCGTTAGTACAATTTTCTCTCTTCTATCGATTCGTACAGTATTAACCGATAGTAAAAATGACGTAATTTCACTATCTGTTACAAAAGACAAACCGTTAGTACAATTTCCTCTCTTCTAACGGTTCATATAGTACTAATCGATAGTAAAAATGACGTGCTATTCACTAACGGTTTCCCAGAGCATAACCATTAGTACAAAACCTCTTCTCCACTACGGTCCTCGTACACTAATGGTTTTCTCCCAGATTACATATAACCGTTAGAAGATAGGGGTTAGTGGACTACATTTCTATAGTCGTAATCTCATCATCCTCCAAGAACACATATTTCAGTGAGGAAAGAAGAGTTTTAAGTGTAGATTTACTTACCCTTTCCTTACTTGTGATGTCAGAATCCGAGATGTCCTCTTTGGATGTTTCTTTTGTCGGTTCGTCTTCGTTTTGTTCAATTTCTTCGCGGTTGTCCGATTTTTCATTTTCAAATATTTCATCTATTCCTTCTCCAAAAGTGAGTCAAAGCGGTGACTCCTGATGTGACACTGGGTGCCCGATCTTCCGAAAGGTACGTGATAGATCGAATGGTGGAGGTTCGACGTAGAACGATCCGGCTTCAAATCAGGCACGATCTGAACCCCGCAATCGCAACACCACTACTCCGTTGGTTATCAATCCCGCGTGAGCGTGATTGACCTCGCCAAGAAGGCTTATCCCTGCTGTGAATTGAGAACACAAGCAAGAACACGAAAGAAAGCAAACTGAATTGCAAATACGAATGATTAATCTCACAAGTTGGGGTCTCACAAACCGATCAAGCGGCGAAACTGTTCGAAGACAGAATAATCTAAGCAAAACCCAAGTCTAAACGATGACGGCTACTGAATATATAGCGACGGCTAGGGTTTGGGGCATTAAACCCTAGGGTTACACGGGCCATGGGCCCAAAGTGGAGCATCGCA
The DNA here is from genome assembly GCA_019359835.1 of Pharus latifolius. Lineage (NCBI taxonomy): Eukaryota > Viridiplantae > Streptophyta > Magnoliopsida > Poales > Poaceae > Pharus > Pharus latifolius. Next base: position 68,612,197 of record CM033324.1, read on the forward strand.
GCGCCCGGTAGATTCTGGTCACCATATTGTTTTGACAATTCCCGTTGATCCGTAAGGAATTTTGACATGGGACTGGATCCGTTGGAAAGATCTCGTCGAGGGCTTCTCCGTGCATACCAAGAACATCCAAAACAGAGTCCGTATGCGCCCTGGGCATCCATTTTAAGTTGACTGTGCGGAGATGGCCGAACCCGACTCGTGGACAAATTGGGCTCTCTCTTGGGCCGGCCTTGCAACGACGTGGCTTGTGGGACCAGAGGGCGTCGAAGTGGTGGAGATGCGCCTTTCTTGAATACGTCTTGAGCTTGGGGAGGTGGCCACGGCGGAGGCCGAACTGCTGGCGGCGATAGCGCAATATCAGCATGATGAGCTTGCCGGCTGTGCAAGCAACCTGGCCATGGTGCGGGTCGATGATGCCATATAGTTGATGATGACACCATAGTTGATGTAGTGTTGGTCCTATCTATGATGTGCATGGTCACATCATCCTCTTCTAAGATTTCTTCCATATCATCCACACTGCAAATTTTCTCCTCATACATAGGGCAGTTAACAAGGTTAGACATTTTAAATAAATTTTCCTCCTCCCATATGCGAAAAGTAATTCGTCCCTCACGAACGTCAATGAGGGCACCTACTGTCCAGAGCATTGATCGTCCCAATATGATAGGTATAGCAACATCTTCATCCATATCAAGAACGGCAAAATCAACTAGAAAATAAAATTTACCGACTCGAAGAGGTACGTCTTCCAACATTCCTTCCGGATGCTTCTCGAACGATCGGCAAGTTGCAGAACCCTACATGTAGGCTTGATCTCACCCATGCTCAAATGTTGTGTGATAGTTAAAGGCATCACACTAACACTTGCTTCTAGGTCATAAACAGTTTGATTAATATGTATTGTACCTATGTTACAAGGGATGGAGAAGCTCCCTTGATCCTGCAGCTTTACTGGCATCCTGTTCTGAATTAGAGCACTACAATTTTCAGTTAAAAAAATGGTTTGAAATTTACTCAAATCCTTCTTTTTAGTAAGAATGTTTTTAGGAATTTTCCATAAGAAGGCATTTGAGTGACTAAATCAATAAAAGGTACAATCACATTAAGTTTTTTTAAGATTTCAACAAATTTTTCAAATTGCTTATCGAGTTTTGCTTTTACGTACCTTCTCGGAAAAGGTAGAGCTGGATTATAAATACGTGTTACCTGATTTTCTCCATTTTCCTTTTTTTTGGTTCGGCATCCTTGTCGTCATCCTGCGTCGGCTGTGATAGTACTTCTTCGGTTTTGTTTGCCGGTGCAGGTTCGGTTGGTGGTGTTCGTTCCAGTAGCTTTGTTCCACTCCTTAAGATCACTGCATTAGAAAAAAAAGAGGATTAGAACAAGCTATGAAATTAATTTATTTAGAATTGCGAGGATTGATAGGTTGAGAAGGAAGAGAGTTATCGTTTTTCAGTACAGGATTCACCAATTGTGCGATTTGAGTCTCGAGCATGCGGACGTGAGTCAATATGGAGTCTATCTTTTGGCTCATGGACGTCTTCTCTTTTTCTTTATTTGCTAGAAAATTCTCTAGCATGCGCTCCATGTTCGACTACTCAGGTTGTCGTTGGTTAGGCGGTCGATAAGGTTGCTGATTTTGTGGTTGAAACAACAGCCTTTGAGCTTGATATTGGGGGCTTTGTTGTTGTGTTTGCCGCTGTCCAAAACTTTGTTGTTGGTGTTGAGGTTGCTGATTTTGTCCTGACCATACAAAATTTTGATTGTTGCGCCATCCACAGTTACAAATTTAGGAAAGTTATTACCTTGCCGTTGTTGCATACCCTAAAAAGCGTTTGCCTGCTCCATGGATGAGTTAAATTGGCATTCATGGCCATAGTGGCCCTGTATACTGCACAGTTCACATATTGGTGCAATTGCATTAACAAATGAAGTAGCATTTGATCCAAGAATTGATAATATATCAGTGAGAATTGCTACCTGTTCGGCTAATTGCGACATTACACTTACATCCACACTATTGGTTGGATTTTGTTGAGCAGCTCGTTCAGTTCCTCATTGTATGTAGTTCTAAGTTATACCTTCGATGAGGTCGTATACTTCGTTTACACTCTTGTTCATTAGTGCGCTGCCAACTGCGGCGTCTATGACCATCCGTGCATTGTAGTTTAATCCGCTATAAAACGTCTGAACTACAAGCCACTTCTCTAGTCCGTGTGGTAGACATTTGATCAACAAGTCTTTGTACCATTCCCAAGCGTCATAAAGTGATTAACCTACTTGCTAAGCAATCTGGTTGCGAATTTGAACAGTTTTAGCAGGAGGGAAAACTTACCAAAAAAAGCTCGCGAGAGTTCGTCAAAGGTAGTGATTGACACAGGAGGAAGAGTGTATAGCCATGACTTTGCCTTCTCGCGAAGCGAGAAAGGAAAGAGCCTCAAACAAAGTGCATCATGTGTTACTCCATGAATCTTGAAAGTATCACAATACTCAAGAAACATATGCAAATGTAATGATGGATCTTCAGTGGGAAGACCGCTGAGCTGGTTTTATTGAACCAAATTCAAAAGTACAGGTTTTGTTTCAAAATTATTTGATTCAATCGGTGGTCTAAGAATACCAGGTTGCAATCCCATGCTGAGCGAGGTTGCATAATCCTTGAGTCTCTTTTGGTCCTCAATTGGAGGTTGTATTTTGAAGTCTTCAAAAGTTTGCGAGTTTTCCTCCGATCTTACCTGTCTTGCCTCGTACCTTAGCTGGCCTGCGGTTTTGATAGGGTTGTCCGAGCTATCCAGATTTGCACTACTTCCTAAAAGGTTAGTGGTGCAAAGAAAAGAAGAAAAAAATAAAAATAGAAGCAAGATTGAGAAGTGAGATTAACTTATATCAGCAAAAAATAATCTAAAAAGATGAATTACCATTGTTCCCCGGCAACAGCGCCAAAAACTTGATTGTGCCTGAAAGGATCGAGCGTGACATGTGTAGTAATAACCGTAAGTGAACGATTGAACGTTGAGCACTTGAGGGTCGAATTCCACGAGGAACAAGCGTATTCGTCTTTCTAGCTTAATGGGTCACTGATTAAGTCTAAACGATTTTGGGGTAGTTGCTTTTCTACAACTAGGTCTAACAATCTAAGATTTGCAAGTTAGAATGAAAATCTAGGGTTTCGGGAATTCCATAACCTTTTGGCGTAATTCTATCCAAGGTCCGAGGATTGTAAGTTAATTTCAATTGTTTTTCAAGAAAAATTAAGTTTCCAGTTCGGGGCACTGGGTCAACAGTCAGAAGATCGTTTCCACTGTCACATTTGGCGAGAGCCTCTCTCCTGTTTAGGATTCTGTTTTAAAATGCTAAGGACTCAAGAACTCTCCTAAATTCTTAATAAGGCTCAATTATTATGTCTGTTGTCGAAGCGAGCATTTAGGGTTTGGAAGAAGAAAACATCATGAAATTACCCCAAAACTTGAAATAAAGACCAAAGAAGACTCACCCCTTCAGGATTAATTCATCTCTAACCCTAGAGGGGATCTACTCGCTAAACATCATAAGAATACAGAAATAACAATAAGAAATAAACAAAAACTTACTTGAATGCTTGAAAATTGAAGTTGTCATCCTTGCCGGCTTACAAAGCAACAAAATAGAGAAGGGAGCTCTATTAAACTAAAACTAAGTTAAAAGTAGCTAAAAACTACTAGTAAGCATAAAGAAAGCAAGATTAATTGAGTCAAAAGTTTCTCTATTTATAGTACACAGGAAAATGTATCCAAAAATAACTCCTTGACGTGTAGGCAACAAAGTTTGACTTCAAACAGTGTAAGAATGGATAAATCTGAGTCAAAATCGACCAAATTCGACCAGTTCTAATCCAATACGACTAAAAACAGACCAAATCTGGCTAAAACCAACCAATTCGACCAGTTTGAGTCAAAAACCAGATCAAAATGGCCCACAAATGACTAGTTTGGATCAGACCCACTTCAAAACGGCTCATCTATGACCAATCCTAGTCAAATTCGCCTCACAACGACCAGTTTGGATTAAAACCGATCAAGACCGAGTAGAGGAATCCAATTCGAACATGACCGGGACACATGCACTAGTACAAAAATGCAGTTTACTAACCCCTATATTCTAACAGTTATTTATGATTTAGAAGAAAACCGTTAGTGTACATATTGCGGGGCGAAGAAGTGCATTTGTTGGCATTTCTACTAACAGTTTCGAAGTAAGTTGCCGTTAGAAAAACTGACATGATTTTTTCTAACAGTTCAAAATATATTAACCGCTAGAAAAAACATATTTCTTCTAATGGTTGTGTTTTTTGAACCGTTAGAATAAATTTTATTTTCTTCTAACGGTTATATTTTTTGTAACCGTTAGAAGAAAACCACATGATTTATAAAATGCCATGTCCCCGCCTCCTCTTTCTCTCTCTCTTTGCTCTCTTCTCCAATCCTCCAAACCCTAGATCCGAATCAACTTGATGGTGGCGCAGTCCAGCTCTGCTTTGTGGGAACAGAGCTCGGCCTCCAGCTTGCGGGCCATGATCTGGTATGTCTTGAGGAGGTGGCGATGTTCCTTGGCATGCATGCGCAATGAGGGCGATGTGCACTGCCACCGCGTTCTTGGCCACCGCGGCGGTGAGGTCCTTGAGGTACCAATGTTTGATGTCCAAGAGCATGGTGAGCACCGTGACCACAGCGGTGTCCGCGGACTGAATCGCCGTTGATGAGGACCCCAACGCCGTCGCCGAGCTCCCACCGCTGCTCCGCGCGTGCATCTTCCTCGCCGTCGCTCAGGCCGGTGCCTCCCTTAGTTTATTCCCTTTAGAATTATAAACTCCCCCAACTGTTGACTCCTCTCTCTCTGTCTCTCTCTCTCTCTCTCTCTACACACACGCACACGAGAGACGATGCCGAAGAGCCAGGTGGCCAAGTCTACGGCGCGGCGGCACCCACTCCGCGACCTCTCCAATGGTGTGCCCCATTCGCCGGAGTCCCACCACCGCAAGCGCCATTCTTCTCGGCCCGCCGCCGATGCGGCGTTCGACCGCCTCCTCCTCACCTACTCCGATCTCGCCACGCTAATTCTCAGGTCATATCCCATTAGCCTTCGCAAGAAACCCACAACTCTTTCTATTATGTTTTCATTGCATTTACTGATCTAAAAGCGCCATATGATGAAATGATGTGCTTTTGCTTAATTGCTTCCCTTGCGTAGATATTGGTCTAATCAATGCTTCCAATGGTGGTTTATACATTTTCTGGGATGGAGTGGTAGAGTTGATGTGTTTGGGTAATAACTGATCCCCGTCACGATCTGGCGAGTTTCTTTTTACGATTAGTGGCTATACTGTCTCAAAATCCTAAAAGAGGTGGATTTGAGAAATCCCTAACTGTTATGGGGCTGCATGTCCATAATTGAATGTTTCATTGGTCTAATTGATGATTAGGATGGGAAAAGATTTTAGTAGATTTGAGGAAATCCTGTATCCTCATATGTCTTGTGATAAGAGGTATTGGATCAAGATTTTAGTAGATTTGGCCATCAATTATCTAACTGGATTGGAACCATTTGCGGTATATAATAATTTTCAGCTCTCTTGACAAATATGAAATCGACTCTATTTGGTGCAACATAGACTTAATAATCTAACTTGTATGTTCAATGGTTTTCCTATTTTTAGATTGATGAAGTGGTCTCTCAAGCTCTTCAATGCCACTGTACCCAAAAGAGGGAATCAAGAGATAGAATCCTTCTGTCGCTTCTTATCTGACACAAATTCCTCTTCGAAGGTGTGCACTATCATTAAAGTTTTTATCACTCTTTTGAAACATATAGGCATAGCCCACAAATATTTTCCTTTTTTTGCCCTCACCACCATCTCTTTTTTTCTTAAGCAGCACTGGTCTTCAAGACTTAAACAAGCATTTGAAGCTTCTCCAACAGAAAGCGAAATGTCTCAAAATGCACCATGGGAACCTGTTCGTTTTGATGATAAGTAAGTTTGCTATGCACAGTGTGGTCATTAGTATATTTCTCAAATTATTTTTGTGTAATCTTCATTTTGTTGTCTATTTGTAGGTTTAATGATGACCCACTGTTCAAAGAAACCTATACCTTCCCACTATGATGGCCCTAAGGAAGATGAGGTGAACACATTGTTTTGCTCAATTTGGTTGATATTTCTCTTGAATTCTCTTAATTGTTTTTCTTTTGCTATCAGGGAGTCACACTTGATGAAAGTGGACACTTCACTGGTGAAGCAGAGCAGAAACTAGAAGAGGTAATCAAATTTTGTTCTAAAACCATGATGTGAACTCTTGAGCATATCAGTTATGTGGGTAAAACTATCTTTCTTTCATTAGAAACCAATAGAAGTTTTTTGGTTGTGCTGCACTTTTTTTTCTAATATTTGATTACTTAGACAGTTCTGGTGTTACTGCTTCTCACAAACTGATATGGAATATTAGTCATTTGTATGCCTCTATGTATAATCATGTCATGTATTGCTCCTTCAGAAATGTATTGCCCCATAGATGGATGGTTTGCTGCTATACAGCAAAAATATGGTTCTTCTGTATTCACATCAACTTTTTTAGAAAAATTTTGTTTGATGTAGGTCGCAGTTGTGGTATTGGTCTCATGGCTAATTTTCCAGAACCCAATCTCTCCTATGAATGCAATTGGATGTGCAATCACCCTTGTCGGCTGCACCTTCTATGGTTATGTGAAGCATCAAAATGTGACAATGAGATTTTGGAGAAAACCAAAGATACTTGTTGGATTCAATTATTGGTAAGAATTTTGTTGTGCTACTTTTATGTTATGATGACCTCGTTAATCAAAGAGAAAAAAATTAGTGATGGGTTTGCTATTGAGGCCTATAGTCCTCGTGTGCTAACAATCTAGTAAGAAGTTTTGATAACTTACTTGAAAATTGAAGTCTATTTCTATCGAGAATCATTTGCATATGTTAACACAAAGCTTACATGAATCAACTAACATTTCTAATGATGTTACAATTAGAAATTATCTTGCTGACAAAATGGAAATAAAATGGCTGAAGCAGGAAAGAAAGTGTAGCTGTATATGACCCGCAAATGACTAAGCCAAACAAAATTGTTTCAAATGCATAGTGCCGTTCTTGGAAATGTGATTGTAGTTTATTTTGCTTAAGTCATGATGGTGATTCATTTTCCTTTTTGAAACTGAGTTACTGTGTTACATAATCACGTAAAAGATTTGGCATCTTAATTCATCATTATTGCAATAATCCAGTGAGGTTTGGTTGCCAGCATGTAACAGCTGTATATAAGATTGTTTAGTTAATTAGTTGTCTAAATCCAAGAGTATCGTATTCGTAAGTCATTGCAGGAAGCTTTGGAAAAACTTGGTTTTTGTTCAAGTGAAGAAGATATGGAATTCTCTAGCTTCTTGTTTGGCACTGAACGAGCTGTGAAGACATGGCAGGTCACTGCTTCATCATCCTTCAGGTCAAGAAGATATTGTTTTTATTCTTTTCTGTTAGTTTGTACTCTATATTCAGTTACTATTGGCATTTAGTCGTAGGGATAACTTTTAAATCATTTTTTTGTTCTTTAAGTTTGTGTTTAAAATTTTAAGTCTCAATAATTTCTGAGTTTATGCTCTGCTTCAAAATGTGTTTCTTTTAGTACTCGATTGATATAACTAGGTGGTGAACACTAACACAATATCATAATGTCATGACACTTAACATAAATTAATATTGTTTTGGAATGTGTAGAACTGGAACAGGCTTGGAAACTCATATGGTGATGTCAACATGCTTTGGTGCTAGGACATATACAATGTTCAAGAATGTTAGGAGGGTGAATGATTCACGTAGTGTGATTGCAAATTATTGGTCTAAACCCATTATTCTTTTAATTGCCTGCATGTGTCACTTTTTTGTGACCAATCCACCATATTTGTACTCTTGTTCAAGGAGATGGTATTCTTGCACCTCTTTTTCATTGTACATTCAGTTCTTACAGATGAAAGGTTGCTCCAATGATGGGTATATGTTTGGTTGGTGTCCCAACTTACCCCTACAATTTTTTGTCATACCTCGCTATTTTGGCTTATGTTTGGTTTGTGGCCATAATTTGGCAAGATTTGGCTTGATTCTTGCGAAATTTTTAGCAAAAATTGTGTATGGGGTAGGCATTTGAGCTAGTTTCCTATTCAATTTTCCTTGTTATGATACTTCTGGTCGATTCTTCAATGATGCGGTTATTAATATTCTGCACCTGTTAAAGAAGAGTAGAAGACTATAGAAATTGTATATTTGGCTAACTATTATTTATTTGAACAGGACATCAGTGGAAGACTTTTGAATGTAAACAAGGCGGCTCTCAAAGGTTCTCGTGTGGAGAGACCTCTCCGACAATTTGGGTCTGCTTTCAGGATTTATGTTGACAATTTAGGTGCAAAATTCAGTGATTATTTTTCTAGTGTTTTTTACTACTTCATACTTTGTTTTCTAGATGAAAATCTGTGATTGAGACAGTACCTTGAAGTTGAATGAATTCAAATATTTGTATTCTTATATCCTTAAATGATGTGTTGAGACTTTAGAGGAATTTCTTTTTTTTCAGTTCCGTGCCTTATTTGTGAATAATTAGATCAATATAAACTACTACAAAAATGTTGTCTTCTAACGGTTCACTAATAAGAACCGTTAGAAAAGGTATTCTATTGTAACGGTTCCTTGCTAAAAATCATTAGAAAATAGTGCATAGAAAGGAACTGTACCTTTTCTAATGGTTTACTTAGAAAAGATATTCTTTTCTAACGGTTATTTAGTAAGGAACCGTTAGAAAAGAGTACTTTTTCTAACGGTTTTTTAGTAATTAACCGTTAGAAAAAGTATCTTTTCTAGTGGTTCTTTAGTAAGGAACCGTTAGAATAAATTATCTTTTCTAAGTGTTCATTAGAAAAGATCACTTTTTCTAATGGTTCCTTACTAAAGAACGATTAGAAAAGATCATTTTTCGTAACGATTTTTTAGTAATGAACCATTAGAACATGGTACTTATTTTAACAGTTATTTACCGTTAGAATAGTTCTTGTCTTAGTTCTATCGTGTCTATCACTAATGGTACAAAAACCATTAGTAGAAGTGTGTTTTGAACCGTTAGAAGAAAATTTTTTTGTACTAGTGGTGGTGCAATCACAGTCATACATGCGTCGTGGCCGAAACCGAGTCGAATACGACCAGGACACGTGGCGCAATAACGGGTAGACACGTGGCACGACCGGAACCGAGCGGGAATCTTATTCGACCGCGTTGTATTCGACCAAGTCTTCTTTTCGAGCAGGAGTCTTTTTCGAGTAAAAGTCCTTTTTTTCGCTCGGTTTCGTACGAATAAGATCCTTTTCCCACCAATTCGACTTCGACCAGGACTCTTTTGCTTCTCCAGTTGTGTTTCTTAGTCGTTGGAGGCTCAAATGTGGTTGAAATTGCCTCAAATTTGGAGGGTTTGATCCCTGAAACACGATGAATACAATTTGTGAAAATAATTAAATTTTACACAAAATATCGCATCAAATGAGTTTTAAACATGATTTTACATGTTTTTGATACTAACTTAGGGTAAAAGTGCGACCAAGTTAGCACTTATCACCATGCCTAATTAGTACATGCGCAACTCAAAAGGGATTTGATTGAGCACATTTGACAATATTTTGAAGGCGACCATGCCAACTGGTGGTCGTTTTGTTGTATTTCTAAAATTTTTAATTTGTACATTTATGTTAAATTTTAAGTTTTAATGTGTGAATGCATCCAATTTAGTATGTTGAATTTTATGTTTCAAAATCAAAGTTTAATAAAAAAATTTATTTTCTTTATGCTAAATTTTTTATTTGCAAGTCTTTATTTTTATGTATTGGAATTATCTTTATATAATTATTTCAATATTTATTTCAACTATTATCAAGCATATATCGTAAAAAACACATATAAATATTTTATACGTGGAACCACAAAAAAAACAAGAGTCATACTATTAAAGTGCTTGGTTCTTGAGAAGATTCTTCGCTCGTGGACCTAGCTAAAAAGGGCTCTCCAAGCACCAAGTAGTAGGCCTCTTAAGGTTTGCCAAGACAATAGTCCGGACCTTTTTTCTCTCATTTATGGATGAGATCCAGATTGAATTAATATGTTTGTTTTGGAGATTTGACCTATATTTAGAGACTCAATATTAACATATTTTTATTTCAACTTATCAATAAAATAAGTATTAACCCATATCTCTACACATATATAAATACTATTAGCCCCATGATTATTATTAGATGTTTAAACCCAATGCCACACCCCCTCTTGATTAGTTTATTTTTAAGCCAACTTCGTAATAGCCATGATAATGATGATATGCAAGTACATAGAAGTCCACATGGTGGTGAAACTTTATCTAACCGAAACAAGCGAGATCAGCTATCCTGGCCCGGTCCTACTTAAATAACATTTGTATGTTGAATCGATGACTTCACTCATGGGAAAAAAACAAACAGATAATCCTTAAAATTTGTCTGAGCTGCACATCAGATATTGTTAAGCACATATTTAGTAGTTTGACAAGTAATTTCTTCTCGTCAAGATCGATGTAGCATGGAGGTCGAGGAATGTCAAAATAATTTAGGTTCGGAAATTATTCGAGTTAGTATCAAATCTAACTCAAGTTCAATCTTGATTCGAGCTCAATTTGAGTCGAAGTCGAGCTCAAATCCTAATTCGAACGGAACTGAGGTATTGTGTAACTTAATTCCATTCGAATAGACTCGAATATGTCAATAATATTGAAACAAAACCCACCTCACTCTCGTGGGCCTCAAATAGGACATCAATAGCCCAGTGCCTGCAAGACCATCTTCTGATCCCATTTGGGTCGAAGCTCCTGCATACCACCGCCGCAGTCCAACATTGCAAAAACTAGCAACCCTAGCAGCAGGCCAACAGCACCCTCCCATTTCCAGCGAACCGGCACTGCGATCCGACGGAGCCCCTCCAAGGCGTCGTCGAACCGGCGAAGCCCCTCCGCGGCAACCGCGTACCCGTCCTCAACTCACAGATCTAAGTTTCTGTTCTGATGTTGGGCTTATTTTTGTTCAGTTGATCAATTCTTTAAGTCTTTGTTCTTGTTTGGGGTTCCCTTTTGTTCAGTCGATCAACGCTAAGAGCATGGCAAGCTCCAATCGAACCGAAAATTTGAATTTTGAGTCGTTGTCTATTGTGATTTGGTGAATTTTTAACTATCTTCCAGCCGAATTCGAACTCTACATGGAGCTCGAACCCCCGTTTAACCGAGCTTTTTTCGAAGTCGAGTCGAGCCGTTCGAGTTCGGCCCGTGGACAGTCCTAGCACCATCCTTTAGTAATGGACAACGTTGACTCCGGTAAAAGAAGCAAGGGGTCAGCCTACATGTCTTCATGGTCATCCAACTCGGATTGATGTGCCCGTGGAGGAGACACAGCCAGAAGGTTGCAAGATGCTGGATTCTCTGCCTGCTCTCAAAGATGACATTGAGGCCTTCGTCCAAGCTCAGAAAGATCGCGGGGAATCACCAAGGACGCAACTCGTGCCTTTGTCGAAGCGTCGAGGAGAGTGGAAAAAGCCACACTTTGCAAGTGCTACGCAAAACTGCTGACAGCCGACAAATCAATCATGACCGACGCACAAGGGGACTCTTGTTTGACTCTTAAATAGAATATTCTCTGTCACATCAGCAAGCACAATCTTTCAATAGTTTGATTCTTACTTGACTTTTAACGTAAGTCTCACACTCTTAATCATCACACAAACATCTTTTGCTTGATTCTATATGATTTGACAATTATATATTCAACGAATTTGTATTAATTCATGAATTTCAATATTAACACTACATTAACATATTACTTACGAAATTAAATTCGATATTTGCGACAAAAAAAATAAATTCGATATTTTAGATTTAAAAATCACACTTGACAAGAAAATAATAAATATTTAAATTTAAATAGTGTTACATGACATAATTGCGAAATACACTAAAATTAAATTTGCAAACAAATGCCTACTACGAAATTCGGTAAGATACTACTCGTCGGCGTTTCCTCTGAAATGTTGCCAAATGTGCTCGATCAAATCTCTTTTGAATTGCGTGTGTGTAGGTTGAGCACGGATGGCAGTATTTCTTCGAAGTACATCTTCAAATAAAGGCGTACCTCCAGTGTGGATCACAGACGGTACTACCATGGATGTGTCCGGATTATTGTTGTAGTCATAGTTCTCGGCATTGTCGTCGCGTTCGTTCTCTATGATCATGTTGTGTAAGATGATGTAAGTCTGTATGATCTTCGCGAGGGTTGACTATCTTCAAAATCTTGCCGCACCGTGCACAATGGCGAACCGAGACTACAGGACTCCAAAAACCCGCTCAACATCCTTTATTGCTCCTTCTTGATGTTGTGCGAACAATCGGGTTTTCGCCGTCTGCGGGAGCGGTATCGTCTTTACAAAGACAGTCCACTTCGGATATATACCGTCGGCGAGATAATACCTCATGTTGTACTGCCAACCATTAACAGTGTACTCAGCACGAGGGGCTTGTCCTTTCATTACATCAATGAACAATGATGATTGATTCAGTACATTGATGTCATTGTTGAAACTTGCCACACCAAAAAAAGCATATCATAACCAGAGATCACAAGAAACCAACGCTTCAAGTATGATCGTCGGGACTTCATAATCTCCACGCGTAAATTATCCCTTCCATGCTACTGGGTAATTTCTCCATTCCCAGTGCATGCAATCAATACTTCTCAGTATACCCGGAAAGCCACAAGCCTCTGCTTGTTGCAGCAAGTAATGGATATCCTCGACGGTGGGGCTGCGAAGATATTGCTCGCCAAACTTGTCGATGACGCCTTGCACAAAGTGCTCCAAACATTCAATCGCCGTGGACTCCCCTATCCGCACATACTCGTCGACGGCATCAGCGGGGCCACCATATGTTAACATAAGCATCGTTGCGGTGCACTTTTGTAAAGGGGAGAGTTGACGGTGATTAGTGGCATCCCTTCTTTCAGTGAAATAAGGGGACCACTCACCAAGCGCTTCGACAATACGAACAAAGAGGGGTCTCCTCATCCGAAATCACCGACGGAATATACCGTCGGGGTAGACCGGAGAGTCGGAGAAGTAGTCCGCGACGAGTCGTAGATGACCATCTCCGCGGTCTCTCTCAACATATCTTCTATTACTGCGTCGGAGACGTCCACGGGAGGAAGCAGCATCAAATCGAGCGTACAAACCGGCGATAATATGATCTTCCTCCTTCACAAAGTCCACCAAGAAATCTTCTATTTTGCTGATGGCATCCTCCTCAGGGCTGTTTGTGCTCGAACTAGAGTTAGTCGACATTTTGTGAGTGGCAACGAAGGTGAGTTTGCGAAGTGCTATGCTGTTTTGCAAGAGAAGTTAGATTGTGAGGAGAACGTTCTCAGGGGGTTGAATATATACACAAAGAGTCCAACGGCTATATTCGAACGGGTTAGTTCCAATGGTTAGTTTCAAATGGCTATATTTCAACGACTATATTCCAATGGTCATATTTTAACAAGAATGCTAAATTTAATTCATGCATTAATTAATAAAGCATCGTACATAGATTAACAAAGAAACATACATGGTTATCTATCCAAAGTAAATTCAAAATATCATAACTAATCTTCGTCCTCCAGGGCTTTAAGTTTATCTCTTATCATCTTCATGCCCGCCGTATATTCCTCTTTTTGAGCGTCGTTCATGGTGGATTTGTCGATGCCCGTCATTCTCGAGTATGCCTTGTACAAGGCAGACTTCTCCTTCGACTTCCCCAGGCTGCGCAATGACTCGGACACACGAACTGCGCCCTTCCTCTTTTCGACACGGTCATGGTGATTGTTGATGGAGGCATCAAGATCCTCTTGCATTGCCGCCGTAGAATCCTGCGCTATATCAATTTGGCTCTTACTTTTGCGCTTCGCTTTAGCGGCGTCTCGTCCTTCTGGCCGTGTCTCTGCTGGTGATACATCATCGTTGTTGGACGATGATGTGTACGTGCCCGACTCAGACAACCTGCTTCTTTTGTTGGCGGCATTAACGTAGGCTGTCGACCACTTAGGTTGCCCACGAACTGCCGTTCACCAATGATCCAAGACGAACGGATGACCCATCTCCGTCTTGTACATCTCACGGGCCTGCGCCATGAGTTGGTCGTTGGACGACCGCTGGCGTAGACATCTTTCAGTCGAAGCCAAACACCATTAAATTGAACCACTTTTTTATTGCTCCGTTGCCAGTGGTCCTTGCAGTGTTTGGTCTCTCTTCTCCTGTTTCTCGGGATCGTCTCGTTGAATGCCGCTGCGACATTTGCCCAGTACATGTCACACTTCCTGTTGTTACCATCAATAGGATCGAGCGAATTACTGAGGTATGAACTGATCTGTGTGTTGTCAACAAAAATATTGAATAACGAAGTCGAATGTAAGTATATTTCCCTCATAGTACTCCTGTACAAAAATCACGGACTTACCAGTTTTATGTCATCATCGGTGGATCACGGTAAGCACTTCGTCTTCCGGCTAGCGTCGATCGTAGCATTGGTGTTCGTGTCATCGACGACAACTCGGGCCACCAGATTAGGTGGAGCAGAGTCTGGAGTGCCATTGTCGGAGACAGACGCAGAGTGCGGTTGAGGTGGGGAAAACTGCATACAGGGCGGCGGCATACCGACAAAATGAAAATTTTGGCTGTACTGTGGGGGCGTAGGAATTGCGTGGCCTTGTGGTGAATAGGGACGATAATTTTGGCTGTACTGTGGATACGCTGGCTAGTAAGTCGGTGGATACGGCTGGTAATTCGGTGGATACGGTTGATAAGTCAGTGGCTGCGAATAACTGGGTTGTTGTTGGGTGTTTGGGCTTTCGGTATTATCGCTAGGCCAATTGGAAGAGCCAAGCCAGTTAACGAAACCGCCTGGTGGATTAGAATCCATGTCGGATTTTGAAAAAAATTTGCGAGGATTGGAAATGGCTTTTGTTGTGGATAGATGAAGATTTTTGTGTCAAAATAGCTCAACAACATGCCTTTTATATAGGAGAGGGCTGCCAAAATTTTTTGTAATTTTATGGAATTTTTTGGGGACTTTTTGCTATTTTTTACGATTTTTAAGCCCAAAAACATTAAAATAATCACAAACGGCTATTTATAACGACTAATTTCCAATGGCTGTTTTTTGTGAGGCTGACTGGTGGTCCACGGCAAAAAAGGGCTCAATGACTATATTTATTGCGCCCACTCACTTACATGCGGGCCCCCGAGGAGTTGGTCCCACCTGTCATTTGCTTGGGGTCAAAACGATGCAGTCCACAACGCGTTTAATTTTTTATTTCGACACACCAGTTGAATTTTCCCTTTACTCAATGACGCGTGGGCCCTAAAGAAAGGTGGCCCCACTGGTCAGTGACAACGGCTAACACGCGTGCGCGTTGGTGACACTAGCGATGCTACTGCATTCACTCGTTTCACGCACTGGTGGGCCCACGCATTTAAAGTCTCTCATGCGTTTACCGATCACGCAGTCACTGACATGTGGGCCTTTTTATTTTTTGGACCCACATGTCAGAAATAGTTTTGCGCGGGTTGAGAGGGCTGATTTATTCGTTGGTGGGGCCCGCAAACCGCGTCGAGAAGCATCTCCTTCGTCTCCAACACCGGTGTCGCGGTCGCCTCGCGCTTGCCCGTCGTCCAGCTCCGCCCATAGCGCACGCGCATCCCATCGCGCCGAAGAACCGCCAACCCCGCCTCCGCCACCGTCGACGCGAGCTGGCCTTCACGCTCCCATTGGAGCCAATCTTAAAGAGAGGCTCAACGATGGAAATGACCCAAAGTAGCCTATTAGTTGTAGAGTGTACTGTTGTACTAGTAGGTTAAGCTCTATATTGGCTCATGTATCTGCAAATTTAAACTATGTTTATGTTATGTTTGAATATTCGATATTGTATTTTTAGTTTTTATTTTAGTATATTCAATGTTATGCTTCAATGTCCAAATTTAATAAAATAAAATCTTCTCATCAATTTCCAATTTTTTTAATTTTCTATTCATTAATTATACTGTTTTATTGGAATTTTTTGGAAGTAAATTCCTTAATATTTCTTTTAACTATTATTAATAGCAGAAGACAAGAAATGTTACAAATCAATGAAATATCAGGGGACCCTCTCATAGAGCCACCCTAGTTGGCTTTTGCGATATATTTATATATGTGGGTCTATCCTATAAAATATTTTTAAAGTCTTGACATCGAAATATTTGACTCTTATTTGGCCACAGGTGAGGTGGCATGCTCTCCCTCCTCTAAAGATAACTTAAGCCAATTGTCATTAGAGGTACACTTATACACACATGCGATGATGCTTGCACAGCTGCATTGCAAGCTCCAGCAGATTAATGGGATCCCCTCCTGCTGTACAAGTCGCCCAAGGACACACCGCCCGCTGCAACGGCAACACGTCGGCATCGTTGCCACCCCCTCCCCCCCCCCCCCCCCCCCCCCCCCGTGGTGCCCGGTGCTCCTGGCTGGCCGCTGGCTGCCGAAGCTCCAAGGACGCTGCGGTGAATTTGATCATCAAACTACGTGAAATGTTCAATTTTCCTTCTTAAACTCTTACATTTTGTTTTGATCTTTTTCCTGCAATTTTGTTACATTTTTAGTGCTAGGAAAAGATAGAAACCTTAGCTGTTCTTGGTTGCCTTATCTTATAGCAGGTCATCAGCAAAATTACAAGTAAATTTCTTGGTGCCCTCGTTAATTTATCAAGTTTTGAGGTCGCCAGTTTGAACAATCTTTGTACTAAACAGGCCAGAGATATCAACTTATTTTTACAACACATCTCAGTCACATTTTGCACAAATTCTGCTTGCATGACATGCTTCGATGAACCGATTGTAGGATATGCTTCTTTTTTTTTAACGAAAAGGCAAGGGATCTGCTTTTTAATTGAAAAGAAGGTTTACACGGGTAACTGCAATACAACAGCACCAGGACTGTGAGCCATACAAACAGCATTTAAAGAAAAAGAAAAGGAAAGGTGAGCAAATCAGAGCAGCAATGAGGCCATGTAAGGTCTCTAAGTACAGGAAACTTAAAAGTGTTGAAAGGTCTCTTTATAGTTTGCCTTAAGTCTCTCCCCTGCATCACCACGTGGCTTTCTTCTCTAGTTCAGAAGCGCGCCTAGTCTGCGAGCCCCGCCCCCATCCAGCAGGCCATTTCCTCCCAGTTTCCTTGCAGAGCTCTTCGGGTGTCTTTCCCCGCTGCCTGAAAATTCCAGAGCTTCTCTCTTTTCAAATGATCCACCACACAAGGATAACTAGTATGTTCCATCCCTTGTGAGCTTCAGTACCCAGCGAGTACGCAGTTTCAGACCAACGTTCCTCTAGATTACGCGCAGATGCAAATGTTGGCAATAGATGTTGCAAGCTGATCTGATGCAGTGTTTTGCACCAAATCTGTTGTGTACGAGCATCTTGGAATGATATGTAGCCCCGAATCCAACTGTGTGTGGCAAAGCATACAGTAAGGGTTATGTGGTCAGCTTCTCTTTGCCAAGTTATCCGCTGTGAGACATTTGTTTTGGATTGCTACTCAGGCAAACAACTTGCATTTTGTTGGCGCCCAGGTCTTCCAAAGTAGTTCATCTGCGGCTGATCTGATTTGTCCTTGGAACTGAAATCGATATGCTGATTACGTTGAGTTCAGTATTCTTGTGTTGTTGTCCAGTTCCAGCTTGCTCTGCTGGGTTGATCTGTATTTAGTTGAATTGATTGGACAGCATTTGTGAGTGCTACAAATTCATGGAGTGCTTCAGGTGACAACACACCGATAATGTCCTAGATCCAGGAGTTATCTTGTAGTTTTGTCTTATTAACTGATGCCTTCTTATGTTTGGATGCCCGATAGACATTAGGGGCCATGTCCTTAGGTGCCTGACCTTGAAGCCATTTAAACTCCCAGAAGTTGGCATGTTCCCCGTTTCCTATAATTATCTTTGTGGATGCTCGAAGTATATGAGAGAGACTCGTCTACTGAAGAGGCAGTCCGTTCCATGGCCTGTGGCCGTCATTCGAAACTAGCCATGACCATCTTGCCCTCAATGCTTTGCTCATCACCTGTAGGTTAGGGATGCCTGCATCTCCGAATTCCGTAGGTTTGCAAACTGTATGGCACGCCACCAAACGTTTTCTCCCTGTAGCAGTGTCGCTTCTAGTCCATAAGCATTTAAACATGTACTTGTTCATCTTCTTGTAGATCCAATTTGGGGGTGACATAGCAAGCAGCATATACACTGGGATTGCTGACAACACTATCTTTACTAAGGTTAGCCTTCCCCCTGTTGAGATTAACTTGGATTTCCACCCTGCTAACTTCTTGCTGAATTTATCAATCACCTGTTGGAAGTCTGCTCTTTTCAGTCTAGCATTTGACAGTGGCAGGCCCAAATATGTGCAAGGGAAGCTTTGTATGGACATGTGAATGCTTCTGTTATGCCTTGCAAATCAAGATCCCTACAGCAAATAGGAATGATCGAACTTTTACCTACATTGGTATGCAGGCCCATTGATTCACTGAAGAGGTTTAACAGGGCCTTAACTGCATGCAATTTTGCTCTAGTTGGCTTCAGGAAGATGATAATGTCATCTGCGTAAAGGCCCTGTACTAGGGTAGCTGTCTGCCAGTTGGAGTCAATACTTGTCTTTTTTCAGCTTGATCTAACAGAGAACTCAGGGAGTCAATCGCAAGTACGAAGAGTAGGGGCAATAGCGCATTACCTTGTCGCAAGCCTTGCTGGTTTTTGATCCCCTCGGTGTGACAACCATACAATAGGATTCTTATTGAGGAGGTCAAGAGCAATATCGAAATCCAGTTTCACCGCCTCGTGCCAAAACACTTAAGCTGAAGTAGTTCTTATCAGAGTCTACTTGTATAGTACATATCTAGATTGTTGATATATATGTGTTATATGCATAGGTTTAATAGATTAGAACTATTAATAATTGTTGATAACATGTTAGATCTGGTTTAATAGATTAGATCTGATTTAATAGATTAGATCTATTAATGAATTAGTAGAATTAGATCTGTTAGTGTTTCATGTGATGAAACGCATTCTGACTTATGATAGATGTGATCTATCACTTTCAGCAGAATCATAGAAGATGAAATCTCATAACGTGGATTTTATTAAATTGACGTGATCAATTTTACATAAGTCCATACCTGATCCGATTGGTACTATGAATCTTTGCACGGGCCAATGGGAGGTGGTGTAAAGGCTAGCATTGTAGTGACAGGATTGAAGACCAGGATCTCTGTTAGATTGGATCTAAAAGATTTGATACATCTTTAAAAATATCATCAGGGAGATTAATGGAAATCTTAACTAATTAGTTTGGTTCGAAAGTTGGGCTGATATGATCAATCGGACGAGATTTTCTATGAACCGCCGAAGGTCGTCGTTGCCCATTTTATTTCTTAGGGCCACTAAGGTGCATGACGAGATGGGATTCTTTATCTAACTTGTTTTTGTAGGAATTTGTATGAGAAGTACGGCCCTTATGCATATTTATGTGATGTAATCGTGTAATTATCACGATCTGTGAATCATTTATTTCGACCATGATTGATATGGTCATCTCTTTTTGTATAATGGCCTGCGTGCCGACATGTGTGATGATTGGCACTCTTATGTAAATTCATATCTAATTATTAGCGCAGTAGCTTAGAACTCACTCTAGGATTTTTCAAGTACGGTGGACTGGTCCTATGAAGATGGAGATATAGATTGCCATATTAAAATGCCATACTATCTCATAGATTAATTTGATTATCTGTGATGATTATTTTGATGTTCTTGATTGTTGCTTAGAAAATTCTGAACGCTATAAAGTCCCTAAAATTAAGTTGTTTTGATGCCCTTTCCAATTGCTGCAACTATCAAAGTCTCGATTGTTATTTGGTGGGCTTGGCAAATCAAGATGCCATTAACTATCTTGGTAAGGCAGGATAAGTGTTGGACACTTATACGCATAAAATTGGTTTCACTTAACAAGGCTATCAAAACGGTTTTGGGTCTTGGGGCATGGTGTTGGGAGCTGGGGCATATTGATGTCAATCAACAAACAAGTGTCATATATGATATGATTAGCAAAAGTTGCTTACCTAAATAACTAGGTTTCTAACAGTGATACCAAAACTCACTAGGACTTAGTGAAATATGGATCTTGACCCACTATATGTCATTCTAGGGACTATGTTTTTAAACATATAGTGGAAATTTCTTTTATTAATTGTTAATAGAAGAATGTTCATAAGCATGATGCCTTTTGCATATTTTTGTTTAGATAATGGCCGATAACTCCTCATCCAGTTTTAATTTGTGATTTGTTCTCAATAAAGAAAAACTTAATGGAACAAATTCTATTGATTGGTTCCGTAATTTGAGAATTGCTCTCAAGCAAAAAAGAAAGGACTATGTTCTAGAGTCCCCAGTTCCTGATGAACCTTTGGCTAACGCTTCACGATCTCAACGAGATGCTTACAAGAAGCATGTTGATGACGATCTCGATATCAGTTGCCACATGTTGACAACAATGGGTTCTCAATTGCAAAAGCAATTCCAGAACGCCAATGCTTATGACATGAGTGTGGCTCTTCGAAGCTTGTTCGAAAACCAAGCAAGGGTGCATGGAAAGATATGAAACTACCGAGAAACTGCATGCCTACAGACTAGCAAAAGGAAACGCAGTTAGCCCTCATATAATCAAGATAATTGGTTACATTGAGAATTTGAAAAAACTTGATTTTCCCCTTAGCCAAGAGTTGACTACTGATATGATTCTCCAATCGCCCCCTCCGAGCTATGATCGTTTCATATTAAACTTCAATATGAATAATCTGGAGAAGCCTCTACCTAAATTGCATGGGATGTTAAAGACAGCAGAGTAGAACATCAAAAAGAATCATAATCATGTGATAATGGTTCAAAAGGGTAAGATTTTCAAGACGTCCGCTTCAGGTATTTATGTTATAGAAGTCAATATAGCTACTTCTCCTTCTGATTCTTGGGTAATTGATACCAGTTCAGGAGCTCATATTTGCACTTCATTGCAAGGGCTTAAAAGGAGCAGAAGTTTGGCAAAGGGTGAAGTTCAACTTCATGTTGGCAACAAGGTAAGAGTTCCTGCTTTAGGCGTTGGGACCTTTATATTGGTTGTACCTTTAGGATTGATTTTGGAGCTTAATAATTGTTATTATGTTCTTGCCATAAGTAAAAATATTATTTCTGTTTCATGTTTGGACAAGGAAGGTTTTGAGTTCAAAATAAAGAACAATTGTAGTTCATTTTATTTGAATGATATGCTTTATGGATTAGTCCAATTGACGTATGGGTTTTATGTTTTAAATCTTGAAGTTCTTGTATACAACATAAATACCAAAAGGCTCAAAACAAATGATTTGAATCCAACCTTCATATGGCATTGTCGTTTAGGTCATATAAATGAGAAACGCGTCATGAAACTCTATAAAGACGGATTGTTAGACTCATTTTATTTCGAATCATATGACACATGTGAATCTTGTTTACTTGGAAAAATGACAAAGGCACCTTTTACCGGTTCAAGTGAAAGAGCAAGTGATTTATTGCCTCTTGTACATTCTGATGTATGTGGATCATTAAGCACAATGGCCAGAGGTGGATTCCAATACTTCATAACTTTCACTGATGATTTTAGTAGATATGGTTATATCTACTTAATGAGGCATAAGTCTAAATCTTTTGAAAAGTTCAAAGAATATCAGAATGAAGTACAAAATCATCTTGGTAAGAAAATTAAATTCCTACGGTCAGATCATGGAGGAGAATATTTGAGCCAAAAATTTAGCAATCATTTAAAGCAATGTGGAATTGTTCCACAGCTAAACAACCAGGAACACCTCAATGGAATAGTGCGTCCGAACGACGGAATCAAACCTTGTTGGACATGATTCGATCAATGATGAGCCAAGTCGATCTTCCATTGTCTTTTTGGGGATATGCTCTATAAACTGTTGTGTTCAACTTAAATAGGGCTCTCTCAAAAGCAGTAGAGAAGACACCATATGAGATATGGACTGAGAAGCGGCCTAGTTTGTCTTTCTCAAGATTTGGGGTTGTGAGGCATACGTGAAATGTTTGATGTCTGACAAACTCACACCCAAATCAGACAAGTGCTTCTTCATGGGATATCCCAAGGAAACGAAAGGATATTACTTCTATAAGAAGGACAAGAACAAAGTGTTTGTTGCTCGTAATGCTGTATTTCTTAAGAAAGAGTTTCTCATAAAAGAAATTAGTGGGAGTACAATGCGACTTGAAGAAATTCAAGAATCATTTGAAAATGTTTCAGCTCCCACTGATATTCAAGAAAAACCACAAATTATTCAAGAAATGGTTGTTGGAACACCAACCCCACGTAGGTCTGAAAGGGTCTATAATGTACCTGAGAGATACATGTTCCTCACCACGGAACGACGGGACATATTATTGTTAGACAATGATGAACCCAAAACTTATTAGAAAGCAATAATGAGCCCAAACTTTGAGAAATGGCTTGACTCCATGAGATTCGAAATAGACTCCATGTATACTCATCAAGTTTGGAACTTGATTGATTTACCCGATGGTGTAAAACCCATTGAGTGCCATGATTTATTGGCAATTGTAAATGGATCTTTAAGAAAAAGATTGACATGAATGAAAATGTTCACATCATAAAGCACGATTGGTTGCGAAAGGTTTCAAACAAATTCAAGGAATTGATTATGATGAAACTTTCTCACCGATCGCTATGCTAAAGTCAATTCGGATCATCTTAGCAATTGCTGCCTACCATGATTATGAGATATGGAAAATGGATGTTAAAATAGTTTTTCTCAATGGAAATCTAAGTGAGGATGTGTACATGACACAGCCCGAAGGTTTTACTCTCCACAAAATGTTGGGAAAGTATGCAAGCTTCATAAATCCATTTATGGATTGACGCAAGCATCTCAAAGTTGGAATATTTGTTTTGATGAGACAGTCAAACAATTTTGCTTCATCAAAAATGAAGATGAACCTTGTGTTTACAAGAAGGTTAGTGGGAGCGCACGTGCATTTCTGGTTTTGTATGTAGATGACATACTATTGATCGGAAATGATATTCCTGTGCTTGAATCTGTTAAGTCTTCTTTGAGAAGTAGTTTCTCTATGAAAGATTTGGGAGAAGCAGCATACATACTGGGTATTAAGATCTATAGAGATAGATCTAAATGGCTAATTGAATTAAACCAAAGTACATACATTGACAAGGTGTTGAATCGGTTCAACATGCAAGACTCCAAGAGAGGTTTCTTACCCATGTCACATGGCATTAGTCTTAGCAAGAGTCAATGCCCTATGACATCTGATAAGAAAGACCGAATGAGCAAGATTCTATACTCTTCGATTATTGGTTCTATCATGTATGCCATACTTTGTACATGCCCAGATGTTTCTTATGCTCAAAGTTCTATGAGCCAATACCAATAAAATAAAAGTGAGAGTCACTGGATAGCTGTTAAAAACATCCTGAAGTACTTGAGAAAAACTAAGGATGTGTTCCTGGTTTATGGAGGTGAGGAAGAGTTCATTGTAAATGGTTACACTGATGCTAGCTTCCAAACTGACAAGATCACAATTTGGGTTTGTGTTTTGTCTCAATAGAGGAGCTGTGAATTGGAAGAGTTCTAAACAAGAGAAAAGCCCCGATTCTACAACAGAAGCCGAGTACAAGTTGCTTCTGAAACAGCAAAGGAAGCTGTTTGGATAAGAAAGTTCATCTCCGAACTTGGTGTGGTTCCTAGCATTGTTAATCCGATGGATCTCTATTGTGACAATAGTAGAGTCATCGCTCAAGCTAGGGAACCAAGGTCACATCAAAAGTCCAAGCATATACTTCGGCGATATCACCTCATACGAGAGTTTATCAGTAGAGGTGATGTGAAAATATGCAAAGCAAATACAAACTTCAATGTGGCAGATCCTTTGACGAAGCCTCTCCCGCAACTTAAGCATGAGGCGCACACTAAAGCAATGAGTATTTGATACCTATATGATTGACCCTAGTGCAAATAGGAGATTGATAGAGATATGCTCTAGAGGCAATCATGGAGCTGGTTGTATCATGTCATATTTATGAATTCTTATTATATTCTTTGAATAAAGTATTACTTTTATTGATCAACAAATATATGATTTGTTCGTGAAGCTTTTTATAATGATATATGAATTATCTCTTTTTACCTACAGCATTATCAGTGATACTTATTCTAAACATATCTGACTTTTGGCATTATATGAAATAATAATGCAAGTTAAGTCAACACAATCATTGATTGATAGTCAAGTTTTACGGATCACGGAAATGTGATATTAAGTCAATGTCGTGGACACATGTTAGAGAACATGTTGGTCGGATTGACCCATCTTGAGACACTGTTGAGATTATATGTGTCATCAGTTTGTTTGTAACAGTTATTTTGGTTTATCTTTAGACCTGAGATCATCATGGTTTCATACATGTGTAGTAGCATATCTTGGTGTCATCGACCGCTACTCTTAACCAAGTAGTCATAAAGGTGACATATAGATATGTTATGAACCATGTGGTTGAAAGTAAATGGTCGAGATGAAATTTGCACCTCTCATATCTTGAGAGAGATATTTGATCTGGCATCGTGAGGCAAAGAGATAATCCATGATAAGTTGTATATGTTCGTCGGATTTGATCTTCGTGTATATGCGGATAGTCATAATGTCTTGTTAGGGACTACTTATGACTTGTGATTCGAGAAGTTGTTTCCGGTCACGGCCAATTATACACGAACCTAAAGGGTCACACACTTAACGAGTTGGAGTATCAATTCGGATAAGATCCGAAACAGGTCTCCTATTGGTGATGGGTGTACCATTAGGATTAGGGTTCACATTTGAGTAGGACTTATCTGCAAGGTCTTATAAAAGGATGCGAGGTCGGCATGCAAAACCCTAGTCGCGTGTGCTGGTGCTAGCACACGAACACGAGGTGCTCCTTCCTCGGATGTGTGGACTTCCGTAGAGGTGCAGTTGCTACTGTTGCACTGCTGGTCACGATCCAGTTGCGACATCGACTCTTCTTCCATTGTTGCATTGTCGCGTCTGCGTGTTTAGTGGTAAACCTCTTGATCTATGATCTATTATTTGCAATCTTCTTGGGATTTCGGGTAAAAATTTTTGAAATTGCGCTAGAGTAGCAAGCCCATTCCACAACACCATACTTCTCACACAATTCCTGCAAAAACAAGTTAAGTAAATGATATTTACTCGATTTGCCTCATTTTTGTGTACATTTTCCCCATGCTTTTGCACATATCAGTCATTAACCTCGGCATATGTCTAGATTATTCCAGATTTGTCGCCAAATCGACCGGATTACTTGTTTTTCCAATTTTTATCGCAGGTCGGCGCGAATCGAATGGATTTCTGGCTAGCGGTCGCGCCTCATCGACTTTTTCTGACCATCGGACGATTCCTGATGGAAGTGCGCGTTCTCGCGGACGCGTGGGATCTGACCGCACCGAAATCGGAGTCTCCGGGGCCCAGAATCCCAAACCATAGCCACGAGGTCACATTTCCAATTCTCCAAAACTTTGAGGGTTTTTCTGCAAAAGTGCCAAATTGCTTTCTTTTCCAAGCGGCCGGCCATCCGAGGATTTTTGAGCCCGGCTTTTATTTTTTTACTTCGTTCTTCTTCTTCCCCAAACCACTCTTCCACACCTCCCTCCACCTCGCCGCCGGCGGCCGGGCCATACGCCGGCGGTGCTCCATTCCCCTTCCTCCCCTTCTTCTTCCTTTTTCTTGTTTTCATCTTCTCCATTTCATCACTACAAACTCCACCAAACCCACCACTTAAAGCCCCAAAGCCACTGGATCTACACCGGGCCGCCACACCGCCATCTTCCTCGGCCGGATCTGGCCGGATCCGAGCCCTGAGCCGCGCCCCGTTCCTCGCTCCATCGGCCCGAGCCGGCGCCACCCAAGCCGCCACTCTCCTCGGCGCACCACCACAGCTCCACGCCCGGCGCCGTCCTCACCTACGATCTCGTGCCGCCGTTTCTACGCCTCGCTGCACCTCCCGCCGCCGGAGCCGCGGTCGCCGCCCGTCACCCGAGCCGCCGCCGGTCCAGCGTCGTGCGTCCACAGCCGATCCAGCGCGCCGCGTCTCCACCAAGGATCCCCACCGCGCCGCTCTCACCGCCGCGCGAAGCCTCCACCACCGATCCCACCGGATCTGCTCCGGGTCCAGCCATCCTCGGCCCAGATCTGGCCGATCTCCACTCCAGCGCCACCGCGTCGCCGGATCTAGCCGCTCCTCCATCAACCCGAGCCGGCGCCGCCTCTTCTTCGTGCCTCCACCATTCGACGCCGCACCGCCCTCATCCACCCGGCGCCATCCAAGATCCCGTGGCCGATTCGCAGATCCGCAACTGCACCGAGCCACCGCGGGAGCTGAGCCTCCAGCGCTGTGCCTCTGGTCCACGCCGTCTGTGATCTTCTTCGTCCCCCTCTCCAGCAGCCTTAGCAAACAGTTCCTCTTCCTCCGAAGCCAAGAACCACGACCTCAACAACTGCTTCGACTTCCTTCTTCTTCATCGACTTCTTCGGTGACAACCTTCTTCCCTCCATTTCTCTTCTTCCTCTCCTCTGTTTCCTGAGATGCTGTAAAGAACTGAATTCCTCTGTTATGTGATTGCTGTGAGTTGATGCAGATGAACAATTCATGTGTGAACCGATGAATGCATTTAAAGAATTGAAATGTTATTATCCATGCATGTTTGAGAGGAACTACTGCTCTTCTAAATTGATGAATTGAAATTCTGGAAATCAATTCCAGTGAATGACATTGTGTTGATTCATTATTGAAGTTCTTGTAGACCAATTGCTAGCATTCTGTTGGAATTGAAATATTTCTTGTTCAACTTCTGTCTGCTGAAATGTGTTAGTTTCTGTGTTGTATTTGAGGTTGCAGACTTGCTGTTGAGTTGTGGTTCTGTTTAACTGTTGTTGGAGTAGTGATTGAGTATGTTATGGTTGGCTGAAGGAGTGGGGTCGCTATTCATGACCTGTGTTTTCTTTACATGCATGTTCGTTGATACCGTCGATGGACGCAGTCGTTTTAGTTGCTTTCGCCTTTCTCTTGCGAGACTACTAAACGATTATGATTCTATCGCTTGTACTCATGACGACATGTATAGATCTAACACTATGGTCGCGATGTGACTACCTCTCTTTTTCTCATTTCTTCCGATATTCTCTCTTTCTTTCGTCTGTTTTAGTTTATTATCCATCGATTTAGTTTAGTTCTTCACGTTTCGTTTCTCTAGTCCCTGAGGAAAGAACGACTAGAATACTCGCCTACTGCATCGTCCTCGTTCTATTGCGAGACGGTCTAGGCTGGTATCAATTTTTGGCGCCGTTGCGAGATGAAAGTGAATGTGTTTAACTAGATTAAATCATTTTGTTTTTGTTTTTCTTTTCGGTTTTTGTTTGCATCTTTTCCCGCCCCCTTTTCCCTCCCAGCTCTTTTATTTCTCGCCTTTCCTCTTGTCCTTTTCTCGTTGATTGATTTTCACTGATTGAGGATATGGATGGTTCCCACTCTTTTTGTGATGCATGTGACAACCTCAGTGCTAAACTAGATGATTTGCCTCGTCAGATGGATACAGCCCTTCGTGGATTATTTGCTCATATTAGTGTTGCTCCTATATGTTGTATTTGTGGTATTCGAGGTCATTCACCCGCCGCTTGTCAGCGTGGTCGAGCATCCACTACATATCGTCCTGGATGGCCTACATACCCAAATTCACCATATAGGAACAACCATCCTGTTATCTCATCATCTTCTCCTAGTCATGTTTCGCAGGGTTTTAGGTACGGAGAGCAGCACCCATATACATCATATCAGGCTCCGTATTTGTCGCATCAGCAGTACTCACCGCACCCTCCTACATATGAGGATACACCATCTAGGCTTGAGGTGATGTTTGAGCGTCATTTGCAAAAGACGAACGAGTTTCTACATCCGCCACCACAGTCGCCTCCCGAAGTTGAGGATACATCAAGACTTGAGGCACTGATGGAGGGCTTGGTCAAGCAATCTGAGCGACTCATGACCCAGCATTCAAGGGATGTGGAATTATTGCGGGCTGAGATGCAGGGTGTGCGATCTTGCATAGCTGAGTTCCGAGGATATCGAGATCCAGTCCACATCCTGCCATCTCAAGTACCTACATTTGAGGCCATCACACCTCCGTTGAGTGTCCTGGAGCCCACCCATGACATCTATCTTGGAGACCCTCACGGAGAGACCACAGTATTGAGCGACGAGCTTCGACCCGAGCTTCTTTCTTCAACGTCGCATCAATCACCTCCGCCTCCTATTGATTTGATCATGTTGGATGATGATGATGGAGAGCTTATTTTCCAGACACCTCTGCGTCCATTCGGGCCATTTTCTTTTGATGATCCATTGGCAGACGGACCAGAGATGGAGAGTGTCAGTTTCGACGTTGCAGACCTTCTGGACTACTCCCTGAGCCACGAGATCGAGAGGGAGACATTCTCATTTGCTGATGAGGGACTTCTTTCTGACGTAGGGGAGTCCATTCATCCTAATCTATCAGATACGACCCCCGTGGAGGTCCTTCCTACCCCAGACTTCACGCCATCCACTATTCAGGTAGATTTGAAACCCCTCTCGTATCATTATGAGTTGTCTAGTTCTGACGAGGTTATTCATATTCCTTTGAGTTGTCATTCATCCTGCATCATTATATGCCATCCTCATGATATGTATAGTCAGTCAATCTTCGGGAAAGGATCTTCGTCAGTTGACTTTCTGGAGGGCTTTGTCCCTACCATACGCACGTGCTTGGTCTTTCTTTATCTTATTTGCAGGTTAGCACGTGTGGCTTCTCGACCGCGAGCAAACTTGCTCCGAGTCGACATTCCTTGGGATCCTGGTGGATTCCCAGGTATGCTGCTTTCGACAATATGCTGCTTTCGACAGGAGGGTGGACGTGGAGCTTCTACTACGTCCCATACTTGCCTCTCCTTCCACACTCGCGCTTCAACGCTATATCCTTTGAGGGTCGAGCTTCCGACCTAAAAGAAGCGCTTTTCGGGAGGCAACCCGAGTGTTTTCTCTCTTTCTTTCTTTTTGTTATTTATTTTCCTTTATTTTGTAGGATTGTTCTTAGTTTCTTCTTTGGTTGTTCTTTTAGGGCATCATCCTCATATGGCGGCTTGGCACATTTGGGATACTTTGGATGGCTCATCGCAGCGTCATCGTCTCCATTCTTCACCCGGTGAGCTATTGCGGACCTCTCATATGACCCTTGTGCATGAAATTTATTTTGTGTTCTCATCTCCATGTGTGATCCATCTCATATTGTTGCATTGTGGACTATGCAACCATTTAAGCTTGGGGGGAGGAATGCATTTTTCTTGATGTGCTGTAATTCTGAAAATCTGGGTCAAAATTTTCAAAATTGGGCTTCTTTGTGCAAGTTTGTGCTTATGTATGAGATCTGTGGTATGTAATTGTTTATCTTATGTTGTGAATGATCTCTATCCAGCCTTGTGGGCTTGTTTATGTTGTGATATGACCTGTTGTATACTTGTGTTGTTTGGATTACAAGAAAAATCTAGAAAGGTCATGTCAAAATTTTCTGGAAATTCTAGACTTGTGCGGATTTGTATCCATATGTGATTGTTGTGGTTATGACTACATGTGCTTTCATTTTGCATTTCATTGTTCTCATTCGGCTTCTGGAGCCCTTTTGCATGTTGTGTTGAGTTGTATGCATGCTTTAGTGGCTCGACAATCTTTTGTAGGTTGAATTGTGACTAATCATCTTCTAATGGTATTAAAATTGCTTGTACTTAGTTTTGTTGTGGATATTGTGGAAATTCGAATGCTTACTGATATCTTTATTACCGCATTCTGTCTTGTATACTGAAATGTCAATTGTGAACCTAATCTCTACACACATGCTTAGAACACGAGTCTCCTAAACAATCATTTAACTTGTGTAAACCAGATTTGAAAAAAAAAAAAAAAATCTTGCTAATAAGGTCGCATTTGTTCGTTTTCTACCTTGTAGACACTGCCAAATTTTCTTTTCTTTTGAATAAAAACTCTTCTGCTTCGTTGCTCCTCTGAGTATTTGGTATGTAAGCATGGTTTGCACATTTTGAAATCTAATAAGTGCACAAGCCTTCCCGCTACATCTTTTGACTCATGAGCATGTTTATAAACACTCTAGTGGACTACCTACCCTAGAGCGAAGTACGGAGAGATCCGCCTAAATAAGTCGAAGGGTAGAGACTTACATGTGCACCAGATTTTGTTTTTCAACTAAAGAGAGCTCAGAAATTAATAAGGTTGAAACTGTTTATTTGATGTTTATGGAGACTGTAGTTCTTCGATGCTTGTGTATTGTTTATGCTCACTTTGAATTTCTATATACATGTATGGATGTAGGTGGCATGAGTAGAATTAAGCATTCTTATTTCCTCCGTATCTAGAACTAAGCTAGTTACTTGCAATTTCAGTGCAATTATTAGATGGTTGAGAGCTTGAAACATATCTTAGTTTGCCGAGTTTACTATATGCTGCATTTTACTCTTTCATGACATTTGGTTGCTTGTTTGACTCCTTGGATTTATTTCTTGTCACATTGCTTGAGGACAAGCAAAGAATTAAGCTTGGGGGGATGATATTTACTCGATTTGCCTCATTTTTGTGTACATTTTCCCCATGCTTTTGCACATATCAGTCATTAACCTCGGCATATGTCTAGATTATTCCAGATTTGTCGCCAAATCGACCGGATTACTTGTTTTTCCAATTTTTATCGCAGGTCGACGAGGATTGGATGGATTTTCGGCTAGCGGACGCGCGTCCTCGACTTAATCTGGCCATCGGACGATTCCTGATGAAAGTGTACATTCTCGCGGACGCGTGGGATCTGACCGCACCGAAATTGGAGTCTCCGGGGGCCCGGAATCCCAAACCCTAGCCACGAGGTCACATTTCTAATTCTCCAAAACCTCGAGGGCTTTTCTGCAAAAGTGCCAAATTTCCCTTTCTTCTCCTTGCCGCCGGCCACTGAAGCATTTTGAACCCGGCTTTTATTTTTTTACTTCGTTCTTCTTCTTCCCCAAACCACTCTTCCACACCTCCCTCCACCTCGCCGCCGGCGGCCGGGCCATACGCCGGCGGTGCTCCATTCCCCTTCCTCCCCTTCTTCTTCCTTTTTCTTGTTTTCATCTTCTCCATTTCATCACTACAAACTCCACCAAACCCACCACTTAAAGCCCCAAAGCCACTGGATCTACACCGGGCCGCCACACCGCCATCTTCCTCGGCCGGATCTGGCCGGATCCGAGCCCTGAGCCGCGCCCCGTTCCTCGCTCCATCGGCCCGAGCCGGCGCCACCCAAGCCGCCGCTCTCCTCGGCACACCACCACAGCTCCACGCCCGGCGCCGTCCTCACCTACGATCTCGTGCCGCCGTTTCTACGCCTCGCTGCACCTCCCGCCGCCGGAGCCGCGGTCGCCGCCCGTCACCCGAGCCGCCGCCGGTCCAGCGTCGTGCGTCCACAGCCGATCCAGCGCGCCGTGTCTCCACCAAGGATCCCCACCGCGCCGCTCTCACCGCCGCGCGAAGCCTCCACCACCGATCCCACCGGATCTGCTCCGGGTCCAGCCATCCTCGGCCCAGATCTGGCCGATCTCCACTCCAGCGCCACCGCGTCACCGGATCTAGCCGCTCCTCCATCAACCCGAGTCGGCGCCGCCTCTTCTTCGTGCCGCCACCATTCGACGCCGCACCGCCCTCATCCACCCGGCGCCATCCAAGATCCCGTCGCCGGTTCGCAGATCCGCAACTGCACCGAGCCACCGCGGGAGCCGAGCCTCCAGCGCTGCGCCTCTGGTCCACGCCGTCTGTGATCTTCTTCGTCCCCCTCTCCAGCAGCCTTAGCAACCAGTTCCTCTTCCTCCGAAGCCAAGAACCGCTACCTCAACAACTGCTTCGACTTCCTTCTTCTTCATCGACTTCTTCGGTGACAACCTTCTTCCCTCCATTTCTCTTCTTTCTCTCCTCTGTTTCCTGAGATGCTGTAAAGAACTGAATTCTTCTGTTATGTGATTGCTGTGAGTTGATGCAGATGAACAATTCATGTGTGAACCGATGAATGCATTTAAAGAATTGAATTGTTATTATCCATGCATGTTTGAGAGGAACTACTGCTCTTCTAAATTGATGAATTGGATTGTCTCGTGGGTTAACAACTGGTTTTAGATTGAACAGAAATGCATTTCGTTTTCATCTATCTGTGATGTAATGTGATATCTGTTGGGATGAATTGTTCCAATTGTGGATGAAGTTACATATCTGATTGAGTTGTACTGTTTTCTTTGAAATGTTGGATGGCTCAATTCTGTGGTAAACCTGCAGGACTCGACATGTTATAGTTTGTAAACTCTGCTGTGTTGTTTCAAAGGAACGGAATGCATGTATGTAGCAACTGCATTGAAACATAATTAGGAATCAGTCTCTAGTGTTCAGATGAGTTCAAACTTTCAATGATCAATTGTTAGTGTGAGCGTGATGGTTAAATGTTATGTTTGATGTGTCTGTCATGCTCAAATCTGTACAAACCTGTTGTTCAAAGTGGTTGTTTTGCATTGAATTGATGTGTTGAGAAATGAATTGCTAAATGCTTCTGGAGATTCATGTTGGAGATTCATGTTCTGATGAATTCCATTGCTGAGTGTCAATTCTAAACTTTAATAAACATATATTCAAATTGAGTATTGTTGAGTTGTTGCTTGTACTCCTTGATGGTTGTTAGGGGATTAATTGGTGTTAATTCTTTACGCACTCATTCGTTGATATCGTTGATGGACGTATTCCTTCTAGTCGTATTCGCCTCCCCCTCGTGAGACTACTAGATGATTACGATTCCATCACTTGTACTCACGGATATGCGTACAGACTTAGCATTGATTGATAGTCGTGGTGCGATCACCTTTGTCTTTCTCTCTCTTTCTTCTGACATCTCTCTTTCTTTCATCTGTTTTCGTTTCTTATTCATTCAATTTAGTCTAGTTCTTCATGTTTTGCTTCTCTAGTCCCTGTGGAAAGAACGACTAGAATACTCGCCTACTGCATCGTCCTCGTTCTATTGCGAGACGGTCTAGGCCGGTATCAATTTTTGAGAGGCACGAGGGAGGATCTGCGGCGGGATCGGCGACGGCGGCGTGTGGCGGCGACGCGGGATGGAGGCGCGGCGCGGATCTGGTGGTGGAGCTTGTAGTGATGAAATGGAGAAGATGAAAACAAGAAAAAGGAAGAAGAAGGGGAGAAAAGGGGAATGGAGCACCGCCGGCGTATGGCCCGGCCGCCGGCGGCGAGGTGGACGGAGGTGTGGAAGATGGGGTTTGGGGAAGAAGAAGAACGAAGTAAAAAAATAAAAGCCGGGCTCAAAATGCTTCAGTGGCCGGCGGCAAGGAGAAGAAAGGGAAATTTGGCACTTTTGCAGAAAAGCCCTCGAGGTTTTGGAGAATTAGAAATGTGACCTCGTGGCTAGGGTTTGGGATTCCGGGCCCCCGGAGACTCCGATTTCGGTGCGGTCAGATCCCACGCGTCCGCGAGAACGCGCACTTCCATCAGGAATCGTCCGATGGTCAGAAAAAGTCGATGAGGCGCGACCGCTAGCCAGAAATCCATCCGATTCGCGCCGACCTGCGATAAAAATTGGAAAAACAAGTAATCCGGTCGATTTGGCGACAAATCTGGAATAATCTAGACATATGCCGAGGTTAATGACTGATATGCGCAAAAATCATGGGGAAAATATACAGAAATATAAGACGAATCAAGTAAATATCAGTAAAGAATCCCATCCCATCATGCACCTTAGTGGCCTAAAACAATAAAAGGGGGGACGGCGACCTTCGGCGCCCCCTTCGCGGGGGGTTCGGAGGGGAGCAGCACCCCCCTGGAAATTTTTTACAATTTACAATATGAATCGGCATTTTCGTCCATAGAAAATCTCATCGGATTGATCATATCATCCCAACTTCTGAACCAATCTAATCAGTTAAGATTTACATTAATCCCCATGGAGATATTTTAAAGATATACAAAATTTTTTAGATGCAATCTAATAAAGATTCTGGTCTCCGATCTTATCACTACCATGCTTTCCTTTACACCACCTCCCACTGGCCCGTGCAAGGATACATAGACAACAATTGGATTAGATATGTATGTAAAATTGATCACATCAATTGAACAAGTCCACATCTGATCCGGGAGGATCTTCAAGACCTGATCGCATACGTCTTCGCGACCTTAACCGTATTCGGAAAGGTTTTGCGACCATAGATGGGTCCGCAACCATGGATTGGTTCGCGACCATGAAAAGGAATTCGTTCCCTGTTTGGAATTGTAATCCAATCCGAATATAAATAACTAAGCTTATCTGTTTAGGATTAGTTATTTAGTTATATGAGTCTAATACGTTTAGGTTATTGAGTCTGATATGTACTCATACGATTGGACTATAAATACCTTGTAATAGGACTAGTTTAGATCATCGAAAAGTCATAGAACTTATTTGATTTTCAAAACACTTATAGTTCCTTCGACGTAGGCAAGTGTGCCTAACGTTCGACATGTAAAGCCTCTTTGAAATAAAGAGTTGTGCAATTACTTTAAGCTGTGTTTTCTCGTTGGGTTCGGTATTTTCGAGTAAGATCCCGTTATTCTGCATATTAGAATCTGACCGAGCCTAGTGCGAAAACCAAGGCTAGATCTCAAACGGATCAAGTTGGTATCAGAGCAACTTTCCTATCCTGTGGATAGTAAAGACTCGCCAGGGTTACAAAGCCTCCAGCGAAACTCTAGGCGATCAATTGATAGTTCCTACAGCCACGTCTCCGACAATGTCTTACGATACTTCTGTTCAAGCTAACCTAGTCGAACAAGTGGCTAAGCTCTCCACCGACATGGAAACCGTGTTTGCTTGGATTAAGCAGCAGGCCATGATTGTACCTCCTGAAGTAGGGAAGGTTATGGGTGAGAAGACTGGTGAAGACATGCGCAGGGCAGACGAAGATGAAGATGAAGGCGACCACAAGACCGATGACCTCGCCAACACCGCCTTAGCTGTCGGATCTTTTGAGGTCGACGCTAAGATTAATATACCCATATATGATGGGGTGATCGATGTCGAGAAGCTGGATTCTTGGATCGATCAACTTGAGACCTACTTTGACCTGAAAGGGTTCAGTAGTGCTCAAAAGGTGAAGTTCGCACCTTTGAAGATGAAGGACCACACCAAGACATGGGAAAGGCCCTTGTCGCCAGTGGTGAAGCTGACGATCTTGAGTGGGGTCAATTCAAATGACTTATGCGACAAGAAATCTATCCGATGGGTTACCTTGAGGAGAGATGGGAGCGTTGGCACAGATTGTACCAACAGCGCGAACAGGCCGTCCAGGACTATACTACGGAGTTTCGACGACAAGCAATGGTCATCGGCATCTCACTATCCGATCCTCAGGTATTTCGGAAATATACATCTGGACTTCAGAAATCGATCAGCACTGAGCTAAGTCTGTTCGGCGTCCAAGACATCACGACCGCAAGCACAACTACTATGGCGATCGAGAAAAAAAACAAATCCCGCAACGACAAAAGCACGAAGGAAAGTGCGATCTCGACAAAGAGAAAACCGAGTCTGAAGAAGAACGCCTCAACATCGGGCACGGGTGCCTTTTGTGAACATTGTCAAGTCCCAGGACATACCAAGGACAATTGCTACAAGCTTCATCCTGAACTTCAACCGAAGAAAAATGGACTAGGGAAAAGAACAGCCACGGCTACTACGACTTCATCCGACGAAGAAGTTGTCCGAGTGAATTCAGTTAATGAGGTGGATACGACCTTATCTCTGATGGCAATGCCGAAGGAGAAGGGTTCGGATCCACCGAACGACCATCACCCAACGGAGGACTTGTTCACCATCAACATCCAGATGAAGCACGAAGTGGTCGCAGCGATATTCGATCCCGGAAGTCAGAAGAATCTGGTCTCCGCTGGACTGGTTTCGGCGACTTGGTTTGAAGATGACTACACACCCACAACCATATCCGCTGGGTTGGTTTACATCCGAGTGAACCAACAGATCACTAGTCAGTGTGTGTTGAAGTTTGCGATCTTTGCACGATATATCGATGAGGTGCAATGCGATGTTGTCCCTATCGATATCTGTCAGGTGATCTTTGGGAGTCCGTATTTATATGATCGAGACGCTCACTTCCATCGGCGAGCGCAAGAGTACGACCTCACCAAAGACGGAGTTAAATTCGTGATCAGTAGAGACATCCACGTCAACACTTCGAACTTGATTACCGCAAATCAAGCCAAACGAATTGTCAATGCATGTCACAAGTATGTGCTTGTCATGATTCGACCCATTGGTCAAGGTGAGGGTACTCAACCAGCGTTGCCGTTGGCGTGCCGAGAGAATTCTGGTCGATTGTCGGGACTGCTGGAGAAATACAGTGATTTGTTCGAGACTACCCAGGGCCATCCACCGAAACGTCCAGTCAAGCACGAAATTCAGCTTGTGTCCGATGCAATATTGCCCAATCTGAGTATGTATCGCAACTCAGTATTGGAGAATGAAGAGATCAAGAGACAACTTGGTGAGTTGCTAAACGATGGTGTCATTCAACCGAGTAGTTCACCTTGTGGATCTCCTATGGTGTTAGTGCCAAAGAAAGATGGGACTTGGCGTATGTGCATCGACTACCAAGCACTGAACAAGATCACCATCAAGAATCGGTACCCCTTTCCTCTATTGACGACTTGCTAGACCAATTGAAGCATGCCGTTGTCTTCTCCAAATTGGATCTAAAGTTAGAATATCATCAAGTCAGCATCCGGGAGGAAGATATGTGGAAGACCGCGTTCAAAACATGACAAGGTCTGTTTGAATGGCTGGTCATGCCATTTGGTCTCTGCAACGCTCCGGCAACTTTCATGCGTCTTATGAATGACGTATTGAGATAGTTTATCGACGACTTTGTGATCGTTTACCTCGACGACATATTGGTCGTTCGTGGGATGAGCACCTCATTCATGTCGAAAAAGTGTTCAAACAGCTTCGGCAACATCGACTTCGCCTCAACCGTAAGAAGTGCGAGTTCGGCCAGCAAACTCTACTTTACCTAGGATTCATGGTCGGTAACGATACGTTGCAAATCGACCCGGACAAGGTAAAAGTGATTCGCGAATGGCCGCGACCGTGAATAGTTACGGACGTGCGTAGTTTTGTAGGAGCATGCCAATATCTTCGAAAGTTCATCCGACACTTCTCGATTATGGCTTCATTGCATGCATTAACCAGGATCGATCAAAAGTTTGAGTGGACAGGGAAACATGAGAACATGTTTCTGTTGCTGAAAAGGAAGATCAGCGAGGCACCTGTGTTAGCTTTGCCGAATCCCCAGAAACCGTTCGAGCTAGAAACCGATGCCTCAGGTTATGCGATGGGCGCAGTGCTCATGCAAGAAGGTCGAACAGTGACATATCACTCCGAGTTATTCCAGGGAGCTCAGAAGAACTACCCAACTTATGACAAAGAGTTGTGTGCACTGCATCAGGCCGTGAAACATTGGCGGTGTTATCTCTTGGGTAAAGAGATTGTTGTCCACACCGACCATCAACCATTGCAATATTTGCAAACTCAGTCCAAACTATAGCAAGCTCGGCACATGAAGTGGATGTCGTATCTGCAGCAGTTTAATCTGGTGATTAAGTATAAGAAGGGCGTACACAACAAATTGGCAGATATGTTGTCGCGACCACCAGTTACGACCCTCTATTTATCAGCGTTCATGCAGATCAAGCCCTCATGTCATGATGACTATGCCACTATATACAGTAAAGACCCTGATTTTCAAACAACACTGACTGAGCTCGAAACAGGGAAACCTACGGAGTTCGTTCGTCTAGAAGGACTCTTATACAAGGGCAATTTACTTTGCATACCTCGTGGAGCACCTCGAATTCAATGGATGCGAGAAGTGCACACATCGAAGGTAGCTGGTCACTTTGGGGTTCCAAAGACGTTGCAAAATCTTCACCGACATGTGTTCTAGCCGCGTATGCAGCAAGATGTGGCTAGTTTTGTCCGAGGCTGTGGTCTCTGCAACATCTCGAAACCGGCAAACCAAAAATTAGGTTTGTACACTCCTTTGCCAGTTCCATCGCGACCATAGGAGAGTATATCCATGGATTTCTTGGGAGGATTTCCTAAGACCCGACGTGGCAATGACTATCTATTCATGGTTGTTGATCGGTTCTCCAAAATGATTATTCTTATACCTTGTCGAAAGACTATCACGAGAGAAGAAGCAGCTCGGGTATTCTTTCAACACGTTTGGAC
The DNA here is from genome assembly GCA_019359835.1 of Pharus latifolius. Classification (NCBI taxonomy): domain Eukaryota; kingdom Viridiplantae; phylum Streptophyta; class Magnoliopsida; order Poales; family Poaceae; genus Pharus; species Pharus latifolius. The sequence continues at coordinate 68,650,893 of CM033324.1, forward strand.
ACACTTCAGACTGCCAAGTTCTATTGTGTCTGATCGTGATACCTGGTTCCTTAGTCACTTCTGGCGATCGCTCTGGACGATGATGGACACCAAGCTAAAGAAGAGTACTGCTTTTCATCCGCAAACTGATGGTCAAACTGAGGTGGTAAATCGCACAGTCGTTCATCTCTTGAGAGGATATAACTCGAAGCACCCGAAGACCTGGGATGAAAACATACCATACCTGCAGTTTGCTTTTAATTGAGCAGTGCATGGTTCGAATGGAAAGTCGTCGTTTGAGGTCTGTTTAGGACTTCTACCACAGAGTCCATTCGACATGGAGTTTGTGATCCCTACCTCAGCATAGAACAGTAAGGAAGCATCTGATCAGGATTGAGCACAAAAGTTCCTGGAAGGTATTCAACGACTCCATTGTGAGGTTGAACAGAACTTGCTGAAAACTCAACTCAAGTACAAGGCGCGACATGATCGGCACCGAGTTGATACGCAATTTCAAGAAGGTGATATGGTATGGTTATATCTGAGTAAGGAGAGACTTAAAGGTGAAGATAAGAAACTCAAACTCATTCGTTATGGTCCTTTTCGGATTTTGCGGAAAGTGAGTAATAATGTTTGTCAGCTCGAGTTACCTCCATACATGGATATTTACTCGGTTGTCAATGTTGAGCACCTCAAACTCTTCGAACCTTCAATGCTGGAAGATGAGCCAGATACCATAGTACCATCTGTTGAAGACTTGGTCTATCAACGAGATGAACCTCTACATGAAGATGTGATTCTGGAGAAGAAGGTGACTACCACCCGCAGTGGCATAAAGAAGACTTTTGGAATCGATTGGAAAGGTCAACAAGTACGTGCGGCAAAGTGGTACACCAGTGAAGATGGACAAGCCCAATTTCCACATCTCCAGTTTGATCGAGAGATCGCAACAGGGGTTGGCTCCTTCTCAACAAGGGAGTCATGATCCGGGAGGATCTTTAAGACCTGATCGCATACGGCTTCACGACCAAGTCCTGATCGCATACGGCTTCACGACCTTAACCGTGTTCGGAAAGGTTTCGCGACCATGGATGGGTCCGCGACCATGGATTGGTTCGCGACTATAAAAAAGAATTCGTTCCCTGTTCGGAATTGTAATCCGATCCGAATATAAATAACTAAGCTTATCTGTTTAGGATTAGTTATTTAGTTATATGAGTTTAATACATTTAGGTTATTAAGTCTGATACGTACTCATACGATTGGACTATAAATACCTTGTAATAGGACTAGTTTAGATCATCGAAAAGTCATAGAACTTATTTGAGTTTTAAACACTTATAGTTCCTTCGACGTAGGCAAGTGTGCCTAACGTTTGACGTGTAAAGCCCTCTTTGAAATAAAAAGTTGTGCAATTACTTTGAGCTGTGTTTTCTCGTTGGATTTCGGTATTTCCGAGTAAGATCCCGTTATTCCGCATATTAGAATCTGGGCGAGCCTAGGTCTCAAACGGATCAACATCACAAGATATCATCTTCTACCATTCTGCTGAGAATGATAGATCACATCTATCATAGGTCAGGATGGGTTTCATCACATGAAACACCAACAGATCTAATTCTACTAATTTAGATCTACCATGTTATCAACAATTATTAATAGATCTAATCTATTAAAATCAGATTTAACATGTTAACAACGATTATTAATAGATCTAATCTACTAAACACATGCATATATTACATATATGTTAACAATCTAGATCTATGCTATACAAGGAGGCTCTGATACCACTGTTGGAAAATGGGGTTGCTATTCTAGAGATAATTTCAAAATTTTACTCGAAAACCCAAGAACCATGCAAGCAAAAAATTATAGATTAGAGATTTACCACTAGATGCGTGGATGCAACAATGCAGCAGCAGAAGAAGTGTTGATATCGCGACCGGATTGTGAACAGCAATGCAGCAGTAGCAGCCGCACCTCTACAAAAGTTCACACATCTGGGGAAAGAGCACCGTGTGTTCGTGTGCTAGCACCAGCACACACGGCTAAGGTTTAGCGGAGGTTATCTCGTGGATGATGGTGACGGCTAGAATAGATATGATCTTTCTACATGCCCACCTCATCTCCTTTTTTAAGGTCTTACAGAATAAGTCATATTCCAGTACGAACCCTAATCCTAATGGTAAACTCGTTACCAATAGGAGTCCTGTTTCGAATCCCATCCGAATTAATGCTCCAACCCATTAAGTGTGTGACTCTATAGGTTCGTGTATATTTGGCCATGACCGAAAACAATTTCCCGAATCACAAGTCATAAGCGGTCCCTAGCAAGACATTATGACTACCCGCATGTATACGAAGATCATATCCGGCGAGCCTATATAACTTATCATGGATGATCTCTTTACCTAACAATACTAGATCAAACTTAAGGTGAGAAACGTGTCATCTTTAAATAACTCGGTCCTTTCCCGATCTTGTAATGGACTAACCCTTTTCCATAGTTGACTCTAAACTACATTCGGCACGGCCATGTACTTTCTTAGTTTAATTACATCGAGGGGCCCAGAGATATCTCTCTCAAGATATGAGAGGTGAAAATTCTATCTTGACCATTCACTTTCAACCACACTGTTCATAACATATCTGTATGTCACCTTTATGACTACTTGGTTAAGAGAAGCAGTCGATGACACCAAGATATGCTACTACACATGTATGAAACCATGATGATCTCAAGTCTAAAGATAAACCAAAATAACTGTTAGAAACAAACTGATGACACATATAATCTCAACAGTGTCTCAAGTTGGGTCAATCCGACCAACATGTACTGTAGTATGACATTAACTTGATATCTCATATCCATGGTCTATAAAACTTGACTATCAATTAATACTCGTGCTGACATATTGCATTATTATTCCATGTAATGCCGAAAGTCAGGAATATTTAGAATAAGTATCACTGATTATGCCATAAATAAATTGAGACAATTCATATATCATAATAAAAAGTTCTACAAATAAGTCACATACTTGTTGATCAATAAAAAAAATACTTTATTCAAGGAATGCAATAACATTTTATTCGCAATAATACATAAACATCACGATACAACTATCTCCATAATTGCCTCTAGGGCATATCTTTATCAGTAGACTTTATTAATGTTTACTCAGCTACCATGCATAGTACACACTATCACAGAAATACAATTTACTAACCCCTATCTTCTAACGGTTATTAGCGATTTAGAAGAAAACCGTTAGAAAAGGTGCTTCGCAGTCGCAAAAGGCATGTGGTAGGTATTTTAACTATCGGTTTCTATGAATTTACCATTAGAAGAAGTTATGCGGGTTTTTCTAATGGTACAAAATATATATACCATTAGAAGAGGTACACAATTACTAACGGTAGTATTTTGCGTATCGTTAGACTAAGTCGAATGATTTATTCTAGTAGTGATAAATATATTTATCGTTAGAAGATATGAAGAAGTACTAACGGTAGTCTGTTGGGTACCGTTAGAACCATTCAACTTTTACAAATAGTTTTATTCTAGCGGTGCTGAATATTTCTACCATTAGAAGAGATCTCAAATTACTAACGGTAGTCTATTGTGTACTGTTAGAACTGTTCGACTTCTACAAATACCCTGGTATGTTTCTTCCATTCGAACCATTCCTCAGGCGCGACAAGCCCTAATCCGTAACCTCCATGGACGGCCACCGCACCTCCATCGACGACCGCCACACCTCCGCACCTCCATCGACGGCCACTTGTTTCTCAGGTGAATCAAGTCCAAGATGGATCGTAGCCTCAACACTTTTGACTAGATTTTGGCATTGCAAGCAAGGCAAGTAAAATTTCGACATTGTTAGATTATTCTAAACCTATGATGGCAATTATCCTGCAATTTTTTTATCCTTCATTTTTATGTGTCTTCTTTTCAATATGATTATGTATAGTGTCTTGTTCCTGTTTTTTTACTAAAACAACTAAATAATATCATCGTGGGACAGAGAATGTTCAATTATTTGAAATTCAAATGAAAAAAATGATCAAGATATTTGTAAGAAAAAAACTAGCTAACATAGTCAAATGCTAATAAGAAAAACACTAGCTTGCTCAATGGTCAAAATATTTGTAAAAAGTTCATTAAATAATTAATGTATATTTGGAATGTAATTTCTTCTGATGAAATAAAATAGAAATGTAATATCTTGATCTCTCAGTTGCAAGTTGATGTTACTATGACAAAGCACAACCTAACCTTCAGTTGGTAGTTCTTCTCAAATAGGAAGCCATTTAGGAAGCAGTAAACAATCTTAATTTGTTCTAGAATGCCTATTTATGATAATTGCAGGTCCTTGGACGATATTCATGAGGGGCAACGTATTTCACGGTTCTTCGTCGCAATACGTTGCTTACATTGGCTTGTTGGTGAAAGAAAGAGTGAAGATCACCGTCGAGAGCCGGAAGGACGTGAAGGGCAAGATCTTAGTTGGCTCGGTCGAGAAGATCCTCAAGCCCAGCGTGTTTCTCAAATCATGACCTATAGAAAGCATCTTACATTTGTATCGGTGATTTCCTCTGGCTCACACTCAACTCAACTCAACTTCCGAGGAAATCACCAATACAAATGTAACTCAATGCCAGTTCCAACTCCTCGGGCGTCTTTGAACTGAACTCCTATGGTTAAATTAAATGTGGTTCATAAATTTCCTGTTTCAGATGAATGGATTTGTGATGTATCAGGTCTAATTTGTAGTCGGCAGTTACGTTGTCGCAACTTGCAAAGGTTCTCTTTTATGTAAAATGTTTGGCCATCAGGTCCTCGCCATGATCTGTTGTTTCATAGGTGATTTTTGTAATATACATCGAATGTGTGAATTGGTGTATTTGTATATTGTTGTATATTTGTGTATTTGTATTGCTATTTAGGACATGTACTTGAATGGGTACATGGGTGTATTTGTGTATTCAATTGTATTGGTGTGTAGGTGTGTATTTGTATTACTGTTTCAGACATGCACTTCAATGTTTGAACTGGTGTGTATGTTTGTACTTAAATGATTGTGTCATATATGAAACAGCCTAATTTTGTTTTAGCCATGTACTTGTACCTGTTCTAATGGTAAATCCACATATTTACTGTTAGAAGAAACACTTGTATTTGCATATGTGCTTTAGACATGCTCTTCAATGTGTGAACTGATGTGTATGTTTGTACTTAAATTGCTGTGTCATGCATGAAATAGCTTGTTTTTGTGTTAGCCATGTACTTGTACCTATTCTAACGGTAAATACACATATTTACCGTTAGAAGAAACACTTGTATTGTTCTGTTGCACACATATTCTAACGGGATTATATGTATTTACCATTAGAAATTGGGCCAGTATAAGTAAAACCCCACTCGACCATTGCAGAGCTGCTGTTTTGTTCTGTTGCACTCTGTCTCCATCTGTTTGCGATGAGAGTTCCACGCTCCAAGCTACACTGCTAGAGCAATCAGGGCAAGCTGGAAGGAAGTTAATTGGATCCCTCTCTTTAATGTAAGCTTGTCATCACCTATCTCTCTCTCCTTCTAGATCTTCCTCTCTCTCTACTTGCAACCTAGCTGTATTGTGTAGTTCCAAGCTTGTAGCTCCAAGCTTGGGAGCTAGCTAGCTAGCTAGAAACACCTCATGTTTTAGGAGCTCACTAGCTTGTATTGTGTAGTTAGGTTAATTACTGTTTCATCAGACTAGGGTTTCACATATCAGTTGTAACAGGCTGTACATATACATAGCTTAATTGGGCTGGTTTCATGCTTGTCTGACTCATTATGTTTTGCAATTTGTCAATTTTGTTAATTGTAGATGGACAGGAACTATTGGATGTATGGAATAAAACGTACTACTCTTGAATATTTGGATGGTGTGTTAGGGTTTATTAAATTTGCTAAGCAACAAAAGGCGAGGAAGGGGGAGAAAGATATGCTTTGTCCTTGTACATATTGTATGAACTTAAAGAGATTTACCAACTCTGATCAGATTAAGAGTCATTTGATTCGTTGTAGTTTTAACGCACGATATATCCGCTGGATATGGCATGGCGAAGATCTTGAGGAAACAAACACCGCTACCAATTAGTAGGACCCGGATGTGGATTGCAATAATATCGATGATCATCTGAATTTTGATAATGTTCATTCCGATGTGCATGAGATAATGATGACAATCTAGATGAGATGTTACATGATGTAGAGGAAGATTACAATGAAAACGACTTCTGTGAATTTGAGAAACTGATTGCTGACTCTGAGAAGCCTCTGTTCCCTGGATGTGCAAAATTTACAAAGCTGTCTTCTGTGCTGAGATTATATAACTTGACGGCAGGCAACGGTTGGAGCGATAAGAGTTTCACGGCACTATTAGATCTTCTAGCGGACATGCTTTCAGAGGGAAATGAGTTGCCAAAATCTACTTACCAAGCCAAAAAACTGTTGTGTCCGTTGGAAATGGAAATCGAAAGAATACATGCATGCCCAAATGATTGTGTGTTGTACTGTAACGAGTACTCGAATTTGCATGTTTGTTCAAGATGCGGTGCATCGAGGTATACGCGTAGGGACCGGATTGACAGTGAACGTCACGAGGTAAAGAAAGGACCTCCGACCAAAATTGTGTAGTACTTGCCTGTGATCTCTAGATTGAAACAGCGATTTGCAAATCTGAAAGTCGCGAAGTACTTGCGTTGGCATACTGAAGGCCGGAAACAAGACGAAAAATTGAGACACCCAACTGATTCTATTCAATGGAGAAACATCAATAGAACATTTGATGAGTTCGGCGGCGAAATTAGGAATATAAAGTTCGGACTGAGTACAGATGATATGAACCCACACTGTAATATGAGCAGTCAGCGTAGCACTGGGCCAGTTCTTTTATGCATCTACAATCTTCCTCCTTGGTTATGCATGAAGCGCAAGTACATCATGATGTCGTTATTAATCTCAGGACCCAAACAACTCAGAAATGATATTGACGTGTTTCTAGCGTCTTTAATCGGGGACTTACAGAAATTATGGAGCGAGGGGGTGCAGGTGTGGGATGCATACAAGCAAGAGAATTTCATCTTGCGGGCCATGATATTTTCCACCATAAATGATTTTCGAGCCTACGAAAATTTGTCGAGGTATAGTACGAAAGGAGCCAAAACTTGCCTTATTTGCCTAGATAAAACTGAGAGCATGTGGTTGCGAAACTGCCGGAAAACAACCATTAGAATATAGGACAATATTCTAACAGTTGATTCAGAGTATACCGTTAGAAAATTATTAGTTTTCTGACGGTATACTTCTACACAACCGTGAGAATACTATGTTTTTTTCTAACGGTGCAATACTAGATACCATTAGAAAATTTTGATATGCTCGGACGGTAAATATGGAAGAACCGTTAGATTTGGTAATATATTCTAACGGTGAACTAAAAACTAACCGTTAGAAAATTGTGATATCGTCTAACGGTATTGTGTTTCGAACTGTCAGAAAATATTGAAATGTTCTAGCAGATAGTGCTAGTTAACCATTAGACTAGTTAGGGTTTTTCTACCGGTTATCTCAAAAAAACCGTTAGAATATGCCCACTTTTTCTAACGGTTATTTACCGTTAGAAAATGTCTTGTCTTGTTCTATCGTGTCTATCTCTAATGATACAAAAACGTTAAAAGAAATGTGTTTTTTACCATTAGAAGAAAACTTTTTTGTGCTAGTGACAACTTAAGTTGTTCAAAAGCTTTTAGTTATGAACTTGGGCACTGATTAGTATTACAGTGAGATTTTGTGTTGTGTTATAAGATATGACTGCTATTGACTAGTTCCTGAGAGGGTTCTTGGACTCCCAGTCAAGTTCAGAGATCGGCCTTAAAAACAGAAAGTTAAACCCTGCTTCAGTCTCATCTCATTATTTGTTCACTAGTTGTGAAATGAACACTTTTCTTTTATGGTTTTTATTAAGAGGGCATTTCTTGTATGCATTTGTGGCAGTTTTCCTTGCGTCTCTACTAGAAATGGATATTTTAGTGTACTTCATGCATTACCTGAATAAAATAAGTAAAAACTCTCCAAAGAACTTGATGTCAGTGGTACATTAATTCATTTTAACGGAAGAAATTACATGTCAAACTGCTGAAGATGTGCTTGACAACATCTGATGTGCAGCTCAGATAAACTTAAGGGATTGTCGATTTTTGTTTTTTTACTTTTTCCTGTGGGTAAAGTACTTGCGTTAGAGTTTTTGACAGAGTAAAACAGAACAGATTTTAACATCACTTGCATCCACTTAATCCAAGACATAGGAAGGGTCAGAACTTATTAGTCAATGAGTATCTATTGTATTGGGTTTTAATTGTTTAGCATATAAAGTAATTTTAAAAATAATAAATAATTTTATTAAAATATTTTTACAAATAAAGATATCTAGAAATTAACTAATGAAAACTATATGATATTAATAATAATTGAATATAAGATATCATTAAACTAGTTAACTTGATAAATTTATATTTATAAATAATACTAATACATTAAAAAATATATGATTATTTATAATCAAGGTAAATGAACCTAAAATCCGCACCCACCCGCACTTGTCTCAAGGCGGGGTGGGTATAGTCAAGACGGGCGTGTTTGAGACAAAATCTAGAATTCTACTTTGCTTCAAGAGAATAGTATAGGACTAATTTTTTCTTGATTTTGAAGTAAATAAATTCGGAGTAGTAGTAGTATTATTATTATACAAGATGCTAGGCCAACTTACGGATATTGAAGTAGGACTTTCTCTTCAAGCACATTTTTTAAGTGAAAGGAAGTTATCGTCAAGCCCTTCCGATGCGATAACATGCACATAAGCCGCAGCGATTTCCGGTGGGAGCCTGTCGGTTAACAATATAACCAACCGAACTGGCTGGGCCGGGATATCAAATACCGGTGCTGATTTTAACTTTGTTTTGTAATCAATATACTCTGATTTATGATTTGACTCAGATCTGCCTGGAAATCACCTCAATATCCAATTTTGTAAACCCTCTTTAGGCCAACTATGCATACTGTGTGATCAAACTTTTCTCACTAAAATTGGTGCCTCTCATAATAAAGAAACAAGCCAGATTGTGTTATTTAACATTATTTTCTGACAAGCACCACCCACACCCAAGAATCAACTCTACCTTGATCTTCAATAAGCCTATGTCCTAATTTACAGTTCCATCATTTTATGTTGTTCCTAAATCTGCCCTTCCAAAGCTGAGACACCACCCTTGCGATATAAGTTTGGTTTCTGTGTTCTCCGTCAATTTTTACGGCTCAGAACTTCTCCTGCCAGCGGTTCAAAACTTGTGTGTGTTTTTTTAATAAATAAGAGTAGAAAAATTTTTGTCATAAAAATTACTAATTAAAAATTTGCCACATTTTGTATCAACCACGCAAAACTTGCATTTTCCTTATTCACCACTCCAAACTTCAATAAATATTTGTATTTGCCACTTTGTTAGTCAAACGTTAGTCCCAATGAATAGAAGGAAATAACGATTTAGTTGTCCCTGTCAGGTGCAAGTGACAAAAGTAGTGAAATTTTGTATTTGCTGTTGGAATATATTAGATGTCTCATTTATTGACAAGAGTAGACTTATTTTTTTTTTATAAAAAGACAAATTAGGTTCATATCACTTAAAGATGATTATTTTTGTAAAACTCCACTCAAATATCTTGGGCTAGTAAAATATTACTAAAAATTTACACTTTTAGTGTTTTAACTATTTTTAGATTGTGGAAGTTAGTTTGGACCCACTTCTTCCTCTATGGTGTTGCATAGTGATTGGCATGGAGCGAGCAACGATGTTGTAGAGCAGGCAATGGTCACGGCTGGTGCGAAGCTTGTTGTTGCACACAACACGTAGAGGAGCTCGCGACATACCGATAGAGGAGCTTGTGAAACTGGTGCAGATCTTGCAGAGGAGGCTCACGGTAATAAAGGAGAAGGGGACCTGCAACTACAGCAAAGGAGGAAATCAATGGGGAAGCTTGGAGTAGCAATAGAGGAGGACGAGGTCGGAGAAGCTCACAGCAGCTGCAAAGGAGGAGGAGGAGGAAGAAAGAGACCATTGGCGGTGGCAAGAGGAAGAAAGAAGAAGGTGGCGAGGACAAAGTTGGAATTTTCAAAACTTATAATTTTCTAAAAATAAAAACCCTAACAAAAGTAGTAAAATGACTAACAATACAAAGTTTGAGTGGTATTTTTGCTAAATTGATCATCTTTGGATGGTCTAGAGCTATTTTTTTCCATTTTTAATGTTCAAATGTTATATCTAACATAGAACTAACAATAGGAGTTTTTGAAGCAACAAAATACTTGTGGGCTAATATTCTGAAGTTATTTTTAAGGGATATTTGACGATAAGACGGACTTCCATTGGGGTTTACAAAATTTCCCCTATTACAAATAATAGGCTCATCTTTTAAGAACAAATTGCACTTGAAGCCCTTAAACTTTAATAAGTGTATCATTTAGATCCCTAAATATGAAAATTGAACCTCTATATGTTCCAAAGCCTGCACAATTATTTCACTTACATCCATCCGCCTTTTTTTTTTTTGTGACAACAGCCCATTTGTTAATCAAACTAACAAAAAATAGTGTGGCACCTGCATTACACTTTTAAATTAATTGACATAACACATTAGTTTTTCTAACATAATATCATGTCAAAAGATATGCCATATTAGATTCTTGATGACATGGTATGCTAACATGAATTGATTGCTAATGTGACATTTTTTGATTAAATATTTCAAACTTAGTATATAAGAGATGATAAAAAAAATTCAATAGTAAAAAATATATGGGGGCTAAAAAGGCAAAACTTACTTATGACCATATGACCAAATTTCACCAACTTACAAAACTTCCGAGTTGCAATATATTACATAATTCTAGAGTCTCTGTGGCCTTCTTCTTCTATCTTATTGTTCGACGAAATTTTGTAATAAAATTTGTCATGTGAAGTCCCAATTAATCAAAAAGCCAAAATATAAAAAAATATATACATATGCATGGACTGTTGAAAATAATCAAAACCTGGTCAAACTTCACTGATCGAGCCAAGTGCATAGATCAACAGGACTGGGTTTGATCAAGTTAGACCCGAGTTGGAATTGATCGAACTAGACCTGAGTTTGGGTCTGGTTGAGCTAGACCCTAGTTGGGTCTGGTCGAACTAGACCCAAGTTGAGTCTGATCGCATGACCTGAGCGACTTTAACAGTTCGAGATATTTAAAAAAGGATTATCTTTATCTTTATCTCTTCACTTATTTAAATAATTATATTTATCCTCTTTTCAAAGTTCAAACTCCCAAAATATCTTTGCTTGTTAGACGGTTTAAACCATCCTAAAGTTTATAAATAGAGGGAGGTATCCATCTTTGCAAGCAAGTAGTGGCCTTAGGAGCTTCTCTTCTGTTCGACCAAGAAAGACCTTCCTCTGCAAAGCCATTCATTTCATCTCTTCCCTCTAGCAAGCTATTGAAGCCATGAAGACCACCATGGGTAAGTGTTGTTCACTTGCATAGTATGCATCATGCATTGCATGGACGGTTTGTGCCTGGATGATGCCTCGGTGCAGATTCCATCCAAGTCAAGAGAAGAAGAAACTCTTGTTCGTTGGTACTCGTGCTCATCCATTCATGAAGATGAAGAGAAGCATGGAGCAATATTAATGTTATAAGAAGATCCCAATTATCTACGCAAAGGGAGCCCCAGTCCAATGAGTGCCCCAGTGAACTTCAACTTGACAAGTCGAAGGGAGATCAAAGACGATCAAGATCCAAGTGGTATTTTCGATCAAGACCAAGTATACTTTCGGTCAAAGATCTAAATTACACTTTGATCAAGATCAAGTGGTACTTTCGATCAAGACCAAGTTGTACTTTCGGTCAGAGACCTAATTTATACTTCGATCAAGATCAAGTGGTATTTTCAATCAAGATCAAGTTATACTTTCGGCTAGAGATCTAAATTACACTTCGATCAAGATCAAGTTATACTTTCGATCAGAGATCTAAATTACACTTCGATCAAGATCAAGTAGTATTTTCGATCAAGATCAAGCTGTACTTTCGGTCAGAGAACTAAATTACATTTCGATCAAGATCCAAGTTGTATTTTCGATCAAGACCAAGTTGTACTTTCGGTCATAGATCCAAATTGCACTTCGACCAAGTTGCACTTGGACTCAATCAGAGGTCATGTTGCACTTCAATCAAGTTGCACCACTTTAGTTCGATCAAGAGGTCAAGGCTGCACTTCGACCAAGTTGCCCTTCGACTCGATCAAAGGTCATGCTGCACTTCGATCAAGTTGCGCCACTTCGACTCAATCAGAGGTCATGTTGCACTTTGATCAAGTTGCGCCACTTCGTTTCGATCAAGAGGTCAAGGCTGCACTTCGACTCGATCAGAGGTCATGTTGCATTTCGATCAAGTTGCACCACTTCAGTTCGATCAAGAGATCAAGGCTGCACTTCGACCAAGTTGCCCTTCGACTCAATCAGAGGTCATTTTTCATTTCGATCAAGTTGTGCCACTTCGGCTCGACCAAGAGGTCCAGGCTGCACTTCAACTAAGTTGCACTTCGATTTGATCAGAGATTAAATTAGCCACTTCAATCAAAGATTAAGTTGCATCTAATCAACAATCAAAGTTGCACTCAATTAGAGACAAGATTTCACTCGATCAGAGATCAAGTTGCATCTGATCAATGATTAAGTTGCACTCGATCAGAGATTAAGTTGCATATGATCAACGATCAAAGTTGCACTTGATCAAAGACAAGATTGCACTCGTTCAGAGATCAAGTTGCATCCGATCAATGATTAAGTTGCACTCCATCAGAGATCATGCTGCACTTCGATTAGAGATCAAGTTGCATCTGATCAATGATCAAAGTTGCACTTGATCAGAGATAAAGTTGCATCTGATCAACGATCATGTTACACTTTGATCAGAAATCAAGTTGCACTCGATCAGAGATCATGTTGCACTGCAATCAAAGATCAAGTTATACTTTGATTGGAGATCAAGTTGCATTTTGATCAAAGGCCAAGAAAGATCATTGCAAAGAGACGGTTTCCTGTTTTGAGTTCCATCCTGATACATGGGTGACACATCGATAATAACTTCTCATCCAGAAATCCAATCGACCCAAAATTTTCATGAACAACAGAAGACTCAATATGTAATATATTCACTAAGTTTCACCTTGATCAGAAGTTGGGAGGATCCCCATAAGATCATTAAAAAGAGTTTCTATCTTGTTGAATTGCAGTATGATACATGGGAGACGCATCGATGATAACTTCTCATCCAGAAGTCCGATCGACCCCAAACTTTTATGCAGGACAGAAGATTCAATGTGAAATATATCGACCAATTTTAAATTCAATCAAAGGTTACTAAGTTATAGTTCAATCAGAGTTCAGAAGGATTACAACAAATGAGTTATTTCCTAGCTGCTGAGTTCCAACTTGATACGCAGGTGACGAATCAATGATAATTTCTCATTCAGAAGTTCGATCGACCCCAAATTTTTTATAAGCAGTACGAGACTTGTGCTGAAATATATCCTCCAAGTTTCACCTCAATCAGAGGACAAGATGATATCCAGAAGATCATTGAAAAAAGGTTTTGTCTTACTAAATTCCAGTTTGACATGCGAGTAATACATTGAAGATAGCTTCCAATTTGACGGTCCGATTGATCTCAAATTTTGATGAGCAATTGAGGATCTATCTAGAAGCTATTTCACCAAGTTTCATGCCGATCAGAGCCTAGAAAAGTTCCCATTCAGTCAGGCGAAAGGAAGCCAGTACATCCTAACTGTACCAAAAATTGTCAAAACAATCGAAAGCCATTGAAGAATGCTCCAATGTGTTGTCATACCATATAATGTGCATACTCAGAAGCTAATGAAGTGAAGATGTAATCACAATTCAATACCATTCATATAACATCTCGTTGGGTACTGATAATGTGAAGGCGACATTCTGTCTATGATTGACAAAGTCGGACACCATTAATGTCGGATACTGATAGGCGAAGGCATCCATTTGTTCACGATCGATGAGGTAGAACAACCCATGGCTGGATACCGACAAGCCGAAGGCCACATTTTTGTGATAACACCACAGACTGATGAAACTTTGTTTTTGCATATTGCATGCATGGATATACGCATTGCATTCATAAAGGAAAATTTTGAAGTTTTGAAGATGACGACCATCAGCACAGGTTAATCGGAGGTCTTCTGCGGATTCATTCTACAAATGTAATTAACTAGGAGTTTTTCGAAAGCCCTGGAAATAATGAACTACGCAATCTCCCGTATGTCAAGATATATTTCATAGACGCGATGAGAACATATAAAATCCTAAGGGGACTTGTAACTTATAATTTATTATAAATTAATAAAGTACACTGTTTCCTCTAAGATTATGCGTTCTCTCTATGTTCTTTTATGTGTATACTTATACTAGCACGCCAGCAACACAGAAGGGGTGATTTTACTCGGAAGATAGATGCGATCTATTTTTGGTGAAACACTTATAATATAAAGTCTAGTGTCCTGATGCACAAATATGAATTAAAGAAGGGTGCAACTAGGGGGAGATATACGTACTTATAGAGATTAATGGCACACTTGTTGTCCGTTAGATTTAACAAATCAGATGACCCTCTCCTAGCCTCCCCAAAAGATAATCTCTTATATAGCTTTTCAATTTCATTGAAACACAAGTTGCATTGAAGTATGGTGGTGAGTGCTTTGTACTATCAACTAGTTGGACCGAGTAGGATTCTAGCTAGTCTATGGTAAAATTTTTCTAATTTTTTTATGCAATTGCATTGAGACATGTGTAGGGTTCAAATAATTTTTGTTCAAATTTAATTCAATTAGGTTTCATGAGTCTATCTTGAAACTTTCCTATGTACTAAGCAACACTCATGCCAGTTACACAAGTACGTGATGATATCCGACCAGATTTCGTGAGTCTATCTTGAAACTCTCATATGTATTTGGCAGCACTCGTACCAATGATATTTGTATATTATGAAATACAAGTATGTATGATGAAGCATGTGTGGGTTTTGTGCATTTTCGTCAATAAATTTGTTGAAAAACAATTAGGTTTTAAGTTTCATTGATCTATCTTAAAACTTTCATAGGTTTCATATGTATTTAGCCACATTCATGCCAATTATGTTTGTTTACCGTGAAACACAAGTATGTGCGATAAAAGCTGCTTGGGTTTCATGCATCTTTTCAGGTTTTGTGTGTTTACCTTTAAACTTTCTTAGGTTTTATGTGTACTTGACAAAATTTATACCAGTTATGTTTCTCTATAGTAAAATACAAGTATGTGTGATGAAACCTGTATAGGTTTTAGCCATCTTCATCAATAAATTTTGTTGAAACATGTATATAAGATGAAACTTACATGGGTTTTATGCATCTGATGTAGGTCTATATTGAAACTTTCTTAATTTTTATATGTACTTGGCAACATTCGTGTTAGTTATATTTGTCTATCATGAAATACAAGTATGTGTGATGAAACATGTGTGGGTTTCATGCATCTTTATCAAAAAATTTTGTTTAAATAAGACCAAATTTCAAATTTCATGAATTTACCTTAAAACTTTTCTAGATTTTATATGTGCTTGGCAATACTCATACCAGTTATATTTATTTATCGTAAAACAAAAGTATATGTGATTAAATCTACGTGAATTTCATGCATCTTCGTCACAATCAGCTTAATTTTTGTGTGTTTTTTTTGTCAAAATCAAAGTAAATTTTGTGAAATTATATCAAAATCTATATAGATTTCAATAATTTTTTTAACCCAACCAAATTTAGTTGATTTACCTTAAAACTTTTTTAGGTTTCATATGATTTGGCAACAGTCCTATCAGTTATATTTGTTTGTTGTGAAACACGAGTATATATGATGAAACATGTGTGGGTTTATGCATCTTTGCCAAAATCCACTCAAGTTTCATGAATTTTCAAGAATCGATATAGGTTTTGTAGATATATGTTGAAACATGTGTAGGTTTCAAATGAGTTATATTCAAATGAATTAGTTGTTAATTTGGTGATACGCCTATGTATACGCTTTAGCTCACTCAAGTTTTTCAATTTAACTCGTTCGACGGACTTTGTGAAAACATTTTTAAACATTAATTAGATTTAATGGTTCATAATATCTCATTTATTAGATTTTTGAAAAAAAAGACTAATATTATTCTTTTAAGAAAAACATTGAAGAAAGGTGGAAGTTGACATGGCTCATGCAGTTGGTTTATTAGATCTTCATATTGCACCGGTAATTTCAGATCTCGTTTATTAAATTTTTCAAGAAAAAAAAAGACTATGATTGCTTTCTTTTAAGAAAAATATTAAAAAAGGGTAGAAATGAACACAGGTCCTACAGAATAAAGGCTTGGTAAAATGTTCTTTTCAAATTGTATTGAATAAAAAAAATAAAAAATTTACGTGGCACAAGTAGGCCTCAAGCATGCAACCCACATACTATTAGTAGACTTCCCAACCATCTGACCTACCACAGAGATATAGAAATGTATTACAAACAACACTTTGTATCACGATTATATAAGATCAAATCTGGACCATCTATTAAAATCCCTCCATTTCAAAGTAGGGGTCATAAATTCTACATGGAGTATTTGAGGAGGAAAAGAGGGAGGTAATTGCTATATAGAGTATTTGAGGAGCAAATAATTTTCTCAAGTGCGCGATTAATTAATCATTAATAAAATATAGAATGAGTTAGAGTTTATTTGGAAGAACAGTTTTGGGTTTATTTTTAAAGAATTTTTATAGGAAAAGTTTATGATACCAATTTGATTCAATACAAAATTCTTATAAGATTTCTTTATCTATAAAATTTTTCCTCTTAAAAAACGGATCAAAATATTATTCTGTAAACTTCAGAGTTCGAAAAAGAGAATTAATGGTAAGTACCATCAACTATATTTCCTGAACATACTAGTGCAACTAGCTAGTAATTTTAACAGTATATCAATATGTTAGAAACATTTAATCTAACACTTATGTGCTAATGATTGCATTTCTGTACCATTAGTGCTGGGACATGTCACATGGTTGCTAAGATAATCAATTTTCCTGCTATTTATCATATCAAATCACATCATATTTGATGTCATGTCACATGTTTGAGAATATTAAAATCTCTTGGTTTGACACATTATAATCTTCAAATTGGAGCTTACAAAAAAGATTAATCTTTTAGGCACATATGTTTAACAGGAAACAATAACATGACATCAAATACCATCCTAGTAGGTCAAAACCGCGTTTCATTATACCTTCATCTCAATCTGAGACAGTTTTTGAATGAATTGGGTTAAGGAATTTTGTTGAAGTATTAACTTAGATGATCTTCTCGATATTTAAAAAATAATCTAAAATCTACAAATATGAGATGATATACTGCCTTTTTCTACACATCTTTTTGTCGCTTTTGTTTTTTCTTTGAAGACTAGCGGCTTTCAAGGCAGCCAGTGAGTGCATGAAAGTCAAGGTGATATCATCCCAAAAAGCAATGTCATGAAAGCAATTTATGGCGTGCAAAAAAACTCAAGTAACTGGGTGGGTGATGATATTGTCACTCCAAAAATAAAGAAAAATATTGAATTTTGGTGTATAATATATTCTATAAATATGAGATTTGGAAACTTTATAACTATGAATAAAATTTTTTGGCATGTATTTTATGTCACTGTCCCTATGCCAAAGGACTAATAGCATAACTCTAAGGAAGGGTACTTTAGTCCACTAAGTGGCATGGCAAAAGATGTAGACAATTCTCATTGAAGTGTCAAAAATTCAATAGCAAATTATATTATGCTTCAAAGTTCAATATTATAAAGCAATTTTTTTCAAAAAGAAAAAATACATGCATATTGCCATGGCACTTCCCTAGCTAATAATTGGGTTATTCATGTAGGTAGTTAGCACACTATACAAGATTTAAATATGAACAACTCATACATCATTATATTTATGGAATCAATTTTTATGAAAATCTTATGTATGAGGCACATCATGATATTGGTCAAAAATATATTATGATTAGAAATTGACTGAAGCCTTATGTGATATATATATATATATATATATATATATATATATATATATATAGAAGTTGTATGGTTTTAACTTTAGATGGTAGAACTATAGATGGACATAGATCAATCATAGTCAGATATTGTTAAACCCATGACAGGAACAATCACTCTGTTAATATTAGTTTGTAAAATTTATAGGCAAATGCCTATATTAATCAAGTAAAAAGCGTGATGATTTTGCCAAATTATGTAGATTCACAATTTCAGTCGATTTTTTTACGTGGTTTTTTTTGTTATGAAAACATTGTGATATCAGTGGTGCGGTGGTAGTCTACACATTTATAAAGTCTTTTGGTACAATTGGTTATATACATATAATAAAAAAATCCAATAGTGCTCGATTTGAGCTATCTGAGGATTGAAGCCCCCTAGCTTCCTAAGTACATTCGCTACCAGTTATATCGGGGATAACAATTAGAAGTTATTTGATAAAATTTATCTTAAACTTATTTTTTAAAAGAATACTTAAATTATGATCAAACATCCAATTTATTGTGGGTCAACTTAAATGGGAGATTTCAAATTATTTAGTACAATAAGCCACAAACCATCATCCTCAGTTTGTTGGCTTATTGTTTCCTCTCCCTCTTCACATTTCTTATAAATAAGCCAATTTCTTACCAAATGACTTTAAGAGAGTGTTTGGTCGAGTTTTAACATCAGTATAAGTTAATGGGTTTATAAACTGAAACTGTGGTCAAATATTTAGTTTATTTTAAGATTTATTTTGTAAGTATAAGTCAAATAAACTGTAACATGTAGAAAGGAGTTTATTAGATTTATAAAATAAATTCTCAATAAATCAAATTATTTGCGGATCTTAATCTTAGACAAACACACCCTGAACCCTATAAATTAACTCATTTAATAAACCTAAACTTGACCAACACACGCCCAACTGCAGCTTGTTAAGCTTATCATACAGTTAGCACTGGACCTCATTTATAATTATTAATTAATTAATGAACACTTGTGTTACAGGAGTCCTTTGCATAGACATGTACGCTTAACTACTGAATTAATTGAGCTTGGTAAGCAAAAGTAGAGCTCATAATTTTGCACCTAATTGGGGCTTTTGAGTTGCAAATGCAACCTCAGTTTCGCTTCGACTTCACGGCATCAAATTACTCATAAGTTTTGTTATAATCAATTTTAGGGTAACTTATCAGTACAAAAGAATGAATGAAGTCATTAAATATCGGAAAACCTACATATAACTATGGTTTAGTTTGTTTGTCAGAGACCTAGTTGTGATTATAATTTATTTTGCAAAGGTTTATATGTGGTTTGAAAATTGACCCAAAAATACATGTCACTTCTATTTTGTACGTTTGCCGTATCTACCAAAGTTTTTCCGTTAGTTTAGAGCAACATAGACTCACAGACCAAAAAGATACAAACTTTCTTTATATAACTCATAAGGCACGTAATATAGGTCCAAGTAGTTAAGGCGTTTTAATATGTTTTGGTGTAGTTAAGTACATTTTTCCTCCAAATTGACGGAGAAAAGCAAGAACGCATTGAGGACACACAAAATAGAAACGAAGGATATTTTCTAGGTAAACATTTGAATCAAATGTGTGCCTTTGAAAAAAATTAAAATCACAAGTGTGTCTCGTATAATTTATTAATGACGTATAAAATAGAATTACTGGTACCACTTAAGTCAATTTTTAATCCCCTAGTTTGTTTAGCAAAGAGTCAAAGCTATACGTGGATTTTACACTATTTACTCCGAAATTTAGCTCCCTAAAAGGGCTGTCACAATCTGAATAAAAATGAGTAGTATATATATATCAATTAGTTGGGATGATTGACTTGATGATTGACTAAGCACTGTTGAAGCCATAACAAATGGGTACAACTTTCTTTATAAAGGCCACAAGGGTTCTTCTATTGCTCTATTTATAGTGAACCACCTCAAAGAAGCTTTGAGCCGGATAACATGGAGTTGCTCCTCCTACTTGCTTGCTCCTCACTTCTCTTCACTGTTGCAACTCCTACTAGGGACATCACCAACACGTGCTCCTCACAAATCAAGGGTATTTATTTCTTCTTTCTTAATTTTATCTTGTTCTCTCCATTGATTTTCTCTGATTGTTTTGCAAGTAATTAGTATGATTAATTTCTCATCATTAGATATATTGAAAGCATTAGAAAATGAGTCTTTAGAGGATGGAAAGATTACTTGTGCACTAGTGAACTTGAATTTTCATTGCCATTTACAATGACGTAAAAGTATGGATGGTTCTTGATCAGTTTAGTGTTGGATATGTGTCTCCTTCAAGTATTTGTTTAGTATTTGGCAAAAGCAATAAAGTTGATAGGTAGGGTGGATAAATGGTAATATATACAAATCAAATCTTTTGAGCACACATGTTTGTTTTAGTTTTTTTAGAAGGTTTGTTTTACTTCCATGTTTGTTAGAATTGAAGGCAATGGTGATATGTTAATTACATATGACCAATTGATCAAAAACATTGTGTATGTTAGTTGGTATTACACTACTCTAGTTGCTATAGTGAAAATTTGGAGCCATATCGGAGAGGATTCAGATCTCGTAGAGTTACTCCAAAAAATCCATTGAGTAGATTTTGCAAAATTTTTCCATTCATTTTGGGATCAACACCCCAGGATCTGAACTGTACCTTTAGGATAATTTTTTATTTGCAAAATTCTTGAGAATTGGATTTCATAAGGTCAGATCAAATTCATCGGATGAATTTAGCACTCTAAATCTAGAAGATCTGAACCAAAATAATCCATATTATCACATTAATCTCATCGTATCATAACGTGAAGTATCAATAAATGCTATTTTTTTTTTCCAGAAATTAAGTTGTTGCCACCTCCAACCACCAATTATCATTGCTACAGGATGGCCCAAAGGAATGGGCTAAGTAGATGGTGTGTCAAATGTCATTCACTGGGTCCACACAGTTTGGTTTGTGGTTTTGATTGATAAGCTATTACCTCTTTCTATTTTTCTCATTTTGAATATATATATATATATTGTGTTTGGCAGATAGTTGTTTCCATACAATATTCATATAATTGCATGAACAATCTTGATATACAGGCACGACATGCATTTTCATTCGCTTCATTTCTGATTTATCACTCTTAAAGTAAGAAATATGATGTAAGAAACGCTGCATCTGAGTCAAAGTCACACTAATAACCAAGTTAATTTAGCTCAGATAACCAGACAGGAGATTTTATCTCCATCATCCAACACAAAATATGACCTAAAAAAGTGCTGACATCACATATCTATTAAATAGCCGATTTGAAAAGTTAGTACTTTGTCATTGGATAGGTTGATGCATGTGCATTTGTATGTAAATGGTGGTCCAAATTTGAGTTTTGTCTTCCAGATAAAACAGCACTGGAAATCAATACCAGCTAGTACTGTACTAAAAAGAGTTTTCAAAAGTACACACTTTGCATGCTAGCTCTCCTTTGCACGACGAAGATCATATATGAAGTTCGCTATCTTGAAAAGGATAAGATAAGGATTTTTTTTGTCGTGAGTTTAGTTGATCCATTGTCTATTTCTTATGATCAGATGACTAGAATAGTTTTTCAATTAGATTTACAGATTAATATTTTCTAGCTAATTTTTATCCTTTTGCAAGATCTAAAAATGTACTAGTGTTGTACCGTCGTGATCTTGTACGGACATGTCTCTCTTTTGTTGGATTTTTGCGTGGTGCAAACCAGCCGAGCAAGAAACGTGATAAAGACTCAAGTGTTTGTCCAAACCAAAGTTATCTTACATTTCTAACATTTTAATGCCCATTAACATGACCACTGTTCATTTTCCTGCGCTTTGTTTGTTATATATAATACTGGTACTAGATGGCACACGACGCTATTCCTAATTAAACTTCAAAAATTATTTTGCTCTCATATTATATTTATGTGGAAACTTAAGGTGTTTTCA
Organism: Pharus latifolius; assembly: GCA_019359835.1. Taxonomy (NCBI): domain Eukaryota; kingdom Viridiplantae; phylum Streptophyta; class Magnoliopsida; order Poales; family Poaceae; genus Pharus; species Pharus latifolius. The sequence goes on from CM033324.1 coordinate 68,673,099, forward strand.
CTCTCCATGAAAAAAATAAAAAAACTTAAACTTTATAACATTGTAAAATAACAATTTAGCAAAAGAAAATTATTAGCTAAGGGGCTAATATGTAAAATGCAAGTCCACGTGTTGATAAAACACTCAATAATATTAGTTAAACAACTAAAATATAATATATTGATACGACAAACCACATAAACTTCACAGTGCAAGTGTGCATGTCAAAACAATTTTGAACAAAGTTAGAAAAGTGGCATAAATATTCAAACAAATACACTAGTTCTTTTCTTTCACTATAGAAAGTTCAAATCATAATTAATAAGGCATATATTTAGTAGGGGATTTATAACACAATCTTAGGATGCTCTCATTGTGCTGTGCATATAATTAATAGGCCATATATCCTACACATTATTTATGATTGCGACCACCCACCAATAACATTTGCATTTGTCACATCCTTTTTTTGATGTACGTACGGTCGGTCCTCTAGAGAAACGAAGCGATCAACTTGGAACAATCTGACGTGTAAGATTTATGTATACACTTGGATAATGCCAAATCTATCGGCCTGTCGTATTCTACAAAAAAAAAGTTTAGATAGTGAGAATTTATTTATTTTAGTTCGGTACGCTCTTTTCTTATTGTTGGACTTGATTAAGCCCATTTTGGAAGGAACATATCCCTCTCTTTAGTATTTTGCACAATAGTCTGTTAGATGAGTAAAATATAAGAGTGAGACAGTGATAATGCTGTCAGTAATAAGAGGTGATTTTAACAACTTCAAGAATTTTGATGGCAGAATAAGATTGTGGAGGAGCTGATGATTCAATGAGACTCCGGAAACCTTTTTAGTATTTTAGGCGGTGATCAACTAGTAGTGAAATAATGATTGTGTTGTAGATGACATTATCAAAAAGTTAGAGAGTTTCTATAATGAAATAAGATTACGAAGAAATCAAAAATTTGATGAACAACAAGTTATCATTGACTGTAGACAATAATGATTGATATTTCGATAGGATAAAAGTGGCAATAGTGGTGGTTGTGGGTTGTGTTAGTGCGTGTTGAGGTGGAGGTTTTTGCTAGGTTGGGTAAGGTTTGGTGCAAAAAGTGATGCGAGGAGGAAACACACAGATGATGTTAGAATTTAAATCCAAGAAAAAAAAAAGATAATTTGTTTGTTTCAAAAGTTAATATATCAGTATCATAGTCACCTCCTATTATAAAAATTTGCACGAAGACAAATTATAAAGAAATCACGGGGAATCACAAGTAAATGATGGTGGCGGCACGAGTCACATGCATTCTTTGTAATGGCCGTCATATAAGTAGCCTTCAATAGCTACTATGTTTGTTGATACATCACTGGCTAAATCACACCACCACGCCCCAAACTTTTGAGATCCAATTATCAGCACCTAGCTGCTACCTAGCTTAAAGGGGTCGGTACTGATATTGTGATTAACTTTTCTTCCCAAAAAGCAAACTACAACACCAATAAGTTTGGCTCCATTGAAAGTTAAAAAAATTTAAAATAATCATAGGGAATATAGTCTTATATAAGAAATTGATGGCTCACTTGTCATTTGCTGGTTTTATTATTAAGTGATGAAATACAATTGTGATAATGTGTTTAGATTTTAATCATAAATAATGTGATTGAAAAATTAGAAAATAAGTCTTTTGTTTGTTATATGAAAAGTTATTATAGAATTTTTTTTACCCTTTTAAATATGAAAGCAAAAACTATATTGGAGACAATTATATTATTATCATCTTTATTGCAATGAAGACTATCTATTTAAAATTAAAATACATAGATCTCTTTATTGTTTGGATCGATGGGGTTTAACCCTCCAACAAATTCTCTATTAATTTCATTAATATAATAATTACTGATAAATTGCTCCTACATATTAAGTCCTTCTAATCCATCCTCATGTTAATTTGTGGATACATCAATGAAATTGCCAGAAAATTGAATGGAGAATATTGTTGCACCAATTTGAATAATAAGAAGGCTTGTATGCTTCAATTTCAAACTAAAAAAAAGTGTTTTCTGGCAAAAAATTGTGTTTTCAAATTATGCAATTTTGTAAACAAGTAAAACAATATGTATAAATACAAAAAGGAAAATTAGCTATAGGCACTATAAAAATAAGTTTTGTTACAAGACACTAAATGTGAGTTACAGCAATTCAGTAGGTAAATTTGGACGCATTAACACATACACATGTTTAACTTTGTTTTGCAGACTTCCGTCACCTGAACAGCTCCGGCCTCCACCTGACGCTGCACCACCCCCGGAGCCCCTGCTCGCCGGCGCCGCTCCCGTTCGACCCACCCTTCTCCGCCGTTCTCGCACACGACGATGCACGCATCGCATCCCTCGCCTCGCGTCTCGCCAAGATGCCGTCCAGCCGGCCGACGTCGCTCCACCACCGCGGGGGCGCCGGCGTGGCCGACTCGCTCGCGTCCGTGCCGGTGACGCCGGGCACGTCGGTCGGGGTCGGTAACTACGTCGCCGAGATGGGCCTTGGAACGCCGGCGACGTCGTACGCCATGGTCGTGGACACGGGGTCCTCGCTGACCTGGCTGCAGTGCTCGCCGTGCGTGATGTCATGCCACCGGCAGGCCGGCCCGCTCTATGACCCCAGGGCTTCCAACACCTACGCCTCCGTGTTGTGCTCGGCTTCGCAGTGCGCCGACCTTGAGGCCGCCACGCTCAACCCGTCGGCGTGCTCGGTGTCCGACATCTGCATCTACCAGGCCACTTACGGCGACAGCTCCTTCTCCGTCGGGTAATGCCACATTCTTTAACCAGATTATTTTTCTTCTCCGATCTGACCTATTTGTTACTAATGGTCGGATAATTAGAACAACTTTTCTATCCTCCTTCAAGATAGGAAGGTTTCTACTTAAGTTTTGTCTAGGTTGTTTAGTTCAAGTCTTGGTGCAAAATGGTTCATCCAGATTTGGGTCTGTCTGGTTATAGGTGTGCACTTTCTCGATACAACTCGCCTCATCTAGATGTCAAGCGTATATAATCCCTAGACGCTCAAAATCAAGCACTTGACTCTCCTAAACATGCCTACTGGTGCATGCATTTCAAGACGTCTTCAGAAGCTCATAACTCATGCCAAACATATCCTAACTTAGAACTCTTGTACGTGTCTAGCGGCTAAACATCTTCTAGATCATGAACCCAAACAATCAAAATTATTAATTCCATTCTGGTGGTCATTCAAGTTTGGCTCTTGGAATGGATCATTCATTCTGGTACCGGTCCATTCCGGCGTATCATTCTGGGGTATAAAAATAAAAATATATATATACTTTTCTATATATACCCTGAACTTCATTTCTTACTTCTTCCTATACATAAATAGGATCAAACTTTGGTTAGTAGACATAGCGTAAGACATAACTTATTGGCTCCACTTCATACTTAAAAGTTCAAGCTTCATATATGATTTGAAGTTCAAACAACCAAATACATTACAAAAACGTAGACCAAACATCAGCTGCTACATATCAGCCATGCACATGGGACATACATAGTTCATAAGATCAAAGCTAAAATACAATTAAATATCACATGATTCATTTTGCCATAATCTAGTACGCTAGTCTGCCACATCATGGACATAGAAAAATGGATCTTGGTCTGGTGGAGGCCCGGCCATATATATGGGTATCCCCAGTTTCTTCACTTGCTGGTTGCACTATTCACTACTACAGAATTGTTTTTCATTATCGATTTAAAATCGTCTTTACTATCGGTTCTCTTGCCGATAGTAATCAGCATGATAGAAGAAATATAGCACAATTCTATCGGTTGCAAACCGATAGTAAAATACCTACATTCCAACGTTCACTAATCGCGAATGATAATTTCTTCTATCGACTTAGTAAACTCAACCGATAGTGATGTTAGATTTCTTGTAACGGTTCTACACTGGAAACCGATAGTACTGTATAGTTTTCCTATCGGTTAGTTACTCGACACGGTTAGTACTAGAAACTTTTTTCTATCGGTTGTAGGATATGAACCGATAATATTACAAAGGATCATTAACATATACAACAATACAGAGAGACACACATTGGACAGATTGAATCTAATTATTCAGAGATTAAATTTATTCACAAATACACTAATACAAAGATATACACATGCATTGGACAGATTGAATCTAATTATTCACATATTGAGTTTATTCACAAATACACCAATACAAGTACACACATACACCAATTAACACATTCAATGTATATTACACAAGTCATTTACGATCGATCCTTGATAACCACTTCATCCATCACATATTGAACCCAAATTTGTCGCAGCTGCTTCAACTGAGACAACTCGTATTGGTCTTTCAACATGACACTCTGCATGCTTGTATGAAGTTAGGAAACTGATTTCATTTCAATTACTCTTTCCTAAAGACTGTCTGGTTCTAATCAAGTTCAGTATCAATTTAAGAAACTGACACGAGCGGCAAGAACAATTCTAATCGGGTTTGTCAATAACACTGACAGTTCGTGGAGTGGCCTACAATGGCGCAATACAGTGACCGACAGCGGTAGAGAATCCAAATACGAGCGGCAATGATGGTGCAGGAGTGAAAAAGAGGACGTCGGGCAGGCTAGGGTTTTCCATGCGCGAGTAGAGACTTATTTGGAAATGTGTTTGGTTGGACTGGAGAGAAAACTCCCGCACGTTTAACCCATTATAGGGGTCTTGTACTATTTTACTATCGGTTCAAAAACACAACCACTAGTGAACTTTCCTCTCTTCTAAAGATCCTCACTGTCATAACCATTAGTATATATGACGTTCTTTTACTATCAGTTGAATAAACAAACAAATAGTAAAATTTTATCTCTTCTATCAGTTCGTACACTAATAACCGATGGTAAAAATGACATAATTTTACTATCGATTCAAAAACACAACCGTTAGTGAACTTTCCTCTCTTCTAAAGGTCCCCACTGTCATAATCATTAGTATATATAACGTCAATTTACTATCGGTTGAATAAACAAATCAATAGTAAAATTTTATCTCTTCCATCGATTCGTACACTAATAACCGATAGTAAAAATGACGTAATTTTACTATCGGTTCAAAAACACAACCGTTAGTGAACTTTCCTCTCTTCTATCGGTTCGTACACTAATAACCGATAGTAAAAGTTACGTGCTATTCACTAATGGTTTCTCAGACTATAACCGTTAGTACAAAATCTCTTCTCCACTACGGTCCTCGTACACTAACGGTTTTCTTCCAGATTGCATATAACCATTAGAAGATAGGAGTTAGTGGACTGCATTTATGTAGTAGTGATTAATGATGGTGGAACATCAGCATCAACTACATTAACCAATTCTTCTTCTTCTGAAATAGACATTGTAGCAAATGGTGCATCAATGCTCTCCCAATTGAAGTCGTCACCGTCAAGAAGAAGATAGGTTCTTCTTCTTCTTCTTCTTCTTCTTCTGAAATAGACATTGTAGCAAATGGTGCATCAATGCTCTCCCAATTGAAGTCGTCACCGTCAAGAAGAAGATAGGTTCTTCTCTAACCCATTCTCCTAGTAGATCAATGTTGTCAAGGCTAATGAGATCCAATGCAGCTCTAGATTTCCTCAAGATCCTAAGGAAAGTAACAAAAAAATAATTAATCAATTAGGGCAACACACAAAAAATCAAGATTACACATAGTATCATGTTCTTATTTCATATCTTTCTCTAAGCTTAAGGTTGTAGCAAACAAAAACTAAATCATTTAACAGTGTTCGAGTTTGCTTCTCTTCTTGGAGTAGATGAACTCAAAAATACTCCAATTGCGTTTACAACCTGTGGCACTACAACATGGGCTAAGAACATGAATAGCAAAACTTTGAAGTTCCGGAGTGTCATGGTCAAAATTTTCCCACCATGCAACTGCCAATACATGCAGAAAAAAAGTAAGCAAGAAATACAATATGAATCTGAAATAAAACGTTAATCAGAACACAATGTGTTACCCGGAGTGAGTTTGTCACGTTGGCGAATAGCAGCAGACAAGCCAAAGTAACCAATTGATTTCTTATACTCCTTAAGTTGAGAGAATACCTTGTCTTGAACATCCAAATCTCAAACCAACCTCGTGATGGTGGTAATGAGACCTTTACCGACCTCTTTTTTCTTGGTAAAGGTAGGATTGAAGTAAATTTTTGGATTGAGACGACATCCAGCTACATGCAATGGACTATGAAGTTGCTTGTCCCACCTAGCAACAATTACTCTAGTATATTGTCCATACAATGATATTTTGTTCATCAATCTTTTCTTTATGCATTCTTTTTCTTTGTCCATTGCCTCGTACAAGTATCCCATGGAAGGTTTTTCATCACTGTCTACTACTCGAAGGACTCACAACAATAGTTCACTAACCATCACTATATGTTGGCGTTGATCCCAAAACACATCTTCCAAAACAATAGAAGCAATTTCCTTTCCTGCATTACTTTTGGCGTGAGTTGATCCCACCCATTTGTCACTAGTAAACATTTGGCGCAACTCCTTAAATTTAAGCAAACATGGAAGGCTCAAGAAACGTGTAGCAAATCTAGTAATAGCAGGCCAGCATAAGTCTCTATCACTTATGAAATCCTGTCTCATCATTGACAACACCCAAGAATGATTGTAAATGAACTTTGTAATCTTTCTTGCTTTCTTTATGGTTTCATCAATGATAGGTAATGCCTTGCATCAGATAATTCTCTAGCATTAGATTTATGCAATGTGCAGCACAAGGAGACCAAAAGAAAGTGCCATACCTATTTTGTAATGTTGTTCCAGTAGCTTTATAGCTTGCATCATTATCACTAATAAATTGAACAATATTCTCTGCTCCAACTTCTTTTACTACATCATTGAAGAGCTCAAGCAGTGTCTCTTTATCCTTTCGAAGTCCTAATGTATCAATGGATTTCAAAAACATGGATCCTCTTGGAGAATACACAAGAAAATTTAGCAATGGTTCTTGTCTTCTGCTTGTCCAACCATCTAATATTATGGAGCAACCATAGACACTCCATTCCTTCTTAAGATCATTAACATAATTCCGAGCAACGTGAACAGCATTTTTCAACAAGCTTCCTCTATAATCATGATAAGAAGGTGACTTGAAGCCAGGTCCAATAGCTGTAATAGCATATACCATAGTGAGGTAGTAAGGAGAATTAGCTGCATTGATGATATATTGGCATCATACCACCATCTAGCCATTGCATCTCTAGCTAGATCAACCATTTCTTTTGATGCCATTGCATTCTTGATACTAGGCTGTGCCCCAGGTGTGGATCTTGGAGCAAAGAAACTCCTCTCTCGAATTTGTTTCATAGCTAAAGTTGGAGTTGAAGCACTTGTAGAACCTTCTTGTGAGTTTGACAGATCCAATGGATGCTCCAATCTCATGTCTAGTCTTCTTTCTTATCTCATCATTTTTTTCCAGATCTCCTATCAATTGCTTCATTTGCCATTTGACATCACGGGGTACCTTCTTGCATGCTTCAACTTGGTCGAGAATTCCATAAAGATGGTATTTTAGATGAGTAATACCACCACCTCCGATCTTCTTGTCACAGTTTAGGCAAATCATGCTGTTTTTTGATCCAAGAACAACCTTCCTATGTAACCAAGCAGGGTCCTCAAATCTTGCCGAATCTAATATGGGTGATGATGCGGCCGCTGATGAAGACATTGATGGGCTGAGGCCATAATCTAGCCAAGAAAAAAAATCACTCATTGCAACACTATCCGAGTAAAGTGCACAATCTAATCCAACTTGTAACAATACTTTGTAGTTTTTAGTTTTTACTTACACTATACATCTTGAGCTGCTGCCACGTCGTCGAGGAAGCTCTCGGCAAGGTTGCCGCCGATTCGCGAAGCTACGCCGTTGATGAAGCACCCTGGCCACGTTGCCACAAAGCTACACCATCGAGGAAGATCTGTCGCACAGTGAGGTCTCTGGCCTTGAATTGTCGACGAATATGCGTTGGCGAGGGAGATCACCAGTCGGGACAAGCCATCCTTGGTCGAGGACAAGCCGCCAGGAGATCGTCGCCCAGGAAGGCGGCTAGGGTTTTTTATAAATAGGCGTTGGGCCTTAGCTTTGATCAGTTGGATTTGCTGTAGTAACTTTGGCCGGTACTGGAATTCTCGAAATGCTAAATTTCTCCCGGAATGACCGGAATAAGCCAGAATGGCCGGAATTGGTCGGAATGGTGGCCGAGATGGAATACAGCCTCTTCTGTTCTGTTTTGTTGAGTGGAACGGAACGTTCCAACCATTCCGGCCGGATCGGAATGGAATTTACAACTATGCAAGCAATCTCTCAGTCAAGATGGTCCATATCCATCAAGCTAAATGTGGAAGGGGTATTTCCACCGGAGAAAATAAAAAATTCAGGAAATTTCATTACTTTTTGTTTTATTGGTCTCATGTCATATGAATCCAAAATACATTTTAAAAATATCACTTTAATAAGGTCAAAAGAGTTAATCTGGATCAAAATAACTCTTATTCCCTTCTAAAAATATCAAATTTGCACACAAATGTCATTACATAGGTTAGTTCTTATAACATTTTGTCGAACCTATTCAAAACATATATGTTGGTTTCATGTATGACAGTAAGTAGGTAGCCATGACACATATAAGTCCAAGGGGTGCGATGACAGTATGTGTGTAAGGATGTGTAGGTGTGGTGGTACAAAAAGGCGCAATGACAGTGCTCGTGCGTAAGTGCAGCGGTGAGTGGCAAGTAAGCTTGTGAGCAAGGGCAACACGAGGGCATGAGCACAACAGCAAGGAATAGCGAGCATCGGCAGTAGCAGTGCTCATGCGCGACGACGACAGCGGTAAGCATGTGTGGATGTCCATGAGCTCTTGGTTCTTTGTGAATGTCTTGGGATTGGCTGATAGTCTGGTAGTGTCCCAGTTGTAGTTGCGGGGGAACTCACCTGTCAAGTAGTTTGATGGCTCACCAGAAATCAGGTCAAAGTAGAGCATACAGTCCGGACCATACTACAGGTTATTGCCCACCGACGACTTAGATCTGACGATGAATACGAATGGTGATGTGGTCCTCACCGAAAAGTGAGATGTAGACAACCTTCAGTGGGAAGGAGAGCGCCATGGTTGTTGTGACCATTCATGCAAAGTCAAATTGAGATGTGTAAGTTTTGTTTGGTTGCTGCGGTAGAGGATTGGGACAGTCTTGTTATTTTTGAAGAAAAAACTGACAAATAAGAAATTACTTTGAAATTCTAGTGGCACTTGACTAAATAGTTTATTTTTATGATTTTGTTTTAGAAATGCAGTTTTTTGCAGTGGAATGGGGCCAAATTAAGTCAGCCAACTTTGTTCAAATCTAACTACATATATACAAATTACTAATAAATATACTTAGTTTTTGTTGGGATTAGAGACCAGCTAAACTCAAATATCCCAAGCAAAAGTTGAAGTCTCATACTTTAGTATGTGGGTTATTTATTGTTGACGAGATTTAATTCTCGACATCTTAGTTGTAGCTCCAAGGTAAGATGCATACATAATTATGAGTGTCATTTGACCATAGATTTTTGTAAAAATGTCCTTATACATATTAAATTCACATATAAGTTCATACTCTTACAACGATTTTAAAGAAATTGACACTAAAAAATAAACAAATTATATGATTGACCTTACACAGAAAATTCCTGGATCTTCCACCATATAACTCATAAATTACACGTAATAACAACCGTTCCAACAGTGTAAAAAAAACTCCAGTGTAGTAGATATGCATTGACACATCACACATGCATGCATGCAGGTATCTGAGCAAGGACACGGTGTCCTTCGGCTCGGCCAGCTTCTCGGACTTCTACTACGGCTGCGGGCAAGACAACGAGGGCCTCTTCGGCCGCTCCGCGGGCCTCATCGGCCTCGCACGCAACAAGCTTTCCCTCTTCTATCAGCTCGCGCCCACCCTTGGCTACTCCTTCTCGTACTGCCTCCCCACGGCGGCGTCCTCCGGCTACCTCTCCATCGGCTCCTACAACCCCGCCCAGTACTCGTTCACGCCGATGGTGCCGAGCTCGCTCGACAGCTCGCTCTACTTCGTCAGGGTGGTCGGTATGTCGGTCGGCGGGAAGCCGCTGGCCGTGGCGGCGTCGGCGTACACCAGCATGCCGACGATCATCGACTCGGGCACGGTGATCACGCGCCTGCCGCCGGGGGTGTACTCGGCGCTTAGCGAGGCGGTGGCCGACGCGATGGGCGGGGCGGCGCCGCGCGCGCCGGCGTACTCCATACTGGACACGTGCTTCCAGGGCCAGGCCTCGCATCTGCGCGCGCCGGCCGTCGACATGGCCTTCGCCGGCGGCGCCGTGCTGAGGCTGGAGCCGCGGAACATGCTCATCGACGTGGACGACTCCACGACGTGCCTGGCGTTCGCGCCCGCCCGCAGCACAGCCATCATCGGGAACACGCAACAGCAGACGTTCAGCATCGTCTACGACGCCGCGCAGTCGAGAATCGGCTTCGCCGCCGGCGGGTGCAGCTGAAAAAATGGCATGCATAGACTTAGGCCATTGAGCAATGCTTTTTACATGTGCATGCATATAAATGGGAAACAACTTCTGTCGATGACCCTCTCATACATGAAATCAGTTGAGAACTAAATCATAAACAGAACATGATTGAACAGTTCCTAATTGGAATACATTAAAAATTTGGACAAAAATTATTGCTCAATGACCTAGGCTTACACGTTAAGGGTAGAGTCATATAGATGTACAAATAAATACTGGTGTAATGTTATTCCTTATTATTAAGATATAGTCATATGTGGAAATGTATAACTCGACAAGATTTGATTTATATGGCCAAGAGTTAGGTCATAAATTAAGTTCTTGGCCAGGACCCTTTCATCCACTTCACTTACCTTGATCATTTCTCAAGATGCCATTTGTCCAAACAAAATTTGCATAGTGTACGTAGGTTGATTTGGTGTGTATTTGTGTTTTTCATTAGAAATGCTTGAAGATTTGCTCTTGTGTAAGTTGAAGGAAGAAATGTAAAAGTGAAATGTGTTGATGCATTTATAATTTAGTTGGTTGTTGATGCAAATTATTTGTACTTTCCTTAATGAAATGGAGATTAATTATCTGAGTACTTGCTCTTTTACAATATGGACTATCATGACACAGCTCTCGCTCCATAAGCGATCACGTACTCTGAAGTGGACTTCCTGATGTCAACATCTGTGACCATATCTGCATCTGTGTATGCAACCAACACAGGTTTTCCATTACCAAAGCAAAGCTTTAGTTTCGAACTCCCACGAAGATATCTCATGATCCACTTCACTGCTTCCCAATGCGATCTTTCTAGATTTGATAAGAACCTACCTACTGTACTGACTGCATGAACAATATCAGGTCTCGTACAGACCATAATATACATCAAACTTCCCATGGCTGAGACATACAGAACCTTCTCCATTTCCCTTTTTATCTCATCAAAAGGACATTGCTTGGTGCACTAACTTAAAATGTCGAAAATTGTACATTTTATTATAATCTTTCCATGACTTTAGCATGCATGGTGGTACAAGGTCCCGACAAGTTGTTGTGCGCAGCAACACTAATTAGACTAATAAGGAGAAATTTGAGTTGTTTGCATGTTGTATTCTTCGACAGTTGCCACACTGAAAGCTCCAGTAGTACCTTACGTTATGGGAAGACTATTTTTCCTTTTTTTACAATTTTAGGTGCATCACTTGTATTCTCCGATCAAATCCATTCTATCTTTGTATCTAATTTATTTATAGTTCATCTCGCATCTCCCTCCTTAGCTCCCTTCACTGGGTGTGGTGGCTGTGAGCAATGGTGGTTGAGGGAGTGAGCGACAAAGGAGAAACCAATAAGTGTGTCCATTGTTCAAATAGTACCTAGTAAGAGTGTCCATCTATTCACAATATCAATTTGATATTGAGCAATACCTCTATTAGAAATTGTTGCCACACATCACTACTCCCTACTTTCTTTCTTGCTGTTTTCACTCTTCAATATTCATTCTTCAAAATATAATTTTGATCATTAATTTATATAACTATATATAAGTAAAAATTATAAAACAATTACAATATAAGTTGATGAAAAATCTATTAATATCATCAAACGCACATCATCTCTTCCCAGTTTTCACTGACACAAAAGTGAAGGCACAAATTCTTTTGCATCCATTGGTGGCTAAACATCCATGCATCATACTTTTTCCAAGATACAAACTTGCGTCAGTCAGTAAGTGACAACAATAGTCTAGTGTAATGCATGCTCAATTATATCAAACCGGTTGGTTTGCGAATAAAGGATCTTCATAAATTCTCCTTGATGAAGAAAGGTACACCATTTTATGGTGTACAACATAAAGTCTCACGACAAATTATGAACATCAAGCATCGCTCTCAGATGGTGTAATAACTCAGACGGGGAATGTGAGTAGGAAACTAGCAATATATCATTGCAAGCTGATGGTGCAATGTATAGATGATGACTGGTTGCTTTGCTTTGTGGACCTTGAGACAACACAGATGAACTACTCTCATCAGCATGATTTGGAGAAGGGCCGACAACTTGACTTCGGAGCTGATTGGTACTGCATCACCATCCATTAGGGCCCTGCAGCATTGCACACAACCAGGTCATGTCAACGTGGCTTGGGACTACTACAAAATGTGCTCTTCGGATGCACCCAAATGTAATCAAAGGGACCAAATTGGAGTTACATGTGGAGGTTGAGTGTGGTGCTCAAAATGTTCAACTGGATTTTGGTCTTTCTCGGAGTTGGTTATGACCTGTAGACATTGTGATATAAATGTTTTTTTGACATGCATGGGTTAGCTACGAAAGGAAAGCTTTAAAAAGCAGCTGCCTGATAACTGTTGCGGACAAGATGAATTTATTCAGTGCTTCATTTCTTATTTGCTCATATACAATTTCATTTATAGGGGGAGCTGCACAAGATGAAAGCTCCAACAGCAACAAAAATTTGAGCACAGTTTTGTTTCACTTTGTGATCTCGTTAAAGTAACAGTTACTATAGGCCTATAACTTCATTTCATGGTGGTAATTTAGGAGTGTAACTTTGGTTATCATATAAATAAAAGTGCCATCTTGGTTTTACTTTTGGATCCAAAAAATGTTGAATCACTAAGTATAAACACACACTGGATTCCTGAAGCAAAGAACGTGAACCATGCTCTAAGACTAGACATAATTCTGGTCCGTCAGATTATTCCTAAAACTCCATGGCAATGTTTTGTGGTAGCAGTGAGCAGACTTTTGAGCAGGTTGGGCACAACCCAATAAGCCTTCGAAAATATTTCTAATGAATAAAGCACAAAATGTATAAATAAAAAGTAAATAAAAAGCAAATCTACCATGAATTGTCTTAGAACATATTCTGGTAAAATTATTCATAATCTTACCACCCAAGAATTGTATAACAGCAGTAAGTTGTCAACAACAGCAATCTTGGATGTATCAGTAAAATGGCACAAGTCAGGGAGATCTGGGTGGAGTTTACCAGTTTATTGGCGGATCCGTTCCAAGTAGTCAGCCCAGAAATTGTTGTTTCACAGTTCATGCTCATAGGAGTTCATTCATCACACAAATTCCATTTCAAACTTCATGTTACCCAATGCAAGCATCTATCACTGATGCAAGAATGAACAATGTACTATGGCAAATTGGCGGTAGTCTGGAATCTTCATTATATCTTGTTGCAACCACAATAAATATGTTGTTGATCCTCTGATTTCTGAGAAGGGTTTCCAGCATTTCTCCAGATTGAAGGCTACCAAGAAGGAAGTGCAGAATCTCTCCGGCTTGAAGACTACCAGTTGTCCTCTTCCACATTAAAAGGAAGTTTGCGAACCAACACTCAAGGTCAATTGCAAATCCGAACATATATACCCTTCTATTTGCAGTCTTCTTTATGCAGCAGAGTTAACCAGAGAAAATGTTCAGGACTAGTGATAGTTGACTGTAACATCTACTCAGGGGGCATATGGGATACCTTGTGAAGCAGGAGCATTTTGTTTGAAATACAGCATATTTGCAGGCACTGCCGGCCTTATGAAAATTGCTGATGAATCCTTGTTCAAGTACTGGGTCTTCCATTAAGACGGTTGATGGGCTTTGCTCAATGAGGTAACCGTTGGAATATTCTACCCAATACCAGAAAAAGATAAACAGAACCAAAGGACCTCATCTACGACGAATAGATCTATCTGGGTCTGCAGACTAGCAAGACTTGATCTAATCTTCATTATTGAAAAGTTTATGGTACAAATTGATCGAGGAAAAAACTCATTCAATATCTGAATTAGTTGTAGGACCATCAACAATTGTGTCGTCATTCCTGGTGCTCAGTAGTAATTTCCTCATGCTTCTTAAATAAAGACACATGCTTCTGGTAATCTTCAAGCTCCTTCTCCAGCTTCTCAATAAATTGGCTGGTATGCTCAAGAGATTGCTCATATCTATATTTCTCCAAGGCCTGTTGATGGTGTAATGGTCAGTTAATGGAACCAAATACAAGAAATTCAAATTGCTTGTCAATAGCTTTGATCAATATCGGGATTTCATGTGCAACAAATATATTGATCAAACATACATGGCATAAAGGAAGAAAAATAAGATGGTATCTGAAAAATAAATGTCACATATACCAATTTAGTGTGTCGATAATGCAAAGAAAATGTAGCATGAGAACAAAAGGCTACAGAAAAACATGAGATAGTATCAGTCGTACTAGGAATTACATAAAGTCAATGCACCACTATATTAGCTGTGGTAGTTATAATTACCTTCTGCTTAGAAAGAGTATCCGGAGGTGACATGACCTTTGGCTGCACATAGTTCTTTCCTCGATAAAAAATAATGGTATTGTTGGGTTTAATATCAATGATTGTGCCTTTGCTGAGCCTTGTCAGCTCCTCAGCATACTCATACACTTGGCCAAGCTTACAAGGTTTGCAGACTACTTTCACAGTCTCATGTTTCTTCCAATGGAGGTGCATGTTGAGAACCACACCACCAAACACCCCTCTCCTTCCAACAGGGACGTAATTCTTTTTCTTCTCACCAGTTCGTTTAAGGTAAAATTTTTCCTCTTCTGTTAGAATTTCAGGATCATGAACTGGTTCTGGAGTTTTTGGGACCTCATATTTCCTCAATTTTTCAATAAGCCATTCTTCTTTCCTTTTAGCCTGAAGCATATGACAATACAGCATTCATCTTCATAGACAGTCAAATGACAAGTACAATAAATTGATCATAAGTAAAAAAATAAGTTACCTTTTCAAGCTTGTATCTTATCCTGACTTCAGGGTTTGGAGATTTCATCTTCTTCTTTGCTTTGAGGCGATACCATTTGAGTTGGTTAACTTTCGCTTTCCTTGACATCTTCTTTGGTTTTTCGTTCTTTCTAGCAGCAGTGTTCTGTTTCATACTTGGCTCACTAAGTGCAAATCTGGCAAAACCATCATCCGTATTCAGCGTAACCATAGTGCTTCCATGTCGAATAGGTTGCCACCTCCTCCCAAACGGTCCAATCATCACAGATTTAGTAACATCCAACGAAGATTTTTGTAACACTGATGTAACTGACATGATTTGAAGGGAATCAAGATCTGAACTTGGATAGTAAGAGAAATGCGAACAGGCCATAACCGCTGGCATGAACAATGGGCCACGATGAGAGAGACATGCATCATAGAATCGCATCCAAGAATCCCTGAAAAATACTTGATAGGGTGAAAACTATAGCAAATGACTTTCCATTTTACATGTTATCTCAAAGCCAAAGAACTTGATACCTTTTTGCAGCTATTTTCAAAGACTAAATAAAGAAGTTATCTGATCATTGGCATAGAGTTAACGAGAACAACTAAATTCAGTATTTTTCTTTTACAATT
The DNA here is from genome assembly GCA_019359835.1 of Pharus latifolius. Taxonomy (NCBI): domain Eukaryota; kingdom Viridiplantae; phylum Streptophyta; class Magnoliopsida; order Poales; family Poaceae; genus Pharus; species Pharus latifolius. The sequence goes on from CM033324.1 coordinate 68,689,113, forward strand.
ACATTTAAAAAATAACATTAATGATGAGAATATTTACAATTTGTATTGTATTACCTGCATTTTGGGCTAATATGAAAAATTTCAACTTTTAATATGTAAAAAACTGTTTCTCAGATAGAAACTGGGGCTCATCCCTTATCTCAACAAAGAAGGGCCAGGAATGATGAAGATCGATAACAAACCAACTAAGAACTATTCTATTTATGGACTAAAGTAACAAGAGTAACAAATAAAATCTCCTAGCGAATCTACTCCGAGAGCAACAAAATAAATACTTTCAATCAAAGAATTTGAAACCATTGTATTCACTCTAGCAATGCCCAGTTTAAGTAATATCAGATTCATTGTTAGCTACATCATAGGATTCCTAAAATCTGCACAAACCTATCGGATGATCCTACCCAAATTGACAAGGTTAATACTTTGCAGCTGGATGCATTCACCCGCCAGGTGATTAATACAGTTACTAAAATTTTTCACTTTAATGTGAATACTCATATCACTAAGCATGATAGCACCAGTTCAATTAAATACATTAAGTGCAAGAACTTAAAAAAAAAGAAAGAAGTTACTCACTTAGAACTTCTTGAGATGGGCCAAGATGCAAGCCTGCGCATCATTGCCGTTCTTGGCACGAATCAGCACAAATCTACACAACATGCATAGAGGAAAAACAAAAGATCTTTTTGGCTTAATAAAATCTCTCGCACATGACATATAAATAAACAACAGAGAAGGCAACAAGAAAAAATCATAAAAAAAGAAAAGATCCAAGAAATCACCTTAGTTTTTCCCTTTTTTTTTTCTGAATCTTTTGAAATACTGACAGGATTCGAGCAGCAGGGAATTCGAGGTTCAGAATTTTCTCTTGTTCTGTTCTTGGGTACCGGCGGCGGTGCTGGTCGAAGGCGGCCACCGGAGGTGGGCGTCGGCGTTAAGAGCTAGGAGAACGGATATTGGCGCTGACGATCAGCGACGGCACAGAGTGAAAGGTAGGGGAGAACGGATAGGCTCGGGCTCGAGCTCGGCTCGACAGGGATCGGCAAATTGATGCATCTAAAGTCTAAACAAGCAACTACAGAGAACAAACACCCAAAATCCACACTGCAAATTCCAATCCTAAAGAAATCTACAGTACAGACCACTTAGTCCACAGCTGGAGAGCCGTCGCCACCTGGCGCATCGCCGCCTGGAACGCCGCCGTCTGGCTCTCGTGCCTCCGCCGGCCGCTTCGATTCCACGACTCCGTGTACGGCATATCACGTAGATGAGGCTTGAGGGACATGGGCTGACGGGCACGCGGGCAAGATGGCTAGGTGGTTTGGATTTGTTAGACGTTAGTCTTTGGCTAGGGTTTAGATTGGTTTCATATCACATATTGTGCTTTGCGGGCTACCAGCCTGGGCTGACTAGGATGGGTTACATGCTTACATGGCCCATATTGTCTATTTGTAACATTTGGAGCTTGACCGAGTCCGTTAAACTTGGGTTTGGCTCCAGTTTCAATTTAATCTCGAGCTTACCCAGTTATGGTTCGAGTCGATCGCAATTCAAACTGATTTTTAAATGAATCCTGCAAGTTTGGATTTTTTGTCCATCCCTATTCTCGGAAAAAAAAAAACAAAGAATCAAGCAGTTCCCAACCAGTATCTGATAAATTGACAAGGTCCAAAAAGCTTAGTAGACTCGTTTTCTAAACTTTGGATGATGTGTGTATGTCTAAGTTAGGATGAGATGTGTATTATCAACAAAAAGAGATACTAGACTAACCAATTTCCTATAAAAGCAATACAAATTCTTTTATTATTTTTTCAATCAAAACATGAAAACAAATAAAAGACATTCTTAAAAAAAACAAAGCAAGGAAAGCACACCAAAGATTTGGCCACAGAGGACCGTGAGATATTTTTTACCAATGTGCGGGAATGGGGTTGGGAACGAGCCGAGCTCAAGAGAGCCCAGACAGTCTCGGTTCGGGCTCGATAGTGTACTGGGTTCGGCTCGAGCTCGGCTCGAGCTCGGCTCGAAATATTAACGAGTTTTGAATCAGACTTGGGCTCGACTCAAAGTAAGCTCGATAGAGCTCGAGCTATAGATGGTTCTGCAAAATATTTTTGTTAACACAAAAGACTTCAACATCACGGAGATAGGCACAACCACTACCGCGGACGCTCGAGCTGGCGCCCCCTCATCGTCCTCCTCCTCCTCCTCGTCCTCCGAGAACAGGGTGTCTTCTCCGGCCGGTTGACCGCCGCCGCCGCCGCCTCCTCTCTGTCCCTTCCTCCTCCACACGCGCCGCCGCACACGGTCTTGGCTGTTGATCTAGGTCGATCTAAGTATCTGAGTTTTGATAATTAATGACAATTTAGATAAATCCTTAATGATTAATATTGATCTGGATAATGACAGTTTTGAGGATTAAATGACAACTTGTATAAATCCTAGTTTAGCACAAGTACATTGAATTGTTAATGTTAAACCCTAGAAGTCGATGACTCCCGATTATGGTTTAACAATTGATGCATATGTTGAGGGGGAGCTCTGTGGTTGCATCAATCTTGTGCTAAGTGTAAATTGGAATGTCATGTAATAAATCCGGAAGTTTGATAACTCCTTCATTTATGGTATCGAGATCGATGCATGTGTTGAGAGGGAGCTCAGTGGTTGCATCATGCTTATCTTTATCATGACATGAGTAGTATGGATCATGTGCGTATATCTTCATCATATATAGATCTATATGATTGTGTGATTCATCTCTTACTCATTTGTTGCTTATCGAAATTGGTTTTGTCATGTCGTCGAAGAGAGAAATCGATGAGTTAACTCCTGTGTGGAGTGATTTCTCTGGTGGTGATTAATGACGAACTATATATGAGACTAACGTTTGTGCATTGAGTGTATGTATTCTAATCTCAGAATGGTTGCAGGATGAAAGCAAGCAAGAGCGTGAAGAGGATGATGCCGATATGAGTCATCCCGAGCAAGGTCAAGCTTAGCGAGTTCGAGCTTTGCGAGGACAAGCGTCGAGTGGTCGAGCTTCATGAGGTCGAACTTCACCGATGGTAAAATCCAAAATTAAGGATTGTTTTCTTAGGATTTTACCGGTCTTGGTGTTTGGAGACAGACTGGGTTGATAGGATTCGTTTTGCTAGTTTGACCGTACTATTAAGAGGGGTCGGAAATTAGTAGCTTGAATATATCTAGTGCGGAAGCTCAAATGCATTCATATCATCTTGCACTAGTATTTTATCGCCTCTTGCATTGCTAGAGAGTCTAAGTGTAGTTTGAGGTGCATTAGAGAAAATGCTTTGAAAACTGCACTTAGTCTTGATCGCCAGCTATTTAAATTGGTTTATTTTCTAGAGCTGGTCATGGTTGTACTTGCACATTCTGATCGTATTCTTGTTTGATACGTGGTCGTGATCATATCGCGCGGTTTGGCAGTTTTCTGTTTAGGGTTTGGTCGTGGTCGTAGGAGTTCGAGCTGGTCGTACCAGTCTTCGGCTCGCTTGCGTACGCTCGACCAAACCCACTCGACCACCTTTTTTCGATCAGATATTTGACCTGTGGTTTTAGTTTGTAAATCACATTGGTCGTGGTCGTCGCTGAGTTTCAGCTGAGATATCCGCGAGAAAACAACAAATCCGTATGGGCAAATACCCTAAATTGCATTTGAGATGATTTTTGTGTTGGAGATTTTGGTAGTAGGAAGTTTTTACATTTTATAGAAATATCTAGGAATTTCTAGGTCTTTCTCCTGTTGACAAAATTGTAGTGCTCTGAGTTATCTTTCCAACAAGCTAAAAATCACCTCAATCAGATCTCTGGATCAAAAATTATGCTTATTTTACTATCAATATGCATTGGCCGGACATTGTCCGGCCTGTACAAATTTTTTCAGCCTTTTGCGAAATGAAACCAGAGATGTTTGCATCCGTCTGGGGCTTTTGTCCGGGAAGGCCAGACTTTGTCCGAAATGGCCGGACATTGTCTGGCCTGTACAAATTGTTTGAGCCGAGAAATGAAACAGAGACAGATATATTCGTCCGGGGGCTTTTGTCCGGGACAGGCCGGACTTTATCCGGCATGGCCGGATATTTTCCGGCCTTTACTAAAAAATCTCCCAACGGTAAGTTTGCAACGGTTGAAATTGGTTGTATTGGTCAGACAGTGTCCGGCCTGTACAAAATTTCGCCTGTTCGTGGCAAACAGCTAGTTTTTCTTTGAGGCTATAAATATTTCGTGTTTGGCTTCATTTGAGGGTGCTCAAGGAGTTCATATTTTAACTGATAAGCTAGCCAAGTCTTTGCATTTGCTTTTTTGCATCTAGAGGCTAGATTTGAGCCCAAATCTTGAGTAGATTTGAGAGAGAGCAAATTGGGCGAGGTTAATAGTGCTTAATGCACTTCAATCACTATTTGCATACTAGTGCTAGAGTGTTGAGCATCTCATTTGCATCTTTAAGCTTCTAGCACGAGATTCGTTCAAGCGAAAGCGCATCCGGCTTGTTACTTTTGGTGATCGCCTTTGCTTAGACGCTGTCGGAGGAGAGTATCGATCTCTCCATTGAAGTTTGTCGGAGAGGCCGGCAAAATCTTGTGAAGGGTTTGGTGCTCGCCTATCTGGTGTGGAGAAGGAGCAACCCTAGTGAGATATCCTTCGTGGATATAGAAGCGAGACTCACGAGTGAGCGCTTCAACGAGGAGTAGGGGAGACCGAGCGAGTCTTCGAGACCTCGGTAAAAATATTGTGTCAATTGCATATCTCTTATTTGCTTTATATTCGTCTTGACACAATTGCTAAATTTACTAATATTGCATGTGTGGTTGAATATTTTATATGGTTGAATACAACTAGTTGATTAAATTGTTTTAAGCCTCATTGTATAATCTAGGTTTCACAATTATCTTGTTGAAATTGCTTAGTGGGGAAAGAATTTTTAAAAGCCTCCTAATGACCCCCTCTAGTCGGCATCCTTGATCCTACAATTGGTATCAGAACAAGGTCTCTCATTTATCGGCTTTATCGCCTAGAGAGAAAGGATGAATTCGATAGAGAATTTTGGGTTGTTAGCTCCTCACTTTGATGTCTCAAATTATTCACGTTGGAAATTATGATGAGTACTCATCTTGAGGCGTTAAACTTAAAATTGTGGAGGTTAGTGCAAAAGAGTATAACAAATTTGTCATCTTCGGATAAGCAAATTCAAAAGCTAAAAATGTGCTTATTGAATCACTTAGCCATGACGTGCTTAAACTAGTGAGTGAGTGTTCGAACGCTCACGATGTTTGGATCACTCTTGAGTCCTTATTTGTGGGCACATCTAGCTTTGCACATGCTAAGATGCGCTTATTATTGTGGGACTATGAGGCATTTGTGATGTCGGAGCATGATACACTCTCCACCACATATGATTGCTTGATCAACATCACAAATGAGCTTAAAGCCCTTGGCACTAATATTTCCAATCTAAACATTTGCAGAAAATTACTCCAGGTGTTGCCGGAAAGTCGCTATGGTGATTTCACATCTACTCTTGCGAACGGTGATCTTTCCGACACTTCACCGAGTGAGCTCATTGACATGTTTGTGTCAAATGAGGCTATGCCCAAGGAAAAGGACATGTGTTCCACCTCCGAGCATATCGAGGACGATGAGTTCAATGCGGAGGATCGGGAGCTTTCAAGCAAGCTCAAGGACATCAACGACTTGGTTTGCCTAAGCAAATCAAAGGCAAAACCTTGCAAGAAGAGCTCAAGGAAAATTAGAAAGAAAGAGTTGAAGTCAAAGTCTTTATCTCAAGACAATTCAATATGCCCTACGGCATGCGACTCGACGGTATCAAACTCTAACCTCTCTAACAATGAGCTTATGGATATAATTGTGGAGTTAAAAGATTTGCTTGGCAATATGACTAAAAACTTCAGCACTTTAAAGAATAATTACTCATCCTTAAAAGTGCAACATCAAGAATTGAAAAATGTCATTAGCTCCATATGTGTATTAGATGTTAGAGTTGCTTGTGACTCCCCTATTGATCCATCTCTAGAGTCACACACTTCTACTTCACATACTAGCAATAATTCATTGGTTAATTCATGGTTAAATTCAAATGCTAGTTTTGTGGACACTAGTATTTCATGTGATAATATGTTTACTGATTCATTTAATAATTCACATGATTGTACGGTTGATACTAGTAACTCATACCATGTTTCATCTAGTGATTCATCTTTATGCTATGGTGTTAGTTCTAGTCGCTCCTCATTAGATATGCCTAGTTCATCTAGAGATTTTAATGCTATGCCTTCTAGTTCATCTACTTGTGATGATATGCCATCTTGTTTTTATTCATGTATTAATACGGAATCATCTCAAACACCTAAAATTGAAAATGATGAAATTAGGGGTAAAATAAATAATTGAGCAAAAATCTTACTAGAAATAATATGAGTTGTGCTATATTTGCTAAACCCCTTTTAGATCATAAAAATTTACTAATGTTGCATGTGTGGTTGAATATTTTATATGGTTGAATGCAACTAGTTGATTAAATTGTTTTAAACTTCACTGTATAATCTAGATTTCACAATTATCTTGTTGAAATTGCTTAGTTGGGAAAGAATTTTTAAAAGTCTCCTAATCACCCCCCTTTTAGTCGGCATCCTTGATCGTACATCGGCCACGCCGCCTTACACGATCTTCGCCGCGCCGCCGAGAACCCACGCCGCCGCTCCTTACGCCTCCGCCATGATAGATCTGGTGGCCCAAGCTTGCTTTGAGGATTTGAGGATTTGAGGACTAGGTTGGGGAATGGCGGAATGGGGCATGTAATTCGAGCTTTAATGAGCCGAGCTCAGGAAGACTCGAGCTCGGCTCGAATTCTCTCTCGAGTTTCACCTTAACCTCGAGCTCGGCTCTTTAAAGACTCGAGCCGATCTCGAACCGAGCCAAGCTCGAGCGAGCTCAGGAAGGCTCGGGCTCTGCTTAAATTCTCTCTCGAGTTTCACCTTAGGCTCGAGTTCGGCTCTTTAAGGGCTCGAGCTGATCTCAAATCGAGCCAATCTTCGATCCGATCCCTAATAGCTCGCGAGTTTCAATCTTTTTGTCCAGCCCTATTTACCAAGTCAAGCTCCGTTACACTTGGGTTTGGCTCCAGTTTCAATTTAATCTCGAGCTTACTCGATTATGGTTCGAGTCGATCTCAATTCAAACTGATTTTGAAGTGAATCCTGCGAGTTTGGATCTTTTTATCCATCCGTATTCCCGGAAAAAAAATCAAAGAATCGAGCAGTTCCCAACCAATATCTGACAAGCCGACAGGGTCCAGAAAGCTTAGTAGATTCGTTTTTCTAAATTTTGGATGATGTGTGCATGTCTAAGTTAGGATGAGATGTGTATTATCAACAAAAGAGATACTAGACTAACCAATTTCCTATAAAACAATACAAATTCTTTTATTATTTTTTCAATCAAAACATGAAAACAAATAAAAGACATTCTTAAAAAAAACAAAGCAACCAGAGGACCGTAAGATATTTTTCACCAATGTGCGGGAATGGAGCTGATCCTGTGGGAATCTTCCAAGTCTTTCTTTCACCTTACCAAATCACAATATTACATGTGTGTAAAAACACATGCAACAATTCGCTACAGAGTAAGCGTGCACTATATAGTACTTTCTTTCACTTATTTTTTTGTTAAAAATGAAAAACACACCCTTCATTGTGCAAGAAAAGTGGTTTAAACGGTTTTAAACTCGTTTCTCACTGAGAAGTGCCACCCATTTTTTTTTAGTTCACTAGTCAACTAGATAGACTAACTGAAATTGATTCGGTGGCGCTTGATGTGAGGTAGCAAGTTTTTTTACCATCTAAAATACACACAGTAAAAATCAAAACACTTACAACTATACACATGTACACATAACAGAACTTGTGTACATGTTTTTGTTTTCTAACAAGAGAGCATTAAAGAAAAAGGTAGAGGGGAGAAGAAATTCTTATTGAGACCGAGTAAGGTAAGCTTATAGTTATGATAATTCCAAGATTATATCTTTCTTTTAGTTGAATCGTAAGTATTGTAAAGATCGAAGTCAAAACTTCCTCTTTAAGTGAAATCCATAAACTGATGTGGGATTCGATGGTGAACTCTTGGGGGAGTAGGGGACAACCAGTTTTATACCGTTTGCTGTGATTTCAGTGTGAAACATTGTGCAAAGTATTACTAAAAAATTTGAAAGTTTTAGTAAAATAGTGAAGTTAGTGATTGACATATTGTAAGCTCATGTGGACTACTTGAGATGTGAATCGGTGTGGATGCGTTTGTCATGCTGGGTTACTCATGTTTTGCCTTGTAAAGGAGGAGTTCTACGTGATGATTTGCTAGTCTGCGACATGTTTCGAGACCGTCGAAGTGAAAATGTGCTCTCGAGACACGTCGATCATTCCAAGTGTGACGCCATTAACAAAGATATAGAGTGAGACAGACTTCTTGGTCTAATAAAGGTTCAAGAGACATGGAGAGACTCGCCGAGTTGTTGAGTTGTTGGAACTGCAGGAAGTTGCACGGCCCAAATATCCATTGAACAACAAAGATCAATACACAACATGGACTTCAGCCAGATAGTTTTTATGATCTGCTCCTGGACGAGGACTTCTCGGCCACGGAGTTCCGGCGCGAGGCGGCGTGCGCCGCGAGTACAGTGACCACGCTTGTGTACCTTCGCCGGCGGCTCCAACTCCTAGATCAAGGAGCTCGGCGACAGTAGCGCCTTCCACGAGCGCTATGATGTCTGCTTCCTGTGGGTGGACATGCAGCTCACCGTGCTGCATGGCTTCGTCGCCCGCCGCGTTGGTGAGATGCGCGGCCGGCAATGACACCGCGCCGGCGACGACGACGGAGAACGCAAAGGACGAGCTTGGGAAGGAGGAACAGCAAGTGCAAGATGAGGAAGACCTTGACACAGCCTGAAGCAATAGGATGGTGGTGGCCAGGTGGACCAAACTAATGCAATTACAGATTTAAATTTGCTAATTGGGCCAAATGGATGTATGGACTGGATTTGGCTAAATTTAACCTTTTTTATATTAGATTTGGATTGGATGGAACTATTGCTATTTCAAAATGAATAGAAACTGGACTGCTAACAAGTCAAATCCATATTGATCCATTCCCATCTCTACTTGTGACGGATAAGCTGTTGGTGGTGGCATTTATCTTTCTAAGCAAGCTGGAGAGTTCTCTGCTCCTCAATGTTTTAAATAGCCTGATATTTCTCTGAGATGACTGTGGACTATAACGTTTTTGACATAAAATATTATTCAAATTGAATAAAATTCTATGAAAAGAGTTTATGCATCACTAAATCTGTTATTCTTATAGATGTGATAGTCATATAACTGTTTACTATGTCCTTCTAAATTTATAAAACATTGCTTGCATTTTTTTAGTTATTCTTCAATTATCATATTTATTATACTGAAATTTAATTAGTGTGACTCCTACAAATATTAAATATCACACTCTATTTTATCTCTCTCTCATACTCTCTCCTCCTCTCTTTATCTCTCACACTTTCAATGCATGTGCCCCCTCCACTCTCTCACATACTCTCCTCTCAGATGCTCACTACACACACAACAAACATATGGAAGGATGTATGTCAGTCTCTTAGCTCACTACACTTCTAAAATAGGCCATATTTATAAATTAGTGAAACTACATGTGATTTTTGTATTTTTTTAATGGGTTATTTGCATAAAAAATTCTTTCCAAAACAGGGTTCGTACAATTACTAGGTTAGTTTTGACGAGTGCAGTGGCTATTATAACAAGTTTTAGATATTAGAATGGCAAACGAAGAGATGGGTTGGGGCAAAAATATCTTCTCTTTGTGCGGGCACATTTCCAAAAGTTCCAATATGAGTCAACATCCACATCATCACCCGTGTGTGGTAAGCCACATCATTGTTTCTTAAGATTAAGTCTAATGTATGGGCTCCTCGAAAGATTCCCCAGAGAAATATTCTATACCACGTGTGCGAAATACCACTCAAAGTGTCTACTACTCCAATGCAAAGACTCTTTGGGGAGACTCCTTACCCAAGCCCACATGCAAAGCGTTTTTTCAAATATCAAGCACTCCAATGTATCGGCTTTTAAGTGATGCTTCGTGTGGGACCCACGTATAAATTCTTGATATATTAATTTGTTGTAATATATGATTGGCAATGGTTAAAAGAAAAATTAATTTAGAAATTAATTCCGAATAATTCAAATACAACAAAAAATAATTAGAGACTTTCAATTAAAAAATTAACATAAAGATTATAAATTTTCTTATTAAAATTGTGGCTCAATTTGAAGTCCACAGGCGGGCTAAGATAAGTTAATGATAAAATTAACGAGTTTCGAATCAGATTTGGGCTCGACTCAAAGTAAGCTCAATAGAGCTTGAGCTATAGATGGTTCTGCAAAATATTTTTGTTAAAACAAAAGACTTCAACAGACGTTAGTAGTTTTTTTTAGAACAAGGAACAGTTGACTCACTGAGATCATTTGAGACTAAATGTATTTCAACATCAAGAGATCATCTCAAATAGTTATTTCCATCAAGAGTGAGCTCAATGAATTATCTCTTTGCAATGTCAGACATATCTTACTTTTCCAAAATTTTTGTTTATGAATTAAATAAATCATCTGGATATATAAAATAGATCATGTGAATAATTCAAAAGGCAAGTAACAAAGAATCCTTTTTGCATCATTGCACACAATCATGATTTAATCAATTCTCTGGTACTAGTATGGCTAGCCTGTTTCAACAAAGGGATAAATAAGCTACTATTTCTGGGCATGAAGCACTAGGCTCTACATGAAATTAAATTTATATAGGTACTTGCACTTTTTTTAATAGATTATTTAAACAAATATTCAAGATGATGTGGAAATGTACTTGGTCCTACGCCTGAATGACACAATTTGGCCACTTTGATTCAGCTGGGATGTTGTCTTAACAAGTCTTGACTGTTCTCTTTACATCTGTTTCATCTATATTTCTCACAATATTGTTTGGTTAGCTTGAACAAACCTTGGGCTAGGTCAAGTTTAGGTTGATCTGCAAAAAACCATGTGGCATGTGGGCTGATCAGGCTAGGGCTTAACAAAGACCGATGGCTACACAGCCTAAGGTCGAGCTCGGTTATTTTAAACCAGAAACAGTTTTGGATTAGGTCTGAGTTGGCCATTAGGCCCAAACTCCAAGCCTGACATGGCTCTAAAATTTAGATTAGATCTAACCAAGCCCGTTAGACTTTGGACGGCCTGGATTTTTTCCGGTTTAAAATTGCTCATGGCCGACTTGGTGCATTTTACACCATAAAACAAATCGAGCTAGACTAAGTTTAAGTCAATCATTAGGTCTCAAATTCAAAATTCGATATGATTTTCTTAGTCCTAAACTAAGCTAGACTGAGTTGATCATGTCAGATTTCTCTAAATATAGAATTAGTGTACTCATTAGAGATCATGATTCTTGAGAGACCCTAAAACCCAAACCGTAAAAATTAGAGAATAAATATAAAAAGACACATGAACAGGGGACATACAAAACACGCACTAGGGAAGGACTAATACCATATAACACACAAGTTGACGACACCTGAGGGATTTATCTATAAAAGGAACCTAATAAAATGGATAGATGGTCTGGATCGTGCAACTTAGCACCATATTTTTTAGCAGCCTCACCTTTACTCCACTCCACTTCTCCTCTAGTGATGGCGAGCTTGAAGGCCCCACGCTTCAGCCTTCGTGGGGGGCTGTGCAGATCGAGCAATTAACTGCTGGTTCTATGGCGATTTATCCTGCCCTCCTCTTCCTTCTCCTGCAGGTTTTAAACTCTCACCAAATTGATGGTATATGTATAAATCTCTCTTTTTTCTTTTTTTTTTTACTTTGGTATTATTAGTTTATGGCCATTATACCATACCAACGTGCTTTGTTGTTTACACTAGCTCCCACTTGTGGGTTCAATTGTGCCATATATATCCATGAAACCATATATATTCTTGCTCTATATGGATGGATGTGTTAGGATATCCTATCGAAGTTCTAGTTCAGCTCTTTTTTGAAAGCTATCCCAGCTCCGGTACCACTTGTTAATAAGATTGTCAAAATAATTCGAGCTTGCAAACTATTCGCTCATTTGTCACAAATAGCACCACCTGCATTTGCCTAAATATGATGTATTTCATACTTTCATGGCAAAACTAGCTACCTAAAGGTCCTAAACCAGCAACAGCTAATTATATACTGTAACTTGTACACATCCAAATGTTGTAGATCCATCAACTGTCATGCAAAAGGATGACAATCCAGTTTCTCTAAAAGTCCATGATGAACTACAAAATTTCAAATTACTTACACATTGCTGTGAAACACAGCCACCAATGAGCAGACGAAATCAATGGTAGATGTGTTGGTCATGATTTTTCTCAAATCAACTCGTCCAAAATTTGTGCCTATATGAAATTATGATCATCTCAAACATCACCCATCTTCTTTCGTAGTATTTCCTCAAATCTGACATCTGAGACTGACAAAAGCTGGTTCAAAATCAACCTCACCCTGCATTTGGTCATCCACGCATATCGAGGTTTTATTCGCAGCTCTAAGCTGTACCCAAAGTACTGTGGAAATTTTACGAGCTCATATCTTGGGTACCCCATCGTCAGGAAGAAGTCATATTTTGGCAGTAAATTGTCTTCCAAGCTCAGTGTGTGAATAATCCCAAATCTATTTACCATGGTGCCAACTTCCTCAATGCTGAATCCTCTCTCAAGGAAAAACTCCGTTATTGGCTTCAGTTTTGCTTCAATGTTTAGACCAAAAGCCTGTGGGCTTTTCTGAATAAGAGCCCCAGCTTCAGCACCAATCGATTGGAAGTATTCGGCAGTTGGCCTGAGATTGTCATTGACACTATAGCTCATGAGATGAGGACATCGTGTTAGGATCTTGCCGATGTTTTTCTTGGCAACTCCTAGCTCAACAAGAAAGCTTACAGTGATCTCCACCTTCTGCCTGCTATATGTGAGAAATGCGGGAAACCGGCATATCACCTTGCTCCACTGAGCTTTGTCGACACCAATGTTCTCCAAATAGGCCATCATAGGTTTCAGATTATCTGACAGGCTGATTCCACAGAGCTGAGGCCTCCTCTTGATGATTCCTGGTATGTTGGACCTTGGCACCCCAAGCTCTACTAGGAGCTCCACAAGGGGTTTTATCTTGCGGTCTACATTGTAATATGCAAATGCTGGGAACTTCCGCACAACATTCTTGATCTCTTCGTGATCCATACCGAGGTCCAATAGGTAAATCACTAGCTCAGGGAGGGTTCCCCCTGAGTTTGGCGTGCTTACTCGAGCAATTGCCTTTTGTTTATTTGTGCTTGTTGGTGTAAGTACAATCGAAGAAGACAAGGCTTTTCTGTCCACAGCAAAAGGATCAGGGAAGTTCTCCACCATCTTGACCAAACCATCCCCATGTTCTTTAGAAAGAGCTTCTAGATATGGAAGGAGCGCATCTCTGATCTCAGGTGTGCTGAGTTCCCTTCCTGAAAAATTAAGGTACCATCAGAACCAACAGCAAGACATGATCCAGAAAGCATGATTAAGAATGCAAACCTTCTACATATCGTGATCTGTAAGTGCTTTGGAGCTTTGAAACCAGGTGCTCAATGAAACCATCTGATTTGTTGGCAATTCGTGCAGCTAGTGCACTTCTCAAACCTTTTTGTCTCAAGAACAACGATAGCACAGCCTTCGCCTCCTCTCTTTCTGCAGCCAGCAACCTTGAATGAATAGCTGTGGAGCTTTGAGGATTAGCTACCAACAAATCATCAGCATCTGCATTGTATAGAATCGGTTCACATCAACAATCTACTAATTTACATGTAACACATACTTAGATGGAGTAAAAAAATATCAAGAAGGGATGGCTAGGTAACCTCACATGATTGTGCATTACAAATGGGAAGTTGCCGGGAAATTTGGTAGTAAACCCTGTAGCAACAGAATGTACAATAAGTATATTGGAGCTAAATTAACAGGGCATTGGATGAAGAACAGAAGAGTAAACACGCATTACACAACTCCTAATGCTTGGTACTGGGGCTCTGGCACTTTCTTTTGTTCAATTTAAAAGACAAGTAGCTCCAGCTTTACCTTATGAATACATCTGAGATGCTTATGCAGATATCTTAAGACACCGATCTATTGGAACCTTGATAAGAATTCAAGCCCCAATTTTTCCAATTACAAGCATCCATACTGTTGGGAATTGGGAATGACTCATAACCTAATCGTATTTAGATTGGACAGCTACTAAAATCCTAGTCAGAATGTATTAAGTATATATATATTTTTTTGTAAGTTGAGATTGACATCTATATAAGTTCATAGGAGGTGGGCTTAGAAAACTTCAATCAATCATGGTTTAGAGATATAATCCATGTTAGAAGCAAGAGGGGGCGTACAGAAGACAAAAGGGGCTTAAATAGGAGACTCTCAGCAGAGAGTGAGAGTCTAGGGGTTCCAGGGCTTTTGAGAGCATCAATATTTTGTACACTTTTGAAGTTGCGCTTAAGAAATTGCGGAGTTCTTCGCCAGTCTTCTCTCTCAAATTGCCAATGCTTCTCCGTCATTAATTCACTTAGTTGTTATGGTGCGCTGTTGGGCATCTCGTGAGATCAGATTTGGGGGTGGGGCTTCCATTCTTCCTAACAGTAGCGCTGTTAACGAGCCGAACTCAAACGAGCCCACGCAGGCTCGCTTCGAGTTTGAGTTCGGTTAAACTAGGGTTCGAGATCGTGGTAGAGCTCGGATTCGGCTCGAAGAAAGCTCGAACATACTCGAGCTCGGTTCAAATGAGCTCGAAAATAATTCAAAATTCACAAATCACAATAGACAACAAATCAAATTTCAAATCTGTGGTTCTATTGGCGTATACCATCATCTTAGAATTGATAAGGTGGACAAAAGAAGCCCCAAATCAGAACAAAGAGTGAAATAATTGATCAAGTGAACAAAAACAAGCCCAAAATCAGAAAGACTTTGATCTAGGAGTTGAGGACATGCAAGTACAGCTTGCTTGAGAGTACGCGGTTGCCATGGAGGGCGATCGCCGGAATGTCGACGCTCGTTGGTGCTGCAGATGGTGCCGTCAAGGCTCGCAACCTTTGCCGTCGTCGGAGAAGTACACACAGGTTCGCGGTGTCGCTGCAGGAGCTAAGCAGATGAAGGAATTCGGGCATTGCGGGTTGGTTCTGGAGGATGGATGAGTGGATCTGTGGATGACCAAGTGAACAGCAGGATGGGCCTGGGTCACGTGAGTTAGTTTTCTTTTATTATTACCATTTAATATTACTCAAGCCTATTTCAGTCGATTTCGGATAAGTTCGAGTTTCACTCGACTGACTTTCGAGTTTAAGATAAGCTTGAATTTAGTTCAATCTTAACTCAAGTCGAACCTATGTTTAAATTGAGTTTGAACAGTATTTATGAGTTCAAATTATTTTGACATCTCTCTTAACAAATGGTACCGAAACTAAAACTAGAATAATTTTCAAAAAAGAGCTAGAACTATCCATACAAAATAAGAACAAATATAATTTCATATATATTTGGTACAATAGAACTCACCAAATGGGAGCTAGTGTAAACAACAAACCACATTGATATGGAAAAATGGCAATATATTGGCAATACCAAAGTAAAAAAGAAAAAAGGATGACATTTATAGGTATGACATCAACTTGGTGGGGTTTAGAATGCAAGAGAAGGAAGAGAAGGGCTGGATAGATCGCTATGGAAGCAGTCGCTGATTGCCGGACACAGTCCCCAATGGAAGCAAAAGTGTGAGGCCTCTAAACTTATCATCGCTGGAGAAAGAAAATAGTAGATTGGAATAGAGAGGTGAGATTGCTCAAAAGTACAGTGTTGAGTTGCACGATTTGAATCATCTGTCCATTTTGTTATGTTCTTTTTATTGATAAACTCCACAATTGTCATCCGCTTGCGTGTTATAGCATTGGTCCTTCCCTAGTGCTTGTTTTGCATGTCCCTTTGTCCTTGTGTCTTTTTATGTTTTAGAGAGTTTTATGTTTTATTCTATTTATAGTTTGGGATTTTGGGTCTCAAGAATCATATTGTCTAAAAAATGTACTTAACTCTAGATTTAGGAAAATCTGACGTGATCTGTCCAGTCTAGTCTGATTTAGGACCAGACTATGCTTTGAATTTGAAGCTCAAAAGCTGACTCAAGCTTGGCCTAGCATAATTTGTTTTATGATGTGAAATGCACCAACTCTGTCATGAACAGTAGACGGGAGAAAATCCAGTCTGTTTTAAATCTGAAGGGTTTGGAGAGATCCAATTCAAATTTTAGAGCCATGTCTGGTTTAGAGTTTGGGCTTGATGGCCAACTTAGGCCTAACCCAAAACTGTTTCTAGTTTAGTTATGTTTTAAAGTGTAAAATATTTGAGTCCGACCTAACCCGTGTAGCCATTGGTCTGAGTTAAGCCTTAACCTGACTAGTATGGATGCATTTCACAGTTTAATCCAAACTTGGCCTAGCCCAAGGTCTGCAAGAACAATGGCAGACATATAAATGAAACGGATATAAAGAGAACAATCAAGTCTTGTTAAGACAAAACATCCGTGCTAAACCAAAATGGTCAAACTGTGTCATATAGTCATAGGACCAAGTACATTTCCACATCATCCGGAATATTTTTTTTAAAAATCTATTAAAAAAAGAAGTGCATGTTATAAACCTTGGACTAGGACAAATAAGCTAATACTTCAACAGGCTCTGCATGAAGTTATATAGGTATCAAATTTGCTGACACTCGTTTTTTTCGTTTGCAATATTTACTTCTTATTTCTTTGCAATCTTTACCTTAGAATAATGGTTAGACATATTTGATCATACTTGACCATATTGAAATTAAATTTATGCTTTTAAACATTGGATTTTTGGGCAATTAATTTTTTCTAAACAAATGTAAATGAATTACAATTTATATAACAAAGAGAATAGTGCTTAATTAATTTTCTATTGTTATGTTTAGAATAGTTTTAGTAGTTACATGTTAATTATGTCATGACTTCAATTCTACTAACATAAAAAATAGTGAGTTGAGGAGGTACTGTGTAAATTGCATGTACCCGAGTGAGAGAATGGCTACCTCGTTACAGTGGTGTTGGAGTGGATGAGTGTGGTGGAATTATTTTAGAAATACTTTTAGGTTCTCCTAACAACACTTATGATTTTGCAATATCAAATGACACTCGTTCTGTTTTGAAAACAATATTGAATAAAATATTGTAGAATGGGAAGACCCTAGAACACACAATTATTTTAGTTGGTGTTACTATTTTAACAGCTATAATTCTTTCTTCTATTTTCGATTAGTAAAAGAGGCTCTTGGTTGTTACATGTCATCAAAAAATTATTAGATTATCACTCTGTGAAATATAAGCCAGCTAAAATCAGCCACTAACTTCCTTTCCTAAAGATCTACCCCGTATTCTTTTTTTAAAAAATTGCCCCCCCAAATCCAAACTTCCACAACATGCAACGTCATCAAAATTATAATCATCTGGTCATAATGCAAAATTACGACGAGCATTGAATTTAACAATAGTATTACAACAGCTTAAAACACCATTACGTCTCTTTCAAGACATTGCATGCTTTCACCACCCACCAATCGTCGCAACCATCTATGCGAACATCAGAACAACCACCTCTTACACGTCCTCGTAAATCTTATCAATAATAGATATAAAAGTTCCAACACACTATCTAGCTGTTGTTTGAAACCAGCTTCCTGTCGCATCCATATCACCCTTATTTTTTCGGCCGTCTGATGTTTGTTGTGTACGATCTGGGCTGCTCGCAGGTGTCTCCGTTTGGGCAACAGGATCTCTGTCTTATCTATATAGACCATTCGTCCGTGTTGGGCCCCCACTTACCAAGTTGCCGTGCACCGCATGTTGTACCCAGTTCCCCGCGCTTACGCCCACGACCCTGCACCTCCCTCGGCCGTTCAATTCCTGTCCCGTGTTTATCTGGGCTGTTCTCAAATGCCCTTTCTTTGAGCCGTCGGATTCCCGTGGCCCGCATTTGCGCCGCTTGTGCCCACCGCTGTAGATCTGTCCATTGCCGCAGCAGCACATGTTCTACACTGCTCGCTTGGCACACCCCTTGGTGTCCAGTGGTCGGGCGATGCGTGCGACGCCGTTTGTTTGTTGTTGCCACTCCTTGACGTCTCGTTCCGTTCGTGTGGATCTCCGACACGTGTCCCATCGTATGTAGGTCGCCATCGCTCTTCACACTCATCAGCGAGGTAGCGAATCGCCTTGCACCGCGTGTTTTTCGTCTCTCTCATCGTAGTCGTTGCTGCCTTCACGACGCCCGTCCCTCCGTGTGCCTCCATTGGTCTTTCTTTCATTTTTCTTGCGCCCCTTTGTTTTCCCCTTTGCTTACCCATCAGTGCCGTTTGGTTTGTGTTTTGCCTTGTCCTTCGCCCGTGCCGCACCCTACCACCTCGCCGTCGGCTCCTATAGTCTTCCCGCCCCTCTGTTGCTACGGCTGCGACGGCCTAGGTACGCGCCCATCTTCCCTCTTCTGTGCTCTGTCTCTTCCTCTGCTGTGTTGCCCTTACCATCTTTTGTTCGTTCCCCGCTCTTCCTGTGGTTGTATTGTCGTTTCATCTGCGTCGTGTACGCGCCGCCGGCTAATATTCTTGCCTTTTGCGATCCTGTTCTGCCATGTTGTCCTTCGTCGATTACAGGTTGCCCACGATTTTTTGCGTCGCTCCTAATTTTTTACAACTGCATCGTTCAAGGCCTTCGATCTAAATTTATGGTTCCTGTTGTAGTTTTTGTTGCACTCGCAGTGTTGGTGTGGTACTAGCTGAGCCTTCGTCGTCAGCTGGTATGCGTTTTTTCCGCCACAATTAGGGCTGGAAATGAGTCGAGCTCGAGCCGAGCCCGGCTCGAGCTCGATAATATACTGGGCTCGGCTCGAAACATTAACGAGTTTAGAACCAGACTCAGACTCGACTCGACAAAACTCGACAAAAACTCGATAGAGTTCGATAAGGCTATATACACAAATAAATGCGATTGGGCTCGCTCGAACTTGATTAGGCTCGAGACCCATTAAGAAATAAGAATGTAAGATAAGACCCTGTAAGGTATAACGAGCTTTAACGAATCGAGTTTGAGCGAGCTCGAGAAGACTCGGGCTCGACTCGAATACTCACTCGAGCTTTACTTCAAGCTCGAGCTCGGCTCGTTAAGTGCTCGAGCCGCACTCGAACCGAGCCAAGTTTTGATTCGATCCCAAATAACTCGCGAGCTTCGATTTTTTTGTCCAACCCTAGCCACAATGTTTGCTTGTCTTGCCTGGCATTTGGTTTGTGTTCAGTATGCTGTTTGTGTACAGGTGTCAGCCAGCTTTCAGTGTATATCTGCCATTTCTGCCTGTTTTTGCCTACGACTTTGGTGGTATGCTTCGGTCTGCACCAGTCTCCAAGATTCACCCCTCATTGTCCGCTCCCTCCTCGTGGTTTTTGTGCATTGCGCCTAATTTTTGTGCGTTGCGTGTGATGTTGCCACAACTTATTGCTTCCATTTCTCGTCTCCCCTGTAGGCATGCTGCCCTTGTTGCATTCTTGTGTTCATTGCTAGCCTAATCTGCGCTTTTGCCAAGTATGTTGTCCTGATGCTCCGTGTATTGCATGCCCTATGGTTGTTTGCTTGCTGTCATAGTCCAACATATGTTATGCTGTGCCTGTAGGTGTGGTGCCCACTGTTGTCTTGATGTGTTCTTCTTTGTATTTTTATTTTATTGGAGTGATTTGTTTAATACTAGATTATATTTAGACGTATGTATAATTTTAGTTGTTAGGCTCAATTTTCACCTTAATCCATGAACAGTATATGATTTAGATTCTAACTTTCGTACTGATAGATTGAGATCTAGGGTTTATGTTATTTATTCAAGAGAAATATAGTTACCACAAAATATAAGGATTCATCATATGTGTGGTGACGTCGTGATAGCGGGATACACACCGGTGGATTATAGGATGTAGTAGTATCATAAGAGGGATGCATTTTTCAAGCGATAACTGCCTACAAAATAGAATTAAAACTAATTACAATAGAATAAAAAAATCATCGTTTGCAATTTATTCATAGATTGATTAATAGAAATATGTAAGATTGTTTTTGAGTCATAAGATTTTAATCTAAATTTTATTTATTTCTTGCTTTTATTTTATTCTTTCCCCTTGTTATTAATCCGAAAGTTTTAGAAAGTCTTATGTCAAAGGAAGACGGTTTTTATTCTCGTGGAGGTGACAACTCTACTCATTCGAAAATTACAATTGAAAACGTGTGCTTGCGGGTCATCAGTGGTACGATGGGTCGCCGCAATATTCAAGTAAGAGATGGAATTAAATAAATCTAAAATTGTCTGGTTCAAATAAAAAACTATTTGATATAGACAAAATATTTGGTATCGAGAGATTTCATTTGCAAAAGAAAAAAAAGAATAGAAGAAATATTATTAAGTAATATGATCATGTTATAGGGCTATGTATCATGTGTGCTCGGTACTATCAACTATTTAGTGCAAACTTGGGGTTGTTAGACGATGAGTTTTAATAATTATTATTAAAAAAATCAGTTTTGTACTGATTTTTTAAAAATAAGTTTTACTTCGTTAGTGTGTTAGTACTTTTAGAAAACTAGTTTTTGTTTGGATATGAAAAGCCAAAACGACTTTTACTTTGGATTTTGTTAAAACTGTGTTTGGTTAATGCTGGAATAAAACTCGTATCATCCAAAAAAACAAATCATTCCTGTCATTACTGTAGATTGCACTTTATAAGATTTTATATCGGAGATTTGTGTGGTCCAAAGTTGGCATCGGAAAAAATAATTTCTAGATTTTTTTAACAACAAAATAATTTTAAAGTTTTATAAAAAAATTCAAATAAAATTAATAAATCAAACAGTGTTTTAAATAGCAGTAAACAGTTAGCAAGCAGTCACCCCACTTTGTAATGCTTATACAGTATACGGTCTTGTATGTGATTTTCTTATTTAATAAATCTATATAGTTATGCATAGAATTATATTGCATATATGCTAAATGAAGAACCAAACAAATCTTATCATCGATCAATAGAGTCTAAATATATCATATATTGTTAGAAAATAGGACATAGCGCCATAATTTGATTTTTTAGTACACTATACCTTTTCTACAAAATGTAAACTCATTATATTATATTCAAAGACTTGAAGTGGGATTGTGTTCTATTGAGAAATTGATAACAATGGAAACTTGATCCAACATGCAAAACAAAAAAAATACTATAACTCAACTATCTACACTTCTCCTTCAAAAGAAGTAGTATTCAGTAAACATCGGAAGGTAGGATCACCCACATACTAGGCTTCTTAAGTTGTTCAAGGTCCGCTAACCTACATATGCGGCTGTTAAACTCTAATATACCAGATAATATGCTCGAACATGCGTGAACATGCACAAGCAAGAGGATAGTGTGATCTTCACAGCGTAGGAACTCTGATAAATAGAGGTTTGTGACCGAACAATGAGAAAGCCAACAACGAGAGAGTTACATGAACAACACGCCACCTGCTACCAAAACAATCACCTTTCTATGCGCTGATAAAACTAATCCACTCAACTATGTCGTATAGGTATAGAGTACAGATTGGGGGAAGTTGTAATTTTTTCTTGCAATTTCAATCCAGAAACTCACAAGAACAAATGAAATAAGCAACTCATTGCAAAGTATCTAATATAAAATATCAAATTCTTGATTATGCCTCAAAATGGGCTTAAGATACATATTTATAGTCTTAAAATAAAGAAATAAAGTAGATACTAATTCTCAATTAAATTAGGACTATGAAACAAACTACAAGGCTCTTACTTAAATTAGGCAATCCAAATACTATTAAGACTCCAAAAAATAATTTAGAAGGCTATTTGTACGGAATCCTTACAGAATTGTATGGAATCAATAATCCACTCCAACTTTAGAAACTCATAACTTTCAAACCATAGTTTTGATTCGTGATTCATCTGAACCGGTAGTTTCGTGAGGTCAAGAAGAACATTAAAATGTTAATTTGATGAATATTTGCTCATTTTGAACCGTTAAATTTAAGAGAAAACATCAGAATAATATTACTATAAACCAATAGATCTATGTATAGGTCAATACAGAAGAAATCTAATCAAATACAAAGAAGAGTTCTAACCAAAGTTATATAAGAATTCTAATTAAATAGATAGATATTTTTAACACCCCTTCTCAAACTCAAGGCGGAAGTAGACTTAAGTTTGAAAAGTAGAAAACTATAATACGTTAAAAAAATTTGAAGACGAGAGACTCAGCAAAAGAAGATTGCAACAGCAAACGAAATAGTAGAGAAATAATTAGCAACACGGCATGTGGTAAACAAATGACGAACCAATAATGGCATGCAGATGACGAGTAAGACAAACGAGCCTAAACAGACCAAAAGGCCAAATCAGGGACAAACAAGGCCAAACAAATCAGAATCAAAACTAGTCAAACCAGAGCCAAATTAGGGCAGTAGCGGTGACGATGGAAGTGGCTGAGCCGAGTGGTGGTAGCTTGGTGGTTCTGCAAGTGTCAGAAACACTGGAGAAATCCGATACGAGAACATGACAAGGCATGATGGCATCCACGGGATTGGCGTCGCCGATGCCGAGCAGACCATGATGAACTCGACCAAGATTGTTGGCCAGGAAGAAGCAAGCGCTCGCGCGTGTGGCAACAGCCATGCGCATGCGAGCTGACCGCCGTGGTGAAACCCGGAGAGCACAAAAGCACCACCGCAATCTATGCGAAAACCCACACCTACGCGGCTCTTTTAGGATCAAAAACTCCCATCAAACACTATCCTGATCACCAAACCACCACGAGAAGAAACAAATAATTCGAAACCAAACACACCAACGCAATATGACACTAAAGAGATGAGCGCACAGACGCGCGTGCAACAAACCCAAGGAACCGCCACAGCTACAACGATGGTGCACCGTGTGGAGACAAGCAGAAACTGACGCAGAGCAAAGAAAAATAAAGAACTTTTTTTAGGTACCGCCCCCAGGAGTTTCGTGTCTGTCGCTGCCTTCCTGGAGCGGTGAATCAATGGTGGTTGGTTAAGTTTAGGGTTTCTAACCAAAATTATATAAGAATCATAACTAAATAGATATATATCTTTAACATGAACATACTTAAATTTTATGTCTTAATTTTCTTCCTTGCTCCTGGGAATAACAAAACAAGCACTCGAAAATACAGTATGATCTGAGATCTCAAAATTAAAGAAAGCAAAGTTAGCAAAAGCGAAAGAGGAAGAGGAGAGGAATTGAAGCTGGAGAAGCACACTTTGAGGGAGTTGAAGCTTATATAGATAGAATAGCCCGTAATATCAACCTTTTAAATTTAATCTTCTTTTTGTTTGTTGAGATATCGGATAAGAAATCTTTAGATTTGGATAACATTTTTGTGCGTGGTAGATATGATACAGAAGGGAAAATCAAGTGCATCTACATGCGCCTGAGTTTTGGGAAAGATGGTAGGCACTGAATATATAAAAAAGAGTTTTGGGACTTTGTTGCATGCAAAAGTGTGGCGCTTGAAAAAGTTCGTGTGCATGAAAAGAATCCGGCATAATCTTGTTTTCAACATACCCCCTTTATTAAAAATGCGAAATAGTATATTTTGATAAAACACAATTTCTCAGTTTCAAGAAAATGAGACTTGCTTATCACCTTGTTAGTTAGACCAACTAAACAGATTTCAACAGCAAATAACTTCCAAAACATATCTGGCTAGATCTTGTTGTTGAAAAGTAAAGGATCCAAACAACCCCAAAAATCTACTATTATAATTATGCGTAGAGTTGATAGGTAGAGTCAGAAGGAGTAGCATATGTGGGCGGTTGAAGTAAAACCATGTTTTGCTGAGCTAACACTATATAGAAAATGTTATGTTTATCCTGTAAAGTTATATATCGTCACCTGAAATTGATTTTGCAACACTGGTTTTGTTGTTAATTCTCCTGAAATATTTTGTAGGTTGTTTCTTCGAATACCAATTTTTTGAGTAAATTTTACTGTAAGCCTCCAAACTTTACTCTGAAACTTCAATAAATTGAGTCCCCGTGTTTGAGATTTTCATTCAATTAAGTCACTTCTGTTAGCAGCATGTTAAGTTTGTGACAGACGATCTGATGTAGTGTCCAAGTGTCCAATTGGTTGAACAAGACCATGCATTCCATGACGAGATAGTGGGATATATAGAGGGAGGGAGAGAGTTAGACTGAAGGTTTTTGATGGAATATTTTTCGCTAATTGTAGATATTTCAATCATCTTCAATGTACCCTAATCATCCATTTAAAATAACTATCTGATGCATCCAGTCACGCTTAAAAATTTTAAATACAATTACAAACACTATCCCTCTCTCATCCACTTTACATAACTTGAAAACAAGGTGAAGGTTCTCCCTGTTTTCTTCACTTCATTGACCCATCATGTGCCACACTCAGATTCATTCAAATGCCAAATCACTGTTGCAATACTGCCACGTCTGATGGTGCATCATAAACTTAATGGGTTGCTAACGTAAGTGATCTAATTGAAGCCAAATATAAATTTGAAGGACCAGTTAATAAAATTGAAAGTATGATAGTTCAATTGAAGTTTCAAGAAAAATTTAATGAAATTTACTCAAAATTTTTTGCTCATAAATTTCAGACACGTAGGATCATGATCCACATGTTATATACTAAATAAAAAAAAAGCCAAAGCAAATCACCCTTCACTGTGATTATTTGCACATAATTTTTTTCCTTAAGTGTATTGTCAGGATACGCTTTGTTTATAAACAAAACACATTGATCAATAAATTATTTCTAAAATACCTCACATGATTTATTGGGGTCGCATAGCATCGCACGAGCACTTGGCTAGTAAATATAGATTAGAGTATGCACTCCAGTCGTTATCTCTTTTTTAAGTAGTCAAAAAGAATTTAAATGATATAGATTAATATAGAGAAATTTTAAAGTTATTATCCATTAATTTTGACTTGAAATTTTAAATTTTGATCTAAGTGTTCAAACAGAGGAAATTATTAATGGGAAGAGGATAGGTGATGTGGCTTGCATGTTCTTTTTTATGTGTTTTGATATGTTTTTTCTATATGACATGTATGTTTCCGTAATCCGCATTATATAGAAACAAACTTGAACATACACATACAAAGAAAGCAAGCAAGTCAAGAAGATTAATTAAGCTATATCTGTACGGGTGCTTTCGTTTACTTTAAAGCAATGGATTTGCAAATAGAGAGAAACAAAAACATGTGCATTATTTGATTTTTATTATACACTATGGTACTCATGTCTAAGATGGCTGCTTGCTCGTATTTTGGAAAGATATGAGATGTGCGAGGGATTTAAAAGCGGGACTGAAAAGATTTAAAAATAGGGTAGTTGTGTATAGTTAAATATGGGTGGAGATTTAAAAACGGTTGAAATTAAGATATGATAGAAAAAAATTGTACATTAGATCTCTAAATTTACGCAATTGTCATTTAGGTCTCTAAATCTGAAACTTAACTTGATAAGCCCCTAAACTTAGTTGGTTGTTTCATTTAAGTTCATCCATCTATTAAATCAATAGAAAATAATGTGTGATATAACATTTTTAAGTTGATGTGGCATATTATATTAACTTTATAGTATAATATTATATCATGTGTTAAGTCTCGTTATTTTTTTATGATATGACATGCTAAAATGGAGATTAAAAATATAGTATTATTTTGATTAAATTCTTAGAAATTAGTACAAAAGAGATGATAAAAAATATGTGGTGTTAAAATGTAAAATATGTGGAGATTTAAAAACGGTTGAAATTAAGATATGATAGAAAAAAATTGTACAGTAGATCTCTAAATTTACGCAATTGTCATTTAGGTCTCTAAATCTGAAACTTAACTTGATAAGCCCCTAAACTTAGTTGGTTGTTTCATTTAAGTTCATCCATCTATTAAATCAATAGAAAATAATGTGTGATATAACATTTTTAAGTTGATGTGGCATATTACATTAACTTTATAGTATAATATTATATCATGTGTTAAGTCTCGTTATTTTTTTATGATATGACATGCTAAAATGGAGATTAAAAATATAGTATTACTTTGATTAAATTCTTAGAAATTAGTACAAAAGAGATGATAAAAAATATGTGGTGTTAAAATGTAAAATATGCATTTAGTTCTAATATTTAATTGACAAAATAACAAAATTAACTAATGTAGATAAGTTTAATGACTGAATTGACTAAAGAGACACGTTTAGGGACAAGTTCTCAACAAATAGGGGTGGAATTGATCCAAATTTGAGTGAGCTGGTTCTAGTTCTAACCTGACTTAGTTTGATTGTCTTAATGAATTAAGCTAGCTCGGTTCTATAAGAGTCACAAGCCAGAGAACAGGTTTGGTTTGACTCGTTAAGATAATTGAGTCGAGTCCAAACTGCTCACAAGCTAATGGATTCAAATAATTACAAAAGGTAATTTAACGAATGGTGGTGTCAGCCGCCAATCGAGTGGAGCAAGAACGAGAGGGGTTTGGACTAGGATGGTACGGTCAATAAAGTGGTGGACTAGTAGCATGTTGGTTTGATGGGTCTGGTGGTATGATCTAGTTGATGATATAATTAAGTGATTATAAATATGATTAAAGACTTAATTGCAAATAGTCTAAATGAGTCGAGTTCAAGTGAGTTAACACTAGTTTGGCTCATTAAGTCTCATGATCAGGAAAAGAGGCTTAGCTTGTCTTCTTATCTTTTCTGAGATGAGTCTGATTTGAGTGAAAATTGAGTCCAACATGAATTGTTCATAAGTTTTGAGTTTTTTTCCCACACTGCCCGCAAAAGGAAGAAAAAACACACTTAGTGGGCGAGGGGAGAGAGAGAATTAAAATTAGTTAGGATTAGGCATTATGGTTTTAGGGGGGAAAAATCAAATCTGTGGCTAACCATATATCGTTCAATAACAAATCAAGATCAGCTTGGGCCTCCATCAAATTGCATGGTGGCAGCTGTGGTGGGAGCACGCGGCTCCCAGAAAATTTTTATAGACCAGTTTTAATATATTAGTTTAATTAATACAAATCTTAATATGATCACTTTTCTTTAAAAAAAATTTTCTTTTACTCAAACAGGACCTTACACTGTCTAAGATTGTAGTGTGATTTCGTGTTAATATTATACAATGTGATAGTTATTTAAGATGTTTGTCATAATTAATAAGATATTATTATCATTTTAGCAGTTATTAAGTAATCACAACAAAGAAATAACAAGCTAAACAACGCTACACATTCCCAAACACAGGTTTAGAAACACAGCTTTTGGAGGAGTGCGGTGCATCTCAAAAAATAAGTTTTGCAAATAGTTTTTCCTAGTATATCTATTTGGAAGATCCGTAGTGTGTTTCCGCACCTCAATAATGTGCTATCTGTTGTGTTTATGAATAGTCCTCAGCTGAGCAAGCATTGTTACAAACGAACTAATTACACAACATTTTGCAAATTATGCAGGGTTGGAGTTCGTGTAGTACTTGGTTCATAAGGCGTGGTTTGGATTTTGTTATTAGATAAAACGTTTTATAAAGCCAGATTACGTTGGATTTTTAGGAAAACAAGTTTTAATTTGTTATTATGTTAACAAGGAATTTGTATATGCTATTGTTTGGATCTGTTATACCGAAATAAGTTTTTATCGAAACAATGTTTGGCTAAAGGTGCACCAATTGCATGAAAGTTGTGATCAAGGAGACAACTACAGCGGATACCTAGTATTCATGGCATCCATTCCTATTGAAGCACGGCATAGTGCATGGCGTGCTATACAACAGCTTTGAGCAAGACCACCATGGTGTGCACCACGCCTCGCCACAGTCATGGTCTTTACGGGACAAGCAAAAGAGGACTCCATGCATGGTGTGGCTGGCTAATCATAAAAAAAAAAATAATAATGTATAACTATACAAGAACGAACCAAAAAAAATTGAATGTAAAAGTGAATAATCATCCTTGAAACAAATATAAATATTGTTCAGGCCATATTTCTTTGAAATTTTATGGATCTTTAGTCATCTTTCTTTCTATCCAACTTTGAAGTTTGATATGCATGGATAGATTTATATTTCTTGAAGAACTATAAAATTTTATAAATATTGCTACTGTTTCCGAAGGATTTCTGATTGCTGGTACATATCACCTATAAAAGATAAGATGGAATGCTGTAATTAATGAACAGAAAATAGAGAGGTAAAACATGGTTTACCCGTCAGACATATAACGAGTTCTCACAGCTACAGCATCCTCTATTCTTCTATTCCTGCTCTCCAGCTTCAACATTAAGGTCTATGTCAAGTGGCCTGTGTCTACCTCCGTCAGTCGTCGCCGCCGCGGCCGCCCTTGTCGGCGTCGGCGTCAGTGGCGGTGGCTGCAGGCCGTGCTCTCTCCTCTCAAAGTGCTGCCTCATGTGGCCTCCGAGCGCCTGCCCTGAATGCCACTCCTTGTGGCACACCTTGCAGACATGCTCTCCCTGAGATCCTTTGCTCGTCGTCGACGACACGCCTACGTCGTCGTCGCACCGGCATTGCCCGTTTGCTCCTCCTTGCTCGTTCTTGCTCTGGTTCATCTCATCCTGGCACTTCTCCTCTGTTGCTTCTTGCGCATTCTGGCTTTGATTCCTCTTGTCCTTGTTATGTCCAGCCATGTGCCCCCCAAGAGCCTGGTATGTGCTGAACTCCGCCTTGCATTGCTTGCAAGTATACACACACTTCTTCTCTGGCACATCCTTCTTCTTGTGTGCTTCCAACACGCCTTTCGACTTCCTCGCCCGCTTTGGCTGGACTCCCAGAAGATCGTGCTCGTCGCGAACCGCCAGGTTGTTGTTGTTTCGAGCTTCTGCACCATCCACGACTAACTTATTTCTTCCAGCGTCGGCGTGTTCAGTTATGTTATGCTGTTGGTTGCTGTCTAATGGTTGTTCCCTTTTCTTCTTCAGCATAAGTAGGATGAAAGCCGCGGACAACTCGCTCCAGCTTAACGTATCAATGTCGGGCGAAGAAGCTTCCAGTTTCTTCTTCGATTCTCCGTGATCAGGGAATGAAGCTTCCTTCGTGCTCGGTTGAAGCTTTCTGACAGGCGGATTGGCGCCTTTGTAGCCCCTGTTCGGATGGCTCCTGAGATGGCCAAACATAGACTTGTTGTTCTTGAAGCATTTGCCACACTCAGGACACCGAACCTCGCCGGCCCTGACTCCACCGTCTCCTGGACCAGACATCAGCAACTTTTCCTCGGCGTCTGCGTCGCCATCGCAGTCTCCGTTGCGCGCAAATTCAGCATTGCTCGCATCTTCTTCTCCTCTGAAGTGTCCATCGTTGAGGGATGGATCACACGTAGTGCCTCCACACTGATTGTGAGCAGGACTTAACATTGGAATTGGCCTCCGGATTGGATCTTGGAAAGAGCTAGTTGCATAAAAGCGAAAGAGGAAGAGGAGAGGAATTGAAGCTGGAGAAGCACACTTTGAGGGAGTTGAAGCTTATATAGATAGAAATCTCCCGTAATATCAACTTTTTAATTTGATCTTTTTTTGTTTGTTTGTTGAGATATCGGTTAAGAAATCTTTAGATTTGGATAACGTTTTTGTGCGTGGTAGATATGATACAGAAGGGAAAATCAAGTCTATCTATATTCGTCTGAGTTTTAAGAAAGATGGTAGACATCGAATATATAAAACAAAATTTTGAGACTTTGTTGCATGCAAAAGTGTGATGTTTGAAAAGGTTCCAACCATAAAAAGAATCTGGTATAATCGTGTTTTCAACGTGTCTGCTTTATTAAAAATGCAAAACAATATATTTTGATAAAACACAATTTCTCAGCTTCAAGAAAATGAGACTTACTTATCACCTTGTTAGTTAGACCAACTAAATAGATTTCAACAACAAATAACTTCCAAAACACATCTGGCTAGAACTTGTTGTTGAAAAGTAAAGGATCCAAACAACCCCAAAAATCTACTATTATAATTATGCGTAGAATTGATGGGTAGAGCCAGAAGGAGTAGCATATGTGGGCGGTTGAAGTAAAACCATGTTTTGCTGAGCTAATAGTATATAGAAAATACTATGTTTATCTAGTTAAGTTATATATTGTCACCTGAAATTGATTTTGCAACACTGGTTTTGTTGTTAATTCTCCTGAAGTATTTCGTAGGTTGTTTCTTCGAATACTAATTTTTTGAGTAAATTTTACTGTAAGTCTCCAAACTTTACTTTGAAACTTCAATAAATTAAGTCCTCGTGTTTTAGATTTTAATTCAATTAAGTCACTTCTGTTAGCAGCATGTTAAGTTTATGACAGACAATCTGATGTAGTGTCCAGGTGTCCAATTGATTGAACAAGACCGTGCATTATATGACGAGATAGTGGGATATATGGAGGGAGGGAGAGAGGGAGGGAGGGGGTTAGGCTAGAGGTTTTGGAGGGAATATTTTCTCTAATTGTACATATTTCAATCATCTTCAATGTACCTTAATCATCCATTTAAAATAACTATCTAATGCATCTAGTCACGCTTAAAAATTTTAAATACAATTACAAGCATTATCCTTCACTTATCCACTTTACATAACTTGAAAACAAGGTGAATGTTTCCCTATTTTCTTCACTTCATTGACCTCATCATGTGCCACGCTCAAATTCATTTAAATGTCAAATCACTGTTGCAACACCAACGCGTCAGACGTGCATCACAAACTTAATGGGTTGCTAACGGAAGTGATCTAATTGAAGCCAAATATAGATTTGGAGGACCCAGTTCATAAAATTTGAAGTATGATAACTCAATTGAAGTTTCAATCAAAATTTAATGAAATTTACTCAAATTTTGTTGCTCATAAATTTCAGACACGTAGTATCATGATCGGCATGTTATATGCTAAGTAAAAGAAAAAAATGCCAAAGCACATCACAGTGCACTGTGATTATTTGCTCATAATTTTTTTCCTTAAGTGTATTGTCAGGA
Organism: Pharus latifolius; assembly: GCA_019359835.1. Taxonomy (NCBI): domain Eukaryota; kingdom Viridiplantae; phylum Streptophyta; class Magnoliopsida; order Poales; family Poaceae; genus Pharus; species Pharus latifolius. Next base: position 68,720,391 of record CM033324.1, read on the forward strand.
TGCGCTTTGTATATAAAGAAAACATATTGATCAATAAATTATTTCTAAAATACCTCACATGATTTATTGGGGTCGCATAGCATCGCACGAGCACTTGGCTAGTAAATATAGATCAGAGTATGCGCTGAAGGCATTATCTCTTTTTTAAGTAGTTGTAGAAGAATTTAAATAATATAGATTGATAGAGAGAAATTTTAAAATTATCATCCACTAATTTTGACTTGAAATTTTAAATTTTGATCTAACTGCTCAAACAGAGGAAATTATTATTGGTAGAGAATAGGTGATGTGGCTTGCATGATCTTTTTTTTTATGTGTTTTGATATGTTTTTTTTTATATTACATGTATGTTTCTGTAATCCGCATTATATAGAAACAAACATGGACATACACATAAAAAGAAAGTAAGCAAGTCAAAGAAGATTAATTAAGCTATATCTGTATGGGTGCTTTCGTTTACTTTAAAGCAATGGATTTGCAAATAGAGAAAAAACAAAAACGTGTGTATTATTTGCTTTTTATTATACACTATGGTACTCGTGTCTAAGATTGCTGCTTGCTCGTATTTTGGAAAGATATGAGATGTGCGAGGTATTTAAAAGCGGGACTGAAAAGATTTAAAAATAGGGTAGTTGTGTATAGTTAAATATGGGTGGAGATTTAAAGATCATTGCAATTAAGATAAAATAGCAAAAAGAAAATTGCACAATGGATCTCTAAACTTATGCAATTGTCACATAGATATCTAAATCTGAAACTTAACTTGGTATATCCCTAAACTTCCTCGGTTGTTCCATTTAAGTCCATCCATCAGTTAAATCAATAAAAAATGATGTGTGATATAACACTTTTTAAGTTGATGTGACATATTACATTAACTTTCTAGTATAATATCATATCATGCGGCATATCACGTTGGCTTATTTTTGACATGATATGCTAAAATGGAGATTAAAAATATAGTATTATTTTGATTAAATTCTTAAAAATTAGTTCAAAAGAGATGTAAAAAAATATGTGGTGCTAAAATACAAAATCTGCATTTAGTTCTAATATTTAATTGACAGAATAATAAAATTAACCAATGTAGATAAGTTTAGGGAACAAATTGACTAAAGAGACACATTTAGGGAAAAGCTCTCCAACAAATTACTAATATTCAGTTTTACTTCTTGGGAATGAAGTAAAGAGAAATTATTTTATGCTATATTCAATTCTTAGGATATAAGAAAGAAATAAAATAGTGTAGATTTTAATGAATGTTCACCGGCTTGGAAAAAAAGAAAGAATGAAGTATGTGTTATTAAAGATAAGATATTTTGGGTGCCTCATTAAAAAATTAATAATAACAAATTTATCTCATTTTTTTGTTTCTTAGAAAAAAATTGGGAAAAGAGATTCTCATGAGAATATTGATTTCTTAATGGTTAAGAAAGAAATGATTTCAATATAAGTTTATTTTACTAAGAGAAAAAGATATTTTTGATATGCACCTAAAATATTTTTATTGACCTAGTTATACTGGGTAGCAACCTATCTCAGTCCAAATTGACTAGAAATATAGCATAACGTAGAGTGTCATATAGTACCTAAATAATTAATCATATCAATTGGATTTGCCTTTTTAGGCGGTGCAAAAATGAGAATTCAAGTGCTGATGTATTTTTATACAATATATTTCTTGTCCGATTGATTATATGATACCTTTCATACGTGTATGAAAGAAACCTATTATATAGAAAGCAATCTAATAGTCTATTGGATTATTCTCATAAAAGATAGAATACTATTTTAACCTTTTTTTTTATCGAACTGCTAAATATATTAAATAAAAATAAAGATCAACAAAGAGTAACAGAAGAGGAAAAGAAAAAAAAAAGATAAACAAAAATTACAATAAATCAATCCAATGTAAAATTTGAGTTCTAATCTTTTCTGGCGAATGAAACGCGACAAGCTTCAAGTTAGTAGTGAATGCCCGCTTCCAAATCAGAACACTGAATAAAATTCTGAAAAATCCTTCTGTTCCGAATTTTCCAAATATTCCAAAGAGCCACAATCACAATTTCTAAGAAACAATCTTTGAGAAGCAAATTCTCATTTCTTTTTCGCCAAATTATATCCAAAACAAAGGAGCTCAAAGTCCATTCAATCCCAGTAGAATTCTAGCATTGAGATGCAAAAATACACTCAAAGAAGACATGGAATTGAGTTTCTTCCTCGAAGAATAATAATTCAAATTGATTTCTTATTAGAGTAAATAATTACTATTATCCACAAATATATTTATAGTTAAATGGCGTTGTGAGTTTGCCAACCATAATAACTAGAAAAAAACCCAATACCAGTCGAGCAATAACTAGATAAATCTTATATTCAAATTTGAAATTTAAATTTTGATTTTGGAAATTCAAATCTCAAATTTGAATTTTGATTTTTGATATTTTGAATATAAAATTTGAGTTTGACATTTCAAAATTTGAATTTCAATGTCAAATTATATTTTAAATTTTCAATTTCAACTTTTGAATTTTGAATTTCAAGTTTCAAATTGCAAATTTTGAATTTGAAATTTCGAATTCCAGGTTTCACATTTCAAATGTTAATTATTTATATTTATAAATTCAAAGTAACATTCAATTTCAAAATTTTAAATTCGCATTAGATTTAAGTTTCAAAATCAAATTTCAAACTCCAAATTTCATTAGTGAAATTTCGAATTTGAGGATGAAACTTCTGTGATATACATATGAAATTGGACCAATTACATTCAATTCAAACTACTGGTTATTTATACAACTTATGGAATTGGCCAATTCAATTCTCATTCCATTGGAAATGAAATTAGAATTGAATTTCAATCTTCAATTCCAAATCCTATGATCCAAATGGGGTGTAAGAGAATTCTAAACTTTAATATAAAAAATTCAAATATAAAAGAATTCAATTGGAACTAGAAATTTACTCGGCTTCTATAGTGGTAACTCTTTCGAGTCAATCCCACCTCTATATATAGGTTGGACTCATCTTGGTTGCAACTCTCGCATGTCCTTTTGTTTAGTATGCTCTTCACTTCCAACGGCCATAACTTTTCGTGTATAGCTCCAAATGATGTACCACTAGACTCGATTTGCATCCAATGGTGTAGAACAAGAGTGCTTGGAGTGTCCAAATGGATCCAATTTATTTCATGAATTGAATCATCCAAAATTCATTATTATTGAGTTGCAACTTGTTCTTGTTCTAGGTAGCGAGGTTTGCATCATTAACTATTATTAGGAAGAATAGAGGAGTAAAGTAATAAGAAGAAAGAAAAGAAAAGAGAGACGAGGAAAAAAAAAATTAGGTACTGTGATGTAGATTTTATTTGTCAATGACTCTAGGACTTGTCAAAGAGTAGCAAAAAATAAGTGGAGTATATTGTGACTTGTTTAAAAAATATAAAGGCCACATTTATTTTAATTCTTTGTTCAAAGTGGGGCATTGTGCATTTTATATAAAATGTTGGAGGCACTTAGGAATCTCTTTTGATGAATGCAGACCAATCAGACCATACAGTTGGGGGATAGCAAATATCAGAGGCATTTAAGTTTCAGCCAATAAGGCTAGAGAGCAAGAAGGTACCAAGAACATAAGATAAAAGGTTTACATCCAAGTTCCCAACTTTTCAGGACTCAGCTGGTCTTAAAACAGGCCCATCAGTGGCTAATCCAACTGGTATAGTTCCAGGAATTTGGTTAAACGTAAGGTTCAAGTTCCACCAACTACTACTCCGCTAACCAATTATTCCTACTCTCTCTCTCAAAAAAAAAAAAAAAAAGCTTAAACAAATTGACATCTAACTTATGATTTGCTTTCCACCTTGCAGGCACCTATTCTCCGAGTTAGTCAGAATCGGTTGGAATGGTCACAAATTGGGATGAACCAGATTAACTTAGGTATAACTCAGAGTTATAACTAACTAGGATCCAATATCCGCCACACCAATTTGACCGATAACCGACCAGGTCCCATCGCTTTTCTAAATCCTGCTACTACTCAGCACAAAAAGTGCCACAATCCAAAAGATCTAGTGTTTATTGCAATCTTCCTGGAATTCCTCAGTTTTCGCTGCATGGCACTAGAAGTATATTAACAATGCATGTTAAATAACCTAGTATATCATAGGAGGGACAACAAAACAAGTGAAAACACACTCAAATTTGCACTTAGATGGTTAGAACGCGTGTGATGTGTTCATGCAAAGGGAGGTCGTAGGTTTGATTCTCGATCTATTTTATTTTCATATGCGTGCTTAGTTGATTTAAGGGTACTGAGTAGAGATAAGGGGTATGGTGGGAGTGTGTGCTCTCAATATAATGGATACTATCATCTATAAAGATAGTTTTCTACGAAAACAAGATAAGAAAAAACGTCTGAGGATATCTAAACTGGCATAAATTATATTTATAAGAGATTTCACAAAAAAAAAAAAAAAAGAAATAGAAAACCAGCCATACAAGATCACCTTTTGCTCAAATGTACAGCAACAAATAAACTGGATACAGTACGTTGAACTCTATCTCCAGTATTTTCTTTCAAAATTTTTTCACGGTACTTTGCAGGACTTTACACCATAATCCAAATTTATACTAGATACCAATCCAATAAGCCAATCCTCCCAGTTACAAATACATCAGATCATCCTTGGATGAAGGTCGTACTACATATATATGAAGCTGGAAGCCTGAAACTACCTTCCTTCTGAAACTATCTTTTTTTTGGCTGATTCAATTGAACAGCAAGGCTACAACTGCAGGTACAAGAGCATTCAAAGCTAGTGAGTTGCTCTGGCCGCCGCTCGCACTGACGGTGTTGGTTTGGTTATTTACAGCACAAATTAGCCCTTGTTTGTTATCGTGGCATTCAAGTGCAAATAGGCCTGACGGATAATTGTCAAAAAGGTAGATGTAGCTGAACATTATTGATGCACAACCATTGCTTGCATCATTGAGATACTCAGAGAAGGGGCATGCGAGTTCCTTGAAAGCGGCGCAGCAGTTGAATGTAGGGAATGTCGGCCCTTTGCACTGGCTTGTGATTATTGTGTAGTTCTGATGCTCTAAGTCCAGAGGGCAATCTGACAGATACAAAGGAAAAGGAATGCATTGAAGCATGTTAGCTGTTCTCTACTCAAAATTGCGAAACAAAACAAAAATATAGTACAAATAACATACTTTAATTATCAATTTTCATTGTGTTATGAGTCATGGTTAATGTGCTGTTCAAAGAATCCAAGTCACGAAAATGCATGTGGATTATTGATTTATGTTCTTCCAGATCAAATTCTCCCTACTTCTCATCTAGATAATTTCAGATATCTAGATGTGTTATACATCATGGAGGGAATTCAAGTTCATTTCAGATCAAATTCTCCCTACTTCACATCTATCTATCTGTTGGATAAAAACATATTGAAATTTTCATGCGGAAGGCTATTCATGGCTTGGTAATTTTCTGGTTCAATTTCAGATCAAATTCTCCCTGTCTCACATCTACATATCTCTTGGAAAAAAAGCAAGCATGGTGAAATAAACTATCAAAGTGTGGAACAAACAAATTAAGCAAATGAGATGGAAAGGCATACTCTCGGTGGCCTGCAGCAAGCTCCTCCCTGTGGATCGCCCCATCACCTGGAACGCCCCATCTGCTCAAAATTCAGTTCAAATCCCCCAATAAAGCAAAAGTTTCAGACCAATAACAACACAGACAGCTAATAAAACTGCTCATCACAAGTTTCTGAAAAACAAAAAAGATTGAAGCAACAAGAACAAGAACAAGAAACAAGAAACAAGAGACAGACCAGACAAGAAGGGAACAGCCAAGAAGAAGAGCAGGAAGCCAAGATCCATAGCCATCATCTCTCTCTCTGAGATCTCCACTAATAGTAGAGCATTTTTGCGAGAAAAGCCGCGTCTAATTGGAGTCTGGGAAGTGAGATAGGAAAAGTTTCAGGAATCCAAGCTGGCCCATTCAGCGCGTCAAATGTCTTCAGTAAAGTCATCGACATTTGTCTCCGCTTGATATTATTTGTTTGTTTGTTTGTCCCAATAATAACGGCGAATTGCACTAAACCCCTCCTATTTGTATAAAGTTTTCATGGACTCTACAATTCTTTTTTTGCCAATTAATACTCACAGTTTCTCTAATGGTTTCAATTAAGTAAATTTTCATTTGAGCGAATGATTGCACGTGTAATTTGACTGTTAGCAACCACTAACACACAGTGGTGGGACCCACAACTTTTGCAAAATACACGTTATATTTATAGAAATTAGCATAAAAGCTTATAGAATCTATAACATTTTAAAGGAATTGACTTTACTATTATATAGAAATTTAGAGGATAATTTTATATAATTATTGTTGACCTCATAGGTAACAAGTACAAGAGCCATATCCTAATCATAGCAACTCTTTTCACACTAGTGTATTTTTTTTGCGGTAATTGTGGATGATATAGGGCTGAGCACGCCATGGAGCACTGGAAAAGCTTTGAACTTTTATACAGTGGGTGATAGAGATGGAACGGGAGGGGAGAGATGCTCCCGATAAGTCCTTGAGAAGCAACACATAGGTGAGCTTATGGTAATATAACATGCTTGCATCTCCCTCCATCCCGATTCTATATGTTGGCACTTTGACAGTAGTGGAGAGATACCGGATCGTGTACTCATGTGGGGACGAAGGAAATACTGAAAGTTTAAACTGAAACCCTTCGTGTTTGCAAATTTATTCTCCTTACCGGTTTATCCAAAATCTTAAGAAGCCCCACCTTGGACTTCCCTCCCTCACAAAATGTTGCGACGTCTGGTCCCCATCAAAGTTGCTCAAATGGGAGGAAAGAGCTGAATTGATAGCCCTTTAACTACCCAATAATCCCAACTGACGTGGCATGTGATTATGCGACAAGCGTGGTGAGGTGCTCTGGTGTCGCGTTTATACAAATGTGGAGGTGATTTGGATGTTTTAATGGCCAACAATAGTCAAATTACACAACCAATTATTCATTAGGACGAAAATGTACTCGGTCGAAACCATTATATAAAATGAGGGGGTTAATTAACATAAAAAAACTTTTAGGGGCTTGTCAAAACTTTATTTAAAATAGAGAGGTTTAGTTCCAGTGTGTAAACCCAAAAACTTAGGGCTTTAGGCGTGCTCCGAGTCAAAGTTTCAGACATCTAAGGTCTACAAACTTTTGACTGATATGCATGAGGTCCTGAGTTTTTGCTTACTACTGTATGAAAAAACTGCTTCATGAAAGATTGAATATGTGAGCGCTGTTACATATGAAAAATTATCGTTTGCCTTATTTTAACTGTCTGTTATGCCAAGTAGACATTGTGGAATCACGGTTTCATCTGTTTTTGATTGTTTGTTTGCTCAATCCTACTGAAATATGATTGGTATAACCTGGCGTGCTACGAACTACTTTTTGGATATGTTAACAACCACCAAATCTAATTCCGGTTAGCTGAAGTCCTTTGTTAATGAAGTTAAAATTCTCGCTATTAGAATATTTGGAAAATCAAGAATAGGGCTATATTTTAAATGAAACGACCAGATAGACAACATTGGTTTCAAGCTTTTGCTCAATACCTTCGACAGATGAAGTGAAGGAAGATAAAAAGATTACTATTTTATGATGGCTTGTGGTCTAATGATTTTTGTTTAGTTTTGTACGAGCACATTTCCCTTCTTTTCCTTTTTTTTCTTCTTTTTTTTTTCTTCTTTCTTAACATGTATATTAAAGTCTGTTTCCTATAAAATTTACAGCAGGATCTTCTCCTACTGTTTTCCTAAAAAAAGAGGTTCAGTGCAATTTTCCAAGTGATAATTACGAAATAAGAGTTAGAAAGTCAGAAAATCAAATTTCATTTGGGGCTGTCAAGAGTGTAAGTACATTTTTTTCTTAAAAAATTTGCATTACGTACACCAATACATTTAAAACTATATTTTGTAGCTCGAGAATGCTAATTAGACCATCTCCAACGCTGGTGCTTCCAGGATCTGCCAGCGGGTCCCACCAATAAAATATTATTTTTTCGGTGGAGAGAGAAGGCATGCGACGCTTCAGCAGGCGGTGAAGAATTTCGGTTTGCAGGTGGGCCGGTCTCGGATTTCGTGCAATCAAATTATATATATTCTTTATTTCTTAATTTATGATTAATCTACTTCAAATTAGATGTTGATTATATTGAGAAAGTTGTAGATCTTTAAATTAGCTTTATATAGAGACCAAATATGACATATATTTGATTTTTAAATTAAAAGTTATTGATGTTTTACTCGTGGCATATTTTTAATTTACTCGTGGACCCGTATGAAGCGTCTCGCGAAGCGCCGATGGGTTGGAGAAGGGTGGTGCTTCAGATGGTGCTTCGCATACGTGGCACAGAATATGCTGAAGAATATTCTGTTGAAGCGCCAAGCGAAGCGCCGGTGGGTTGGAGAGAGCCTTAGAGAGGGGTGGAGGGTTGAATAGAAGGCTTTTGGAAACCTTTTGGCTTAAAGGATTTTTACAAGAATGTACAGAAAGAAGTTTCGCAAAAATCACAACCTAAATATACTAGGGTTGAAGTGATCGAGTGCTCAAATGAATTCAGCAATCCTAGGGTGACAAGCAAATATATGAAAGTAATCTAGGAATGAAACAAGAAATTCAAGAGACAACCAAAAGACACCTATGTATCCCAAGGTCTTGAAAACTCGTCGATCTCTACTACTCCTGGTTGAAGCGCTCCTCTCTTGAGTTTTACTTTGATTTCAGTAGTGATTGCTCTTTTTCCTCTCTAGATAGGCGAATACTGAGCCTTTCACAACACCAGTGAATCTTTTCGACAATTTTCGTTAGTGGAGAGATCACCAACCTCAAATGACCATTTAATTGACAACGATCACCAAAAGTAATAAACTCGGGGATGTTTGATTGACTCCGATCAAGCACGGAGAAGTTCAAACGGAAAAGAAGGCACACAATTCAATTGACTCAACTCTCAAAGGCAGTGTAATCACAAGTGCTTGAGTGAATTTTGGAAATTTAAGGCTTAATCAGTGCAAGACTTGGTTCTAGATCAAATGCATTCAATAGATGCTCCACGTGCTAATAAATGCCAGGCCAAGGGGTATATTTATAATTCAACAACTAGAACTGACCATTGCAAAAGTAATAGGCTAAAAACAGCTCACCATAAAATCCAGGTTTACAACACAAACAGTCCAACTTAGTTGTAACAGTTAATAATAAAAGTGCAAACTAGCCATTGGGGAAGGTGAGCGTCCACACGGATAGTCCGATTGCACACATAATTTGATGCCGAAAAACACTACTATTGGAGAAATGTGAAAAATGTTCGGGTCACGTATACAGACAATCCAGGTCATGTACATGGACAATCCGGGTGTATTGAAAATTCTGAGATGAAAATACAATATTGTTAAAATGTGTGGTACATTCATACGAACAGTTCGAGTGAGTTGACAAATTTGAGGTGAAAAACAACTCATTGGAGAAATGTCAGGGTCAATTTTTTAGACTGTTGGGTCAATTAAGAATTTTTAGATTTTCAAATTTAAGTTTAGTTTCAAAATTTATTCCAAAAACTTTCAGCCTAGACTTGTCACTTAGGCGCAAATGGGTAAGAAATAGTGTATGAATGAATGAATGCACTTTGAGCTTCTCGATACGGATCCAAAATCAACTAACTCACCCTGAATCCCTCTTTATAGTATGGCCTATTGTGGTATTACGAATCCCACGGTAGATTTTGGGACGCACATAACACAGGTACAGCAACGCGAGCTGACCGTGCGACGGATCACCTCCCGTTGGGCAATCACAAAGATTGACACGAAGAGTTTATACAGGTTCAGGTCCCAGTGGGAACCCTAGTCCTGTCGACACGCCCCTGATGTGAGTTAGGTGGAGAGGTTCTCTCGCGGGGAAAGGTCTCCAATGTGTGCCTATTGCTTTGAGTGTTTGTAAAATGAAGTGGAGTTAGTTCACAAGACTGATACAAGGGGGTATATATAGACCCCAAAAGACGCAAAAAGACTAACATGCCCTAGCTGTGACTGTTGGATCGTGGGGCACCCTTACCCTTTCACAGGCTGAATGACTTGGATAGTTGACAAGTGTCACCGCTGGTTCCCAAGGCATTCTTAGCGTCATCAGCTCTCGGGCACACGTGTAGGATCAAAGATGCCGACTAGAGGGGGGTGAATAGGAGGCTTTTAAAATTTCTTTCTCACTAAGAAATTTTAACAAGATAATTGTGAGACCTAGATTATACAATGAGGCTTAAAACAATTTAATCAACTAGTTGCATTCAACCATATAGAATATTCAACAATGCATGCAACAATAGTACATTTAGCAATTGTGTCAAGATGAATATAAAGCAAATAAGAGATATGCAATTGACACAATATTTTTACCGAGGTCTCGGAGACTCGCCCGGTCTCCCCTACTCCTCATTGAAGCGCTCACTCGTGAGCCTCACTTCTATATCCACGAAGGATATCTCACTAGGGTTGCTCCTTCTCCACACCGGATGGGCGAGCACCAAACTCTTCACAAGCTTTTGCCGGCCTCTCCGACAAACTTCAATGGAGAGATCGTGACTCTCCTCCGACACCGTCTAGGCGAAGGTAATCGCCAAGAGTAACAAGCCAGATGCGCTCACTTGAAACCAATCACGTCCTAGAAGCTCAAAAATGCAAATGAATGCTCAACACTCTAGCACTAGCATGCAAATGGTGATTGAAGTGCACTAAGCACTATTAACCTCACACAAATGCTCTCTCTCAAATCTACTCAAGATTTGGACTCAAATCTAGCCTCTAAATGAATAAAGCAAATGCAAAGACTTTGGCTAGCTTTTCAACAGTGTATGCAACTTCTTGAGCAACACAAATGATGCCAAACATGAAGTATATATAGCCCCAAAGAAAAACTAGCTGTTTGCAAACAACCGTGTCAAAAATTGGCCATGTCGGATACTGTCTGGCCAGTACACCAAAATGCGACCGTTGCAAAACGTCAGTTACCGTTGGGCGATTTTTTTGTAAAGGCCAGACATTGTCTGCCCATGCCGGACAATGTCTGGTCACGACGGACAAAAGCTCCGGACGGATGTATTTGTCTCTGTTTCATTTCTCGACTCAAAAAATTTGTACAGGCCGGACAATGTCCGGCCATTTCGGACAAAGTCCGGCCTTCCCGGACAAAAGGCTCGGACGGATGCAAATGTCTCTGGTTTCATTATGCAAAAGGCTGAAAAAATTTGTACAGGCCGGACAATGTCTGACCATTGCACACTGACAGTAAAATAAGCATAACTTTTAATCCAGAGATCCGATTGAGGTGATTTTTGTCTTGTTGGAAAGATAACTCAGAGCACTACAATTTGGCAACAGGAGCAAGACCTATAAATGCCTATATATTTCTAGAAAACTCAAAAACTTTTCTATTACCAAAATATCCAACACAAAAATCATCTCAAATGCAATTTAGGGTATTTGCACATACTGATTTGTTGTTTTCTCGCAGATATCTCAGCTGACACTCAGCGATAACCACGACCACACAGGTCTGATATCCAATCGAAAACAGATGGTCGAATGTACACAAGCGAGCCGAAGACTGGTATGACCAGCTCGAGCTCCTACGATCACGCCCAAACCCTAAACAGAAAGCCGCAAAACTAGCGACACGACCACGTATCAAGCACGGATACGATCAAAATGTGCAAATACATCCACAACCAGTTCTAGATAATAAACCAATTTAAATAGTTGGTGATCAAGACTAAGTGCAGTTTTTAAAACATTCTCTAATGCACCACAAACTACACTTGGACTCTCTAGCAATGCAAGAGGCGATAAAACACTAGTTCAAGATGATATGAATGCATTTGAGCTTCCGCACTAGATAGATTCAAGCTACTAGTTTCCGACCTCTCTTAATAGTACGGTCAAACTAGTAAAAAGAATCCTATCAACCCGGTCAGCCTCCAAACACCGAGACCGGTAAAATCCTAAGAAAACAATCCTTAATCTTGGATTTTACTTTAGGTGAAGTTCGAACTCATGAAGCTCGACCGCTCGACGCTTGTCTTCGCAAAGCTCGACCTCGCTAAGCTTGACCTCGCGAAGCTCGACTGCTCGACACTTGTCCTCGCAAAGCTCGACCTTGCTAAGCTTGACCTCACTCGAGATGTCTCATATCAACTTCATCCTCTTCACACCCTTGCTAGCTTTTATCCTGCAATCAATCTGAGACTACAACACGTACACTCAATGCACAACATTAGTCTCATATATAGGTCGTCATTAATCACCATCAGAGAAACTACTCCACACAAGAGTTAGCTCAACAGTTTCTCTTTTCAGTGAAATGACAAAACCATATTCAAAAATCAATAGATGAGTGCGAGATGAAATACAATCATATAGATCCGTATATGATAAGGACATACGCACACGATCTATACTGCTCATGTTATAATAAAGATAAGCAAATATGACTAATATGATGAGCTCCCCCTCAACATATGAATCGATATCAAATCCACTACTGGAGTCATCAACCTTTAGGATTTATCTCATGACATTTTGATTAATCAATCAGTACAAGCTTGATGCAATCACCGAGCTCCTCCTCTACATATGCATCAATATCAAACCCGCAACTGAGGAAAACATCCAATTCAGGGTTTACCGATAATCAATTCAATTTACTTGTGCTAAATCAGGATTTATCTACGTTGTCATTTAATCATCAAATCTGACATTCTCCATATTAACTTTAATCATCAGGGATTTATCCAAATCGTCATTAATCATCAAAACCTAGATACTTAGATCGACCTAGATCCAACAACCCGGACCTGGACGGTTGAACTCGGACGTTCGAGTCGCGATCGGGACCGAGCCTGTGGCCTCTCAATAGGAGATGCCAAGTCTCGGTGGACGGCCACGGTACCAACGACCCAAGGGCCAAGGAACCCATGGCTCTCAACGAGAACCGCCAAGGTCTCTGTGCGTAGCCACAAGGCCAAGCGACCTAGGTGTTGTGGCACTCCCGGAGACTCGGGACCGAGGGGGCCCGTGGCTCTCAATGGGAGCCACCAAGGTCTCCGTGGACAGCTATGGTACCAATGACCCGGGGGCCAAGGGCCCCGTGCCTCTCATCGGGAACCGCCAAGGTCTCCGTGTGTGGCCATAGGGCCAAGCGACCCAGGCGTTATGGCACTCCCAGAGACCCATGACCGAGGAAGCCCGTGCCTCTCAATGGGAGTCACCGAGGTCTCTGTGGACGGCAGCGGTACCAACGACCCAGGGGCCAAGGGACTCATAGCTTTCAACGGGAACCGCCAATGTCTCCGTGAGTGGCCACGGGGCCAAGCAAATCGGGCATTGTGGCGCTCCCGGAGACCCGGGACCGAGGGGGCCCGTGGCTCTCAAGGGGAGCCGTCAAGGTCTCCGTGGACGGCCGCGGTACCAATGACCCAGGGGTCAAGGGACTCGTGGCTTTCAACGGGAACCACCAAGGTCTCCGTGCTTGGCCATAGGGCCAAGCGACCCAGAGGCCCGGGACCGAGGGGGCCTGTGGCTCTCAACGGGGCCTGCCAAGATCTCCTTGGATGGCCACGGTACCAATGATCCGGGGGCCAAGGGACCCGTGGCTTTCAACGGGAGCCACCAAGGTCTCCATGCATGCCCACGGGGCCAAGCGACTCGGGCGTTGTGGCGCTCCCAGAGAATCAGAACCGAGAAGGCCCGTGGCTCTCAACGGGAGCCGTTGAGATGTCCGTGGACGGTCGCGGTACCAATGACCCGGGGGCCAAGGGACCCGTGGCTTTCAACGGGAACTGCCAAGGTCTCTGTGCGTGGCAACGGGGCCAAGCGACCCAGGCGTTGTGGCCCTCCCGGAGGCCCGGGACCGAGGGGGCCTGTGGCTCTCAATAGGGCCGGCCAAGGTTTCTGTGGACGGCCATGGTACCAACGGCCTGGGGGCCAAGGGACCCATGGCTTTCAATGGGAACCACCAAGGTCTTCATGCATGCCCGTGGGGCTAAGGAATTCAGGCGTTTCGGCACTCTTGGAGACCCAGGACTGAGGGGGACCGCGGTTCTCAACGGGAGCCGCCGAGGTCTCGGTGGACGGCCAAGATACCAATGACCCGGCGGCCAAGGGACCCATGGCTTTCAATGGGAACCGCCAAGGTCTCCGTGCGTGACCACAAGGCCAAGCGACCTGGGTGTTGTAGGGCTCCCGGAGGCCCGGGACCGATGGGGATGGGGCCCGTGGCTCTCAATGGGAACCGCCAAGGTCTCCATGGACGGCCACGGTACCAACGACCTGGGGGCTAAGGGACCCATGACTTTCAACGGGAATTGCCTAGCTCTCCGTGCGTGGCCACGGGGCCAAGCGACCCAGGCGTTGTGGCGCTCCCGGAGGCCCAGGACTGAGGGGATGCGTGGCTCTCATCGGGACCCGCCAAGGCATCCGTGGACAGGCACGGTACCAACGACCAAGGGGTCAAGGGACCCGTGGCTTTCAATGGGAACAACCAAGGTATCCGTGCCTGGCCACAGGGCTAAGCGACCTGGGTGTTCTAGCTCTCCCAGGGACCCGGGACCTGGCGCCCGTCTCTCAACGAGGATTGCCAGGGTAAACGGGGCGATCGCTTGCGAGACTACAGGGGAAAACTCACTGGGGCCCCTCTTGGCAACATCGGCCCGGACTTCTTACTCATCGGACATTTCCCCCAATAGTGCCAAGGGCCCGAACGCTGAGGTGTCCTCAGTGACCCCAGGCCTTGACGCCCGGGGCCCTCAACGGGGACTCCTATAGTCCCCGGGGACGGCCACCTGAAAAACTACCGAGGCCTTACGGTTGGGCGACTGGGGACGGTTGTCCGGGAGCCACCCCGGTGCCACCGGCCCAGGTCTCATGGACTTGCCAGATATTTCGCCCAACAGCAGCCCCCAAGCCCCCGGGGACACGAAGTGGCCTCGTAAGGTATGTGTAGGATCTTTTCCCGAGACGACGTTTCATTTTCTGGGACGAAGCTTCCTGTGCGCGATGCCTTGATCCTCGTGCGATCCTTTGACTTCTGGGACACATGTGGCGCTGCTCGGCGCCTCAGTCCCCGGGCAACGCTTCGACTCCCGGGATGATAACTCCCGCGAGGCTCCTCGATTCGCGCGTGGCACCCATACAGTGCATCAATTCCTGTGTGACGCCTCGGTTCCAACACAACGCCTCAAATTCCACGGTCAGGATGCGTCTGTGGACACGTGGCACTCATCTGGGGGTCCTTCCTTCGCTTATAAATGGAGGAAGGACGTTCGGGCCGATTCATTTGTAACCTTTAGCTCAAGCTTCTCGTCCGGTAGTTCCATCGCTCTCCTAGAGACCTAAATCCCTAGTCAGCTCTTTCTAGCCTCCCTTTCCTGAACACCTTAAGTCTCCTAGGTCATGGCACCGAGGGGTCATGGGAAAGGCCCGAAGATAGCTCTGGAGGATACCACCTCGGATTATCTCGGACCCACCGAGTTCACTGCGAGAGACTCGTGTCCCTCCTTGACCGGAAGTCTTTTTCGGAGAGGGATGTGCGAATTCCCGGGTCAGAGGATGTGACTCCTAGCCCCCGGGAGGAGGAAGTGGTCATCTTCGAGGCCTTCGTCGAGGTTGGCTTCCAGCTCTTGGTGCACCCATTGCTCCGTGAGTTCCTTCGGGAGTATCGGATTGCACTAAACCACTTGACCTCGAACGCCCTTGTCCGAATGGGTTTGCTCGTGTAGTTGTGCGAGATAGCAACCGGGAAGGGGCCGACTCTCCGGTTGCTCCATTACTTCTACGAGCCCTTGGCGAGGGGCACACCTATTGTGAAGAACGGATCGAAGTTGGCCTTCGACTCCATGTTGATGCAGCTGGTGCCCTCCCGGGTGGTCGAGTACCCAGTACAGTCTTCTCGGGACCACTAGGGAGACCGGCTTCAGAGGTGGTTCTATCTCCGGGTGGGGAACTCAGAGGTGTGATACTCTCCGGAGGCTTCGTCTTACTGCCGTTCCAAGGGCCACCAGACTCACGTGTGGTCTAACGAGGAGCTAGAGCTCCTCACCCAGATGACGACGGTGCGGACCCGTAGGTCCATGTAGGACCTCACGGATGAGATGGCGCTCCTCCATATCGCCCCCTTTGGGGGGTGGAGAGGTCTCGATTTTGGACCCTCACACCGGCCGTCGCAGATGCCATTGGCCAAGCTTGAGTCTCTAGGACCATAGCCAGACAGTTTTTCTCGCATATTTTCTAACGCTTCGCTTCCTTGCGGTTTGCTCTTATGACGCCTCCCGGGAGAAGATAGTGCACCTTCTCGGGAGATATTACGAAGATGAGCATGAACGGGTCGTGCGCGTCATTGGGGAGGGCCCCCCAGAACCTCGTGGCCGAGGTGTTTGGTTTGAGCCTTCGCGCCCGGGCGCCTCTTCCCACCCTCGGATCACACAAGAGGGGGAAGGAGGCGGTCGGGGGTTCAAACCCCAAGCGTGCCCGGGTACGGAATAACCCTGGGGATGTTCAGGCGCGGGCCCCCGCCTTGGTCACGGGGGCTTCTATCGCTACATCGGTGATTACACCGGGCACCACCCCGGACAGGCTACCCTTCGCCGCTCCGACGAGGCCGGTGACCACCCCTCAAAGTCGCAGGAGCGCTCCGACTCTGGGAACCAATTCCTCTAGCGTCTTGGGGGGGGGGGTGTCGACAGAGCTAGTGACCCAACCTGACATCTCGGGTGAGTTGGGTTACCACGGGGAGGCTGGTGCCGAAAGAAAGGAGGGGTCGGATTCAGTGAACTACAGCCCGACCCCTTTTTCAGCGCACACACTCTCTGCGGCTCCTCCCCAAAAGACTTAGTGTCGACGCCTAGTTCGTTTCCGGGCGGCTCGCCCCAAGATGGCTTCGATCCTGGCCCTGGAGATGGGTCCCCCAATGGAGGACCTCCCGGTGGCATCCGCCCCCCTACGCCTAGGAAGGGTAAGGGACTCTTTATCCGCCCTGGGGTTCCAGCTCCCCCGGTGGACCTAATGTCTAGCTCTTCGGATGGTGGACCCTCGGAGGCGGGTGTTGTCCCAGGGTGGACGGAGGAGCCCCCCAAAAGGTGGGGACGCTGAGGGCCCGGATAGGGACACCACTTCGCGATGGGGCTCCTCACCTGATGGGTCCGGTCGTACTCCTGGAGGGGGACCATCGAGGAGTGCTATGAGGAGATGATCTCCCTCGATCTCTAGGTACACATAACTCCCTGAGCTCTCTAACTGTGGTTCTTGGACACTTTTCATACTTACCATGTCTGTTTCTTCTTCAGACAGTGGCCCTTGCCCGAGGCCTTCGGGGGGCGGTTCACTGAGAGCCTGCGGGCGGCTGAGGAGGAGGTTGCCTCCGAGCGCTCTAAGAAGGAGAAAGCGCTCAGGGTGTTGGCCATGGTCCGGGCCCAACTCCTGGCTCCGGAGGACGCCAACACTCTGCTTCGGAAGGAGCTGAAGGTGGAGCAGGAGGTTTGGGAGGCAGAGGCATCGGGCGCTCGGGCTCTCGTCTCTGGAGGAAAAAAGATTCGCTCTGCCTTGGAGGGGCTCGGAGTTGATCTTGGCCTAGAGGATGCCCCTGGCTCTACCCCCGCCACCCTCAGGGAGGCTACTTGCTTTGATGACGGGCAGGTCTCCCTCATCGAGGAGGCCGCGGATGTCTGGGCTCGAGGGCTCACCACCCTGGTGATTGTCCTGTCAGCGGCTCTCGTAGAGCACCGGGGGTCAAGTGCCCGGGTGATTGGGGAGCTTCTGCCCCGAAGCTTCCCCGTCTTCTTCGAGGCCTGGCAGCACGAGCTGGAGAACTTGGCCGAGATCCTCTTCAACCAAGTCATCGAGGCTTTGGAGCCGGCGGAAGTAGGTCCGACGACGGGGGTTGCAGTGGCGGGGGAGGTCCCCCTGGTGGGAACTTCAGCGGCCAAGTATGAGTTTGCTCCCCGGCTCTTAGACAGGTTTTTTGTTTTTCTTAGGATTTTTCCTCCCAGCAGCTTCTTAGGAGAGGCCCCGGAAACTGTATGAATTTCTTCGGTGAAATGAAATATATTTTTGCTAAGTCTCACATCCGGTTGCTAGCAGGTGTCCAAAGAGTGTGTTCTTGAAAGTAGAATGCTCCCAGACCTCGGGGGGTCTGGGGGGGCGCAGCCCGGGGAGCGCCCGAGCGGCTTTTGTTTTGCTAAGTCACGCCACTGGGAGGAACATCTGTTGTTCGACCCCTACCGTTGTCGGGAGGGTCCCCCCTTCCGGGAGCTCTGGGAGAGGTGCGAGTTTCTGGGATGCGCATTTGTTGCGGTGGCTTCCAGTGTGGCACTTGACCAATTTTGATAATTGGTTAGCCGAGACCTCTGAGACCTGGGTCCTGGGGTTTCCGGCCCTTCGAATTCTCCCGCCAGCCCGATACGAGTATTGGCCCGAAGTTGCGCTTAGGGAAGCTTTTCGGCGGGTGAGGAGCTTGTACAAGGACATGTCCCGGGAGCTCGCCGAGGGTCTACAGGACTACTAGGACTTATCGCCCACCAGAGGGGCTTGTCCTCCGAGGTAGTCCTCCTGGGGGGCTTAACTTCCCCGAAGCTCACTGTGCTCGTCCTCGGACATTTTCGTCCCGAGGGTGTCTTGACCCACTGGGGGGGGTGTTGTCTCGCGGTTCAATATCAATAAAGCCATGTTTTTCCCGTTGTATTGTTATTGTTTTTGTGCGACATTTTCTAGTGCATCTGTCTAGTTGTTTACCTGGTACACCTTGGTTCGGTTTATCCCCTCCCCCCCCCCCCACACAGCGGGGGGTAGTCAAGGGGTACCACGCGCTGTGGGTACGGGACGACATTCCTCTGGACTGAGAGAATTTCCTTCCCGACGGGGGAACATGGAGCCCCCTATCGAAGAGCCGCACTGGGGGGTTATAAAGCCCCCAGTCGAAGAGTCTTGGTTGAAAATTCTAGTTGAAAATGGCTCTAGTTAGAAGTTTTCAGCCGGAAGTTTCCCTGGCCGTGAATTTTCTCGACCGAAAATGACTTGCCCGAAAATTTTCACGGTCAAAAATTTCGACGGCCACAGATGACCTGGCAGTGGATTTTCCCAGCCAAAAATGACCTGGTCAGAAATTTTCACAGTAAAAAATTTCCCCGGCTGTGAATTTTCCTGGTCGAGAATGACCTGGCTTGAAATTTTCACGGTCAAAAATTTCGACGGCCACGGACGACCTAGCCGTGGATTTTCCTAGCCGAAAATGACCTGGCCGAAAATTTTCATGGTCGAAAATTTCGATGGTCACGAATGACTTGGCCGTGGATTTTCCAAGCCGGAAATGACCTGACCGGAAATTTTCCCGGCCATGGACGACCTGTACCCGTAGGAGGGGAAGGTTGCTCCCAGAGGAGGGAGAGCCCGGGAGCGGGCTTTGGAGTTTTTGAGAGGGGACTAGTCTCTCAAAGTGACTCGTTACCTCAGTTCGTGGGAACCGGGTTGCCGCTTATGCCCTCAGTCCACGAGCGATTACTGTAAGCCACCCTAGGGGAGCGAGGCTGCCACCGTTGAGATTTTTTGGGGCGCTGTGATGACCCATGACATCCTCGTGACGAGGGCATCCTCACAGAGAGGGCATACTCGCAAAGAGGGCATCTCCTAAGCGAGGGTGCTGACGTGGAGGCAGTAAGCTGAAAACCCATAAGAGAAATCCCGACAACAATTGTAGGGAAATGAAGCCATTTGTATTAATAAGAGAGGTGAGTACAACGCCTCTCCCTGCGAAGTCACGAATGGGGAGGGAAAGAGCTCGGAGGCTAAATGTAGAATTTGCGTATCAAGTCTGCATTCCATTTGTGCCTCAACTCCTAGTCTTCTAGCATGGAGAGCTTATAAGCCCCCGAGCCCAGGACTGTAGTGATTCTGTACGGGCCCTCTCACTTCAAGCTAAGCTTTCCCTGTGCTTGGGGTCAGTGACGCGTTTGAGGACAAGATCGACAAGACGAAAAGGTTTCACTTGGACGCGCTAATTGTGAGCGTGCGCTATTTCGCGCTCGTAGATGGCATTGCAGAGGAGCGCCTTGTCCCACTCTTCTTCGATGATGTCAACTTCCAACCATTGGTTTTCTTCGTTGGTATGGTACATTGCGGCCGTAGCTCCCTCAAGGAGCTAGACTTGCAGTGATCGGAAGCAGATCTTTGAGGGGAGGACCGCCTCAACTCCATATGCAAGCAAGAAAGGGGTGCACCCTATGGCCCGACTCGGGGTCGTGCGCATGGAGCAGAGGATACTGGGAAGCTCCTCTGCCCATGCTATGCGCCTGGAGGCGGTCTGCTTGAGTTGCCGATGCACCCTTGTAGGATAACTCCATTAACCCTCTCAACCACCCCGTTGCTCTTAGGGTGAGCTACAGAGGCGAAGTGAGGGGTGGTGCCCAAGTTACGGCAGAACTCCCGGAAGATCACTGAGTCGAATTGGGTCCCATTGTCGATTGTGATCTCTTGGGGAACCCCAAAACAACATTCGATGTTCTTCCAAAAGAACCTCTGTACTGCTCTAGAGGTGATGCTGGCCAAGGGCTCAGCCTCCACCCACTTGGAGAAATAGTCCACTGCTTCGACCGCGTATTTATAACCTCCCGGCGCCAGGGGAAGGGACCAAGGACGTCCATCCCCCAGCGTGTGAAAGGCCAAGTGATGGGGATGGTTTGCAGTGTGGCGGAGGGTAGGTTTGAGGCCTTCGCCATCTTCTGACAGGCCTCGCACACGGAGTCATGGTCTCTCGCATTGCAAACCATA
Source organism: Pharus latifolius (assembly GCA_019359835.1). Classification (NCBI taxonomy): domain Eukaryota; kingdom Viridiplantae; phylum Streptophyta; class Magnoliopsida; order Poales; family Poaceae; genus Pharus; species Pharus latifolius. The sequence continues at coordinate 68,741,283 of CM033324.1, forward strand.
GTAGGCCAGTAAAAACCCTAGCGAATGAGTTTTACCGCAATAGCGCGTGGGGCTAGGTGAGAGCCACAGCTCCCTGAGTGTATGTCTTTGAGGAGCTGGGCCCCCTCTGCTTGAGGGAGGCAGCGAACCAGGGCAGTGGCCCCCCGCTTCTAGAGTCTCCCTTCCATCAGGAGGTATGCGTGTGCCTTGGAACAGAGGTGTTTTGCCTCTACCTCGTAGGGAGGCTCTCTTCCCCCCTGATGAACGAGACGAGAGGGTCCATCCAAGATGCGGTTCGGACGATCTCGGAGACCTCTGAGTCGTGAGGTTCTGTGTCCAAACCAAGGGCGACCACTGAAGGCTTCGTGATGATCTCCAGGAAGGCATCCTTGGGGAGGGGTCCCCGGCGCTCGCTGCCCGTGCCAGGGCATCGGCACGGTTGTTGTCCCTTCGGGGGATGTGTCGCACCTTCAGGCCCTCGAAGTGATTTTCCATCTTTTGCACTTCCCCCAGGTAAAGGCTCAGATTTGCATCATGGCACAAGTAAGACTTGTCTATTTGGCAAACCCCCAACTGGGAGTCTCCTTTTACCAGGAGGTGACAGATCCCCATGGAGCACGTGAGGCGCAGGTTGAGGAGCAGGGCTTCGTACTCAGCAATGTTGTTGGTCGCCACGAACTCGAGTCTTGCTACGTACTCTAGGGTCCTTCCCTTGGGACTCCGGAGGACTATCCCTGCACCGGCCCCAGTGAGACATAAGGAGCTGACAAACAGGAGTGTCCAATGGTCATTGCACCGGGGCGGTCCAACGGGGGAGTCCCCCTTCGTCCCAGGGGCAGGGGTCCATTCCGCCACGAAGTCTGTGAGGACTTGTGATTTTATGGCAAAACGGCCCTTGAGGGAGAGGGAGAAGGGAGCCAGCTCGGCCCCCCACTTCCCAATGCCGTCGGTGCCTCCTTGTTCCACAGTACCTCCCCCAAGGGAAGGGAGGATGGGACTGTGATGGGGTGCCCCAAGAAGTAGCGGCGAAGCTTCCTGGACGCCATCAGGAGGGTGTAGCAGATCTCCTCCACTTCTGTGTACCTTGTCTTAACACTTTGTTGGGCTTCTCTCACGTAGTAGACAAGGCGTTGCTGTCCATCTTGCTCTTTGACCAGTACTGCGCTTACAGCGACCGGGGTGGCCGCGAGGTTCAGGAGTAGAGGTTCCTCTGGGAATGGGCTCACGAGCATTGGGGGGCTCGTGAGGTATTTCTTCAGGTTGTCGAATGCCGCTTGGGCCTTGGGTCGATTGGAACCCCTCGAGACCTCGGAGGATCTTGAAGAATTAGAGGCCACGCTCCCCCGACCGCGAGATGAAACGTCTCAATGCGGCTAGGCTGCGGGTTAGTTGCTGTACATCTTTAATGGAGCACGGTGAGGGCATGTCCAGCAGAGCCTGAATCTTTTCAGGGTTGGCTTCGATGCCCTGCTGGGACACAAGGAAGCCCAGCAGCTTCCCCCCGCGTAGGCCGAAAGCGCACTTTTCCGGTTTAAGCTTTAACCCGTACTTGTGGAGGTTGCGGAAAATCTCCGCCAAGTCTTCGAGGTGAGCGGTTGTGTGGAAGCTCTTGACGATTGCGTCATCGACGTAGACCTCCACATTACAGCCGATCTGATCCTCGAGGACCAAGGACATAAGGCGCTGGAAGGTTGCCCCAGCGTTCTTGAACCCAAAGGGCATATGGATGTAACAGAAGGTGCCGAGGGGAGTTATAAAACTCGTCTTTTCCTCGTCCTCTGTGACCATTCGAACTTGGTGGTAGCCCGAGTAAGCATCTAGGAAGCTCATTAGCTTACACCGCGCGGTCAAGTCCACCAATTGATCGATCCACAGGAGCGGGAAGTTGTATTTTGGGTAAGCCTTGTTGAGGTCGGTGAAGTCCACGCACATCTTCCACTTGCTACTGAACTTTTTTACGAGGACAGGGTTTGCGAGCCACTTAGGGTGTAAAACCTCCCAAACGAACCCCGCTTCTCAGAGCTTCAAGATTTCAGCCTTGATGGCTTCCTGGCACTCGAGGGAGACCTTTCTCGGTTTTTGCTTCACTGGAGGGTGGCCTGGCATTACAACGAGCTTATGCTCAATAACGTCCTCAGAGACACCCTTCATGTTTGCAGCTTCCATGCGAAGACATCGGAATTTTCGCAGAGAAAGGCAGCGAGTTGTTCCGCGCGCTGATTTTGACAATCTTCTCCCCGCTCTCCGAGAACAGGCCGATCTCGCGGAGGTTTCCCGCTGAGGGTGATCGAGACGTCATGAGTCAGGGAAGAGATTCCCTCCCCCGGGGCCTTAATCAGGTTGATGTCCCCGATCGTGGCTGCGACGCGCTCGTAAAGGGTGCGAGCAGCGTCCTAGTCGCCCCGGGCGGTGATCACGCCATGAGGCCCATGGATCTTCATGCAGAGGTAACTTTGGTGAATTGCAGCCCCCATGATAGCATTGTAGGAGGAGGGGAGATCTACGAAGTCAAAACGAACCATCTCCGTCCGGTAGTTGTCCGGAGCACCGAAGGTCATGGGAAGGTTGACTTTCCCCACGGGATATATGGTCTTCCTTGGGACGAAGCCCTATAAGGGCTCGACTGTGGGTTGCAGCAGCTTCTCATCCACTTGCACTTCCCTGAACACCTTTAGGTAAAGGGCGTCTACAGCGCTCTCGCCGTCAACAAGGATACAAGCCAAACGACAGTTGAACACAGTGGCGGAGACGATGAGTGCATCATCGTGGGGAAAGCAAACCCCACTTGCGTCTTCCACCATGAAAGTGAGGGGGATGTCCGACCACTTTGCTGGCCAGGATGTGTTAAGCACCCCCACTACCTTCACTTCCCGTGCGTACTCCTTACGCTGGTGCTTGGAGTCTCGCCTTGAGGCGGATCCTCCCGTAATGACATTTACATGTCTCTGGGAGGCCTAGAAAGGAAGCTCCTCGGCTGAGTCCCTTTCCTTTGTTATCTTTGTTGCCCCCTGGGGGAGCAAGAAGAGCCGCTATGGCCAGTGTAGGGGGCAAGGAGGCAGAATCCCCCCCCCCCGCCCATGCTGGTCGAGAAATGCAGCGAAGTGCTGCAGTAGCGCGTTGCGTTCTCGAGTAGAATGGGAAGTCGACTTGTGGAAGGCACACCACTGGGTGGCTGCGCCCTCCTTGCCTCCTGGCTTGGGGCCCTCCCTACCACGGGAGGATTGTCCCCCGCCCCATTGCCTCTCGGCTTAGGGAGAGAGCGGTTGCCCCTATCGCCTTCGCGCGAGCAGCCTCCGCCCTCGAGGACAAAGGTGTCCCGAGGCCGTAGCTTGTTGTGGTTGCCCCTCTTGGGGCACTTGCTGGAGAAGTCCCTGGTTTCCTGCTCAGCGGGGGCAGGCGCCCCCTGGTTCTTCTCCTAGAGGTCGTCCTCTTCCGCCCGGGCGTACTTCTCCAGGATGTTGAAGAGCTCGTCGGCGGAGGTGGAGCAACTCCGGGAGAGCCTTCGGTGTAGCTCCCCGGGGAGGATCCCACTCTTGCACTCCTCAATGACTGTAGAGTCAGCGACGTGGGCCACTTTGCTCTTAACTTGAGCGAAGCGCCTAAAGAAACTTCGGATGGTCTCCCCCGTCCTGTGCCTGAAGGTGTAGAGTTGTGACGAGTCTAGGGGACGTACGTAGTTCCCCTGAAAGTTCGCGCAGAACTCGTGTTTGAGTTGTGCAAAGGACCTTATGGATCCCGCCTTCAAGTTATAAAACCATGAGCGGGCAATCCCGGAGAGGTAGAGGGGGAAAACGTTGCACTATATTGTCACATCCCCCCGGCCGCTGAGATGGCCGTAGAGTACACCTGCACGAATTCGTAAGGGTCGGCCTCATCGTTGTAGTGCTCTATGTGCGGTGGACGGTACGGCCGCGGTCATCGCATGCACCGAAGGTGGCGGCACAACGGCTGATTGGCCCCCTCAACCTCCCGGGGAGATTCCCGGTTGCTGTCCCCTTTGACAGGGGAGGCGCACTCGTTATCTGAGTCGGGGAGGGGTCCTAGTGGACCACCTGCTCAGTGGTAACGCCTCTTCTCCTCGGGGTTAGTTGAACTAACTTCCTGAATGTCTGGGTACCCCCCGGAGGTGATGGTGGCCTCTTCGACTGGCCTCTTTCCTTTGTTTGATGGGGCACATGGCTCCCCACGACCGTGAGTCGAGCGCAAGTCTCACTTAGGTAGTGGTTCCAAGCAACAGTGAGAGGGAGCTCCTCCGGATTTCATAATGCCCATGCGCTCCACCTCCTTCTGAGTAAAACAGGTCTGGTTCGCTGGGGGAGCCCTGGGGGGCGGCCCCGAGGGAGGAGGGAGCTGATACGGGTTGGACGTTGTGCCGGGGGAGACCACGGATGCGTGGACCAGTTCTGGTGTAGGGCGAGTGTCCAGTGCGATGACGACCATCAGCTCGGGGAGGGTCCCTGGGGCAAGGCCCGGCAACTGCACGGAGAGAGATTTCTGGTATTGGGGCTATCACTGGGGTGGGGAAGGATCCCGGCGCACGGGTGGTTCCCGATGCGGGGAAGGTTCCCTGCGCAGGGAAGGTCACCGGCGCGTGGATGGCTACTGGCGCGGGGAAAGCCCTCGACGTGGGGGTGATCCCTGGCGCGGGGAGGGTTCCCGGTGCAAAAGCTATTGTCGACGCGATAGAGCTCCCCAGCACGGGGAAGACCCCCAGGGCGGGGAAGACCCCAAGGAAGCCCCCCAGTGGAGGGAACACTCCCGGTGCAGGGAAGGTGGCCGAGTGCCCCATGAAGAATGGAGACGGTGCCCTCACCAACAGAAACAGGGGTGGATACATGGGAGCCGGAGGCCACGCCAAAACGCGCAATAGTTCCTCAAGGGTGCGCTGGGTGCAGAGTTGACCCTCGACCAATGCCCCCAGTAGTGGGTTCCTGGAGGCCGGGAGCACCGCTCAGGGAGAGCCAGGCCCCGCGAGTGCGGTCGCAGCCAGTTCGGTCGACTCAGGGAAACCCCCGTCGGGAAGGGCCGGGGAAGGGAGCGCCATGTTTGCCCAGGTGTCCTCGAACGACAGCACTGTGATGATGGTTCCATGCCTTGGTGGCATAGGGTTGCTAGGACTGATGTCATAGGAAAGTGAGGAGAGGTTCCTCATTCTTCTTGGGGGAGCCATGGCAAATCGTCACAAGTCACCACGGACGGCGCCAACTGTCGTGGTATTACGAATCCTACGGCAGGTTTTGGGACGTGCATAATACGGGTACAACAATGCGAGCTGACCATGCGACGGGTCACCTCCTGTTGGGCAATCACAGAGATTGACGCAGAGAGTTTATACAGGTTCAGGTCCTAATGGGAACCCTAGTCCTATCGACACACCCCTGGCGTGAGTCAGCTAGGGAGGTTCTCTCACGGGGAGAGGTCTCCATGGTGTGCCTATTGCTTTGAGTGTTTGTAAAATTAAGTGGAGTTAGTTTACAAGAGGGATACAAGGGGGTATATATAGACCCCAAAAGACGCAAAAGACTAAAATGCCCTAGCTGCGACTGTTGAATCGAGGGGCACCATCGCCCTTTCACAGGTTGAATGACTTGGATACTTGACAAGTGTCGTTGCTGGTTCCCGAGGCATCCTTAGCGTCATCAGCTCCCGGGCACCCGGACCTGGACAGTTGAACTCGAACATTCGAGTTGCGACTGGGACCGAGCCTGTGGCCTCTCAATGGGAGACGCCAAGGTCTCCGTGGAAGGCCATGGTACCAACGACCCGGGGGCCAAGGAACCAATGGCTCTCAATGGAAACTGCCAAGGTCTCTGTGTGTAGCCATGGGGCCAAGCGACCCGGGCGTTGTGGCGCTCGCGAAGACCCAGGACCTAGGGGGCTTGTGGCTCTCAACAGGAGCCTCCAAGGTCTCCGTGGATGGTTATGGTACCAATGACCCTAGGGCCAAGGGCCCCGTGGCTCTCACCAGGAACTGCCAAGGTCTCCATGCGTGGCCACGGGGTTAAGCGACCCGGGAATTGTGGCGCTCCTGGAGGCCCGAGACCGAGGGGCCCCTTGGCTCTCAATGGGAACCACCAATGTCTCTGTGGACGGCCACCGTACCAACAACCCGGGGGTTAAGGGGCCCATGGCTTTCAAGGGGAACCGCCAAGGTCTCCGTGCGTGGCCACGGGGTCAAGTGACCCGGGCATTACGGTGCTCCTGGAGGCATGGGACCAAGGGGGCCGTGCCTCTCAACGGGACCCGCCAAGGTCTCCGTGGACGGCCACGGTACCAACGACTAAGGGGCTAACAGACCTGTGGCTTTCAACGGGAACCGCCAAGGTCTCTCTGCGTGGCCACGGGGTTAAGCCGCCCTGGTGCCATCGGCCCAAGCCTCTTGGAATCACCAAATATTCCCCCAACATGGCCAAAACTAGAAATCAAAATCTATCTACACCAAGACCAGTGAAATCTAAAAAGAGATTCTTAATCTTTGATTTTAGCTTCGTGGAGCTTGTCCATGCTTGAGGAAGTTTGATCATGCATTCTCTTTGAGGTGATGTTTTTCACTATCATCCCACAATCCGATTGTGACTAATAGATATAAACTCAACAAACACATTAGTCTCACAATTAAGTTTGTCATTAATCACTAAATTAATCAATATAATGGATGTTGACTCAACATATTTAACCTTATCCCTCCCTTCTCTCCCTCTCTTCATCTTCTCCTTCCTCCTCTTCCTTCCCTCTCGATCCCCTGCCGCCATTGCCTCCTCTTGCCTTTTCTCCTCCCCGCTAGCGGCCGCCCGCGGCTAATAGCGCCTCTGCCACCCAACCGCCACCACCTCTCTTCTTCTGTCTCCTGTCTCCCCTATTGGCCGTCATCGCCCACCACCGCCACTCGTGGCCGACGGTACTACCACCACCTCGTAGCGCCGCCTCTACCCACCATCGTGCCGCTACCACCGGTGAAATTAAGAAGAGAGCTATGTGAACCCTGGAAAGCCAAATCTAAGATGCAAGCAAGATAAAAAAAATAAGTACATGATAAAAAAATAAGTACATACTAATTAACAAAACCCATATGATTTTTGGTGTTTCTTTCTTCCTATTTTGGGGGAAAATAGCTTGCAACACCACCCACATCCACCTCTAACAAAAAGAAACAACAGTTACTTATTTTTCAGTTTGTTGATTGTTTAATCATCAACCTGGACATATCAGTAATTGTTTTATTTAGCTCTATTAATTGTCTAATTATCACTTTGGACTATGAGTGATTTAAAAAAAAAGCGAAAGGGAGAAATATACTTTTAGCGGTAAGTAATTCAAAATTTTTTTATAGAGTATTTAAGAATTGATGTGACTCGAAAAGAAACCTGGAAAGCAATCCAACTGTATAGGTCCACATTGTCTTAACTAGGGCTAAAAACAGATTGGATATCAGTGGATAATGTCTATTCCGTATCATGTGATATATTTTATTTCGTATATAGAAACAGATACCAACATCAATCAACACGGATATAGATCTAAAGAGTTACAGATTAGGATATGTGTCGCGCCCCGAAACTGGGACTACGACTACTCCTGTAGAGACCTGGCACACTGTAGTTAGTCACATATATGCATACCTTTGACTTCTCAGGATAAGTCAAGCACAGAAATATATTACATTGCAACAGAGTAACTTACAAAATATTTAAGCAGTGTGGCCTGCTGGCCTTGATATTACATAAGAAGATTACAATGCCTTCGCGGCATACATGGTCTAGCATAATAACATCTACACAGCAGAAGATAGGTGACCCTCCCACAATGAGAAGTGGACGCTAGAACAATACACATCAGGGCTCTGGTGGAACTGACTCTTCTTCTGGATCCACAAAGTTCTCCATGCCTTCATCTTGATTATTGAACACTCCATCTACTAATTTGTAGGTTGCAAGGGTGAGCACTTACATACTCAGCAAGTCATAGGTAAGAGTAGATACATATAGTAGTGATGATATGAACCTAGACTAGTCAAGAATTATGGATGTTTATAAAATAACATTTTTCTTCCATATCTCATCTCATCTTATCTCATGGCAGCACTTTTCATAATATAGCATCATTATTCATATTCACTAGATTTTAGCACTACCGCGACACGTCGACACACGACAGCCCACGGCAGCACTCCTTATCATGACAATACATGTCATTTGGGTAATCTTGATTTAATAAATTTTATTTAGAAAACATACTTGTGTCACACCCCGTGGATTTAATCCACTGTAGCATATTCCTATAAACCCGGGAGCTCGGAGTATTCGAATATGTTTTTAACTCTGCAGAGAGGTACCAATTTACCCGCAAGATATTCCACTTTCAAGCCTATCCTATCAATATGATTAGACCCTTCCTCACAATCATGTGTGAGTGGCAAGGTGGAGATAACAAGAACTTTTGTTATGTATCACTCACAATTCACCCCTGACCCTGTGGGTCTCCGCGAACCACAGTTGTGGCAGGTTGTATCCAAACCTCTACCCCTTTGCTTATTCCCATTGTTGGGTCAGCGTGCAAGATCACCTTCAGTGATATGTGTGTGAGCCATTCTCCGTGCCAAACGTGCATCACTACACAACTCCAGCAGGGGTGTCACATGCGATCCGCATAAGTACTTGTTCAGGCCTGTCCCATACCAGGCTTGCGGTTAGCACGTGTTTCATGCCACTAGACGCACAACACAAGATTCTAGTTCTTATATGCCAGTGACCAGACCATCCACAACCCTGCACCTTCCGTGCCTGCTATCCTCTACAGTTTAGCACCTCCAGTGCTACAGCCATCCATACCAAATTTCTGGTCACGGCTAAGGGTTTTATTTCATGAATATATATAAATACATATATATGTTCATGGTTCACTATTTGATCTTTTCACATTTCACAAGCATCCAGCTTGTGCTGCCAAAATATATCTCAACCATTCTTTCACATGCAGTACTACTTATATTCAAGGTCATATCATAGCAACTCATAAAATATAGGTTCAAGATGATCAAAGCTATGACTTGCCTTCCGTGTCGTAAGAGACAGAAGTTGATGTCGAGTCAACAGCGAAGTCCTCGAACTTAGTTTCTGGATCTGCTTAGCAACAAACAAGCATACAATAATTACTAACTATGTTAAAATGATTTATGATCTATATGCAGATATGCTTAACAGAATAACTGAACGATACTAGAGATAATTGGGATTGCAAGCTGAACTGAGTCGAGATTCCAGGGTTTCAAGGAATTTGGCTAAGGATGGGTGTTAGAAGCTCTTAGGATCTCAAGGCTACAATAAGAACATCAATTTTGTGGCCGGTTTGATCAAAGACAGCGAATGTCAGCAGATTGACATTCGGATCAAGGCTCTGACATAGCTTCAAGGAAAGCTAGATAACTTATCTCAAGTTGTGGTAGTAGAAGAAAGTGTAGATCACAACTCTACAAATTCATTGAACAAAGTGGCTCTCAAATTGCACAACCAGAAGTGGGTAAACAAAGCCAATGCCACTGACTAGCATGCACTGACATAGTGCTGACAGTGTCAAAAATAGGGCTTAGCATAAAATGTAGTTCAAGGGCTCAAATCAAGTTGTGATAGAAGAAGAATTTGTAGATCACAACCTCAGGAGTCTAAGGGACAAAGTTATTCTCAAAATGCACATCTAGAAAGAGGTGAAAAGGGCTAATGCCACTGGCTGACATAGCCTGGCATTGAACTGACATGGCCAGAAACTAGGGCTTGCTATAACTTTTGATTTAGAACTCCAAATGATGCACCACTTTGTCTAGGAGGTAGGACTTGATAACAGGAACAAATGATTCAATAGGTTCCAAGGCTGAAGATGGCTGGAAGGTGATGAAAATCAATGAAGAAGTGTGGTGGCGACACGGCACAGTGAAGCCAGTGGACAGGGTTTTGGGCATAGCTATATCTTGCAATCTGGACGGTTTCAGAGATCGGGCTAGAAGACAAAAATGCTCAGGAGATTGAAACACATCTGGTGGACAAGGTGGCTGAAGCTGGATTGGCCGGGAATAGTTTTTCGGTGGCCGGCGCCGGAGAAGATGGAACTGGAATTGGGGTTTTTCGATACAGGTCAAATGAACTCAATTCCTTGCTTGTAGAGTGATAGAGGGGTACAAGTAAGCTACTGGCGACATCAATTTGGCTGGAGGATTGCCGGTGTGGCCTGGTGACATGAGCCAACGGCTGGAGAAATTCAAATTTGGGGAAAGCTTTGATTAGAGCTAAATTTGGAAATCTGGATGCACAGGCTTACTAAATAAAGATCACTGATCAATTTGTTCTACTGAAACAAGAGCCGATTTGGGATAAATCAGGCTGCATTGCCGGAACAGGGCAAATCAAAGATTCCGGCGATCAGCGGCGTTAGGGTCCACCGAAGAGCAATTGAATGCAACAGTATGATCAGGAGGATGAGAGACACTCACTTCTGGTTTCAATTTGGCAAGAGGTGCAGTGATTGGAGTTGGCACCGTGAGCCTCCGTGCTGGACTCGCCGGAGAAGACGACTATAGCGAGGAGATTTGGAATTGGCTAAACTCTGGTGAAGAGAAGATAATACAAGGTATGGGGCTGCTTAAATAGACCAGGGACGGAGCTTGCGAAGAAGTAACAGCAAAGAAATCGGTGCCGGTGACTTGACTGGCAGGGTGCAGGCGCGACAATGGTGAACGGTGACGCGATGGGGCACAGGCGGTGCAAAGCTGATCAAATTGTCGCTTCATCCGGACTCAAAAATGTTGGGCGGTGCAAGGCGGTGGCAACAAGAGCTGACACAGTGAGGCAACGTGGCGTGAAGTTGCTGACAAAAGGCTGTTGCCGGTCGCGCGCGGGAGCAGATTTTGGTCGTCGACGTTGCAACGGCGTTGCCACGGCGATGGCTGAGGTGTGGACGCGTGCGCACAAGCATGCACGGTCACAAACACAGGCGAGGCTTGGCCGGCGGCGAGCAAACGCGGCGCAAGAATCACGGTGAGGCTCTGGTCGAGAACTAGCTGCTGCCCTGGTCGAATCTGTACTGATTTGTGATTTCAGATTTTGAGTTTTGGACTGATCTGTAAATCTGGAGATTTAGATGGTTAGGGTTGAATTTGATTCTGCTGATTTGGCAAACTTGATTCAACAGATAATTTGGCACAGATAGAAGATAAAATTCGAAACAATTGTATGGTTTTTGATATAAACTGAAAATAGAATAGATTAGGGTAAAATAGATTTGAATTTTGTTGATCTCGAATTCTGGGATTTAGGGTTTGATTTTGAGATACTCATATAAGAAGATTTTGTGATGAAAGGCATTTGGGAGGTGTTCTCTGAATCAGATTTGGATTTGGAGATGATTTGTAATATTTTGCCTTTTCAGACTTCTAGAAAATCTGGAAAAGGACTGATCTACGATACTCTTGATTGATTTGCGAAAAAGGTTTAGATGATGAAATCTGACTGCCAACTTTTTGGATTAAGGTATTGGCATACCCTTGATCATAATCCAAGAATAATCTGGTCTGAATTTGGCCAAGATTTTGATTAAATCTGAATTTCTGAAACTTAGGGTATTTGGGTAATATAAGATATTTCTATTTTCGAAAACAGAAGGAGTTGATAAATCTGGAAGTTAGAGATAGAATTGAATCTGGGTTCTGAAGGCTTTTATACTCAAGATAGATAGTAGATCAAATCTGAAAAGTCAGATCTTGATTTGGGTCTACAGGATAGATTTTAAGATTTTGGGCTTAGAATAGAATAAAGCTGTGGCTGATTTGGCTGATCTAGAAGAGACATATGCATGCATGACTTTTTAAGAAAGAAATTTTCACCCCTAAACTCAGGGTGTTACAATATGTATTGGATGCAAATATGGTTCCAGAAATAATCTGGATATTACTATCATAAGAAATTAAGAATACATATTATAATTTAAAGATTTTCAAATATGGAGAGTTTACATTTATTTACAAATTTCTTTCTTTTATTTTATTGTTACAATTGACATATCCAAATACCTATAATAAAAAAAAAAGTATAAAGACATACCGATAATAAAGACAGAAATGTAGTTTTAGGACCAAAACATATATGTGTTTTCTAATTTTAGCGGATAACCGTAAGATATATATAGGATATAGATACTGAATCGGTTATCATTCTTCATGTATCATGAAGAAAACAAAAATTGGATCTGAATATGGATACGGATATCATATGAATCTTGAAGTTACAACCCATATTAAGAATTTTATAGATACGAAATTGGATCGGGCGGATATTGTCTACCCATTTTCACTCCTAGTTTTAAGTAGACTAATCCATCTTGATTAGGAGGGTGATTTTGTACTTGTGTGATATTTCCTATTCATTTGGTTTTGCATTTTCCTCTTGTGAATATGAGTAAATTACACCACAAATCTCAAAATTCATGTGTTAATCAGGTAAAACCAAATATTGTCTCGGCCTGCAAATGAGTATCTCTCTATAGGAATATTTTTTCATCAGTTAACCTACTTGAAGAAGATTCTAGAGAGGTTTAACATGTATAAGTCTTATCCTCTCATCAGACTAATAGTTAGACGATTCCTAGAAATGAACAAGGACCCATTCCAACCAAGAGAAAATAATGAGGAGATATTAAGACTTAAAGTTCCTTATTTGAGTGTCATAGGAGCACTATTGTATCTCTTGAATTACACCAGACCTGATATTGCATTTGCAGTAAACTTATTAGCAAAGTATATTGCATATCCAACAAGAAGATATTAGAATGGCATTAAACATATCTTCAGATACTTCAAAGGTACAAAAGATCTTGGTTTGTATTATTAGAAGAATCATAAAATGATTTTGGAGAGTTATACAGACACTGGCTATTTATCCGACCCACATAATGCCAAGTCCCAGACTAGTTATATTTATCTCTATGGTGATACTGACATCGTTTGGAGGTCTGGCAAACAGACTTTAGTTGCAAATTCAACAAATCACTCAGAGATAGTCACATTATATGAAGCCTCATGTAAATGTGTATGGCTTAGACAATTAATATACCATATTCAACAGTAATGTGGTGTTACAACTAAAAGAACCCCCATTGTCCTATACAAGGATAATGTCGTTTGTGTTGCACAAATGAATGGTAGGTGTGTTAAAAGAAATATAACTAAACACATTGTTCCAAAGTTCTTTGATTCTCATGATCTCCAGAGGAATGGTGAGTTGATAGTCCACAAAACTAGATTTTGTGAAAATCTAGTAGATTTGTTCACTAAATCCCTACTTATGTCCACTTTTGAGAAACTTCTATACGGTATCGAAATATGTAAGCTTTGAAGACTGTTGTCTTCAGAGGGAGTGTCACATCTCAATTTTCAAATACCCCTGTTAAAAACTTTTATACTAATTTTAAACAATACCAAGTATTTTTTTGTAAATTACAACTAATCTAATTTTTGTGTGTGTGTGTATATATATATATGTGTGTGTGTGCGCGCGCACGCGCATGCGTAGCGCATATATACATGTATATATGTATAATGAATTGAACTTATCCATGAAGAACATTCAGGACACAAAGTTATACATGTATATACAGTACCTGCCAGCACAGAAAGAAATTTGAAGACACCTCCTGCTCCCTGGCTTAAAGGATCAGTATTTGGGTTGAGAAGAAATCTGATCATGCGGTGGACAATACAAAACATGGCTCCCTAATTAAACAATAAAAAGAAGAGGAAGGTTTTTATACACGCAGCTGCTCTAAACATTATTGCAATATACAGAATAATAGACACATACACAGTAGCAGCAGCAGCAATAATCCTTCTCTCTCTCTCTCTCTCCTATGTTCTTCGACAGCAACAACAGTAGCACGCTCCAGGTTAGAAATCTCGACCCATCTCTGTACATTATTTGATCTTCATGTTCTTCAGTAGCTATAAGTTCAATTCCTGATCTACTCCGGCGAGAAACCCGATCGTAATGGTGATGAGCTCCTTGGCCTCGTGCCATTCTTGCAGTTTTACCCATTTTACTCTACTGTAGTGTTGCCGGCCCATTGTCGTTTTGGTGTTTCTTCGTCGAACTCGTAGCAAATATTCCATCTGACCCCAAGCTAGGTGCCAGGAACTTCCAGAAGTCCTTTGCGTTGCCGCCGGCGAGCTGCAGCGATGGGAATCTCATCGGCGGCGAGTTCTGGAAATTTAAAAATATAGCCGCGGTCGACCCAAACTTGGTTTTATCAATTTAGCCAATTGCCAATCAAATTGACTGCGCCATCACCCTTCTTGCTGCCTAGCTACCTTCCGACCAAATCCGGTGAAGTCCGATGGCCGCACGCCAGAGAATCTCAGCGTTTCGTGTCAGGCGACGGCGAAGCATCAGATTAGAAATTTGATCATCTCTGTCCAATTGCTGACGCGTACACCAAATTGAGGTCATCCTCGACGTCGCCAAAGTCTCCAACGGTAGTATCAACGCTTTTTCATCTCCGGCGCCGGCAAAACTCCAAAGCTTGTCTTGTACCTGTGGCCATGCCGTGGTGGGAAGACCCGGTGAAGCCACTGATGAAATTGCCATCACGGTTATGCTCTAGCGATGCCACAAAAGCTCTGCAAGGAGTTTTTAACTTGTTTTCTTCACCGTCGTCGTCTTTGTCGCCAGCCGTGCTAAGCCAGTGGCACCGCCATTGAAATCCAACCGCCAGCCATCAGGCGCCGTCAATGTCGTCTCTGTCGAAGTTGGCAAGGCCCCTAGGCGCCATAGCCCTAGGCCCGACCCAAACCACCGTCCAAATCGCCACCGGCAAAGGCTTCGCCACCCACTACCACCGCGGGCTCTGAGTGCCAGCGACAACCAGCCGCTGATATTGGTTAAGTTAGCCGATTACTTAGGACCTCGAAATTTAATTCCACTCATGTCATTTTGTTTATTATACTAATTAGAGCCTAATCATATAGTTTTTACTTCATATAGATCATCTGTTAGTCCAAAAATGATAAAAATGTCGAAATCCTATTCGAATTATATATATTACAGTTTAATTATAAACCTCAAAAGACACTAAATCATTCTAGGGAACTTGAAATTCCAATTAGCTCGAACAGTTAAAACCCTTTATCTATTTATACAGATTTGTTTTCAAGACTTAGGTCAAATCGGCTTTTAAGACCTGTTAATTAACTCTTTTATAGTTTTTGAAAAAATTGTTCCTATTGTATCCTAATACCGTTTTCGGAAAGCGTTATTAGCCTAATTCCTAAGCGATTTTCTCTTAGATTCTTTCAGAAATTCTGAATCTTTTTATACTTTTTTACCAGTCCTAAAGTTTCTTAAATAATTTAGCTCATTTAACAACTTTTCGCAATTTAGACTAATTTTATCGCAGATAAGTCCTTTTTCCGAATTTGAAGGCTAAAAATGACTAGATTCCCTGATTGGCCTCCAAATTCAAATCAGATTGATTAGTTGTGTCCTCCACTCTATTTAACACAAGTTTTCCTTTTGCAACAAGTTCAAATTCAAACCCAAACTAAAGATATTTACATGTTAACCATTTTAGGTACTAAAGTACTATTTTATCCTGTATTCGTTTTCGTTTTGTTTTCAATTTCCATTCAAACTTTCTACTGTTTGATTTATCTAATCCACCCGTTATGTCGACCTAAGTATAAGCATATTAGATCTTCAGCGTGCGTTCTATTTTATGTGTTGAGTATTATAATCCTATTTTGATTGATAATGTATTTTATTTATGATTATAATTAGGAGCCGAGACACCCACCGCGGAAGAGCAAATCACCGAGACTGTACCAGGAGATCCAACACTAGAAGGCCAAGGCAAGTCAATTGATCTTGATCATCTAGATTTAATATATTATATAACAATGATAGAATTGTGTTAAACCTAATTACACTCAGATGCTTCATACTATTATTATCATATTTGAACAGCTAATTCGGTAAACAACTAATGAACAGAGTAGGAATCACACCACAGATGTGTATGATTTTGAACACTATGAGATAATGGAATTAATAAAAGAAATTTTAGTAATTCTATTATGTCGTTCAAATATATGGCAACTAAATGATGATTCTATTAAAAAATGAACTGTGTGTTATGTTAAAAATTA
Source organism: Pharus latifolius (assembly GCA_019359835.1). Taxonomy (NCBI): domain Eukaryota; kingdom Viridiplantae; phylum Streptophyta; class Magnoliopsida; order Poales; family Poaceae; genus Pharus; species Pharus latifolius. The sequence continues at coordinate 68,757,439 of CM033324.1, forward strand.
AATTATAAAGGAAAAATGTTCGGGTAAATAGATTGGAGCGATGGTGGTGCATGAGGCACATGGTTGATGTCATCAGTTGATTACCTGAACACTTAAGGACTAAATTTACTTCCAGTGGCATATTACCGTATTAACCACAAGACTGGTATGAGACGGGCATAACTTAATGACTTTGTCAAATACTTAATTTAGCTCTGTATGGATAGTGAGAGATAAAAATAATGTGTTTATAGAGAATGGTCCTTCCATTGATTCACTGTTGGACAAGAGATGATTTCCCTACTACGGACCAGCACTGAAAAGAGATCTGGGTAGGGGTATAGCCCGCTACAACGGTTATGTGTTTTGTTCGATGCATGATAAAATCTTGGCTAGACAGAACTAAAGTTATTATAAGACAATGAGAAAAATATGTGATCTTCGACTCAGTCACATACAATATTGTTGCATATATATATATATATATATATATATATATATATATATATATATATATATATATATATATATATATATATATATATATATGCGTTAACGGTGGCAGTCAAAGTAAATTGTGGGGAAAGTAGTACACCTCGGTAGAGTGTAAAGAATGTATTCGAATACTCCATACTCTCGAATCAGGATATGTTATGGTCAATGAACTTATCCTGTAATTGGGCACAAGTAGTTTTGTGAATGACATTTTAAACTAAAATGTTAGATCCATCTTTGAAAATTTAATTATGACATATAAACTTCTATTAATGTGAATAGAAGATTAAATTACTGCAATCACTACACCACGGTGATAATTTATGAATTAGTTTATTATAAATACTTCCATGAATCTTTCACCATGTTCATCTATTATCTGAAAATAAATGCATCTTACTACAATTGACTTACTGAGTATCATGTACTCACCCTCCGTTTTAATTCATTAGAAGAATATGAAGCTGACAAGGAACCACTTGAGGACGAGCCAACTCCATTCGAGAGTGAATTTAATCAGTTCCTTTAAAATCATGGCTCATGACCGAACTCGACTATGGGGAGAACTATTGTACACGTGTGACATAAATAAGATTTGGTCATAATGGTCCATACTGTAAAATATTACTGTAATGTTGTATAATTAGTGTTCAGAAGTCATAGTTGTGATATACACTTTTCTTTACAACTGTCTCCTGGAAGTTGTAAGCCATGAAGAAATTGCCCATTGCAAACCCCCATAAGGCACTCCGTCACTGGGAGCAAAATAAGTCACACATTAATCCTATTATTCAATATAATTAATATTCTAAAAACTCATGCAAAAGATTGACCAATATTATACTTTTTTTCACCGAATTAAGTTTTTCCTACTTGGTTTCCTTAATGGAAGGTTTCTAATGAGAATATATGCAATGCAACAATAAATGTGTAATATATACTCTTTTCTATTATGCTTTTTTCTGCTGAGTTTTTTGATAATTTTTAATAAGACATAAGATATATGTATATCGTGGTAATGTTCAAAGAGAAGTATTGTAAATAAAATATTCGGTAAACATTACTAAATACCATACGACAATCCTACTTTTTCTCTTTATAAATACTTACCCTATAAAGTGAAGGGATCAATATAATAAAAAATTCCAGTATTATTCTCTCATTGTCGGTGTGTGTGATTGTCTACGATTGATTGTGCAATGTCAACATCACGACGACAGAATTACAACAAAAATAAATCATAAATTGGGCTGGAATAAAACCGTCAAGCAGGATTTGAATAATTCGAGAAACTGAACCTGGGTACGAAGAATGGAACACAAAGCTCCACTTTGCATACAAACCGTCATTAATAACAAAACACTCGATGAAGAATTAGACCCAAGGCATCGGGCAGAATCAAGTTCTGATTAATAGATACATCAGCAGTATATTTGATTAAATATGTTAGCACAGGAAAGGGTAAATCAAAATATTAAGCAAGGTCCAACGGCATTGAGCATGGTAAGAACCATGTACTGTTAAGATTGACAAAATATCTCGCATCCATTCAAAAAACCCCCACAGTATACAACAAATCCCCTTATATTCGCACGTACAGGCATTGCGAAGGTTAGTCACTGTACTTCTTCCCTGTATTCAAGCATCTCGGGGCAGTAACGTTTTGAAAGCACTTCCACTTGCTCGATGAATGGCCTCTCTCTATGCCCGCCAATGTTGCGGATCATCTGGTTCCATCGTTGACGGCAAAATTCTCCGGACCTGAGTAGAGCGGAAAAGAAAATGACTTGTTATAACTAGAATGACGGCAAAGTTGAATTATCTTATGGAGACAGAATGCCATCTCCAAAGATTTGATTGAAGTTTACATGCTAATGTTGTGATCTGGTATAACAGAACAGCACATGTTTTCTGCTGAAAAGTGAAAATGCAGATTGCTAAAAATTAATTAGAGGACATTGAAGGGAAAAAAAGGGAGGGGGGTTGTTATAGGATACTGACTGTGAGGCTGAAATATAAGTCCTAAGTCCACATGCCAATAAAATATAAATCTCTTGTAACTAAACAAAAATTTTGCAGTGTTACACTGCAAACTGCCCCAAGAAGTCATAATGTGAAAGGTTTTGCCAAATGGAGGTAGCAATACATTTGAATAAAGCTAAGAGCTCTATTAATTAGCTAAATCTTGAAATATTAAGGGAAAAAAAGGTTGCTGCATTGGTTGAGCTGCTTCAATACAAATAAATTTGATTTACGGCAAAGAAATAAGAACCCATCTAACTTTATCACATTATAAAGAAATGCTGAGAACATCAAAGAACTTGATCAATGCCGTGGAATGACAAAAGATGGCTCACTAAAACTAACCAAAGTATCTTTCACAACAAGAAAATGTGGCACATGAAGATTGTACTAGAAGCTAGATCAGTAGTTACCTGTGATCAAGAAGACTGTCCCAGTCAACATCTTCAACACAAACAGCATCAACTTTTTGAAGCCTGGCTTGTCATCAAGAAAAATCAATGCAGGTGTTCATTACACAATAAAAAGGCATTGAGAAGAAAAAAACATGCCTAGTAATTAGCAAAGAAGGTTTAAGCCCTAACTTTTTGGTGGTGCCTAGCAAAGAGTGAACGGGGTACCGCCTAGAATGCCGGCATGAATTTGGCACTTTTAGAGTGCTATCGTGATATTCTTTCCATAATATTTCTCTGTTTTATTAGCTCATAACATACCCAAAAAATACTAAGAATGCTTATTAATTTTTTTTCTTATTACAAACATATTAATAAAAAAGGTACAGAAAAAGTGCAAGAAATCACTACTTAGAATATGTCTAAAAAGAAAAAGAAACTATAGTTAACTAAAATCCTGATACAGTAAGGACCATACAACAAAACAGTGACTTTGTACAAATATTTATAATTTAAACTACATCAACATAATACATAGAATTTATCCCATGAAACCAAGATTATTAAATAATGAACTACAATTGATGGTATCATAATTGGATTTACGACCATTAAACAAATTAGTTGGCACATTAGTTGGGGAAAAGGCCAACTAATCAGATTTTGCACCCGATTAATAGTTCAAGATCACTAAAAGTCCTCCACATACACAATATGTGATGGTTTGCCCACCTAATCCTGCTAGTTGGGATTGGCGGTCGACTTCTAAAATACTGCTTTATATAGCAATTGATGGATATAGTAAAATTTAAAATAATTCAGACCCTTTTGCAATCTTTCATGTAACCAGTCACCCCTTACTATGCCAACCAATCATCTTCAGTTACTATGATAGTGATTTTGACCAAAATTGTTAATGTCAGTAAGTCTAAAACCCTACAAGATTAAAATTTGAGCTTAATGACTGAAGTGGCACAGCTTAAGTTCAATGACATGTGCACTTGTGGTAAAAGTGTACTAAAAAAAGCTTAGACAATTCTCTCTCTCTTGACCTAGCCTGGGATCTCATCCTTCCACATGACGCAACCAAGAAACAATGGCCATACAGGGATATTATCAAGAAATTCCCACCAGTTCATGGTATTATGTAGATGCACAACAGTTCAATTTACAATGTCTACACTTTTACTGAAGTACTGATTTATACACTTCCATAAGCACCAGGTCAAATCACACTCTTAGCTATTGCCAAATTAATGATTTTCAAGGTACTTACATATGCAGATTATACGTCGGATTAATTGTGAAAGAACATTCCACCGATAAAATGTGTAGAAACTTACGCTTCAATAAATCGATAGTCATCTACATCAGCCCATTTTCCCTGCTTAACCAACGATGATGACAATTGGCCATACCTGAAGCCAAGCATAAATCAATATCAATGTTCATGCATAAATTGCAAAAAGGCCAAGTCTGAAGATAGCATATTCATATGGACGCCATCAAGCCAAAAACTTAGGCAAGACAGCTTGGACAACTTTAGACATACGAAATTATGGGGCTCAATTAGTTAAGTTGTCTCAAGCGTGCTTGATCCTAGTGGAGTATATAATAAAACCTCAAAACATTCTAGAAAGTCAATCTGTGCTTCACAAGCATATAAATACAAGAACGCTGATTTCAGTACTGAGAAAATTAAGTGAATAGGTTCTTGATCTGGAGTTCTATTGCTTCAAATTGAATCTTTACTACCGGAGAGTGTCCAAATCAAATACAGCAATGAGATTCCAACAAAGCATAGCGCCAAAAGAATAGAGTACACAAACAGCACAGCAAATAGAATGAAAATAATCTGGCTGTGATGCCATACATGGACAAAGACACAATAGAGGCAGTTCAGCTCTTGATCAGATCCATCAACAGTTCCGATGGAGCAGAGTGAAAGGGGGAGATCAATGGGAAAATAAACTTGCACTAAAGCTTGAAATGAACTAGGAATTCACAAGCACATCTGCAAAGAGATAACGAAGTTATGAAGTAAAATACTAACCATTTTAGACAGCAATTTTTGTGATTTCGGGTGGTCAATTTGTCACTAATGGCTTCCCAAGATATATTGTCTCTCAGCTGTCATAAAAAATAAATTACTTCATCAGAGAAAATGCTGGGATGGAACCACATGAACAGCAGTATTAAAAGCTATCAAGTAAAATACACAACATGAACCTTAACATAAATGCAAATGAATTACAGACCAGGCGATGACCAGGATTTGCCTCTTGATGAGCTTTTACCCGCAAGTCCAAATTCACCAAATCAAACAAGTGTTGGTACTCATCTTGAGTCCAAGCCCCTGCAATGTCACCAAACACACCATAGAAAAGTTAGCAAGCCAGATCTAACTATCACCTTCACATATTGATACCTCATTCACCATACAGAAAGGTAGGAAACATCTTATGCATAGGGAAGCTCTATTTACACAAAAGCTAATTAGTATGGATAATTACTTCACACTATAGTTAGTAAGCACTACATATAACAAATTCATATATCTTCAAGTCTTCAAAAAATTTGAATATATAGAGGAAAGCATATTATGACACCCTACGTAATTTCATGAGAAAACACAATTATATGTAGAAAAAAAATAATGAGTTTTTTTTTTCTTCTACATATAGTTGTGATCATGAAATTTGTGACTTTGCATAATATAAACTTCTCTATGTCCTCAAATTTTTTTATAATTTTTAAGAACTCGAAATATATAAACTTATTATGTGTAGTACACACTAAGCGTAGTACCAAATCCACATCCAATTAGTATACCCGGGATTCTTGAGAACTTAGTTTTGTGACTTATGTTTCGATCTGATTGAAATTGAGCCCTGCAATTAAAAATACAATATGGCATTGTTGAGGTGGATAGTAAGTTATTACACCCCTCAAAGCACATAGTGTTGATATACTAGCAAATAAAAGGAACTTAGGGAAGAAGCTGCTAAAATAAAAGGAAAAAAGTTTCACAAGATCAGGGGTAGAAGCAATATGCACTGATCCTCCAACATCAGCCTTTTTAATAGAACAGAGGAACTATTTAAAAGAAAAACAATGGCAGAGGCTATTGCCTCTGGAGCTATAAAATGATGGCATACTGCTGGGGAAGAGAATCACATGAGCATAAAGGAGCCATTAATAAAAAATGTCCAATCATCCATCCAGAAGTCCTTTAGTCAATCAAAATTTAAGGACAACAAAACATTTGAAATGGCCAACTGTGTCACTGCCATGAATTATATTTCTTGGCAACAAATAATACGAGAAGAATTTGACTCAGTGTAAACATCTCATGCAAAAGAATATGTAGGCTACTGAAATTTCTCACATAGATTATTTATGCCTCCAAACTATGTGGTAGAACAGCTAGTCTGCTACAGATAAAAATAAGTGAAGCTTCAGTATAGATACATATGAAGATCATTTGAAATGACTTGCGGCTTTGGGACAGATGTACAAATACAGTATGTTTTCACTGAAACAGTAGAAATTGTCATAAAGTCATGCATAATCAGAAGAATGATGCTAAAATTATGTAAAAGCTGTAGGTAATCTTTACACACTAAAAGATAAAGGGTGCAGATCAAGTTTAGTTTACTTTATGGTGCAGATAAGATGTTTGTACTCTTTATGTAATAAACTGTACATATGTAGAGATATTCCATATCAGAATTACATAGCAAAAATTAGCTAGCATACAGAGTCAGGTTGCATCTATTATCATGCTTTTTACATGATCAACTAGACCAATTGTCACGAGATAATGTGAGAAATGGCATTCAGGAATAATGACAAGAAAACTGCCCTTAAAATAATGAGTACAAGCATTTATTTGGTAAGAAAATAACCATGTGGGGATAAATGTCCAAATCCAACAGCAAAATTTGCTAAATTATTACAAAGCAAACTTATAGAAGCCAAAAGCACCTGTTTTCAAATTTTTAAGTTTTATTCTTCTCCAAGTATCTTTTACATGAATCTCGCTCTTCCCAAGTTCCTTTGCCAATGTCTTCCACTCCGTGCCATGTGTTTCAACAAACCTGTGTAATGTTGCAAGTCAATGTTTATCACAGAAGGAAGCCAACCACAAAACATATTTTCAACATTTCTCAAGACAAATGCCAAGGAAGTACACTGAGCAACAAGTGATGTCCCAGTCTCTTTGCTATATTTGGACAATAGACTATGCAGTAGATTCAGGATTTGATATTATATGCACAGCGTATTAGTATGTCACATCTCAAATGAAGATCCTCTGTTCGATGAACTCAATTCTTAACAAACCAGAACCTCCAAAAGCCAATCACTAATCTTAAACAGAAAATGAGGAAGAGAAAACTCTTAAGGGAGCTATTTGGTGTGCACACTCAATACACAATGCATGTGTCAACTTTGTTTTGCTTTTAACTGTAGCTGGTAGTGGTAGTAAAAACATGCTGGCTTTTCACTACATTTTTTAAAACTCTTTAGTCCTATTAGTCTTGGGAGGTGTTGCCTCAAGTGAGGCTTGGGATTTGTGGCCTCAGGCAATGCACATTTGGCAGAAAATTTAGGCATGGGCCTAAAAACTGAAGACAATAACAAGACAATGCTTTGCAAGCTGCAACAAAGAGAAGTAATGATATTGTGAACCGAACAACTACCTAAAACAACATTTGTTTGCAAGTAAGTAGGGTTTAGGTTAAGGGATAGCAAAGGAATTTGGGTTTAATTTAGAGGACTACAAGAGAAAGCAAAGGGGAACCAGTATAGCAAACCCCCCACCCCCAAACCCCCAACCCACCCACCCAAAAAAAATGAAACTGTGAACATAACATCCGTGCATGCGTGGCTCAATGAGGTGATCACAGCAGTTACAAACACCCCCCCCCCCCCCCCCCCCCCCCCCCCACCCCCCACCATCATTTTAGTACATTTCGAATATTTATGATGTGCTAAGGAGTACTATTCATGTATTTGACTATTTTATTTGTGTGTCAAACATGATATAAAACAAAATAATATTGAGAAATTAATAGGAATCCTTGTAAACATTTGAAACAAGGGAATCAACATGATAATGCAGACGCTAAAAACAAATATTACTAGGTGCACAAACTAAAGAACAAATATAAGTAGGTGCAGAAACTAAAAAACAAATTTTAATTGATCTCCCTAAGAGGAGTTCAACTTACTGTCGAATACGCTCTTTTTCCTCCTCAGTCCAGTTACGTTGGTCACTTCTATCGAGTAAGATGCGTGCTCGCTTGTATATAGCTTTGATGGGTCTGTGCGGTAATGATTTTGCTACAAGGAAATTGATTCAACAAATAGTCATGATAAGTTAACAGGAAAACATACACTCTGATCAACAAGGCACCAGCAATTGTAGGTTTTTCACCAGCCAATTTCCTAAAGGTCTACACAGAGCAGATGTTTTCTATGATTCAAACTTATGAATGGAAGTTTGCAATGCAATTATCGTTTTCAGTACGTGGGCCTCAAGAAACACAACAAATGACAGTAACCAAGCTATCAGTCATTATAAAAGGGAAAAATTCTTTTTTGTTCCTCAACTTTGTGGTCAAGCCTACGGTAGACCTTGAACTTTTGTAGGGCACTGTTTTAGTCCCTTAACTTTCGGAGTAGGTCAAAACTAAGCCTTCTGAGTTACTGACTGGCGGGGCAAACTAGCAGGTGAGCTGCACTTATCAATGACTCAAACGTTTAATAGCCATGTGGATTTTGTAAAGGGATCAAAATGGTACCCACCCCCAGAGTTAAGGAACCAACAAATTAACATCAAAATGTTTAGGGCCTAAAAATGATCTGCCGCAAAACTTGAGGGGCCAAAATAGTACTTTTCCTTATTATAAATAAGTTATATTATACTGCAAATAAGTGGTTTCACGACATCAACTTTTTCTTAAATTTAGTTCCACAAAGATTACAACTTAAAGGGATGCATGGTTAATTAACATCATTAGACACATAGTAAACTACCTATTATCAGTCAGCAATCATCAGGGGAAAGGTAAATGAACAAGTTCAAGATGCTAGCAAAGCTTACCTATATCAGCCCAACAACCCTTGAGCTCTGGATGTTTACCACTAGCTCGAATCATCTCTGTTCCTTTCTCTCCCAGTTGCTTCATCTAAATCAGAATACAATTCAAGATGCTTGAGATCTGCTGAGCATAGACTTTCAGCCCCTAGCTAGCATATTTGGAAGACAAAACCAGTAGAACCATGACAGTAGCTTTGCAAATCCAAGCACCAAAAATTTAAATTAATATTCTATTATAATATTAAGGTTATAGTGAAGAATATGGTGCAGAAAGTAAATAAAAGCTAAATGAAGTCTAAGCGCCATATGGAACTTTTTGACAACTTCCCCAGCTAAAGTTAATGCAAAGGAGAATCATAAACAGGATAAAAGACAGCATATTTTGATCTCAATTGCTCAGTTGAAGTATATTCTATAAGGCTAGAACAAATGACAATATAAGTATTAAGGATATGTTTGATTGACTATCAAAATTTACTCAACAAAACTACGGTCAAAGTCAATTATGTGGCACGACCAAAAAATTGATTACAAATATATGTTTGGTTCCTAGCAAAGTCAAATGATAGTCATAGCTGACTTTGCCCTGCCAAAGTTTGGCACACACAGATTTAACTATGGATAGTGTAGAGAAGTGGCCAAATCCCAACCAAATTCCATTAACTTATCAAATTTCAGTAACGAAGTAAACGAAAGCCAAACCACGTTGGCGCTACCAATATATATTGCTGTGGCAAAATGTGATAGCAAACCAAACAAATCCTAAAGACACTATAATAAATCCATGGTTTCTTCCATGCCTTTTCTGCAATGATTTGGTACATAGGTTGTACCAAACTGAAACATATCTGCTTGTGATCCATCCCTCGAAGTCAAAGATCAGTGATTCATCTCACTAGAAGATAAAGAATGATTAGCATTATCTCATGCAAGGGCATAGTTTCTATTATTCCAGTATGCTCATCCATGTTCATGCAATAACCAGTAGGGAAAAGTACCAAACAGAAGCAGATATATCACTTTGAGACTTGAGTATACAATTTACAAGCAAGAGATGAAACCTCTGCGTATTTTTTGATGGCTTCCATAAGGGCTGCATCTTCCTCTGGGGCAAACCGTATCCCATGCACTAGCTCAGGTTCGCCACTCTCATCATCCTCTTCATCACCACCGTTGATACGGAATACTTGCACATTGTCGGCAAAGCTCACCCGCCTCCCTTTTTCCTTTGACAGACCAGCCTTTTTCTTTTCCCTAATCCCTACCCCCCTTCCCTCCTCCTTACTCCTCTTTTTCTTCTTAGCATTCTTGCCACCTCCAGCAGCTCCCTCTTCTCCAGTTGATGCATTTTGGCTTACCCTCAACCTAATATTATCCCTTTCCTTTCTTCTCCTTTTCTTCTTATCCTCTCTCTTTTCTGATACCTTAGACATGACAATCTGCCTGCTCTCTTCTATAGTAACAATATACTCCTTCCTCTTTCTCTTCTTATCTTCATTTGAAACAGTTTGAACTCCAGTAGAATTAGATGCACCAGTTTCATTGTCCTTGCCATTCCACTTCTCCTTCTTAGACATCATTACATTTCCACCTTCTCTCTTGTGCCTTGCAGCACTCTTTGTACCTACATTTTCCAGCTCCACCATCCCGCCAGACGTCTCCACCTGATTCTCATTAATAGAATCAATTATGTGTTTTTCACCGCTTATACCCGCCACTTTCTCTTTCTTCTTCTTAGTTTTCTTTGCATCACCTTCACTCTGCTTTGAGCAGGCCTGTTCCGCCGACAAATGGGAATTTTGAACTTGTTCCTTCTCGATACCATTCTTCCTATTACCAGAATCAACTGAAGTCTTCTTATTGCTGCGATCCTTCTTCTTCTTCTTCTTCTTCTTCTTCTTCTTCTTCTTCTCTTTCATCTCCTTTTTGTGATCGTTGTCTTTCTTCTCCTTCTTACTGTTCTTCACACTCTTATTGCAATCATTAGATCTCTCCGCAGCCGAATCCTTCTCAACCGACCAATCCCCTTCTCCGGTGTCGTCTCTCTGGCGTTCTGGCTTATTTTTCGCCGGCTCCTCCCCAAGCTTCCGCTTCCGCTTCCGCCTCCTTTCCGTCTCCAAACCCTCTCCCCTGCCAGCCCCCTTCACCCTCTGTTCCGAAACCCTAGACGCTTCCTCAAGTTTGCGTGGCTCTTTACTCACCTCCTTCCTCTCCTTGCGGCGGTGCTCTTCACCCATCTCTGCGGTGACTGACGGTGGAACCGCCCCAACGGGTTGCTAGTGCCGGATCTGGTCGGAGCACGAGCTGGCGGCGCGCTGGCTCCCCCAGGGATGAAACAGCCCTTGCCTGCTGCCCTCTGCCGCTGGCTCCTGGTGGCCGCGACCGCGAGCTCCCGTGCCCTGTGGCCCACACAGCTGCTTCGGCGAGTCGGCGACGAGCGAAGGAAACTCCCAACTCGGGACAAATGCGCCTCATGAGTTAGGGCTTCATTTTGTGTTGTCGGGCTTGTTGTGGCTTCGTGTACTTGGAACTAGTTGCTGGGCCAAGCTGCAAGCTTAGTGGGCTCGCTACGGGAGGGGAGGACCGATCTATACCCTGGCCGGCGCCGAGGAAGACAACAGCAGGGTGTATTTGAGCTCTGGCGAGGAAGACAACAGCAGGGTGCAAGCTTAGGGTCCGTTTGGAAACATAGTTTTTTTTTTTTTTTTTGAGTTTTTCTTTAATACTATGGTTTTGAAGAAAACTGTGATATTGAAAACCAAAATGCTGTTTGGTTAAAAAATATTTTATGATTTTTAAAACCATGATTTCTTCAAAACCATAGTTTTTTGGTCTGGTGCAAAATTTTTCCTCAAAACTTTGACCAAACCGTCTCTTCTCTCTCTGATGCATGCACGCCCGAATGTCTTCTCCCTCCTGGCGTGAGACTCTCCTCCTTCCCTGCCACACCACATCCCGAGTCTCCTCCCTCGTAGCGCCGAGCATCGGCATCTCTCCGACGAAGCACCAGTGGCCGAAGATCAAATGGAGGAGCCTGAAAAAGGTGAGCCGCTGCTCCCCCCTCCTCTTGTCGCCAGATCTGAGCCCACGCCGCCACATGTAGTCAACACGCCGCCACCTCTCCACCGATCTCACGCACTCGCACGCCGCGCCGTCGCCCATCTACCCATAGATCGCGTCGTCCCGCCGCTCCATGCCTCACGCCCGCCGCTCCATGCTGCCGTGCTGTCGCCACTCCACTGCCCTGCGCCCGCCGTTCTCCGCCGCCGCGCCGCCGCCACTCCACGGCCCCGCGCCCGCCGTTCCCCACCGTGAAAGGGATCTAGGATATCGACTAGAGGGGGTGAATAGGCGATTTTGACAATTTAACACCTAATCAAACAATTAACAACAAATGAGAGCAAATAGCTAAAACAAGATGAACAATAATCAAATTAATACAAGGATATATCCCGTGGTCTCGGTGATTTGCCGATCACCCCTAATCCACATTGAGGCAAACTCAAATCTCTAACCGCTCCTCTATCTAGTTAACCTTCTCTCAAGAAGTGACCTAAATCTCGAGCCGGATTAGTGTGATGAGTTATCCAAACCTCGATTTCACTAATGATGCACTTTACCGCTCCGGCAAGGCGTGCTCGACCCATTCACAAGATGTTTTGAGGCTTCTTCACAATCTTCCTTGAAGAACTCTCCAAAACCTTCCTCCTAGCCGTCTAGGAGCCGGCAAACTCCAAGAGTAACAAGTCGGTGATGATCACTTAACCTTCTTCTAGTGCCACAAGATTGATTTAGTGATCTAAATGCAATGCACTAGAAGATCTCAAAAGTACACTCTCACAAATTCAAGAATTAGAACCCTATAGTGTATGAAACTTGCTTAAGCTCTCAAGGATGATGACAATGTTCACAAATATGCAAAAAGTTGTGAACAGGGCCGTGAATGGGAGTATATATACCCCCCACAATAAATATAGCCGTTACCAGCCGTTGGGAGAAAAAGATCACTTGGCAGTTAGACCACAGGTATAAGCCCGGTCAGACCGCCGCAATTGCAACGGCATTAAACAGGCGCAATTAATGCTCACCTGCCCTTGTCAGGCACACACACGGTTAGATCGGAATGTAGCTTCTAGGCTTCTAAAGAGTGTTTTAATAATTAATAACAACTACAAATGCTACACTAACATCACCTGCCTAGTTGTGTAAAGAAGAAACTTTAAAGACAGGTTCATGAAAGGCGAAGAAAGAGTCTCATGATGAAGAAAGGGCATTGATCAAAAGGGCAAAGGTACGAAATAGGGCCTTTTCCATTTTTACCGGTCTAAGGTAATTAGAGAAGAATTTTGACCGGATTTTAGGATAGTTGCCGTACTATTAAGAGGAGTATGTGGTGTATCACAAAATACTTCATCTATGTGCCACAAATCTTGAAATCAACTTGCATTGCATACTAGAAGGTCATATACTTTGAATATGCTTGTTTCAGCTCATTTCTGCTCAGCACTGTCTCAGTCGGTCTGACCGTTTGTTAGACCAGTCTGACCGAATTCATGGACTGACCGAATAGGATCTCGGACTGACCGACATTATGTCTTAGTATAGTATGTACCTTTATAAGGTCGGTCTGTCCGTAGTTAAAACCTAGGTCAGTCTCCTGGAACTTCATGACCTATCCTTCTGTTGTTTTTGAGCTTTGACGGTCTGACCGTTTTATTAGACCGGTCTGATCGAGAAATCGGTCTGACCTTGTTTTTGTACTACGGTCTGACCGTATGGCCGGTCTGTCCGTATTTTTCGGCCTGACCGTATAAGGTGTCCAGAAACTATGTCGTCTCTGGACAGTTTCACGGTCTGACCGAAATAGGCTCCGGTCTGACCGTGTATGTGCCTGACAAGGGCAGTTGAGCATTTATTGCGCCTGTTTAATGCCGTTGCAATTGCGGCGGTCTGACCGAGCTTATACCTGCGGTTTGACCGCCCGGTGATCTTTTTCTCCCAACAGCCTGTAACGGCTATATTTATTGTGGGGGGTATATATACTCCCATGTACGGCCCTGTTCACAACTCTTGGCATAATTTGAGCATTGTCATCATCCTTGAGAGCTTTAGCACATTTCATACACTCTAGGGTTCAAATTCTCAAATTTGTGAGAGTGTGCATTTGAGATCTTCTAGTGTATTGCATCTAGATAATTAAATCAACCTCGTGGCACTAGAAGAAGGCTAAGTGATCATCACCGGCTTGTTACTCTTGGAGTTTGCCGGCTCCTAGACGGCTAGGAGAAAGGTTTTGGAGAGCTCTTCAAGGAAGATTGTGAAGAAGCCTCAAAACGTCTTGTGAAAGGGTTGAGCACGCTTTGCCGGAGCGGTAAAGTGCATCCTTAGTGAAATCGAGGTTTGGATAACTCATCACACTAATCCGGCTCAAGATCTAGGTCACTTCTCGAGAGAAAGTTGACTAGATAGAGGAGCGGTTAGAGATTTGAGTTTGCCTCAACGTGGATTAGGGGTGATCGGCAAATCACCGAGACCACGGGATATATTCTTGTGTTGAAATTGTGCTTTGTTCATCTTGTGTTGTTTATTTGCTCTTATTATCTCTAAATTGTTTGTCTTATTGATAATTTGTTAAAATCGCGTATTCACCCCCCTCTAGTCGATATCCTAGATCCCTTTCATGGAGCCAATGGTGGTCAGACCGTGAAACCGTCCAGAGATGACATAGTTTCTGGACACGTTATACGGTCAGGCCGATAAATACGGACAGACCGGCCAGACGGTCAGACCGTAGTTCAAAAACTCGGTCAGACCGACTTCTCGGTCAGACCGGTCTAACAAACGGTCAGACCGTCATAACACAATATGATTCAGAAAGATGGATCATGAAGTTCCAGGAGACTGACCTAGATCTTAACTACGGATAGACCGACCTCATTAAGAAATAAAAAACACTTTGACAACTTCAGTCAGTCCGAGTAAACATTCGGTCAGACCGGCTAACGATCGGTCAGACCGCCTGAGACTAAATTTGTCTGAAATGAATGAAACACTGCATTTTCAAAGTATATGACCTTCTAGTATGCAATGCAAGTTGATTTTATGATTTGTGGCACATAGATGAACTATTTCGTGATACACCACATGCTCCTCTTAATAGTACGGCGTTTATCTTAAAATCCTGTCAAAATTCTTCTCTAATCACCTTAAACCGGTAAAATGGAAAGAGATCCTATTCCGTACCTTTGCCTCTTTGCTCAATGTCCTTTCTTCATCATGTGGCTCCTTCTTTGCCTTTCATTATCCTATCTTTTGAGTTTGATCTTGACACAACTTAATAGGTAACGTTAGTTCAATATTTGTAATTGTCATTAATTACCAAAACACTCTTTAGGGGCCTAGAAGCTACATGTCGCCACTCCACTCCCCCGCACCCGCCACCACTCCACGGCCCCGCCCCCGCCGTTCCCCGCCGCCGCCACTCCATGCCCCCGCGCCCGCCAGACCTGTTGCCTCTCTCAAGTGCCACTTTTGATATCACCTCTGCAAAATAATATTGATTCAAGATGGCATTACAAAATATTGGTGCTTCGAACAGTGATGATGCCTTCTATAGGTACAAGATGCCCAAAATGGTAACAAAAATAGAAGGTCGTGGCAATAGAATTAAGACCAATGTTGTTAACATGGTAGATATAGCAAAAGCACTCGCCTGACCTGCTTCCTACACAACAAAGTACTTTGGCTGTGAGCTTGGAGCACAATCTAAATTTGATGAGAAGAAAGGAGGTTGTGAAGAAGAAGAAATACCTTGCCGCTACTGTGTCAGATGAAAGTTCCCAGATGCTCTTGCTCCAAGCCATTATGGCCTTTGGTGGCAAGTGTAGTGTTGAAGCTCTAAAAGAGGTTCCCATTGTTCTGATAGCCCTTTACAATGGAGATATTCTTGATGTTTTGACTTGTTCTCCTCTTTTGTTTGTATCTAGTAGCCATTGGGAGGGAAAAATCTTATTCCAAAACTTAGTTTAGGTGGATAAAATGGATGCATAATTCTAGAAATATCTTCCAGAAATTTCACTAGATGAATCCAGAGACAATCTGTGTCGTTGAACTGAATATTGTGTTATGAACGTATGATGCTTCATGTCTAAAAAAAATTTCAGATTTAAGCATAGTTTTGATGAATCTTGTTCTGAACTTCTAATGAATTCTTTGATCTATGACAAACTCACTGATGGAAATGGAAATTTTTTGATTTCGCCAGTCCTTTAATTTATCTATAATTTTAAATTTTAAATTGTAGGCAAGAAAGATAGAGCAACATGGAGCGAAGTTCAAGCAAATTTTCTTGTATCGATGATGAAAGAATATAATTCAGCACGATATTGTGCTCAGAACGGTTGGACGAAGGAGGCATGGAATAGTATGACAACTCGTATGAATGAGAAATTTATTAAATTCAAGTTCAATGTCACACAACTAAAAGATCGAGAACAACGACTAAAGAAGGACCACAACGTAGTAAAATTCCTCTGTTCAAAGAGTGGATTTGGATGGGATCATGAGTTGAGAATGGTGACAACTACTGATGAAAAATGGAATGAGCTAGATAAAGATTTGCAAAAGTGAAAAAATAAATCTTTTCCACTGTATGATGACCTTTTTGATATATATGATGGTATGTTTTTTTAACTTTGTTTCCGCTAGTATACTTGTGCGTATTAATTATATTTTTTATTATTATGTTTTCTCTAATATAGAGAAAATTGCTGAAGGAAAGCGTTGTCGGAGATCTACTGATAAGCACAAGGAGGCCATTGACGTCCCAACATCTCCACATCATGCTAATATTGGCAATCAGTCACCTAGTCCAATCATACCGGCTCCAGGAGCCACACATACTTCTTTTGAATGGGAGGATGACTTCTTCCACAATGAAGGTACAAATTTTACAAATCCGATATCTAGTCAAGTTCCACAAAATACCCAAGATCAGTTGTCACCTCAAGAGCAATCACATTATGAGTTCTCACCACCAATTGATGTGCCTTCTCATGTTGGAGCAAGTAGCGAAGGATCAAGTGTGTTGTCTCGTCGTAGTAGGGAGTGTAGTGAAAGAAAAGAGACGAAAAGGGCTAAAAAGAACAATGATGCTCTGTTAGAGAATTTGATAGCATTGCGGAAAGAAGAACTTGAGAGTTACAAACAACTCAAAAAGGAGCAAATTGAGAGCTATAAGGAAGCTAAACTTAAGCAATTGGAAATGAATGATCCAAAGAATGATCCTTACTCCATGGCAAAGTGCATTTCAAAACTAGAAGACCTAACAATTCTCACACCAAGTGAGATGGTCAAGGCAATCAACTTTCTTAAGTACGATAAAGAAGCTCGTGAAATAATGATGTGAATTAGTGCTCGTAATGTTGTTTATGAATATCTCAAAGTCGTTATCTCTTTCTAGTCACTTTATGTCATTGCTATATCACTACTATGACAATTCAGGATAATGTTAATTTTTGCTATGTTACTTTATGTCGTTCCTACAATACTAGTATGACCATTCGGGATAATGTTATTTTTGATTAATGGAATGCAAACTTTTTATTACAGCATAAATGGTATTGTTTTCCATACATATCGGACATCATAAATTATTTGTTCTCTTACTTTGTAAGTAAGCAACATAGTCATTCCACATAGCATCTATTATTTGAGTTCTCTTCAAGTTACTCGCAGCTCGCCGCTCGTTGAGTGAATGCACATCGTTCCTATATTCATTGTCTCCACTTGGAACATCAATTATTGTTGCTGGATCAATATCGGAGCTATTTTGCTCAAACCATTGTTCGATTCTTTCATGCTTGCGAATGAAATTATGTAATACACAACAAGCTAACACAATATCTGTTTGAGACACTACTACAGAATGCATTCCACTAACCCTTATTTTCTAACGGTTATAAGCAATCTAGGAAAAATCCGATAGAATAGGACAACAGCGGCGGAAAGCCATCATTTTACTATCGGTTACACACTAGTCCAACGTTAGTGAAATGCAAATACTTTTTACTATCGGTCATTACTGTACAAACCGATATAATATATTAAATAGCACTATCGGTTTTCCATTTTTAACTGATAGTAAATTTTCGCACTTTATACTATCGGTTATTACTGTACAAACCGATATAATATATTAAATAGTACTATCGGTTTTCCATTTTTAACTGATAGTAAAATTGCGCACTTTATACTATTGGTTATTACTGTACAAACCGATATAATATATTAAATAGTACTATCGGTTTTCCATTTTTAACTGATAGTAAAATTGCGCACTTTATACTATCGGTTATTACTATACCAACCGATATAATATATTACAACAGTACTATCGGTTTTTCGTTCGTAACAGATAGTAAAATTACTCACTTTATACTATCGGTTCATACTGTATTAACCGATATAATATATTGAATAGTACTATCGGTTTTTCTCGGGTAACTGATAGTGGAATTACTGACTTTTTACTATCGGTTATTACTGTACTAACCGATACAATATATGAAATAGTACTATCGGTTATATAAAACAAACCGATAGTAAAATGACTTCATATACACTAATGGTTATGACAGTGGGGACCTTATTTTACTATCGGTTTGTGTTGTTGAACCGATAGTAAAATTGGACAACTTAATTAGGTCGACCACTGCTCTGCGCTCTGCATGTTGGAATCATTTCAGCCCCGCACGACTCCAAGCTAGAGTGATCTGGAGAAGCTAGCTGAGAGGTTGATCATATTTCCATCCCCCTCGGTATTGTCATCTTCTCATCACCTCTCTCTCTCTCTCTCGATCACTCTTTCACACTCTTCCTCTCTCTCTACTTGCAATTCATTAAACTAGATACATGTATCTCCAAACTAGCTAGAAGGCTGGGTTGGCTAGCGAGCTATAGCTTGCTGAATTTAAGCAGCTAGCTAGCTGGCTCTTCCAATTAATGCATGCATCAAGTTAATTAGGGTTTCATATATACAAATCCATTTAATGTAATTAAGCAGCTCATGTACACACATATGGCCTAGCTAATTATGTTTCATGGATATATGCATGCCCTGAGTCATTAATTATTTATTTGAATTTGTCAATTTTGTGAAATAATTGTAGATGGACCGAGAATATTGGATGTATGGAATAAAACGTACTACTGTTGAGTATTTGGAGGGTGTGAATGGATTTATTAAATTTGCTGAGCAAGAAAAGACGAAGAAGGGAGAGAAAGATATGCATTGTCCTTGTATAGATTGTATGAACTTAAAAAGGTTCGGCAACTCTGATCAGATTAGGAGTCATTTGATTCGTCGTGGTTTTAACGCACGCTATACCCGTTGGATATGGCATGGTGAAGATCTTGAGGAAACGAGCACTACCGTTACCACTCAGCAGCACCCGGAAGTGGATTGCAGTAATGATGATCATGATCAAAACATTGATAGTGTTCATTCGGAAGTCCATGTAGATGACGACAATTTAGATGAAATGTTACGTGATGTAGAAGAAGACTACAGCGAAAACGATTTATCTAAATTTCAGAAATTAATTGTTGATTCTGAGAAGCCTTTGTTCCCCGGATGTGAAACATTTACAAAGTTGTCTTCTGTGTTGAGATTATATAACTTGAAGGCTAGCAACGGTTGGAACGATAAGAGTTTTACGGCGCTATTGGATCTGTTAGCAGACATGCTTCCAGAGGGAAATGAGTTGTCATGATCGGTTTACCAGGCCAAAAAACTGTTGTGTCCGTTGGGAATGGAAGTCGAAAGAATACATGCATGCCCAAATGATTGTGTTCTGTACCGTAACGAGTACGAGGATTTGCATGTTTGTCCAAGATGTGGTGCATCGCGGTATAAGCATGGGGACATAATTTATCACAATGGATGTGATGAGGTAAAGAAAGGGCCTCCGGCCAAAACTGTGTGGTATTTGCCTGTGATTCCCAGATTGAAACGGCTGTTTGCAAATCCGAAAGATGCGAAGTACTTGCGTTGGCATGTTGAAGGTCGGAAACAAGACGGAAAACTAAGACATCCAGCTGATTCCATTCAATGGAGAAACATTAACAGAACATTCGGTGAGTTTGGCGGCGAAGTGAGGAATATAAGGTTTGGGCTGAGTACGGATGGTATGAATCCACACGGAAATATGAGCAGTAGACATAGCACTTGGCCGGTTCTTTTATGCATCTACAATCTTCCTCCTTGGTTATGTATGAAGCGCAAGTACATCATGATGTCGTTACTAATTTCAGGACCCAGACAACCCGGGAATGATATTGACGTGTTTCTATCACCGTTAGTCGAGGACTTACATAAATTGTGGAGCGAAGGGGTGCGGGTGTGGGATGCACATAAGTGAGAGAATTTCATGTTGCGGGCCATGATATTTTGCACCATAAATGATTTCCCGGCCTATGGAAATTTGTCGGGGTATAGTACGAAAGGAGGCAAGGCTTGTCCTATTTGCCTGGATGAAACTGAAAGCATGTGGTTATCGAACTGCAGAAAAACAGTGTACATGGGTCACCGCAGATTCCTTCCGATGCATCACGCCTACCGTAAGAAGAGGAAGTCATTCAATGGGAAGCCTGAGAAAGGATCAGCCCCAGTGTTTGTGACTGGTAAGGAGCTTTACTTGCGCGTGAAGGACATCAAAGTTGAGTTCGGTAAATGTTCTAAATCTCTAGGAAAAAATGTTTGGAAGAAGAGATCGATTCTTTGGGATCTGCCATATTGGGAGCACTTACAAGTTCGACATTGCATTGATGTCATGCACATAGAGAAAAATGTTTGTGACAGTTTGATTGGTTTGTTGTTGAACATTCCAGGAAAGACGAAAGATGTCATCAACGTTCGCCGTGACATGCTCGACATGGGCATAAGGACTGAGCTTACACCGTTGGAGAAGGGAAAGTGGACATACATCCCCCCGGCCTGCTATACTTTGTCAAAAAGAGAAAAAACAGAACTCTGTCAGTGCCTACATGGTGTCAAAGTTCCATACGGGTATTCTGCGAACTTGAAAAAACTTGTGTCCATGAAAGACTTGAAACTGGTTGGTATGAAGTCCCATGATTGTCATGTACTAATGTCACAAATGCTTCCCATTGCTATCAGAGGCATTCTCCTAGTCAAAGTCAGAGAGACAATTACAAAGCTATGTTATTTCTTCAACACAATATCTGGCAAGGTACGTAAGCGTGTACTCCTAGCAAGTTAATTAGCTCCATTCGTGGAACTTGTCAGATTTTTTGGATCTGAATATTTACTGCAACTGTGTCCTTGCAGGTAATTGATATGGATGGACTGGACGATTTGCAACGCGATGTGACTACCACTCTTTGTCAGCTGGAGATGTCTTTCCCTCCATCCTTTTTTGATGTTATGGTCCATCTAATTGTTCACCTTGTTAGAGAAATTAAGTTTTGTGGACCCGTGTTCTGCGCTACATGTATCCATTTGAGAGATTTATGGGTATCTTGAAGGGATATGTAAGAAATCAACATCGGCCTGAGGGCAGTATCATTGAAGGTTATGCCGCCGAGGAGGTGATTGAATTTTGCACCAACTATATGGCCGGGGTTGACCCAATTGGCGTTCCTACGTCCCGGCATGAGGGCAGGCTTCAGGGCATTGGAACGATTGGATTTAAAGCAGTCGTCCCCTCTAGTGATCTGTATGCAAAACCCCATTTTTGGGTCTTACAGCACATGACGGGGGTGGAGCCATACATACACGAGCACAAGGAAATGTTACAGAAACAGAATCCCTCGAAGCCAGAGATTTGGGTCACCAGAGAACATAATAGGAAGTTTGCTGGGTGGATCGAAAATAGAGTCCTGCAAGCTTCTGAGGGTGACGTAGATAAAGATGTTACATGGTTGGCCAAAGGGCCTAGATTTACTGTAGGGACTTGGCAGGGGTATGACATCAACGGCTATTCATTTTACACAAGAACTCAGGACGAGAAGAGTACTATGCAATGTAGTGGAGTGACACTACTTGCTATTTCGGAGGATGCCAGGGCAGTAAGGGCACTCGACTCATATTACGGTGTTATTGAGGAAATATGGGAGCTCGATTATGTATTACTTAAGATTCCTCTGTTTCGATGCCAATGGGTCGAAATCCCTCGAGGTGTTAAAGTCGACAATTATGGGTTTACTCTCGTCGATCTCAGTAGAGTCGCACACAAAGATGATCCATTTATACTGGCTGAGCAAGCCACACAGGTGTTCTCATCGTTGACCCGGCCAACCCAAAGTTGCACGTTGTCCTTCACAGTAAGAGACGTATTGTTGGGGTCGAAGACGTTGTGGATGAAGAAGAGTACGATCAGTTCGACGAACTACCTCCATTTTTAGATGGAATCCTTCAATCTGTCCCTACCGAAGATATTGACGAAACAAGTTACCTGCGAGACGACCACAAAGAAGGATTATGGGTAGACAACCATTCTTGACTAATTTGCAATATGTAAGTGACGTATATTACTTGGATCTTTAATCGAAGAATTCTTCAAATCATTTTTCAAAAATTCTTTGGGAAAACATACGTGATGCATTGAGAATCATTTCTGCAAATTTTCATTTCAATTGGAGTATATACTTGATTTGAGCAATAATTGATTCTTTTCACAAATATATATGAAAACTGCAAATTTTCATTCCATGATTGGTCTTTACTGTTAATTTATTTTCAGAATTATTGGAAGTCATTTGCATGGGGTTTCAGGTGTCTTTACAAGTGCAAAATGATGTACTGAGACCCATCTGTAATTGTTCTCAGGAAATACCTTTAGATCTATTTTACAGTATTATACTATCGGTTTCAACCTCCAAACCGATATGAAATTAACATATACTATTGGTTTCTTGTCATAAAACCGATATTAAAATACAATGCAAAATGATGTACTGAGATCCTCTGTAATTCTTCTAAGGGAAATCTTTTAGGGTCAATAACATTGTATTTTACTATCGGTTATAACTGTGAAACCGATATGAAATTAAACTATACTATCAGTTTATCGTTCATAACCGATAGTGATTTACACTGTGTTATGAGCCCCTGTTCTTAGTTTACTATCGGTTTAGTGTTTACAACCGATAGTGATTTACACTGTGTTATGAGCCCTGTTTCTTAGTTTACTATCGCTTTGGTGTAATAAAACCGATAGTGAAAAGTTCCCATACTGAAAACCCTAACTTACTTGTTTTTACTATCGGTTTTGTGGTGATGAACCGATAGTAAATATTCATTTATTAGGTTATAACCTTGCACGATTTTCCCTCCAGTGGAACTGATCACATTCCAATTTCCAAATACTCGCGCGGAAAACCCTAGATTCGCCGACGTTCGCTTCTTCGCTCCTCTGCGCCACTGGTTCTCCACCGCCTCCGGCATTGCATTGCGCCACCGCCTCCGGCCACTCCACGATCGACTGTAAGTGTTCTTGACCAAATCGCTCGCGTGTATTGCTTAATTTTGTATGCAATGGTTCATATCCCGTTCAATGGATTACAAATATAAATCTAGAGTAAAATTCATGAACTACAAACTTGATAACTATGAGAATGACAGAATTGATGAAAATCACTAGCAATTTGTCATACAGTGTAGTTCACTATCGGTTTCTTATTCAGAACCGATAGTAAATATCTTAAACTGAATTTTCTGTTAATTATTTCCCATTTTCTAATTTTCATCTGAAATTTTGGTTCATTTACATTTTAACATACTTTATGTTCCTGCTGAGCAATTTTGGAAATTTTACTGAATTCAAACTTGATTACTATCGGTTTGACTTGGAAAACCGATAGGAAATAGTAGTGCCATCATAGTTTGCACTGCTAATTTGAATTTTCTGTGAATTACTTCCCATTTTCTAATGTTCATCTCAAATTTAGGTTCATTTTAATTTTAACAGACTTTATTTTCCAGCAGAGAGATTAGCATAGTTTGCACTGCTAATCTTTTAAATTTTCCAGAATACAAACCTTAGTACTATCGGTTTTCCTTTCAGAACCGATAGGAAATAGAGTATGTGTTAGTTTGCACTGCTCATTTGAATTTTCTGTGAATTACTTCCCATTTTCTAATGTTCATCTCAAATTTAGGTTCATTTAAATTTTAACAGACTTTATTTTCCTGCAGAGAGATTAGCATAGTTTGCACTGCTAATCTTTTAAATTTTTCTGAATACAAACCTTAGTACTATCGGTTTTCCTTTCAAAACTGATAGGAAATAGAGTATGTGTTAGTTTGCACTGCTCATCTGAATTTTCTGTGAATTACTTCCCATTTTCTAATGTTCATCTCAAATTTAGGTTCATTTAAATTTTAACAGACTTTATTTTCATGCAGAGAGATTAGCACAACAATTTTAGTTATGAACTTTGTCATGTACCTTTCTTCATATCAATTGATGGTTTGTTCATGGTATTTTAGGTAAAGCCATGTCGGCATCTTCCTCGGCTGATAGTAGTGATTCGGCGAGGGCGAACGTAGATGGCGCTGCCTCGTCCCAGCGCAAGAGGAAGGCGCGAGGCGCGACGATGTTGGGTCGTTTGGCCAAATGCGCGGATCTTTCCTGTGAGTTCAACCAGTTCGGGAGACCGATCGGGAAGAACGCCGGGCACTATGCTGCCTATGTTGGCTTGTTGGCGAAGGAAAGGGTAAAGATCACCGTCCAGAGCTGGAAGGACGTCAAGGCCGACGAGAGGGATAGGCTGTGGGCGGAAGTGAAGGTAAAATTAATCAAAATCACTGAACTCTTGAGTAATCACATTCCCTTGGTTTATCCTAGAGATTAGGTAAGTCCTACTTATATGCACCATTTGAAACAGGCCAAGTGGAACATCCCGGACGATGGTCCCAAGATAGCTTGCTTGAAGGACATGAACAACACGTGGAAAACCTTCAAGAGCGTCCTCGTCAGTACCTTCCTCGCTAAAGGCGAATCTCCATGCGAGAAGTACCCCTTCATAACGGAGGAGGTATGGGAGCAATTCGCCCAACAGAAGGGGACTCCTGAGTTCAAGGTATGAATGGTTCATTTGCTTGGTTACACCATTGTATGCAGTAAGCAGTGGTGCATTAATTTTCTTGTTTCTGGTACGAAGGCTCTCAGCGAAATGAACAGGGCAATCCAGAGGAGGAACGACCACCCACACCGGCTCGGCTCTCGCGGCTATGCGGGGAAGGAGGAGCAGTGGAAGAAGGCTGAAGACGAGGCGTCGCATTTCGTCGACTCCCCTGACCTACCACTCTCCGAGATCCGCGATCAGCGATGCAAGCGCTGGTGGCTGGCCAGAGGGATCGTGTCGGCCACGGGGACTGTGGCGTTCCCAAACCCCAGGGACGTCGAGGTCGTGTAGCGACTCGTAAGTTGGCTAACTATGATCACTAGTGTGCGCACAAGTTTGTATATATTTCTTCCTCACAATGGAGAGCTTTCAATGTAACAGATCTCTTGCTCGAAGGAGGCGACCGAGGGATTGTTCAGTCCCCTTAGGGAGAACGACATCGTTACCGGGGCTCTAGGGAACAAGGAGCATCCAGGGCGGACGCGAACCGTGGGGGCTGTGGTGCCATGGAAGGAAGGCTTCTCGGAGCCCGGGAAAAAGGCGAAGAAGGTTGGCAGCTGGAAGGAAAGGGAAGTGGAGCTATCTCAGAAGATACGGGCAGATGTGACTGCACAATTCGTGGACATGTTCGCTCAAATGAACGAGAAGTATGAACGCCTCAGCCGAGTTGTGCAGTCCAAGGGTTTAGATCCAGCTGCCGAGGTCGACGCTGCCAGGCCGAGTAGTGTTGGCTCGAAGGTTCACATGGATCCGGTGGACCTGATCGAGGTATTGCAACTCTTGAGCTATATATGCAGTTCGGCTGATGCCACTCCCGTTACGTTAGAATTGTTTCGCTAACCTGTTATAATTGTTGCAAATTGCAGAAGCCGGAGAGCTGTAGCCTATTGATCAACATCGGCGACAAACCTGTTGCGGTTGCAAACGGGGTCGTATACCAGTCTTGGGAGGATGTCCGGATCCACTGCGTACCTCTGTAGCCTGGATTCGCAAAGGTACAGGTGGACATGGCCCTCCCGGGCTACAGCTCTTTTCCGTTGCTCGTCCCAACGGATGAAATGCGGACAATTGGCAAGGCATTGGGCTCGTACATACAGTGGCCCAAGAAGGGTGTTAGACTACAGGAGGTAAACCCTAGCCATTCTAGCTTACAACTCAGTTAATATACTCAATTTGCAAAATCTAATTTAAGCGTTTGTACTTAAAGTGGACGATGGATACCAGCTCACTTCCTGAGGACACCACCCCCGCCACAACGCATGAGCGAACTCCTTCGGCCCCCATGCCTCCTCCGACGGCCTCAAACCCTTCGCCATCAAATGAGGCCGACGGCACCACACCCCAACCTTCGAAAGTATACACTCGCTCCCCGCCCAAAGGCAAGGGCAAGGCCAAAGGCAAGGCCAAACAAAGCCAGCCGGGTACGTTCAAGAACGGGTCCCCACTCGTGTCGGAGTACCTTCTGCGCAATATGGATCAAATAACCAGAAGTCTCCACGAGTGGTACCTGACCCGGTCTAGGCGCCACATCAACTTCTTGGTTCACTTTAGGCCAGCCCATTTTCACCGTGAGCCCGGGAGCATATCGGTGGCCCACGAGGATTTGTTCGACCTCCTCAACTGGTGGGAGCTTGATATGTCCATCATACGGACTGGAGTCCTGTGAGTTTGCTGTTGTCTGAAGTTATCACAGTTCGTTTCATAAATCTAATCACTTTTTGTATGCACTACTTACTAATGTCTACTTTGCATCCAGGTGCATGTATAGGCTGGCGTCGATGAGGGCATGTGACAAGGTGGGTTTCCTCGACCCAGAGAAAATAAGCCTCACGATGCTAGAGCACGACCAAGCACATGCGGAGGAATACATATCAAGGGCACTACTAGCGCAGCAGGACCGAGAGTTCATCCTTGCGCCGTACCACCAAAGGTTAGTGCATTTCCTACTAATTTAACTCATTCTTGTATGTTACGCCTAACATATGTATGAAACGGTTCGCTTATATATGCAATGTAGGGGCCACTGGGTCCTCGCCGTCATTTGCCCATGGATGAATGAGGTCTATTACCTCGATTCGATGAGCGATAAGGTGGCGCATGTTTTCACCCTCACATGGCACATAGACGCGTAAGTAACATAGTTGTCTTAAATTTTTCTCTGACTAGCTAATTAATGATAACATATTAATCGGCAATGCTAAATTAAATACAGGGCTTTCAAAAATTATGCTAGTGCTGGAGGGAGGCATGACGCGTCGAAGGGCACAACAATTTCTTGGAAAGAATATGAGGTAATTAATACGGATGGAAGTACTCATGATGAGTCTTTTAATTTAAGCTTAATTAGTTCTTTCGAGTTAATGTGGGTTTATGTCTTTGCATATGCAATTTTTCCAGTGCCATCAGCAGCCACAATCGTGGGAATGTGGCTTCTATGTCATGAGATTCATGTATGACCTGATCAGGAGAAACTTTGCCCAATTCCCTAAGGTAACCATTTTTCCTGACTCAAAGTCGAACTTTAATTGCATGTGACGTACGATCCTAACTTCATACACGCATATATGCAGAGCGCCATGTTGAAAGAGCAATATGAGTTGCCTCAATTGAAGGAGCTGCGAACAATTTGGGCTCAATATGTCATGGAAGAAGTGGCTATCAACGATCGATAGTAACTGACTTGTGTTGATTGCTGTATTTGTGAATATATATTGAATGTGTTGATTGCTGTATTTGTGAATAAACTCAATATGTGAATAGATTCATTGATGTATTTGTGAATAAACTCGATCAATATGTGCATAAATTCAATTTGTCCAATTTGTGAACAATATGTGAATATGTGAATATTGCTGAATTAGTGTATTTGTGAACAAATTGATCAATATGTGAATATTGCTGAATATTTGTAAATATTGGTGTATTTGTGAATGATCCAATGTATCTCTGTATAGCTGTATGTACATGTGCATGATTCCAGTACTAACCGTGCCAGTACATAACCGATAGGAAAAACTAATATTACTATCGGTTATATACTACAACCGATATAATAAATATTACATTACTATCGGTTCATATGCAACAACCGATAGAATAAAGTTTTCAGTACTAAACGTGTCTACAAATTACTATCGGTTATATACTACAACCGATAGAATAAATATTACAGTACTATCGGTTCATATGCAGAAACCGATAGAATAAAGTTTTCAGTACTAAACGTGTCTACAAAATACTATCGGTTATATAATATAACCGATAGAATAAAGTTTCCCGTACTAACTGTTTCCAGACAATACTATCGGTTTAGATAATACCCGATAGAAAAAAACATTAACATTACTATCGGTTTAGATCCTAGCTGATAGAAAAAGCCTAAACAATACTATCGGTTTATATACGAGCCGATAGAAAAAATGTATATAATACTATCGGTTTAAATTTGAGCCGATAGAAGAAATAGTCGATAGCGATTAGTGAACGTTGGGAATGTAGATGTTTTACTAACGGTTTTTGAACCGATAGAAGTGTTCTGCTACTCTACTATCGTGCCGACCACTATTGGTAAGAGAATCGATAGTAGAGTGGATTTTTAACCGATAGTGAAAAGCATTTCTGTAGTAGTGAGAGTCAATAGGATGATGAGATGCACATTTGAGTATTGGATACCGCATCTTGAGAACACCAATAATTCGCTCAATGTGATTACGAAGCTGTCCGTGTCTTAAGTTGAACAATTCTTTTGCATTTCGCGGCCTCTGATTGCTTCTACCTTGCTCTTGCAAATGGTACCTAACATTGCGATATGGAGCAATAAATTAGGTGTATTTGCATATCCAACGTCAACTAAATAAAACTTTCCTTCCGACACATAAAAACCATTGCCAAGAGCATGCTGTAAAACTCGGGCATCCGAAGCTGAACCTTCCCAACCTGCACTAACATGCACAAATTGACAGTTGAAGTCACATGCAACCATGACATTCTGTGACAATGTTCCCTTTCTATTGCGGTATGGATCTTGACTTTCTGGATCTATGGTAATTGGAACATGTGTCCCATCAATTGCCCCAATACAATCCTACAAAATATTGGTATGATTAGAATAAATAAATAATATTTTTAAAATACGATGCTTTCGTATTTGTGTAAATACCTTAAAGTACGGCATAAATTTTGGATTGCTAGCAATATTGAAAGGAGTGTTCACAGTTGGTAATTGTATCATGCTTCCAGATATTTGGATTAAAGCACTCAATACTGCTCCAAAATAGCGACTGATTGTCTCACCACTATGTTGGAAACGCTCTTGAATGGTACGATTGCTTGCATTTTTTGAAATACCATATAGAAATATAGTAACCTGCTCTTCGACAGCAACATTTCTTGTATTTTTTAGAAGATTCTTTTCCCGAAAAAATTCGACCAAACAATGAAATGTATGCTTTTCCAAATGAAAATCCCATCTACAGCATGCTTCATGTCCCTCCAGAACTTCAGATACATACTTCTCTCCTGTAAGGATAGAAGTATGTATACGGGTAGACTTGTGTGAATGCCTTCCTCCATCGAAATAACGACTGATGAGAGCGAATTCTTCATCATCTTGTTGTTTTCGCCTCAAGAAATTACCCCACATTGTAAGAAAAATTGGTTATGAATAGTTGTGTAGGTATGTATGAAATGGTATGGTGATTTCATGCCACTATATATAGACAAACAATCATAACGGCTAATTTTCTATAACGGCTAGTTTCTTATAACGGCTTTTTTCTTACAACGGCTAGTTTCCAATAGCCTGGCATTAATTAATCTCATAACGGCTAGTTTTTTTTTAAAAATATGGTCTTCAAATACTGTTGAAAAAACCATGGCTTTTTAAATACTATGTCGTATTGTATAAAATTGTTCAATATAATTTGTCTAATATATAATTATTTGAATAAAATATTACATTAAAAACTATGATATCCAAACACTTGTAGAACTTATCCAACGGCTAGTTTTTTAAAACTCATAACAACTAGTTCATTTAAACATCAAACTGAAAACTTTGAAAAAAACTGTGTATCCAAACACCTTAAAAAATTATAGTTTTCTCAAAAACTGTGGTTTTGAAATACTATAGAATACTGTGGTTTTGATTGCATAGTGTAACACCCCTGTTTTTGCCAGACCCTAAAATAGCCAAAATCCACATCCGGACCCCAAAACCTAATCTGCTTCAGCCATTCCCTTCTAAATGCTGTTCAGAACATTTTTCCCTTCGGGACCATCTCCAAAATCTCACCCTAAAGCTGAGTTTCAAGCCTTGCTATTTTAAAACCCTAATTACCCTAAACTGTTTTCCCCAATTTTGTCGAAACCCTTCAGATCTTGCCCGATCTTACCAAACTTTGGCCAGATAAGTTCTACTAATCTTTTGCAACTTAGCTGCGAAATCAGATTTTAGATCGGACCCTCAGATCTCCAAATTTGCAAACAGGCCCAAGTCCTATTCAAATTATCCTCACAGAACAGCCCCTGGAATAAGTTTCAGAAATTGCAGAACAGCCCAAATGTTATTTTCGAGTCCTTTCGGCCAGCGCCTGGTCGTTGCCACGACCAGTGCCCGAGCCACCGTTGCCGCGCCGCGTTCTCGCCGCGTTTGCTCGCCGCCGGCCACCGTTCTTGTCACCTGTGTTGTGAGCAACCAAACCACCTCCCGCGCACGTGCCAGTGCCGTGGCATCGCCTTGCCCAGCGGTTAAACGGCCGCGCTCCCGAGCCTCGTTTTCGCGCGCGCTCCCGTTGCCGTGGCAGTTGCATGGCGTTACGTGTCATTGCCGGAGCTACATTGTCGCCTCCGCATCTGCGCCATCACTGGTGAAGTCCCAAGGCAACTGGCAAAGCTGCAGCACTGCCTGAAGCGCGATCACGTCGCCGTCGCCGTCGTTGCGCCTGCGCCCGACAATTTTCTCCCCGGCGCAAGCAACCGCTGTCGCGTTTCCCTCGCAAGCTCCGTCCCCGTGCCTATTTAAACCCCCTCGACGTTGTGAAGAAGCACAAGCTCAGGACTTAGCCAAAATTCCAGCTTCTCGCCGTTTTCGCTTTCTTCTCCGGCGAGCCAGTGAGAGAGCTCACGGTGCCAGCCCTTTCCACAGCCCCTCTCTTCAATCCAGGTTCACCAGTGAGTTCCCCTCGTTCCCCTCTCTGTGTCATAGCAACCAATTGCACTAGATCGATCCCCATCGCCGGTGATCGCCGGATTCCCGATTTGCCCTGTTCCCCCAATGCCACTCGATTCAGCCCAAATTAACCCTCAATCCTGTAGAAGAAGTTGATCAGTAAGCCTAGTAGAGCAAGCCTGTAGAACCAGAATCCCCAATAAAGCTCAAATCGAAGAAATCCCAAATTTGAACCTCGGCCGTTCGCCGGACTTCGGCGCCAAGCTTCTCCGGCCAATATCCAATGAAATTAACCTCCCCAGTAGCTTTGTTGTGCCCTAGAGACCATCGCCAAGCTTGGAATTGAGCTCTTTCGCCCTGTATCGAAAATACCCAAGCTCCAGTGTCGTCTTCTCCAGCGCCGGTCGCCGGAATTTGTTCCCGACCGATCCAGCGCCTGAAACCTTGTCCCTTAGATAGATTCCAGTACCCTGAGCAATATTGTCCACTAGCTCGACACCTGGATCTGCCTAGATTGTGAGTTATGCCTATGCCAAGATTACTGTCCAGTAGCTCAGTTCATGTCCAGGCCACCGTGGTTCATCGCCGGATTTGGCCACCCTCCGGCCACTTTCAGCCCTTGTGCCTGTTGAGTATATTGTTCCTGTTAGTAAGGCCTACCTCCCAGACAAAGTGGTGCATCATTTGGAGCCCTGGATCAAAAGTTAAGCCATGCCCTAGTTTCTGGCCATGTCCAGCACCATGTCAGTGCATGTCAGCCACTGGCATTAGCCTTGTTTGACCCCTTCTGGTTGAGCAATTGAAATGCCACCTTGTCCTTTAGATTCCTGGAGTTGAGATCTACAACTTTCTCTACTGTCACTTCTCCAGAAAACCATCCTAAGACTAGTTTCCAGTTATGTCAAAGCCATGAACTGAATGTCGACCCCTCGACGTTCAATCCTTTTTAGCCGTTTCTTCGACCAGAACCCTTGTGACCTTGCCCTAACTTTTTCCCCTGCATGCATGACTTATTTACTTAATACTTTCTATAGAAACTATTTTCAGTATGCTTATGTGGTATGTGTTTGTGTGTTATTTGTTTGCCGCAGAGTCAGAAGCGGAAGGAGCGGAAGAAGTCTTTGAAGAGCCGTCTGAGTTTTTAGACCCAACATTGCAAGGCAAGCCTCATTCCTTTGATCATATCTCACCCAATATTTTCATATGAAGTATATTCACTGTTTCCTACTATGCATGCTTAGTTGAAATACAAGTTATGTTTGAATGACATGAGTAGATATTCCCTAATGAATCATGAAACCCCTTTTTGTTATTGAACCTTCTTATATATGCTTTTGTCACCCTAGGACTCATATACTGAATATCCACATTAAACTTGAAATGGTCAAATACATGAGAAGTTATAATGAAAACCGTTTTGTCAAGAAAACTGATAAAAGGGATCAGTAGTGAGGATTGGATTGTATGGAGAGGGTGCGGTGCGCACCAGGGTATGTGAATGTTCCTCACTATTGGTTCATAAGGACAAGAACCTTGTGCTGTGTCTCTATACGAATTGTAAACGTACCAACCACTTGCCTGGTATGGGACAGGCACAACTCAGTAGCTTTTTGGTATTAGCAGTTCCCTGCATGGTTTGACGATCTGGTTTCTCGCGTGGAAACTGGAAGGCCAAGGTTCGGCCATGAGTGATGTGAGTCAGAAAAATGATGAGAGAAAAAGGCGTAAATGAAGGAAGGCGCCCTAGACCTGATTAAGCCGTGAGCGGCTGTAATCTTAAATGGTCGTATGTCTCGCGTGGACATAGACCAAGGCTATGTGTCCTGAGGGAACATAGACCAGAGAGGCTAGGAAGTAAGGCAGTGGGGAAGACCCACAACGGTACTTGAGACTTAATTGTCTATTTACCGGGCAGGGATACTGTTAATACTGAACTGTAAAGCGTTGTGTGATCTCGGCCTTGTCACATGTGTATAAGTCACATGAAGCTGATCCGACTTGAAAGCCGAGTGAACCAGTGGATTTAAAAAGAGGTACACCTTTGCAAAGTGTAAAAGAAGTATCAGATACTCTGTACTCCCAGGTTCAGGAGTCTTTTCGTAGTGGATGTTATCCATGGGTTATAGCACAAGTAATATTTTGGAATGTTTTCATAATGCGGTTAACAAAGTAGTGACTCATGGGAGACCACTACATCTAATGTTTTTATTGAAAACCTGTTTAATGTTTAAAGTACTGTTTTCATGACAAAGTACTGTTTCGTTAAACAAATAACTTGGAAATCTATATATCTCTATCCATATGAAACTAAAACCCTTGAATCATATGTTTTACCCTCATATAAGTACAATTACTATAATCCCCGGAATGAGTGTTGCTGAGCACCAAGTGCTCACCCTTGCATTTACTTCCAACTGTAGAAGAGGGATTCGAGGATCCCGATTCCTTCAGTTATGAGTTCCCGGCAGAAGATGGAAGTGCCCCGGACGAGCCCACGTTCTAGAAGGATTGCGCACCAAGTCAAGTCAGATGTGGGAAGAGCCACTTCAACCTCGCTGCGGATGGAAGTCAAGCTTTTTGTCGTTGCTTTGTGCTTTATGCTGTGTGTTCGGTAGTTAGATACCGACTCTGGTTCTGATAAACTTGTTATTTTCTTAGCAACTCTACTTAGCGCCATTTTCGGTGCTTTGGCTATGTAATATTGGCCATGTTGGCCTGATACTTGCTT
Organism: Pharus latifolius; assembly: GCA_019359835.1. Classification (NCBI taxonomy): domain Eukaryota; kingdom Viridiplantae; phylum Streptophyta; class Magnoliopsida; order Poales; family Poaceae; genus Pharus; species Pharus latifolius. The sequence continues at coordinate 68,791,479 of CM033324.1, forward strand.
AATGATATTACTATGCTTGTGTGGTTTGGAGCTCATGTGTCATCCTGCTGTGTGTAACCTACCTGGGCGGTTACCAAGGTGATCCTCAAATGGGGGTCTCACACATAGCAATTCCAAAGCCATGGTTTTCAAATCCTGTGGTTTTCAAATGCTGCGTTTCCAAACGGGGCCTTAGAATGCTGATTCCAATTCACTATTTAATACCCTTTAGGTAGACTTGCTCTTGTTTTGGTTTCTTAAATAGATTTGACTTTTTCTTGACTCTTAACACATGCCTTTTATAATAATCAAATCATCAATTGAAAAGGACATGGATATCCCTAGCACTAATAGCATTAGCGCTTGACCAATGGAATATACATGACTGTCGACAATTAGAACTCTGGGTCCCTCTGTTGATCTTATGCAAAGAAGAGTGTTAGAAAGAATGGGGTCAATCAGACAAGTCATCAAGATGTTCAAAGTATCTATGAATCTAAGATACAAGAAAGAGTTATCCAGATTCAGGCCCTCTTAGAAGAATAACGACCCTACGTCTTGTGTCTTTGACTATGTGGGAAAAAGAATTACATAGAGGTTATTACAGAGTGTGTAATCTAGCTAATCATATCTTTACTAAGCCTAATCTTCTCTTTGTAGTCGATCGTGTTGGATCTAGGTAGATCTTAGTATCTAGGTTTTGATGATTAATGACGTTTTGGATAAATCCATGATGATTAAAGTTAAATCTAAAGATATTAGATTTGATGATTAAATGACAATTTAGATAAATCCTGATTTAGCACAAGTAAATTGAATTGATTATCGGTAAATCTTGAATTGGATGTTTTTCCCGATTGCGGGTTTGATGTTGATGCATATATAGAGGCTGAGCTCGGTGGTTGCATCAAGTTTGTGCTAATTGATTGATCAAGATGTTATATGTTAAATCTTGAGGTTGATGACTTCAGTTGTGGATTTGATATCGATGCACATGTTGAGGGAGAGCTCAGGATGATTAGTTATCCATGTTTGTGCAAAAGGTTGATGACTCCGTGTTCTGGATTTGATATCTCTATGTATGATTGAGAGAGAGCTCATGATATTAGTCATCCATATTGATTGATATCATAGCTTGAGTAGTATGGATCGTGTGCGCATTTCTTGTATCATATATGGATCTATATGATTGTGAGATTCATCCATTACTCATTTGTTGTTCATTGAAAGTGGTTTTGTCATTTCACCGAAGAAAGAAATTGTTGAGTAAACTCTTGTGTGGAGTGATTTATCTGGTGGTGATTAATGACGAACTGCAAATGAGACTAACGTTTGCGCATTGAGCCTCAGAATGGTTGCAGGATGAAAACAAGCAAGGGCGTGAAGAGGATGAAGACGATATGAGACATCCCGAGCAAGGTCAAGCTTAGCGAGGACGAGCTTTGCGAAGATAGGCGTCGAGATGTCGAGCTTCGCGTGGTCAAGCTTAAAGAGATCGAGCTTTGCGATGACGAGCGTCGAGCGATCGAGCTTTGTGAGGTCAAACTCCACCTAAGGTAAAATCCAAGATTAAGGATTGTTTTCTTAGGGTTTTACCGGTCTCGGTGTTTGGAGACAGACCGGGTTGATAGGTTTCTTTTTACTAGTTTGATCGTACTATTAAGAGGGGTCGGAAACTAGTAGCTTGAATCTATCTAGTGCGGAAGCTCAGATGCATTCATATCATCTTGCACTAGTGTCTTGCATTGCTAGTGAGTCTAAGTGTAGTTCATGTGCATTAGATTAAATGTTTTGAAAACTGCACTTAGTCATGATCGCCAGCTGTTTAAATTGGTTTATTTATCTAGAGCTGGTCGTGGTCGTATTTGCATATTCTGATCATATCAGTGTTGATACGTGGTCGTGGTCGTGTCGTTTGTTTGCCGGCTTTCTGTTTAGGGTTTGGGCGTGGTCGTAGGAGTTTGGACTGGTCGTACTAGTCTTCGACTCGCTTGCGTACGCTCGACCAAACCCTATCGACCACCTATTTTCGATCGGATGTCAAGACCTGTGTGGTCGTGGTCGTTGCTAAGTGACACAAATCACATCCGCGAGAAAACGGCAAATCCGTATGTGCAAATACTCTAAAATTACACTTGAGATGATTTTTGGATTGGATATTTTGACAGCAGGAAAGTTTCTGAGTTTTCTAGAAGTTTCTAGACCTTTTTTAGGTCTTCCTCTTGTTGACAAAATTGTAGAGCTCTGAGTTATCTTTCTAACAAGCCAAAAATCACCTCAATCGGATCTCTAGATCAAAAGTTATACTTATTTTACTGTCAGTGTGCAGTGGCCGGACAAATACATCCGTCCGGGGCCATCTGTCCGAAGTGGCCGGACTTTGTCCGAAATGACCGGACATTGTCCGGCCTGTACAAATTTTTTGAGCCGAAAAATGAAAAAGGACAAATGCATCCGTCCGGAGCTATCTGTCCGAAGTGGCCGGACTTTGTCCGAAGTGACCGGACATTGTCCGGCCTGTACAAGTTTTTTTGAGCGGAGGGTTAACAGAGACATATCCATTTGTCCGGGCTTTTTTGTCTGGACAAATAGTATCCGTCTGGCCTTCACAAATTTCTCCCAACGGTCACTGACACGTTTGCAACAGCTGAAATGTTTGTATTGGCCGGACAGTGTCTAAAGTGACCGGACAATGTCCGGCCTGTACAACTTTTGGCCCGGTTTCTTGCAAACGGCTAGTTTTTCGTTGAGGCTATAAATACTTCGTGTTTGGCTTCATTTTTGCGTGCTCAAAGAGTTCATTCTTCAGCTGAAAACCTAGCCAACTGATTTGCATTTGAGTTATTGCATTTAGAGACTAGAATTGAGCCCAAATCTTGAGTAGATTTGAGAGAGAGTTTGAGGGAGATTGTGTGAGTGTTTAGTGCACTTCATCTCCATTAGATTGCTAGTGCTAGAGTGTTGAGCATATCATTTGCATCATTGAGCTTCTAGCACGTGGTTGATTCAAGTGAAAGCGCATCCGGCTTGTTACTCTTGGCGATCGCCTTCGCCTAGACAGTGCCGGAGGAGAGCCGAGATCTCTCCAATTGAAGTTTGTCGGAGAGGCCGGCAAAAGATTGTGAAATGTGTGGTGCTCGCCTATCCGGTGTGGAGAAGGAGCAACCCTAGTGAGATATCCTTCGTGGATATAGAAGCGAGGCTCCGAGCGAGCGCTTCAACGAGGAGTAGGGGAGACCAGGCGAGTCTCCGAGACCTCGGTAAAAATATTGTATCAATTGCGTAATTCTTATTTGCTTTATATTCATCTTGACACAATTGCTTATATCACTATTGTTGCATGTATTGTTAAATATTTCATATGGTTGAATGCAACTAGTTGATTGAATTGTTTTAAGCCTCATTGTATAATTTAGGTCTCTCAATTATTCTTTAAAATTGCTTAATTGAAAAGAAATTTTAAAGGCCTCCTAATCACCCCCCTCTAGTCGGCATCCTTGATCCTACAGATCGTCCCTCCTCTGATTCTTCCCTTGAAGGCCTTCTTAGACTTGCCGAAGAGGTCGTCAGTTATCCTCCTGAAGGCACGCCCCACGATCTCTCTTAACCGCCCCGAAGTGGCAGCTGTGAGGTCATGGGTGCATGGTAGTTGTCGTAGATTTTGGGTACGTGGCTGTTTGACGGTCTTAGCTCAGTCGTCGTGGAACTGCCTTACCATCTTAATCTTCTTTGATGGTTACCTTGTCAGGGACTTATGATTATCTCAGGATTAATCATAAGGATCATGGTGAGGCAATGATAGAGGGTGGTCACGTGCTGCTGCGACCACGATAATGAGATCAGTCCTTGTATTTGCGACAGAGGATGGTCATAGGGACTATCTATGCGATCATACTGTTCTTGGATACAACATGAGACATGGGTTTTATGATAATAAGTGTCTTAAATTTGCGCGAAATAAGTATGATTTTTGAGTTATATCCAGAATGCCCTTGGATTACCCAATGTTCTTTCTTCTGGCCCTTGGCGACCATAGGGAGGACCTACGGCCATGGCTTTGGGCAACCATGGGAGCCTAAAAATCAGCTAACAATCCTCGTCAGCTAGCCCCCAAATTTGAAGTGACAAAGACCCACTTTAATGGTGTGTCACTTCGAATTCTTAACAATGTTTCGTTGCTTCAAATTCCCACATCGTGTTATGTTGGTGAAGTGGCCTCTACTATACTTTGCAAACTCAGACATCACCACAGCCCAACATTGGACTTGAGGCCAGCGGTGGAAAGCATTGTGTTTGACAGCGAGGATCAACTGGACACGACCAGGGCCGAGGTTGAGGTTCTTGTAGAAAAATTATTATATGACATCGGCCTTCATTGATGTACTGTTGTTTATTGTACCTTTTGAGAGGTTAACGATCAATATGCAATGATTTTTCTTTAGTTATTGTACCTTGCAAATACACATGATTAGTAGGATTAACAAAAACTATTTAAATGCTTACACGTAAAACTAAATGTTACAATTATATTCCCCTAGCCCCTTCCTGCGATCGATGATACTGGAGACATAGTGTTACGATCGCAGGACTTGAATAGCTGAAATGATTGTGAACTAGATGTCATCGAATGATTGACTTGAGAACACGTTTATATAAAGTCATAAGTTTATTGCTAACTGACAGCCACTCGAATGATCAGAACATGCTAGTAAGTTTCTTAGGCATTGAGAAACGGCTTATAAAGAAATGTCTTATTAATATGCGACCATATGATCGGCTAGCGAATCCGTTTAATCATTATAGTAAGGTGCTTAGAGCGATCATCCCTCGGGTGTAAACCGAAGGGAAAATGGGAATGTAACCGTAACATGAAATGAAAAAAATATTGACAATGGAAAAGAGAAGGGGAGACTTACATGTAAAACTTGAGCAGTTGGTCGATGTTCCAGGTATTGGACAGAACTCTGCCATCTTCCATAGCTAATCGAGCCGATCCAAGTCGCGGCATTGAGACCACAGTGTAGGGACCTTCCCACTGGGGGGAGAATTTATTGCGATTAGACTGATTTTGGATCTTTCTCAAAACTAAGTCTCCCATGTGAAGGCTATATGGTCGCACCCGTTTGCTGTGATATTTATGCAAGGCTTGTAAATACGCTGAAGACCTAAACAATGTTTGATTGCGCTTTTCTTCCAAAAAGGGCGAGTTCATCTTCGCATGTTTCGATTGAGTTTGTAGTATCAAAGTTTGTCACGTGAGGGGAGCCAAGTTGTATTTCACTTGGCAGCATGGCTTCGACACCAAAAACCAGTTGAAAAGGCGTGTCGCCCGTGTCTCTACTTGGTGTGGTACGAAGTGCCCATAGAACGGAGTAGAGTTTGTCTACCCAAGTCCCTGAGCGTATCGTAAGGCAGTCGAACACCCGTTTCTTAAACCCTTGAATGATTTGCCCATTGGCACGTTCAACTCTCCGTTGCTTTGCGAATGGGCAACGGAGAGGCGAAACAAACTGTGGTACCAATATTGTCGCAATAGTCGAGCAAAAGACCGCTAACGAATTGGGAACCATTGCTTGTAATGAGGTGATTTGAGACGCCAAATCGTGTCACAATGTTCTTGTGAAAGAACTTTTGCGCTGCATCGGCGGTAATGGTTCGGATTGGTTCAGTCTCGATCCATTTGGTGAATGTGTCAATGGCTACAAATAGGAATTTGTATTCATTGATTGCTTGGGGCATTGGCCCCAGAATATCTATCCCACATACGGTGAATGGCCATGTTAAAGGGATAGTTTGTAATGCATATGCCGGCTGATGAGTTTGCCGAGAATGAAATTGACACTGGGGACATGTCTTGACCAAGTGCCTAGCATCATTTAGTGTCATAGGCCAGTAATACCCTTGTTAAAAAACCTTTCCGACCAGCGTTCTGTAAGATGCATGCGCGCCACACATGCCTTCGTGAATATCTCTCAGAAGGGATTTGCCTTCTTGCTAAGGTATGCAACGCATGAGTACTCCTTGCGTGCTCTTTTTGTACATGGTTCCTTCGACCAGTTTGTGCATGCGTGCTTTTCTAACTAACCGATCAGTGTCTGTTTTGTCTTCGAGCAAGATCCCATGCGCAAGATAGATTCTCAATGGTCTGATCCAGTCTGCTTCTTGCTCGAAGGCGGCGACGTTAGTCATCGCCTTGGTCGTCTAGGTGATTGAGGGATATTTTAAGTATTCGACGAACACTCCTGCTGGAGCGGATGCGCGTGAGGACTCAAGTTTTGATAACTGGTTGGCGAGAGTATTTTCTCTTCTCGAAACGAATTGGACTTCGAAATTTCTGAAGTATTTTTCCAATTTCCTCACCTCGCCCAAGTAACGAGCCATTGTCTCGTCAGAGGTGTTGTACTCCTTGTTTACCTAGTTTACGACTAGTTGTGAGTCTCCTCTCACCACTAGCTGATGGACACTTAAGGGATTTGGCTACTCGAAACTGACCTTCATACTCTGCTGCATTGTTAGTCGCAACAAAATGGAGTTGTATGACGTACTGGAGTTGGTCGCCCTGGGGTGTGATTAAGACCACTCCAGCCCCCGAGATAATTCAAGATAACAAATGATCAATCAACTGTCCAGAATACGACTTGCTAATTTGGACCACACAAGAAGGGTCTCAAAATGAAACAAGGCAGACAGAGGATCAAAGCAATCTCAACAGCCAGACGCATCAAAAGATTTCAATTCTTAGCTCATGCATCATACAACAATTTTATCTGCCAAAAACAAGATCCAAATAGGGAGAGAATTGAAATAGAAACTTCAACCTCCCACCAACTCAGAGCAAAGCCAACAAATCATATAATCAATTTTATTTCATCACTAGCTCTATTTCAGGCAGCAATCACAGAATGCACAAGCATAGTTAGTAGCCAAAACACAGATTCTTGACACCAAAGTCTACACAGTTTTAAATTTTGCAATCAAATTAACTAAGAGCTTTAGTTCCATACAAGAAGAAACCCAGTTTACTGCAAATGCAATTGAAACTATCTGGTTCATCCAATATTCAGGTTGGTTCTTTATAGTCATCATAGGAAAGAAATTCAGAGAGGGAGTAATGAAATTGAGAGAGAGGAAGGGTCACTGGAGCTTGATGTTAATTTTGCAGAAGCCGTCGGTGAGGTCGAAGCTGAAGTGGAGGTGGTCGTCGCAGTGGTCGAAGCAGCGCTAGTCATCGTCGCCGTTGTCGATGAGGAGGGAGCTCATCGTAGGCGTGGTCAATGGGGATGCGACCGTGGAGGCACTGGGACCCGACGGCGTCGTTCGGCTCGGATCCGAGCGGATGAGGCTCAGATCGGCGGAGCAGTGGCGTCGGTGGCGATGAAGCACGGTGCGGCGGCGAGGCAGGCGGCGGCGAAGTGCGGGGCGACGGGTGGAGCGGCGCGGTGGTGGTGGTGGTGTTGTGTAAATCTAGGCGACGTGATGCAGGATCGGCGAGATGGCGGTGGCGGCGCGCACGGGGCAGAGGTGGAGAGACGGCGTGGCGCGTGGATCTGGGCGGTGGTGCGATGAGTGGAGAGAGGCGGTGCGGTGGCGATGGCAGATCTGGCGGCGGCGCGGTGGAGCGGCCCAGCGCGCGGCGAGATAGAGGCAAATGACGCATTGGATCATTATGGGGAGGTGGATTATCGTCTCCCCCAATGAGCCCACTTCCCTGTTGTGGCCATAGTTGGAAGTTGATAACATTTTGTCCGCCCCGAGCCTGATTCGGGTTTTGAACAAATGTTATCATGGCTTGAAGATTCAGTCTCCATGAACTCAACTCCTTGATGATTAGAATCATCTCAGGTTAGTGATTATTCACACGTTATCTTGGTTGTCTGGTGATCAGAATCAATAGTAATTGGCAGGAATTGGTTAACATCGGAATCAGATTTGACATTGAAAATGACATCGCCCTCGTCATCGAAGTCAAGGGAGAATTCATTTTTGAGACTGTCGCAATCTAAATTGAAGTCATTTTCCTCATTGTAACAAGGAGATAACCTCATCATTTTCGTCCCCACGATCAACGCCAACTATCAACGATCAAGAGATCTGACTGTTGAACTTACGAAAAAGAATCAACAAAGCGTGTTGGAACCATGAGAGGGGGCACAAAAAATTTTTGTACATATTCAGACTCTCAAAAATAAGTAATAACCCTACGTCCTGTGTGATTGTATTCAATCTCCTTGTTCATGTTGTATAAGTCGTCTGTTGTCTCTTACATTTACAAAAAATATAGTATTTATATACATGGAAATTGTTTAGTTTGAGGTAGTTATTGTCTACTATCTCCACTACTCGTGGTTATCACAGCGGTTTTTGAGGATCGTGCTTCAAACTACCTAATGCGAAATGATGTGGCTTGAGCAAATAGGCCTCCGATCAGTGGACCTTCGACCAATTTTATGGTTTTCTAGTTGAGGTCGAAGCGCTGCTTGGTCACGACTAGCTGGTTGTGGTCGCTAGCAAGGTGTTTGTGGACATTTGCTCGACCACTCCCTGGTCGAACAAACTTGACCAAGATAGACTATAGTCTTTTTATGACTTGATTAATTTCAAATGATTAATCATCGTCAACTTTCACCAGATGTCCTTTGGCAACAACCGAGAACAATTTTGCCCACTAGATATATGATGGAGCATAGGATGTCCAGAGAAAATAAATTGAAGGATATATGATGGAGCATAGGATGTCCAGAGAAAATAAATTGAAGAAAACTTCCACTGGACGTCCTCCATGAAGTTGGAGCTGAAAAAGAGTACCGGACGTCAAGTGACCCGAAAAACATTTTTACCAGCAAGGTTGGGAGCTAAAAACAGATTTCAGATTCTAATGGATATGTGTATGCGTGCATTTGATGTCTTTGGTGGAGAGTAAATTTTAAATTCTAACACCAACATATTATGGTAAATATCGTGTTGCAAATACATGATTATTTTCAGAATATAAATTGGCAGTACCTAGGTTCAATCCCCCAGTCTATTATATTTCTACACTTCTAGATAAAAATTGTAGCTAACTGATAATAAAAAAAAGCTAATATATAGGACTTGGTTGTGCTTATGGGCTTGGTTGTGCATATGGGCTAACTAATTAAGTTGGTGTAGCATTGGTCACTGGTTAATTGACTCTAGTTATATAAAAGTTGGCAAATTCTTAAAAATGCACCATTTGGATCTTCTTGTTTTCTTTATTTTTTTGACCCTCAAAGTAATTTGTGTGTCTGCTCCCACCTGACGCCTGAGTATATAAATATTTGATAAGCACTGTAATTTGATGAATTATTTTGCTGTTCTCACACATATTTGGATCACCAATACATATAATGATAGATGAACACATAAAAAAGATAGAGAAAAAATAGAGAGAAAATAGATGCTATTTTTTTTATTAGACTGAATCTCTTTTTACACAATACATCAACATATATAGGGAATATATAGAACAATTCTAGGGGTATATAGTTAGAAAAATCCTATGAATATATAGATAGGACAATTCTATGGGTATTTTGCTAATGACCACATAAAGATATTCATAACACTCTCTTGGACATTGCCACGTCATACATATATCTCGTTAAAAACTTCACTGAAAAATCCAGTAGAAAAAAATGGTCGGAGAAAAAACTACATAACATGCTATTGTTGTGTGTTGCCTATACTACCTCATTAAAAAAATTAATTAAAAAAACCCAATGGGTAACAAAACTTAATTAACAAAAAAGAGTAAAATATTGATCTTCAAGATTTGAACTTTGAGATCTAAACTATAAAAAAATTGAGTTGTAAAATTTGGATAAAAATCTTCAAGGTCTAACTACTCATATTTATTTATTAACATTTACTCCCTTTAAAGATAATAGTCTTCACATTCCACGCATTCCAATAACATGAACATATTCCTTAAATATGGATGTAGGTAGAGAATTTGTGAACAAATTTGTCAAATTTTCATTAGAGTAAGTTTTTTTGCATAATTATTTGACCACACTTCAGGAGTTTATGAGGATAAAAAAATTGGATTAGTATGTTTTGTTAAGTTGTCCTTGATATATTTATTATTTATTTGTGCAACACAATCAACATTGTCCTTTTATAAGATAGTAGGGGTAATATTAAGTGTTGCAATACCACAAGATTGTTGAATGTGTTGTAACAAAGATCTCAACTATACACATTCATGCGATGTCTCATATGATGCAACTATCTCTGATTAGTTTGTTAAAGCTGCAATCAATATATGTTTACAAACCTCCAAGAAATAGTTGTACCACCACAAAGAAAAACATAACAAATCTAGGACTTAGTATTATTGGGATCAGATAAATAACTAGTGTCTGAATAGCCCATTAATGTCTTATATCGATTTCTCTGATAATATAAACCAAAACTTTTGTACCTTTAAGGAACTTGAGGATATTCTTGATGTCATTCCAATGTCTTCTAGTTGGAGATGCACTATATCTTGCAAGCAAATTTACCATGAATCAATATCAAGCTTTGTGCAATTTGCGACATACAATAGTGCTCCTATGGCGATTAAGTAACAAAATTCTGATGCTAAAATATCCTTGTTATCTTCTTTTGGTCTGAATGAGTATTGTCCATTTCTAGAGATGGTACAACCATTGGTGTGCCAAGTGGATGAAATTTATTCATATAAAATTTCTTTAGAATGTTTTTAGGTAGGTTTATTGGTGAATAAATATTTTGTTAGTAAAATGCTCGATCTGCAGGCCAAAATTAAACTTGATTTTACCAAAATCTTTCATTTCGAAATTTGTATTTAGACATGAGCTTGGTTCCTCAACTTAATTCCTTTGTGGTTCCAACGATATTTATGCCATCAACATATATTGAAATTATACAAAAACCATTATAAACACATAAGGACAAATATTATTATTGACCTATTCCTTCAAGAGGAATTCACTTAGTCGATGGTATCACATTTTACTCGACTGTTTCAAGTTGTATAATAACCTTTACAATGTTATACTTTAGGGACTTTGATGTATATATCAGTATCTATTGACCCATATAAATGCAGTCACAACATCCATTAATTATATATTTAAATTCATACCTGCTGCTAATGATATTCAGTAGCAGGATGTAATATTCTCCATACTGGAAGAATAAGTCTGTTCAAAATTAACACGGGGTATTTGTGTGAACCATTGAGCCACCAACCTTACTTTGGATCTCACCACCTTATTGTTTTCATTTCTTGTTCTTATAAGATCTATTTGTATCATACATGGATAACATTTTATGGCATTTGAACTACAGATTCGAAAACTTTCTTTTTATTGAGTGAATCTAACTTAGCCACAATTGCTTTTTTCTATTTGTCCCAATCTGAATAGTTCCGGCACTCGGTAAACAATTTGGGCTCTGCATCCAAATTATTATTTGAAATTGAATAAGCAATTGTGGAGGCAAAGAAGTTGTTGATAACAATATTATTTCTATTGTAAGTTCTCCTGTATTCACAAAACTCATAACTATCTCAATGTTAATATTAACCATATCCTCATCATTTTTCAAAATGATAGAATCTAACTGTTATGCATTCCCAATATTATTATAAGGGAAAATTTCATATACGCCACTACAAATATAGCTGTTTGCAAAAATGCCACTGTAAATTGCAGGCTTGCATATATACTACTCCAAAATAAGGTTGTGTTCAGAAATAACACTCCCTCTATTTTCCAATAAAAAATGTTTTGAACTCTAAAATACCTAAACTACCCTTCACCTTAATCTTATTCCTCCAGCCGTTATTGTTCATTTGACATCTTACCAGCAACACAAGATTCTACCATTCCCAAATTAACAATGAAAAATACGAACTAGAATGAGGGGAGCTGAAGGCATTTGGGAGAACTTAAACTTCTGACATAAGTGAATTTTGAAACCTTCTAAAAAAAGTTGGGAGAGAGGGACTTAAATTTCTTAGTTAAAAATAGATTTAAATTTCTCTGGAAAACTCATTCTGTTACATCTTATTTGAGAGGACTTAAATTTAAAGTAATTTTAAATTAAACATGAAATCCTCTCAAATGACATCTTAGCCGTGGGCACGTCTGGAGGTCAGGCCACGCTCAAGAGTGCAGAAAGCACTTGGAGGATGTGGTGGTGGACGGAAAGGATGTCAGCTGAGTGCTGCAAGATAATCAGAGCCTGAGGTGCCCGACAACGATCACAACGCTCTGCTTGCTAATTTCACTCTAACATGCAAATATATGCTATGGGCTGATGCTGACCTCTACACCGGCAAGAACACCACCATCGATGTGAGTTCCAAATTAGTCTTGCAGGACATTTCTAATTGTTTAATATTGTGCTGATCTGGTTCTTAAAGGAGTGATTTGGTCTCAAGACAAGTGATTTGGGTCAACTTAGTGAAGATGAAGGTAGTTTAGGTATTTCAAAAGTCAAAGCATATTTTTCTATTAAAAAATAGTGGGATTAAAAACAATGTTGCTTTTTGAATGGTATATTTGCAAACTTGCAATTTACAATGGCATTTTTTCAAACAACTATATTTGTGATAGCGTATATGAAATTTTCCCTTATTGTAATTATATTGTACACTTACTAATTTGTTAGGGTTCTTGTTTTTAGGATAAATCCGTTCAAGATGTTCCCACTTCAAGAGTGAGTCTCTTCAAGAGATTTAACAAATGTTTGACTATTATTATTAGATCTTTTTTTCTATGGATTCAAATCTTTTACGCCAATAGGTCTCCCCCACTTCTGGGGTAGAGGCATCAATGGATATATTATTTTCTCAGGGTATCTCCACTCTTTGCCGTGCATTTATGTAGGTATGTATGATTTACTCACTCTTTTATTATTAGTAAATGCATTTCGCAAATTATTTGCTAAATTCTGCAAATTAATTATCTTTTGAACATCTAGTTCAGCTTGTCAAGTGCATAGACCTAGATATTAAAGATCTTTTTAATCCCATGAAATTTCACAACATTTAAAATTTGGACCTTCATCTCCCCCTAATGCCGGGGAATGATCTTCGTCAAATATACAATCAATGTACCGAATCGTAAAAAGATCTCTTGTCATGGGCTCAAAGAATTTAATAATTGATGGGGTGTTATATCCAACTTATATACCCATCTCTCGATGAGGGCTCATAGATGTACGCTGTGGGTGGTGGTATTGGCACATATATTGCAAAGCCAAAAACTTGCATATAGGTAATCTCATTCTCTACCACGCACTAATTATAAGGGGAATAACATGATATGCAATGGGATAGATATGTACCAATGCAATGATATGTAAGATTGCATGTTCTCAATTAGTGGCGGATAATTTAGAATTCTACAATAGAGGTCTAGCAATAAATTTAATTCGCTTAATTAAAAATTCTGCTAGGCTATTTTGAGTGTGGACATAAAGTATTAGTGCTCCATTTTTATGTCAAAGCCATACAATAATCATCGAAATATTTCATAGTGAATTCTCCAGCATTGCCCATTGAAATGCACAGGATAGTTTTTTCTACTACACTTTATGATTCCAACAACATCCTTTCATTTAAGAGTTGGACTTTTATTTAATCCCTTTTCATTTCTTCAATGATTAATTGGAATTCCAATTAATCATTTTAGCTAACTGTTTTTACATAACTAATAAGTAAAAAGGCAGTAGGAACTAGAATGAATAGTGCAGTAGCAATAAATGCAAGAATATTGACTTCCATTATCTCTTAATTTTTTTCACAATAACTCGGGATGTAATCCCATAAAAAGGAAAAAGGGTATCCTTGTAAATTCAAGGGAAGGACTTGCATTATGATAATACTGAATCAATCAATATAATGATCTGATCTATCAGATCAATAAATGGTTGAGAATTGAATTATATAACATAGGAAGATCCTTTATCCATATTAGGACCAAAATAGGTTTTTTGATTGGATCAGGAATCCCCTCTATTTTTCATCCTTTTCTACGTTTGCTTTTCTATATCTATAACCCAGACCTATCTTATTTTATACAATTCCCCTTAGTTTTTCTTATAGTTATACATACATTTATGTATGTATTATATGATCGACTTTTTATGGGTCACATAGGCATCCAAATAAACAATAGAAGTAGAAGTGAGATGGTTGGGACCCCTTCTAATGGGGTCAGTGGAATCTTTATGCTCAAAGCCTTGATTCGAGTAATCATTTCTTTGGTGTCTGATGATCCAAAAATTGGGCTCTTAGTTCTATAATTCTAGTAACTAATTTTGCAAAAGCATGATTGTGAGTGGACAATAAACATGCATGAGTCCACCCAGTGCAAACATCTATGAAAACCAAAAAGTATGTAAAAAGACCTTATGCAAGTGGTCCACATATATCTCTTTGAATTCTTTAAAGAAAAGAGGAAATTCTTCCCTTATTTTAGACCAAGGCCGTACAATTAGCTTGTCTTTTTCACAAGCATCACAAATAAATTCATTAGGAGTAGAGAAGTTATGATGTTGAATATTATAGCCAACAAAATTATTTATAATTCGGTGCATTATATTTTTCCCAAAGTGACCTAATTGCTCATGTCATAATTTTAATGAATTTAGGTCTTTAAATTTTAAACACATTGCAACATATTGGTATGATATCGAATATAATATAATACAACTCTGAGGAGAAAGATGGGAGCTTTTCAACAATTTGTTTTTGATATCCAACTAATTTTGTAATGAGAAGATATTTACCATCATTCTTGGTGTCATTTTCAATATGAAAATCATTTATTCAGATGTCTTTAAAACTCAGATTGTTACGTTTCGATTCAAGATATAATAAAGCATCTTTAATAATTATTTCTATACCATAGGGAGGATCAATGAAGCTTTTTCTGAAGCCCATGATAAACACATTATCATTTGCAATTATTGTTACACACCCTTTCTTTTATACTAGAGTTTGGAAAAACTTTCTATCCTTTATGATTATATGTGATGAAGACACGGATGCCCAATCTTCTGTTGAGAAGGATAACTTCGATTTGATGGAGAGTGACCTTGGTCATCTGACTACCAACCAAACAAGACTGGACGCCCTGGCAATCGCTAAACCACACTCACGAGTCGTTATCAACCGTGCCAAGACATGGCTGACCTGATCACGAGGATTGATTCTTGCAAGCAACCGAAGAACAAGCAAGAACAAGATAAAAGCAATCTGAAATTGCAAATATGGATGAAGCACACGATAATTTGAGGTTGTGTAACTTGTAGTTGTTGGTCTAGCCGACACAAGAATACAAGGATGAAGTTTCACACATGGGGAAAACTAATCTAAACAAAATCTGAGGAAGAATGGGAAGGGTGATGACCATATGTAATAGGGGTGGCGGCCAAGGAGGTGGATGTGAAACCCTAGGGGTACACGGGCCTTAGGCCCAAATTAGAGGTGGCACAGTACCCAGCAGAATCTATCTGCGAATTGTTTCATTGATTGCAGGCGATTCAGACAAAATTTGGCAGTGGGGCCTAATCCATTGGAAAGGTAGCGTCGTGGGCTTCTTCGTAAAGTGATCATTCACCCCAAACAGACTCCGTACGTGGTCTGGGCATCTGTTTGAAGTTGGACTGCTGCTGGATGGCCAAGCTGGACTCGCAGACGAGTTGGGCTTGATCTTGAGTTGGGCTTGATGCGTCGTGAGTTGCTCCACCTTTAATATATCTCGCTGATCCTCCGGTGTGGGCGTAGTGAATGGCTCAGCACATGGATTCATGCCGACTCGCCGTTCTCCTTGATCTTCTCGTGGCGGCGAGGAAGTAGTGGAAGTAGTGGAAAGAGTGGATGGAGCCTTGTTCATATCCGAGCTAGTGATGTCCTCGTCATTCTCCCCTTCTTGAATTTGAGTCGTCCTCGACTCAAGAATAATCTCCTGCAAAAAGTTAGTACCAACACGAGACAAAGCAACATGCATATACTCCTCTTTTTGAAAGCTATCATGTAGATTCAAAGGAAAAGTAGAGAAACTTGATGTGAAATGATTAGTGCTATGGCAATCCTCTAGTTGATCACATTATTGCTTGTTATCACTAACCTGCAAAAGATTAGTTACAAGTGGGGACACGGCAAGAGGCCGTTTTCCCAAAGAAAATTCTTCACCCTTGCAATTATAGACATTAATTTCAGATATATGTCTTTCATGTTCAATTTGATTTTCATCCTCACAAGCAAGATTAAACAATTGAGACAAAGAATTATATTCCTTAGCAACAAGAATGTCCTGAATTTTCTTATCAAGCCCACCTATGAATCTAATCTCGATCTGTAGCTTCCTCGGTTTCCTCTAAACCACAATGCAACAAGTATGTTTCTAATTCTTGGTAGTATCCTGTTACAGTGTTATTACCCTGTTTTACATGTTGTAGTTTCTTAACCAAAAATTCAGCATAGAGTTTACTGACAAATCTATCTCTCATAAGCCTTTTTATGTCTTTCCAAGTGTGAGGTAACTTATTACATGCACACAAATCCTTTCACCACATTGATGCAA
The DNA here is from genome assembly GCA_019359835.1 of Pharus latifolius. Lineage (NCBI taxonomy): Eukaryota > Viridiplantae > Streptophyta > Magnoliopsida > Poales > Poaceae > Pharus > Pharus latifolius. The sequence goes on from CM033324.1 coordinate 68,808,044, forward strand.
AAATAGTTAAAGCACTAGCGGCACTCATAATCTTTCGTTTATCACAGATTTTATATCGAGCAAAAATTTTGTCTACCGCTATTTCCCAATCAATATATGCATCAAAACGAAATCCGTTATAAGAAAGATGGGTTGGAATGATTTTACCCATACTCGTGGGGAACGATGCAGCAATGGTGGTGTGGCTCTCTTGCAGTCTCTCCCTGTGGCAGAACATATCAATTTGTGTTTCAATCTCCTTAAATTCATCACCTACCATGATTAGTAGAAAACAAGAAACACACAAGAGTATATTTCCCTATCACTACTAGGTGGCTGACAAGGAACAAAAGTCATTCTTACTCAAGCTTCTTACCTAGCTCTTACAAGTTCTTATCAAAGCGAACAGGCGGTGCAACCGGTGGCTGGTTCGTGATAACTTAAACTCGAGTGTGAGCAAAGCGATTATAAGGTGTCGTACCTGTATGATTAGTAGATGGTGAAGCTTAGATAGGCTATTATATGTGTAGTAACAATTCAAGATCAATATACAAGATTGAAAATTAGTCCAAAGTAATAGTCAATATGCTGGAACTAGTCTAGACTCAGACCTAGCTCAAGCAAGCAACTAGCAACACAAAGGACTAGAACCAAAAGATGCACCACAGAAAATTCTCCTCTTTTGCTACACACATTTTTCTTCACTGATTTTTTTTGTGCATCTCTTTTTTTTTTGCACTTGCATTTTTCTTACTTCTTTTGTTTTTATGAACAATGTGGCTTTTGTTGCACTTTGCCTTTTTCTTTTGGGCTGCACAACTAGGACAGAAACATTGTTTAGCAATTTTGGGCCTTAAGAACTCTGAATTAGAGGATCTGGTTAACACCAAAGTTGTAGATGATCATTTTACTTTCCAACAAGTATAAGAACGTCAAAAACGGTGTTGGAAATCAAAAGATATGGCAATTTTACCGAAACTGTCTCAGATTGAGTAATTTGAATCCGAATTGGACTAGAGTTTGAAGATTACACAACTAACTTTACCCAAATTTTAGCGTGATGAAAATGGCCGAATTTGAAGATTATCCCAACTAATGTTTTGTGGGATTTCTTGTAACGATTCCAGAAAGTATAAATTTATCCCAATCCGAGTTCGGATGAAAGAATTATGATAAAAATACCAAAATAGATCTATTAGATTCAAACTCTACGCCATTGACATTAACAGCCCAATATCTCATAGATGGAAGCCGAATCTGACTTTGACCTCAACAGAAAAGTTGTAGAGAAAGATCTGATGTTTTTCGCAAGTACAAGAATTTGAAAATCCGAGTTCGTATGAAGAAGATATGATGAAAACAACGAACTAGACAATGGCAGATTAGAATTGGACGCGACGACGAGGAGATCGATGTGGAATTCGACTCCGCGATGAGATGCAAGACTAAAACTAAGAACCAGCACTCGACAACGATGGATGAAAATTCAAAAATGCAAACTGACAAGAACGATGCAAGGCTAATGACGATGGTTTGGACATCGGAAAATAAATCTTTTTGTAGGGCAATTTTCTGGACTCTAGGTATGAAATCAATCTACTAAACTAAGATAGATAAATTCTCACCAGTCAACTGGAAGCTCTGATACCAACTGATGAAGACACGGATGCCGATCTTCTGGTGAGAAGGATAACTTCGATTTGATGGAGAGTGACCTTGGCGATCCGGCTACCAACCAAACAAGACTGGATGCCCTGGCAATCGCTAAACCACACTCACGAGTCGTTATCAACCGTGCCAAGACGCGGCTGACCTGATCACGAGGATCGATTCCTGCAAGCAACCGAAGAACAAGCAAGAACAAGATAAAAGCAATCTGAAATTGCAAATATGGATGAAGCACACGATAAATTTGAGGTTGTGTAACTTGTAGTTGTTGGTCTAGCCGACACAAGAATACAAGGATGAAGTTTTACACATGGGGAAATCTAATCTAAACAAAACCTGAGAAAGAATGGGAAGGGTGATGGCCATATGTAACAGAGGTGGTGGCCAAGGAGGTGGACGTGAAACCCTAGGGGTACATGGGCCTTGGGCCCAAATTAGAGGTGGCACAGCACCCGACAGAATATGTCTGCGAATTGTTTCATTGATTGCGGGCGATCTAGATGGAATTTGGTAGTGGGGCTAGATCCATTGGAAAGGTGGCGTCGTGGGCTTCTCCGTAAAGTGCTTATTCACCCCAAACGGATTCCGTACGTGGCTTGGGCATCCGTTTGAAGTTGGACTACTGCTGGATGACCAAGCTGGACTCGCGGACGAGTTGGGCTTGATCTTGGGCTGGACTTGATGTGTCGTGAGTTGCTCCACCTTTGATGTAGCTCGCTGATCCTCTGGTGTGGGCGTAGTGAATGGCTCAGCACATGGATTCATGTCGACTCGCCGTTCTCCTTGATCTTCTCGTGGTGGCAAGGAAGTAGTGGAAGTAGTTGAAGGAGTGGATGGAGTCTTGTTCATATCCGAGCTAGTGATGTCCTCGTCAGTATGTGTGGTAAAACTGTCTACCAAACATATATCTCGTTCATTCTCCATGGGTTGTAAATATGCGGTATTCTAAAATGATAAAAGTGTATGCAAATTAATAAATTTAAAATAAAACATTGCTAAAAAAACATAACTAAATTGTTCAACAAGAGAACACAAAATATATATGTCCGACATAACTTCATAAAAGAAACTAAGAAATAAATATAGTTAAATAAGATTATTCATGATCTCCATAATCCTTAACCTCTAACTTCAATAGATCTTCATCGTCATCGTCATCGTCATCATTATGTGAAGTCATGTTTGTTTCAAGCAAACCTGCATAACGTGACTCACTTTTGATCTCCTTGTTTTTTTTATCTTTTATCATTTTGATAAGTTTCGACCAAGTGTTTTGGTGTACAAATAGATGCGAGACCAATGACCCTCGCATCCACACCTTTGACAAATTTGCTTCAGGTTTTTAGTTTACTCACTTGACTCGTTAGCATGAGATTTTCCTTTGTCCTAAAGTTTACCTTGACTTGACTTGTTTTCATTGTAATTTCTTTTACTTCTTACTTGTCCACATCCACCTCATCCCCAACCTTTCCCTCATCTATGCCAGTTATTATACCTCTGACCAATAGTGTGTGCTTTAGGCATTTGTTGAGAACCAACCAATCGAGCATTATGATTTTTCATTACTAGCTTATAATGTTTTCTACCACTAACAATGCAAAAATCAACTTAGAGTGCTTAGCATAATTTTTAGTACTATACTACTTGGTGGAGTACAAGGTTACTAGCATTAAACATAGATAGTCTTTTCTATCAATTCATCATCTATAATATCTTGCTTACATAGTTTTAATTTATAGACTATACAGTGGAGAGTTGAATTATATCCAGTAACAAATTTGAAGTCTTGGAAGTGCAAGTTGAGTCAATCGTACTGCGCTTGAGAGAGAATAATAGTCTTTTATTGATCAAAGTGATTATTCAAGAACGGCCATAATACAAGTAGATTTTTCTCAGTGAGATACTTGTTTTTCATATCTTTGTTTAGATGGTGCTAAAGAAAAATCAGAACCTTTGCAATCTGGGTGTTGGTATTCTTAGAACTTGGAACAATTGCCTCACTAAGATTATTCAAGGCTAAACGGAGTTCAACATCAAGAACTCATGTCAAATAATTGCTTTCATTAAAAGCGAACTAAGAAAAATCTTTGTTTGCAATGTCAAACATATTTAATTTTCATACAATATTTTATTTCAAAAAAAAAAGAGTAAATCAATATGATACATAAATATATAATAGATCACATGCCCTCTCCTTTGCTATAGGCACAACCGAAACATACCAGATTAAATTATAGTTCCACAAAAACTATAGCATAGAAAAACAGTAAAATTTTGATTCACGAAGTGCTGACACCTTCTGGAGTCACAGACGACCATTTCGATAAATGCACAGTAAATTATCAAGTGCAAGCAATTTGTGTTTCAACTTTACCCACTTCTACATATCAGAAAAGTTCCGATCACAACACTAAAAAAGTCATGTACAAAATCGGACTAGAAAGTCATATAAAGCAGCGTAACACCCAAATACTAGCAATGAGAATCAAAACAGTGTGCATCGCCAATGTTTTTTTTAAAACAATTAATTCTTTGTCGTAATCGTTACAATTTGTCTCATCAGATAAGATGGGAAAGTGTGCTATAATGCTGGGATACATAGCAATACAATATTCCCTCTTCCACACGACGTGCTAACTGAATCGGAGAGAAAAAAAAAACAACACAATAGATCCCGGCCTGTCGTGAGGAGGGTGACGTCTAGTGTTTTAGAGCCCAATGGGATCTAGGGATAGGGTTAGGGTTTTGAGAAATTGAGAAAAACCTTGATCGAAATAAATCTATATTCTAAAGCAAAATTAGATTGAACAGAAATCTTACATGAAACAATAGATCTATAAAGAAATTTTAAGTTCTAATTTCATGCATATCAATGCAAAAATTAGATCTAATACAAAATCTCATATGTGAAATGTACCGGTTTATAGCAAATCGTGTTGGTAATATATTGTAATTTGATAAATTGTCCTGTGGTTTTCGTACTTACTTGAATCACTAATATATATAATAATAGATGAACACAGAAAAAAATAGAGAAAAAATCAAAGAGAAATATATGTCTTTTTTTATTAAATTGAATATCTTTTTATACCATACATCCATACATAGAAGAAACATATGAAAATTCTAGAGATATACATCTATCTATGGATATTTTGATAATGCACATATACAAATATTTATAACATGAAACTTTGTAGTATTTTACTATCTGGTGAACATTTACTAGATTTCAGTCTGATGCACACGCAACGTGTCATGCGTTGAGTGGAGAGGCCAGCACACGTTGGCATGAATTTTTTTCTTTGCTATTGGACGCAGAGGTTGTGGTAACTAATTGTATCAGATTGGTGGGCCTAGATTAAGATAAGGTATAGCTATTTTTTACATTGTTTTTGACAGCATGTATTGCTAGCTGGGGCAACATGCTAGGTGGCCCTGGATTGACGTGAGGTGAATATTTCTCTTTTCAAAGGGAAAATCATGTTTATATATTTTTCTGACTTTAGAGAATTTTTCAATGCAATTAACCGGACTTTACCTTACCTTAAGACACTCTAATTAGGCCATAATTGTTGAAATTGTTTGGATGCTACTCATTTTGTTTTTTTAATGCCATTTTAACACTATGTATTATTTTTAAGAAGTGATATAAGGTTATAATTCTATCTCTAGTAGTGGTAATTAATGTAGTAAATATGATATATGCATTCAAGTAATTTATGGTCATGTAAGACAATGATTATAAAGGCATTTTAGAAATATTGTGTCATATTTCACCTCGAAAATGTCCAATAATATTCTTTTACGTACAAATTTTTTCTCTAAAATGAAAAGTAAAAAAAAGAACATAAATAATAAATTTTAGAGGCACGTATTGATAAAAACAGGTTTTCCATGAGTTTTAGTGTAAACTAATCTATATCTATTACAAACACATTTTAGTTTAGTGCAGTGACCGTTTAAAACATGTCGTTTAGTCACTTTAGTGCCCCGAGTATTATAAGCACATTTTAGTTTATAAACATGTACTTACACTGTAGAGTGTAAGTAGCAATTTAGAAATTATAAGTTGAACTAGTAATAGTTTTAGTCAATTTGTTTGCTAGTCACTATATGTCAGAGAGATGTGGGAAGATTTGGCTATTAAATCTTTGTTGTGGAAATCTTGCGCCTAAGATTTTGCTAAAAGGGCTAAAAGTGGTTAAAGATGGCCGATTCATGTTAGCATAAAAAAATTAGCCACAAAGCAAACTATAGTGGTATGATCAAATTTGACTTGTTTTATACTACATAAGACTAGTGTAACTAATTGTTCATATAGTGTAAAGAGTAGCTTAGAATTTGTAAGTTGAATTAGTAGTAGTTGTAGCCAAAATTCAATAACTGCTCCATAATCTACTTGTCAGGAGAGGATTTGGTTTTCCAAATTTTGAAATTGAAAATTCTGCTTCTAAGATTTTAACTAGCAACCGTCCAAAACATGGATAAAGGTGGTCATTGGCCAATTCCTGCTGCCATTAAAAAATAAGTAAAAACCAAATTATGATGGCATGATTAAATTTAGCTTGTTATTTAAGAGTGTGAGTAGATGTTTCTAGAGTGTAAGTAATAGCTTGGAAGTTATAAGTTAACATAGTAGTAACTAAAATTTGGCTAGTCAATATTTTACCTACTTATCATATAGGGAAATAAAAAGATTTTAGCTACCAAATTAAATGCCACTCCCAATATGTTTAATTGAAAAATGCCAAAACGTTCTTAAGAATGACCAGTTTCGCATAGCATGCAAAAAAAAAAGAAAGCCATAGAGCGAATGAAAACCAAATTATGATCAACTTTTACAGTGTTACTTAAGAATATTATAAGTATTAGGATATGTTTGATTTATGACTATAAATTATTATAGTTTAAATCAAGTGTGTCACACCTAGTTAAGCTACTGCTTCATTTATTATCAAAATTAAGCATGACAAATTTTATTAGATAATCTTTTAAGAACTTTGTTACACATTTTTTGTGTGACGCTCAAAATAAGCACTATATTGTTAAATACATTTTTATCACACTTTACTTAGGTATGACCACAAACTAAACAATCCCTAACTTATTGTAGATTATGATGGTGTCATTAGTGTGGCACATTCCTATGGTAATCCTTCAAGGATCATTTTGACCAACAAAAATCTATTATTCTCCCTTGAACGCAATATGATTAGTTAAACTCGCACTTCCAAGACTATAAATCTATGACCGAATATAATTCAACTCTCCATTATATAGTCTCTTGATTAAAATTCTGTAAACAGGAAATTACAAACGATGAATTGATAAAGAATAATTTATCCATGTTTCACACTAATAACCTTGTACTCCAGCGGCAATCTAGTGCTAGAAAATTATGCTAAGCACTGAGTTGATTTCTGCATTATTAGTGGTAGAAAAAAACACAATCGGTTACTCATAAAAATCATAATGCTCGACCGGTTGATTCCACGAATGTGCCCAAAGCACACACTAATACTCGAAGGTTTAATAACTAGATGTGGACGGGAAAGTGAAAATAGAATTTACAATGAAAATAAGAGCCATGTAAACATCAATACAAAGGAAAATCTCATGCCAATAAGTCAAGTGAGCAAACAAAAGGTCTGAAGCAAATTTGTTTTAGGTGTAGATGTACGGGTTATTGATCTAACATCTGTCGTACATCGAAACACTTGATCAAAATTTATCAAAGGATGATAAAATGTAAAAAGTGCAATGAAATTAGAAGTGAGTCGCAATATACAGTTTTGTCTGAAATAAACATGACTTTACATAATGATGAGAATGTCGATCTATTGAAGTTAGAGCTCAAGGATTATGGAGATCATGAATAATCTCATTTAGTCACATTTTTTTGTCTCCTTCGCAATGTTATGTCGGACATATATATTATGTGTTTCCTTGTTTAACTATTTAGTTATGTTTTGAGCAATGTTTTATTTTGATTCATTAATTTGCATTTAACGTTATTCTTTAAGTATACAAACTATGGAGAATGAGCAAGGTCTCTGTCTAGCAGACAGTTGTACCACACATACTATCCAAAAGAATAATTTTTTTTTTCAAATTACAATGTGTTAATCATATATTTCAGAAAAGTTTCATTGATCCTCCCTGTCGATACAAAAATAATTATAAAGGATACTTTATTGTATTCTGAATCAAAATGTACCATTCTGAGTTTTAAAGACATCTAAGCAAATGGTTTTTATACTGAAATCAACACTGAGAATGATACTGAATATTGTCTCATGACGAAATTAGTTCGATATCGAAATCAAGTTGTTGAAAAGCTCATGTCTTTCTCTTTAGGATTGTATTATACATATAATTGACCTAATGACAAGCATGTTGTGATGAGTTTCAAATTTAAAGACTCAAATTCTTTTAAATCATGTCATTAGTGATTGGGTCATCCTGAAAAAATATGATATGTCACATTATAAGTAATTATGTTGGTCATAATATTCAACATAATGACTTATCTACTTCTGAAGAGTTTGTGATGCGTGTGCAAAAAGAAAGTTGGACCTTTTAGGTATTTTATAATTTCGATAGATGCTTCCACTCGATTGACTTATGTACCATTTTGGGCATAAAAGTGGAGCATCTAGTACCATATGTTCACACGCAAAATGGCCTATCAAAATTTTTGATTAGGTGAATTAAACTGATTGATATACCTCTATTGCAGAATTTTAAATTACCCACTAGTAGTTGGGGACATGCAATTTTATATGCCATTGCATTAATACAAATTTGGCCCACTTCATCTCATGATTATTCCCCCCTTGCAGCTAGTGCGTGATAGAGAAAAAAATATTTCCCATCTGCTAGTTCTTTTGTGTATGCTGTATAAATGTTAACATCACCATCACAACGTATATCTATTTGGGTATATATGTTGTATATGAAACCTTCAATTATTAAATACATTGAGCCCTTGATAGGAGATCTTTTTACGGCTCAGTATGCTGATTTTATATTTGATGAAGACTATTTCCCGACATTAGAGGGAGAAAGGCCCAAATTTAAAATGCCATGAAATTTAACAAGATGAAAAGGATCTTCAATATTTAGATCCATGCACTAGTCAAGTTGAATTGGAAGTTCAGAAGATAATTAATTTGCAGAATTTAGCAAATAATCTGCTAGATGTATTCACTGATCATAAATGAGTGACTAAATTATATATATTTGCAACAAATGCACCTAAAAAAGTGGAAATATCCTAAAAAAATACTATATCCATTAATGCTCCTCTACGGCAGAAGTGGAGAGACATATTGGTGCAAAAAGATCTAAATTCACGGGAAAAAGTTTAATAGTGATAGTCGAACACTCCTTAAATATTCTTAAAAGACTCACCCTAAAGATGAGTAATCTCCTGAAGATGTTCGTCCTGAAAACAAAAACCTCATCAAATTAATGCGTACACAATATAATTCTAATAACGCATGTGGGACCCTCATTTGAGGAATCCGGTGGCAACCGCCCAGGTGGGTTGCACTCAGAAAGGTACATCACAAGCTCACAACAACAGGATTTACTTTAAACAATAAAGCTGGTAGATAAAACAAGTACAAGGTCACGAGGACCACTATTACAATATCATAATACCAAGGATGGCATTAATTAAAGTTGATACAAAAGTAGAGAGTTTTCAAAATCAAGAATCGGTATCAAGGTACCGAACACAGAAAACAACACAAAAAGCAACCACAAAGGTCTTCATTTCCTTTTGCAGCGGCTCTGGAAGGCTTCCACCACATCGGACTCAACTTGGCTCATGACCCTCCTAGAAACTCGAATCGCCTGGAGAGGTTCCTTCCTCTTCTTGGTGCTCACAATCAAAGGGATCAGGATCCACGGATCCTGTCTTCTGAATTTGTGTGCAAAGGCAAGGGTGAGTATGTTTTTACACGATGCTCAGCAAGTCTCGTTATGAGAATGCAGGTATATAGATGAGGGGTTCTCAAGGAATGATGTGGTATTGGCTGGATCGGCCGGGAAGCAAACTCCGGTGAACTACGCCGGAGACGAAGACACAGAAATTGGGTGTTTTTGATTTAAAGTATTTGAGCTCGATTCCAAGCTTGTGGAGTATCCGGGGGACAAGATAAGGCCACTGGGAAGATCAATTTGGTTGGAGGATCACCGGAGAAGTTCAACGGCGAGCTCCAGTGGACAGGTAAGGTGGGGATTTGGGGATTTCCAATCTAGGCAGAAATTGGGGGTTTTGATCTATCAGGGATGCTTAGAAGGGCTCACTGATCACTTTCAATCACAGGTTCGAAGGCTAGAAGGGAAAGGATCGAGCTGAATTGCTCACTGGAGATTTTGGGGGAAAACCGGCGATCACCGGCGATAGAGGGTGAGGGAACGAAATTCCAAGCTTCGGCACGATAAGAGAGGTAAGGGGAACTCACTGGTAAGTTTGGATTGAAGAGGGAAGCAACGGGTGAAGCTGGCGCCTGAGCTCCAGAAGTAGCTCGCCGGGGAAGAAGAAGAGAGCAACTGGGAAACTGGAAATTTGGCTAAGTCCTGGAGGTAAGGATGCAACACAGCACTGGGGTTTAAATAGACTCTGGGGCAGAGCTCACGAGGGGAAATCTGACAGCGAAGCTTGCGCCGGGGAGAGGCTTGTCGGGCGCAGGAGGAACAGCGGCGACGACGATGCGACGGCGCACAGGCGATGCAGCTTTAGCAGTGGACGGTGCAGGCGCAGGCGGTGATGAGGCGACAAGGTGAGAGCTGGCCATGGCATGGCCGCAATGTGGCGCTGGTTTGCTACAGCTGGAGCACGCGCGCGCTGGGAAATCGTGGCACAGGCGCGGCTGAGGTAGCTCCACGGTGGCGGCACGGGTGCGCACATGTGTTGGCTTCGTGGCGGTGGTGGTGGCAGCGTGGGAGCTTCGCCGGCGGTGAGCTCTGCGGCGAGGTGAGGTGGCGGGGCGCGGTCGAACGATGCCTGGTCGTGGTTGAAAATGGCATAGCGGCCTTGTTGCAAGATTTGGACTGACTCGCGAAGGTTTTGGACTGATCTGCAAGGAAATTGTTCGGGATCTTGGACCTATTTGCAAATCTGGAGATCAGGAAGGCTAATCTGAGATATGATTTTGCAGATGAGTGTTACTAAATCACTTGGACTCATCTAGCAAGAAAAATGGTAAGATCCGATAAGATTTGGTGGTTTTGACAAAAATCGAAAACAGATTAATTAGGGTAAACAGGGTAATTAGGGTTTTGGAAAATGGCGAGGCTGAAAATTAGGGTTTAGGATAAGATTTGGAAATTCTTCCAGAAGGGAAAATTGTTCAGAATAGTGAATGGGAGATGTTCACTAAATCAGATCAACGTTTGGAGATGGTCTGAGACTTTTAGTCTTTTTGGACTTCTGACAAATCTGAAAAGGACTGATTTGTGATACTATTGGGCTGATTTGCGAAAAAGGTCTGAACGAAAGAATTTGACTGCCAACTTTTTGGGGGTAAGATATTGGCACAACTGGGATCTCATTTTGAAATAGAGAGAGACGAGGTGAGCCAGGATTTGAGAAAAATAGGGGTGTTACAACGCGTACACAATATAATGATAATAAATCATTTTAGGAAATGACAAAGAATTGGTAAAAGTTAATATTGAGATATCTATGAATGTTCTGAATACAGGAGAAACTTATAATATAAATGTTATTATTGTTGACAACTATTTGGCTCCATAATTGCTTATTCAATTTCAAATGATAATCTACATCCAAAGTCTAAATCGATAGAAGAGTGCTAGAAGTGCTCTGATTGAAAAAAAATGGAAAGAAGCAATTGAGGCTAAGATAAACTCGCTGAATAAAAAAAAGTTTTCGAACCTGCAATTTGAATGCCACAAAATATTATCTTTATAGCATATGAATGGGTTTCTATAAAAAAAGAAATGGAAACAATGAGGTGGTGAGATATAAAATGAGATTGATGGCTAAAGGGTTGATATTTAGTTTGTGACTTATTCTCTTGCTATGGAAGGTATTATGTTCACTACTTAATATCACTGGTATCAAGCATGAATTTAAATATGCAGTTAATGGATGTTGTGATCACGTATTTACATGGGTCAATGGATGTTGACATATACATGAAAGTCGCTAAAGGACTTAAAATTTCTAATATAAAGGAGAGATAAAATTGCAACATGTAAAGTGTAAGATTGCAAAGGTCATTATATGGCTTAAAATAGTTGGATAGAATGTGGTACAATGGATGAATTGAATTCCTCATGAAGAAGGAATATGTCAATAATAACATTTATCCTTGTGTGTTCATAAAAAAGTCACATAATGACTTTTTATAATTTTAGTATATGTTAATGACATAAATTGTATTGGAACTACTAAGAAAATTGAAGAAGCAAACTCATACTTAAAGACGGAGTTCGAAATGAAAGACTTGGGTAAAACCAAGTATTGTCTCCACTTGCAGATCGACTATCTCTCTAAAGGAATATTTATTCATTAGTCAACTTACCTGAAGAAGGTTCTAAAAAATTTTATATGGATAAATCTCAAGCACACCAATGATCATACAAACTCTAGAAGTGGACAAAGACCCATTCAAACTAAAAGAAGACAAGAGGGTATTTTAGAACTAGAAGTTTCTTACTTAAGCACCATAGGAGCACTATTGCATCCCATGAATTGCATGAGCCTGATATTGCATTAACAATAAACTTGCAAAACACATAGTGTATTTTCAACCAAAAAACATTGGAATGACATTAAAAATTACCCTCAGGTATCTTCAAGGTATAAAAGATCATGATTTATATTATCAGATAAATCAAGATGAAATATTGGTGGGCTATCAAACGCTGGTTATTTATTTGTTTCCATGATTCTAGGTCTTAGACTGGTTATATTTTTCTCTACGGTGGTACAGCTAAACCACTCAAAGATAGTTGTACTATATGAGACTTCACTTGAATGTGTATGGTTGATACCTCTGATACAACATATTCAACAACTTTGTAGTATTGCAACAAGTAATACTACCCTCATTGTCCTGTATGAGGATAATGTTGCTTGTATTGCATATATGAGTAGTAGATATATGAAGGGTAACTTGACAAAACATATTGCTCTAAAAATTATTTTATCCTCAGGAACTCCAGAAGAGTGGTGAGATCATTTTACAGAAAACTTGCTCTTGTGACAATTTGGCAGATTTGTTCACAAAGTCTCTATCTATATCCATGTTTGAGAAATATATTAATAATATTGGAATGCGTAGACTGAAAAGATTATTTTCTTCAAGAGAGCAAATGTTAAATAAACAAATTTGGGCATTTAGACCCTAATGGTGTTGATGCAAATTTTACAAAATTGCTCAGCAGGAACATAAAGTAATTGCTCAGCAGGAACATAAGGTATGTTAAAAAATAAATGAACCTAAATTTGAGATGAAAATTAGAAAATGGGATATAATTAACAGAAAAATCAGTTTATGGTATTTACTATCGGTTCTGAGTAAGAAACCGATAGTGAACTACACTGTATGACAAATTGCTATGATTTTCATCAATTCTGTCATTCTCATAGCTATCAAGTTTGTAGTTCATGAATTTTGTAGTTCATGTATTAACTTAAAACGCATACACCTATTGACGGTATCAATGAATTGATCATGCAAGGAATTAACAAAGACCGCTCCCCAATAGCCTCTCAACTATAGCCTACACGGCAAATCCGGGGAACAAACACACAGACTCAAGATGATCGTCTCTCTATCAAATAACCTCAAAGCCTAAACAACCAACCAATTTTAAGTTAATACAAGAAGGGTAGTCAAACCAATGCTGGAGAGAATTCAAGATAACAACTGATCAATCAGCTGTCTAGAATACGACTTGCTAATTTGGACGACACTAGTAAGGAGAGAACTGAAATAGAAACTTCAATCTCCCACCAACTCAGAAGAAAGCCAAAAGATCATATAATCAATTTCATTTCTTCACTAGCTCTACTTCAAGCAGCAATCACAGAATGCACAAGCAGTAGATAAACATTCAAATACGCAAGTGACTAAGAGCCAGACAAAGCAATCAATGACAGAATAAGACTTCAATTCATAGCTTCAATCACCCCAGTCCTGTCCATTCATACAGAAACAACACAAAATCTAGAAATTGAAGAATGGCGTAAGGCTCAGTCACTGAAATATCCAATCTAGCATTGCAGTTAGTAGCCAAAACACAGATTTTTGACACCAAAGTCTACACATAGTTCTAAATTTGCAATTAGATTAACTAAGAGCTTAGTTCCATACAAAAAGAACCCCAGTTTAATGCAAATGCAATTCAAACTATCTTCACCGAGCTTATCAGTTCATCCAATATTCAGGTTTGTTCTTTACAATCATCACAGGAAACAATTTCAGATAGGTGTATACCGTTCATGAATTTTACTCTAGGTTTCTATTTGTAATCCATGGAACGGGATATGAACCATTGCATACAGAATTAAGCAATACACGCGAGCAATTTGGTCAAGAACACTTACAGTGGATCGTGGAGTGGCCGGAGGCGGTGGCGCAATGCAATGCCGGAGGCGGTGGCGCAATGCAATGCCGGAGGCGGTGGCGCAATGCAATGCCGGAGGCGGTGGAGAACCAGTGGCGCAGAGGAGCGAAGAAGCGAACGTCAGCGATTCTAGGGTTTTCCGCGCGAGTATTTTTCGATTTGGAATGTGATCAGTTGCACTGGAGGGAAAATCGTGCAGGTTATAACCTATTAAATGAATATTTACTATCGGTTCATCACCACAAAACCGATAGTAAAAACATGTAAGTTAGGGTTTTCGTAACACAGTGTAAATCACTATCGGTTGTGAACAGTAAACCGATAGTAAACTAAGTACAGGGGATCATAACACAGTGTAAATCACTATCGGTTGTGAACAGTAAACCGATAGTAAACTAAGAACAGGGGATCATAACACAGTGTAAATCACTATCGGTTGTGAACGATAAACCGATAGTATAGTTTAATTTCATATCGGTTTCACAGTTATAACCGATAGTAAAATACAATGCTATTGACCCTAAAGGATTTCCCTTAGAAGAATTACAGAGGATCTCAGTACATCATTTTGTATTGTATTTACTATCGGTTATGACAATAAACCGATAGTATATGTTAATTTCATATCGGTTTGGAGGTTGAAACCGATAGTATAATACTGTTAAATTGATCTAAAGGTATTTCCTGAGAACAAATACAGATGGGTCTCAGTACATCATTTTACACTTGTAAAGACACCTGAAACCCCATGCAAATGGCTTGCAATAATTTTGAAATAAAATAACAATAAAGACCAATCATGGAATGAAAATTTGCAGTTTTCATATATATTTGTGAAAAGAATCAATTATTGCTCAAATCAAGTATATACTCCAATTGAAATGAAAATTTGCAGAAATGATTCTCAATGCATCACGTATGTTTTCCCAAAGAATTTTTGAAAATTGATTTGAACATTCTTCGATCCAAGTAATATACGTCACTTACATATTGCAAATTAGTCAAGAATGGTTGTCCACCCATAATCCTTCTTCGTGGTCGTCTCGCAGGTAACTTGTTTCGTCAATATCTTCGGTAGGGACAGATTGAAGGATTCCATCTAAAAATGGAGGTAGTTCGTCGAACTGATGGTACTCTTCTTCATCCACAACGTCTTCGACCCCAACAATACGTCTCTTACTGTGAAGGACAACGTGCAACTTTGGGTTGGCCGGGTCAACGATGTAGAACACCTGTGTGGCTTGCTCAGCAAGTATAAATGGATCATCTTTGTGTGCGACTCTACTGAGATCGACTAGAGTAAACCCATAATTGTCGACTTTAACACCTCGAGGGATTTCGACCCATTGGCATCGAAACAGAGGAATCTTAAGTAATACATAATCGAGCTCCCATATTTCCTCAATAACACCGTAATATGAGTCGAGTGCTCTTACTGCCCTGGCATCCTCCGAAATAGCAAGTAGTGTCACTCCACTACATTGCATAGCACTCTTCTCGTCCTGAGTTTTTGTGTAAAATGAATAGCCGTTGATGTCATACCCCTGCCAAGTCCCTACAGTAAATCTAGGCCCTCTGGCCAACCATGTAACATCTTCATCTACATCGCCCTCAGAAGCTTGCAGGACTCTATTTTCGATCCACCCAGCAAACTTCCTATTATGTTCTCTGGTGACCCAAATCTCTGGCTTCGAGGGATTCTGTTTCCGTAACATTTCCTTGTGCTCGTGTATGTATGGCTCCACCCCCGTCATGTGCTGTAAGACCCAAAAATGGGCTTTTGCATACAGATCACTAGAGGGGACGACTGCTTTAAATCCAATCGTTCTCTCGCTTATGTGCATCCCACACCCGCACCCCTTCGCTCCACAATTTTTGTAAGTCCTCGACTAACGGTGATAGAAACACGTCAATATCATTCCCGGGTTGTCTGGGTCCTGAAATTAGTAACGACATCATGATGTACTTCCGCTTCATACATAACCAAGGAGGAAGATTGTAGATGCATAAAAGAACCGGCCAAGTGCTATGTCGACTGCTCATATTTCCGTGTGGATTCATACCATCCGTACTCAGCCCAAACCTTATATTCCTCACTTCGCCGCCAAACTCACCGAATGTTCTGTTAATGTTTCTCCATTGAATGGAATCAGCTGGATGTCTTAGTTTTCCGTCTTGTTTCCGACCTTCAACATGCCAACGCAAGTACTTCGCATCTTTCGGATTTGCAAACAGCCGTTTCAATCTGGGAATCACAGGCAAATACCACACAGTTTTGGCCGGAGGCCCTTTCTTTACCTCATCACATCCATTGTGATAAATTTTGTCCCCATGTTTATACCGTGATGCACCGCATCTTGGACAAACATGCAAATCCTCGTACTCGTTACGGTACAGAACACAATCATTTGGGCATGCATGTATTCTTTCGATTTCCATTCCCAACGGACACAATAGTTTTTTGGCCTGGTAAACCGATCTTGGCAACTCATTTCCCTCTGGAAGCATGTCCGCTAACAGATCCAATAGCGCCGTGAAACTCTTATCGCTCCAACCGTTGCTTGCCTTCAAGTTATATAATCTCAACACAGAAGACAACTTTGTAAATGTTTCACATCCGGGGAACAAAGGCTTCTCAGAATCAACAATTAATTTCTGAAATTTAGCTAAATTGTTTTCGCTGTAGTCCTCTTCTACATCACGTAACATTTCATCTAAATTGTCGTCATCTACATGGACTTCCGAATGAACATTATCAATGTTTTGATCATGATCATCATTACTGCAATCCACTTCCGGGTGCTGCTGAGTGGTAGCGGTAGTGCTCGTTTCCTCAAGATCTTCACCATGCCATATCCAACGGGTATAGCGTGCGTTAAAACCACGACGAATCAAATGACTCCTAATCTGATCAGAGTTGCCGAACCTTTTTAAGTTCATACAATCTATACAAGGACAATGCATATCTTTCTCTCCCTTCTTCGCCTTCTCTTGCTCAGCAAATTTAATAAATCCATTCACACCCTCCAAATACTCAACAGTAGTACGTTTTATTCCATACATCCAATATTCTCGGTCCATCTACAATTATTTCACAAAATTGACAAATCAAATAAATAATTAATGACTCAGGGCATGCATATATGAATGAAACATAATTAGCTAGGCCATATGTGTGTACATGCATGAGCTGTTTAATTACATTAAATGGATTTGTATATATGAAACCCTAATTAACTTGATGCATGCATTAATTGGAAGAGCCAGCTAGCTAGCTGCTTAAATTCAGCAAGCTATAGCTAGCTAGCCAACCCAGCCTTCTAGCTAGCTTGGAGATACATGTATCTAGTTTAATGAATTGCAAGTAGAGAGAGAGAGGGAGAGTGTGAAAGAGTGATCGAGAGAGAGAGAGGTGATGAGAAGATGACAATACCGAGGGGGATGGAAATATGATCAACCTCTCAGCTAGCTTCTCCAGATCACTCTAGCTTGGAGTTGTGCGCGGCTGAAATGATTCCAACATGTAGAGCGCAGAGCAGGGGTCGACCTAATTAAGCTGTCCAATTTTACTATCGGTTCAACAACATTAACCGATAGTAAAATAAGGTCCCCACTGTCATAACCATTAGTGTATATGAAGTCATTTTACTATCGGTTTGTGTTGTTGAACCGATAGTAATATGTAGTATATTGTATCGGTTAGTACAGTGATAACCGATAGTAAAAAGTCAGTAATTTCACTATCAGTTACCCGAGAAAAACCGATAGTACTATTCAATATATTATATCGGTTAATACAGTACCAACCGATAGTATAAAGTGAGTAATTTTACTATCTGTTACGAACGAAAAACCGATAGTACTATTGTAATATATTATATCGGTTGGTACAGTAATAACCGATAGTAAAAAGTCAGTAATTTCACTATCAGTTAAAAATGGAAAACCGATAGTACTATTTAATATATTATATCGGTTTGTACAGTAATAACCGATAGTAAAAAGTATTTGCATTTCACTAACGTTGGATTAGTGTATAACCGATAGTAAAATGATGGTTTTCCGCCGCTGTCGTCCTATTCTATCGGATTTTTCCTAGATTGCTTACAACCGTTAGAAAATAAGGGTTAGTGGAATGCACTTCTGTAGTAGTGCCAGTTCCATTGCCGTGCAACCAAGTAAGCCAATTCCCTCGCCTTCTTCTCCTTCTCCGGCGAGCTGCCAAAGAGGAGAACGCCGCCAGAGCTCAACACTGCATCAAACTCCAAATTAACTGCACCGGTATGTTCCTTGTGCTTATCTCTCTGTGCCTTAGCAACCAATTGATCTCTGGTGGACCTCAACGTCGGTGATCACTGGAAATTCATTTTGCCCTATTCCCGTTATCACACTCATCTCTAGACCAAATTAGCATCCCTTTTGGTAGAACAAATTGATCACCTATACCCCTTGAACAATCCCATTTTGCCCAAATTTGAATTTAACCAATGTTTCTTCACACACTGCTGTGGACGTCTCACGTCGCCGGCATGCCTCACCATGGCTCCAACCCAATTGACCTCACCTACACGTTCACTAGGTCTCATAGACCGTGTAGCCAAGATGAATTTATCCTGCATAGCTTTGAATCAACGACGCCTCTTCAATCATCGTCCCTGAGCCCGGCGTCAACGCCAGTGAGCCTCCAAACGCCATTGCAGCCAAATTCCTCACTCTAGTACCATCAGGAACACCTGAGTAGCAAAACCCCTCAATCAATTTCAAGTTTCTTCAACCCTAGTTCTCTGTCACCGTAGCCCTTCTTTTGTAGTAGCGGTCGATGACTTAAACCTCGCCGTTCGCCGCCGTCAAGCCACCATTTTCCAATTAAGCTTGTCAGCATCACCCTTTCTATCTCGCCTATGCATTTGACAAAGTTGGCGAAGTAGTGCATGCATGGATTGTCCAGATACGTAAACCCTAGAGCGCGGTAGTGCTTTGGCATTCAGTTTCTCTGTGCCAGGGACTTTGCTGTAATTTTCTTTAATTCCTAGGCTTTTTTGCTAAAACCAATTTGTCAATTAGCTGCCTTGCTATATTTGGCACCTAATGCCCCATTTTGTGCTCACCTCTCCGACATTGTCAGGCCATGAACCGAATGTTAGCCTGCAGATATTCGTTGCATCTAAACCAAACCTTGTAAGCCAAACCCAAGTATCTTCCCCCGTTGTATCATCTTCGACCAGATCATCTCGCTTGCATGTATGTTTATACTTTACATATAATTTTCCTATAGCAAGTAATTTCTGTATGCTTATGTGTTGTGTTGTATCGTTGTTTGTGTGCGAGTGTAGAGCCAGAAGTGGAAGGAGTGGAAGAAGTCTTTGAATACCCGTCAAAGCAATCAGACCCCGCATTGCAAGGCAAGTTTCTCTCCCCTTGACCATGTTCCTCCTAGTACTTTAAAATGAATTAGGTTAATTTCTATTTCAAGTATATGCATGCTTCATTTTCAAACACTATGTTGGAAGAATATGAGTAGATATGACCTAATCTTTTGGAAGCCTTTCATGTTCATATATCCTGTGCACCCATTGTCACCCTAAGATATTATGCTTAGGCTATGCTAATATTTGAACACATATGCTAAACATTAAATGGTCATTTATATGAAAAGTGTGCTTAAAGAACCTCTTTTGTGAAAATATGAGTTAGAATTGATAGTGAGGATGGTTTGCATGGTTGGTGTTGTATGCGCATTGGGAATGTGATTTGCTCCTCACTAACGGTTCATAAGGACAAGAACCTTGTGTTGTACTTCTATGCGGGCATGAAAAACGTGCTAACCACTTGTCCGGTATGGGACGGGCGCAACATAGTAATTTTCTCAGTATTAGTTTTTCCCTACAATGGTTGTAGGTCCGGTTTCTCGAGGGAAACTGGTGGGCCACAAGTGGTGTGAGTTAATGAGTAAATCAAGTGTTAGAAGTAAGACGCCCTATGCCTGGATTCCGAGTCGTGCCCGGCTGGTTCCAAAGGCTATGTGTCTCACAGGACCATAGACTGAGGCTAGGTAGAATTGGCTATGGGGTGCGCTCCACAACGGTATCTTAGACTTAACTGTCTATTTAGAGGGTAGGGAATTGGTAATACTAGGATTGCAAAACTGTTGTGTGATCTCGGCCTTGTCACATGCGTAAAAGTCACATGGAGAGATACCGACTTGAAAACTGAGTGATGAAGTGGATTAAAGGGGTACACTTTTGCAAAGTTTCAAAAAGTATCGGATACTCTGAGATCCCAGGTTATGGAGTTTGCGCACGGTGGATTCTATGCTCATCGATGTAGCACAAGTAGTATTTGGAAGATTTTCATAATACTGGTTAATAAAGTGGTGACTCATGAAAGATCGCCACACATAACGTTTTCTAAAACCTAGTTTAGGATTTTCAAAGTTTCACTTTTGAAAGTAAAACCTTTATTCAAAACTTTAGAGTGAAAAACTATTCTATCCTTATCTATAAAACAAATACCTCATTTCTTGAGAATCCTCTCATCTATGTATCTGCATTCATAAAATGAGACTTGTTGAGCACCATATGGACAACGTGCTCACCCTTGCCTTTGCACTCAAACCCAGAAGAAGGATTCGTTGACCTCGATTCTTTTGGCTTCGAGCAACAAGAAGAGGAAGGAACCATCCTCGATGATTCAGCCTTCTAGGAGGGTCATGCTGAGCCGCTGCCGAAGGAAATGAAGATCTTCGTGGTTGCTTTGTGTGTTGTCCTATGTGTTCGGTACTGTGGTGCCAACTCTTGTATTGAGAAACTTGTTATTTTTGTATCAACTTTAATTAGCGTTATCCTTGGCATTATGGTACTGTAATATTGGTCCTCGTGATCTTGTACTTGTTTTAATTACCTGCATTGCAGTTTAATGTAGATTTTGTTGTTGTGAGCTTGTGATGTACCTATTTGAGTGCAACCCACCTGGGCGGTTGCCACCAGATTCCTCAAATGAGGGTCCCCGCAGAAGTTACCCAGCTTAAAGGGGGCCTGAACCTGGATAACTTCTCTTTGTGTCTTAGATGATACCTTGAACGTCTTGAGAATTTGTCTAATTGGTCTCATTCCTTCTCACTCCCTTCTTTGCATAAGATCGACAGAGTGGCCCAGAGTTCTAATCGTCGACAGCTGGCGCCCACCATGGGGCCCTGAAGACATTTTCATCAACATTCATTGTATTCATGGCTCCTTTCCCTTGCCTACTCGATTCTGAGAATGAATTCGATCTCGAGGATCACGTAGATGCTATGGATGAAGATGCTGTCCCCATCAACGGTGATGACACCACCCTCACAGCTTGTCTTGGGGAAGCATCATCCTCAATCCCAACCACATCTGCTGAACAGGAATCGTATCAGGTAATTCACTTGCCCTCAATAGAGGATGAGTATGTGCCGCAATCCGTTGCCTGAGACAACTTGGACGAGGATGATCTCGACATCCGTTTGGAGAACTTCTCCCTAGAAAATCTGAAGTATCTCTTTGATTTCGAGTCAGACTCAGACAAAGATGAGATGCTTTCTCCATCTGCAAATTTGATCCCTAGAGAAACGCTGCACTTTCGAAGGAAACTCCAGAGCAACGTGATGCTAGGAAGCAATGAGAACGCAAATAGAAAGAGGACCAAGAACGCGAACGACGAGAGGCTGAGGTTCGCAAGGTTGCAAAAGATCTTCTACGACCTATGACAACTCGCCGAGGTACCGTCTTTCGCGACCCCAGTCTTGGAATGTCTTGACAACCCTCTAATGGAGGTCGCGGGCATAATTACATGCCTATTCCCTCTCCGACCTATTCACCACCAGCAGAGGCGACCTCACCTGGGACTCCACCGGCACTCGGACGAAATCCAGAAGATCGCCTTTGAAGGATTGCTTGTGCACTCCGTAATCCGACCTCCAGTCTCATGAACGACAACAGGAATATATTCACAAGAGTGCTTGCAGATAATCTTGATGAGGTTACCCTCGGATTTACTCCAGAGGCATCATCACATTCGACGATAAGAGGACAGGCCGATTCACCCCCAAGGTCACAAGAGACGTAATCCCACACATTCCAGACACGACAAGACCAGACGGACTGGTACTCCTCGCAACCATAATCGCGTACCAGTACACTCACATTTGGGACCGCGTCGTGAGCCTCCTCAGGTCGATACCTTCCGCGACAACGGAGTAAGTCGTGATGATCTACGACCACGTAGTATGTAGGTGGGTTGCAAAGCTTTTTCACCTAGACTACGAAATGTGGTCTGGCCTGATAAGTTCAAACCCAGTACGATCAAGAGATTTGATGGGACCCAAAATCCAACCGAATTTCTCCAAATATACGTCACGGCCATCCAAGCGGCCGGGGGAGACGAACGGGTCATGGCAAATTATTTGCCGACGGTCCTAGAAGGTCCAGCACAAACCTGGTTGTTCAATCAACCGGAAGGATCGATCTACAACTAGGAGATGTTGTGCAACGCCATCCTCAACAACTTCCAAAACTGCTATGAGAAGCTTGGTAAAGAAGACGATCTTCATCACTTGTGTCAGGCTTTGACGGAGACACTTCGATAGTTCGTCAAGAGATTTGTGGGAGTGAGGAATACCATTCCCAACATCTCTGATTCTTCGGTATTAGGGCTTTCAAGCATGGTGTTAGATACCGAAGGTTCGCGGAGGACCTCCGTATCCATCCTCTACGATCAGTGTCAGACCTCTTCGACATGGCAGATCGATATTCCGACGCAGCGGAAGCTGTGGAATGGAATAGAATGGTGGACAAGGGTAATCTTCCTCCTCAACCAGGCCTGAAAACTGAAAAGAAGGAAGAGTCAAACAAGAAATCTGAGTTCTCTGCAAGTGGAAGATATAAGAAGCCCAACAGGAATAGAGCAAGCCGATTCCACGAGGTCACAGTCTTGGACAAGCAACCATAAGAGAAGGGTAAAAAAGTTCCATTCAAGTCTACTAAGCTTCCCTCCGGAGGTCAAACTCATGACCGCCCGGAAAAACAAACTAACCTGCAGGGCAACAAGAAATGGTGTCCTGATTCGTTTGAAACAGTCGCGCCTCGAAACTGGGACTACGACTACTCCTGTAGAGACCTAGCTCGCTGCAGCTAGACTCATATATGCATAGCATACACATACCCTTGACTTCCCAGGATAAGTCAAGCACAGGAGTATATCACATTGCAACAGAGTAACTTACAAAATAGTTAAGCAATGTGGCCTGCTGGCCTTGATATTACATAAGAAGATTACAATGCCTTCACGGCATACATGGTTTATCAAAATAACAACTACACAGCAGAAGATAGGTGACCCACCCACAAAGAGAAGTGGACGGCAGAACAACACACATCAGGGCAATGACGGGACTGACGCTCCTCCTTCTGGATCCAAGAAGTTCTCCACGCCTTCGTCTTGATTATTGAACGCTCCATCTACTGATTTGTAGGTTGCAAGGGTGAGCACTTACGTACTCAGCAAGTCATAGGTAAGAGTAGATACATATAGTAGTGATGATATGAACCTAGACTAGTCAAGAATTATGGATATTTGTAAAATAACCTTTTTCTTTCATACCTCATCTCATGGCAGCACCTTTCATAATATAACATCATCAATCATGTTCACTAGATTATAGCACTACCGCGACACGTCGACACACGACAGCCCACGGCAGCACTCCTTATCATGACAACACATGTCATTTGGGTAATCTTGATTTAACACATTTTATTTAGAAAATAGTACTTGTGTCACACCCCGTGGATTTAATCCACCGCAGCAGACTCCTAAAAACCCGGGAGCTCGGAGTATTCGAATACGTTTTTAACTCTGCAGAGAGGTATCAATTTACCCGCAAGATATTCCACTTTCAAACCTTTCCTATCATAACAAAATGATTGGACCCCTGACTCACTTCATATTGTGAGCGACAAGGTGGAAATAACAAGAACTTTTGTTATGTATCACTCACAATTCACCCCTGACCCTGTGGATCTCTCGCGAAACGCAGTTGTGGCGGGCTATACCCCCACCCTTACTCATATTCCCATTGCTGGGTCAAATATCAGATCACCTTCAGTGATAGTGTGGGAACCGTCCCTTATGTCAATCATCACAACACAACTCATGCAGGGGTTTTATGTGCGATCCACATAAGTACTTGTTCAGGCCTGTTCCATACCAGGCTTGCGGTTAGCACGTTGTTCATGCCACTAGACGCACAACACAAGGTTCTACTCCTTATATGCCAGTGACCAGACCATCCACAACCCTGCACCTTCAGTGCCTGCATTCCTTTACAGTCTAGCACCTCCAGTGCTACCACCATCCATACCATTTTCTGGTCACGGCTAGGGGTTTTATTTCATGAATATAAATATATAAATACATATATAATAGTTAATGGCTCAAAACTTATTTATTTCACATTTCACAGATAACCAGTCAAGTACTGCCAATTCATAAATCAATCTTTCACATGCAATATTATCTATATTCAAGGTTATGTTTTAGCAACATTTAAAATATAGGTTCAAGATGACCAAGGATATGACTTGCCTTCCGCGTCGTAAGATACAGCAGTTGATAACGGATCAACAGCGAAGTCCTCGAACTTGATTTCTGGATCTGCACGACGACAAACAAACAATACACACAAATATTACTTAATATATTAAAATGATTTATGATCTATATGCAGATATGCTCAACAAGAAAGATTGAACGATACTGGGGATAGTTGAGATTGCAAGTTGAACTGAGTCAAGATTCTAGGGTTTCAAGGAATTGGCTAAGAATGGATGTTGGATGCTCTTAGGATTTCAAGGTTGCAATAAGAACATCAGTTTTGTGGTTGGTTTAATCAAAAACAGCGAATGTCAGCAGATTGACATTCGGATCAAAACTCTGACATAACTTCAAGGAAAGCTAGAGAGCTTATCTCAAGTTATAACAGTAGAAGAAAATGTAGATCATAACTCTACAAATTCAGTGGACAAAGTGGGTTTCAAAATACACAATCAGAAGTGGGTAAACAAGGCCAATGCCATTGGCTGGCATGCACTGGGATAGTGTCAAAAACTAGGGTTTAGCAGCAAATATAATTCAAGGGCTCAAATCAAGTTGTGATAGAAGAAGAAAATGTAAATCACAACCTCAGGAATCTAAGAGACAAAGTTATGCCCAAAATGCACATCTGGAAGGGAGTGAAAAGGGCTAATCCCACTAACTGACATAGTCTGGCATTGATCTTGACATGGCCAGAAACTAGGGCTTGGCATAACTTTTGATCTAGGGCTTCAAATGATGCACCACTTTGTCTGGGAGGTAGGCATTGCCATTCTAGCTTACAACTCAGTTAATATACTCAATTTGCAAAATCTAACTTATGCGTTTGTACTTAAAGTGGACGATGGGTACTAGCTCACTTCCTGAGGACACCACCCCCTCCACAACGCATGAGCGAACTCCTTCAGCCCCCATGCCTCCTCCGACGGCCTCAAACCCTTCGCCATCAAATGAGGCCGGCGGCACCACACCCCAACCTTCGAAGGTATACACTCGCTCCCCACCCAAAGGCAAGGGCAAGGCCAAAGGCAAGGGCAAACAAAGCCAACCGGGTACGTTCAAGAACGGATCCCCACTCGTGTCGGAGTACCTTCTACGCAATATGGATCAAATAACCAGAAGTCTCCACGAGTGGTACCTGACCCGGTCTAGGTGCCACATCAACTTCTTGGTTCACTTCAGGCCAGCCCATTTTCACCGTGAGCCCGGGAGCATATCGGTGGCCCACGAGGATTTGTTCGACCTCCTCAACTGGCAGGAGCTTGATATGTCCCTCATACGGACTGGAGTCCTGTGAGTTTGCTGTTGTCTGAAGTTATCAGAGTTCATTTCATAAATCTAATCACTTTGTATGCACTACTTACTAATGTGTACTTTGCATCCAGGTGCATGTATGGGCTGGCGTCGATGAGGGTATGTGACAAGGTGGGTTTCCTCGACCCAGAGAAAATAAGCCTCACGATGCTAGAGCACGACCAAGCACATGCAGAGGAATACATATCAAGGGCACTACTAGCGCAGCAGGACCGAGAGTTCATCCTTGTGCCGTACCACCAAAGGTTAGTGCATTTCCTACTAATTTAACTCATTCTTGTATGTTACGCCTAACATATGTATGAAACGGTTCGCTTATATATGCAATGTAGGGGCCACTGGGTCCTCGCCGTCATTTGCCCATGGATGAATGAGGTCTATTACCTCGATTCGATGAGCGACAAGGTGGCGCATGTTTTCACCCTCACATGGCATATAGACGCGTAAGTAACATAGTTGTTTTAAATTTTTCTCTGACTAGCTAATTAATGATAACATATTAATCGGCAATGCTAAATTAAATACAGGGCTTTTAAAAATTATGCTAGTGCTGGAGGGAGGCATGACGCGTCGAAGGGCACAATAATTTCTTGGAAAGAATATGAGGTAATTAATACGGATGGAAGTACTCATGATGAGTCTTTTAATTTAAGCTTAATTAGTTCTTTCGAGTTAATGTGGGTTTATGTCTTTGCATATGCAATTTTTCCAGTGCCATCAGCAGCCACAATCGTGGGAATGTGGCTTCTATGTCATGGGATTCATGTATGACCTGATCAGGAGAAACTTTGCCCAATTCCCTAAGGTAACCATTTTTCCTGACTCAAAGTCGAACTTTAATTGGATGTGACGTACGATCCTAACTTCATACACGCATATATGCAGAGCGCCATGTTGAAAGAGCAATATGAGTTGCCTCAATTGAAGGAGCTGCGAACAATTTGAGCTCAATATGTCATGGAAGAAGTGGCTATCAACGATCGATAGTAACTGACTTGTGTTGATTGCTGTATTTGTGAATATATATTGAATGTTTTGATTGCTGTATTTGTGAATAAACTCAATATGTGAATAGATTCATTGATGTATTTGTGAATAAACTCGATCAATATGTGCATAAATTCAATCTGTCCAATGCATGTGTATATTACTGTATTAGTGTATTTGTGAACAAATTCAATATGTGAATATTGATGAATATTTGTAAATATTGGTGTATTTGTGAATGATCCAATGTATCTCTGTATTGCTGTATGTATATGTGCATGATTCCAGTACTAACTGTGCCACTACATAACCGATAGGAAAAACTAATATTACTATCGGTTATATACTACAACCGATAGAACAAATATTGCAGTACTATCGGTTCATATGCTGAAACCGATAGAATAAAGTTTCCAATACTAAACGTGTCTACAAAATACTATCGGTTATATAATATAACCGATAGAATAAACACTTCAGTACTATCGGTTCATATATAACAACCGATAGAATAAAGTTTCCAGTACTAACTGTATCTACACAATACTATCTGTTTATATATAACAACCGATAGAATAAAGTTTCCAGTACTAACTGTGTCCACAAATACTATCGGTTTTTATAAGAGCCGATAGAAAAAAACATTTATATTACTATCGGTTTAGATCCTAGCCGATAGAAAAAACCTACACAATACTATCAGTTTATATACGAGCCGATAAAAAAAACGTATACAATACTATCGGTTTAAATCCGAGCCGATAGAAGAAATAGTCGATAGCGATTAGTGAACGTTGGGAATGTAGATGTTTTACTAACGGTTTTTGAACCGATAGAAGTGTGCTGCCCCTCTACTATCGTGCCGACCACTATCGGTAAGAGAACCGATAGTAGAGTGAATTTTTAACCGATAGTAAAAAGCATTTCTGTAGTAGTGTGTCTACAGTCTCCTGACCACGCACTGTCTGCGGCCTTATGATCGCGCAAGGGCTGCGATCATGAATTATCTCTGTGTCCGCACCCTTTAGGTCATCTGAGACCATAGCGACGGACTTATAGACACACGTCTAATCTGATTTTGTCTTATACCAAACATATATTACTTTGAACTAGCTCGGGTGATAATCCTCGTCAGCTAGCCCCCAAATTTGAAGAAAATGAAAGGGCATATTTACTTCAAATTTTTATCCTGCATCGAATTATGAACCCGACGTTTTAACTTTGGCTGATACTGTTCCGCCGTGTGACAGTTCATATCCTGAGAAAAACCTTGAGCTTTTTTTGGCTGGTAATGATGACTTAGGCGACTCATCGTGATGGCAACCGTAAATGCGGTTTAAGAACTCGAGACGAGTGTGGAAACGAACCAACGCCTTCTGACTCTATAAAGTGAATAGCCCTTCAATTATTTGAATTCACAAGTTTCCCACCACGACTAAGTCTTCCAGTGTTACTTCTCCTCTCCAGCTACTCCCTATAAACTTCAGTTCTTGTTCCGATGGCAGATCAAGATCCCAAGAACATTATAGAGATTGAGAGTGATGGAGAAGAAGTAGAAGTGGCGTTAGAAATTGATCAAGACTCTCAGGAAGTAAGTCTTTTTCTAAAAGCCTTGGTTCAACTTTTTTCCTGCATTCTGGTCGGTTCCAAAGTAATGCTTTTTGAAACTTACAGGTGTGCGAAGAACAAATTCCTCCAAAGAAGAGATCGAAGAATAACGAAGGATCCTCCAGTGGAACTGCATCAAAATTGGTAAAAGGAGCCGAGACCTGGGTTGTCACATTACCCTATTCTTCAGCCCCAGTAGCTCCTCCAGTCGCATCATCTCCACCTTTGGAGATCCATAACAATCCTTCCCACCTTTCTTCTTCTGATCAGCTTTCTCCATCGCGACCAAGCGATCCCCAGCTTTTGTTGGGTTATCAATTTTCTGGGGGAAGTGCTTCATCCTCCCATCCAATCTTACTGTGAGGATTGGTAATTATTTGCATTCTCTCTACTGGTCATTTTATCTTGTAAAACTAACGCATATATGTGCAGGAGACGAAAATCTCTTGAGCCTCCAGCGATCAGCCTGCTGAAGTCCAGTCTCTTTTTGGTGAGAGTGTTTCCCTCGAGCGAACTCTCCAAAAAGAAAAAGAGGCCTTGGAGAAGAAGACCAATGAGATGTCTTCGACCATTTTGCATCTGGTAGAATGATATGACAACTCTCACGAAGAGGCACGCCAATTCTGCTTGGAGAGGGATTATGCTCGGCAACAGCGAGAACTCTCCGATACAATAAGGAATAATAGTGCTTCTTTGATTCGGGATGATGTAGATAGGCTTAGAGCCATAGCCAGTTCTCTAGGGGCAGCCAGTGTTGATCCCATTGAAGTTAATATGTCCCTGGGAGAACTTTGTAAAAGGCTATCAGACTAGGTTGACACTTTGGTCGCGTGTGTCCCTTTTGTATGTAAAGATTGACAGAAATAAAGAATTTCTTTTCCTTACATACTTGATCTCTTAAAAGGATTATGTAGAACTTATAATCCGAATTAAGGTTCTTTACATTTTGTGATAAATAGTGACACAAGAATGCTTCCATGACCAAAAATACACAAGTAAACTTCTGTCCAAAACTGGCTCAATTCTTGGGTCTTAGAATAGCATTGAGACCGTAGACTGTGATCAGAACTAGAGTAACGATCACAAAATAGTTTTTTGATCTCAGAATAGTATTGAGACTTTAGACTGTGACCAGAACTAGAGTAACGATCACAAAACAGTTTTTTGGTCTCAGAATAGCATTGAGACTGTAGACTGTGATCAGAACTAGAGTAACGATCACAAAACAGTTGTTTGGTCTCAGAATAGCATTGAGACCGTAGACTGTGATCAAAACGATCACAGAACAGTATCTTGACCATACAGCGATCACAGCTGTTATGATCACACATATCCGTTGTGATCACAGGATTACATTACGATCAATATAGAGGTCATAAACTTATTCCAAAGCCATAAGGAATTACTCCCTTAATAAAGATTTAGGAATTTCCAATATTTTTATCTATACCATAGCCCCCGAATGCGAAATAAAATGATAAAAACACATTTCATTTTGGATTCATTACTAGGTATGGATAACGGGTTCCAAGAGAAAAGACGCCCATTATGGAAAATTAATAAAATACTCGGCGAAGGGTTGTCTCAGACATATAAAAGGAAGAGGTAGCTCACTGGAGAAGCCAAAAACCCTTCGTCGCCTTTAGACCCTCCTGCCGCACAAAAACCCTCTTTGCATTCCTCGTCTTCGTCGTCTCCAAAGTCACCACTTTTCTTCTCAATTCTTCATAAGAAATGGCGTCCTAGAGCCGATCCGTCCACCATACAAAAGAGAGCCTAGTGGCACTAGAGAAAGAAGAGATTCTCCCCCACGGCTGCTGGTCAATTGGCGGCCAACGAAAAAAGATCAAGAAACCCCAATCGTCCAAGAGGACGAATTGGTGATCTTCGAGGAATACTTGCACTGCGGGTTCTGATTCCCAGAAAGCGAATTTCTGAGGGGAATCTTGGACCATTACGGGTTGGAGTTAGTAAATCTCCACCCAAATGCAGTCCTTATCCTGGCGATTTTCCAACATCTCTGTGAAGCCTTT
Source organism: Pharus latifolius (assembly GCA_019359835.1). Taxonomy (NCBI): domain Eukaryota; kingdom Viridiplantae; phylum Streptophyta; class Magnoliopsida; order Poales; family Poaceae; genus Pharus; species Pharus latifolius. The sequence continues at coordinate 68,838,865 of CM033324.1, forward strand.
GTCGGAGTGCTTCCAAGCGTGGAGCTTTTCTGACGCTTCTACTTTTTGGCATGGTCAAAAAGTACCAATGTCACTGGGTGCATCTACTTCCGTATATGGGAGAAGAAGGAGTACCTGTCAACGATTCAGACTCGGGATCCTTAGTCGATCTTATGCAAATTTTGTGAGTTGTGAGACCTTTCAAAGTGTTTCTCTTGGAAGGGATGATGAGCAATGTCTGTTGGGACACAAAGAGATTTATACAGGTTTGGGCCCTCGATGGTGGGAGTAACAACCCTATGTCCTGTTGTGATTTCACTATGTATGGAAAATTCTTACAAAGTTGAAGAAAAGATCATCACAGGCGAAGATCTTTTTTGTGTTGTTGTCTAAAACCGACTAAACTAACTTATGAAAGCTTGTGCTTTATCTATCGTCATCTCCTTCGCCTTGTACATTTTCCCACCCTTTTATATCGGTCAAAAGGGCGCCAATGCACAACGGTTTTGAACGGTTGCTTGGGTGAAGTTTTGATAACCGCACTTAACTTCCAAGCAGGCTTAACACGTACAATTAAGGGATAACTACACATGTTAACCTCCTGGCAGTTGTCTTCATACGTGGAGGAATCATCACGATCCTAAGGATATGCTTGTTGCAGAGCCAAGCAATCCCGAGTTACTTTGGTCGAGGGTAGTCAACGACCTTCTGACCACGCATCTTTTGCGGCCTCCTGACCGCATAAGATCCATGACCTCATGATCGCGCAAAGCCTGCGACCATAAATTACTCCTGTGTCCGCGCTTCTCAGGTCGTCTGAGACCATAGCAGTGGACCTTTAGACACTTGTCTGGTTCGAATCCGTCTTGAACTAGATGTGCATTATTTCGAACTAGCTCGGGTAACAATCCTCGTCAGCTAGCCCCCAAATTTGAAGAAAATGAAGAGACATATTTACTTCAAATTTTAACCCTGCATCGGATAAGTGACCCGACGCTTTAACTTCTACACTTAGTGGCGCACTATGTGCGACGGTTTATTCCCTGAGATGGGTTATGGGTTGTTCTTGACAGGTAATGATAGCACTGCTGACTTGTTTTTTAACCAGAGATAAAACTGTAAATATGTTTTAAGAACTCGAGACGTTCGCAAATACGAACCGTCACCCCTGGGTGTTATAAATACCGAAGCCCTTTAGTCCTAAAACTTCACAAGTTTTTTCTTGGCTAAGTCTTTTCCAGAGCTATCTCTTCTTCTCTTCTGTTTTCATCTCAATGGCAGATCAGGACTCTAAGAACATCATTGAGATTGAAAGAGATGAGGAATCACTGGAACTTGACTTCGACCAGAAGGTACGTACCTTCAAAAGATCTAGTTCTAGTTCTTGTCTCAGTCGTTCTCAAAGTAGTGTACTTTGGAACTTTTCTAGGTCAACGAGGAACAAATTCCCCCGAAGAAAAAAGCCAAAGTTGACGAAGGATCCTCCAGTAGTGTTGCAGCTGTAGGTATAAAGGTTAGGGATGCATCATTGCTCTCTCTTCCTTTGACCCCTATAGTTCTTCCTGTGCATGCAACTCCACAGGTTGGAACATCACTTCTAGCTTTGGGGATCCATGATAATCCCGGAGGGACTCCTACATTATCGCGAGCGGACAATGCAGCTGCTCTTGATCAGACTTCACAGGATGATCAGCTTTCTTGTGGGAAGGTTGCACTTTCGCGACCAGATGGTCCTCGGCTTTCGTTGGGTGATTTGTGTTTTGGAGGAAGTTCTACATCTCCCCGTTCGACTCCAATGAGAGAATTGGTAATTATCTCTATTCCCCCTATGAGTCGTTCCGTCCTCAAAGCTAACATATGTGTATGCAGGAGATGAAAATTTCCAGAGCCCCCAGCGACCAGCTTGCTAATGTTCAAGTTCTTGGTCAGGGTGCAGCCTTCGAGCGAACTCTCCAAGAAGGAAAAGAGGCGCAGGAGAAGCATTATGAGGAGATGTCCTCGGCCATCCTGCATCTGGCAGAATGTTTTGACAACTCTTGCAAAGAGGCACACGACCTTCGCCTGGAGAGAGACCACACTCAGTAGCAGCGAGAACTCTCCGATACGATCAGGAGTAGTAGTGCTTCTTTGCTCCGGGATGATGTAGATAGGCTTAGAATAGTTGATATTTCTCTTGGGGCGGTCAGTGTAGATCCAACTGATGCCAATATGTCCTTAGGAGAACTTTGTAAACTTCTCTCAGATCAGGTCGATGCCCTGGTCGCCTATATCCCTTTTGTATGTAAGGATTGCCAGAAATAAGAATTTCCTTTTCCTTACACACCTTGATTCCTCAAAAGGATTACGCAAGACTTATAATCCCGAGTTAAAGCTCTTCACAATCTCTGTGCGAAAACATGGTCCCAAAAAATGCCTTTGCGACCAAACATACACAGGTACATCCCTATCCGAAGTATGGCTTCGCGACAACTTTTTTGATCAGAGGTGCATTGATGTGCTATATCGTAAGTTCTGGTATTGCGATCAGAACTGAAACCGCGATCAAAACATAATACCTTGATCGAGTGACAATCGTATATGTTGTGATTAGCCATTCGCAGCGATCACAGAATTGCATTGCGATCAACATGTAAATCTCGATATGATCACAGAATTGCATTGTGATCAATACAGAAAAATTAGTTTACAAAAGTCATGAGGGATTATTTTCTCAATAATTTTTGCAAATTTTTCATGTTTTTATGTGCACCCCAGCCCCCAAATTCGAAACAAAAAATAATGAAAATATATTTTGTTTCGGATTCACTGTAGGGAGTGCATAACGGGTTTCCAGAGAGAAGGCACCCATTATGGGAAATTAATAAAATATTCCTCTAAGGGTTGTCTCGGGCATATAAAAGGAGAAGATAGCTTCTTGGGGAAGCTTCACAACCAAAAACCCTTCGTCTGCCTTAGAATTTCACGCTGCACAAAAACCCTCTTTTGCTCCCCTCTCCTTCATCTTCCCAAAAACACCAACTTTTTCACATCCTCTTCCGAAATGGCATCTTGGAGCCGGTCTGTTTACCATGTCGAGGAGAAGTTGATAGCTTTGGAGAAGGAAGAGATACTCCCCCCGCGGCTGTTGATTAACTGGTGGCCAGCGGGGAAAGATGAGGAAACCCCAACAATTCGTGAAGGCGAACTACTGATCTTTGAGGAGTATTTGCGCTGCGGGTTCCGATTCCCAGAAAGCGTGTTTCTGAAAGAAATCCTCAACCACTACGGGTTAGAACTCATCAATCTCCATCCAAATGCTATGTTGATTCTCGCGATCTTTCAACATCTTTGTGAAGCATTTGTTGGAGTGTCGCCATGCGTGGATCTTTTCCGGCACTTTTACTTCTCGGCATGGTCAAAGAGTACCAGTGCCGCTAGGTGCATCTACTTCCGCGTAAGGGAGAAGAAAGAGTATCCATCCCTCCCTCTGTGAGACTCAGTGCATGGATGGCACTAGAAGTGCTTCTACTGCTCTCCTCCATCATAGAGCAGGCTCTGGTTTTCAAACATCCAACCAGAGAAGGATAGCGAGATGGACTCCCTCCTTGTTCTCGACGCGGAGTTGAAGAAACAGGCCAAGGAGATTCTTCACTTAGTCCAGCAGGGACTCACAGTGCGTGATATCATCCGTGACTTCGTGAAGAACAGGATGAGTCCTTTGCACGAAAGGGCACATTCGGCCTGGGAGGTGGATTCAATGGCGGACAGCACATTGGACTACAATACAGGTGTGTCCTCTTGTTCACAAACTGCGCATGCTTACTGACGAAAAATGCCATGTCAAGTAATTTGGCTTGTATGTGACACAGTCCTTTCTTTGTCCGAGATTGAGAGGCGGACAAACTACCTTCTGCGGCCATACAACGCAGAAGTGGAGGGAGCTTGATAAATGCCGGCGATGAACTCAAACAAGAGCGCTGAAAGGTATATTTTTCTCCCAACTAGACTTGGTATGAATTGTCTGTTTGGGATTATGTCATTCCAAGGCATATTACACAACTGCTGGAAAGGATGATCGGAACAAAGCATCCGGGCGATGATGGATCTTCGGGGGAAGTCGCTGAAGAAGTCGAAAAGAACCCCCGCGAGGCCTAAGACGAAGGAACTCGCTCCCGGAAAACCCAAGAAGATCTTGGGAGAGGCCTCGCAAAAGAAACCCACAACTGCGAAGAAAACGGTGGTAAGATATTCCGTACCCCCCGTTTTTCCAAGCACGAGTGGAAATTACTTCTTGGTTGTATAGGGTGAGGGGAGCGAAGTCGAGGAAGACGACATCCCTCTTATCCGCCGCAAAAGGACTCCTGCCAATCCTGGGGCAGCGAGTACTCCACTCCTGACGACAGGAGGTGGAACGACCGAACAGGGTCTCGCGACCACTACTGATCTCGTGGTCGCGGATGAAGTCCTAGTGCCTGCGATTCATGAAGCTCCAGAATTGATGGCTTCATACTTACCAACGGAAGAAGCTACTCCGGTAAGGACCCTTACAGTCTTGTTTTTCATCGTTCCTCTGGTGTATTATTATAGACTTGCATACACACAGGGAGAAAAGGATAATGTCCTATTTAGGAAAAGAAAGACCAGGATAGATGACAACTGTCCTCTTTTTCCCGGGAGATCATCCTTGAAATCCCAAAAATGGACAGGGTTTCGAGTAAGGTAAGAATCTCTCCCGTTGTCATATCGAAGCGATCGACTGAAGACATTCTAACCGGTGATTCACTTGTTTGCTTATGCTAGGCGCAGAGATGCAGCGCCAAGCGCCCCAGTGACCTCTACAAGTTTTGATGCTCCTCCTGCTACGAAGGTCATGGGCGAGCAAAGTCCCATCCCCACGGCCGAGGAAGTTATTCATGCCATTGTGGAGGGGATGGCCACAGAGGTCCCATCGCAGAGATTGGAATCTGAAACCCTAGCTGTGGAGGAGGCTCAATAGGAAAAATCATCTGCCGCTTCAGCTGGGGATAAGGTGAGTCTAGAGACTCAGCCTTTGGCTGAATCTGAAAGCACCTCGTTCAGCGAATATATTGAGGTATGCAGAACACCTCTTGTTATTTTTAAGTTTGCACTTGCATAGGAATATCCAGGCTCTAAAATTGATCTCCTTCCATGTCATAGGACTTAACCCGTGTGGCGACTAAGTCGATAGCTGTTGCGAAGCATATCGAGGCCGCCCAATGGGAAATGAGTCGCCTGCAGCGGTAAGGAAGATGTTTCCTCATCTGCCTGAAATTTAGTTCCATTTTAACAATTGTCTCCTTTGTCATAGAGAAAATGCCTTTCTGATCAAGAGCCTCGCTGACCGGGAAAACCAGGAGATCAGGGTAGTCACCAAGATCTCTTTCCTGGAGAAAGAACTCCAACAACTGCGATTGCAGCTCTCCTGTAAGTGCACTTCCGACCAGAAAGAATTAACTTGTTATGCGAACTGTTTGTGATGGTCTCTCACTACAGCACAAGAGGGCCAAAATAAGCCAACTCTCTCAAGAGAAGAAAGATCTCCAGGCGACCGTCGAGTTGCAAACTCGAAAGTTGATTCTTTCTGCAAGGAAAACGAGGGCTTGAATGCGACGCTCTCAACCTGTAGCAGTGTCCAACAAAACATCTTCGAGAAGTTGAAGATGGTGGCCAGTTTGCCAAAAGCCGATGTGGTTGAAACCCAGAAGGACGACCTTAGCTTTAGCGACTGGGCTACACTGGTCGCGACCCAAGCTAAATCACTTCTCGAGTATCTTCCTGAAGATACAAGGCGTCAAACAAAGGCGATGAGGACAAAAGTGCAATCCGCAGCCTCTGCCATTCTCTGCAGACTTCGTTTTCACCACGACATTGACCTTGATTTAAATCTAGTGGTGGGAGAAGCAGAGATCGAGAGTGAAGATCAGCTTGTGGTTATAATGGAGGAAGTCAGGCCCCTAGTCGAAAACCTCTTGAAAGAACTTGGCTTATGGTAAATTTTATACCTGTACAGATGTAACTATGTAATGCCTATGTATGCCTTAATTTTTGAAAGAAGAGCACTTCTTTTAGTTTCATGTTGCGACCATATTCCCTTAGCCCCCTCTTGAGATTATGTATACTGTGACTTAGGTATTATCATCCGACCAAACCGATAATCATTTTCAATACAGCACCCGACCCTATTGCGAACCGGCAGCCACCCTAATGACCAAGGACATACCAGCAAGCCCCGTGTGCGTTGAGAAATGGCTTATTGAGGGGTGTCTTGTCTGGAAGTGATCACGAGATCGGCCAGCGAATCCGATCGAGGTATTATAGTGATACAATTATCGGCGACCAGCCCCCAGCCAGACTCGTTACATATGGGCAAAAGGAATGATTATAACATGAAACAACTAAAAGTACCGATTTTTGTTAAACCATGCTAATTGAAAAGGAAAAGGGTTTTGAAAACTTACACGTAGAACTTGTGTAGTTGGTCGATGTTCCAGGTATTGGATAAGATCCTACCGTCCTCCATTGCTAGCCGAGCCGATCCTGGTCGCGGCACTGAGACAACAGTGTAAGGGCATTCCCATTGAGGGGAGAATTTATTGCGATTAGATTGATTTTGTATTCTCCGTAAAACCAGATCACCCATGTGAAGGCTACGTGGCCACACCCTTTTGTTGTGGTACTTGCGCAAAGCTTGCAAATACACCGCGGATTTCACCAGAGCTCGATCACGTTTTTCTTCTAGGAGGATTAGATCTTGTAATCGTTGTCCATTCTGATCAACTTGTTCGAATTGATCTGTTCAGACAGAACCAATACTAATTTCCATGAGTAATACAGCCTCAGCTCCGTATACCAAATGAAAAGGCGTCTCACCAGTGGCTCGACTAGGAGTAGTACGTAGTGCCCACAGAACGGTATAGAGCTCATCTACCCAAGCCCCCGAGCGTGTCTTAAGGTGATCAAAAACGCACTTTTTGAGGCCCTGCAATACTTGCCCGTTGGCATGTTCAACGAGACCATTGTTCTGTGGATGAGCTACAGAGGCAAAGCACACCTTGGTTCCAATATTGTCGCAATAGTCCAAAAAGAGACCGCTAGCGAATTGGGAACCATTATCAGTGATGAGACGATTTGGAATACCGAATCGAGTCACAATGTTCTTATGAAAAAACTTTTGTGCAGCGGCAACAGTGACATTGCGTACTGGCTCGGCCTCAATCCACTTTGTAAACGTGCCAATGGCTACGAACAAGAACTTGTATCCATTGACCGCTTGTGGCATAGGACCAACAATATCCATCCCCCAAACCGCGAAGGGCCACAATAGAGGGATAGTTTGTAAAGCATAGGCAGGCTAGTGGACCTGTCTCGCATGAAATTGACACTGAGGACATGTCTTGACCAGATTTTTGGCATCGTCAAGTGCCGAAGGCTAGTAAAATCCCTGTCGAAAAACCTTCCCGACCAGTGTACGGAATGACGCGTGTGCACCACATACACCGTCATGAATCTCTTTCAAGAGGGATTTACCTTCCTCTTGCGACACACAGCGCATGAATACTCCTTGAGTACCTTTTCTATACAAAACTCCCTCTATAAGTTTGTACAGGCGCGCTTTTCGAACTAACCTATCGCTCTCTATTTCATCCTCGGGCAAGGTCCCGTGTTCGAGATAGACCCTCAATGGATGGGTCCAATCTAATTCATGTCCAAGGTTGGTAATGCAGACTATTACCGGATCATCTTCGGTCGTAGTCATGATCGAAGGATGTTCCAAGTGTTCGACGAACACTCCTATCGGGGCGGATGTACGTGAGGACCCAATTTTGGATAATTGGTATGCAAGAATGTTGTCCTTTCGCAGGATGTATTGGACTTCGAAATGACTGAAGTGTTTTTCCAATCTCCTCACTTCCCTCAAGTAATGAGCCATTGTCTCATCGGAGGTGCTATACTCCTTGTTTACCTGGTTTACGACCAGCTGTGAGTCTCCCCTCACCACTAATCGACGGACTCCGAGGAATTTTGCTGCCCGGAGCCCTGCAATAAGACCTTCATACTCCGCTGCGTTATTGGTCACAACAAAGTGTAGTTGAATTACATACTTGAGTTGGTCACCCTGAGGCGTGATTAAGACCACTCCAGCCCCCGAGTGTTGAAAATTGCGAGAGCCATCAGAATACATCGTCCTGTGATCGGGGCATGCCAAATCTTCAGACTCTTGCACGAGCGGTTCAGGATTAGTCCATTCGACCACGAAATCGGCCAGGATCTGAGACTTGATCGTGGTGCGAGGTGTGAAATGGATGTCGAACGCTCCGAGTTCCACAGCCCATTTCGCAATCCGACCAGATTTCTCTGGATTCCAGACAATGTCCCCCAAAGGAAAAGATGAGGGCACTGTAATTTTATGTGCTTGGAAGTAATGTCGTAGCTTACGGGAAGCCATCAATAGTGCGTAAAGTATTTTCTGGACCTCAGGGTATTACTCCTTAGGACCATGAAGTACTTCGCTTACGTAGTAGATGGGTTTGTGCACACCTTCTCTTTCTGCGATCAATACAGCGCTGACCGCGTAAGGTGTGGCCGCCAAGTAAAGGAGTAATGGTTCCTCTTTATTAGGAGAAACCAAGACCGGCGGACTGGACAAATATGCTTTGACCTCCTGAAATGCTTTCTCGGCCTCATCGGACCAAGTAAAATTATTATGTTTGCGCAGATCTTTGAAGAAAGGTAGTCCCTTTTCATCCAGTCGCGATATGAATCGACTTAATGCCGCCATACGACCTGCTAGGCGCTGAACATCTTTGATGGTCGAGGGAGACCTCATTTGTTCGATAGCCCTGATTTTTTCGGGATTAACCTTGATTCCTCTGGAACAAACGAGAAAACCTAGAAGTTTTCCAGACGAAACCCTGAAAGAACATTTCTCCGGATTTAATTTTATTCCACATCGATTCAAATTACAGAAGGTTTCAGCACTAGTACAGAAATGCAGTCTACTAACCCCTATATTCTATCGGTTATTAGCGATTTAGTAGAAAACCGATAGAAAATGTGACACGCGGTCATAAAAGGCCAACGGGTGTATTTTTCCTATCAGTTTGTAAGAAACTTACCGATAGAATAAACACTATGATTTACTCTAGCGGTGATGAATATATTTCCCGTTAGAAGAGATGCATAAGTACTGACGGGAGAATGTTGTGCGCCGATAGGACTGTCGACTTCTTCAAATGGACTTATTCTATCGGTACTGTATGAATCTTCCGACAGAATATCCTAAAAATTCCTATCGGCAATATGTAGTGTGCCGATAGAACCGTTCGCCTTCTACAAATATTTCTATTCTATCGGTAATGTATTCTTGTTCTGTTAGAATATATCGAAAATTGCTTAGAACTGTTCGTCTTCAAATATTTTTATTCTATCGGTAATGAATATTTATACCGTTAGAATATAGCAAAAATATTTTAGAACTGTTGGCCTTCTACAACTAGTATTATTCTATCGGCAATGTACGTATATACCGACAGAGTGTGGACAAAAATTCCTATCGGTGATATGTATTGTGCCGATAGAGCCATTCGCCTTCTACAGATGTTTTGATTCTATCGATAATTGATTTTTGTACCGTTAGAATATATATAAAATGACTAACGGTATGCGGTTTTTGTACTGATAGAACTTATCTAGTACTATAAATACACGGGTATGTCTCTTTTATTTTCACAGGTCATCTGGGTCTCGTAGTCCTAACCCGTAAGCTCCATGGACAGCCGGCGCACCTCTACAGGCGACCGCTGCACCCCCACACCTCCATCGATGCCCTCTAGACTTCGGCATCCCAAGCAAGGTACGTAAATCATTCTAATCCGATTATGGCAATTATTCTGCTTTTTTTGTATCCTTTATTTTGATGTGTCTTCTTTTCAATATGATTATGATCTTTGCAGGTCCTTGGATGATGCTCATGAGGGGCAACGTATTTCACGGTTGTTCATTGCAGCACGCTGCCTACGTTGGCTTGTTAGCGAAAGAAACGGTGAAGATCACCGTCGAGAGCTGGAAGGACGTGAAGGGCGAGATCTTGGTTGGCTTGGTAGACAAGATCCTTAAGCCCGGCGTGTTTCTCAAATCAGGACCTATAGAAAGCATCTTACATTTTTTTGCATGCACCAGCTTGTGGCCAGATGCTTACCTGCTTGGAGAAGAAGAATTGTTGTTATTTGCACAGCCATTCTACACCATCACTACACAGAACAACATCTTGGAAGGTCGGTTCTTTTTGTTAATGGAGTTGAGTTGAGTTGATCTAGTTTGAGTCCGAGGAAATCACCAATACGTACAATGTAAGTCGACGGCAGTTCCAGCTCCTCGGGCGTCTTTGAACTGAACTCCTATGGTTAAGTCCAATGTGGTTCAGACATTTGCTGTTTTGGATGAATGGATTTGTGAAGTATCAGGTCTAACTTGTAGTCGCTAGTTGCATTGTCGCAACCTGCAAAGGTTCCCTTTTATGTAAAATGTACGGGCCACTGGGTCCTCGTCGTGATCTGTTGTTAATTTCAGACGTGGCTTTTCTAATATACATCGAATGTGTGAATTGTTGTATTTGTATATTGTTGTATATTTGTGTGTCATGTATTGCTAATTGGGACATGAACTTGAATGTGTAGGGAGTATTTGTGTATTTAATTGTATTGGTAGGTAGGTGTGTATTTGTACTATTGTTTCAGACATGTACCTGAATTTGTATTGGTGAACTGGCATGTGTATGTTTGTTCCTGAATTTGTGAACTGGCATGTGTAATTTCTTTGGCAAGATGAAGTCCCAAGTACCTAAGAAAAGTATTTTTGTGTCTCCAAGTTAATCCACAAATTAGCATTTCTTGAAATATTGCTTTATCTTCTAGTTAAGATCTGTTTGATGTAAGATCTGTTTGATGTTACAATGATACGATTCCTTGGATGTGAGAACTGGTGTCATGTGCGTTTGGTACAAGTACCACCTCTAACGGTAAATACACATATATACCGATAGAAAACACATATATTTGCTCAATCATGCATCATCTAACGGTAAATACACAGATCTACCGATAGACAAACACATTGCTCAGTCATGCATGATCTAACGGTAAATAGACATATTTACCGATAGAACAAGGCCTGTACTTGCTCAGTAATGTACATTCTCTAACGGTATATGTGTATTTTTACCGATAGAATATGTGGGAGGCAAATAACCTTAGTTAGTCTAACGGTTATTTCATGTATTTACCGTTAGAAAAAGCTCCATTATAAGGAAAACCTCACTCGACCAATGTTGAGCTGTTCTTTAATTTGTTCTGTTGCACTCTGTGTCCCTCTGTTTGTGATGAAAGTTCCACGCTCGCAGCTACACTGCTAGGGTGATCAGCGCAAGCTGGAGGAAAGTTGATTGCGCCCCTCTCTTTAAGGTATGATTAATTGTCGACTGTTATATCTCTCTCCCTCTAGATCTCCCTCCCTCTCTACTTGCAAGCTAGCTGTATTGTGTAGTTCCAAGTTTGTAGCTGTAAGCTTGGGAGCTAGGTAGCTGGAAATGCGTCATGTTTTAGGAGTTAACTAGCTTGCATTGTGTAGTTAGCTAGGTTAATTAGTGTTAATTTCGTCAGGCTAGGGTTCAACACATCTGTTGTAAGAGGCTGTACATGTACATATACATAACTTAATCGGGCATATTTCATGCATGCATGGCTGACTCGTTAAATTTCGTTAATTGTAGATGGATAGGAAATATTGGATGTATGGAATAAAACGTACTACTCTTGAATATTTGGATGGTGTGAATGAGTTTATTAAATTTGCTGAGCAACAAAAGGAGAGGAAGGGAGAGAAAAATATGCTCTGTCCTTGTACAGATTGTATGAACTTGAAGAGGTTTAGCAACTCTGATCAAATTAAGAGTCATTTGATTCGTCGTGGTTTTAACGCACGATACACCCGTTGGATATGGCATGGCGAAGATCTTGAGGAAACAAGCACCACTACTACCGATCAGCAGGACTCGGATGTGGATTGCAATAATATCGATGATCATCCGAATTGTGATAATGTTCATTCCGATGTGCACGTAGATGATGATGATGATGGCAATCTAGATGAGATGTTATGTGATGTAGAGGAAGATTACAACGAAAACGACTTCTGTGAATTTGAGAAACTGATTGCTGATTCTGAGAAGCCTCTGTTCCCTGGATGTGCAACATTTACAAAACTGTCTTCTGTGCTGAGATTATATAACTTGAAGGCAGGCAACGGTTGGAGTGATAAGAGTTTCACGGCACTATTAGATCTTCTAGCGGACATGCTTCCAGAGGGAAATGAGTTGCCAAGATCTACTTACCAAGCCAAAAAACTGTTGTGTCCGTTGGGAATGGAAATCGAAAGAATACACTCATGCCCAAATGATTGTGTGTTGTACCGTAACGAGTACTCCAGTTTGCATGTTTGTCCAAGATGCGGCACATCGATGTATACGTGTAGGGACCGGATTGACAGTGAACGTCACGAGGTAAAGAAAGGACCTCCGTCGAAAACTGTGTGGTACTTGCCTGTGATACCTAGATTGAAGCGGCTGTTTGCAAATCCGAATGTCGCGAAGAACTTGCGTTGGCATGCTGAAGCCCGGAAACAAGACAGAAAATTGAGACACCCAGCTGATTCTATTCAATGGAGAAACATCAACAGAACATTTGCTGAGTTCGGCGGTGAACTTAGGAATATAAGGTTCGGGCTGAGTACAGATGGTATGAACCCACATGGTAATATGAGCAGTTGGCACAGCACTTGGCCGGTTCTTTTATGCACTACAATCTTCCTCCTTGGTTATGCATGAAGCGCAAGTACATCATGATGGCGTTACTAATCTCAGGACCCAGACAACCCGGAAATGATATTGACGTGTTTCTAGCGCCTTTAATCGAGGACTTACAGAAATTGTGGAGCGAGGGGGTGCAGGTGTGGGATGCATACAAGAAAGAGAATTTCATCTTGCGGGCCCTGATATTTTGCACCATAAATGATTTTCCGGCCTACGGCAATTTGTCGGGGGTATAGTACGAAAGGAGCCAAGGCTTGCCCTATTTGCCTAGATGAAACTGAGAGCATGTGGATGCGAAACTACCGGAAAACAGTGTACATGGGTCACCGCAGGTTTCTTCCGGTGCATCACACGTACCGTAAGAAGAGGAAATCATTTAACAGGAAGCCTGAGAAGGGATCAGCTCCAGTGTTTCTGACCGGTAAGGAGATTTACTCACGCGTGATGGACATCAAAGCTGAGTTCGGTAAGCATTCTAAACCTCGAGAAAAAAATGTTTGGAAGAAGAGATCGATTCTCTGGGATCTACCGTACTGGGAGCACTTACAAGTTCGACATTGCATTGACGTCATGCATGTAGAGAAAAATGTCTGTGACAGTTTGATTGGTTTGTTGTTGAACATTCCGGGAAAGACAAAGGATGGTGTGAAAGCTCATCGTGACATGGTGGAAATGGGGATAAGGACTGAGCTTGCACCTTTAGAGAATGGAAAGCATACATACCTCCCCCCGGCCTGCTATACGTTGTCCAAGAGCGAAAAAACAAAACTCTGTCGGTGCTTGCACGGTGTTAAAGTTCCATGTGGGTACTCCGCGAACTTGAAAAAACTTGTGTCCATGAAGGACCTAAGACTCGTTGGCACGAAGTCCCACGACTGTCATGTCCTGATGTCACAAATGCTTCCCATTGCTATCAGAGGCATTCTCCCAGTTAAAGTCAGAGAGACAATCACAAACCTATGTTATTTCTTCAATGCAATATCTTGCAAGGTAAGTACGTGCACTCGTACTATAAGTTCATTACCTCCATTTGTGGAGCTTAATTAGAAGATTTTTCTGATGTGAATATTTGGCGCAACTTTGTCCTCGTAGGTAATTGATCCGGATGGACTGGACACTTTGCAACGCGACGTGGTTACAACTCTTTGTCAGCTCGAGATGTATTTCCCTTCGTCCTTTTTTGATGTTATGGTTCATCTGATTGTTCACCTTATCAGAGAAATTAAGTTTTGTGGACCCGTGTGCCTGCGCTACATGTATCCATTTGAGAGATTTATGGGTGTATTGAAGGGATACATAAGGACTCGTCGTCGACCTGAGGGGAGTATCATGAAAGGTTATGCCGCCGAGGAGGTGATTGAATTTTGCACAGATTATATGGCCGGGGTTGACCCAATTGGAGTTCCTAGGTCCTGACACGAGGGTAGGCTTCAGGCCATCGGAACGATTGGATTCAAAGCTATCGTCCCCACTCGTGATGTGTATGCAAAATCACATTTTTGGGTCTTACAACACATGACGGAGGTCGAGCCATACATACACAAGCACAAGGTAATGTTACGGTCACAGAATCCTTCGAAGTCAGACATTTGGGTTATCAGAGAACATAACAGGAAATTTGCTGAGTGGATCCAAGAAAGAGTCACGCGAGCTGCCGAGGGCTCCGTAAGTGAAACTGTGACATGGTTGGCTAGAGGCCCAAGATTCACTGTAGGGACTTGGCAGGGGTACGACATCAATGGGTATTCATTTTACACAAGAGCTCAAGACGCCAAGAGTAGCACGCAATGTAGCGGAGTGACACTGTTTGCTATTTCCGAGGATGCCAGGTCAGTAAGGGCGCTGAACTCATATTACGGTGCTATTGACGAAATATGGGAGCTCGATTATGGATTACTTAAGATTCCCCTGTTTCGATGCCAATGGGTCGAAATCCCTCGAGGTGTTCAAGTTGACAGTTACGGGTTTACTCTCGTCGATCTTGGTAGAGTCGGCCACCAAGACGATCCATTCATATTTGCAAAGCAAGCCACACAGGTATTCTACATCGTTGACCCGGCCAATCCAAACTTGCATGTTGTCCTCCACAGCAAGAGACGTATTGTTGCGGTCGAAGATATTGTCGACGAAGAGGAGTATAACCAATTCGATGAAATACCTCCATTTTTACAGGACATTCAATCTATCCCTACTGAAGATATCGACGAAACAACGTATCTGCGAGATGACCACGAAGAAGGATTATAGGTTGAGAACCATTGATGATTAATTTATATTTCAGAGATAAATGCCAAGCAAACAGCCCACAAGTTCTGCAGCAAGGTGAGGAACTTATCATTAATACATCAGGCTGTACATTTTTCTTTTGAACTTAATGATAAGCTAGTTCACAGCATTAATATATCTCAATTTTACTCCACAGCATGGTTCTAACATGTACAGTACCTTTATCCTGTAAATACTTAATTCTTCCCTTCAAATAGCACTTGCAAAAATCTCATTGCAGCCTCTTGCTTCTTCAAATTAAGCTCTCCAAAAATCAATTTTTCTGACGGTATTTTGTTATTTCTACCGATACAAAAGGACATCCACTACTTTAATGTTTCGCTGCGAAAAGTTTACTTATTCTATCGGTATTATTATATTTTACCGTTAGAATAAATTCATTAGTTCACAGTATTTTGTTGTCTGACGGTTTTTTGTTGTTTGTACTGATAGAAAAATACACTGGCGCTTTGAATTCTCAACCGTGTCGCCATGCGTCCCCTTGGAAATTCTATAAGTACCTCGCCATGCGTGACGGTATTTTTTTGTTTTTCTAATTCTCGAATGCTTCGACTCCTCATCTTCTCTTTCACAATGGCAACCTCCATGGGATCGTCAGCCACGCCCTCCCCGGTAAGAACTCTAAATCTCCTGGGTTTACCCCTGTATTGTTAATCCATGTTCAATACATTCTTGACCTGTTGGTTTGCACAGGGAATGGGAGGCGTGGAAGACACTGGCAAAGTGAAGGCTGACCTGAGGGCCCTCCAGGAGGAGCACAAGCTCCTTACGGACAAGCACACTCAGCTACGGCTTGACCTTGACGATCTCTTCCAGCGCATTCAGCACATGAAGACGGATGGTGACAATGCTAGGGCGAGGACGAGGCGTCTTTGCGAGGAAAAGAAAGCCGCGGATATGACCATCGCTGGCTGCTGTTTGATTATGAAGGATACCATAGCGAAGCTGAGGGAGGTCGCAGGCCTTCTCGACGCGGTCGTAATTGATCCTAGGGACAACTTGTCGCTAGAGGAGTCCTGTGTCCTGGCTGCAAGTCAAACTGACTCTATTCTACATGCAGCCAGGGCTAAGACCACCCCTTGACCTAGCATTTTGGGTTTTATTTTTTTTTTATAAGTGATAAAACAACAATGAATGAACAATTTCTTTTTATGTCAATTTTTCAATTTTCCGGCTATCTTCCCTCTTTCTTTATCATTCTACAGCTTTCAAGCACGGTCAGTTTGATGTTAAATTGTTTGTACCTTTTCATTTTTTGACGGTATTTTGTTGTTTTTACCGATAGAAAAATGGCACACAATACTATAATCTCAGGAACTTAATTAAAAAATTTTTCTGGGAAATATTGGTCTCACGGGATTTTATTGTTTACACCGATAGAAAAAAGGAATCCACTATTTCAAATATTTTTCCGGGAAATTTACTTTTTCTATCGGTATTATTTTTTTGTACCGAGAGAAACGGACATAATTCTATCGGCATTATTTTGTTTTACCGATAGAAAAGGTCATCCACCACTTTATTACTCATACACGGCCCTTGAGTTTCCCTCCAGTCGAACAGTTCCAACTTAGAGCACTGCGTCTTTTCGAGAGCGAAGAAAACCACAACATCCGCCGTGACCACTCACTTCCTCTCTCCCACACGACGATCGCCGGCTGGACACTGGTTCACCACTGCCACCGGTTCTTATTTTCATCCTTCGCCGGCCGTCGCTGCGTTCTACACCGCCTCTCCATCACCACAACTGATCGCCATAAATACCCTAATTCGTCGTTCTATTTCCAGCATCTTCCTTATTTGATCCTAGTGTTTTGTACGTACTAGTTCTTCGAGTTTTGCAATTACACTAGGGTTCCCTATTGTGTTGGATTATGTACATTCTGCAGGCAATGTTGATTTAAATTAGGGTTGACATAATATGTTTCAGTGCTGTAATGAACCTATTTTGAGATTTTAACTTATCTATACTGCTGTATGTGTGATCAATTGTATGCAACTGCCATGTAATGCACATTATATGTTGGAGTTGTTCTTACACATATTCTATCGGTATCTCCTGTATTTGCCGATAGAAACAATTTGTCTGCTCTATCGGCAGCTCTTGTGTTTACCGATAGAAAATATTTCTGAACAAGTATTAAAACTTTGGTTGGGAATTTTTACTCACTTGGTATGAATATATGGCAATGTGGATGGGTCTTCGATGTATATGTTTCAAATGCATATACATATATGACTTTTCCCAAACTAATAGATGTGATGAAGTCCTGATGACTTGCATACATGTAATGCTAACGATAACCAAGAGAGGGTGCTATAGACCATATTATTCATTTTTTGGTTGTGACCTACTTTCTGTGCTACTTCAATGTCTTTATATTCCATTAGCATTAGGTTTGTCAGATTATGCACAGTGGCACTTAGATGCTTGTGTGCATATTTACGTGTGAAATAATAATGCTGGCCCATGAATATTAGTATAGAAAATCATTGAGAATGTTATGTGATGACAGTGAATAGTGGCTTATCAACAAAATTCCATATATAGAAAACATTGTTATTTTCTATCGGCATCTCACGTGTTTACCGATAGAAAAATTGTTATGTTCTATCGGCAGATCATGTGTTTACCGATAGAAAATATTTCTGAACAGTTCAGGAAGTTATTTCTTTTAGTATTATTTTCTTCGGACATTCCTTTTGCAGCCCTAATTAGTCTCCAGTCCTGGGCTGAGTTATGGAACTCCAAGAAGAATTAATTTCCATATGTTGCCTGCTTCCTATATGAAAATGTGTAGACGAAAACGCTGAGAAATAGAATCTTATCTTGTATTGCATGGTAGCTTTTGTGTTTACCGATGGAAAAAATATTTAAAATAGGTCCTTTTTCTTTGTAAAATGATTTGGTTTGTGTTTCCATTAAATTTTTGATGGTTTGTTGATGGTTTTGTAGGGAAAGACATGTCGTCGTCTTCATCGGATGGTACTAGTGGTTCGACTAGGGCCAACCCCAATGTAACTGAAGATGTAGCTGTTACATCCCAGCGCAAGAGGGTGGGGTGAGGCGCGACGACGTTGGGCCGTTTGGCCAAACGCACGGATATTTCTTGTGAGTTCAACCAATTTGGGAAGCCGATTGGAAAGAATGCTGGGAAGTACGCGGCCTATGTTGGGCTGTTGGCGAAAGAAAGGGTGAAGATCACCGTGAAGAGCTGGAAGGACGTGACGGCGGACGAGAGGGATAGGTTGTGGGCGGAAGTGAAGGTTAAATTAACTGAAATCGCTGAACTCTTTCGTAATCACGTCGTCTTGGCTTGTACTAAAGTTTAACTAACTCGTGATTAATTGTATGCATTTTTTGAAAACAGGCTAGGTGGAACATCCCCGACGATACACCTAGGACGGCCTGCCTGAAGGACATGAACGGAACATGGAAAACCTTTAAGAGCTGGATCGTCAGTAACTTCCTCGCTACGGGGAAATCTCCTTGCGAGAAGTACCCCTTCATATCGGAGGAGGTATGGGAGGAATTCATCAAGCAGAAGGGGACTGAGGAGTTCAAGGCCCTTAGCGAGAAGAATAGGGCGATCCAGAAGAGGAACGACCACCCGCATCGGCTCAGATCCCGGGGCTATGCGGGGAAGGAGGAGCAGTGGAAGAAGGAAGACGAGCAAAATCCTGTCATCGACACCCCTGAGTTGCCGCTCTCCGAGATCCGGGATGAGAGGTGCAAGCGATGGTGGAGGGGGAGGGGGTCTGTGTCATCCACGGGGTCTGTGCAGTTCGCAACCCCTGGGGACGTCGACGTTGTGAGGCGAATGGTAAGTTGGCTAACCTCGTAAACTATGTGCGCACAAGTGTATATAAGGCAATTTGTCTCACAAGGTACCTTTAAATGTAACAGATCTCTTTTGAGAAGGAGGCATTGAAGGGATTGTTTACCCCACAGAGGGAGAACGACATCCTCACCCGGGCTCTAGGAAATAAGGAGCATCCCGGGCGGACACGGGCCGTGGAAGCCATTGTGTCGTGGAAGGCCGGTTTCGCAGATCCGGCTCCACCAAGGAAGAAGGCCCGCTCCTGGAAGGAAAAGGAAGCGGAGCTCTCCGATAAGATACGGGCTGAGGTACGGGCAGAGCTCTCCGATAAGATACGGGCTGAGGTGCAGTCTGAGGTCGCACAAATGAGGGAAGAGTTTGCAAGGTTGAGAGATGCATTGCTGGACAAGAGTGCAGATGCGGATCCCCAGGGCGACGGTACCCCGCGGGGTCGGATAAGCAGTTGCGGTTCGAAGGTCCTCGCGGATCCAATGGATCTACTTGAGGTACTGCAAGCCTTCATCTATGCACTTAAGTTGATGCCACTCCCATTCTGTTAGAGTTGTTTCGCTAACCTGTTTTAGTATTTAGAAATTTGCAGAAGCCGGAGGGTTGCATCCTACTGAGTCACCTAGGCGACAAGCAGGAAGTGGTTGGACACGGCTTCGTATATCCGTCTGGGCCGGATGTCCGGGTCCACTGCGTACCTCTGCGGTTGGGGTTTGCAAAGGTACAGGTGGACATGGCCATGCCGGGCTACAACGATTCTTCGTTGCCAGTCCCAACAGAGGAACTGCAGACACTTGCTGAGGCAGTGGGCTCCTACGTACAGTGGCCCAAGAAGTGTCTTCTAACACAACCGGTAAATCCTACACATTTTAGATCACATCCTACTCAGTACACTCAACTTGCAAAATCTAACATACGTGCTCATTAATTGAAGTGGCCTGCCGTCGGGCTACCAGGAGACTGCGCCCCCAGCTCGGGGCATGAGGCCCGATCTGGTGCGAATCTGGACACATCAAAGACGGCCTCGACCCCACCTAGCGCATCCACGCCTTCACCTCGGAAGAAAGCTGCCATCACCTCGCCCTTGCCTTCGAAGGTCGCGCTCAGTCCCCGGCAAAAGGCACAGGCAAAGGGCGACAGGGACAGCCGGAGAGGTTCAGGAACGGGTTCCCACTCATGTCGGAGGTAGCTTTGCGCAAATTGGATCGATCAACCAGAGACCTCCACGAGTGGTACCTACACCGAGCTCGGCGCAATCTGAACTTCTTAGTTCCCGACAGGCCTGGGCAGTTCCACCGTGAGCCCGGGAGTATATCCATAGCACACGAGGATCTGTTCGACCTCTACAACTGGCGGGAGCTCGATATGTCCATCATACGGACTGGAGTCCTGTGAGTTTGCTGATGCTATGTATTGCTGTTTTCTAACTCTGTTTGCTAACTTTGCATTGTTGTAGTTCATTTGAAATGTAGTAACTTTCTGTGCAATACTAATGTCGTTCTTTGCATGCAGGTGCATGTACAGGCTAGCATCGGAGGCTGCGTGTGACAAGGTGGGTTTCCTTGACCCAGAGAAAATAAGCCTCACGATGCTAGAGCACGACGCCGCGCACACTGAGCAGTACATATCCAAGGCGCTGATGGCGCAGCAGGACAGGGAGTTCATTCTGGTGCCGTACCACCAAAGGTTAGTGCATTTTGTACTAATTTAACTCAATCTTGTATGTTAGACTTGACATATACTTTGAGCTAGCGGTCGTCTTTTACGTACAATGCAGGGGCCACTGGATCCTCATCGTGATCTGTCCGCCGAGGAACGAGGTGTACTACCTCGATTCGATGCGTGACAGATTATCGATCGAATATGTGGTCAAGGGGAATATGGAGGCGTAAGTAACTTATATGTTTGATTTAAATTTTGACCTCACTAGCTAATGATAATACATTAACCGGCAATACTAACTGAAATGCAGGGCTTTTGATAAATATGTGTCCGCTGGAGGGAGGCATGCCGCACCGCAGGGCTCCCTACTAGCTTGGAAAGAATATGAGGTACTCACGAGACTTTTTGTTTATGCTTAATTAGTTTATGGAAACAACAGCTAACATGTCTTCGCACATGCAATTATCTCAGTGCCATCAGCAACCACAATCGTGGGAATGCGGGTTTTATGTGCTGCGCTACATGTACGACCTAGTGCGGACAAACTTTGCCCAATTCCCCCAGGTAAGCATCGATAGCTAACTCAAATTTGAAAATTGGGTGTCACGTTCTAAATTAGGAAATTATTTACTCAGTATTCACACATGCTTGCAGATCGTCATGTCGAAAGACCAATATGAAAATGCAAAGACTAGATATCTTCGACAAATCTGGGCTCAATATGTCATGGAGGAAGTTGCACCCAACCATCCGCCATGACAATTTTCTCTTTTTCGTGTACTCTGTGCATAGACTGTTTATATACATGTGAATAAATGTCCACATTGGATTGTAATTTGTATTTGTCCATATATATGTGAATAAATGTGAATAACTGTCTAATGTGTCAATCTGTTCTGTGAATTTACTGTACTGTATTGTGTATCCAATCTATAATGTATTGCATCTGTACTGTACACGTGAATGTACTGTATTGTGAATAACGTACTGTATATGTGAATGTTCTATCGGTAAATTCATTCATAACCGAGAGACTACTGTTGTTTTTTCTATCGGTACACTAGAAATTAACTGTCAGAAGAGTTCAACTTTTCCTGCCGGTGAACTCACACACCCGAGAGACTACTACCACTTTTCCTGCCGGCGAACTCATCCACAACCAAGAGACTACTGTCGTTTTTTCTATCGGTACACTCAAATTAACTGTTAGAAGCGTATGATTTTTCCTGCCGGTGAAGTCTTTTGCAACCGAGAGAGTACGATACTTTTTTCTATCGGCAAACTCATTTCTAACCGAGAGAGTACTAAACTTTTTTCTGTCGGTAAACTTGTAATTAACCGTTAGAATAGTGTTACTTTCCCTGTCGCTTAACGTAAGACTACGACGAGTTTTCTATCGGTACACTCCTAATATGCCGATAGAATAGTGAAGTTCTTCTATCGGTTATTTACCGATAGAAAATGTTCTGGCTTGTTCTATCGTGTCTATCTCTATCGGTACAAAAACCGATAGTAAAAGGGTGTTTTTTACCGATAGAAGAAAGTTTTTCTGTACTAGTGCAGCAAGATCGTCTAAATGAGACGAACTTTCTAAGCTTTTTACAACCAAGTCATCTACATAAGCTTCAAGATTACGCCCTATCTGGGAAACAAAGGTCTTTTGCATCAAGAGCTGGTACGTTGAACCAGCGTTCTTGAGACCAAATGGCATTCTGACGTAGCAGTAGGTGTCGAATGGCGTGATGAAGGCAGTCTTCTCTTCATTTTTTTTGCCATGCTAATTTGATGATATGCTGAGTAAGCATCCAGGAAACTCATCAGTTCGCAACCCGCAGTAGAATCGACCAGCTGGTCGATGCGGGGAAGGGGAAAATCATCCTTCGGACAGGCACTATTTAGGCTGGTGTAGTCGACGCACATGCGCCACTGGCCATTTGACTTACGGACCATGACCGGATTTGCAAGCCATTCCGGATGATCGATTTCGCGAATAAATCCGGTCTTTTGGAGCTTATCTAACTCCACTTGGATGGCTTCCTGCCGATCACTAGCAAAACGCCTGAGCTTCTGCTTTATTGGTCGCTGTCCAGGTCGAATTGCTAACTTGTGCTCAATTACCTCCCTTGGGACACCGGGCATATCGGATGATTTCCATGCAAACACATCTGCATTAGCTCGGAGGAAAGTAATGAGCTCGAGTTCCTATTTGTCATCCATGCCTGATCCAATCCGAATTGTCCTGGATGGATCATCTCGGTACAACGGAACCAATTTTAATGTTTCATCTGGTCGAGGAGCAGCTTTGATCGTATCGGTAGACATTGTGGCAATCTGGGCTTCTCAGAGGGAAAGCTGATCTACCATCTCCTGGGATAACCGATCACACGTCAATGCCACATTACGACTACCTCAGACCAAAATAACACCCTTGGGGCCAGGCAACTTGCCGCACTGGTAAGCGTAGTGCGTAGCCATCATGAATTTAGCGATAGTTGGCCTGCCAAAGATTGCGTTATAAGCCGAATCACAATCAATTACATCAAAGGTAACCAATTCTGTTCGGAAGTTATCTGGTTCGCCCAGCGTGACCGGGAGCACCACCTGTCCCAATGGCATCATAGAAGGACCAAGAATTATTCCATAAAACGGATGAATTATGGGTTTGATTTTTGAATGAGGAATTTGCATCTCGTCCAGTGCATTGACCAATAAAATGTCCAAGGAACTACCTTCATCGATCAAGACCCTTTCGACTCTCGCATTACTGATAATTGGGGTAATGACCAAAGGTAGCCTCAATGGTCGAGTGAGCCCCACAGGGCAATCGAAGCAAACAAACGTCAAAGGAGTATCCGAACAACGGGGGTATTGAGGTTCACCAAGGGGAGTCTCTGCCTGGTTCACTTCTCGGTAAAAAAAACTTTAAATTTTCATTTAGAAACAAAAGAGGAGGAACCTCTGAATATGACATTGACATAATTACTAGGTACTTGATAGGACATCTCTTCGTCCCCACTGGCGTCTCTTAGCCCGCAAGTCTGTTCTTTTGGTGGCAAGGTCGGCATTGGTCCGATCCCCTGGTAAAAGTCATCTAACTGCTTCAACCAACTCCGGCCATTCTTGAGGTCGTGGCCTGCAGAGTAGTGGAGTGGACACCACTTCTTGCCTTCCTGCGGGTTAGTCGACTTCTCTGATTGGTCGACACTGCAACCACCAGAAGCAGTTTTACTTTTAGATGAAAATTTGTTACCTTTGGTCGACGGAGGTTTCTCTGCGACCGCGACCTCTCGGTATTGTCCAGTTCGAATCCTTTTTGATTTCTTTGATTTTCTTCCTAATGAAGATTCCGGCTTCTTGTTCGAATCCTCTTCCTTTACGTCCTTGAGACCTAGTTGAGGCGGTAAATTTCCTTTTTCCACCATCCGATTCTACTCAACAGCCTCGGCCGTGTCGGAATATTGATCAACCATATCAAAAAGATCAGCTACTAATCGAGGGGGGTGGATGAGTAAATCTTCAGTAAACCTCCGATATCGAACGGCATGTTTAAACGCCTTGATAACGGAATTGTTAGATATGTTCGGCATGGTATTTCTCACCCCGACGAACCTTTTGACAAACTGACGAAGAGTTTCCGTCGATGTTTGTCGCAGTCGATGGAGGTCATCCTCTTTTCCCGGCTTTTGATAACAATTCTGCAAATTGTTGAGGATGGCATTGCACAACATTTCTCAGTTATATATCGAACCCTCGGGCTGATTGAACAGCCAGGTTCTTGCCGGTCCCTCGAGGACTATGGGTAAATAGTTGGCCATGACCCGGTCGTCGCCACCTGCTGCCTGAATAGCAGTTATGTAAATTTGAAGGAACTCCGATAGATTCTGAGTTCCGTCAAATCTTTCAATAGCCCCCCGGTTTAAGTTTATCTGGCCAAACGACAGCACGAAGGCCGGGCGAGAAAGCTTTACAACCAACATAAGGACCATGGAGGGATCTGTGACTCTCGACCTGATCTCGGGCGACCTCCCGTGAAGGAGACACCACGCGTGGCCCCAGGCGAGAGTGGACAGGAATTCGTTCCCGATCACGAGAATTTCCCGCCCGTCTGGCTTTGTCATGCCGAGACGGCACTAGTGGTGGCCGATTTCGTCTACCAAAACTAGAGTTAGAATATTCTCTTTCATGGGAACATATCGCCGACCGGGAAGAGGCTGTAGGGTCGCCTCGGATGTGACCTCGTCTAACCTCTCCACCAAGATTCTGGCGAAAGCTGGTTTCTGTGCATCTGTGACAGTAGGAGGAAAATTACGCAGGACCTCTACGATGGATCGAAGCCGGCCATATGTGCTCCTCCTGGGTGCGCCAAGTGTCACCGTCTCTTCGTCCGTCGGTAAATGTTCTGGGGGTAAAGAAGGTGTTTGGTCACATCTGAGACCATGCAGACGACGGGAGGAACTAGGAGCGGCGTCGTAACAAGCTTGCGCCTTTTGTAGAGCCTCTAGGGCTATTTTGCGGAGCTCATTATCTTGCTGCTCGCGATCTTGATCCTCCTTTTGTCTACGCTCTTGCTCTTCTTTCTGCTTGCACTCCTGTTCTTCCCTAGCGGTCCGCTGATTGGGCGTTTCTTCTGATAAGGCAGCGAATTGCCTAGGGAATGAGGTCGCCGATGGAGAGAATATCTCTGTTTGTTCCGAGTCGGACACAAAATCAAAGAGACGGTGGAGGTTATCAGGATCGAACATCCCCGGACTAAATTCTTGGTCAACATCGCCTTTGCCCTCAGGAGGGTCGTGCAATGGACCGGATTCAACCCCTAACACAGTAGAAACAACATTGGGTTCCGGCTCTGCTTCTTTTGTCTCCTGGTCGATAGACATGACCTGAGTAGTCGAATCGACCTCTGGGACGTCTTCGCCTTCGGTTTCCTCCATTGGAACAGGATCACTAGATGAAGGCATCTGTATATGGGCATAATCCTCAAGATCAAAGTCGTTCTCGGAATCATATGCCCCAGATATGGCTCACCGAACCTCTGGATAGAAAAAAGAACGCCTTGAGAAAGGCCCTACGGTGGGCGCCAGCTGTCGACGATTCGGACTCGGGATCCTTAGTCGATCTTATGCAGATTTTATGAGTTGTGAGACCTTTCAAAGTGTTTCTCCGGGAAGGGATGATGAGCAATGTCTGTTGGGGCACAAAGAGATTTATACAGGTTCGCCGCAAGAGGAGAGTAACTGACTTCTTGGGAACAAGCATCCCAGAGAGGTCAACTTCCCTTCCGGTCGATGAAATCTTTTCCTGACCGCAGGGACAGAAATGGCTATAATGGGCCCCGTGACCACTGACAATCCCGTGGTTTCGAGTGGAACCCTAGTGCCTGAGACTCATGAAGCCCCAGGACTAACAACACCTCCCCTACTGATAGAGGGAGCGACTGTGGTAAGAATCCTCACAATCTCGCACGTTTTCGTTCCTCCGTACATACCCATTGAATTGTGTTCATATAGGGAGAAGAGGATATTGTCCTTTTTAAGAGAAGGAAAACAAGGACAGAAGAAGATTCTTTCCCAAGAGCAACCAGTAGGCTTCTTTCTCTTGGGAGCTCATCATCAGAACCCAAACCATGGGTGGGGTTTCGAATAAAGTGAGAACCTCTCCTATCGCCATCCAAACCATGGGTGGGGTTTCCTGTTTGTCTGCCTGTTGGTGCAGGGATGCTGCACCTAGTACCCCGGCGACCTCGACAAGCCATGGTACACCCACAGCAGAAGTTGCGGGAGAGCCAAGTCCGATTCCCATGGCCGAAGAGCTTCTTCGGGGCATCGTGGATGGAATGGCAGCGGAAATCCGATCCCAAGGGACGGAAACCGCAGTCCCGGCCATAGAGGGGGATCAACAGGAAAGATCATCTGCTGCCCCTACTGCGGACACAGCAAGTCTTGAGGTTAGACCTCACACTGATGTTGAGAATGGCTCATTCAGCGATTATATAGAGGTATGAACAACTCTTCTATTTTTTTATTTTCAAACTCGCAAAAATTCAGGAATATTCAAGTCTTAAGAGCAATTTCTTATCATGTTCCAGGACTTGACCTGGGTGGCGACCAATTCAACAGCTATAGCAAAGCATATTGAGGTCGCGTAACGGGAGATCAGCTGGCTGCAACAGTAAGTATGGTGCTCTTTATTCATATTAACTTGAATCCGTATTTAAGCGTAGCCGATCGTCCTTCTTGTTACAAAGAAAATGCCTTTCTGAACAAGAGCATGGCTGATCGAGAGAATCAAGAAGAAGCTGCAACTGTGAGATATTCTTCTCTAGAGAAGGAACTTCGCGAAGCGTAGTCAAAACTTTCTTGTAAGTATACTTCCAACTAGAAGAAATCTCCTCATCGTATGAACTATTTATAGTAAATGTTCACTGTGTTCATACAGCATAAGAGGATCAAATAAGCCGTCTTTCAGAAGAGAAAAGAAACCTTCAGGCGACCATCGAGTTGCAAAGCTCGAAAATTGATACTGCTAGCCTGGAGAATGAAGGTCTAAACGAAACAAATTTCCTCTTGCAGCGGTACTCAATCGAACATCTTCGAAAAGCTGAAGATGGTGGCTACTCTGCTAAAAGCAGATGTGATCGAGTCGCAAAAGGACAATCCAAGCCTTACCGAGTTAGCCACACTGGTCGCGGCCCAAGCCGAATCACTCCTCAAGTATCTTCCTGAAGATACCAAACGGCAGGAAGAGGTACTAAGGTCAAATGTTAGATCTGTAGCCTCTGCCATTCTCTGCAGATTACGATTTCACCACGGCCCAAATTTGAATCTGAAGCCGGTGATAGAAAATGCAGAGATCGAGAGTGATCGACTTGAGGCCATCTCTGAAGAAGTCAAGCCTCTAGTTGAAGATCTACTGAAAGAGCTAGGCCTTATTTGATTCCTTGTAATGATATCTCTTAGTAATTATTACCTGTGAAATTACATTTATAACATGCAAATGCGTGCCTTAAATTTTTGGAAAAGAGTGATACTTTCTTCGTTTCATATTATGACCATATTCTCTTAGCCTCCTCCTGAGATCATAAGTACTGAAGATCTAGTATTATAATCTCTGGAAAAAATATGGGCATTATGAATACTCAAGAAATGCTTTAACTTAGATATGATCATCCGATCAAACCGATACTGACCTCAATACAACATCCGACCTTATTTACGAACTAGCAGCCACTCGAATGATCAGGAACATGCTAGTAAGTCCCGTGTGCGTTGAGAAATAGCTTATTGAGGGATGTCTTAGCTGGATGCGACCATGAGATCGGCCAATGAATCCGGTTAGGATATTTGTAACAAGATGATTATCGGCGATCAGCCCCCAAGCCAAGCTCGGTATAGGTATGGCAAATAAAGAAAACGAACATAACATGAGCCGAAGAAAAGTACTCATGAATTTTTTGTTAAACCATGCTAATTCAACAGGAAAAAAGATTGGGAAACTTACACGTAAAATGTGAGACCCCCATTTGAGGATCACCTTGGTAACCGCCCAGGTAGGTTACACACAGCTGGATGACACATGAGCTCCAAACCAGACAAGCATAATAATAACATCAAACAGGTAGCAGGCCAGCTTGGCCAATATTACATACCCAAAGCACCGAAAATGGCGCTAAGTAGAGTTGCTAAGAAAATAACAAGTTTATCATAACCAGAATCGGTATCCAAGTACCGAACACACAACATGAAACACAAAGCAACGACAAAAAGCTTGACTTCCATCCGCAGCGAGGTTGAAGTGGCTCCTCCCACATCTGACTTGACTTGGTACGCAATCCTTCTAGAACGTGGGCTCGTCCGGGGCACTTCCTTCTTCTGCCGGGAACTCATAACTGAAGGAATCGGGATCCTCGAATCCCTCTTCTACAGTTGGATGCAAATTGCAAGGGTGAGCACTTGGTGCTCAGCAATACTCATTCCGGGGATTATAGTAATTGTACTTATATGAGGGTGAAACATATGATTCAGGGGTTTTAGTTTCATATAGATAGAGATATATAGATTTCCAAGTTATTTGTTCAGTAAACAGTACTTTGTCATGAAAATAGCGCTTTAAACATGTTACATGTTTTCAATAAAAACATTAGGTGTAGTGGTCTCCCATGAGTCACTACTTTGTTAGCCGCATTATGAAAACATTCCAAAACATTACTTGTGCTATAACCCATGGATAACATCCACTACGAAAAGACTCCTGAACCTGGGAGTACAGAGTATCTGATACTTCTTTTACACTTTGCAAAGGTGTACCCCTTTTTAAATCCACTGGTTCACTCGGCTTTCAAGTCGGATCAGCTCCATGTGACTTATACACATGTGACAAGGCCGAGATCACACAACGCTTTTACAGTTCAGTATTAACAGTATCCCTGCCCGGTAAATAGACAATTAAGTCTCAAGTACCGTTGTGGGTCTTCCCCACTGCCTTACTTCCTAGCCTCTCTGGTCTATGTTCCCTCAGGACACATAGCCTTGGTCTATGTCCACGCGAGACATACGACCATTCAAGATTACAGCCGCTCACGGCTTAATCAGGTCTAGGGCGCCTTCCTTCATTTACGCCTTTTTCTCTCATCATTTTTCTGACTCACATCACTCGTGGCCGAACCTTGGCCTTCCAGTTTCCACGCGAGAAACCAGATCGTCAAACCATGCAGGGAACTGCTAATACCAAAAAGTTACTAAGTTGTGCCTGTCCCATACCAGGCAAGTGGTTGGTACGTTTACAATTCGTATAGAGACACAGCACAAGGTTCTTGTCCTTATGAATCAATAGTGAGGAACATTCACATTCCCTGGTGCGCACCGCACCCTCTCCATACAATCCAATCCTCACTACTGATCCTTTTTATCGGTTTTCTTGTCAAAACGGTTTTCATTATAACTTCTCATGTATTTGACCATTTCAAATTTAATGTGAATATTCAATATATGAGTCCTAGGGTGACAAAAGCATATATGTGAAGGTTCAATAACAAGAGGGGTTTCATGATTCATTAGGGAATATCTACTCATGTCATTCAAACATAACTTGTATTTCAACTAAACATGCATAGTAAGAAACAGTGAATATACTTCATATGAAAATATTGGGTGAGACATGATCAAAGGAATGAGGCTTGCCTTGCAATGTGGGGTCTAAAAACTCAGATGGATCTTCAAAGACTTCTTCCGCTCCTTCAGCTTCTGACTCTGCGGCAATCAGGCAACACACAAACACATACCACATAAGCATACTGAAAATAGTTTCTATAGGAAGTATTAAGTAAATAAGTCATGTATGCAGGGGAAAAGGTTAGGGTAAGGTCGCAAGGGCTCTGGTCGAAGAAACGGCTAAAAAGGATTGAACGTCGAAGGGTCGACATTCAGTTCATGGCTTTGACATAACTGGAAACTAGTCTTAGGGTGGTTTTCTGGAGAAGTGATAGTAGAGAAAGTTATAGAACACAACTCCAGGAATCTAGGGGACAAGGTGGCATTTCAATTGCTCAACCAGAAGGGGTCAAACAGGGCTAATGCCAGTGGTTGACATGCACTGACATGGTGCTGGACATGGCCAGAAACTAGGGCATGGCTTAACTTTTGATCTAGGGCTCCAAATGATGCACCACTTTGTCTGGGAGGTAGGCATTACTAACAGGAACAATATACTCAACAGGCACAAGGGCTGAAAGTGGCCGGAGGGTGGCCAAATCCGGCGATGAACCACGGTGGCCTGGACATGAACTGAGTTACTGGACAGTGATCTTGGCATAGGCATAACTCACAATCTAGGCAGATCCAGGTGTCGAGCTAGTGGACAATATTGCTCAGGGTACTGGAATCTATCTAAGGGACAAGGTTTCAGGTGCTGGATCGGCCGGGAACAAATTCCGACGACCGGCGCTGGAGAAGACGACACTGGACAAAGGGGGTTTTCGATTCAGGGCGAATGAGCTCAATTCCAAGCTTGGGAATGATCTCTAGGGTGCAACAAAGCTACTGGGGAGGTTAATTTGGCCGGAGGATCGCCGGTGTGGCCTGGCGACGAGAGCCAGTTCACTGGTGGCGCGCGATTTGGGGAGAGCTATGATCTTAGCTCGATTTTGAAAACCAGATTGGTAGGCTTGCTACAAAGAGTATGCTGATCAATTTCTTCTACTGGTACTACGGCTAATTTGGTTTAAATCAGGTAGCATTGCAGGAACAGGGGTTTTGAACTTTTCCGGTGATCACCGGCGTTAGGGTTCGCCGGGGTGCAATTGGGTGCTATGACACGAACAGGTGGAAGAGGGGAACTCACTGGTGGCTTTGGTTTGAAGAATGGTGCAGTAGATTAGGCTGGCACCGTGAGCTCCAGAGGTTGCTCGCCGGAGAAGAAAGCAAACTCGACGGCGGTGAGAAATTAACTGGGAATTTGGCTAAGTCCTGAGCTTGTGCTTCTTCACAGCGTTGAGGGGGGTTTAAATAGGCACGGGCACGGAGCTTGCGAGGGTGAACGCGACAACGGTTGCTTGCGCCGGGGAGAAGTTTGTCGGGCGCAGGCGCAACGACGGCGACGGCGACGTGATCGCGCTTCAGGCGGTGCTGCAGCTTTGCCAGTTGCCTTGGGACTTTGTCCGGGACGGCGCAGATGTGGAGGCGACAGCGTAGCTCCGGCAACGACACGTACACACATGCAATTGCCACGGCAACGGGAGCGCGCGCGAAAACGAGGCTCGGGAGCGCGGTCGTTTATCCGCTGGGCGAGGCGATGCACTGCTGGCACGTGCGCACGGGGTGGCACAGCAACTCACGGGCACAGGTGACAGAAACGGTGGCCGGCGGCGAGCAAGCACGGCGAGAAATCCACGGCGCTGCAACGGGCTCGTGCACTGGTCGTGGCAACGACCAGGCGCTGGTCGAAAAGGGCCTGAAAATAACATTTGGGCTGTTCTGCAATTTCTGAAACTTATTCCAGGGGCTGTTCTGTGAGGATAATTTGAATAGGACTTGGGCCTGTTTGCAAATTTGGAGATCTGAGGGTCCGATCTAAAATCTGATTTCGCAGCTAAGTTGCAAAAGATTAGTAGAACTTATCTGGCCAAAGTTTGGTAAGATCGGGCAAGATCTGAAGGGTTTCGACAAAATTGGGGAAAACGGCTTAGGGTAAATAGGGTAATTAGGGTTTTAAAATAGCAAGGCTTGAAACTCAGCTTTAGGGTGAGATTTTGGAGATGGTCCCGAAGGGAAAAATGTTCTGAACAACATTTAGAAGGGAATGGCTGAAGCAGATTAGGGTTTGGGGTCCAGATGTGGATTTTGGCTATTTTAGGGTTTAGCAAAAACAGGGGTGTTACAAATCTACCCACCTTAGAAACAATCTCGTCCTCGAGATTAGGGCAGGTCAGAGAATAGGAAGGGAAATTCTCGTCGGAGATCTTCTTCTTTTTCCCAAGTTGACTCCTCCTCTGAGTGATTGTTCCACTGGACTCTGCAGAATCGGAGGGTTCTTGACTTCAGCACTTTCTCTCTGGTTTCCAGAATTCTAACAGGGTACTCTTGACAAGATAAGTCTGGTTGAATCTCATTCTCTGTAGGAGATATCTGTTCTGTTGGTTTTCTCAAGCATTTCTTCAGCTGAGATACATGAAATACGTCATGAATTCCGCTCAGTTCTGGTGGCAATTCCAATTTGTATGCCATTTCACCTCGCTTTTCCAGAATTCGATATGGTCCCACATATCTAGGTTTTAACTTTCCCTTCATCTGGAATCTTCGAACTCCTTTGTATGGCATAACCTTGAGATACACATAATCGCCCTCTTCAAAAGATAGCTCTCTTCTACGGTTGTCTGCATAGCTTTTCTGTCTAGATTGAGCTGTTTTCAGTTTTTCTTGTATGATCCTGACATGGGCTGTGGCTTCTTCTACTAACTGGGGTCCTAGATGTTGTTTTTGACCAATTTCTGTCCAATACAGAGGCGTGCGGCATCTTCTTCCACATAGGGCTTCATATGGTGCCATTTGTAGGCTTGCTTGGAAACTATTGTTGTATGTGAACTCTGCATACGGTAGAAATAACTCCCAAGAGTCTCCATAGTCCAAAACACAAGCCCTCAACATATCTTCCAAAATTTGGTTCACTCTTTCAGTCTGACCTCCAGTTTGAGGGTGGTAAGCGGTACTGAACTTTAACTTTGTGCCCAGGGCTTTCTGCAACTCTTGCCAAAATCTTGAAACGAACTGGGCTCCTCTATCGAAAACGATAGCCTTCGGCACTCCGTGTAGGACAACTATTCTGTTGAGATACAGCTCTGCTAAGTCCTTAGCTGTATATAGGGTCTTCACTGGGAGAAAATGTGCTACTTTTGTTAATCTATCAACTATGACCCATATAGAATCGAATCCTTTTCTCGTCCTCGGTAGTCCCACAATAAAATCCATTCCGATTTCATCCCACTTCCACTCTGGGATTTGTAGAGGTTGTAGCGGTCCCGCAGGCTTTTGATGTTCTGCTTTCACTCTTTGGCATGTGTCACAAGTTGCGACAAACTTGGCAATCTCTCTCTTCATTCCTTTCCACCAAAAATTTTTCTTCAAGTCCTTGTACATTTTGGTGCTGCCTGGGTGTATGGAATATGGGGTCTGATGAGCCTCTTGCATGATTAGGCTTTTGATCTCATTGTCATTTGGAATGCAGATACGGTCATCGTACCATAGAATTCCCTGTTCATCTTCTCGAAGGTTGGTTGTATCTTTGCTCTTCATGTTCTCCTCCATCTCTTGAAGGTCTGGGTCCATTGCTTGAGCTTGTCTGATCTTATCCTTCAACTCACATTCCATCTTTAGTGTACCGATGGTTCCTTGGTCCACTAATTCCAGTTGCAACTTTTCGAAATCCTTGATCAGTTGTGTCGGCACTTCTAGCTGTGTTATCTGGTTGCAACGAGACTTCCTGCTCAAAGCATCAGCTACTACATTAGCTTTTCCTGGGTGATAGTGGATCTCTAGATCATAATCTTTGATCAGTTCTAACCATCTTCTCTGCCTCATATTCAACTCCTGTTGCGTGAAGATATACTTCAGGCTCTTATGATCCGTATAAATTTCGCACTTACTTCCTAGTAGGTAGTGTCTCCATATCTTTAGTGCATGTACGACAGCAGCTAGCTCCAAATCATGTGTTGGATAATTCTCCTCATGAGGTCGTAGCTGTCTAGAAGCATAAGCTATCACTTTCCTTTCTTGCATCAATACACATCCTAATCCTTGTTTGGAGGCGTCACAGAAGACTTGAAAATCCTTCTTGACGTCCGGCAGTATCAGGATTGGTGCAGTTGTCAGTCTTTTCTTCAATTCCTCAAAACTTCTTTCGCACTCCTCGGTCCAATTAAAAGGGGCGTTCTTCTTCAATAGCTGGGTCAGCGGTTTGGTGATCTTCGAGAATCCTTCTACGAATCTTCGATAATATCCCGCTAATCCCAAGAAACTCCTAACTTCTGTTGCGGTTTCAGGTTGTTTCCAATCGGTAACAGCTTGAATCTTCAACGGGTCCATAAATATTCCTTCGCCTGAGATGATATGTCCCAAGAAAGAAATCTTCTTCAACCAAAAAGCACATTTGCTAAACTTGGCATATAGCTGGTGGTCTGCCAGTTTCTGTAGCACTATCCTCAGGTGATGTACGTGTTCCTCCTCTGTCTTAGAGTAGACAAGGATATCATCCACAAATACAATGATGTACTTATCCAGGAATTCCATGAGGATCTTATTCATTAGATTCATGAATACCGCGGGTGCATTAGTTAATCCAAAGGGCATCACTGTGAACTCATGCAACCCATATCTGGTCACGAAAGCAGTTTTAGGAATGTCCTGCTCTCGGATCCTTAACTGGTGGTATCCCGATCTCAGGTCTATTCTTGAGAACACTTTTGCTTCTCTGAGCTGGTCAAAAAGGTCATCTATCCTTGGTAAGGGGTATTTGTTCTTGATGGTCATGTCGTTTAGCTTGCGGTAGTCTATGCAAAGTCGCATACTACCATCTTTCTTCTTAACAAAGAGCACTGGAGCTCCCCATGGTGATGAGCTGGATCTGATGAATCCTTTTTCTTCCAATTCAGCTATCTGCTTCTTCAATTCCTCTTGCTCATGGCCTGTCATCCGAAACAACTTTCTAGCATACGGCGCAGATCCGGGTTTCAGTTCAATAGTGAACTCTATATCTCTATTTGGTGGCAATCCGGGAAGTTCTTCTGGAAAGACTTCCGGGTACTCATTGACAATCGGTACCTCTTCGAGCTTCACTTCTTCGATGCAGTTCAATCTTTGCAGGTGGTCGCAGATTGGAGTTCTATCTGCATGGAATGTAATTTGCTTTCCACTGGCATTTTTCAGGGTGATTGTTTTCTTCTCACAATCCATCAATCCCTTATGCTTGGCCAGCCAATCCATTCCGAGAATGACATCCAATCCTTGAAGGTTTAGAACTAGCATGTCTGCCAGGAATTCTAGATTGCCGATACAGAAGGCAACATTTCTACAGATAGAATTAACAATCATCCTAGCACCAGGTGACTGAATGATGATAGGATGCTCTAAAGCAGCCACAGGCAAGTTATTACTCAACAAGCAATCTTTTGACATGAATGAATGAGTTGCACCGGGATCAAATAGAACAACTGAAATCTGAGAGGAGATTAAGAGTCTACCGATCACGACGTCAGTTGCCTCTCCTGCTTCTGTAGCAGTCACGAAGTTGAGTCTTCCTCCGGTGGTTGGTGTTCCTCTTCCTCTGTTGGTTTGGAATCTTCCTCCTCTAGCTTGTAGTCCTCCTCTGGCAATAGTTCGTGCAGGTGCAGGGGATTTGGCTGCCTGAGCTTTGGCAACGTTGGGAGGTAAATGCCGAAATGGACAAGTCTCTCTGTGATGTCCTCTTCTGCCACAATGGAAGCATTCTGCATTCTTCAGTGTACAGTCTCTATAGAGGTGACTCCCTTTGCATCCGGGACACGTTAGAGTTGTTGGCGATGAAGTCCTCTGGGGTCTTGGTGGTGCGGGTGGTCTGAAAGCGGCTCTGGCATATGGCGCTGGTCTTCCTCGGCTAGAATTTCCTTGAAATGGATATGCTACACTTTTCCTCTTGCGGTCCTCTTCTACTACGCCTCTTTTCTCCTCCATTTTAAGCACTCGATTCACAAGGACTTGGAAGTCCGTGAACTCGTGTGTTGACAGGTGATACTGATATGAGTTTTGTAGGCCTTCGCAGAATCTATCGATCTTCCGCTCTTCTGTCATGATATCTTCAGGTGCATATCTGGCCAATTTGATGAACTCATGCAAATACTGCTTCACCGTCCTTCCTCCTTGCCTTAGATTCAAGAATTCTCTGCGTTTGGCTTGAATTGCTCCTTTGGGGACATGGTATTTGCGGAACTGTTCCTTGAATTCATTCCAGGTGATTGAATTCTGATTAGGGTGTACCGTCTTGTAATTCTCCCACCACGCTGCAGCCGATCCTGTGAGCTGATGGGGTCCATATAGCAGCTTTTCTTCATCATTACACCTGACAGTATCCAATTTCCTTTCAATTTCTCTTAACCAATCGTCTGCCACAATTGGGTCTTCAGTGCAGGAGAAAGTTGGAGGACGTGTCTTCTGAAAATCTGTCAGTCTTGCTCCAATGTTCGAACCTTCCTCGCGGCGGGTTGCAGAGTTTTGCATTAGCTGTTCCAGGATTTGACTCTGTACCTCTGCAGATCTCTGTCTGTTTTGCTCCATCCATATTAATATTTCCGTCAGATTTCCTCCTTGCGGTACTGAGGCTGATGAATTTGGCTGATCTGAGTCATCTCTAGTCCTTCTTGTTGATGTGTTTCTTGGGACTTCTTCTGAACCTTGGATTCTACCTCTGGTGTTCACCATTCTGTTCTGCCAAGATAATTGAGACAAGACTACTAATTCAAGAGAGCACAGATTGAACGCAAGCTGAAAGAAAAGATCAATCCAAGAGATTGGATTGGAACATGCAATTGCCATTTTCAAAGATTTTCTAAAGATACAAGGTTTTCACCTTTACAGCTTTGGAGTTACCAACAAACAATACAAACAAAGCAGCTACTACAACAAGAGCTAAAGACTAACGGTTACAAGGGCTAGAGTAGAAGGGTCAAGCTGAAGAGAAAACTACGATCTCCTGTCGGTCTTGGAAGAACTACAAGGTTCCACCTCTTCAGGGTCTTCCTCCTCTTGATCTTCGTCGGCATCCATAGGGTCCCATTGCATGTCGTTGTCCTCTTCTTCCTCAGATGAATCGTTGGTGTTGCAAGTAGCAATCTCTTTTCCTTTGCCCTCAGGAACTTCCTTCCCTTTCGTGAGAGTAGGATACTCTGGTGCAGGGGTGTTGATCACAATGCCACGCGAAGCAGGCGTGAAATAACCCAGGTAATCCCTAGGTCTTCCCACACTCTTGCGGGCTGTGAGTCTTATCTTCAAGCGGTTCCTCTTGTTCACTGATCCTTCGTCTTCGACTTCTCGAGCTCTGCTAGGTTCAGCCAACTCCTGAATCTGTTTCTCTTTCTCTTGGAGTTCTGAGCGAACCTTTGCAAGCGCTCCTTCGAGATAGTGACGATCATCCCGAGCATTCTCATGCTCACGCAGCAACCGAGTGTAGCTTGACTCCAAGACTTGGACTACATCTCTGGTTTTGGTCAGGATGGCGTCTCTCTGGTTGTTGGAGGGATGAACAGTTCGACGATCCGATCCGGGAACTTGGTAGGGTACAAAACAGAAAGGAGAACCTATAAGAAAGTCATCGTACAGCTGGCGGATGGTACCTATGGCACGACGAGCAGCGTCTTGGATAGCATCTTCTTCTTCTTCTCTACGAGCTTCCTTTCTTGTTGATCCTCTCCCGATCTCTGGGATCTCGTACACAATCACCGAGGCACGGAAACCAAAAGGTCTACCATCGACTTCTTCTCGACGGACGTAGTATACGGGTCGCTGGTTGTCTCTTGCTCCCAGAAATTGCAACATCATCCAAAGCATCAATGCCCATGATCCCAACTCGTCTCCGTGAATCAGCTTCTTACCAGGGGCCATCTGCGATGATGAGACACGGAACTCTTAAAAGTAGGAAAACGGTTTTGAAAATTTTCAAATAATACTCGTTATGCTTTTCTTAAACAAATTAGGTTTTTCACAATTAGATTTTTACCAAATAATCTAGCGATTCTCTACTTTAGGGACGCCCATTCTAGTAAGGGTCACGACCTACAGTCAAGCTTCATGCTCTGATACCATTCGCTGTGAGACCCCCATTTGAGGATCACCTTGGTAACCGCCCAGGTAGGTTACACACAGCTGGATGACACATGAGCTCCAAACCAGACAAGCATAATAATAACATCAAACAGGTAGCAGGCCAGCTTGGCCAATATTACATACCCAAAGCACCGAAAATGGCGCTAAGTAGAGTTGCTAAGAAAATAACAAGTTTATCATAACCAGAATCGGTATCCAAGTACCGAACACACAACATGAAACACAAAGCAACGACAAAAAGCTTGACTTCCATCCGCAGCGAGGTTGAAGTGGCTCCTCCCACATCTGACTTGATTTGGTACGCAATCCTTCTAGAACGTGGGCTCGTCCGGGGCACTTCCTTCTTCTGCCGGGAACTCATAACTGAAGGAATCGGGATCCTCGAATCCCTCTTCTACAGTTGGATGCAAATTGCAAGGGTGAGCACTTGGTGCTCAGCAATACTCATTCCGGGGATTATAGTAATTGTACTTATATGAGGGTGAAACATATGATTCAGGGGTTTTAGTTTCATATAGATAGAGATATATAGATTTCCAAGTTATTTGTTCAGTAAACAGTACTTTGTCATGAAAATAGCGCTTTAAACATGTTACATGTTTTCAATAAAAACATTAGGTGTAGTGGTCTCCCATGAGTCACTACTTTGTTAGCCGCATTATGAAAACATTCCAAAACATTACTTGTGCTATAACCCATGGATAACATCCACTACGAAAAGACTCCTGAACCTGGGAGTACAGAGTATCTGATACTTCTTTTACACTTTGCAAAGGTGTACCCCTTTTTAAATCCACTGGTTCACTCGGCTTTCAAGTCGGATCAGCTCCATGTGACTTATACACATGTGACAAGGCCGAGATCACACAACGCTTTTACAGTTCAGTATTAACAGTATCCCTGCCCGGTAAATAGACAATTAAGTCTCAAGTACCGTTGTGGGTCTTCCCCACTGCCTTACTTCCTAGCCTCTCTGGTCTATGTTCCCTCAGGACACATAGCCTTGGTCTATGTCCACGCGAGACATACGACCATTCAAGATTACAGCCGCTCACGGCTTAATCAGGTCTAGGGCGCCTTCCTTCATTTACGCCTTTTTCTCTCATCATTTTTCTGACTCACATCACTCGTGGCCGAACCTTGGCCTTCCAGTTTCCACGCGAGAAACCAGATCGTCAAACCATGCAGGGAACTGCTAATACCAAAAAGTTACTAAGTTGTGCCTGTCCCATACCAGGCAAGTGGTTGGTACGTTTACAATTCGTATAGAGACACAGCACAAGGTTCTTGTCCTTATGAATCAATAGTGAGGAACATTCACATTCCCTGGTGCGCACCGCACCCTCTCCATACAATCCAATCCTCACTACTGATCCTTTTTATCGGTTTTCTTGTCAAAACGGTTTTCATTATAACTTCTCATGTATTTGACCATTTCAAATTTAATGTGAATATTCAATATATGAGTCCTAGGGTGACAAAAGCATATATGTGAAGGTTCAATAACAAGAGGGGTTTCATGATTCATTAGGGAATATCTACTCATGTCATTCAAACATAACTTGTATTTCAACTAAACATGCATAGTAAGAAACAGTGAATATACTTCATATGAAAATATTGGGTGAGACATGATCAAAGGAATGAGGCTTGCCTTGCAATGTGGGGTCTAAAAACTCAGATGGATCTTCAAAGACTTCTTCC
The DNA here is from genome assembly GCA_019359835.1 of Pharus latifolius. Taxonomy (NCBI): domain Eukaryota; kingdom Viridiplantae; phylum Streptophyta; class Magnoliopsida; order Poales; family Poaceae; genus Pharus; species Pharus latifolius. The sequence continues at coordinate 68,878,530 of CM033324.1, forward strand.
GCTCCTTCAGCTTCTGACTCTGCGGCAATCAGGCAACACACAAACACATACCACATAAGCATACTGAAAATAGTTTCTATAGGAAGTATTAAGTAAATAAGTCATGTATGCAGGGGAAAAGGTTAGGGTAAGGTCGCAAGGGCTCTGGTCGAAGAAACGGCTAAAAAGGATTGAACGTCGAAGGGTCGACATTCAGTTCATGGCTTTGACATAACTGGAAACTAGTCTTAGGGTGGTTTTCTGGAGAAGTGATAGTAGAGAAAGTTATAGAACACAACTCCAGGAATCTAGGGGACAAGGTGGCATTTCAATTGCTCAACCAGAAGGGGTCAAACAGGGCTAATGCCAGTGGTTGACATGCACTGACATGGTGCTGGACATGGCCAGAAACTAGGGCATGGCTTAACTTTTGATCTAGGGCTCCAAATGATGCACCACTTTGTCTGGGAGGTAGGCATTACTAACAGGAACAATATACTCAACAGGCACAAGGGCTGAAAGTGGCCGGAGGGTGGCCAAATCCGGCGATGAACCACGGTGGCCTGGACATGAACTGAGTTACTGGACAGTGATCTTGGCATAGGCATAACTCACAATCTAGGCAGATCCAGGTGTCGAGCTAGTGGACAATATTGCTCAGGGTACTGGAATCTATCTAAGGGACAAGGTTTCAGGTGCTGGATCGGCCGGGAACAAATTCCGACGACCGGCGCTGGAGAAGACGACACTGGACAAAGGGGGTTTTCGATTCAGGGCGAATGAGCTCAATTCCAAGCTTGGGAATGATCTCTAGGGTGCAACAAAGCTACTGGGGAGGTTAATTTGGCCGGAGGATCGCCGGTGTGGCCTGGCGACGAGAGCCAGTTCACTGGTGGCGCGCGATTTGGGGAGAGCTATGATCTTAGCTCGATTTTGAAAACCAGATTGGTAGGCTTGCTACAAAGAGTATGCTGATCAATTTCTTCTACTGGTACTACGGCTAATTTGGTTTAAATCAGGTAGCATTGCAGGAACAGGGGTTTTGAACTTTTCCGGTGATCACCGGCGTTAGGGTTCGCCGGGGTGCAATTGGGTGCTATGACACGAACAGGTGGAAGAGGGGAACTCACTGGTGGCTTTGGTTTGAAGAATGGTGCAGTAGATTAGGCTGGCACCGTGAGCTCCAGAGGTTGCTCGCCGGAGAAGAAAGCAAACTCGACGGCGGTGAGAAATTAACTGGGAATTTGGCTAAGTCCTGAGCTTGTGCTTCTTCACAGCGTTGAGGGGGGTTTAAATAGGCACGGGCACGGAGCTTGCGAGGGTGAACGCGACAACGGTTGCTTGCGCCGGGGAGAAGTTTGTCGGGCGCAGGCGCAACGACGGCGACGGCGACGTGATCGCGCTTCAGGCGGTGCTGCAGCTTTGCCAGTTGCCTTGGGACTTTGTCCGGGACGGCGCAGATGTGGAGGCGACAGCGTAGCTCCGGCAACGACACGTACACACATGCAATTGCCACGGCAACGGGAGCGCGCGCGAAAACGAGGCTCGGGAGCGCGGTCGTTTATCCGCTGGGCGAGGCGATGCACTGCTGGCACGTGCGCACGGGGTGGCACAGCAACTCACGGGCACAGGTGACAGAAACGGTGGCCGGCGGCGAGCAAGCACGGCGAGAAATCCACGGCGCTGCAACGGGCTCGTGCACTGGTCGTGGCAACGACCAGGCGCTGGTCGAAAAGGGCCTGAAAATAACATTTGGGCTGTTCTGCAATTTCTGAAACTTATTCCAGGGGCTGTTCTGTGAGGATAATTTGAATAGGACTTGGGCCTGTTTGCAAATTTGGAGATCTGAGGGTCCGATCTAAAATCTGATTTCGCAGCTAAGTTGCAAAAGATTAGTAGAACTTATCTGGCCAAAGTTTGGTAAGATCGGGCAAGATCTGAAGGGTTTCGACAAAATTGGGGAAAACGGCTTAGGGTAAATAGGGTAATTAGGGTTTTAAAATAGCAAGGCTTGAAACTCAGCTTTAGGGTGAGATTTTGGAGATGGTCCCGAAGGGAAAAATGTTCTGAACAACATTTAGAAGGGAATGGCTGAAGCAGATTAGGGTTTGGGGTCCAGATGTGGATTTTGGCTATTTTAGGGTTTAGCAAAAACAGGGGTGTTACATAAAACTTGCGCAGTTGATCAACGTTCCACGTATTGGATAAGATTCTACTGTCCTCCAACGCTAACCGAGCCGATCCTAGTTGTGGTACTAAAACAACTGAAGAGAGAACTTATTGCGGTTAGACTGGTTTTGTATTTTTCGTAAAACCAGATCCCCCACGTGAAGACTACACGGCCGCACCCTTCTGTTGTGATATTTTCGCAAAGCTTGCAAATATACTGCTGACCTTATCAACGCTCGATCACGCTTTTCTTCGAGGAAGATTAAATCCTGAGTACGTTGTTCGATCTGATCAATCTGGTTGAATTGATCTGTTCGGACAGAACCAATATGGATTTCCGTATGTAACACCGTCTCGGCGCCGTATACCAACTGGAAAGGTGTCTCACCAGTGGCTCGACTACAGGTAGTGCGTAGTGCCCATAGAACGGAGTAGAGTTCATCTACCCAAGCCCCCGAGCGCATCTTAAGGCGATCGAAAACACGTTTCTTGATGCCTTGTAATATCTACCCATTGGCGCGTTCGACAGCACCATTACTCTGTGGATGAGCTACAGAAGCAAAGCACACCTTGGTTCCAATATTATCGCAATTGTCCAGGAAGAGGCCGCTAGCGAACTGGGAACCGTTGTCAGTGATGAGATGACTTGGGACACCAAATCGAGTGACGATGTTCTTATGAAAAACTTCTGTGCCGCAGCAGCGGTGACGTTACGGACTGGCTCAGTCTCAATCCACTTTGTAAACTTGTCAATGCCTACGAACAGAAATTTGTAACCATTAATAGCTTGTGGCATAGGTCCCACAATACGCATCCCCCAGACCGCAAAGGGCCACGTTAATGGGATGGTTTGCAAGGCACATGCAGGCTGATGAACCTGTCTGGCATGAAATTGACACTGGGGGCATTTCTTGACCAAATTTTTGGCATCATCGAGTGCCGAAGGCTAGAAAAAACCTTGTCAGAAAGCTTTCCCGACCAGTATGCGAAATAACGCGTGCGTACCACACACACCGTCATGGATTTCTTTCAAGAGGGATTTACCTTCCTTTTGAGAAATACAATACATGAATACCCCTTAAGTACCCTTCCTATACAAAACTCCTTCTATAAGCTTGTATAGGCGCGCTTTTCGAATCAACCGATCACTTTTGGTTTCGTCCTTGGGCAAGGTCCAATGTTCGAGATAGACCCTCAATGGATAGGCCCAATCCCCTTCTTGTCCAAGGTTGGTAACGAAGACTATTATCTGGTCATCTTCAACTGTAGTCATGATCGAAGGATATTCTAAGTGTTCGATGAACACCCCTGCTGGAGCAGATGTACGTGAGGACCCAATTTTAGATAATTGGTGATGAGGACATCACTTCTTCGGATACACGCACTAACCATAATCCTCCGCTTGTTACACAAGGACCAATAACGCGCAGCAAAGCCCGATTATTGCATTGCTAGGTGAACTCATTCCTAAGTTTATATATATATGGTTTTGAGAATGGTTTACTATCTAATAGTGATAATATTGTGCTTAGGAACCATGGAGAGGATCAGCAAGGACACAAGGACAAGCAAGGAGCCCAACTCGAGTTGGAGTCCGGGGTGGATTCGAGTTGGAGTCCGGTTCGGCCATCCAGGAGCAGCTTTCCTTCAAACAACTATAACTCCCTCATAAAAAGTCTAATTGGGATGTTCTTATAGTCCACGGAGAAGCCCACGACGAGATCTTTCCAATGGATCTAGCCCCACATCTAAATTCCTTCTAGATCGCTGGAAATTGACAAAACAAGTTTTGACCAGATTCTGATTGGACTGAGTCGGTGCTGCGTCACCTTTTTGGTTGGGTCAAGTCCCATGTATTGAGTTCGAGTCCGAGTAGGGAAAGAGTCCATATCGGTTTCAGGTTTCCTTACCTAGCCACCGATCTCTTTTACCTCCTCTATATAATCATACTGAACCATTAGGGTTCTGCGGGTTTTATTTAGTCATAGTCTTTCCTTCGTGCAGCTATTGAGATATTCTTCTTGGTCGGCTAGATCAACATCAATATCTGTATTCGGAACCCCAACTCTTTTTCATGATCCAATCTATATTTGCAATTTCAAATTTCTTATTTATCTTATTCTTGCTTGTTCTTCGATTGCTTGCAGGAATAGATCTTCGTGATCAGGTCAATCGTGCTTCTAGTTTGGTCGATAACAATCCGAAGTTGGTTCAGCGATTGCCAGGGCGTATCAGTCGTGTACGGTTGGTAGCTGGATCGTGAGAGTCATCTTCACAAATCGATAGATCTTGTTCTCATCGAAAGATCAGACCGCCAGCGTCGCATCAATTGGTCTGCGAGAATATTGTCCTTTCTCGGGATGTATTGGACTTCAAAATGACTAAAGTGTTTTTCCAATCTCCTCACCTCCCCCAAGTAATGAGCCATTGTCTCATCGGAGGTGATGTACTCCTTGTTTACCTGGTATACGACTAGCTGTGAGTCTCCCCTCACCACTAATCGACAGACTCCGAGGAATTTCGCTACCCGGAGCCCTGCAATGAGACCTTCATACTCTGCTACGTTGTTAATCGCAACAAAATGTAATTGAATGACATACTTGAGTTGGTCACCTTGAGGCGTTACTAAGACAACTCCAGTCCCCGAGTGTTGGAAACTACGAGAGCCATCAAAATACATCATCCAATGGTCGGTACACGACAAATCTTCGATTCTTGCCTTGGAGGGTTAGGGTTAGTCCATTCGACCACAAAATCTGCAAGGATCTGAGAATTGACAGCAGTGCGAGGGGTGAAATGGATGTCAAATGCTCCAAGTTCCACAGTCCACTTCGCAATTCGACCAGATTTCTCCGAGTTTCGGATAATATCTCCCAAAGGGAAGGACGAGGGCACTGTAATTTTATGTGCCTGAAAGTAATGTCGAAACTTGCGGGAAGCCATCAGTAGCGCGTAAAGTATCTTCTGGATCTCAGGGTAACGCTCCTTAGGACCATGAAGTACCTCACTCGCATAATAGACGGGTCGTTGCACACCTTCTCTTTCCGCGATCAGAACAGCGCTGGCCGCATGTGGTGTGGCCGCCAAAAAAAGAAATAGTGGTTCCCCTGCGACCGGGGAAACCAACATCGGCGGACTAGATAAGTATGCTTTAACCTCCTGGAATGCTTTCTCAGCTTCATCCGACCAGGTAAAACCATGGTGCTTGCGGAGAGCTTTAAAGAAGGGTAATCCCCTCTCGCATAGTCGCGATATAAATCGACTTAAAGCCGCCATGCGACCTGTCAGGCACTGAACGTCCTTCATGGTCGAAGGAGACTTCATTTGCTCGATGGCCTTGATTTTTTCGGGATTAACCTCGATTCCTCTAGAACAAACGAGAAAGTCTAAAATTTTACCAGATGAAACCCCGAAAGAACACTTTTCTGGGTTTAATTTTATTCCAAATCGGTTTAAATTACAGAAGGTTTCAGCAAGATCATCTAAATTAGTCAAGCTTTTTAAGCTTTTTACAACCAAGTCATCTACGTAAGCTTCAAGATTACGCCCCATCTAGGAAAGAAAGGTTTTTTGCATCAAACGCTGGTACGTGGAACCGGCGTTCTTGAGATCAAAAGGCATTCTGATGTAGCAGTAGGTGCCAAATGGTGTGATGAAGACAGTCTTCTCTTCATCTTCTTCTGCCATGCTAATTTGATGATATCCTGAGTAAGCATCCAGAAAACTCATCAGTTCGCAACCCACAGTAGAATCACCCAACTGATCGATGCGGGGAAGGGGAAGTCATCCTTCAGGCAGGCACTGTTTAGGCTGGTGTAATCGATGCACATGCGCCACTTTCCATTTGACTTATGGACCATGACCAGATTTGCAAGCCATTCTGGATGATCGACTTCTTGAATAAACCAGGCTGCTTGGAGTTTGTTTAACTCCACGCGGATAGCTTCTTGCCGATCAACAGCAAAGTGTCTAAGCTTCTGCTTTATTGGTAGTTGTCCAGGTCGAATTGCTAACCTGTGCTCAATTACCTCCCTTGGGACACCGGGCATGTCGGATGGTTTCCAGGCAAACACATCTGCATTAGCCCGGAGGAAGGTAATGAGTTCGAGTTCCTATTTGTCGTCCAAGCCTGACCCAATCCAAATTGTTCTAGATGGATCATCTGGGCATAATGGAACTAGATTTAGCTTTTCCTCTGGTCGAGGGGCAACTTTGATCGTATCCGCAGCCGTGGTGGTGATCTTGACATCCCAAAGGGGAAGTTGATCCACAAGCTCCAGTGATAACCGATCGCAAGTCAATGCCACATTGCGGCTGCCTCGGACCGAAGTAACGCCTTTGGGGCCAGGTAACTTGCTGCACTGATAGGCATAGTGCGTTGCCATCATGAATTTAGCGAGAGTTGGCCTAGTAGGACATTTCTTCGTCCCCGTCGGTGTCTCTAAGCCCGCAAATCTGCTCTTTCGATGGCAAAGTTGGCATCGGCCCAAATCCCTGGTACAAGTCATCTAGTTGCTTCAACCAGCTTCGGCAATTCTTGAGGTTGTGTCCCAGAGAGTTGTGGATCGGACAGCACTTCTTGCCTTCCTACGAGTTAGTTGGTTTTTCTGATTGGTCGGAATTGCGACCACCAGAGGCAGTTTTATTTTTAAACCAAAACTTACTACCTTTCGCGGCGGCGGCTTTTTCACAACTGCGACCTCCTGGTACTGTCCGGTTCGATTCTTTCTGGTCTTCTTTGACTTCTCGCCCGATGAAGACTCCGACTTCTTGCCTGTATCCTCTTTTTTCACGTCCTTGAGACCTGGTTGGGGCGGTAAATTTCCTTTATCGACCATTCTATTCCATTCAACGGCCTCAGCCGTGTCTGAATAGCGATCAGCCATATCAAAGAGATCAGCGACTGATCGAGGAGGGTTGATAAGTAAATCTTTCATAAATCTCCGATATCGAACAGCGTGCTTAAACGCCCAGATAACAGAGTTATCAGATATGTTTGGGATGGTATTTCTCACCCCGACAAACCTTTTGACAAACTATCCGAGAGTCTCTGTAGAGGTTTGTCGTAGACGATGAAGATCGTCTTCTATCCCGGGTTTTTGATAACAATTCTGGAAATTGTTGAGGATAGCATCGCACAACATTTCCCAGTTATATATCAAACCCTCAGGCTGATTGAATAGCCAGGTCCTTGCCGGTCCCTCAAGAACCATCGGCAAGTAGTTGGCCATGACGCGATCATCCCCGCCAGCCGCTTGGATAGTGGAAATGTAAATTTGAAGGAACTCCAACGGATTCTGGGTCCCATCAAAACTCTCAATAACCCCTGGCTTGAACTTATCTGGCCAGACGACCACACGGAGGCCTGGCGAGAAAGCCTTGCAACCTACATAGGGACGGTGGAGAGTTCTGCGGTTTCCAGCATATCCACAAGCGATTTCACGCGATGGAGATGCACCACATGGTCCTAGACGAGAATGCATAGGAATTCGATCTCGATCACGAGGACTTCCCACGCACCTGGATTTGTCATGCCGAAGTGATCCGGATGGTAATTGATTACGCCTACCATGACTAGAGTAAGAATACTCCTTTTCATGGGAACGTATCGTAGACCGGGAGGAAGTTGTAGGGGTTGCATCAGATGCAACCTCATCCAGTTTCTCCGCCAGGATCCAAGCAAAAGCCGGTTTGTCCGTGTCAGTGAGGATAGGAAGAAAATTACGCAAGACCTCCGCGATAGATCGAATTTGGCCATGCGTACTCCTCTTCGGTGCGCCAGGTGTAATCGTTTCTTCATCCGCTAGGCGAAGGCATTTGTATATGGGCATAATCGTCGAGATCGAAGTCGTTCTCGGAATCATATGCTCCAGACATTGCTCACCAAACCTCCGGATGAAGGGAAAGCACCTTGAGAAAAGACCCCATGGTGGGCGCCAGCTATCGACGATTTGGACTCGGGGTCCTTAGTCGATCTGATGCAAATTTGTGAGTTGCGGGACCTTTCAGGGTGCTCCTCCAGGAAGGTAGGATGAGTCAAGTCTGTAGGGGCACAAAGGATTTTTTACAGGTTCGGGCCCTCGATGATGGGAGTAATAGCCCTACGTCTTGTTGTGATTTCACTATATCAAATAAGATGTTTTACAAGAGGGAAGAAGAGATGATCACAGGCGATGATCTCTTCAGTGTTAGTATCTATCTAACTATATCTAAGTCTTCAGGTTTGTTGGACGCCTGGTAGTGCTTGTATGCTTGACTGAATCACTAACTGTCCTTAGAACGTGCATTGACTACCTTTTTATACTGGACAAAAGGGCGCCAATGCGAAACGGCCTTGGACAGTTGTTAAGATGTAGTTTCGTTAACCGCACTTAACTTCCACACAGGCTTAACACATGCAATCAAGGGATAACCGTACATGTTAACCTCCTGGCAGTTGTCTTCATATGTGGAAATATCTTCGTGATTCTCGGGATATGCCCGTTCAAAGAGTTAGGCCTTCCCGAATTATTCTGGTCGCAGATAATCAACGACCCTCTGACCGCGCACTGTCTGCGGCCTTATGATCGCGCAAGGGCTGCGATCATGAATTATCTCTGTGTCCGCACCCTTTAGGTCGTCTGAGACCATAGCAACGGACTTATAGACATACGTCTAATCTGATTCTATCTTATACTAGACGTATATTACTTTGAACTAGCTCGGGTGATAATCCTCGTCACCTACCTTAGTGCAGAACAGCAAGGAGGAATCTGATCAGGATCGAACACAAAAGTTCCTGGAAGGTATTCACATGACTCCATGGCAAAGTTGAACAGAACTTGGTTAAGGCTCAACTTAAGTACAAGGCTCGATATGATCGACATCGAGTTGAAGCTCAATTTTAAGATGGTGATTTGGTATGGTTACATCTGAGCAACGAGAGGCTTAAAGGTGAAGGTAAAAATTTTAAACCAATTCATTATGGTCCTTTTTGGATTTTGTGAAAAATTGGTACTAATGCTTGTCAACTCGAGTTGCCTCCATACATGGATATTTACTCGGTTGTCAATGTTGAGCACCTTAACCTTTTTGAGCCTTCGATGCTGGATGATGAGCCCAATACTATCGTACCATATGTTGAAGACCTGGTCTATCAGCAAGAAGCACCTCTTCCTAAAGATGTGATCTTAGAAAAGAAGGTGACGACCACTTGAAGCGGTACACAAGAGTCTTTTCAGGTAGGATGAAAAGATCAACACACACATGTAGCCAAGTGGAACACCCGAGAAGATGGTCAATCTCAATTTCCACATCTCCAGTTTTGATCGAGTTGGTCACCAACGTGAGTTGGCTCCTTTTCATCAAGGGAGTCATCATCCGGGAGGATCTCAGCAGGTCAAATGCGTAATGGATTTGAACTCTGTCTGGTTGGTAGTAGTCCGATATAAAATATATAACTGAGTCCTATACGATTAGGTTTAGTCAGTTGTCGAGTCTGATACGATCTCAATCGATTGGACTATAAATGCTTTGTAATGATCAAGTTTAGTATCCAACTCAAAACGAATAGAGATCTACCTCATATATGATCTAATTCATAGTAGATTAGATCCAACACATATAGTTCTTAGAATCATCGACGTAGATTGAGTGCAATCAACATTCGTTGTGTACAAGCTCCTCTTTGAAATAAAGAGTTGTGCTATTCTTTGAATTGTATTTTTGATCACTTGGAGTTTAGTATTTCTGAGTAAGATCCCGTATTCCGCATCTGGTCGAGTATAGTCAAAACTCATCTATATCTCAATTGGATTAGCTTGCCTTTTCTTGGTAATTTCGTTATAGGATTCACGACAAAGATGCAATCTATTAACTCAACAGCAAGAGCACTAATTATCTTTGGTTTTTTGGCTAACAAGATTAAGACCAGCAACTAGACACGACTAAATGGAACAAAAATTCAATTAAGCAAACTGAAACTAATAGATTGAAAGCAACAATAGGCTAGGAAACTTTTTTTTGACTGGGCAATTTTTCTGGACGTTAGGTAAAAAAATTAATCTACTAAACTATGGATAGATGAATTCCTACCGGCAACGTAGGATCTGATACTAACTGATATGCACACATCTCGATTTAAGATGCGTGCATGCAAGTTGGTCTCGATCTTCCATTGTCAGGGAAATCCTTAAAAACAACGAGTCATGACTTTGACGATGGGGAGGCTAACCATGATCCAAGAACACGATTAGCAACCTCGCAATCACTAAACCACTCCTCAATTGGTTTTCAACCAAGCAGAGCTCGATTGACCTGTTCACGAAGAACGTCTCAAGCAAATCAATAAAGAAAGCAAGAGCAATAGCGGAAGAACAAAAACTCTCAATAATTTGAATTATGAGACTCCGAATTGTACTGGTCAGCAAAAAGGCATGAGAATACAATATGCAAGAGAAGTCTACCCTAAAAAGACACACAGGCCAGAATATATAGCAATACAAATTGCCTGCATGCATGTTCTGGCATCAAAAATAGGAAAGGTAAAGGAGTAGGACTCCTTCTCAGGTGCGGTAACAAATAAGGTAACTCTTTGTGTATTTCCTTGCATGCACATGCATGGGTAAGACTCCTCCAAAACCTTGACTCCTTCTCACGATAGCACAAAGTTAGGAAGTACTTTTTATTCCACGCAACTCCAAGTCTCGCTGCTGGAACTTGCTGGACGGTAAAATAGCTGTGATCGTGGTTGATGTAGTCGGGGCTAGTCGAAATGATGTCTAGTCGAAGAGGTCTAAACAAAATAATATGGTTGAAAATATTCTGATCGAAGTGGTCGTTGGTCGAAATTGCCAGAAACAGTGTTCATTCGGCCAAACTGGATCAGCAACTTCTCCAAGAACTTCCTCACATGTAGTGATAAGCAAACAACAATCATTAAGTAATATCATTTGTTCTGTAATTAAATAATTAATTTGACCAAGAAAAAAATTCACATGTTGTCCAAGGCGACGTGCACGCGCTCGTGTTATTGGTAATGTATGTGTGTATGTGTCCATGATGTCCTCATCAAGGACCCTGAGAACTGCCTTAGAAGAAGTGAGGGATTGTTGGCAGTGTCACCACAAGCTGCTTCAAAATAGGCTAAGTGCTCCCTCGCATCGCTGGTTCCATCAAATTGACGGTACTTAAGCGGATGCCATCCAGACAGGAAGGGCACTAGATCATGCCATGCTTCATAAGGCTTCTTAAGCTCACTTTCAGGAGTTTGAGGAGCTTTCTCAACTGTGATCTGCTTCAGCCTTCGGTTTATCAAGTCTTCCACGTAGTTGTGGCAATCCTTCAACACAGCAGGTGTTGGTGCAACATTTGCAGCAATGATGGAAATGGCTGAAAAGAGAAGTGGGGCGCCCGCTGCTGCGGAGTGTTGCTCAACACTGCCTGTAGGGTGAACTTCTGTAGTAGCCTCCAATTCTGCCATTTGAGGATCAACAACTGGTTGAGGCGGATCTGGTGGTATTGCTCCATGACCAGAATTTGTCAGGGCTTCAACCAACTGGTCAAACTTCACTCCCAATTCACTAAACATCTTCTTGTATTCACGGTCTCTCTCCTCAAAAGAATGGTGTACGGAAGGATCAAGCGTGGGGGATCAACATCTGCCCCTTGCTCTTCATTAGCATTGACTTCATTAGTTGGACCACCTTGACCGGTAGCCATGTTAACTGTAGCATTGTTGTCATCACCAACACTAATTCCAAGATATTATTACTCATCAGAAGCGATGGAAGGAGCAAGATTGGAATAGTGTGGTGAATGAGAGAGTCGCTGAAAAGAGGTTGACTCAGAGTCAGAAGACCCTCTTTCAGCATCAGACTCAACATCATCTTGTGACGCCTCAGTCATAGAACCCAAAGCTCTTTAATGTTCTCTCATCCTCAAGTGGATCTCCATGCCTTGTTGGGTTGCAACCTCCCACAATTTCACAGGATCCTCCAGAAGACAAGATGCGATGTCAACATAAGGGAGAGAAGATTGCTTCTTGTCAGCATCTTTTTCAGAAGTGATGGGAAGGCAAGTAACTTTTGCCACTACTTCTTTTGTTGATGCATCTTGATCTTCTTGCCCCTTGGTGGACTTGGACCAAGAATGAACATCTCCCAAGCATTGTAAGAATGCCACAGGTTTTGGGTTTGGGACAATCTCCTCATCCGAAGGGTACGAGAACTCTTGAGTAACAGGAGGTGGCCTCCAGTCAGAGTCAATATCACCCTCGGGTTGAGATGTCACCATCCCACAAATCATGGCATCTTCCACAATGACTTAAGTACTTGACACCTCAGTCATTGGTGCAAGAGCTTATGTAGTCTTTTGGGGAGGAGTCATCACAGCTTTCAGTGGTGCTTCCTTTATGAAGACATCATTTGTAGGCTCAACTTCTTGTTCTGAAGTGGTTGAAGGGGCCTGAACTTGCACAGCTTCCTAGGGGAGAATGACCGATCGGAGCTATCTTCCCTTGGGAACTCCTGCACCTTGAGATGATATTCCTGAAGGGTTAATGGAGATGATAGAGATGCTACCTTCTCCTTTTGCTTGATTGGGATTGGAACATCTCCAGGTGGTTGATCATGATGCCGCCTTGGAGCTAGATGGTCAAGAAGGTAATAATACTTCTGACTCTATTCTAGCATCAAAGAGATGCGGAACATGATGTTCTCATCATCAGGATGAATGCTGCCATCGGACTGGACACGAACTTGTACATTTTTCAGCACAAGCTCTTCCAGTTCTTGGTGCAACATGTGATGATTCCTCCTACATCGACCACGCTTGCGCTGATTGATCGTGGAGATGAAGTCTGAGAAGGAGGCATCCAAGTGCACCTTTCTTGAGATAGCAAGTCAACTTGCTTTCTAGGTGAAATAGGTGCCTACAAAGGACCCTTGCCTTACCGAGGTGAATTCGATGCAGATGGAGTGGTTCGCACACACCATTGTTGATGGACACGAGGCGGCTGCTTTGGCCGACGAGACAATTAGTTCCAACGAGGTGGTAATGGTACTTGTCTAGGCCGGTAAGTCGATGCAGATGAAGGCCTTTGACGAGGCGCCCAAGTCTGGTGCATGTGTTGAGGATGGCGTCTTGAGGCGTCATGGATTGAACCCCTTCTAAGCTGAGAGGAGGAATCAAGCATGTAACGACCTCGCAACCACTCCTGCAAACTCTTCATTTGGGTTCGTAGTTGTTGGAGTTGTTGTTGTATCTCATTAGCACCAGGAGCGGGTACTTCATTTGGCAACACCGCGAACTTGTTATCAATACTGGATGGGCCGGCTTCTATAGAAACATGAAAGCATGACTCCCAACTAGTTACCTTAACTTTGGGGGTGAAGAACCTATTAGACCGGGCATTCTTGTTTGCTTAGTCGAATGGCGCCTCCAGAATTCCCTCATGATGGCAAGTCTCAATAAATCCTTGATCTTGCCATTCCGAATTACCCATTCATCATGGAGTCATAGGGCAGCGTCACTTTGTAGGGATATTGACAAGTCCTATCAATGAGATCACTCGCGCCGAGCGACCAGTCCTCTTCGGGAATAGCAAGGTGGGTGATGCAGGCACCAAGTTGCTCCTGCAAGGCGCTCACCTTGTGGTACTTCCTTCTGAGATTGCACAGTCTGTTAGGATTGAAGGCGCGACTAGCAAATGATATTTGCCTTTATAGAGTATAGGAGGCATTCTCCAGTGCATTGAATAGCTTAACCTCAACACACTGCATGCCTGGAGTAGGCAGTGCAGGACCAATGAGCGGAGCATCCACACAAAGAGAAGTGGCATGATGCTGCCTGTTGGTGGCTTGTTGACGAAGCCATTGAGCAGTTTGGACGTCACCTTGAATGTCAGTAATGACAGTATCTTGGAGAACAGGCTCACTACTGTAGCGCAATTTCAAAAATTTTACCCAAAATCCCAAGAAGCTTGCAAGCAATAGATCATAGATCAAGAGATTGACCACTAGATGCGCGTATGTGAAAACGCAGCAGCGGAAGAAGAGTCGATGTTGCAACTGGATCGTGACCAGCAGTGCAGGAATAATAGTCGCACCTCTACAGAAGTCCACACGTCCGGGGAAGGAGCACCGCGTGTTCGTGTGCTAGCACCAGCTCACGTGGCTAGGGTTTTACGAGATATATCTCGTGGATGGTGGTGGCAACCAGAATAGATCAGATGATGGATGTATGCCCACTGCACCTTCTTTTATAGGGCCTTACAGATAAGTCCTACCCAAATGTGAACCCTAATCCTAATGGTAAACCCATTACCAACAGGGGACTCTGTTTCAGATGCCATCTGAATTAATACTCCAACCCGTTAAGTGTGTGAACTTGTAGATTCGTGTATATTTGAACATGACCGAAAATAACTTCCCGAATCACAAGTCATAACGGTCCCTAGCAAGACATTATGACTACCCGCATGTACACGAAGATCATATCCGACGAATCTATACAACTTATTATGGATAATATCTTTGCCTCACAATACCAGATCGAACTCAAGGTGAGAAATGTGTCATCCTTGAATAGCTCGGTCCTTTGTTGATCTTGCAATGGACTAACCTTCCATAATTGACTCTCAACTATATTCGGCACGGCCATGCACTTCCTTAGTCCATTTACATCAAGGGGCCCAGATATGAGAGTGGCAAATTCCATCTCAACCATTCACTTTCAAGCACATAGTTTATAACATATCTATATGTCATCTTTATGACTACTCGGTTAAAAACAGCGGTTGATGACACCAAGTATGCTACTACGCATGTATGAAATCGTGATGATCTCAGGTCTAAAGGTAAACCAAAATAACTGTTAGAAACAAACTGATGACACATAAAATCTCAACAGTGTCTCAAGATGGGTCAATCCAACCAACCTGTTCTCCAACATGTGTCCATGACATTGACTTGATATCTCATATCCATAGTCCGTGAAACTTGATTAGCAATCAATGGTCGTGCTGACTTATCTTGCATTATTATTCAATGAAATGCCGAAAGTCAGAGATGTTTAGAATAAGTATCACTGATAATGCTGACAATTCATATATCACAATAAAGAGTTCCACGAACAAGTCACATACTTGTTTGATCAATAAAAGTGATACTTTATTCAAGGAATGCAACAACATTTTATTCGTAACAATACATAAACATATCATGATACAATCATCTCCTTGTTTGCCTCTAGGGCATATCTCTATCACAGCATTCTTCAGAAGGTTGCGTGCTTCTACCATCAAGGTACGTCGCTCCTTCTTGGCTTTAGCAGAGGCACGTTTATGTGCATTCTTTGACTTAGTCGCAAGAAACTCCACAGGCTCTTGAGTCTGGTGGAAATAAGTCTTGTAACTGTACTTGAAGATTGCCACCGGAGGCAATATCCCAAATTGAACCATCAAAACTTCCTCGTCTGTGTGAGCAAGTTTGTTGAGGAAGGACTCACCTGCAAAAAGGGTTCCTTGATCAACTTATGTATCATCACATGTATTGTGCAGCTGCTCCATAAACAAGCAGCCATATGCATGATGGATGGAAGACAAAGGGCATGTGGAAGCGAGGCAGATGACCATCGGGGCACATCAAAGATGAGAAGAGAACCATATCCCATTGGGCATGCCATTTTGTTTCGCCGAGAAGATCTCTCTTTCGAGAAATTGGCCCCTTTTCGTGTTGCGGCCATTCCAATATACATACGTATACAAATAAAGGGTAGAGAATGTATAATTTTAGGAAACACTATACTTCATTAATTCTGAAAAGAATTACTAGTTACAAGGTACTTTGGGATTTACAATCTCTCATTGCGCCAAAGGAAAGTACATCAATCTTGGCTTCAGGCGATTGCATGGTTCATGGTTCATGGTTCCTCAGATCTTTTGAAAAGCTCCTAGTTAATTATATCTGCAAAACAAGTCCACAGAAAATCTCTGATTAAGTTGTGCTAATGGTCATTGTCTTCAAGCTTCAAAATAACTTTTCTCTTTGATGAATGAATGCAATGCGGATGCCCATGTAGACAAGTATACAAATCCATAGCCTCATCAGTCTATGGTGCTATCACAAAAATATGGCCTTCGCCTCGTCGATGCCCGGCCAGGGGGTTGTTCGGCTTCGTAGGTTGCGAACAAATGGATGACTTTGCCTCATCAGTACCAGGCATGAATGGTGTCCGGCTTCATTAGTCACAGACAAAAAATAGCATGTCACCTTCGCCTCATCAGTACCCAACAACATGGAAAAGTAGATGGAATGACTTGTGATAACATTTTTGACTTCCTTAGCTTCAAGAAAAACACATTGCATGGTAGGCAGCCTGTTGGAATGTCCATCAAGGACTAAGTAGTATTTTGACTTGTCTTGACAACTTCAGAAATGATTGATCATTGCATTGACTCCTCTTCAACTATTTGGATAGGAGCCTTTTGGCCTTTGATTGGCTTGAAACTTGGAGGAATAGTTTCTGGACAGATCCTCAATTTTTCATAAAAATTTGAGATCAATCGGACCATTCGATTAAAAACTATCTCCATTGCATTGCTCGCACGTCAAGTTGGAATTCAACGAGACAGAGCTATATGCAATGGTCTTGATGGTCTTCTTTTTCTTTGATCAAGATGAAACTTGGAGGAATAGTTTTTGGACAGATCCTCGATTGTTCATCAAAATTTGAGATCAATCGGACTGTCAAATTACAAACTATCTTCATTGCATTGCTCGTACATCAAGCTGGAATGCAGCGAGATAGAGTTGTTTGCAATGGTCTTGATGTTCTTCTGGTCCTCTTATCATGGTGAAACTTGGTGGAATTACTTCAGCATGAACCTGCTATTCTCAATTTGGGGTCGATCGGACTTCTGGATCAGAAGTTAAGATCAATCTTCTCCCATGAGACAAGCTGAATTTTCTTCTGAACAGAGACTCTTCTCTAGTCGAATTTGACCTTAGAGATCTCTGATTAACTTGAAACTTGGTGGACAAGTTTACATAGAGTCTTCTGTTCACCATAAAAATTTAGGGTTAATCGGACTTCTGGATTAGAAGTTATCATCAATCTTCTCCCGTGGAACAAACTAAATTTTCTTCTGGACAGAGCCTCTCCTATGGTTGAATTAGACCTTAGAGATCTCTGATTGATTTGAAACTTGGTGGACATGCTACGCTTCAATTCTTCTATTCACTATAAAAATTTGGGGTCGATCGGACTTCTGGATGAGAAGTTATCATTGATTTTCTCCCGTGGGTCAAGTTGATCTTCAACTAGACAGGGTTTTTCTTTGGTCGAAATCGACAAGTTGATCACACCTCTAATTGTAGCACACCCGAAAGTAAACTTTCGGGCTTGACCGAATTGCAAGTCTCGATCTGCTCGTTGTCGAAATCGACTAGTTGATTGAACCGCTAATTGGATCGCACCTGAAAGTAAAACTTAGGCTTGACCGGATTGCAAGTTCCGATCTACTCATCAGGGCTCTCTTTGGATTGGGGCTCCCTTTGCTCTATTTTCTAGCGTGGGCTTACACGGGCACCAATGAATAGGAGCCTTCCTCTTAATGCAATGCATGATGATGATGCACACTTTAGGATTGATCAACACTTACCCATGGAAACCTTCACGGTCTTGAGTGGATCTGCAAAAAAGGAAGCAGAAGGCTCCCTGGTCGAACAGAGAGGCCTTGGTCTTTTTCTTCTTCTTTGCCTGACGCCGGTCTTCTATTGGCCTTCGTGTCTCTCCCGTGTATCTTGCCTTCACCTTCTGTGCTCTTGAAAAAAGGTTAGCACCCCCTCTCTATTTATAGAGCCCCTGGGTTGGTTGCAACCATCCAATAACCAGAGATTTGTAAGTATTTGAATTTGAATAGAAGAAAAACATAATTATTTTTAAAAATAAAAGATAATATTTATCCTTATCATGTTCGAATTCAGCTAAATGTCGGTGCGACCAGGATCTGATCCGAGTCAAATTCGACCAAATCCAGGTCGAGTCCGAGTCTAACTCGACCAGGACCAATTCGAGTCTAATTCGACCAAGACCAGTCCGAGTCTGAGTCTAATTCGACCACGACCAGTCCGAGTCCAAGTCTAACTCAACCAGAACCAGTACGAGTCCGAGCCTAATTCGACCCAGTCCGAGCCTGAGTCTAATTCAACTACGACCAGTAAGTGTCCAAGCCTAATTCGACCATGGCCAGTACGAGTCCGAGTTTGATTCAACCAAGACTAGTCTGAGCCTGAGTCTAATTCGACCATGGACAGTACGAGTCCGAGTCTCATTTGACCAAGACCAGTTTGAGTCCGAATCTAACTCGACCAAGACTAGTCCAAGTCCGAGTCTAATTCGACAGTATGAGTCCGAGTCTAATTCGACCAAGACCAGTTCGAATCCAAATCTAACTCGACTAAGACTAGTCTGAGTCCGAGTCTAATTCGACCAGGATCAGTTTGAACCTGGGTCTAACTCGACCACGACCAGTACGAGTCCGAGTCTAACTCGACCAAGACCAGTCCAAGTTCGAGTCTAATTCAACTAAGACCAGTCCGAACCTGTGTTTGACTCGACCAAAGTTAGTTTAAATCCAATTTGACCAGTGGGTATTTAGTGGGATTTTGACCAGGTTCTAGTCACTTCTTTTTATCAATGGGGCTCATATGTCACATGATGAATTTATTACAAAATATCATCGAACAGATCTATATTCATACATCACCACAGATGTCATTCGCCAATCCTTTAGTATGAGGAGTCGATGGCCCAGATCCGAGCCGCAACCACACTTGCAAGACCATGCAAGACCATGGTCACCCGAGAAGAGCAATACTATGAATGGATCATCACCCATCAAGAGTTTTAGCATTTTAAGGGAACCATCAACAATATTTAGTAAAATAAAGGGGAGATGGGTGGGAACTAAAACATAATTTCATAATTATCCTGGGACCAATCAGAAAAATCGGAGTAAAATAAGGGGGAGATGCTGGAGATGGCTGAGTTATATATAGTTATTTATAATTGATAGCTTGTTAGGGCATCTCTAAAGAAAAATTAAGATTTTAAGAAGGGAGAGAGCGACATATTATTTTAATCTCCTTCCCCAATAATATCTCTCCATAGACAGCTTCTAAAAAGGAGTTAGCGTAGAGACCGATAAGTGAACCTATTTTTCGTTGTTAGGTGGATCCACTAGTCAACAAGATTAGTAAGACAGGTTTGACGTGTCCAGTTTGTGACACGCAGCACAAGCCAGTGGAGCCCACATGGTGTTGCCCGCACCTAATTCCCGGCCAAGCCTCTCTAACAACCCTCCGTGCCCCCTGCTAATTACCTTTTTTCTTAATTATTTGATGCGCCACATTGATATCACCTGGAATCAACTCGATCGCTGGATCCAGTATAATACACAAAAGTTGCCAAAGGAAAATAATGAAAGGGATGGTTGGAAGACCTAGAAGTGATTACAACTAAAGCATCATGTTAATTAATTGCTGTATTTTCTATCACTGTTTGGCTCGACTCGGCAAAAAGAGTCTTTACGGATTAGGGAAGGCAACAGAGTGGGTTTAGAGCGGGGGTATAGTTCACACCCCCCGCCCCCGTCCCCACCGGGTGTCCCAATACCCGAGTTTTGTGTACTATTTCAAAGGGCGACGAGGGGGTCGGCGATGGTCGAAGGCGACTGTTGAAGGGCAACGAGTGGGTTGGCGACGCGGCGACGGTCGAAGTGGTCGACGAGGGGGCAAGCCGCCGGCGACAGCAGCGAGGGCGGCGACGACGAGGTGGCGAGCCGTGAGGGTGGCGAGGGCGGCGCGAACGAGGGCGGCGAGGCCGCATGGTGGCGAGGGGGCGAGGGCGGCGATGACGAGGCGGCGAGGGGGTGAGGGCGGCGCTGATGAGGGCGGCAAGGCCGCGAGGGCGGCGAGGCTGCGAGGGCGACACCGACGAGGGCGAAGAGGCCGTGATCATGAGAGCGGCGGCGGCGGTGTGTAGACTGTGGAGATAGATATAGAGTTTGAGAGTTGAGTGTTGAACTTGAACTGTAGAGTGGGAGACCGGGAGCGGGTAGCCGGTAGCGGGTTTACGGGTTTGAGACTTTGAGTGTTGAACTTAATTGTTGATACATATAGTCACATACACACTTTTGTAATTTTCGGGGCGCCGCGGATTTACGGGTTCGGGTACTAGTTTCGTTTACCCGTTCCAAAATTACCTGCAGGTATTGGATTCCCCCATCGCCACCCCCGCGGGTTTTAAATTTTCCCCATACCTGCCCCCGCGGGTACGGGTACCCGTGGGGAACGAATATTACCTGCCCTGTTGCCATCCCTATTAGGGATGTTTGGTTCATCCTGAACAAATTCGGTCTAGAATTGTCTAAAAGTTATCTATAGATAATTTGGTTTGCATATTCATCATATCAGCATAAGTTATTCTTGTAAGTATGAAAGTTTCAAATACTCAAGATTTTGCACATGAAAAAATTAGACATGTCTGACTAGCCTAACACCAATCATACAAATTAATCTCATACATTTCTTGTTAGAAAAATCTCAAGATTCTAAACAAGTTATGCTTGAAACTCAGACATATTGACGAGGATATGAACAATGTGAAAGCTAAATTTTTTGTAAACACAATGTTGTTCTTGTTATAAATATTTTATGTGGATATTACCAAATACTCCTAAAATTGTTCTATCTATATACATATAGGATTGTCCTATTCATATACAACTAGAATTGTCTATATATTTCCTATATATTTGGATGTAATGTGTAAAAAGAACATTATTCTAATAAAAAGAAGTCTCCATTTTCTCTCTACTTTTCTCTTTCGTCTATTATTATTTGTGATTAGTAATTCAAATGTGTGAAAAAATAATAAAATAATCCATTAAATTATAACACATTATCACTACAAACCGTTAACCTCTGCTGTGTTGGTGTCCTCACTCCAATTGCATCCAACGCTTGCACCATTCACGCCCACCCGGCATACGTGCCGTGTTGCCGCCTCAGACGCGCAGGCACTTGCCGTGCCCGCACCTTGGTTAACCACACACGCATCTACGGACAAGGTATATATGGATCCAAAACAATTCTGTATTGTTTGTTCTGTTCAAAAGATTGCACGTGGATGTATTCTTGGGATGTTCCTACCATACTTTGTTGAGTAGATTAGTCTTTGCTTTACCTCCTATAAAGGTTTGGCAGTAAGCGTACGATCTGATCTAAACTAAATTTGGAATTAATTAAAGGATTGAGAGTTTACATCAATTAAAGTATCTGAACTTAAGATTGGCTCTTAATGTTGAAATCTATTTAGTCTTATACGATCTCAATGAATTAATTGCTTCTTGTTTTAAAAAGTACTAACACCCAAAAAATGAAAAACCCGATTTTCTTTGGCACCATCTGAACAAAGATATGAAAATCGAGTATCTTTCTTGGAAAGATCTACTTGTATTATGGCAATCCATCAAGGATCATTTTGACCAAACAAAAACTATTATTCTCCCTTCAACACAATATGATCAGTTAAACTTGTGCTTCCAAGACTTTAAATCTATGACCGAATATAATTCAACTCTCCATTATATAGTCTCTTAATTAAAATTATGTAAGTAGGAGATTACAAATGATGAATTGATAAAGAAGACTTTATCTATGTTTCACACTAGTAACCTTGTACTCCATCAGCAGCACAGAGCTAGAAAATTATGCTAAGCACTGAGTTGATTTCTGCATTATTAGTGGCTATAAAAAAAACACAACCAGTTGATTCCACGTATGTGCCTAAAGCACACGCTAATACTCGGAGGTTTAATAACTAGATGTGGATGGGAAAGTGAAATAGAATTTTCAATGAACATAAGAGCCATGTAAACATCAATACAAAGGAAAATCTCATGCCAATAAGTCAAGTGAGCAAACAAAAGACCTGAAGCAAATTTGTTTTAGGTGTAGATGTAAGGGTCATTGATCTCACATCTATCGTACATCGAAACACTTGATCAAAATTTATCAAAGGATGATAAAAAGGTAAAAAGTGCAATGAGATTAGAAGTGAATCACGATATACAGTTTTGTTTAAACAAACATGACTTTATATAATGGTGACAATGTTGATCTATTGAAATTAGAGCTCAAAGATTATGGAGATCATGAATAATCTCATTTAGTCACATTTTTTTTGTCCCCTTTGCAATGTTATGTCGCACATATATATTATGTGTTTCCTTGTTTAACTATTTAGATATGTTTTGAGCAATGTTTTATTTTAATTCTTAAATTTGCATTTCATTTTATTCTTTAAGTATACAAACTATGGAGAATGAGCGGGGTCTCTGTCTAGTAGACATTTCTACCACACATACTATCCCAAAGAATAAAAAGTTTTTTCAAATGAGTGTAACAACAACGTAAAGTACAATGTGTTAATCATAAATTCCAGAAAAGTTTCATGGATCCTCCCTATCGATACAAAAATAATTATAAATGATACTTTATTGTATTCTGAATCAAAACATACCCTTCCGAGTTTTAAAGACATCCGAGCAAATGGTTTTTATACTGAAATCAACATTGAGAATTATACTAAATATTGTCTCATGACGAAATTAGTTCGATATCGAAATCAAGAAGTTCAAAAGCTCCCGCCTTTCTCTTTAGAGTTGTACTATACATATATTTGACGTAATGACAAACATGTTGTGATGACTTTAAAATTTGAAGACTCAAATTCTTTTAAATTATGGCAACAACGATTGGGTCATCATGGAAAAATATGATATGTCGCATTATAAGTAATTATGTTAGTCATAATATTCAACATAATTACTTCTCTACTTCTGAATAGTTTGTGACGCGTGTGCAAAAACGAAGTTGGACCTTTTAGATACTTTATAATTTTGATAGATTCTTCCACTCGATTGGCTTATGTATCATTTTTGGCATAAAAGTGGAGCATCTAGTACCATATGTTCACACTCAAAATGGCTTATCAGAATTTTTGATTAGGTGAATTAAACTGATTGATATACCTCTATTGTAGAATTTTAAATTACCCACAAGGAGTTGGGGACATACAATTTTATATGCCATTGCATTAATACAAATCTGGCCCATTGCATCTCATGATTATTCCCCCCTTGCAGCTAGTGCGTGGTAGAGAAAAAAATATTTCCCATCTACTAGTTCTTTTGTCTATGCTATATGTATGTTAACATCACCATCACAACGTATATCTATTTGGGTATATATGTTGTATATGACACTGTCAATTATTAAATACCTTGAGCACATGATAGGGGATCTTTTTAGGGCTCAGTGTGCTAATTTAATATTTGATGAAGACTATTTTGCGACATTAGAGGGAGAAAAGGCCCAAATTTAAAATGTCATGAAATTTAACAAGATGAAAAGGATCTTCAACATTTAGATCCATACACTAGTCAAGTTGAATTGGAAGTTTAGAAGATAATTAATTTGCAGAATTCAGTAAATAATCTGCCAAATGCATTCACTGATCATAAATGAGTGACTAAATTATATATATTTGCAATAAATGCACCCAAAAAAGTGAAAATATCCCAAAAAATAGTATTTCCACTAATGCTCCTCTACGTTAGAAGTGGGAAGACATATTGGTGCAAAAAGATCTAAATTGATGGGAAAAAAGTTCAATAATTATAGTCAAACACTGCTTAAATCTTCTAAAAAGACTCACATTAAAGGTGAGGAACCTCATGAAGATGTTCGTCCTGAAGACAAAAACCTCAGCAAATTAACACGTACAAAATATAATTCTAATAAATGCTAGAGATACAGAACAGCTAGATTCTATCATTTTAGGAAATGACAAAGAATTGATAAATGTTATATTGAGATAGCCATGAATTTCTTAATACGGAAAAAACTTATAATAAAATGTTATTGCTGTTGACAACTATTTGGCTCCACAATTGCTTATTTAATTTCAAATGATAATCTACATCCAAAGTCTAAATCGATAGCCGAGTACCAAAAATGCTCTGATTGAGAAAAAAATGGAAAGAAGCAATTGAGGCTGAGATTAACTCGCTGAATAAAAAAAGTTTTCAAACCTGTAGTTTGAATGCCACAAAATATTATCTTTATAGGATGAATAGGTTTTTATAAGAAAAGAAATGGAAACAATGAGGTGGTGAGATATAAAACGAAATTGATGGTTTTGAACAGGCTTATTCTCTTGCTATGGTTGGTATTATGTTTCACTACTTAATATCACTGGTAGTAGGCATGAATTTAAATATGCGGTTAATGGATGTTGTAATCACATATTTACATGGGTCAATGGATGTTAACATATACATGAAAGTCACTAAAGGACTTAAAATTTCTAATATAAAGGAGAGATGCAACATGTAAAGTGTAAGATTGCAAAGGTCATTATATGGCTTAAAATAGTCAGATAAAATGTGGTATAATGGATTAAGTGAATTCCTCATGAAGAAGGAATATGTCAATAATAACATTTATCCTTGTATGTTCATAAAGAGGTCACATAATAACTTTTCTATAACTTTAGTATATGTTAATGGCATAAACAGTATTGGAACTACTAAGAAAATTGAAGAAGCAAACTCATACTTAAAGACAGAGTTCAAAATGAAAGACTTATGTAAAACCAAGTAATGTCTCTGCTTGCAGATCAACCATCTCTCTAAAGGAATATTTATTCACCAGTCAACCTACCTGAAGAAGGTTCTAGAAAAATTCTATATGGATAAATCTCAAGCACACCAATGATCATACGATCCCTAGAAGTGGACAAAGACCCATTCAAACTAAAAGAAGACAAGAGGGTATTTTAGGACCAGAAGTTTCTTACTTAAGCGCCATAGGAGCACTATTGTATCCCACAAATTACATAAGCCAGATATTACATTAACAATAAACTTGCTCAAGACATATTGTATCTCCAACCAAAAAACATTGGAATGACATTAAAAATTATCCTCAGATATCTTCAAGGTATAAAAAATCATGATTTATATTATCAAATAAATCAAGATGAAATATTGGTGTGCTATCAGACGTTGGTTATTTATTTGATTCCATGATTATAGGTGCCAGACTGATTATATTTTTCTCTATAGTGATACAGCTAAACCACTCAAAGATAGTTGTATTATATGAGACCTCACTTGAATGTGTATGGTTGATACCTCTGATACAACATATTCAACAACTTTGTAGTATTGCAACAAGTAATACTACCCCCATTATCCTGTATGAGAATAATGCTGCTTGTGTTGGCTATATGAATACTGGATATATGAAGGGTAACTTGACAAAACCTATTGCTCTAAAAATTAATTTATCCTCACAAACTCCAGAAGAGTGGTGAGATCATTTTACAGAAAACTTGCTCTTATCACAATTTGGCAGATTTGTTTACAAAGTCTCTATCTACATCCATGTTTGAGAAATATATTAATAGTATTGGAATGCGTAGACTGAAAAGATTATTTTCTTCAAGGAAGCAAATGTTAAATAAACAGATAAGGGCATTTAGACCCTGAAGGTTTTGATGCAAATTTTACTACTCAATTTGTTTATAACTTAGATCTTGAAGATAAAATCCTCAAGATCAATGTTGTACTTTTTTCCTTAGTTAAGTTTTTCTCTCATTGGGTTTTTCTTGATTAAAGGTATTTTTATTAAGGTAGAATATGCAACACAAAAGAATACTCATGTTATATACTCTTTTCTTTGACCGTTTTGTCCCACTGGGTTTTTGGGCGAAGTTTTTAGCGAGGCATAAACATGATGCAATAATGTCCAAGGGGGAGTGTTATAGATATCTTTATATGGACGTTACCAAATACCACTAGGGGTATCCTACCTATATACACCTAAGATTATGCTATTCATATACAACCAAGATTGTCTATCTGTTTCCTCTATATATATAGATGTATTGCATAAACAAAGAATCAATCTAATAAAAAGAAGCCTCTATTATCTCTCCATCTTCCTTTTTGTTCATCTATTATTATTGCTGATTGGTGATCTAAGTGCGTGCAAAACAATAGGACAATCCATTAAATTACAACACTTCAAGTTTTTTTTTTACAATTTTTTTTTTGTAATAATGTTCATTTTATAAGGCGTTCAATGAAATGCCATAGTGTTTGAAAAAAAAATGGTAAGCATATCAGGATTATGCCACCCCAAGTAATTGCAATTACACACTTTGCAGCAAATTGATCACATATTAAGCAAGTCTCAAACATACAAAAGTGATAACAATCACATATAGCACGAGTGACAGGAAGATTAGCAATTCAGAGGCTGTTAATTTGCTTAGCTTGTCGTGTTATATATGCCATAGTTATTGCAGCAGTTCTATCTAGATTGGCCAAACGAGACAACAGATTTTAAGAAAAACTTATTCTTGAGACACTAGGACATTAGATATCACACAAGACATGCATCAAACAAATACATCATGTAGCACGGGCCACTACTCGTAGAGCCTATGAGAAACATACACCTGCTTACATAGAGCCAGCATTTTTATTTTATATGACATTGCATGCGTACATATGTACAAACATCACACCCATGCCACAAGACACATGTATGTGTCCCATCTACTCAACTGCTACTTGTGCTTCGCCTTGGTTTGCTTTAGTTGGTGCCCAGAGGATGCTGCCCTTGTTGAGGAAGTGACATGCCTCCGTGTCTCCAGGCTTGACCCCATGTGCCTTGAAGAATGCATGCTTGGGGCTCCATTGTGACGTGTCGAGGTGGCACAAAGCCACTGCCTGCATTGCCGGCACTCCATCCTCACCCTCAAGTGCTACCAGGTATCCCCTGGAGGCAGTGGCTGTGTGGCAATAGAAAACCGCCACCGGGTACTCCATGTTGTGGCACGTGACGATCTCTGATGAGTCAAATATTTTTTGTACGGTTGTTACCTTGTATTTTTGTGATGTTGTGCCTTCCATGGGTACATCGGCGGAGAAGGCCTGGAGATCGCGTGTCGCAAGAACTGACATGGGGAACTCGACCATGGACTCGATGGAGGTGACACATTTAGCCCTCTCACCCTTAAGCGGCTTTGGGTGCTCGCAAATATCTAGTGTCAACCACATGTCTTCGGCCATGTCGCGGGATGAAGGTGGGTACATCATGAGAATATCAGCAAATTTCTTGCTAGAGAAAGGGATGGAATCAGCGACATCTCGATGTAATAGGGTGGGAAGAGAGTTTGTCTCCATTATATGAGGGGCAATCATAGACCCTATTATCAAGGTGTTCTCCATGAAGAACATGTTTGCCATTTCTTGTTCTGCTTTGCTCAAATGTCCATGACTGTGAACATGTTCATGCACCTCTCCTGCACAAACAATATTTATATAAATTAGCTCGAGGAATTCATCTTGTTTGTAAACATTTTTTGTGCATGACAAACACTCTATCATGAATGTCATGTCATAACAAACAATCAATCAATGAAGGAAAGAGTCCACATTGCCCGACTCTACTTTCAAAAAAGTTCAAATAATTCTTTGTACTTTGAAAGTAGATATTTTACACCATATAATTTCAAAACTAATATTATTTGGTCCGAAACCACTTTTGGACTACTTTTGACTGGTTTTGACTAATAATGTGGATGCAAAATTTTGCAATTTTACCCTTCAATTTTTTCTAATTTTACAATTTTTTGTGTTAGAATTTTCAAATTTCAAATGCCGCCAAGCTCTTCAAATTATGAATTTGAAATATCAACCTCAAATTTGAATTTTGAAATTTGACTCTGGGATTTCAAAATTTGACTATCTAAATTTGAAAGTCAAATGTCAAACTAAAATTTTGGACTCAAAATTTCAAATTAAAAATTCAAATTTGAGATTTGAATTTCAAAATTCAAAATTTAAATTTTCAAATTTGGATATAAGATTTGTCTGGAATTTGAATTTAGAAACACAATCCAAATTCAATTTTATAATCTAAATTTTAAAATATCATTGTGAGAGATGAAACAAGCGAATTCCATTGAATTCTTGGGGGTAAGGGTAAGAATTCGTGTAGCCCATTTGAATTCAAAATTCAAATTTGAAACTCCAAATTTTAAAATTCAAATTTTAGGTTAAAATTTTAAATTCATAATTTGATGACGAGCTCAACAGTGGCATTTGAAATTTACAAAATCTAACACAAAATAAATAATAAATAAAGTAATTATTGATGTTGTGCAATTTCGAAAGACTAGAGGGGTGAAATTGCAAAATTTCCATCCTCATCACTGGTCTAAACCAGTCAAAACCAATCAAAGAATGATTTTGGATAAAAAAATGCACCCATTTTGTAAATATAGAGTGTAAAATACCTGATTCAAAGTACAAGATGTTATATGGGTTTTTTTGAAAGTAGAGGTGGTAATATGGACTTTTTTCATTAATGGATCACATTAGTTAATTCCAAAGTGCAATTAACTTGTTGGATTTTTCATCCACATTACTGGTCGAAACCAATCAAAACCAATCAAAGAATGATTTTAGATAAAAAAATGCACTCGCTTTGTAAATATAGAGTGTAAAATATTCGATTTAAAGTACAAGTGTTATTTGGGTTTTTTTTGAAAATAGAAAGTAGAGAGGGTAATATAGAATTTTTTCTTTAATGGATCACATTAGTTAATTCTAACGTACAACTATCTTGTTGGTATGTGTTTTGGTGCATGTAAAAGTGAAATGGTTAGACATAAGATGAGAAATTTGGTACCGATTATGAATATATTCCTAGAATACAATTATGATCACCATAAACATTTTATTAGAAAGCGCATGGTTACTATGATATCTATGTCGTAGAGACTTATATGGCACCCACCCCTTTTAAATGACATATGGCATCTTATCAACTTTAAAGCATCCCATCCCTTAAACCCACTTTTCCCATCTCATTAGAGTCAACAAGACCCATTAACTTTTCGACTTCTCTATCTAATCTTCATGGCAATATATTCGGTGTAGTTGGGCTTGACATCTATTTACAGCAAGGAAAAAGTTTAACAAAGCTTATAATTCCGTCTTCTTCCACCTTCACCGTCTAATCTTCGTGGCAATATATTCAATGTAGTTGAGTTTGACATATATACACAACAATTGAAAAGCTAAAAAACTTAATAAAGATTATAATGCCTTGTTCTTCTACCGATATATAAAAGACACTACAAATGTAATTCTTTCTTGTGCTTTTAAAAATAACCTTTTTCTCATATTCTACGGGTTTGCATGGTTGACTACAAAAATTTACCAATAATATATGGTCATGCTAATTGTGTAACATAACAAAAAAAAATGGTTCAATTTTGAATGCAACACGCAAGAGTTACCAAACAACTGACTCCTGCCGTTCTAATTGCACAACAAATGGTACAAATAATGTAGCTCATTTAGCTAGTTAGTAATTTTTTGTGAAGTACTCCTTAGCTATTAGTTACTGTATTTTCTTATGAATTTACAATATGAACTGTTTTATATTTTTTAGTGGTAATATTAACCAGTAATCTTAAAAATACAACTGTACATGTATATCATTAATTTAAGGGCTATACCTTGGCCATTAATAGCACTTCTTTCATTGACTTGACCATCCCCCTTGACCGGATAGAATGGAATCTTTTGTATTTTCCTCTCTTGGTCATCAACAGGATAGAATGGAATCTTCTCCTTTTTTCTCGCCTGATCATCCACTGGATAGAATGGAATCTTTTGTATTTTCCTCTCTTGGTCATCAACAGGATAGAATGGAATCTTCTCCATTTTTCTCGCCTGATTATCCACTGGATAGAATGGAATCTTTTGCATTTTTCTCTCCTGATCATCCACCGGATAGAATGGAATCTTCTGCATTTTCCTCTCCTGGTCATCGACAGGATAGAATGGAATTTTCAGCATTTTTCTCTCCTGGTCATCGACAGGATAAAATGGAATCTTCAGCATTTTCCTCTCTTGGTCATCGACAGGATAAAATGGAATCTTCAACATTTTCCTCTCCTGGTCATCGACAGGATAAAATGGAATCTTCTGCATTTTCCTCTCCTGGTCATCGACAGGATAGAATGGAATTTTCAGCATTTTTGTTTCTTGATCATCCACAGGATAAAATGGAATCTTTTGCATTTTGCTCTTGTGATCATCCGCCGAATAAATAAATACTTTTCTTTTTTGATCATCCACTGGATAGAAAGGAATCTTTAGCATTTTTCTCTCCTGATCATCCACTGGATAGAATGGAATCTTCATCATTTTTCTCTCTTGATCATCAATCGGATAAAATGGAATCTTCATTTTTTTCTGTTGATCATCGACGGGATAAAATGGAATCTTCTTCATTTTCTTGTCTTGGTCATCCACAGGATAAAATGGAATCTTTTGCATCTTTTTCTCCTGGTCATCTACCGGATAGAATGGAATCTTCATTTTTCTATTTTGATCATTAACCGGATAAAATGGAATCTTTTGTATTTTTTTCTCTTGGTCATCCACCGGATAGAATGGAATCTTCTGTAATTTTCCCTTTCCCTAAAAATGAAGTCTTAAGTTTTTCTAATATGTTATAAAATGATGGTTCCCTAGAGATTTGCATCTTTACCTTGTTGATGTTCTCGTTGTCAACTATACTCTTGCCACCTGCGGAGACATGCACATAAGGCAAACCACATTAAATGCGTTTTAACATGTGGAGGCATGCGCAAACAAACTTCTGAGGTGAGAGAAAAAAAGTTAATATTTATGATTATCTTCTAATGAATTGAAGTAATTTACTATTCGATTTGCATAATCCTGGGTTTATGTAGAGCAAAGTCATGCCTCTTGAACTTAATATACATTATGGCTATACATAAAATAGTATTCAAAACTTTATTTTATTTGTATTGAAAATTTGAGGGGTTTTCAAAATTTTCTAACCTCATTTCTTGTCTCTCTCTTTTCATGTTTGTATTAATATAGTATGTTAACACTGTTATTGTTATTTTTAAAGCATTGGTGATAGTTATGTAGAAGTTTCGATAATTGTAGACAAGCCTTTTGTTGGTCTCTTGTGAAGTAAATTTAAGTAGGCTCCTATATTAGAACAACTATAAAATAGTATAGGCATAATTTTTCTTCTTGTATTTTGTAAAATTAGTTTAATTAAAAAAATTTGATGCTTCGATTAATACAAATTTCAGGTGATTTTTTTAATCTCGCATCAACTCCACTTTATATATAAAGTATCAATTAAAACAAATTCCTTTTAGTATTTCTAGCTTTACCAAAACTAACAATTTGTTGTTCTAAAAAAATATGAAAACAACTTTTATAATTTTTTTAATATATAAAATTTAAATTATTCAACATGCTTTTCTAAATTACCATGCAAGTGGAGAAAGATCAGGCAAGGTAGGGTGAATGTAGTAAATTAATTTGATATTGGGTGGATATATGCTTGAATAAAAATAGCCGCTCCAACTCTTCATAATAAGAATCTTACTTTTAATAAATGTACCATATTATGTTATGTCAAACATCAATAACAAAATATTTTGCTAAAGCATTTAAAAATTAGAAAACCTCTGGAATGATTACATTTAGTTTATATTTCTTTGTTACAATATAGTAAAGCTTACTTAAAAGCTCACTGTTCAAAATTTACGAAATTTATTTTTTTTTCATCTACATTGGCATAAGATATAGAGAAAATATCTAATATAAACCACCAATTAATTTAGTAAAAATGTGCAAACTACACTGGTTCAAGTATCAAATTGACATGAAAAATTCTTCAACAAAATTGTGAAAGTAATTTGTTGAGTGACCTACCAACCTTTAAAATTTGAAGTCTAAATTCCATTAGTGTTGGGAGAAACTAAAAAAACAATAAGATTAATGTGTAAATAGTGATTGTCTTTTTTTTTAAGTTCCTTTTCTTTTTAATTCATCATTTGTTAGACATTTCTCTTTTTGTTCTCTTAGATCCAATTGAGTTCGGACTTCAATTTTAAAGATTTTGCTAGAGTACACAACAAACTACCGTTACCATTTTTTTAATATAAAATTTGATTTGTTTGCGTTGTTTGCACACTTTCACCGAATTCGGTGGTTTACATGAGATATGCCTCCTAAGAGTTTTGATATTTTCGAGACATAGGAGACAACCATTAAGCAAGTAGGACGTTTTTGGAGTTACAAATCAGTACACGTAAGCTTTATCTGGTTATCTCTTTAAGTAAAATTAAGTAGAAATTTCCTTTATTTAAAATTTGGAGAGAGAGAGACCATCGGGAGGGCTGAAGCGGTCGAGTATAGCTCGCGGAACAGGAGAGTTGGGAAGTACGGTCTTCCAGTACGTCATCACCGAGCAGTGTGTGGCCGCCGGCGCCGCCGCATCTGCTAAATTCACGAGCCCACCACCGCCAGCTCCGCCGATCTGTTCATCACCATCACAATTAATTATAATTAAACCAAATGCATGCATTTAGTCATATGACATATCTGCTCACATACACATTATATATAATCAATTGCATTGCTACTTTGTAATCATTTTTGCAAGCAAGTACACATGCACTGTATGAACATATGATTATCTTTGTATGCTCGCCTAAATGTCCTATTAGACCTTCTGCAATATAAGAGGAATTTAAAAAGATATTTTATGAGGAATTATTGACACATTTGTTAGTATTTAACTAAAACCCCTCACTTGAAATACAAGCCAAAATTGAGAAGTGCTCATGCAAAACAACAACTTTCTGTCTTTCAAATTCAATAGAAAATCTCAACAATAAAAGATTATCCGAGCCAAAACAAAAGGGAATAAAAGCATTTATAGGAGTCACTCTCAGTTTTCTCCCTCCTCTCTCTCCTATTTAGCTAATTTTATTTTTTTTAGTCCTAGACACATGTTCACACTGGAGTATTGGAGAAGGCCGAACAGATAGAGTGAGTTCTTTTATATTTGTCATTTTTTATTTTTCACAGTATCGAATATACACCTTCGATCATTTATTTTTATAGTTCTATGTCAGTTTAATTTATAAAAATAATAGTAATATAGAAGTAATTTTGGTAATAATTTTATTAGTATTATTTTCATATGATCAATCTTAAAATACTTTTTTATATATTAATGATTAAAATTTAAAAAGTTAAATTGCATTTAAATCAAACGACAAATAAAAAGAATAACAGTACACATATAAAGAAGTAATATAAAAATATCAATCTATCCTCTATTAATTATCATACTAATGACTCCTCACTCATATTCTGCTCTAAGAGTATTAAGTGAGGACCTGAGGGCGAAAGAGAGATATATCATCAATGCATGAGCTAGTTTGGAAGAGACATTATTATTGTAATTGGAAGCCTAAAAGGTTGATGCACTCACCAAAAGGAGTGAGATTAGTGACCAAAGCACATCCATCATTGGTGTGTCTTTCGTTAGCAGACTATGTTGTTGTGGTTCATTGCTCTCCAAGTTGAGGCAGGTATTTATAGACCTCAAATGGGTGAGATGAGTTAATTATTCCATTGCACATGATAATCTTGTTTACATAGCACACGAGCGGTTTGGTTGCTGGGCAGAGTTGTTGTGGTTGATACCCCAGTTTTTGGGATGGCAGATCCGTCCACTAACAGAGGTTGAGGATTAGAGAATAAGTGACAAGATGTTCAGATATCGTGTGACTGTTGCTGGTTTATGCTTTGGATAATAAGGTCATGTTTTGGATAATAAAGTCAGTTGTCCTCTTCGGCACACCGTCAATTGTGAGCATTTTGAGGATGGAATTCAGGACGTGACGCAGGAGACTTTGGGCACGATTAGTCAATGATATTCTCGGAGATTTCAGGATCACCTTATAAATTAGTTCCATACTCTCTAGGAGATGTCAGACGTTTTAGAGTTACTTGTTTTTGAGGATTTCAAGATCCTATATAGCATCATATATATTTATTAATGTTTTCATAATTTTTGAGAACTCAAAACCCCTCAAAATCTTATATGTCTCAAAATATCTAATAGTAAGATGAATAGTGATGAGTGAGATCAATTATAAGCACGTGGGTGGACAGGTCTTTATAGGTACGTGTCAGAAAGCTCAATTATTTTTTTCTGGGACCAGAGGAGGACCATCGGACCAGAGGTTATTGCGACCGACAGAACGTAAAAATTAATGGTGAAAACTATATTCTGGAGACTACAAGTTTTTTTGACAGGAGGTAGGATTAAGATTGTAGTTCTAAATATCATTTGTAATATTTAATATATCATCTGATATACAGCTAAAGAGAATCAACTAGTTCAGATTCATACGCAACATGTCCCACCTGAAATCTTTTTTTTGTAAAATTTGACGTTGCAAATATGATTTTGGCAAACTCATATTAAATTTGTTTTGTTTGAAATTTGCAATATTCAAACTGAAATATCTAATATACATATCAAATATTAAATATATGTCTATATTTCTTCTAAAATATTTACCAATTTATATTATTTTGGATTGTTATAACTATAGGATATTTAACTAAAATAATAATGTACAAAAAATATTGTAACTTAACTATAGATGTGAAAATAATTTAGAACATGAAAATCTGATATGGGAATGTATCGTCTGATATATCACTCGATATCTGAGATCCGATATATACAGAACCAACCAATACAAATCTAACATCCGTTTTTCAAAACCTTATTTAAGACTAGAGGGAGTATCCACATTGGACTAGAGAATGTACTACTCCATTTGGTTCAAAAACAATTTTTTTTATTGTACAAGATCAAGTTTTTTTGTAACTTTAACTTTAAATATATTTATTAATATCTAGATTGACCATAAGAAAATTATATAATCATATTTGTCATCAAAATTATGAAAATTATAATTTTATAAATTTTATCAACATATTATATAAAAAAATAATCAAAATTGTATTTTAGAGATTATATATATAGTAAAAAAAATGACACTCTTCTTGGCATGAGGAAGTACCTTCTTTGAATTATGGAGTCTTTTGCATTTGCAAGAGCAACAATAATAATCCAAGCCACTTTGAATTCTGGAGTAGTGCAAGTAACTAGGGCTGAGGGGAGACATCCACAACTAACAAAGTTATAGAATTACTATATCCGTATTCTAGAAGAATTTAATATGGGTTGTTTAGGGAAAATATGCTTATAATATACAAAGTGACAACAAATAAAAAAATATTTTATTAAAAGTGATAAGTATTGGAGAACATACGTAGTATATCTCATTAAGGACTCCATAAAGATTTGCAATTGTACTATCTCCATCTCTAAGATAGTGTTTGATTGGTTATATAAACTCAACATTGTTTAAGATGGTGCCAATGTTTTAAATCATAGATTGCAGTCCATTGTGACAAGAGCTTGCAAAAAGCTATATTGGTGATCACTAAAACTATGCTTCATATCACAATTTACTATTATAGAAATACAGTCCACTAACCCCTATCTTATAACGATTGTACGTAATCTAGAAGAAAACCGTTAGGGTATATGGTGTGCAATGGAGAAGAGTATTTCTACTAACAGTTGCGATGTAAGTGACCGTTAGTATAAACCACATGATTTTTTCTGATGGTTCAGAATATATTAACCGTTAGAAAAAATATATATATAATAACGGTTGTACTTTGAGAACTGTTAGAATAAACCATATGATTTATTCTAACAGTGCTTCATATATTAACCGTTAGAAAAGAGAAAATTGTACTAACAGTTTAATTTGTCGAACCGTTAGAATAAGGCCTCCCTCTAAAAATACCTATGTGCCCTGGAATTTTGCCTCCAATCGAACTGTTCCAATTCTTTTTCTCCTCGAGCGCGACAAGCCCTACCCGAAACCTCCATCGCCAGGCACTTCATTGCGGTTCATGAGCCATCACCAGCCGCCGCACCTTTCTCCACCGCCAGGCACTTCATTGCGGTTCATGCGCCATTGCCAGCCGCCGCACCTTTCTCCACCGCTGCCAACCGGGTTTCTGGTGAATCAAGTCCAAGCACCTCGTAGCTTCAACTCCCTTGACTAAATTTTGAGTGAGTAAATTAAGATCTAGTAATTTCGAGTAATTAAATTTCGACTGATTTGCAAACTAACTACTGTATTTCATCTGACAGAGAAGAGGAGGAAAACTTCTAATTAGATTTATGAACAAAGTTATTTGTTTTGTTAGTTTCCTATATAACATTCTAAGCTTGAGATGCAGGTTAATAGAACTTGTGATTGAATGACAAACAAAGTTATTTGTTTTGTTTGTTTCTTGTATATCATTCTTAGCTTGAGATGCAGTTTAAGAGGATTTGTGGTTGAATGACAATCAAATACCATAATTAAATTGATAGAATTTTCTTTGATTGGTTTGTGGGAGAAGTTCACATATGCTGGTTTGAGATTTGGTTAGTTTTATTTCAGTTCGTGATATATAAAGTTTTTGTGTTTATTTGTTCAGATATTTCTTTCTTGGTGATTTAAGTGCGTGCAAAAACAATAGAACAATCCATTAAATTACAACACTTCTAGTTTTTTTTTACAATTAATTTTTGTTTGTAATAATGATTATTTTATAAGGTGTTCAATGAAATGCCATAGTGTTTGAAAGAAAAATGATAAGCATTTTTGGATTATGCCTCCCGAAGTAACTGCAATTACACACTTTGCAGCAAATTGATCACATCTTAAGCAAGTCTCAAACATACAAAACTGATAACAATCACATATAGCACGAGTAACTGCAAGATTAGCAATTCAGAGGCAGTTAATTTGCTTAGATTGTTGTGTTATATGCCATAGTTATTGAGTAGTTCTATCCAGATTGGCCAAACGAGACAACAAATTTTAAGAACTTATTCTTGAGACACTAGGACATTAGATATTACACAAGAGATGCATAAAACAAATACATCATGTAGCACGGGCCACTGCTCGTAGAGTCGATGAGAAACATACAACTGCTTACATAGAGCCAGCATTTTTATTTTATATGACATTGCATGCGTACATAGGTACAAACATCACACCCATGCCACAACAAGCCACATGTATGTGTTGCATCTACTCAACTGCTACTTGTGGTTCACCTTGGTTTGCTTTAGTTGGTGCCCAGAGGATGCTGCCCTCGTTGAGGAAGTGACATGCCTCCGTGTCTCCAGGCTTGACCCCATGTGCCTTGAAGAATGCATGTTTGGGGCTCCATTGTGACGTGTCGAGGTGGCACAGAGCCACTGCCTGTATTGCCGGCACCCCATCCTCACCCTCGAGTGCCACCAGGTATCCCCTAGAGGCAGTGGCTGTGTGGCAATAGAAAATGACCACCGGGTACTCCATGTTGTGGCACGTGACGATCTCTGATGAGTCAAATATTTTTTGTATGGTTGTTACCTTGTATTTTTGCGATGTTGTGCCTTCCATGGGTACATAGGCGGAGAAGGCCTGGAGATCGCGTGTCGCAAGAACTGACATGGGGAACTCGACCATCGACTTGATGGAGGTGACACATTTAGCCCTCTCACCCTTAAGTGGCTTTGGGTGCTCACAAATATCTAGTGTCAACCACATGTCTTCGGCCATGTCGTGGGATGAAGGTGGGTACATCATGACGATATCAGCAAATTTCT
Organism: Pharus latifolius; assembly: GCA_019359835.1. Lineage (NCBI taxonomy): Eukaryota > Viridiplantae > Streptophyta > Magnoliopsida > Poales > Poaceae > Pharus > Pharus latifolius. Next base: position 68,916,404 of record CM033324.1, read on the forward strand.
TGGTAGAGAATGGGATGGAATCAGCGACATCTCGATGTAGTAGGGTGGGAAGAGAGTTCGTCTCCATTATATGAGGGGCAATTATAGACCCTATTGTCAAGGTGTTCTCCATGAAGAACATGTTTGCCATTTCTTGTTCTCCTTTGCTCAAATGTCCATGACCGTGAACATGTTCATGCACCTCTCCTGCACAAACAATATTTGGATAAATTAGCTTGATGAATTCTTCTTGTTTGTAAACATTTTTGGTGCATGACAAACTCTATCATGAATGTCATGTGATAACAAACAATGAATCAATGAAGGAAAGAGTCCACATTACCCCACTCTACTTTCAAAAAAGTTCAAATAACTCCTTGTACTTTGAAAGTAGAAATTTTTACACCATACATTTTTCAAAACTAATGTATATTTGATCCAAACCACTTTTTGACTAGTTTTGACTAGTTTTGACAAATAATGTGGATGCAAAATTTTGCAATTTTACCCTTCCATATTTTCTAATTTGCACAACAACAATTACAACTTTATTTACAATTTGTTCTGTGTTAGAATTTTCAAATTTCAAATGCTGCCAAGCTCTTCAAATTATGAATTTGAAATTTCAACCTCAAATTTGAATTTTGAAATTTGACTTTGGGAATTCAAAATTTGACCATCTAAATTTGAAATTTGAAAGTGTCGAATGTCAAACTAAATTTTGGACTAAAAATTTCAAATTCAAAATTCAAAATTGAATTTGAATTTAAAAATTTTAAATTTAAATTTCAAATTTGGATATAAGATTTGTCTGGAATTTCAATTTAGAAACACAATCCAAATTCAATTTTGTAATCCAAATTTTAAAATATCATTGTGAGAGATGAAGCAAGCGAATTCCATCGAATTCTTGAGAGTAAGGGTAAGAATTCGTGTAGCCCAAGTATTCAAAATTCAAATTTGATACTCCAAATTTTAACACAAAATAAATAATAAAAAAAGTAATTATTGATGTTGTGCAATTTAATTAAAAAGACTAGAGGGGCAAAATTGCAAAATTTTCCATCCTCATCACTGGTCTAAACCGGTCAAAACCAATCAAAGAATGATTTTGGATCAAAAATGCACTCATTTTGTAAATATAGAGTCTAAAATATCCGATTCAAGGTACAAGGTGTTATATAGGGTTTTTTGAAAGTAGAGTAGATAATATGGACTTTTTCATTAATGGATCACATTAGTTAATTCCAAAATACAATTGACTTGTTGGATTTTCCATCCACATTGCTGGTCTAAACCAATCAAAAAATGGTTTTAAATCAAAAATGCACTCGTTTTGTAAATATATGGTGTAAAATATTCGATTTAAAGTACAATGTATTATTTGGGTTTTTTTGAAAATAGAAAGTTGAGAGGGTAATATACACTTTTTTCATTAATGGATCACATTAGTTAATTCCATAGTACAACTATCTTGTTGGTATGTGTTTTGGTCCATGTAAAAATGAAATGGTTAGACATAAAACGAAAAATTTGGTATTGACTATGGATATATTCCTAGAATACAATTATGATCACCATAAACATTTTATTAGAAAGTGCATGGTTACTACGAAGAAAAATTATTATGATATCTATGTGAGAGACATATGGCACGGACCCCTTTTAAATGACATATGACATCTTATCAACCTTAAAGCATCCCATCCCTTAAACCCACTTTTCCCATCTCATTACAGTCAACAAGACCCATTAACTTTTCAACTTCTCTGTCTAATCTTCATGGCAATATATTCATTGTAGTTGGGCTTGACATCTATTTACAACAATTAAAAAGCTAAAAGTTTACACTACCATAGAAACAGACATTCAGGACGGCACATCACAGACGGTTATGAACAAAATCGTCTGTAAAGATCTGTCAGGAGAAAATGTTAAGTTATCACAGACGGTTCTAAACTCAAAACCGACTATGATGTCAAAATCGATTGTGATATTCTAATTATCACAGTCGGTTTTGAGCTCAAAATCGTCTGTGATAATCCAGTACTATCACAGTAGATTCTCACCTCAGAATTATCTGTGATATTGTAATTATCACAGACGATTCTCAACTCAAAACCGTTTTTAATAATCCAACACTATCACAGTAAATTATGATCTCAGAATTGTCTGTGATAGTAATCATCACCGAGTACTGTGTGGCCGCCTGCGCCGCCGCATCTGTCAAATTCACGAGCCCCCCACCGCCAGCTCCGCCCACCTGTTCATCACCATCACAATTAATTATAACTAAACCAAATGCATGCATATAGTCATATGACAGATCTGCTCACATACACATTATATATAATCAATTGCATTGCTACTTTGTAATCATCATCTGCATGCAAGTACACATGCACTGTATGAACATATGATTATCTTTGTATGCTCGTCTGAATGACCTGTTAGGCCTTGTCCAATACAAGAAGTGTTTAAAAAGATAGAGTGAGTTCTTTTATATTTGTCATTTTTTATTTTTCACAATATCCAATATACACCTTCGATCATTTATTTTTATAATTATATGTCAGTTTAATTTATAAAAATAATAGTAATATAGAAGTAATTTTGATAATAATTTTATTAGTATTATTTTCATATGATCAATCTTAAAATACTTTTTTTATATAATTATGATTAAAATTTAAAAATTTAAATTGCACTTAAATCAAACGACAAATAAAAAGAATAACAGGAGTAGTACACATATAAAGAAATAATATAAAAATATCTATCTACCCTCTATTAATTACCATACTAATGAATCCTCACTCATACTCTGCTCTAAGAATATTAAGTGAAGGCTTGAGGGCGAAAGAGAGATATATCATCAATGCATGGGCTAGTTTGGAAGAGACATTATTATTGTAATTGGAAGCCTAAATGGTTGATGCACTCACAAAAAGGAGTGAGATTAGTGACCAAAGCACATCCATCATTGGTGTGTCTTTCGTTAGCAGACTATGTTGTTGTGGTTCATTGCTCTCCAAGTTGAGGCAGGTATTTATAGACCTCAAATGGGTGAGATGAGTTAATTATTCCTGTTGGGGGAAATCTCCACGCGGTCAAGTCCAGGTAAGTTCGTGATTGCCCGGGGACAGTGGCCTCCGGTGCCTGCCCCGGGCGCCGCCTTTTAGGCTCCCGGGACCGTGCCCCCCGGGCGGGTCCCGGGCGCCGCCATTCGCCCGGGGACAGTGGCCGCCGGTGCCTGCCCCGGGCGCCGCCTTTTGGCCCCCGGGACCGTGCCCCCCGGGCGGGTCCCGGGCGCCGCCATTGCCCGGGGACAGTGGCCTCCGGTGCCTGCCCCGGGCGCCGCCATTTGGCCCCCGGGACCGTGCCCCCCGGGCGGGTCCCGGGCGCCGCCATTGCCCGGGGACAGTGGCCGCCGGTGCCTGCCCCGGGCGCCGCCTTTTGGCCCCCGGGACCGTGCCCCCCGGGGCGGGTCCCGGGCGCCGCCATTTGCCCGGGGACAGTGGCCGCCGGTGCCTGCCCCGGGCGCCGCCTTTTAGGCGCCGCCTTTTAGCTCCCGGGACCTTGCCCCCCGGGCGAGTCCCGGGCGCCGCCATTCGCCCGGGGACAGTGGCCCCCGGTGCCTGCCCCGGGCGCCGCCTCTTAGGCTCCCGGGACCCTGCTCTCCGGAAGGGGTCCCGGACGTCACCGCCCTCCTAAAAGGTAAAATCCCTGTTTGTTTATCACGTGCAGGTCACGCGAGGGACGCCTCGGGAATCAGCGACCACCTGTCAAGCATCCAAGACGTTTGACCGGGAGAAGGACGGTCTTACCCTTCAATCCGACGGTGGCTTCCAGGGTAGTTTAGGTTTTTTGCCTCTTTTTGGGCTATAAATAACCCTTGTACCCCTCTGTTGTAAAGGATCAACTCATTATTATTTGGAATAGCTAATCTCACAGACGTACTCCGGAAGCCTCTCCCCCGGAGAGAGCCTCCCCAGCCGACTCCGGTCGGGAGCGCGTCGACAGGACTAGGGCCCCCACCGGGACCCGAACCTGTATAAATCATCGTGTCTTTTCTTGTGTTTGTCCGGCGGGGGAGGACCGGTCACCCGGTCAACCCGCGCCGCGTAATCTCCGCTAGGATCGTCTTCAAAACCTGCCGGGGTATTCTTAATACCACGACAATTCCATTGCACATGATAATCTTGTTTACATAGCACACGAGCGGTTTGGTGGCTGGGCAGAGTTGTTGTGGTTGATACTCCAGTTTTTGGGATGACAGATCCGTCCACTAACGGAGGTTGAGGATTAGAGGATAAGACGTTCAGATATCGTGTGACCGTTGCTGGTTTATGCTTTGGATAATAAGGTCAGTTGCCCTCTTCGGCACACCGTCAATCATGAGTATTTTGAGAATGAAATTCAGGACGCGACGCGGGAGACTTTGGGCACAATTAGTCAATAGTACTCTAGGAGATTTCAGGATCATCTTATAAGTTAGTTCCATACTCTCTCGGAGATGTCAGACGTCTTAGAGTTCCTTGTTCTTGAGGATGTCAAGATCCTATATAACATCATATATATTCATTAATATTTTCATAATTTTTAGAACTCCGAACCACTCAAAATCTTATATGTCTCAAAATATCTAATAGTAAGGCGAATAATGATCAGTGAGATCAATTATAAGCACGTGGGTGGACAGGTATGTATAGGGACGTGTCAGAAAGCTCGATTAGTTTTTGCTGGGACCAGAAGTTATTGCGACTGACAGAACGTAAAAATTAATGGTGAAAACTATATTATGGAGACTACAAGTTTTTTTGACAGGAGGTAGGATTAAAATTGTAGCTCTAAATATCATTTGTAATATTCAATATATCATCCGATATACAGCTAAAGGCAATCAACTAGTTTAGATGGATACGCAACATGTCCCACTTGAAATCTTTTTTTTTAAAATTTGATGTTGCAAATATGATTTTGGCAAACTCATATTAAATTTGTTTTGTTTGAAATTTGCAATATTCAAACTGAAATAACTAATATAAATATCAAATATTAAATATATGTCTATATTTCTTCTAAAATATTTACCAATTTATATTATTTTGGATTGTTATAACTATATGACATTTAACTAAAACAATAATGTACAAAAAATATTGTAACTTACACATCTATAATTTAGAACATGAAAATCTGATATGAGAATGTATCGTCTGATATATCACTCGATATCTGAGATCCGATATATACAGAGCCAATCGGTACAAATCTAACATCCGCTTTTCAAAACCTTATTTAAGACTAGAGGGAGTATCCTTGTTGGATTAGAGAATGTACTACTCCATTTGGTTCAAAAACAATGTTTTCTTATTGTACAAGATCAAGTTTTTTGTAACTTTAACTTTAAATATATTTATTAATATCTAGATTGATCATAAGAAAATTATATAATCATATTTGTCATCAAAATTATGAAAATTATAATTTTATATATTTTATCAACATATTATATAAAAAATAATCAAAATTGTATTTTGGAGATTATATATATAGTAAAAAAATGAGACTCTTCTTGGCAAGAGGAAGTACCTTCCTTCTTTGAATTATGGAGTCTTTTGCATTTGCAAGAGCAAAAATAATAATCCAAGCCTCTTTGAATTCTGGAGTAGTGCAAGTAACTAGTGCTGAGGGGAGACATCCACAACTAACAAAGCAATAGAATTACTATATCCGTATTCTGGAAGAATTTAATATGGGTTGTTTAGGGAAAATATGCTTATAATATACAAAGTGACAACAAATAACAAAACATTTTATTAAAAGTGATAAGTATTGGAGAACATACGTAGTATATCTCCTTAAGGACTCCATAAGGATTTGCAATTGTACTATCTCCATCTCTAAGATAGTGTTTGGTTGGGTATATGAACTCAATATTGTTTAAGATGGTGCCAATGTTTTAATTCATAGATTGCAGTCCATTGTGACAAGAGCTTGCAAAAAACTATAGTGGTGATCACTAAAACTACGCTTCATATCACAATTCACTACTACAGAAATACAGTCTACTAACCCCTATCTTCTAACGATTGTACGTAATCTAGAAGAAAACCGTTAGGGTATATGGTGCGCAGTGGAGAAGGGCATTTCTGCTAACGGTTGCGATGTAAGTGACCGTTAGTATAGACCACATGATTTTTTCTGATGGTTCAGAATATATTAACCGTTGGAAAAAATATATATATACTAACGGTTGTACTTTGGGAACCGTTAGAATAAACCACATGATTTATTCTAACAATGCTTCATATTTTAACCGTTAGAAAAGAAAAAATTGTACTAACAATTTAATTTGTCGAACCGTTAGAATAAGGCCTCCCTCTAAAAATACCTGTGTGCCCTGGAATTTTGCCTCCAATCGAACTGTTCTAATTCTTTTTCTTCTCGAGCGCGACAAATCCTACTCGAAACCTCCATCACCAGGCACTTCATTGCGGTTCATGCGCCATCGCCGGCCGCCACACCTTTCTCCACCGCCAGGCACTTCGTTGCGGTCACTACTACAGAATTCATCATCACAGTCGGGTCAAAACAGACATCACAGACGGTTCTTACCCGTCAGTGATATTCGAGTCAGTGATAATCACGCACTATCACAGACGGTTTTTGATGTTTTCAACCGTCTGTGATATATCCATTCACAGACTGATATAAGGTAAGAACCGTCTGTGATAAGGTCAGAACCGTCTGTGATACTCATATTTCACAGACAGTTATAAGGTAAGAACCGTCTGTGATAGTCACACTATCACAGACGGTTCTGTTCTCAGAGCCGTCTGTGATATTTGAGTATACACAGACGGTTTTGACATCAGAACCATCTGTGATATACAGACGGCTTTGACATCAGAACCGTCTGTGATAGTATGAGTATCACAGACGGCTTTGACATCAGAACCGTCTGTGATAGTATGAGTATCACAGACGGCTTTGACATCAGAATCGTCTGTGATAGTATGAGTATCACAGACGGTTCTGTTCTCGACCGTCTGTGATATTTGAGTATACACAGACGGCTTTGACATCAGAACCGTCTGTGTTAGTATGAGTATCACAGACGGCTTTGATGTTATAACAGACTGTGATAGTCATAATTCATAGACGGCTTTGATCTCACAACCGTCTGTGATACTCATATTATTACCGACGGCTTGGAGGTTAAACCAATCTGCGATATCAGCGACGGTGTTAATATTGAAACCGTCTGTGATAGTGTTATTATCTCAGAACCGTCTGTGATAGTCTGATATCACAGGCGGATCTGAGGTCAAAACCATCTGCGATGTGTTATTATCTGTGACTGTTATAATCTCAGACGGTTTGTAAGATCAAAACCGTCTGTGCATGCACAGACGGTTTTGATCTTACAAACCGTCTGAGATTATAACATTCACAGATGTCCTCTGTACAAATTGCATTTTCATATATACAGTTCATGAATTTCATACATGCATAGTACTCAAATATATACAGTCTCATGCATATATATTTGTACAATTGAACTCAGAATTATATTTGTACAGTACTCAAATATATACAGTTTCATATGCACATGCAGTACTCAAATATATTTGCACCCTCTCTGTATAGCATTTCATATATACAGCACAGAACTCAGAAATATGTACAATTGAACAAATAAATGTAATCGACAATTAAAGTGTGTTAGATGTACAAATAAATGTAAGGCCGCACTAATACGAACCTTGCGGGTCCCTAAATTTCCCCTTGGGTGATATGACCTCCGAAAGGAAAAACTCAGCGAGCATCCCCCGGACATTACTAATCTGCCGAGGGTCAAGGCTTTCTGAAGGGAAGTCGACCCCCTGCAGCAAGAGTTGGTACATAAAAAATTAGCTGAATTAAGTTGTAAATTCTGTCAAATCGAGACAAATTAAGGGGAGCAGTTGTAATACCTCGGGGAAATCGGGCCGGTGAGGGGTGATGATCAGGTCATACATGTGGCGCATCACGTAGAACCCACATGTATTGTCGTCCGGCTGCTGATGGCACTGCCAATTTACAGACCGAGAGTTAGGTGGGGACAAGTTATAAAATAAAACAGATTCAGTTGAAATTTGTACCGAAAATTGTAACCACTGAAACTTATCGGCTCGCCGCTCGTGTTGTGTCCCTACCTCGGCAAAGTACTTCGTGAAAGCCCTGTAGATAGTCAAAATTGACAGTTTGAGGATAGCCGAAATTGACAATTTGAGGACAGTAAATCTAGATGCATGCAAGACAGGTCCACATCACCTTCCGAATACATCTCGTGCGCCGGAATACGAGTACCCTTTCCTCTGCAATGAGTCAAGGTAGAACACCTTGTTGCTTTTCGGAATAAGTAGCAGCAGGATCCAGTGGTAGCTACATATTATTACACGTAGAGAATTAAAAATTTAATCTAAATTTGGGGGTGTGCACATGGAGACACTAATCTACGGGTGAAGTACTGATGAAAGCACTCACCTCTGGTTGTAGGGTACAAGTATATACTCCTTGTCGACCTGAGCAAGCAACCCTTTTTTGATGTAGTCGACAACGAAGTCTGTGTCCGTCCTAAACATCACCTCGGCTACCATCTGGGGGTCCAAAAAACCAACAGGTATGCCCTTGGATTTGGCATAGTTGGCCATGCAGCTGCACGGAAGTAACCAATTAATAAATGACATATATCCGTATATGCACGGATAGTAGGATACTTACAGCACCCAAGACCGTAGGATTGACAAGTCGAGCGCATCTTTGTTTAGCAAATTGTGCAGGTCTTCGAAGGTCACCGAGTAGGTCCCAACGTCGTGATGGAACTTTGCCACGGTGTACTTGACCATGATGTGCGTCGGACGCTGCGTCCTGGTCTGGTTTGTCCTCCTCATGTACCATGCATGTAGGCTCTGGCATGCTAACCCCATGCTCGAAATTGCGGTATCGGAGGGCATGGGCATCCCCAGAGAGAACGGCATGAGAGCTGGCGCACTCTTCTCGCTCTCCTTCGACGGGCTCTTCTTTGCTTTTCCCCTCATAGCCAGCTTCTTGAATGGTTGCCTCTTAATCGGAGTCAGCTTCGTCGTCGAAGGGGTATGCTGGCTAGTAGGCCGCGTCTCGGTCTGTGATGTCTGCGATGTAAGAACCTACGTATTAGGACACTAACTCTGAGGGCTATTATTACAGTACAAATTATGAAACTGGTGGGGGAATTACCTCATACAGGACGATGTCTTTCTTGGGCCATTGCACGAACGTGTGCACCGCATCCCCGAGAGTGGTAATCTCGTCGTTCGGCGGCTTCTCCAATGGAAAACCCTTGCAATGGTCAAAGACACTGTCCACTTGGACACGTGCAAAACCCTCACATAGAGGGGCACCATGGATTGTGGCCCCGGCCGTGCATGGTTGCGCCATCCCACGGGCAGCCTCGATCGGGAAGACACCGGCCAGGACCATAAGCTTGCAGGAGGCGGGTTCCTACAAACAGTGCGCATTAACATGTTGAATTTCACCGCTTCTCACTTTCGAATGAATTAACATAGACAAACAGTGCGCATTAACGGTCATTACCTGCAGAGAGTCCACCGGATACTTTGGAGGAGAGGGCTCCGTCTGCGAAGACCCCGGCGCAGATGCGCAGCTACTACGGTGGCCAATGGGGGTCGGTACTTCCGCTGGGTCTGCGCCAGCTGCTAGAACAGGGGTGCCCTGGGTCGCCTTTCTTAGCTCTTCGTACATGGACCGCATCTCCGACAACTGCTGCAGGAGTGCTTTGTCCCGAACAGCGAACTCCGATCGCATCTCCTCCTTCAGCCGTTCATTGCGGGCTTGGTGGGATCTCTTTCTCCTCTTAGCCGCCTCCTCATCATCGGGGAAACCATGCCTCCAAGGCACAGTGGCGCCGAGGCCGCGCACGCGGCCTGGATGCTCCTTGTTTCCTAGCGCCGCTGTGAGGATATCCCTGTCCCTCCTCGGGTTGAACTCTCCGGATGCCGCCTGCGCACTCAGCGTCACCTGCAACAGGACAACTTAGCAATACAGCCCATTGCATGCGTGTTATGAGGATAGTACGTGATCGGACAATCTTACCAGTCGGTCGATCACTTCCCTGTCCGCAGGGTTATTCACGGAGACGCTTCCGGAGGAGTCCATCGTCGATCTAGCTCGGCACCAATTGCGGGCGCGCACGTCCGTTATGCCCGCATAAGGACTGCCGGCCGAAGACTGTGAAGCTTCCTCGTCCTGCTTCCTCCACAGCGCCTTCTTCCCCACATACCCACCGGTGCCTAGTCTGTGTGGGTGGGTGTTCTTGGCCTGGTTAGCCTGGGCCTTCGCACTAAGCTCCTGGAACTCAGGCTTGCCCTTCATCTCTACGAACTGCTGCCATGCCTCGGGAGTCACGAAAGGGTAGTCATTGAAGGGGGTCGTCGACTCCTTCACATAATGCCTGACAAGTTCGCTCTTGAAGTTCCTCCACGCCTTGTTTATTGACATAAGTGTCCTCCGGCGGACGGTGAAGTGGCGATCCTCCGGAATGTGAAACGCCGCCTGCACTTCTTCCCACAGCGCATCCTTGCACTCTGGGGGCACTTGACCCCAGTCGGAGGTGGTGATGGGCACCCGCTCCCTTGCCACTTTGCCGCATAGTGAGCGGTACTGACCGACAAGTTTGGGCGGAGCTTCCGGCACACCATTGTCGTCGAACTGGACGTGCTGCTTTTCCCCCTTGTTCAGACGCGCGCATGTCGTCCGGCCTCGGCCCTTTCCCTTCTTCTGCGGGGTCACGGCGGACGAGGCGACCTCCGGCCCAGGCGTCTCATCGCCAGCGAGGTCACCCTGAGTCCCCGAGTGGTGCATTTCGTCACCAGATATAGTTCCTAACATAAGTGAAAGAGAGAACAGTTTAAGTAAATATGCAACTAATAATTCTATAACAAAACCCATACAAGAATGACAGAAACGGTGGGGAGGCGATGGAGGTGATCGCGTCGGAGGCGGGAGGGCGATGGAGGTGATCGCGCCTGACGGTGGAAAGGCGATGCAGGTGATCTCGACGGACGGAGAGGAGAAGGTGGGAGGCGATGGAGGTGATCACGACGGACGGTGCGAGGGCGGAGAGAGCTAGGGCAAACAGAGCTAGGGCGAAGTAGAATGAGCGGGATAAAGCCCGCCTTGAACTATGTACCGCGTCGGTATTATCACAGTCGGTTCTCACATATGAACCGTCTATAATAGTATATATCACAGTCGGTTCTCACATCGAAACCGTCTATAATAATCCTAGTCACCAGTCACACTATCACAGACGGTTTTGAGTTGAGAGCCGACTGTGCCTGAGATTATCACAGACGGTTTGGAATTGAGAACCGACGGTGCACGTTAAGAACTCGAAGAGTCGGACACTGTTGAAAATATCACAGACGGTTTTATATATATAACCGTCTGTGATAATATTATCACAATCGGTTCTCAAATAAAGACCGTCTGTGGTAATCTACATAGTGAGAGATTATCACAGACGGTTGTGAGGTTAGAACCGACTGTGCACCGTCTGTGCTAGGTCAAAACCGTCCTTGATAATCTCTCTATTGAACGTTAGTTTTACAAATTGAAACTGATCTGTAGCTTTCAACTCTGAATGCTCGAAAACATGTTTTAAATGAACACTCAGATATTTCAAATGTAGTCCAAATACTCTGTAAATTGGTTACTATGTACGTATATCCGATAATTGGTTACAATGTAGTCCAAATGCTCTGTAACTTGAGCATTCTCCACGTAATATTGTATGTTAAATTTACAAATGGGAACTTTCACCGACAATTTGCACGTACACAGCCATGTTATCCTCAACTTTCCACTTGCCGTGGCCCTGCAAATACGAGAATTACAGGAGATATAAGCTATGCCGATGGAAACAGAGAGATAAGACGTACAGTTGATTACCTTTAAAGTATAACCCTTCCTGGTGATCCATACGCACGTAACTGGTTTCGTCGGTGTCTTCAGTATCGACCTGTACGCCATCTCCAAATGGAGGAATCTCATCAAATTGATTGTATTCCTCCTCGTCTACGACATTTTCAACTCCAACAATCCTTCTCTTGCCATGAAGGACGATGTGCCACTTCTTATTGGCCGGGTCAGTGACATAAATGACCTGAATGGCTTGATTTGCAAGTATGAATGGCTCATCTTTATAAGCAACGCGATCCAGGTCCACAGAAGTGAAACCGTAACTGTCAACCTTCACACCCTGTGGGATTTGGACCCATCGGCATCGAAACAGGGGAATCTTGAACAGTACGTAATCGAGCTCCCAAATTTCTTCAATGAACCCGTAGTACGAGTTCAATCCACGTACTACCCTTGTTGGGCCTGTCTTTGTGAACCCCTCATGGAAAGCTTCTACGCTCACTCCACTATTTTGCACAGTGCTCTTTCGATCTTGAGCTTTCGTGTAAAATGTGTACCCATTGATGTCGTATCCCTGCCAAGTCTGTACAGTAAACGTGGGCCCTTTTGCCAACCATTTAAGGTTCTCACTTGCGGACTCTCCGGTGATTCGCACCTTCATCCACGCGTTGAATCGACTGTTATGTTGTCCCGTGATCCAAACCTCGGATCGGCGAGGATTGTCTTGTCGTAGCATCTCCTTGTGCTCGTCGATGTACGGAGACACCTCCGTCATGTGTTGCAAGACCCAAAAATGAGCTTTCGAGTACATATCGAAATCAAGAGTGATGGCTCTCCGTCCGATAGTGCCAACACCATCAAGCCTCCCCTCGTGACGAGACACAGGAACTCCTATTGCTTCTACCTCGGCCATGTAATCGACGCAGAACTCAACAACCTCTTCCGCTGCATAACCTTCGGCAATGCTACCCTCGGGCCGGGACCGATTCCTCACGTAGGCCTTAAGTACACCCATGTACCTCTCGAATGGATACATATAACGTAGGAACACGGGTCCACATATCTTGATTTCTCTGACAAGGTGGACGGTGAGATGGACCATGATATCAAAAAACGATGGAGGAAAATACATCTCAAGTTGACAGAGAGTTCGAACCACCTCGCTCTGCAAAGAATCCAGTCCATCGGGATCAATGACCTTGGAAGAAATTGCATTGAAGAAAAAACATAGCCTCGTGATCGTCTCTCTGACCTTATGCGGCAGAATACTCCGGATGGCAACAGGAAGCATTTGTGTCATCAACACGTGACAATCATGAGACTTCATACCCAGCAATTTCAAATCGCCCATGGACACAAGCTTTTTCATATTTGCGGAGTAACCCGATGGAACTTTAACACCATGGAGACACTTACAGAGTTCTGTCCTCTCAGCCTTGCACAAAGTGTAGCATGCGGGGGGGAGGTATATACGGCCTTTATCGTCCTCTCTCGGTGCTAGCTCGGGCCTGATTCTCATTTCGATCATGTCACGCCGCACATTGATGCCATCCTTTGTCTTCCCTGGAATGTTCAGCAATAGGCCGATTAAACTGTCACAAACATTCTTCTCTACATGCATGACATCAATGCAATGACGAACCTCTAAATGCTCCCAATACGGTAAGTCCCAAAATATCGATCTCTTCTTCCAAGTGTTCTTCGTGCGGGGTTTCAATTTACCACCCTTTCCAAACACAACGTCTATGTCCTTCACCCGTGAGTAAACATCTTTCCCGCGCGTAGGCTTCGGGGCTGAACCATCTTCGTTGTGGCCGTCAAATTCCCTCTTCCTCTTACGGTACGCGTCATTCTTCGGAAGAAACCTACGGTGACGCATGTACACTGTTTTCCTGCAATTCTTCAGCCACACGCTCTCAGTGTCATCTTCGCAGTGGGGGCAGGCTTTGGCTCCTTTCGTAGTACGGCCCGACAAATTTCCAAGGGCTGGGAAATCGTTGATGGTGCAGAATATCATAGCACGTAGGATGAAGTTCTCTCGTTTGTATGCGTCCCATACCTGCACCCCTTCGTTCCACATTGTTAGGAGATCCTCTATCAATGGTGCTAGGTACACATCAATATCGTTTCCGGGTTGTTTTGGTCCTGAGATAAGTAGAGACATCATGATGTACTTGCGCTTCATACACAACCAAGGAGGAAGGTTGTAGATACACAAAAGAACCGGCCAAGTGCTATGCCGACTGCTCATGTTACCAAAAGGATTAATTCCATCGGTACTCAACCCGAACCTTATATTCCTCAATTCTGCTCCGAAGTTAACAAATTCCCTGTCGATGTTTCTCCACTGCGAAGAATCAGCGGGGTGTCTCAACTTTCCATCCTTCTTCCAGTCTTCCGAGTGCCAACGCAGTAATTTTGCCTCTTTACGGTTTGCAAACAAACGCTGCAAGCGGGGAATGACTGGCAAATACCACAACACCTTAGCAGGAGGTCCTTCCTTTATCTCCGTGCAGTCGCCCTCGTCTGTTCGGTCCTTAGTACGCTTATAGCGGGATGCGCGGCACACCGGACAAACATGCATATTTTTGTAGTCGTTACGGTAAAGGATGCAATCATTAGGGCATGCGTGTATCCTTTCTACTTCCATTCCCAAAGGACACAACAGCTTTTTCGCTTGGTAGGTGTTTTTTGGCAACTCGTTTCCTTCCGGGAGCATGTCTGCCAAAAGATCTAACAGTGCTGTGAAACTCTTGTCGGTCCAGCTGTTGCTTGCCTTCAATTTTAACAGTTCAAGCACAGAGGCCAACTTTGTGTATTTCGACTTGCAACCAGGGAACAACGGCCTCTCTGAGTCCTCAATCAAGCGCTTGAATTTGCCAAACCCCCTTTCACTGTAATTTCCTTCGACATCACGCAACATGTCATCTAAATGGTCATCCTCTGGCATATCCTCGTCGAAGTCGTTGTTTGGATCCGGCATGTCCTGTTGAGGCCTGTTCCTCAACCTGAGTGGCAGTTGTTTCTGCAGTTGGCTCTTCTCCATGGTGGACCCAACACGTGTACCCCTTTTTGAAACCACGTCGGATCAAGTGGGCGACAATTTGAGATGAGTTGGTGAACATCTTAATATTCTGGCAGTCTACACAAGGACAGTACATATATGGTAAACCCTTCTTCGCCATGTCTTGCACAGCAACCTTTTCGAAATCAAAAACACCTTTCATGTATTCCTCACCCACTCGGTTGTCATTATACATCCAGTCTCGGACCATCTGCAATAAATCAAATTCATACACATGCTAATTAGTAAATCAATGGAGATCGATATTGATGATGAAATCAAGTAATGTGTACGCCTTGGGAGCAAGTAACCAACCTTGGTTCGATCCTCAAATTTTTGCCCCCAAATGCTCCCCCTGCCTTTCGAGATTTCGCTCTTCCTTGCCCCAAATCTCTTCGAACTGGACAGTGTAGGTCGAGCAAGAGAGTACGACTAGCTCAAAACATCCGCCAAAAGACCTTTTATACCAGGTTCAGTACAGACGGTTCTATATAATACCGTCGGTAATATCGGTGCATTATTGAAGAAAAGAAATATCACAGACGCTTATGAACTCCAAACCGTCCGCTTTACATCAGAACCGTCTGTGTATTTGATTATGACAGTCGGTTCTCACATCTGAACCGTCTGTGTTATCACATCCGACCGTCTACGTTATTATCACAGTCGGTTTTTACCTCAGAATCGTCTGTGTATGTTGTTATCACAGTCGGTTTTTACCTCAGCACCGTCTGTGATAACACAGACGGTTTTAAAGTCCGAACCGTCTTTAATATCCCGGTTTTTTTGTTTGCATTCGACTACTGGTCATCAGTTGTTCCACATGTTTTTCATATTTGGTTCTATCTTATTTCAATGTTAGTATTTACAAAAATGAACGTTCAGACTGTTTGGTTTTATCTTGTTTTTCATATTTGTTTTATATATATGTCTGAAATTAAAACCGTCTGTAATCTTTCAAGCAGAGACGGTTTTGAGTTAAAAACCGTCTTGATCGCAGCAGTATTTTCTTGTTAACATTTTTATACAGAACATCATTTGGTGATTATCAGTTACATAATCAATCGAAAGCCAGATATATAAGGAAAAGAAATTTCTTATTTCTTACAATCTTTCCATACATAAGAGATACTATTAATTAAGCGACCAATTGATTAGTGCCGACCTGTTCCGAAAGTAATTTACAAAGTTCTCCTAGGGACGTATTGGCATCAGTAGGATCTACACTGGCCGCCCCAGGAGAACTACCAATGGCTCTAAGACTATCAACATCATCTCTCACCAAAGGAGTGGATTTGGCATCAGTAGGATCATCCAAGAAATTAAAGTTGATACAACCAAGGTGGAGATGAAGCTGCAACTCAAAGCATGCACTCTGCCAAGTGCAGAATGGCAAAAGACATCCCCTCAGAATGCTTCTCCAGCGCCTCTTTTTTTTTTTGGAGAGTTCTGCACAAGGCAGCTTTCTCCTCCTGCACATATATATGCTTCTCCAGCTTCGGAGTGGATTTGGACGTGGAAGTGTGAGCCTTACCCCAGAAAAGCTGATGATACAAAGGTGTTGGAGAGAGGATATTGGAAGGATTATTGTGGATCTCCAAAGGTGGAGTCGATGCAACTGGAGGGGTTGCAAGGGGCAATGTGGCAACACAGGCCTCAGCACCCTCTAGAGTCTTCGCTGCAGCTCCACTGTACGATCTTTCATCATTTCTAAGTCTCTTCTTTGGAGGGATCATTTCCTCAACCACCTGTGGATTTCGAAATGCATTTGTTTCGAGGTAATCAAGTCATAAAAGAAAGATCTGCATTAGAGTTTCAGAGAGGACTTACTTTCTGAAGATCCTGATCGAGTTCATTCCTTATCTCTTCCTCATCACTCTCAATTTCAATAACCTCACTGGAATCTCGGCTCGCCATCAAGGTGGGAGTTGAGGAGGGAATAAAGACAGGGATTTAGGAGCTTCGCTATTTATAGAAACAGAAGGTGACGGTTCATATGCGCGGGTGCCTCGAGTTCTAAAAAGCGCACTAGTACTGGTTTTCAAGGCCAATAAATTCATGATATACAACTTCTCGGGAGATAAACTGCAACACGGCAAAGGAAGTTGAAGAGTCAGATTACATAATTCGATGCAAAATAAATTTGAAGTAAATAATTAAGTCTCTTCATCTGCTCAGTTATTATGTGCGGTTATCAACAATTGCATGTAGAGAATTGCACTGTTGGGACTATCACAGACGGTTGGGAGATCAAAACCGTCTGCTTTAATATTACAGACGGTTCTAATGTCCGAACCGTCTTTAATATGTCTTACTATCACAGACGGTTTGGAGTTAAAAACCGTCTGTGATATTGATAGAGGTCGAGAATTCGAGGAGAGGAAGTTGAAGAGTCAGATTACATAATTCGATGCAAAATAAATTTGAAGTAAATAATTAAGTCTCTTCATCTGCTCAGTTATTATGTGCGGTTATCAACAATTGCATGTAGAGAATTGCACTGTTGGGACTATCACAGACGGTTGGGAGATCAAAACCGTCTGCTTTAATATTACAGACGGTTCTAATGTCCGAACCGTCTTTAATATGTCTTACTATCACAGACGGTTTGGAGTTAAAAACCGTCTGTGATATTGATAGAGGTCGAGAATTCGAGGAGAGGAAGTTGAAGAGTCAGATTACATAATTCGATGCAAATTAAATTTGAAGTAAATAATTAAGTCTCTTCATCTGCTCAGTTATTATGTGCGGTTATCAACAATTGCTTGTAGAGAATTGCACTGTTGGGACTATCACAGACGGTTGGGAGATCAAAACCGTCTGCTTTAATATTACAGACGGTTGTGATGTCCGAACCGTCTTTAATATGTCTTACTATCACAGACGGTTTGGAGTTAAAAACCGTCTGTGATATTGATAGAGGTCGAGAATTCGAGGAGAGGAAGTTGAAGAGTCAGATTACATAATTCGATGCAAAATAAATTTGAAGTAAATAATTAAGTCTCTTCATCTACTCAGTTATTATGTGCGGTTATCAACAATTGCATGTAGAGAACTGCACTGTTGGGACTATCACAGACGGTTGGGAGTTAAGAACCGTCTGTGATATTGATAGAGGTTAAGAATTCGAGTCGACTCGAGGACACTGTTGGGACCATCACAGTCGGGCCTTACGTAAAAACCGTCTCTAATGTGACTATCACAGATGTTTTTTACCTCAGAACCGTTTGTGATATTTCAAAGCACGTTGATATATAACTTCTATATTCTTTTTATATTATTTGCATGGGACCTGCGACCTCTATATTGTTTCTATATTATTTCAAGGGCTCCGATCACAAACCAAAGATCGCGATAGTCGTTCCTTGATCGCACACAGTGTACATACCTTTGTATGGTCGAATGTTCGACAAAAGCCAACGAAAGATAAAGAAAGAGGGAAGATTAATTGCATGCAGTCCAAGAATGTGCTGGAAAATTAGAAAGTTGACATAAGAACAAAGTTTTCAATAATTTGTTTCATCACTTACAAAAAAAAAGTAAAAATACAGAATGCTAGGTCAAGGAGTGGTCTTAGCCCTGGCTGCATCTAGAATAAAGTCAGTTTGACTTGCAGCCAGGACGCAGGACTCCTCCAGCGACAAGTTGTCCTTCTCAGGATCAACTACTTCAGCGTCGAGAAGGCCTGCGACCTCCCTTAGCTTCGCGATGGTATCCTTCATTGTCAAACCGCAGCCAGCGATGGTCATATCCGCGGCTTTCTTCTCCTCGCGAAGACGCCTCGTCCTCGCCCTAGCATTGTCACCATCCGTCTTCATGCGCTGACTGCGCTGGAAGAGATCGTCAAGGTCAAGCCGTAGCCGAGTGTGCTTCTCCGTGAGGAGCTTGTGCTCCTCCTGGAGGGCCCTCAGCTCGGCCTTGACTTTGGCAGTGTCTTCCACGGCTCCCCTTCCCTGTGCAAATCAATAGGTCAAGAATGTATTGAACATGGATTAACAATACAGGGGTAAGTCCAAAAGATTGAGAGTTCATACCGGGGAGGGCGAGGCTGACGATGCCATCGAGGATGCCATTGGCGCAGAGAAGCTAAGGAGTCAAACAGTCTGAGAACTATAAAAACTTGTAAAGTAAATGACAATTTTTCCATTTGTCAATTTATAGAACTTCGAAAGCGATGCTTCGTGTTCTCCTAGGCGCCGCGCGCGAAGATCGGAGACAGAAATGATCACAGTTGAGAATTCGAAGCGCCGGTACTTTTCCAGTCGGTTAATACATCAGAACCGTCTGTGATAACTACACTATCACAGACGCTTCGTGGTTTACAACCGACTGTATAAATCACAGTCGGTTCTGAGTTCCGAACTGTCTGTGATAGTCTAATTATCACAGACGGTTCAGAACTCAGAACCGTCTGTATATATCACAGTCGGGTTTTAGGTTAGAACCGTCTGTGATAATTAGACTATCACAGACGGTTCTTAGCTGGGAACCGATTGTATATATCACAGTCGGTTTTTAGGTTAGAGCCGTCTGTGATAAGTATACTATCACAGACGGTTTTGTGTTCAGAACCGTCTGGTTTACTGTCACAGTTGTTTTTGACGTCAGAACCGTCTGTGATATCTGAACATATTCTCCCGACAGGCCTTCACAGACGGTTTTCCATTGAACAGTTCATAACCGTCTGTGATGTGCCGTCCAGGATGTCTGTTTCTGTGGTAGTGGGTTCATGCGCCTTTGTCTGCCGCCGCACCTTTCTCCAGCGCCGCCGACCACTAGGGTTTCTGGTGAATCAAGTCCAAGGACCTCGTATCTTCAACTCCCTCGACTAAATTTTGAGTGAGTAAACTAAGATCTAGTAATTTCGAGTGACTAAATTTCGACTGATTTGCAAACTAACTACTGTATTTCATTTGATAGAGAAGAGGAGGATAACTTCTAATTAGACTTATGAACAAAGTTATTTGTTTTGTCAGTTTCCTGTATAACATTCTAAGCTTGAGATGCAGGTTAATAGAACTTGTGATTGAATGACAAACAAAGTTATTTGTTTTGTTTGTTTCTTGTATATCATTCTTAGCTTGAGATGCAGTTTAAGAGGATTTGTGGTTGAATGACAATCAAATACCATAATTAAATTGATAGAATTTTCTTTGATTGGTTTGTGGGAGAAGTTCACATATGCTGGTTTGAGATTTGGTTAGTTTTATTTCAGTTCGTGATATATAATGTTTTTGTGTTTATTTGTTCAGATATTTCTTTCTTCTGCACCAAATAAGTGAAATTCTCTATTCAAAAGATCTAAGTTCTCTATTTAGAAAAAATGGCAAAAGTTGGTTTCAATAAATAGGTCTTATTTTTTGTGATTGTCTTTTGAGGGGTAAAAGGAATTCTATACCACAGAATTTTCATCTTGGTAGTTCATTTTAGACAGAGAGCCATTTAGGTAGCAGTAAACAATCTTAATTTGCTCTTGAATGCCTATTGATTTTGTGCAGGTCCTTGTATGATGTTCATGAGGGGCAACGTAGTTTACAGTTCTTCGTCCTAAGAGAAAGGCACGAGATGCAATGATGTTGTACCGTTTGTCCACGGCGTCTGTGGAGTTCCCGGTCACATTCACTTGCCTCACACAAAAGCCTATGAAGGGTGAGATCTTAGTTGGCTTAGTCGAAAAGACCCTCAAGTCTGGCGTGTTTCTTAACTCAAGACCGATCGAAAGCATATTTCTGTCGGAGAATACAATGAGTGTTTACAAATATGTCGGTGGGGAGAACCTGATGTTCATGAGCGACCACTCAAAGCTGGAAAAGGACACCGTTGTGCGTTTCAAGGTCCTGGGGTTCCGTTGAATGGAAGCTAATCGCCAGTTCGAGCTCCTCGCCACACTGGTTGGTGATTTCCTCAGGCCTCTCTGAACTGAACTCCTATGGTTAAGTCAAACGTGGTTCATACATTTTCTATTTCAGATGAATGGATTTGTGATGTATCATGTCTAATTTGTAGTCAGTAGTTACATTGCTATAGCAATGCGCCATGCTTGGTGTAGCAACACTAGCTTACAATTTACTTAATATACTCAACTTACAATGGTTTTCTTTTATGTACAATGCAGGGGCCATTGGGTCCTCGTTATGATTTGTTGTTTCAGACATGACTTATGTAATATACATTGAATGTGTAAATTGGTGTATTTGTGTATTTGTATTGCTGTATATTTGTGAATAAATTCAATCTATTGAATGTGTGAATAAATTCAATCTGTGTATTCTAATTGTTGTACGCAATCTAGAAGAAAAATCGTTAGTGTACATGGTGCGCAGTGGAGAACAACATTTGTACTAACGATTGAGTTGTTAGAAACTGTTAGTAAAAACCATTAGAAGAAACAGACTTATACTAACGGTTCTGAATATATTAACTGTTAGAAGAAACATACTTATACTAACGATTGTATTTTCTGAACCGTTAGAATATACACTACTACAGAAATGTAGTCTGATAACCTCTATTTTCTAACGGTTCTAGTGTTACAAACCGTTAGTAAATGTTCCACTATAAGTCAAACCCACTCGACCCTTGCTGTTTCGTTTTGTTCCACACTTTGTCTCTCTCTATTTCCTTCTATTCCACGTTCCAAGCTAGAGTGATCAGGGCAAGCTGGAAGGAAGTTCGATCCCCTCTCTAATGTAAACTTCTCATCACCTATCTCTATACTTGCAAGTTAGCTATAGCTCCAAGCTAGGAGCTAGCTAGCTGATTGGCTGGCCTTACAATGCATCATGATTTATGAGCTCACTAGCTTGTATTGTCTAGTTAGGTTAATTAGTGTTTCATCAAGTTAGGGTTTCATATATCAGTTGTAAGTAGTTGTGTATATATGTATATATGTGTGTGTGTGTGTGTCTATATATATATAGTTTAATTGGTCAGGTTTCATGCATACCTGACTCATTATTTTTTGCAATTTGTCAATTTTGTGAATTGTAGATGGACCGAGAATATTGGATGTATGGAATAAAATGTATCACTCTTGATTATTTGAAGGGTGTGAATGAGTTTATTAAATTTGTTGAGTAAGAAAAGGCGAAGAAGAGAGAAAAAGATATGCATTGTCTTTGTACAGATTATGTGAACTTAAAGAGGATTAGTAACTCTTATCAGATTAAGAACCATTTGATTCGTCGTGGTTTTAATGCACGATATACCCGTTGGATATGGCATGGTGAAGATCTTGAGGAAACAATAAGCACCGCTACCAATCAGCAAGACACGAAAGTGGATTGCAGTAATGATGATCAAAATTTTGATAATGTTCATTTCGATCTGCATGTAAATAATGACAATCTAGATGAGATGTTACGTGATGTAGAAGAAGATTACAGTGAAAGCGACTTTGGTAAATTTGAGAAATTGATTGCTGATTCTGACAAGCTTCTGTTCCCTGGATGTGCAAAATTTACAAAGCTGTCTTCTGTGCTGAGACTATATAACTTGAAGACAAGCAACGGTTGGAGCGATAAGAGTTTCACAGCACTATTAGATCTTTTAGCGAACATGCATCCAAAGGGAAATGAGTTGCCAAGATCAGTTTACCAAGCCAAAAAACTGTTGTGCCCATTGGGAATAGAAATCGAAAGAATACACGCATGCTTAAATGATTGTGTGTTGTACCGTAACAAGTATAAGGATTTGCATGTTTGTCTAACATGGGGTGCATCTCGGTATAAGCGTAGGGACCGACTTGATAGTGAATGTGACGAGGTAAATAAAGGACCTCTGGCCAAAACTGTGTGGTATTTGCCTGTGATCCCTAGATTGAAACAGTTGTTTGCAAATCCGAAAATGCGAAGTACTTGCGTTAGCATGCTGAAGGCTGGAAACAAGACGGAAAACTGATACACCCAGCTAATTCTATTCAATGGAGAAACATTAGCAGAACATTTGATGAGTTTGGTGGCGAAGTTAGGAACATAAGGTTCGGGCTAAGTACAGATGGTATGAATCCACACCAAAATATGAGCAGTCAGCATAGCACTTGGCCAGTTCTTTTATGCATCTCCAATCTTACTCCTTGGTTATGTATGAAGTGCAAGTATATCATGATGCCGTCACTAATCTTAGGACCCAGACAACCTGGAAATGATATTGATGTGTTTCTAGCGCCTTTAATCGAGGACTTATAGAAATTGTGGAGCGAAGGGGTGCAGGTCTGGATGCATATAAGTGCGAGAATTTCATCTTGTGGGCTATGATATTTTTCACCATAAATGATTTCCCAGCCTACGAAAATTTGTCGGGCTATAGTACGAAAGGAGGCAAGGCTTGCCCTATTTGCCTAGATGAAACTGAGAGTATGTGGTTACGGAACTGCAGAAAAACAGTGTACATGGATCACCGCAGATTTCTTCCGATGCATCACGTCTACCGTAAGAAGAGTAAATCATTTAACGGGAACCTTGAGAAAGGATCAGCCCCAGTGTTTGTGACCGGTAAGGAGCTTTACTTGTGCGTGAAGGACATCAAAGTTAACTTCGGTAAATGTTTTAAACCTCAAGAAAAAAATGTTTGGAAGAAGAAATCGATTCTTTGGGATCTATCATACTGGGAGCACTTACAAGTTCGATATTGCATTGATGTCATGCATGTAGAGAAAAATTTTTGTGACAGTTTGATTGGTTTTTTGTTGAACATTCTGGGAAAAACAAAAGATGGAATCAAAATTTGTCGTGACATAGTGGAAATGGGGATAAGGATTGAGTTTGCATCGTTGGAGAAGGGAAAGCGTACATACCTCCCCCTGGCCTGCTATGTTTGTCAAAAAGCGAAAAAACAAAACTCTGTCGGTGCGTATATGGTGTTAATGTTCCATATGGGTATTTTGCAAACTTAAAAAACTTATGTCCATGAAGGCCTTGAAACTGGTTAGTGTGAAGTCCCATGATTGTCATGTGCTGATGTCACAAATGCTTCCCATTGCTATCAGAGGTATTCTCCTAGTTAAGGTCAGAGAAATAATCACAAAGCATTATTATTTGTTCAACGCAATATCTTGCAAAGTAAGTGTACTCCTAGTAAGTTAATTAGCTCCATTCATGGAACTTAATTGTCAGAATTTTTCTGATATGAATATTTGTCGCAACTGTGTCCTTGCAGGTAATTGATCCGAATGGACTGGACGATTTGCAACGCGATGTGATTACAACTCTTTGTCAGCTCGAGATGTATTTCCCTCTATCTTTTTTTGATGTTATAGTCCATCTAATTGTTCACCTTATCAGAGAAATTAAGTTTTGTGGACCCGTGTTTTGTGCTATATGTATCTATTTGAGAGATTTATGGGTATCTTGAAGGGATACGTAAGGAATCATCATTGACCCGAGGGCAGTATCATCGAAGGTTATGCCGCCGAGGAGGTGATTGAATTTTGCACCAATTATGTGGCCAAGATTGACCCAATTGGCGTTCCTAAGTCCCGACACGACGGCAGGCTTCAAGGCATCGGAATGATTGGATTCAAAGCAGTCATCCCCGCCAGTGATCTGTAAGCAAAAGCATATTTTTGAGTCTTACAACACATGAGGGAGGTGGAGCCATACATACACGAGCACAAGGCAATGTTACGGAAATAGAATCCTTTGAATCCAAAGATTTAGGTCACCAGAAAACAAAATAGAAAATTTGCTGGGTGGACTGATGAGGACATCACTCCTATGGATGCATCAACTTCTCCAACACCGCTTGTGCAAGGACCAATTACAAGGGCACGCGCACGTCAGCTAAATTACCAGGTGAACTAGTTCTTAAGTTTATGTGAAACTACCGTAGAGGGCGAGTTACTACCTAATGATATTGTTGTACTTAGGAATCATGGTTTGGATCAGCGAGGATGTCACGACGCACCGAGATGAGCCAAGGTTCGAGTTGATCCCGAGATGGACACCGGTTCGGACTGCAGCGACATGTCTGTCTTCAAATGGATGCCCAGGCCACGTACAAAGTCCGTATTCCACGTTCTATCACTTCACGGAAAGCTTAGGAGATAAGCTTTCCAACACATCTGGTCCCGCCGCCTAACTCTTTCGAAGTCACCAGAAATCATCCAAACAGTGTGCGCGAGACAGAGTTGGGCTGGTGCTGCGTCACCTCTTTTTGGGCCTTTGACCCATGTATCTTAGTTAGGCTGCGACCAAACCCTAGTCGCCGCCTCTCTATCTCATATACATACTCCGTAGCTGTCACAGGGAGACTTGGGTTTTGCTTAGATTATTCTGTCTTTGCAGTTTCGCCGTAGATCGGTTTGTGGAACCCCAACTTGTGAGCTTAATTCAATTTGATTTGCAATTTCTAGATTGCTTCTTCTACATTTTTGCTTGTGCTCTCGATTCGCTTGCAGGAATTAGTCTTCTTGGCGAGGTCAACCGCGTCTTGGCACGGTTGATAACCAACGGAGTAATGGTGTAGCGATTGCTGGGTTCGATCAGTTCTAATCAGAAGCTAGATCATCAATGTCGAGATCTCCACCAAATCGTCTTATCATCTACCTGACGGAAGATCGGGCACCCCGTGTTTCA
This sequence comes from Pharus latifolius, assembly GCA_019359835.1. Taxonomy (NCBI): domain Eukaryota; kingdom Viridiplantae; phylum Streptophyta; class Magnoliopsida; order Poales; family Poaceae; genus Pharus; species Pharus latifolius. The sequence goes on from CM033324.1 coordinate 68,941,991, forward strand.
TCAAGTGGTATCAGAACCAAGGTTGCTCGTCAGGTATCCCCTCTGTTCGTCGTTCATCTTCTACCTAGAGTCCGGAAAAAGCCAAAAAAAATTTGTGATCATAGTCTTCCGCTGTCCAAACCACTTTGAGCCTTTCGCAATTTTCGTTTTCAGTTTTGCATTGTTGAATTTGTGTCCGTGGTCACCGTCGTATTGCTGGTCAATTCGTGTTCGTGTTCGTGGTCTAGTGTCGAGTCTCAAATCCCAATCCTAAACCAAAACCAAATTCGAGTCGCAATCGGATTGGAATTCCCTTTTGCGTTGCTGTTTTTCTAAAGACAATATCTTAGTCGTCTGAACACCAATGTGGGCAATTAAATAGTCTAAGTTGTATCTCTCGAAGAGATCTACAACTTTGTTCATTGCACCAAATTCCAGAAACGCCATATTCGTGGCCAAAATCGCGTTGGAAGTTTATCTGTTTCATCCCGGAGTAATCTGTACAGCCTGTATTTTGGGGGTCATATCTCCTAGTTTCAAACCCCAAATTGGGTGTTCCATATATTCAAATTGATGAGAAAGAAAATAACTACAACTTCCTAGTTATAAGTTTTTGCGTTTGAGGTCTCTAAGAGCCCCAAATTCTTATTGGAATTTTCTGCAGAGCATCTTTGCTAAACTGCCGAGAGTATTGTGATAGGTTTTGTGCATAATTCTTAAATTTTGAGTTGTAATTCATCCTTTGCAGCACTCTTGCGGAAAAAAAAAGAGAGAAGAAAAAGGAAAGTGCATAAAAAAGAGCCGCACAAAAAGAAAGAAAAAAAAGAAGAAAAGAAAGATTAGCAAAAAAAAAAACAGAAGTGCTTGCATCCCTTTATGTCCATCGCCTGTACCGATCACTTTGCTTGCTTAAACTAGTTTTAGGAACGCGTTTAGGCCAGCAATTGTGACAAGTACTTTGGGCATTTATTCAGCTTTGTTATCTGATTTCAGTTATAGCTAATCCTTTGCTCATATACAATTGCCTTCTGAGCTCCACCTTTTTCTTATCAGAACAGGATTCAGCCTTGCAATCGCCTCACTCACGCCCCACGGTATCACGAATCAGCCACCGGTTGTACCTTCTGCAGTGTTGGTAAGATCCTTGCAAGAGCGTGGTAAGATGCTTGAGGGTGAGTGAATCCACATACCACCACCTAGTAGTTTATAGTGATAATATTTTGTGTTATCCTTGTTCCTACTAACCATGACAGGACCGCAAACCAGAGCTAGAGTTGCTGCTGAGGAGGATGACCTTCATAAGCTCATTCTTGATATGAACGAGGCCCTCAACAAGAGCATCCAAGAGCTCACGGACAAGTTCACGAAGGATTGCCCAAGTCAGTGAGCCTACATCGCGACGGCCGACGGTGGGTACGTTAGTGCATCTGATGTAGAAGAAGAATTTGTTCTTGCAACTAACTATGCAGGTAGCGATCTTGATACGGACAACAATGCGGAGGAGTTTCTTGGGATTGACGCCACGGAAGATCACAGGACCCTCATTGTACAGCGGGTGTTGAGCACCCAAATGGAGCAGGCTGAAAAGATACAACGCAACAATTTGTTTCAAACGTATCTTGTTGTCAATGATCAACGTGTTCGTATTATTATTGATGGAGGAAGTTGCAACAACTTGGTAAGTTCAGATATGGTCAAGAAGCTTAGCTTGACTGCACGTGATCATCCTCATCCTCACCATATTCAATGGTTCAACAACAGCGGTAAGGTAAAGGTAACACAAACTGCAAAAATTCACTTTTCAATTGGATCATACCATGATTCAGCTGATTTCGATGTAGTGCCTATGCAAGCTTGTTCACTGTTGTTAGGCCGTCCATGGGAATTTGATACTGATGCAACCCATCTTGGTAGAAGTAATAGATACACTCTTGTGCATAAAAGAAAGAAAATCACTTTGCTTCCTATGACCCCTGTTGAAATTGTTCAAAGTGATAGGGAGAGAGCTGAAAATGAGAAGAAAGAAAACATGTTTGAATCTGAAAATCAGCAAGTAGCTAAAACTGTTTTTCCACTTAGAAAAAATAAGAACACGAGTTCTAGGTCAGCGGGAATTAAATTAAAGGGTGGTGTTATGCTTGCTACAAAATCTGATATTGCTGAAATTAATGATGAAGATGCTTTGTGCTACGCTTTGGTTTGCAAAGATGCTTTATTTTCATTTGATAATATTCCTAGCTCTTTGTCCCCTGCTGTTATTAACCTTTTGCAGGAGTTTGAGGATGTGTTTCCAACTAAGATACCCCCGGAACTACCACCTATTCGAGGTATTGAGCACTAAATCGATTTAATTCCAGGAGCGACATTGCCAAGCCGTGCTGCATATTGGACCAACCCGGAAGAGACTAAGGAAATTCAATGACAAGTCCAAAAACTTTTGGATCGTGGGTATGTACAAGAAAGCCTTAGTCCTTGTGCCGTTCCTATTCTTTTGGTTCCTAAGAAAGACGGTAGTTGGCGTATGTGTGTGGATTGTAGAGCCATTAACAACATAACAATAAGGTATCGCCGTCCTATTCCTAGGTTAGACGACATGCTTGATGAGTTAAGTGGTTCTCTTATCTTCTCTAAGGTTGACTTGTGTAGTGGCTACCACCAAATTAGAATGAAATTGGGCGATGAATGGAAAACTGCTTTTAAGACTAAGTTTGGTTTATATAAGTGGTTAGTTATGCCTTTTGGATTGACTAATGCACCTAGTACTTTCATGCGCTTGATGAACGAGGTCTTACGCCCATTCATTGGAAAATTTGTGGTAGTTTATTTTGATGATATATTGATCTACAGCAAGTCACTTTCTGACCATCTTGATCATCTACGTGCTGTTTTTACTGCTTTGAGAGATGCACGTTTGTTTGGTAACCTCGAGAAGTGCACTTTTTGTACCGATCGAGCCTCGTTTCTTGGCTATGTTGTGACCCCGCAGGGAATCGAGGTGGATGAAGCTAAGATTGAAGCTATCAAGAGATGGCCGACTCCTAAAACGGTCTCACAAATGCGGAGCTTCCATGGACTTGCGGGCTTCTACCGCCGCTTCGTGAAGGATTTCAGCTCCATAGCCGCACCGTTGAATGAACTAACAAAGAAGGGTGTTGCATTCCACTGGGGACAACCACAAGAAGATGCCTTCAACCTTTTGAAAGAGACTCTCACAAATGCACCATTGCTCCAGCTTCCAAACTTTGGTAAGACTTTTGAACTTGAATGTGATGCTAGTGGAGTTGGAATTGGTGATGTGTTGATGCAAGAAGGTAAACCTGTTGCTTATTTTAGTGAGAAATTGAGTGGGCCTGTTTTGAATTATTCCACGTATGATAAAGAATTGTATGTTCTTGTGCGATCTTTAGAGACGTGGCAACATTATTTATGGCCTAAGGAGTTCGTTATACACTTTGATCATGAATCACTGAAGCATATTCGCAGTCAAAACAAACTGAACCGTAGACATGCTAAATGGGTTGAATTCATTGAGTCTTTTCCTTACATCATTAAACACAAGAAAGGGAAAGACAATGTAATTGCTGATGCTTTGTCTAGAAGATATACTATGTTGTCTCAACTTGACTGTCGAATTTTTGGACTAGAAACTATAAAAGAACAATATGCTCAAGATGCTGATTTCAAAAATGTCTTGTTGAATTGTAAGGAGGGAAGGGCCTGGAATAAATTTGTACTCAATGATGGGTTCTTGTTTAGAGCTAACCACCTATGCATTCCAGTTGGCTCCGTTCGTCTTTTGTTGCTGTAGGAAGCTCATGCAGGAGGCTTAATGGGTCACTTTGGTGTTAAAAAGATGGAGGATGTTCTGGCCACACATTTTTTTTGGCCAAAGCTGAGGCGTGACGTTGAACGCTTTGTGGCGCGTTGCACCACATGTCAAAGGGCGAAGTCACGATCGAATCCACACGGTATGTACATGCCTCCTTCTACTCCTAGTGCTCCATGGGAGGATATTTCAATGGATTTTGTTTTAGGACTGCCTAGGACAAAGAGGGGGAGGGATAGCATTTTTGTTGTGGTGGATAGGTTTTCCAAGATGGCGCATTTTCTTCCATGCCAAAAAAGCGACGATGCTACCCATATTGCTGATTTATTTTTCAAAGAAATTGTTCGCTTGCATGGTATGCCTTCTACTATTGTTTCAAATCGTGACACAAAATTCTTGGGCTACTTTTGGAGAACTTTATGGAACAAATTGGGAACCAAATTGTTGTTTTCTACTATATGTCATCCCCAAACTGATGGCCAAATGGAGGTTGTGAACCGCGCATTGTCCACGATGTTGCGGGCTGTTTTGAAGAAGAACCTGAAGCTGTGGGAAGAGTGTCTTCCTCATGTGGAGTTTGCTTACAATCGTGCACTGCACTCAACTACCAAGGTAAGTCCTTTTCAGGTAGTGTATGGTTTCAATCCTCATGCTCCAATTGATTTGTTGCCTCTTCCATCATCTGAAAGGGTCAATCTAGATGCTACGAAACGTGCTGAGTTTATTCTGAAACTGCATGAGACAACAAAAGAGAATATTGAACATATGAATGAAAGATATCGTACTGCTGGTACTCATGGTAGAAAAGAATTGATATTTTCTCCTGGAGATCTTATTTGGCTACACTTGCGTAAAGACTGCTTTCTTGAGTTAAGAAAGTCTAAATTGATGCCTCGTGCTGATGGTCATTTTAGGGTGCTACAGCGTATAAACGATAATGCATATAAACTTGAGTTGCCCGCCGCTTTCGGGGTTAGCCCCACTTTGAACGTTTCAGATTTGCGCCCATACATGGGAGAAGAAGATGAGCTTGAGTCGAGGACGACTCCAATTCAAGAGGGGAGGATGATGAGGACATCACTCCTATGGATGCGTCAACTTCTCCAACACCGCTTGTGCAAGGACCAATTACAAGGGCACGCGCACGTCAGCTAAATTACCAGGTGAGCTCGTTCATAAGTTTATGTGAAACTACCGTAGAGGGCGAGTTACTACCTAATGATATTGTTCTTGTACTTAGGAATCATGGTTTGGATCAGCGAGGATGTCACGACGCACCGAGACGAGCCAAGGTTCGAGTTGATCCCGAGATGGACGCCGGTTCGGACTGCAGCGACACGTCTGTCTTCAAACGGACACCCAGGCCACGTACAAAGTCCGTTTTTGCCGTTCTACCACTTCACGGAAAGCTTAGGAGATAAGCTTTCCAACGCATCTGATCCCGCCGCCAAACTCTTTCCAAGTCACCAGGAATCATCCAAACAGTGTGCGCGAGACAGAGTCGGGCTGGTGCTGCGTCACCTCTTTTTGGGCCTTCGGCCCATGTATCTTAGTTAGGCTACGACCTAAACCCTAGCCGCCGCCTCTCTCTCTCTCATATACATACTCCGTAGCCGTCACAGGGAGACTTGGGTTTTGCTTAGATTATTCTGCCTTTGCAGTTTCGCCGTAGATCGATTTATGGAACCCCAACTTGTGAGCTTAATTCAATTTGATTTGCAATTTCCAGATTGTTTCTTCTACGTTTTTGCTTGTGCTCTCGATTCACTTGCAGGAATTAGCCTTCTTGGTGAGGTCAACTGCATCTTGGCACGGTTGATAACCAAAGGAGCAGTGGTGTAGCTATTGCTGGGTTCGATCAGTTCTGATCAGAAGCCAGATCGTCAACGTCGAGATCTCCACCAAATCGACTTATCATCTACCTGACGGAAGATTGGGCACCCCGTGTTTCATCAGGATCGAAAATAGAGTCCTACGATCTACTGAGGGCTTCGTAAGTGAAACTGTTACATGGTTGGCTAGAGGCCCAAGATTTACTGTAAGGACTTGGCAGGAGTACGACATCAATGGGTATTCATTTTACACAAGAAGTTAGGATGAGAAGAGTACTATGTAATGTAGTGGAGTCCCACTATTTGCTATTTCGGAGAATGCTACGGCAATAAGGGCACTAAACTCATATTACAGTGTTATTGAAAAAATATGGGAGCTCGATTAAATATTATTTAAGATTCCTTTGTTTCTAAGGCAATGGGTCGAAATCCCTCAAGGTGTTAAAGTTGATAATTATGGGTTTACTCTCGTCAATCTCAATAGAGTCGCACACCAAGATGATCCATTTATACTTGCTGAGCAAGCCACATAGGTATTCTACATCGTTGACCCAGCCAATCCAAAGTTGCAGATTGTCCGTCACAGCAAGAGACATATTGTAGGGGTCGAAGACATTATTGATGAAGAAGAGTATAATCAGTTCGACAAAATGCCATTCAATTTGTCCCCATCGAAGATATTGACTGTTTCACCGAGAAGATCTCTCTTATGTGAAATTTTGCCCCTTTGTTGGTGCGGGCGTGCTAGTATACATAAGTATACACATAAGAGAACATAGAATGTAAAATCTTAGGGGAAACAACGCACTTCATTAATTCTGAAAAGAATTACAAGTACAAGTCCCTTTGGGATTTACAAGTTCTCATTGCACGAAAGAAAGTATATCTTGACTTCAGGAGATTGCGTGGTTCATGTTTCCTCAAGGCTTTTGAAAAGCTCTTGGTTAATTACATCTACAGAACAAGTCCGTAGAAAACCTCTTATTAAGCTGTGCTGTTGGTCGTCATCTTCAAGCTTCAAAATAACTTTGCCCTTGATAAATAAATGCAATGCGGATGCCCATGCATGCAAATATGCAAATCCATAACTTCGTCACTCTACCGTGCTATCACAAAATGTGGCCTTCGCCTCGTCGGTGCCCAGCCAGGGGTTGTTCGGCCTCGTCGGTCGTGAACAAAATGGATGTCTTCGCCTCATCAATTCCGGCATAAATGTTGTCCGGTTTCAGTAGTCACGGACAAAAAGTATGTTGTCTTTGCTTCATCAGTACCCAGTAACATGTAAATTATGAATGGAATGACTTGTGATAACACTTTTGAATTCCTTAGCTTCTGAAAAAATAATTGCATGGTAAACAGCCCATTAGAATATCCATCAAGGACTTGGTAATATTTTGACATAGTTGGCAACATCAGAAATGATTAATCCTTGCATAGGCTCCTCTTTGTCTAATTGGATGGGAACCTTTCTGGCCTCTGAATGACTCCAAACTTGGAGGAATTACTTCAGTATAAACCTTCTGTTCTCCATAAAACTTTGGGATCGATCAGACTTCTGGATTAAAAGTCATCATCAATCTTCTCCCGTGGGACAAAGTAAATAAGCTGTTGGATAGAGCAATTTTTCTGGTCGAATTGGCCTTTTAGAGGTCTCTGATTGACTTGAAATTTGATGGAGAGGTTTCTCATAGAGTCTTATATTTACCATAAAAATTTGGGGTCGATCGTACTTCTGGATGAGAAGTTATCATCGATCTCCTCCCATGGGACAAGCTGCATTTTCTTCTGGACAGAGCAACTCTTCTGCTCAAATTGGACATCTGGAGGTCTTTGATTGACTTGAAAAATTGGTGGAGGGGTTTCCCATAGATTCTCCTATTCACCATAAAAATTTGGGGTCGATAGGACTTCTGGATGAGAAGTTATCATCAATCTACTTCCCATGGCACAAGCTGAATTGCCTTCTGGACAGAGCACCTCTTTTGGTCAAATCACACCTTAGAGATCTTTGATTGACTTGAAATTTGTGGGCATGTTCCTCTTCAAGTCTTCTATTCACCATAAAAATGTGGGGTCGATCGGACTCTGGATGAGAAGTTATTTGATCTTCTCCCATGAATCTTAGATCTTTGATCAACTGGGAACTTGGTGGCGTCTTGATCTTTGATCGAAAATAAATAACTTTCAAATCTTTGATCGACGGCGACCTTGGTGGGGTTTCGATCTCTGATCAAAATATGAGCATGCAATTTTTAGATCTTTAATCAACCGAGACCTTGGTGGTGTCATGATTTTTGATCGAAAGTAAGCAATTTTCAGATCTTTGATCGACGGCAACCTTGGTGGGGTTTGATCTCTGATCAAAAGATGAGCATGCAATTTTTAGATTTTTGATTAACCGAGACCTTGGTGGTGTCATGATCTTTGATCGAAAGTAAGCAACTTTCGGATCTTTGATCGATGGCGACCTTGGTGGGGTTTTGATCTCTGATCAAAAAATGAGTATGCAATTTTTATATCTTTGATCAATCGAGACCTTGGTGGCGTCATGATCTTTCATCGAAAGTAAGCAACTTTCAAATCTTTGATTGACGACGACCTTGGTGGGGTTTGATCTCTGATCAAAAGATGAACATGCAATTTTTTGGGTCTTTGATCAACCGAGACCTTGGTGGCGTCATGATCCTTTAATACGGGGTGCCCGATCTTCACGATGTAGGATCGTTGATAATTCGTTGATTCGTGTAACTTGACGAACTGATGGTGCCAACCACTGTCAATATAGCAACCTGCGACAAAAGAATTCGCCCAACCACACACTTTGATCGTTGTCTATTTGACCACGCAAAAGTAGACGCACTGTTCCTGCAATCGACGAAGAAATTACAAGAACAATGGTAAAGAGAATAATTCCCAATTCTAGGCGGCGGCTTCTGAGCACAAACCCTAGAACAAGAGCAAAAGTTTCTCTGAAAATATTTGTGTATTCAATTCGTGGTTGTCTCAAAACTATGACCATGCCTCTCGTTTATAGAGGGTGGTGTTTACAAAAGATAGAAGGTTTAAACTAGAATTCAAATCTTAATCTAATTCGAAACAGAATAAAATCCTAACATACTATAAGAGATAAAAGGAATCCGGAACTATTTCTCATGGATCCGGACTAGACTCTTTCCTCTCGTGAACTTGTCATTCTTTTGGGTCTCCTGGTCCCATACAATGTCAGTTTTCAATGATTTTTGATGTGTTCCAAAGCTCTTTCGAATACCTTTCCAACAAGTACTCACACGACCAATTTGAACATCTATCCTGAAATTGGTGCTTGGTTGAATTCTCTAATCAAACATTCGATCATCGTTTGGTTGGTAGGTTGTATGGTTCCCAGGCTGCGAACATGTGCTTTCGACCCTAGGCTGCGACCTAGAGTGATGCTGCGAGATCAAGCCTTTCTAGTTGAGTGCAGAGTTCTTCTGATCGAGAGCAAAGTTCTTCGGGTCGATCATTGATGCGAAGGATATCCTCATCATACTCCCTTTCTTGAAAAGGACTCGTCCTCGAGTCCGACAGTGTAGAACCAAAGGACAGAGAAAGGTCCGAAACGTTGAATGTGGTGTGAAGGATGTCCTCATCAAGGCTTTAGGGATGAGGTCAATTTGATGGTCAATTCCACGCATGAGAGGTAGACCAGCAAGTATATTCTTTGGAAACATGTCCTCGAATGCTTGCAAAGTACACCCCTCATTCTTATCTTCTTCTTTCGGTGCTTCGTCATAGTTTTCTAGATGAGTTAGCTGTTCTGGGTCATCTTCACTCTCGGAATCATACTCTCCTTCGTCGGTGACAAGTATAGTATGATTATTTATGCATTCCTTGGCGATGTGACCAGGCCCCAAACATTTAAAGCACTGAATAGCACTACTCTTGGCTGTGGTGCCAATTGAAGAGGTAGTGGATGCCGATTTTGCAACCGAGGAAGGAGCAGTAGTATTGGAACTAGTACTAGTTGAATATGTACCTCGTCCCAAATTGAAGCGTTCTTTGGTTGCATTGGATGATTGAACTCTCAAGTTGAAGAATGGTACCCTCGCGGTTGGTTTAGCATTAGTCTTGTCGAGGTCTAATCCTCCTACATGAACACTAGCATCACCTGATGTTCGTTCTCGACGTAGCTCCTTCAGTTTCTTGTTCAATTTGTCAACCATCTCTGAAGCAACCTCCCTTCGCAAGATGCTCATGTTCTCATGCAGTTGCGCTTTGAAAACACGGGTCATCTTGTCCAGGTCAACCTGGGTCATATAGGGTGTCGGTTCCTCCACTTCTTGCCTTGCCATGGTAAGTACAAAACTGAAACAACAAGAAATATGTGTAATTATTTGTGGAATCACTCAACCTCACACGCTCCTTACCAACCAAAGTTCTTCTGCTTTTCTTCACTAGATTGAGGTGTTGTACGCACTCTGGTGGCAGTAGATGATCAAAGGTGATGGATCGAGAAAATTCACTGTCCAAGTACTATAACAACAATGGCTTGTATGTGGAGCTTGGAAGATTAAGTGTTATCCTAAGTAATCCAAAATTCTCGATATTGCAAGGCTAGGTAACAATCCAAACTAGATCCAATGCTTAGTTGCTGATCTCAGGATATAAGCGCAAGACAAAGCAACTCACACACAAAGATGATGTAACTTGGTGCAACCAAAAGAATGAGCTAACAAAAATATAAGTGATAGCACAAATAGCTCGTGTTGCATAAGTTATAGAAAGACGCTAGCTTGATTGCACAATATGCAATTGGCCTATGAATTTGCACACAACGAAGCAAGAACACAATCTAATCGAATACAAATCTTTTTTTTAAGCTTTTCAAAATGATGCTGACCAAAACAAAAATGGTAATTTTTTTTGATATATTTTTTTTGAACTCAATAAAAACAAAAGTTATGCAAAGAAATCTGGATCAGCCAACTAAACAAAGAGTCTAATGGACTTAAGACCTAACAAAACTAACAAAAATTCAAATTGAATCTAAGGCGAAAGAAGAACAATTTTTTTTTGGCTTTTTGGTGTATAGGCTGAAAAAAGATCTAAACTAAGAGATAAATAATCCTACCGTGTAAACCGAAACTCTGATACCAAGATAATACAGGGTGCCCGATCTTCACGACATAGGATCGTTGATAACTCGTTGATTCGTGTAACCTGACGAACTGATGGTGCCAACCACTGTCAATACAGCAACTTGTGACAAAAGAAGTCGCCCAACCACACGCTTTTATCGTTGTCTACTTGACCACGCAAAAGTAGGCGCACTGTTCCTGCAATCAATGAAGAAATTACAAGAACAATGGTAAAGAGAATAACTCTCAATTCTAGGCGGCGGCTTCTGAGCACAAACTCTAGAACAAGAGCAAAAGCTTCTGATCTGAAAATATTTGTGTATTCAATTTGTGGTTATCTCAAAACTATGACCATGCCTCTCTTTTATAGAGGGTGGTGTTTACAAAATATAGAAGGCTTAAACTAGAATTAAAATCTTAATCTAATTCGAAACAGAATAAAATCCTAACATACTATAAGAGATAAAAGGAATCCGGAACTATTTCGCACGGATCCGGACTGGACTCTTTCCTCTCATGTACTTTTCATTCTTTTGGGTTTCCTAGTTGCATACGATGTCAGATTTCAATGATTTTTGATGTGTTGGGAAGCTCTTTCGAATACCTTTCCAACAAGTACTCACATGACCAATTTGAACATCTATCCTGAAATTGGCGCTTGGTTGAATTCCTTGATCAAACATCCGATCGTCGCTTGGTTGGTAGGTTGTATGGTTCCCAGGCTGCGACCATGTGCTTCCGACCCTGGGCTATGACCTAGAGCGATGCTGTGACCTCGAGCCTTTCTGGTCGAGCGCAGAGTTCTTCTGATCGAGAGCAAAGTTCTTCTGGTCGATTGCTGATGCGAAGGATGTCCTCATCATCTTTGATCGAAAGTAAGCAACTTTTGGATCTTTGATCGACGATGAACTCGGTGGGGTTTGATCTCCAATCGAAAAAGGGACATGTGACCTTTAATTGTTGCTCATGAATAGCTAGCACAGGCACCAACGAACAGGGCTCCACCTCTGATATGCAATGCATGATGATGCATGTTTATAAAAAATTAACGCTTACCCATGGTAACCTTCACAGGCTTGGGTGGATCCGCAGTCGTCGACCTTCCGTCGCTTTCTCTCCACCTCTCATGCCTCCACCTTGTGTGCCTGTCTCCTCTTGTGCACTTCTACAAATGGTTAACACCCCCTATCTCTTTATAGGGCCTCCATGGGTTGGTTGCAATCAGAGGCAATCAGGGGATTTGATTTAGAATAGAAAATATACTTCCCTTTTTTCAAAGATGGATACAAAAGAGATTCTTTCCCAAACAAAAAGATACTGAAAGATTGTTTCCCAAACAAAAGGATACATAAAGATTATTTCCTTTTTTCAAATCTTGAGCCATTAAAGGGCCCTGTCGGTTCGACCAGGCTGAAACCAGATCCGATTCGACTAGGTTGATTTTGACTGGCTTTTTGACTAGGTTTGACTATTCCAATTTTGACCAATTTGTTGACCAGGTTTGACCAGTCCAATTTTGACCAGTCTTTTGACCAGTCCAACTTTGACCAATTTTTTGACCAGTGGAGTTTTTGTCCTGGTTTTTGATCATTTTTTTCAACCCAAATATATGTGTATTTTTATTTTAGCCCTTTTGGTCATATGGGACTTTTCTAATGAATTTTTAATTAAAAAAATTCATCGAATATTGACGAAACAAGTTACCTGCAAGACGATCACGAAGAAGGATTATGAGTTGACAACCATTCTTGACTATTTTGTAATTGAAAAAAAAATCTGAGACTAACCACAAGTTTAGCAGGAAGTTCTAGCATGAAGGGTTTCTGGGCATTAAGGTGAGGAACTTATCATTAAGTCAGACTTTTATAAAGCACTACGTAATTTCTATTTCACAGGTAAATTCATATCCTACAGATAGAGGATTTACAGCAATTGGCACCGAAGGTGATGATTTTGTCCAGTCAATATATATGGTTGTTGCTGTTGAATCAGTTCTTCAAGAACCAATTCCCAAGGTTGGTATTTTCTAGACTATTGAAAATGTGTTTATCAAAGTAGTCTTGTTGATAAAAGTCTGACTGCAAGTGGTTTCCCTAGATTCAGAGTTCTAATATTATAGTACATGCTTTTTCGGTACAATTTTCCCATCATTTAGTATGCAGATGACACTCTTATAATCCTAACAACTTCTTATAAAGAAATTTTCTTGTTAAAATCCCTTCTGCGGTCTTTTGCTTCTTCAACAGGCCTGAAAGTTAATTTTGAATATTCATTTTCCAGTGCACTGCACTACTACAGAAATGCAGGCCTGAAAGAAATTGTACTTTACTAACGGTTAACAAAAAGCTATTGTACTAACGGTTCATTTTGTCGAACAGTTAGAAGAAAGGTACTACAGAAAGTTAATTTTGAAAAATCATTTTCCAGTGCACTGCGCTACTACAGAAATGCAGGCCTGAAACAAATTGTGCTTTACTAACGGTTCATTTTGTCTAACTGTTAGAAGATAGCACATCTTCTAATGGTAGTTCATGCGTTAACTATTAGAAGAAAGGTAGTACAAAAAGTTAATATTGAAAAATCACTTTCCAGTGCACTGCACTACTACAAAAATGCACTGTACTTTACTTGCGGTTCATTTTGGCGAACCGTTAGAACATAGTACTTGTTCTAATAGTTTGTTTTATGCATCTGTTAGAAGATAGTTAATTGTACTTACAGTTCATTTTCATGAACCGTTAGAATAAGAACTCACTTAATAAACTCTCCGCTCGGGAAGTTTCCCTCTAGTCGAACCGTTCCAATTCTCCCTCCTCTCTCCTCGAGCGCGGAAAGCCCTACCCTCGCCAGCGACCACTTCCTCGCTGCCAGACCATTATCGCCGTTGGGATTACGGTTCGCCACCACTGCCGGGCACTATATTGCGCAATTGCCAGCCGCTGCTCCGTTCTCCACCGCCGCCGGCCACTACATTTGCCGTAAAGTATACCTGCCCTATCCCTAGTGCATAGTTCTGACTCTAGGATTTGCTTAATTTGATCTTTTTAGTATTTACACTAGGATTTTGCTGTTCTTGTTTAGGATTTAAACTAGTGTTTGCTATTTCTTAGTTTTTTTGAGATTTACTTCATGTTTGTTGGACAGTACTCAACAAAGGAATGTGTTTTTTGTATTTTTACATAGTATGTTTCAGTAATCTCATGATCCTCTTTTGAGATTTGAAATTATCTATTTAGAAGTATGTGTGTTCATTTGTATTGAATGGCCATGTATTGTTCTAATGGTTGTTCATGTATTAACCATTAGAAGAAAGCACATCTTCGAATGGTAGTTCATGTGTTAACCGTTAGAAGAAATAGGTTTCAGGCTTAGATGAGATGTACATTAAGCAATTTTTGTAAAACCTCCTATCAAATACTTGGTTGTTTTGTATTTGGTTCATTTAATTGGAAATAATAGGTGAGATGAAGTGGGATAAATTTTGTTCAGAAGCATTTGTTGACTTTTGCACCAATTTTGTTCAGAAGTATGTGTATTCATTTGTATTGAATGGCCATGCATTGTTCTAACGGTTGTTCATGTATTAATCATTAGAAGAAAGCACATCTTCCAATGGTAGTTCTTGTATTAACCGTTAGAAGAAATAGGTTTCAGGGAAAGATGAGATGTATATTAAGCAATTTTTGTAAAACCTCCTATCAAAGACTTGCTTATTTTATATTTGGTTCATTAACCTGGAAATGTAAATTGGAGTCATGAAGTTTCAGTTTTTTTTTCAACAATTTAGAATTAGATTTGTGTTTGATACTTATTATATGGTTCTAACTTCTCTATTTTAAAGTTGTTTAATCTTATATAGACTATAGCTGATGAGGACATCACTCCTATGGATGCGTCAACTTCTCCAACATCGCTTCTGCAAGGTCCAACTACAAGGGCACGCGCACGTCAGCTAAATTACCAGGTGAGCTCGTTCCTAAGTTTATGTGAAACTACCGTAGAGGGTGAGTTACTACCTAATGATATTGTTCTTGTACTTAGAAATCATGGTTTGGATCAGCGAGGATGCCACGATGCACCGAGATGAGCCAAGGTTCGAGTTGATCCCGAGATGGACGCTGGTTCGGACTGCAGCGACACGTCTGTCTTCAAACGGACGCCCAGACCACATACGAAGTCCGTTTTCAACGTTCTATCACTTCACGGAAAGCTTAGGAGATAAGCTTTCCAACGCATCTGATCCCGTCACCAAAAACTTTCTAAGTCACTGGGAATCATTTAAACAGTGCACGCGAGACAGAGTCGGGCTGGTGCTGCGTCACCTCTTTTTGAGCCTTCGACCCATGTATCTTAGTTAGGCTGCAACCTAAACCCTAGCCGCCACCTCTCTCTATCTCATATACATATTCTGTAGCCATCAAAGAGAGACTTGGGTTTTGCTTAGATTATTCTGCCTTTGCAGTTTCGCTGTAGATCGGTTTGTGGAACCCCAACTTGTGAGCTTAATTCAATTTGATTTGCAATTTCCAGATTGCTTCTTCTACGTTTTTGCTTGCGCTCTCGATTTGCTTGCAGAAATTAGCCTTCTTGGCGAGGTCAACCGCGTCTTGGCACGGTTGATAACCAACGGAGCAGTGGTGTAGCGATTGCTGGGTTCGATCAGTTCTGATCGGAAGCCGGATCGTCAACGTCGAGATCTCCACCAAATCGACTTATCATCTACCTGACGAAAGATCGGGCACCCCGTGTTTCATCAAGTGGTATCAGAGCCAAGGTTGCCCGTCAGGTATCCCCTCTGTTCGTCATTCATCTACTACCAAGAATCCAGAAAAAGCCAAAAAAAAAATTGTGATCATAGTCTTCCGCTGTCCAAACCACTTGAGCCTTTTGCAATTTTTGTTTTCAGTTTTGCATTGTTGAATTTGTGTCCGTGGTCATCGTCGTATTGCTAGTCAATTCGTGTTGTTGGTCTAGGTTGAGTATCAAATCCCAATCCTAAACCGAAACCAAATTTGAGTCACAATCGGTTTGGATTTCTCTTTTGCGTTGCTGTTTTTATAAAGACAATATCTTTATTTTCTGAACACCAATTTGGGCGATTAAATAGTCTAAATTGTATCCCTCGAAGAGATCTACAACTTTGTTCATTGCACCAAATTCCAGAAAGGCCATATTCGTAGCGAAAATCGCGTTGGAATTTAATCTGTTTCATCTCGGAGTAATCTGTACAGCCTGTATTTCGGGGCCCATATCTCCTAGTTCCAAACCCCAAATTGGGTGTTCCATATATTCAAATTGATGAGAAATAAAATATCTACAACTTCCTAGTTATAAGTTTTTATGTTTGAGGTCTCTAAGAGCCCCAAATTCTTATTCGAATTGTCTGCAGAGCATCTTTGCTAAACTGCCGAGAGTATTGTGATAGGTTTTGTGCGTAATTCTTAAATTTTGAGTTGTAATCCATCATTTGCAGCACTCTTGCGGAAAAAAAAAGAGAGAAAAAAAAGGCAAGTGCATAAAAAAGAGCCGCACGAAAAGAAAGATTAGAAAAAAAAAGAGATCAGAAGTGCTTGCATCCTTTCATGTCCATTATCTGTACCGATCACTTTGCTTACTTGAACTAGTTTAGGAACACGTTTAGACCAGCAACTGTGACATATACTTTGGACATTTATTCAGATTTGTTATCTGATGTTCGTTATTGCTAATCCTTTGCTTATATACAATTGCCTTCCGAGCTCCACCTTCTTCTTATCAGAACAGGATTCAATCTTGCAATCGCCTCACTCATGCCCCACGGTATCACGAACCAGCCATCGGTTGTACCTTCTGCAGTGTTGGTAAGGTCCTTGCAAGAACGTGGTAAGATACTTGAGGGCGAGTGAATCCACATACCACCACCTAGTAGTTTATAGGGATAATACTTTGTGTTATCTTTGTTCCTACTAACCATGACAGGACCGCAAACCTGAGCTAGAACTGCTGTTGAGGAGAATGACCTTCGTAAGCTCATTCTTGATATGAACGAAGCCCTCAACAAGAGCATCCAAGAGCTCATGGACAAGTTCACGAAGGACAAACAAGATAATCAGAACAGTATTGAGGGGCTAGATCGTCGTATCTCTGGTCTTGCTGGCTGGGTGGAGAATGTGGAGAAACAACAACCTTCTAATGGAACAACGATCCAACAAGACAATGAAGTCGATGAGGAGTCCAACGTGGGGGTTCTCCTCAACGACGCCGCCATGCGACGAGTTGCACGAGATGCACAATTACAGGAGCGACTGAGCCCCAATCATCAAGAAAAAGAATTGCAGGGACGGCAACAATGGTCAAGGAACAGCTTTGGTAACTCCTTCACTCAGAGGCAGGCGCCAACCAACTCAGCACCAGCTCCTGCTTTTCGGTCTACTGCCCCCTCGGCGAGTAGGGCGCGTTCAGTGGCACCGTCACCACCACCACGAGCATCCGATGTGAGCAAATCTTCTAATGGGCAGACACCGGCAAAGTCGGCTTCTTCTGTAGCCTCCACGGGACGATCTACAAGTATAGTGTGCCACCGTTGCAAAGGAATGGGCCATGTCATGAAGGATTGCCCAAGTCAGCGAGCCTACATCGCGACTGCCGACGGTGGGTACGTTAGTGCATCTGATGTAGAAGAAGAATTTGTTGTTGCAAATAACTATGCAGGTAGCGATCTTGATACGGACAACAATGCGGAGGAGTTTCTTGGGATTGACGCCATGGAAGATCACAGGACCCTCATTGTATAGCGGGTGTTGAGCACCCAAATAGAGCAGGCTGAGAAGATACAACGCAACAATTTGTTTCAAATGTATCTTGTTGTCAATGATCGACGTGTTCGTGTTATTATTGATGGAGAAAGTTGCAACAACTTGGTAAATTCAGATATGGTCAAGAAGCTTAGCTTGACTACACGTGATCATCCTCATCCTTATCATATTCAATGGTTCAACAAAAGCGGTAAGGTAAAGGTAACACAAACTGCAAAAATTCACTTTTCGATTGGATCATACCATGATTCAACTGATTTTGATGTAGTGCCTATGCAAGCTTGTTCACTGTTGTTAGGCCGTCCATGGGAATTTGATACTGATGCAACCCATCTTGGTAGAAGTAATAGATACACTCTTGTGCATAAAGGAAAGAAACTCACTTTGCTTCCTATGACCCCTGCTGAAATTGTTCAAAGTGATAGGGAGAGAGCTGAAAACGAGAAGAAAGAAAACATGCTTGAATCTGAAAATCAGCTAGTAGCTAAAACTGTTTTTCCACCTAGAAAAGATAAGAACACGAGTTCTAGGTCAGCGGGCATTAAATTAAAGGGTGGTGTTATGCTTGCTACAAAATCTGATATTGTTGAAATTAATGATGAAGGTGCTTTGTGCTATGCTTTGGTTTTCAAAGAGGCTTTATTTTCATTTGATAATATTCCTAGCTCTTTGCCCCCTGCTATTATTAACCTTTTTCAGGAGTTTGAGGATGTGTTTCCAACTGAGATACCCCCGGGACTACCACCTATTCGAGGACCAACCCGGAAGAGACTAAGGAAATTCAACGACAAGTCCAAGAACTTTTGGGTCGTGGATTTGCGCCCATACTTGGAAGAAGAAGATGAGCTTGAGTCAAGGACGACTCCAATTCAAGAGGGGGAGGATGATGAGGACATCACTCCTATGGATGTGTCAACTTCTCCAACACCGCTTGTGCAAGGACCAACTACAAGGGCACGCGTACGTCAGCTAAATTACCAGGTGAGCTCGTTCCTAAGTTTATGTGAAACTACCGTAGAGGGTGAGTTACTACCTAATGATATTGTTCTTGTACCTAGGAATCATGGTTTGGATCAGCGAGGATGTCACGATGCACCGAGACGAGCCAAGGTTCCAGTTGATCCCAAGATGGACGCTGGTTCGGACTGCAGCGACACGTCTGTCTTCAAACGGTCGCCCAGGCCACATACGAAGTCCGTTTTCGATGTTCTACCACTTCACGGAAAGCTTAGGAGATAAGCTTTCCAACGTATTTATTCCCACCGCCAAACTCTTTGTAGGTCACTAAGAATCGTCCAAACAGTGCGTGCGATATAGAGTCGGGTTGGTGCTGCATCACCTCTTTTTGGGCCTTCAGCCCATGTATCTTAGTTAGGCTGCAACCTAAATCCTAACCGCCGCCTCTCTCTCTCGTATACATACTCTGTAGCAGTCACAGGGAGACTTGGGTTTTGCTTAGATTATTCTGCCTTTGCAGTTCGCCGTAGATCGGTTTGTGGAACCCCAACTTGTGAGCTTAATTCAATTTGATTTGCAATTTCTAGATTGCTTCTTCTACATTTTTGCTTGTGCTCTCGATTCGCTTGCAGAAATTAGCCTTCTTGGCGAGGTCAACCGCGTCTTGGCATGGTTGATAACCAACGGAGTAGTGGTGTAGCGATTGCTGGGTTCGATCAGTTCTGATCAGAAGCCAGATCGTCAACGTCGAGATCTCCACCAAATCGACTTATCATCTACCTGACGGAAGATCGGGCACCTCGTGTTTCATCAGTAGCATTTACCAGTAATGGCATTGCCATTCTATTTCAGTTATGAATTTTTCATGTAAATATTTTCATATATATGTACTCAGCCTTTTTGATGGTTTGCTCATGGAATTTTAGGCACAGCCATGTCGGCATCTTTCTCGTTTGATAGTAGTGGTTTGATGAGGGGCACCGTAGTTGATGCTGCTTCATCCTAGTGCGAGAGGATGGCGCAAGGCGTGACGATGTTGTATCGTTTGGCCAAACGCACCGATCTTTCCTGTGAGTTCAACCAGTGTAGGAGACCTATGGGAAAGAACGTTGGGCAGTACGTTGCCTACGTTGGCTTGTTGGCGAAGGAAAGGCTGAATATCATCGTAGAGAGTTGGAAGGACATGAAGGTGGACGAGAGGGATAGGTTGTGGGCAGAAGTGAAGGTAAAATTTATCGAAATCCCTAAACTCTTTCGTAATCACATTCCCTCGACTTATCCCTTTAGTTTAACTAACTCCTGCTTGTATGCACTATTTGAAAATAGGCCAAGTGGAATATCCCCGATGATACACCCAAAATGGCTTGCTTGAAGGACATGAACAACTCTTGGAATACCTTCAAGAGCTTCCTCGTCAGCACCTTCCTCACTGCGGGGAACTCTCCTTGCGAGAAGTACCCTTTCATAACAGAGGAGGTTTGGGAGCAATTCACCCAGTAAAAGGGGACCTCTAAGTTTAAGGTATATAAGCTTCCTTTGCTTGCCTACACTATATAGTCACTCGTATGGACTAACAAACAGTGCATTTGCTTGTTTCTGCTTTGAAGGCCCTTAGCGAGAAGAACAAGGGGATTCAGAAGAGGAACGACCACCCGCACCGGCTCAAATTTTGGGGCTATGCGGGGAAGGAGGAGTAGTGGAGGAAGGAAGATGAGGAAAATGCTCTCTTCGACTCCCCTGATTTACCGATCTCTGAGATCCGCGATGCGAGGTGCAAGCGCTGGTGGTAGGGGAGAGGGTCTGTGTCTTTCACGGGGTCTGTGGAGTTCGCAAACCCCAAGGACGCCGAGGTCGTGCAGCGAATGGTAAGTTGGCTAACTTCGTAAATTGTGTATGCACAAGTTTATATATATATATATATATTTGTCTCACAATGTAGCTTTGAATGTAACAGATCTTTGCTAAGAAGGAGGCAACGCAGGGATTGTTTACTTCCCAAAGGGAGAACGACATCCTCACCCAGGCTCTAGGAAATAAGGAGCATCCCGGGCGGATGCAGACTGTGGGAGTCATTGTGCCGTGGAAAGACAGCTTCGAAGAGAGTGGGCCATCGAGGAAGAAGGCCCGCTCCTGGAACGGTAAGGAATCGGAGCTGGCCGAGAAGATATGGGCAGAGATACGGGCAGATATGACTGCATAATTCGAGGCCAGGTTCGCTGAAATAAGCGAACAGTTATGACGGCTCAATAGAATTGTGCAGTTGAAGGCTGTAGATCTAGCTCCTGAGGGTGACGGTACCCCGCGGGGTTGGCCGATCAGTTGCTCTTCGAAGGTCAACATGGATTTAGTGGATCTGCTTAAGGTATTGCAAGTCTTGAACTGTGCACTTAAGTTGATACCACTCCCATTCCGTTAGAATTGTTTCGCTAACATGTTTTAATTGTTGTAAATTTGTAGAAGCCAGAGAGCTGCAGCCTAGTGGTTTACCTAGGCAAATAGTTTATGGAAAGAGTATATAACTAACATGTCTTCGCATATGCAATTATTTCAATGCCATCAGCACCTAGAATCATGGGAATGTGGGTTTTATCTGATGCGGTTTATGTATGACCTAGTTAGGATAAACTTTGCCCAATTACCTTAGGTAAATATTTTAGTTAACTCAAATTTGAAAATTGGATGTGACATTCGAAACTAGGAAGTTAATTACTGACTCTTCACACATGCATGCAGAGCGCCATGTCCAAAAAGAAATACGAGAATGCAAAGATTAGAGAGCTGCGACAAATTTGGGCTCAATATGTGATGAACGAAGTGGCTGTCAACCAGCCGCCATGACTGTCTTATTTCACTTGTTGTAATTTTTCTTTTTATTCTTTGCATTCTTCTACTCTTTGTGAATTGGTGTTTTTTGTATTTGTATTAGTCTAAATGTGAGTAAATTGAATGTGTGAATAAATTCAATCTGTTGAATGTGAATGAATTCAGTCTGTTGAATGTTGAATGTGTATTTATGAATGTACTTTTTTTATCTGCTCCTACCCTAGGTCGCCGTCCTTGATCCTTCGTTAACCTTAGCATCACGGTGTAATCCACACAAGTGCTTGCTACCCACTTTATTATACTACAAAATAAGCCATATCATACTTGGCAGTCGGTCTACTGCTTAACAACCATCGGGGATCATTGCCTCTAGCAAGTCCCCAGCCCAATTACGGTCATAACATTTAAGTATGTGCACTTTCTTAAAATCAACAATTTCCATGATCATTTCTAAAACACCTTTACCATACATAAGATTATCACAATTATAGTAGATTTTAGTAAAACATTAAAATATATTTTCTAGTCGACGTGATCAAGGATTTAGAATACAGGTTGCCTGTTTTGGATGCTGACACAGGCTATCTAGGTTTGGTTCTTCACTTAGCACGATGAGTCAACTGCAAGCCTACTGCTTGAACAAAAGCACTAGGGGACGAAATAAAAAGGTATTACGAAGTAACCGAACCACACAACAAAACTAACACAAGAACGGAAACTGAACATCTCAAATCCAGCCATGGAGTTGGTGAGCAATGCATTCTCGATTTCCCGGTGTTGCATCCCTTTCGTCAAAATTTCTAGGTTGGAACCAAATAGATGTTTACAGCTTCCATGTCTTCAAAGGCGGTTGTTTTCCTCGATTCACCATCTGATTGCTGCCCGGAGAGTCCTGTAACGAATTATTGCCACATACTAGCTCAAAAGGGAAAAAAAAACTAGACATCTTGATACAAGGCATATGCAACAACAATATGTAATATGCAGTATTTTATGCATGCAACAATAAACATTCAAGATAGATATGGGAGTTATGCACATTTAAATATTTAAAATTCATAGAAGATGCTATTTCTAAATGCTATACAATTAACTTTTAGCATTTGATTAGGGAATACAAATTTTTGGTGAGTCCTACTAGCTAATATGATCAACTAAAAATATATGCACCGAATATTTTAATCAAGGTAGGAACAAAATGATCATACGTCTACAACAATGTTGCATGTCAGCAATAATTTAATATTTATAGTAAAAATGCATATATGTACTTATTAAATGAGTTTAGTATATATATATATATAAACACTATTCTACACCCACCCCTAGAATAACTATTCTATACCCACCATAGAAACCGTTCGATCTAACTTACTGGACCAAATTAGAACCATTGAATAGAGATAGTAGTTACTGTGTGTTAAATGAGATTTAACGTCGTTTTGTAAAGGTGGTTAACGTCAATTCAATAGCAGTAAGTGATGAGGATTGATACCCGAGCCAGTTCAAATAAATACATGTTTGGTTCAGGACATATTCGAACCAGACAAGCGCCTGGTGATGCGAACTCAAGTCATTCCGAGAAGCACAAGCATGAGGTCGCAGGCTTTACGCGATCAGATCGTAGCTAGTGCGCGGTCAGGTATTCGTGTGCTATACGCGAACAGAGGACTGCAGATGTTGCGCGGTCAGCTAACATCGCGCGGTCATAGCACTTTCGACCAGAGGAAGTGGGACTATTCTGTCTCTGTGACAGGGATATCCCGAGTATCCCGAAGATTCTTTCATGTGGGAGGACGACCGTCAGGAGGTTAATACGTGCGGTTATCCACGAATAACACGTGTTAAACCTGCGTGGGAGTTAGGAGCGGTTGACGAAACTGCATCCGAGCAACTATTCGATGCCGTTATGACTTGGCACCCTTTCGACCAGTATAAAGGGGTAATCCAATACATCGAACAGGAGAGAGATAGAGATATAGAGAGATCGAGAGATCGATTGATCGAACCAGATCAAACAAAAGCAACCAGAAGACATTAGTCTAAGTCAGATAGTTTTCATAAGCTTTCCAGGCATTGTCTTGTATAAACATATAGGAAAAATCTTCGCCTGTTAAGGTTTTTTCCGTAACTCTGTAACCCTTCTTATGACACATAGTGAAATCACAACAGGACGTAGGGCTATTACTCCCACCATCGAGGGCCTGAACCTGTATAAACCTCTTTGTGTACTAGTTCTCTTTAATTCATCATACCTTCCCGGAGGGTCACCCTGAAAGGCCTCACAACCTACAAATTCTGCATAAGTTCGGCTAAGGACCCCGAGTCCGAATCGTTGACGGTAAGTTTTGAACATACGACTAGTAAAGATCATTTCATTTCATTCATGGGAGTGAACGTACGACTAGTAAATGAACTAGAGTGAAGATTTTTGAATCTTTGTATCGATCAGTGCAGATCATGGTCGACATTAATTTGTTATCATATGAACAGTAAATTCATATTCATAGGTCAGTAAATTAGTTCAATATGGACAGTAAATTCACTATATTCTAGCTGATTATCATACGACCAATAAAGTCATATTCATAAGTCAGTAAAGTAGTTCAATACGGACAGTAAATTCACTATATTCTAGTTGATTATCATACGACCAGTAAAGTTATATTCATAAGTCAGTAAAGTAGTTCAATACGGACAGTAAATTCACTATATTCTAGCTGATTATCATACGACCAGTAAAGTCATATTCATAAGTTAGTAAAGTAGTTCAATACGGACAGTAAATTCACTATATTCTAGCTGATTATCATACGACCAGTAAAGTCATATTTATAAATCAGTAAAGTAGTTCAATAGAACAGTAAATTCACTATATTCTAGCTGATTATCATACGATCAGCAAAATCATATTCATAAGTCAGTAAAGTAGTTCATTACGAACAGTAAATTCATTATATTCTAGCTGATTATCATACGACCAGTAAAGTCATATTCATAAGTCAGTAAAGTAGTTCAATACGAACAGTAAATTTATTATATTCTAGTTGACTATCATACGACCAGTAAAATCATATTCATAGGTCAATAAATGAGTTCAATACGGACAGTAAATTCACTATATTCTAGCTGATTATCATACGATTAGCAAAATCATATTCATAAGTCAGTAAAGTAGTTCAATACGAACAGTAAATTCATTATATTCTAGCTGATTATCATACGACCAGTAAAGTCATATTCATAAGTCAGTAAAGTAGTTCAATACGAACAGTAAATTTATTATATTCTAGTTGACTATCATACGACCAGTAAAATCATATTCATAGGTCAGTAAATGAGTTCAATACGGACATTAAATTCACTATATTCTAACTGATTATCATACAACCAGTAAAATAAATAATATGCCAGTAAATGTATCAAAAGATCAGTAAATGTGATAACAATCTCTATTATTGAGGCAGTTCCTATTTTGTAGGGATATTACGGTTTTAGTTCTAACAAACTAATCGTGGTATTTTTGAAAACGGCTAGCGGTTCGATCAGTTTTACTTAAATTTACCGACGTCTAATTTACGGTTACCGTTAAGTAAAATTGTAATCTCGATACACGATCCGACGACATAGAAGGTGGGTATATAATAGCTATTATATATATAAGGCAATTTAACAATAACACAAACAATTAAACAACATGATATGGATTTTCACAGCTTAATTGCTTGATCCATGAAATCTCCCAAACTCCTTCTCTTTGGTAGCCTCCCATCCAAAATCTGTGGTCAGCAAGATTTTCGCCACGAACGTAGCTTCCAAGAGCTTTGATTTAACTTAGGCTTATTTCTTATTCGTTTTCTACAAAATAGATAAATTTAAGAGCATACACACACATTTTTAATTATATATACCAACAATTAGAAAATATATGAATGAGATGAAAAATGCATACCACACTTACTAACTTACAACTAAAAAGAATTAAAATTAATCAGCTACAAAATTAAGAGACTAATATGTATATGCATGTATCCTTGCATAACCAACCTATAGCCACATGAACGACAAAAAATCCTCCACAACCTCCTCATCACTCTTAGATATTCCACCTCCCGGCTCTATTCCCACTTTGCATGAGGGCACTACTTTTTTTTTCTTCTACCTCTTCCTCTTCTTATAAATGTTAAACATATATGTGCATATAAGATATGATCAAATATATATAATCTTAAGGGAGTTCTAAATTCTTATATATTACGAATGTTTGATTTGTGCTTAAATACGATGAGGAGGTGATCAATGGGAGAGGAAAGAAGAATGAAAAAGAGAGCTCTATTCCATTGCTTGGGAAGGACTTTGGAATTTTCAAAAAGGGCTGGGGATTTTTGGCCTTTCCAAAAATGGAAATAGCTGGCAGTGGAGGATGAGGTGTCCTCATGCACGTGTGTCTATGTGTTCGGTATTGAACTTGTTTGTAGTTTTGGAAAAGTCAAAGGGTTGCATATAATGTATGTTTTTAATTTAAGGAAGAATGAAAATGCACAATGCAATTATGCAGATGGACCCTTATCAAATTTAGAAATGAAAGAATGGATTAAACTCTATTTTCATGTACAATTAATTTGCAGACAAGTCCAATAGAAATTAGGATTTCAAACGTACATTTTTATCGATATTATGATGAATGTCAAACAAAGGTTTTATCCAGTTCGACTCAAGTTCGAAACTATAAATCATTTCATAATATTGCACAAGACTTTAAACAATAATCCTATTAGTTAAAACAATTCGCAACTACTAGCTTACTTATACAACTACTAATCTAAACTAAACGACGGGATTCAAATGGGAAGAGTTCTAATTGATACCTCTTCGCAGGCAAGCAAACTAGCTACCTTCCGATCTCTTTTTTACTTCATCACCTTCAATGGCTAGGTCCTCTCTTCTGCACTTTAATCAAGCACAAGTTTGCACACACCCAAAAAAAAAAAACACTCATCCACAGGAGTCATTTTTATTCAAAGATTATATATAAAACTAAGCTAATGCTAAGTAAATATTTTTTGTATTTTTAGTTTTAAACGTGAAAAAACTAAACAGGCATAAATGCAACCTAAATTTATATGCTCAAGAAAAATGAATATAAATAAACAGGAAATGCAAAGGCAAACGTAGAAAAATAAAAATAAGGTTGGTCATACAACCAATGAATGGTGTTCAGCCACTACCCCCAAGCAATAAGTACAATCCAGAACATGAAGAATTTTAACCATGACATGTAAGATAGGAAAAATTAATTCTCAAAGTATCTCCCTCAAGTTCAGCTCTTACGCTATTGCTAGCGTAGCTTCTTAGTTTGGCCGAGACTAGACCACATAGACCTACTGTGGTGGTGGTTGTAGTTAATAGGTACTAACTGTTTAAGAAAGATGCCCATTTTTCAAATATGGATGACTTATGTTGCTATCTGTGATGGATCTCTTGAAAGACACCGTGGATGTCATTGATAGTTCCCTGGAGATGCTAGGGTCAGGCATAATACTAAAAATTATGACTCATCAATTGAAATTCTACCATGTAAGAGGAAACATTTGGACGATTGCAAATAGTATGATTGAAAGAACTAGGAAACTCTAAAGTAAGACACTCATAAGAATCATAATTGAAATGCACAAAAGGAACAAGACGACCTTGGTTGGCTATATAGTGAAATCGTTACCATCTCGAGTGCAGTGAGAGCTTCAGGGTCGACCCATTTGGTTGGTCTGATCTTCCTTTTGCTAAGCATCTTGCATCGGTACTTATGCGCATTGTTTGCAAACAAGATTTCTCCATTAGCATAAGTCACTGTACATTAGTCTTCTTTCTTCTTCATTTTTTCTCTTTTTTGTACAGACTAAATATTTTACTTTTATTTTTTATTCATATATATTATTTACAGTTGGAGGCTCTCTACTGCTTTTGGCTCAATGAAGAACGTACAAGATCCCTCCATAGCATGGCTCTTCTCAAGTGACCCTACGAAATTTGGAGCCAAACAAGCCGTTCAAAAACCTATATGGTCGCCATGATCGTATGGAAGACTGTATAATTTCCACCTGGTGTAAAAGAACCATCTAGTACGGTCGTTAGCCAACCGTATGACCAATTGTATAGACTATTCAGCCACACTATTAAGCCCCGATTTTGGATCTAACTTCTCCAAAATCCTTATTTCTTCCCCAAACTATCCTTCTATTGAATATAAGCCATGTTTAGAGTTTCAGTGATTAATGAGAAAACATAAAGTTAATGTGTTTATTCTGAGTGACTTAAGTATCAGGTCAAAATATGATAACATCATGATAAAAATGGGAGATGAAGAAACTCCATGACCGATAGCTGAGATAAAGATGAAGATGAAGATTATTTCCTAGTCTTTTACCAGTCTTTGGTGGTGAAGTTGATCGGATTCATTCTTTAAGTATTAAATTTATCAGTCGTACAATTAAGAGGGGTGTAATCCTAGTAGTTTAATCTATCTAATGTCTTGAAATTCAAAATGCATATCATATAGTATAGATGCAAGCTAAAGTCTTTTTGCAAAGTTTTGAGTTAAGTCTCTACAAATTGGTTACACGGGTATAACTTGTCTGATATGACTGGGACACAGTCTGATGTGACCGGACAATGTGTGGCCAATACAAAACCTGGTCGTAATAGTAAGAAACATAGTCGTATTAGTTCAAACCTGGTTGTATTAGTTCAAACCCGGTCATATCTGTACAAACCTGATAGAATTAAGTTTCAACAATAATGTAACCAAAGACATATACATCTGTACGGCCTATTTGTTCGACTTGGCTGGACTTTGTCCAAAATGGCCAGACATTGTCTGGCCAATACAAAAACAATGTATGTGTAATCAAATTGTAACCAAAGTATTCATGTCAAGATTGTCCTATAGTTCAATATGCGGATGATACTCTAATCATTCTCAAAGTGTCTGCTAAAGAAAATTTTCTCCTAAAAGCTCTCATTCAAACTTTCGCTCTCTCTACAGGTTTGAAGGTTAATTTTGATAAGTCTTTTCTGGTTCTGATTTGTTGTGAGCAAGATACTTTATCTAATTTGGTTGGAATTCTTGGATGCAAATTGGGATCTTCCCCTTTACATACTTAGGCTACCTTTGGGAACTAATAGACCAAAAATAAAGGACTTTAAATGAATTGTCAATCGTATAGAAAAGAGACTAACTGGTTGGCACCTCTCTTTTCTTTCAATTGGAGGAAGATTAACTCTTTTAAATTCAATACTTTCCTCTTTGCCAATGTTCTTTTTGAGTACTCTAAAAACTCTAGAAGTGGTTATGGCTAGAATATATAAAATAAGAAGAGCTTTTCTCTGGAAAGGGCAAAGTTCTTGTCTGGGAGGAAATTGTTTAGTTGCTTGGTCGAAAGTTTGTAGGCCTAAAAAGGAAGGAGGCTTAGGAATTTTAATCTTA
Source organism: Pharus latifolius (assembly GCA_019359835.1). Classification (NCBI taxonomy): domain Eukaryota; kingdom Viridiplantae; phylum Streptophyta; class Magnoliopsida; order Poales; family Poaceae; genus Pharus; species Pharus latifolius. The sequence continues at coordinate 68,970,802 of CM033324.1, forward strand.
AAGCTCAAAATATGGCCTTGCTATTGAAATTTCTTTTCAAGTTTTTTAATCATAAAGATACTCCTTGGGTAAATCTTTTATGGGAGCTCTACTATGATCGAAATCTACCACAATGGTCTTCTTCTAAACGATCGTTTTGGTGGAAGGATGTTTTGCATAACATTTCTTTCTTTCAAGAGATTTTCAAATGTTCTATTGGAACTGGCAATACTTGTAGCTTATGGATGGATCTTTGGCACCGAAATGTTTTATCTCAAGAATGTGCTGAGTTGTATTCTTTTTCTAAGAAAGAGATTCTATTCCAAGTTTTCTTGGAAATTTCAGATTTAACAGATTTATTCGTAATTCCCCTTTCACCGATGGCTCATCAATAGTTTCTTTCATTATTTCTCCTCCATCATAGGCTTTCAAGACAAGGATTTTTTGGATAGTTGGACAGCTTTGGGATCCTAGAAGTTGGATTTTTCCACTAAGAAAGTTTATAATTATATTATTGGTCATCAGACAATCATATAATTTTCTCTAAATGTTGGAAGAATAATTGTCTTCTTAAACAAAAGGTCTTTTTTTGGATCTTCCTTCTTGAAAGATTAAATACCTGAGACTTATTATTGAGAAAGAATTTCAATCTAGATTCTCATGATTGTGTTTGTTGTCTTAATGGAGAACTAGAGACACAAACTCACCTATTTTTTAGCTGCTCTTTTGCTAAATCGTGCTGGCAACATATTGATATTCTTTGGATTATTGATTTACCTCTTAAAGAGTTGATTTTAAGAGGGAGAATGCTTAATACTGAAATCTCATGTTTCTTTTGGGAGGTTATCATATCTGCGTTATGGAATATTTTAAAATGCTGAAACAAGATTATTTTTCAAGCTCATTTAGAAACTGTTTCGGATTGGTTGTTTAACTTCAAAAGTGATTTAAGCTTAATTATTTTTAAGGCTAAAGCTTCAAAGAAATCTTGTTTAAAGAATTGGCTTGATCTTTTGTAATTTAATTTTTCTAGTAATTTTCTGTTCTTTTGTTTGTTACTCTATTATCTTCTTGATAATATATGATTTACAGTAGGATTCTCCTACTGTTTCTTGGTAAAAAAAATTGTAACTAGAGATGTATACATTTGTCCGAACCATTTGTTTGGTCGAGTATGTATCCATCCGGCCTTCACAAAATTGTGTCGAGGGGTCATTAACAAGTGTATTAATTTCCCAACAGTCACTAATCACTGGCACTAGCTGTACAATGTCTGATGTGGTCGGACTTTCTGGTCAGTGCAAATTTCGTCTGAAACTTGCCAAACAGCTAGTTTTTGTTGGAGGCTATATATACACTTCAATTGGCATTCACTACATAGTTTTGGCACTCATAGTTTATTGGTAGTTGTTACTAATTGTTGCAAAGTTAAGAGCATTCAATTCTTATTCAATTCACAAATTCTTGCATCTAGAGCTATCTCGGAGAGTGACTTGCATTGCATATTGACACTACTACAGAATTAGTTTACAATATCGGTTCAAAATGGTCTATACTAACGGTTCTCTTACCGCTAGTGATCGGCACGATAGAAGAAATTTAGCACAACTCTAACGGTTACAAACCATTAGTACAATACCTATATTCCCACTGTCCATTACTCACAAACGTAAGTACTATTACATTTCTTCTATCGGTTTAGTATTCGAAACCGTTATTATTATAAACTTTCTTCTATCGGTTCAGTACTCATAACCGTTAGTATTGTTAAATTTCTTCTATCGGTTCAGTACTCACAACTATTGGTATTGTTAAATTTCTTCTATCGATTCAGTACTCAAAACTGTTAGTATTATAAACTTTCTTCTATCGGTTCAGTACTCACAACCGTTAGTATTGTTAAATTTTTTCTATCGATTCAGTACTCACAATTGTTAGTTTTGTTAAATTTCTTCTATCGGTTCAGTACTCACAACTGTTAGTATTATAAACTTTCTTCTATCGGTTGTAGGTTATGAACCGTTAGTACTAGCATAACTTCTTCTAACAATTCTGAGTTAGAAACTATTAGAATATGTTATAAGCAGCTATGCAAATGAAAAAGGTGCATTCACAGATACAGCAATACAGAGATACACACATTGGACAGATTGAATCTAATAATTCACAAATACACCACAGAGAATAGGGTTTTTTATTTTTGTAAATAATCCAGATTAAAAAATTAATTTCAAAGTTGATCCACTCTACCGATCATGTTTGCTGGAGCTATTGTAGCCATGGGCATGGTTGTGAAGCAGTTGTTGAGGAAATGTAGTCGATGGTTGTCGTGGAGGTGGTCGTAGGTCGAGGTAGAGGAGGTCGTCACGACTGGAGTGGTTGAAGATGTGATTGGTCGAGGTCGGAGGCCGAGGATGAATGCAGCCAACCCAAAACAACGAGGCTAACAAAACAACTTACAATAGAAGCATATTCAGTAAGAGTCTTGGCAAGAGTATGGATATAAACAAAATTTTGCCCATTGTTCTTGATACTCAGTTTTGTGATAATTAACACATTTGGTCTATGGAGATGCCGACAGATGCGAACTCGATTACAAATCTCAATGACCAACAATACATATTATCAATAATGAACAACAACTGAAACATTATTAACTTTTTCAAAAATCAATTTAGCAAAGGAAAAGAGATAAAATGCGAGTGGCACGAACAATTCTAATCGGGTTGGTCAAGAACACTTACAGTTCATGGAGTGGCCTACGAAGCGTGATGCAGTGGCCGGTGGCAGTGGAGAACCCAAATGCGAGCGGAAATGGTGGTGCAGGAGCGAAAAAGAGGACGTCGGGGAGGCTAGTGTTTTCCGCGCGCGAGTAGAGACTTATTTGGAAATGTGTTTGGTTGGACTGGAGAGAAAACTCCCGCGGGTTTAACCCAAGGTCTTGTACTATTTTACTATCGGTTCAAAAACACAACCATTAGTGAATTTTCCTTTCTTCTAAAGGTCCCCACTGTCATAACCATTAGTATATATGACGTCCTTTTACTATCGGTTGAATAAACAAAGCGATAGTAAAATTTTATCTCTTCTATCGGTTCGTACACTAATAACCGATAGTAAAAATGACGTAATATGTGACGTCCTTTTACTATCGGTTGAATAAACAAACCGATAGTAAAATGTTATCTCTTCTATCGGTTCGTACACTAATAACCGATAGTAAAAGTTACGTGCTTTCCTCTCTTCTAAAGGTCCCCACTGTCATAACCATTAGTATATATGACATCCTTTTACTATCGGTTGAATAAACAAACCGATAATAAAATTTTATCTCTTCTATCGGTTTGTACACTAATAACCGATAGTAAAAATGACGTAATATATAACGTCTTTTTACTATCGGTTGAATAAACAAACCGATAGAAGAGATAACAAAGATGAATGTCATGACTCACTAATAAGTGGCACCGATATTCTTCAATCCAAAGGGCATCATTGTATAATAGAAATTCTCTTTTGAAGTACAAAAGGCGGTGTCGATGGCATCATGGTCATCCATCTTGATCTAGTTGTAGCCTGATAATCCATCCATGAAGGACAGGGCACCGTAGCCCGTAGTGGCATCAATGATGATTTTCGTGATAGGCAAGGGGAAGTCATCTTTTGGGCAGGCTCGGTTCAGATCCCTAAAATCAACACAAACACGTACCTGACCATTCTTCTTCCGCACCGTGACAATGTTAGCCATCCAGTGTGGGTATTGCACCTCCTTGATGAAGCCAACTACGATTAGCTTATCCACCTCAGCGACAATTTTCTCTTGTAACTTCGGGCAAAAACTTCGTGGTTGTTGCTTCACAGAACAAAATTTTGGATCAATTTCCAACTTATGCGTGACGACACAAGGGTCAAGCCCCGGCATCCCTTTATAAGGCCAAGCAAAGCAATCCTTATACTCCATCAAGAAGCTTCGATAGCCTTTGCACTCTTCGAGTGTGAGGGTCACACTGGTAAAGGTGGGACGTGGATCCTCCTCACTTCCCAAGTTGATCTTCATGAGCTCATCAATAGTGAGTTGCCCTCCATCTTCAAGTTGTTGAGGTGTAGGAGTTGCATCTAGTACTTTTTCGTATTCGGCTGGCATTGCCTCATGTATCCTGGCGAAGAGATGTTGCTCATCTCCATCCCCATGACATTGATTTGCAGCAAATCCAAAGGACCAAGGTTGGTGAAGAGTCTGGTAATACTGTTGACATAATCTTCGTTGGAACCTAAAAATTAAAATTCATGATGCCTTTGTGGGCTGACATCAGTCACTATGGTATGACATGTGACTCTTTCTGCATCATCAACTTCATCATCTTCATAGTCAGGGTTGACATAGCCCAACCCATACTTCGGGGGCGGAGATCATGAGACTTGTGCTCCTTCCGGATGAGTTTTTTATTGATTGCTCCCACCATTCTTCATAGATTGCAGGCGGAGGTGGCAACCTTTGATTCCTTTCCAGCTTCACTCCAGCCCTTTTGAGCAGATTGGCCATTCGGGGCTCAACCTTCATGGCAATCAAAGCTGCTTCAGAGTCGGTCAGAGGACTGGGCTGTTAAATGATGGAGTCGTACTCCTGCTTCTTTGAAAATTTGTAGAATATGGTGGGTGAAGCAAACCAATCAGTTCCAGTACATGCCAGACTTCCAATGGTGTTGTTACAAATGTATGGTACGATAGAGGCTGCCTAAAAGTAGAACTCGTCACTGCCTTTTTGAACTACTTTATTCTTCTTTTGACTAATTCTCACCTTTGCATGAAAATCATATGTGCTCCTGGCTTTCCACATGCATCAAAGATGAAAGGCGATGAGGGCTCATCTTTGGCTGCAATTGTCTTGCAATTTGCTTGAGCACCTGCAATGTTTTTGTCATTGAAAGAAATAGATGGTGAAGAAGTAGGAGCCTGGTTGGCCTCCTTTAAGCTCGAGGTAAGGAGCATTGGTGATGATTCCATTTTTGACCTTAGGAACATAGGTGTAGAAGGAGCAAAAGAAGCAACTCCCGCCTTCAACAATTGTAGAGAAATAGAATCTTGCTTCTGCGGGGCTGATATAGAATTTTTTGCCAAGGTTGAAGGGCCATATAAGTAAGGGACAGCTGTGAATGAATTTTCACAATTGGAATCCCTGCCCCTATAGGCGCGCTTTCCAAACTCCCTCTTTCTGGCAGGTAGGGATGATGCAATAAGAAATTTTGCTTGTGTAGGAGTTGAAGTTGGCATCATAAGGGCATCTACAGCTGGCATCAATCTTCATTGCTGCTTCCCAGGAACTTCACTTGAAAATTAGTACTTTGCATCTACGAGATGCGACTCTTGGAAGGTGTAAGGGTTGGTGTTGGCAACTATCCTCTGTTGCTCTCTATTGTCGTCTATGAACTTGAAGTATTGGTGTAGAGTTGATGGAACTACCCGATACTTGTGTATCCAGAGTCTTCCCAATTGTGCGGAGTACGAAGTGTTCACTTCGAGACGAAGAGCCGCACCTTTAAACTGAAAGTTGACATTTTGGAGCTTCAGAGTAATTGCCCCATGGCCGCTCTTCCTTGATTATTGAAACCACATATCATCACATCTACGGGCTCCAAGTCTTCGAATGAGAAACATGCATGAGTTAGACTTCAAATTGGAAGAATATTTACTGAATACCCTGGATCAACCAAGACTCGTCGGAGGTAAGCACTTCTGATGTTCCCTTCTATGTAGAGAGGGCGGTTGTGATCACCATTCTCTATGACCTTGTCTTTCATTTGTGCCAGCGGTGTTGCAGAGAAGACTGTACGTTGCCATTGCCACTTCATACAACTCAGGAGCTTGCAGTGATTTAATAAGGGCCTGTCGAAGATCGAGCACCAATATTAAAGCATCATACACACTCAAGAGTGCAGGAATGCGCTTCAAATGTGCAATGATGTTATAATCAATTGCCTGTTGCGCTTGCTTCTCTTCTTCAGTAGCACGAACATTTGGAGCGTCACTTGGTATGTTGGCCGTCTTGTTGAGTGAAGCCTTCTCTCTTTCTTCTCTGTACAACCGAGATCTGAGAGGTTCAAGACAGGCCTTGCCTCCTCGCAAGTTCATGTTGACTTCTTCAACTTGATCTCCTGTAGATAAAACATCAGTATGAAGTACTTTATGCTCTTATGCTGTGTATATCTCCTCTGAATCAGATGCATTAGAGTTGCAACTGGCAAGGATCACATTGCACGAGGTGGTACTTGGAGAAGGTGAAGGTACTTCAGCATCAATTGCCCCTATTGGTACAGAGGGTTGCCCCCAGTCTTTAGGCAAGAATTGTGCCAAAGTACAAAGAGTGCGGTTCGGTCGAGGGAAAGATTTGTCTCCTTCTGACAAAGGGATAAATCTTGGTGGCATACGTCGACAACTTGGGTCGGGTTGTCTCCGTCTTGCTTGTGACTTGATCATTGAGGTGAAAGCATGATCCTGAGTGCGCTCCTTAAGTTTGCGTCGTGGGCATCTTTGTTCCATCGTGTCCCACAAACTTCCTCCCTGTTTGGAAAGGATTGGAACCGACCAATGATTGGCTAGATGGTGCTCTACTTGCTCAAGTGTAAACCACAAGCCTTCGTCTTCATCATTTGCTTGAATTGGTGAAGGACTTTCACAAACTATTGGGAAGTTTGCGGTACGATAATTAGGATTGATGGCTTGGGGCTCTAAAGAAAGCCGTTTCTCATCAATCGCCCTTTAAAGTCATTCTTTGAAGGCAAAACAATCTTCAATTGCATGTATAACATACCTATGGTATAGTCAATAGAAAGGATTGTCTATCATCCCAACTTGGTTAGGTCTTCTTGGCTCAGGAAGGTTCAAGGCATGTTGTGCCATTAGCTGATCAAAGAACGTCTTTACTAGCTCTTGGCGGAAGATGCACTGCTTTTTCAATAGCTCTTGAACAGTCGGGCATTGCAGTCTTGGTGCGGGTTCACGTTTTGAACCCAACATTGGAATATTATAATGTGCAGTAAGTGCATGCACAACATATGGGACTCAGTCGGCGCCTTGACCTTGACTCCAGTACTAGAAGGCTTAGCTGCTGAGTTGAACCTTCTTGAATTATTAGCATGGCCAAAATTCTTGTAAAAGTTCCATGATCTGCAGAGACTTCTCGAACTCTAACTTGGTTGCAGCTACCGCTGCACCCAGAGTGCTAAAAGTCTTGGGTTCATGCCTTGAAACTTCAATAGATCAATGCTGTTGCATCCGATGAACACACATGCGATTGGCCTCTTCTTGATGCATTTCCTTGGGAGACACACATAGTTGTCATGGAAACAGATCAAGTAATCATCAATCTTGTCATCACGCTTCTGCTTGACTTCGGACAACTCCAAAGCTGAAATGTCCTTTTACATGGTCACATTGTGTCTTGAAGAGGTTCTTGATGCCTACCCAATCGAGGACATATGTGATCGGAAGACGGCTGTACCAATGAAAAGTAGAGCCAGTTATGGTGTGTTTGGTTGCCTGGTTTTGGGCTTAGCCTGACTCACAGATGCATTTTTTGAGTGTTTGGTTTCCTGTATTAATCCCTCCAGCCAGGCTCGTGTGATGCAAAACTACCTCCGCAGCCTAGCCCAGGGATACGTGCAATTCGGGCGTTTCTCGCAGCCTGGCCCGCAGATACAACAAACCACCCACTAGAACCAACCTCTAATACAGCCAACCACTAGAACTAGCCTCTAATACAGCCAACCAAACAAGCTCAGCACTAATCCAGGATTCATATATTCAGCCAACCAAACAACATCTCTACTGCATCTCACAGCCTGTTTCATCCAACCTGTCCCACTGATACGAAACAGCCTATCCTCATGCAGGCAACCAAACATACCCTTAAGGACTGATATGCACACGCCTCGATTTAAGATGCGTGCATGTAAGTTGGTCCTGATCTTTCGCCGTACAGGAAATCCTAAAAAACAGCGAGTCGTGACTTTGACGATAGGGAGGCTAACCACGATCCAAAATGCAACCAGCAACCTCATAATCAATAAAGCACTCCTCAATTGGTTACAACCAAGCAGAGATCGATTAACGTGTTCACGAAGAACGTCTCAAGAAAATCAATAAGAAAAGCAAGAGCAACAATGGAAGAACAAAAACTCTCAATAATCTGAATTATTAGGCTCCGAATTGTACTGGTCAGCAAAAAGGCACAAGAATACAATATGCAAGCAAAGTCCGCCCTAAAAAGACACGCAGGCCAAAATATATAGCAATACAAATTGCCTACATGTATGTGCTAGCGTCAAAAATAGGAAAGGTAAAGGAGTAGGACTCCTTCTCAGGTGCGGTAACAAATAAGGTAACTCTCTTTGTATTTCCTTGCATGCACATGCATGGGTAGGACTCCTCCAAAACCTTGACTCCTTCTCACGGTAGCACAAAGTTAGGAAAGTACTTTTTATTCCACGCAGCTCCAAGTCTCGCTACTGGAACTTGCTGGACGGTAAAATAGCTGTGTCATGGTCAAAATAGTCAGTGCTGGTCGAAATGATGTCTGGTCGAAGAGGTTTGGTCGAAATAATCTGGTTGAAAATATTCTGATCGAAGTGGTCTGGTTGAAGTGGTCGTTGGTCGAAATTGCCAGAAACAATGTTCATTCGACCAAAACTGGATCAGCAAATTCTCCAAGAACTTCCTCACATGTAGTGATAAGCAAACAACAATCATTTGGTAATATCATTTGTTCTGTAATTAAATAATTAATTTTACCAAGAAATGAATTCAACTATTGTTCAAGGCAACGTGCACGCGCTCATGTTATTGGTAATGTATGTGTGTATGTGTCCGTGATGTCCTCATCATACTCCCCCTCTTGAGAAGAAGTCGTCCTCGACTCTGGTTCATCATTCTCACCCAAGTATGGAGATAAATCAACAATGTTGAATGTATTACTCACTCCATATTCCTCAGATAGCTCCAACTTGTAGGCATTGTCGTTGATCTTTATAAGAATTTTGAATGGTCCGTCACCTCGCGGCATTAGTTTGGACTTGCGCTATTCTGGGAAACGATCTTGATGCAAATGCAACCAAACTAAATCCCTTCTTCGAACACAACCTTCTTTCTGCCCTTGTTTGCATGCTTCTTATATTGTACTTGCATTTTCTCAATATTCGCTTTGGTCATCTCATGTATCTTACGAATCATCTCAGCATGCTTCTCGGCATCAATATTACCTCTTTTTGAAAGCGGTAGAGGTAATAAATCAATTGGAGCAGTAGGCTTAAATCCATAGATGAACTCAAACGAACAAAACTTTGTAGTAGAATGCACAACACGGTTATAGGCGAATTCAATGTGTGGTAAGCACTCCTTTCAAAGCTTCAAATTATTCTTGAGGATTGCTGGTAGCATGGCACCAAGTGTTTGGTTGACAACCTCGGTTTGGCCATCAGTTTGGGGATGACATGTAGTTGAAAACAACATCTTCGTCCCAAGATTACCCCCAAGTGTCCTCCAAAAGTGGCTCAAAAATTTGGTATCTCGATCTGAAATAATTGTCCTCGGTACTCCATGGAGGCGAACAATCTCGCTGAAAAATAAATCAGCAATATGAGTAGCATCATCGCTCTTGTGACAAGGTATAAAATGAGTCATCTTAGAAAATCTATCAACGACAGCAAATATACAGTCTCTCCCCCTCTTAGTCCTTGGTAATCCCAGCACAAAATCTATAGAGATATCCTCCCAAGGTACTTTCGGAATAGGAAGAGGCATATATAACCCATGTGAATTTAATTGAGAGTTAGCTGTTTGAAAAGTAGTGCATCTCCTCACGTAGCGTTCGACCTCACGCCTCATCTTTGGCCAATAAAAGTATACGGCCAATATTTCCTCTGTTTTGTGTATCCCAAAATGTCCCATCAAACCACCTCCATAAGCCTCCTACAGCAACAAAAGATGAACGGAACTCACGGGAACACAAAGCTTGTTAGCTCTAAAGAAATAGCCATCAATCAGTACATATCAAGCTCAACATCTCCCTTCTTTACAATTAGTGTAAATGTCTTTGAAATCCAAATTAGTAGCATATAATTCTTTTAAACTTTCCAAACCAAGAATCTTACAATCAAGTTGAGACAACAATGTGTAACGTCTAGACAATGCATCGGCAATTAAATTATCTTTACCTTTATTATATTTCACAACATACGGAAAAGTTTCAATAAATTTAATCCACTTAGCTTGTCTACGATTTAACTTATTTAGCATGGACAAATTCTTTTGGCCAGAGGTAATGTTACCATGTTCCTAACACTCTAACCAATGCATATAATTCCTTGTCGCAAGTTGAGTAGTTCAAAGTGGGACCACTAAGCTTTTCACTAAAATAAGTAATGGGTTTTCTATCCTGCATGAGAACACCTGCAAATCCAATACCACTAGCATCACATTCAATCTCAAAAGTTTTATTAAAATCAGGAAGTTGTAGAAGTGGTGTATTGGTTAACTTATCTTTAAGCGTATTGAAAGCGTCCGCTTGTGCCTTTTCCCACTTGAAAGGCATGTTCGTCTTGTCAACACATTGAGTGGGGCAGCGAGCATGCTGAAATCTTTCATGAACCAGTGGTAGAAACCAGCAGCTCTGTGAAAACTATGCACTTATGTGACTGTTGTAGGTGTAGACCATTCTCGAATAGCTTTCACTTTTTGTTCATCCACCTCAATTCCCTATGTAGTCACAACAAAACCAAGAAACACAACTCGATCCGTACAAAAGGTGCACTTCTTGAGGTTAGCAAACAAACGCGCCTCTCTCAAAACAGCAAAAAATTGGCACAACTGCTCCAAATGTTCATCCAAAGACTTGTTGTAAATTAATATATCATCAAAGTAAACCACCACAAAATTTCTGACAAAAGCTCTCAACACTTCGTTCATTAAGTGCATAAATGTACTAGGTGCATTAGTAAGACCAAATGGCATAACCAACCACTCATACAGTCCAAATTTAGTCTTAAAAGCAGTTTTCCATTCATCACTTAGCTTCATTCTAATTTGGTGGTAACCACTACGCAAGTCAACCTTAGAAAAGATGGTAGACCCACTCAATTCGTCAAGCATATATATCATCTAACCGAGGGATAGGATGATGATAACGAACAGTAATATTGTTGATAGCTCTAAAATCTATACACATCCTCCATGATCTATCCTTCTTTGGCACAAGTAAAACAAGAACAGCACATGGACTTAAACTTTCGCACACGTACCCTTTATCAAGAAGCTTTTGCACTTAGTGCTGGATTTCTTTTGTTTCCTGGGGGTTGGTGCGGTATGGAGGATAGTTAGGCAAGGATGCCCCTGGAATCAAGTCAATTTGATGTTCTATCCCTCGCAATGGTGGCAGCCCCGCTATTTTCTCATCTGGAAACACATCCGCGAAAAGAAACAATCGAAACGGGCAAGGTAGAGGGTAAAGCGTCAGTAGAAAAGAGAGCGTCCTTGCACACAAGCACAAAGCACTCTTGGGGATGGGTTTCTAACTCTCACATCTCACTTTTTGTGGCTAACAGAACTTGTCCCTTAAGTTTAACCTCTCTTTTCTTTTCACTCATTTCTTTCTTTCATCTCAAGTTGGTCTGGTGGCTCTCGCTCCCCGTTTTGTGGATGTCACTCATCTCTCTTTCTTTTCTCTCATGCTCAGCCCTATCTAAATCGTCTTTGAGAATTTCTTCCGGTGACATCAGGACCAATGATACCTTCTTCTCTTTGTGCATAAAAGAGTACTTGTTGGAACACCCATAATGTGTAGTATCCTTGTCGTACTTCCATGGTCTTCCAAGTAGTAATGCACAAGCTTGCATCGATATCACATCACAGTTCACAAACCAGAATAGGTACCCACATAAAAGTGCACACGTACCATCGCTGTGACCTTCAACTTGCCACAAGAATTGAACCATTGAATGCAGTATGGCTGTGGGTGCGATCATGTGGTTAAGCCAAGCTTCGCAACCATCTCTGAACTTGCAATGTTGTTGCAGCTCCCACCATCAATTATGACCTTGCATGAGTGCTTCGTGATCACAAATTTTGATTGGAATAAATTGGCCCCCTCTCCGCCTTTTCCATCTGAGAGCTAAGAACATGGCGAACAATGAGGCTTGCATGACTTGTATCAAAGGTGATCTCCTCCGAGTCAGAACCTGAAGTGTCCTACTGCTTGTTGCGGTCAGATTCTTCTTCCTCTTCTACCTCACTGGTCGACGTGTACTCACCATCTTCCCGGATGATAAGGGCACGCTGATTTGGGTAATCATGCATGTCATGCCCCTTCCCCTTGAATTTGAAGCACTCTATCTCCCTTGTTCTTCCTATAGAAGCAACCGAAGATGAACTTTTGGTGGGGACAGCAGTGGTCTTCTTCAAATCAGCAAGTTTGGACGCTGAGGAAGTGGGGCGGCTTGCTGAATTCACTTAGCTAGTTAAGGCAGCAGCTCTGCTAGAAGGGGCCACACTCTTTTGCTGTTGATTGGTGCTCTTCCAAGGGATGGAAGAACTAGGGTAGCTGCGACCAGATTTGTTGTAACTCTGCCTCTTCCCCTGAACTTGCCTCTCAGCTTTGCATGCATAATGGAAAAGCTGGTCCAAAGAGTGGTAGTTTTGAAAATAAAGTATGTCTTGTATCTCTCTCTTCAATCCACCCAAGAATCTAGCCATCTCTGCATTCTCCTCTTCTTACACATTAGCACGAGCATACCCACTTGCAATTCTTGATAGTAGTCTTCTACATATTTGCTACCTTGATTCATTCTCTGAAATCTATGAAGCAAATCTCTCTCAAAATAAGAGGGTACGAACCTGGACCTTATCATACTCTTCAAATCATCCCAAGGATGAGGATCTCTATTTCTTTGTCGGATTTGACTCCACCAAATAGAAGCATAATCAACAAACTCACTGGTGGAAGCACGTACCCTACGATCTTCTGGATAATGATGACAACTGAACTTTTGCTCGACTAGCAATTCCCAATCGAGATATGCTTCTGGATTAAACTTCCCATCAAAGCTGGGGATAGTAAATTTAATCTTATCCAAAGCATCATCTCTTCTATCTTCGTTGCTGTGATGTGCAAGTCCTCCCATTCCATGGCGATTACGCACAAGATGTTGCTGATCATGATCCAAAACAACTTCCTCATTATCAGCCACATAATTATCATTTACCTCTTCAGTGGAGGCTTCTTGAAACGCAGTGTTCAAGTTGGCTCTTAGTTACAGTGGAGCGGCAGCAGCAACATCGTTATTGGCTCCAACTGGACCTCGAGGGACTCAAGGTGGTGATGCTGTCGTGGAGGAGTTTGGTCAACTCGCTCAAGCTGAACTTCAACTGTATCAAGACAATTCTCCAAACCATCCAGACGAGCAAGTACTTGATCGGATAGCATCCGCTCGAAGGTGATTGTGAATTGATCCAGCAATGCTTGAGAACGCGGGGACAATGGGATCACTGGTGGTCGGTCCACGCCTTCCTCAACATCAGCAGCACGATGATGTGATGTATCACGAGAACTTCGCAACCCTGACATTGTTAGCGAAGACAAGAAAAATTTCCTACCAAGCTACCGTATATATGTGGAACTCTCAACTTCACAAATCTTACCAATTGAAGCTCTTACCCCTCTTAATGTTTGCACTTAGCTTGCTAGTTCATGATAACACAAAAGAAGTGATAAGTAGAGCGATTGCAAAGTGAGGCACGCGAGGACCAGTGGTTAAATATGTAGAGTTATAGGTAGGGAAAAATATATGTAGCAAGTTAAACATTCAATTATTCCAGAAATTACACAATTGAATAATAGTTCACACAAGTACTAGTCTTAGTTGTTGATCAAACAAGGATAGGCTTGGTCTCTAGCAATAGGATATAGCACTTCACCAAGATTCTCCTTTTCTTTCACTTTTGTTTTTTTTTGACACTGCTTTGTTTTATGTGCTTGTGATCCAGGAGGATCTCAACAGGTCAAATGTGTAATGGATTTGAACTCTATCTGGTTGATAGTAGTCCGATATGGTCCGTAGTAGTCCAATATAAAATATATAACTAAGTCCTATACGATTAGGTTTAGCCAGTTGTTGAGCCTGATATGATCTCAATCGATCGGACTATAAATACTTTGTAATAGATCAAGTTTAGTATCCAACTCATATCAAATAGAGATCTACCTCATATATGATCTAATTCATAGTAGATCAGATCCAGCACATATAGTTCTTAGAGTCATAGACGTAGATCGAGTGCGATCAACGTTCAACATGTACAAGCTCTTCTTTGAAATAAAGAGTTGTGCTATTCTTTGAATCATGTTTTTGATCACTTGGGTTTCGCTATTTCTGAGTAAGATCCCATATTCCGCATCTGGTCGAGCATAGTCGAAACTCGTCTATATCTCAATCGGATCAAGTTGGTATCAAAGTAACTATCCTATCCTATGGATGGTGAACACTCATCAAGGTTACAAAACCTCTAGAGAAATTCTACAAGAATCTCTTGCAATCGAAGGCAAACATCCGACGGTACCGACAGCAACGTCTCCGACAATGTCTGAAGAAACCTCCGTTCAAGCTAACCTAGCCGAACAAGTGGCTAAACTCTCTGCCGACATGGATACCGTGCTTGCTTGGATTAAGCAGCAGGCCATGGCCGTGACTCCTGAAGTTGATGCTTCAAAGGAGAAGGCAACTGGTGTGAAGATTGGACAAAGCTCGCATAGGCCAGACGAAGATGAAGACGAAAACGACTACAGGGCCGACGACCTCGCCAACACATCCTTAGCTGTCAGATCTTTTAAGGTCGAGGCTAAAGTTGGCATACCCATATGTGACGGGGAGATCAATACTGAGAAGCTGGATTCTTGGATTAGCATCGTGACAATAAGTGCTATAAGCTCCATCCTAAGCTTCGACCAAAGAGAAATGGAACAGGGAAAAGAACAACTACAGCTACTATGGCTCCACCCGAAGAGGGAGTTATCTGAGTGAATTCAGCTGATGAGGCGGCTACAACCTTGTCTCTGATGGCAATGCCGAAGGAGAAAGGTTTGGATTCATTGGCCGACCATCACTCAACGGAGGATTTGTTCACTATCAACATCCAGGTGAAGCACGAAGTAGTCACAGCTATATTCGATCCCGAAAATCAAAAGAATTTGGTTTCTGTTGGATTGGTACGACGACTTGGGTTGAAGACAACCACACACCTACGACCATATCCTCTGGGTTGGTTTACATCCGACGTGAACCAACAGATTATGAGTCAATGTGTGTTGAAATTTGCGATCTCTGCTCGTTATATCGATGAGGTTCAATGCAACGTTGTTCCTATCGATATTTGTTAGGTGATCTTTGGGAGTCCGTTCTTGTACGATCATGACGCTCATTTCCATTGAAGAGCACAAGAGTACGAGCTCACAAGTCAAGTTCGTGATCAGTAGAGATGACCATGTCAATACTTTGAACTTGATTACTGCAAATCAGGCTAAACGCACTAGTACAGAAATGCAGTCTACTAACCCCAATCTTCTATCGGTTATTAGCGATTTAGTAGAAAATCGTTAGAAAAGGTGCCTCGCGGCCATAAAAGCCATAAGAGAGGTATTTTTCCTATCGGTTTGTAAGAAACTTATCGTTAGAAGAAGCAGAATGATTTACTCTAGCGGTGATGAACATATTTACCGTTAGAAGAGATGCATAAGTACTGATGGGAGGATGTTGTGTACTGTTAGAACTGGTCGACTTCTAGAAATAGTTTTATTCTATCGGTACAGTATTTATATACCGTTAGAATATATCACAAATTCCTTAGAACTATTCGTCTTCAAATTGTTTTATACTATCCATAATGTATGTTTATACCGTTAAAAGATAGCACAAATATCTTAGAACTGTTCACCTTCTACAACTAGTCTTATTCTATCGGTAATGTATATCTATACCGACAGAATATGTACAAAAATTTCTATCGGTAGGATGTAGTGTGCCGATAGAACCGTTCACCTTCTACAATTAGTTTTATTCTATCAGTAATGTATGTTTATACCGTTAGAAAATATCACAAATTCCTTAGAACTGTTCATCTTCAAATATTTTTATTCTATCGGTAATGTATGTTTATACCGTTAGAAGATAGCACCAATATCTTAGAACTGTTCGCCTTCTACAACTAGTTTCATTCTATCGGTAATGTATGTCTATACCGACAGAATATGTATCAAAATTCCTATCGGTAGTATGTAGTGTGCCAATAGAACTGTTCTCCATCTACAAATAGTTTTATTCTATCGGTAATGCATGTTTATACCGTTAGAAGAGATCTCAAATTACTAACGGTAGGAGGTTGTGTACCGATAGAACTTATCTAGTAGTATAAATACCCGAGTGTGTCTCTTTCATTTGTACAGTTCATCGGGAGCTCGTAGCCCTAACCTGTAAGCTCCATGGACGGCCGGCACACCTCTACCGGCGACCGCTGCACTTCCACACCTCCATCGACGCCCACTAGATTTCGGCATGGCAAGCAAGGTACGTAAAATTTCTGCAATATTGTTAGATTATTCTAATCCGATTATGGCAATTATTCTGCAATTTTTGTATCCTTCATTTTGATGTGTCTTCTTTTCAATATGATTATGTACGGTGTCTTGTTCCTGTTTTTTATTAAAACAACTAAATAATATCACTGTGGCACAGATAATGTTCAATTGCTTGCTGATCCTATAAAATGAAGAAAATTATCAGGATATATTTGCAATACAAACGCTATCTAACATAGTGAAATTCCAATAAGAGTATAAATGTAATATCTTCATCTCTCAGTAGGTTGCTCAATGCCAACTTGGACTTAGTAATAATTGAAATTGAATGATCATGAAATTGAAAATGAAATTGAAAGATCATGAACTTGAAATTGAAATTGAAATTGAAAGATCATGAAATTGAAATTGAAATTGAAGTTGAAATTGAAATATCATGAAATTGAAAGATCATTAATGTCAAGATATTTACAAATATCATGAGATACACAAATATCTTGATCTTCTCTGTAAGTTGTTCAATGCCAATAACATAGTCAAATGCCAACTAGCTTGCTCAATGTTCAAGTGCATGTAAAAAGTTCATTAAATAATTAATATATGTATATTGGCAAGGTAATTTCTTCTGATGAAATAGAGTAGAAATGTAATATCTTGATCTCCAGTTGCAAGTTGATGTTACTATGACGAAGCACAACCTAACCTTCAATTGGTAGTCTTTATCAGATAGGGAGTCATGTAGGAAACAGTAAACAATCTCAATTTGCTCTAGAATGCCTATTTATGATCTGTGCAGGTCCTTGGATGATGCTCATGAGGGACAACGTATTTCACGGTTCTTCATCGCAGTACGCTGCCTACGTTGGCTTGTTGGCGAAAGAAACAGTGAAGATCACCATCGAGAGCTGGAAAGAAACGGTGAAGATCACCGTTGAGAGCTGGAAAGAAACATTGAAGATCACCGTCGAGAGCTGGAAGGACGTGAAGGGTGAGATCTTGGTTGGCTCGGTCGAGAATATCCTTAAGCCCGGCGTGTTTCTCAAATCAGGACCTATAGAAAGCATCTTACATTTGTTTCGGTGTTTCAGCCATTTTTTTGCATGCACCAGCTTGTGGCCAGATGCTTACCTGCTTGGAGAAGAAGAATTGTTGTCATTTGCACAGCCATTCTACACCATCATTACACAGAACAACATCTTGCAAGGTAGGTTCTTTTTGTTAATGGAGTTGAGTTGAGTTGATCGAGTCTGAGTCCGAGGAAATCACCAATACAAATGTAACTCGACGGCAGTTCCAGCTCCTCGGGCGTCTTCGAACTGAACTCCTATGGTTAAATCCAATGTGGTTCAGACATTTGCTGTTTTGGATGAATGGATTTGTGATGTATCAGGTCTAACTTGTAGTCGGTAGTTGCATTGTCGCAACTTGCAAAGGTTCTCTTTTATGTAAAATGTATGGGCCACTGGGTCCTCGTGACGATATGTTGTTAATTTCAGACGTGACTTTTCTAATATACATCGAATGTGTGAATTGTTGTATTTGTATATTGTTGTATATTTGTGTATCATGTATTGCTATTTGGGACATGAACTTGAATGTGTAAATGGGAGTATTTGTGTATTTAATTATATTGGTAGGTAGGTGTGTATTTGTACTGCTATTTCAGACATGCACTTGATTTTGTGAACTGGCATGTGTATGTTTGTACCTAAATTGCTGTGTCATACATGAATCAGCTTGCTTTTGTTTTCAGCCATTAACTAGAATGAGTTTAAATAGTACTCATCTTTTATATTTCCTCTTGCATTTTCTTAAAGGAATGGAGGCAAACCAAGATCTCATGTAAGTAGAGATTTTTAATTTCTTTGGCAAGATGAAGTACCAAGTACCTAAGAAAAGTATTTTTGTGTCTCCTAGTTAATCTACAAATTAGCATTTCTTGAAATATTTCTTTATCTTCTAGTTAAGATCTGTTTGATGTTGCATTGTGTTTAGATATTATTCTTTGGATGTGAGAACTGGTGTCATGTGTGTCATGCATTACCCAGTTTGGTTTTGTTTCAGCCATGTACCAGTACCTCTTCTAACGGTAAATACACATATTTACCAATAGAACAACACATGTATTTGCTGTGTCATGCATTACCCAGATTGCTGTGTCATGCATTACCCAGTTTGGTTTTGTTTCAGCCATGTACCAGTACCTCTTCTAACGGTAAATACACATATTTACCGATAGAACAACACATGTATTTTCTTATGTGCCTCAGGCTTGCACTTCAATGTGAGGACTGGTGTGCATCTGTGCACTTAGATTGCTGTGTCATGCATTACCCAGTTTGGTTTTGTTTCAGCCATTTACAGTACCTCTTCTAATGGTAAGTACACATATTTACCGATAGAACAACACCTGCACCTGTTCAGCAATGCACCAGTACCTCTTCTAACGATATATGTGAGTTTGTACCGATAGAATATGTGAGTACAAAATTATTCGCACTTAGTATAACAGGCATTTCATGTATTTACCGTTAGAAATAGGTCCAGTATAAGTAAAACCCCACTCGACCATTGCTGAGCTGCTGTTTTGTTCTGTTGTACTCTGTGTCCCTCTGTTTGTGATGAGAGTTCCACGTTTGCAGCTACACTGTTAGGGTGATCAGGGCAAGCTGGAAGGAAGTTGATTGGACCCCTTTCTTTAAGGTAAGCTTAATTGTCATCACTTATCTCTCTCTCTCTCTAGATCTCCCTCCCTCTCTACTTGCAAGCTAGCTGTATTGTGTAGTTCCAAGCTTGTAACTCCAAGTTTGGGAGCTAGCTAGCTAGAAATGCCTCATGTTTTAGGAGCTCACTAGATTGTATTATGTAGTTAGCTAGGTTAATTAGTGTTAATTTCGTCAGGCTAGGGTTTAACACATCAGTCGTAAGAGGCTGTACATGTACATATACATAACTTAATCGGGCAGGTTTCATGCATGGCTGACTCGTTAAATTTATTTAATTGTAGATGGACAGGAAATATTGGATGTATGGAATAAAACGTACTACTCTTGAATATTTGGATGGTGTGAATGAGTTTATTAAATTTGCTGAGCAACAAAAGACGAGGAAGGGAGAGAAAGATATGCTTTGTCCTTGTACAGATTGTATGAACTTGAAGAGGTTTAGAAACTTTGATCAAATTAAGAGTCATTTGATTCGTCGTGGTTTTAACGCGCGATATACTCGTTGGATATGGCATGGCGAAGATCTTGAGGAAACAAGCACCATTGCTACCAATCAGCAGGACTCGGATGTGGATCGCAATAATATCGATGATCATCCGAATTTTGATAATGTCCATTCCGATGTGCACGTAGATGATGATGACAATCTAGATGAGATGTTACGTGATGTAGAGGAAGATTACAACGAAAACGACTTCTGTGAATTTGAGAAACTGATTGCTGACTCTGAGAAGCCTCTGTTCCCTGGATGTGCAAAATTTACAAAACTGTCTTCTGTGCTGAGATTATATAACTTGAAGGCAGGCAACGGTTGGAGCGATAAGAGTTTCACGGCACTATTAGATCTTCTAGTGGACATGCTTCCAGAGGAAAATGAGTTGCCAAGATCTGCTTACCAAGCTAAAAAACTATTGTGTCCGTTGGGAATGGAAATCGAAAGAATACACGCATGCCCAAATGATTGTGTGTTGTACCGTAACGAGTACTCCAGTTTGCATGTTTGTCCAAGATGCGGCGCATCGAGGTATACGCGTAGGGACCGGATTGACAGTGAACGTCACTAGGTAAAGAAAGGACCTCCGGCGAAAATTGTGTGGTACTTGCCTGTGATACCTAGATTGAAGAGGCTGTTTGCAAATCCGAAAGTCGCGAAGCACTTGCGTTGGCATGCTGAAGCCCAGAAACAAGACGGAAAACTGAGACACCCAGCTGATTCTATTCAATGGAGAAACATCAACAGAACATTTGCTGAGTTCGGCGGCGAAGTTAGGAATATAAGGTTCGGGCTGAGTACAGATGGTATGAACTCACATGGTAATATGAGCAGCCGGCATAGCACTTGGCTGGTTCTTTTATGCATCCACAATCTTCCTCCTTGGTTATGCATGAAGCGCAAGTACATCATGATGGCGTCACTAATCTCAGGACCTAGACAACATGGAAATGATATTGACGTGTTTCTAGCGCCATTAATCGAGGACTTACAGAAATTGTGGAGCGAGGGGGTGCAGGTGTGGGATGCATAAAAGAAAGAGAATTTCATCTTACGGGCCCTGATATTTTGCACCATAAATGATTTTCCGACCTACGGCAATTTGTCGAGGCATAGTACGAAAGGAGCCAAGGCTTGCCCTATTTGGCTAGATGAAACTGAGAGCATGTGGTTGCGAAACTGCCGAAAAACAGTGTACATGGGTCATTGTAGGTTTCTTCCGGTGCATCACACATATCGTAAGAAGAGGAAATCATTTAACAGGAAGCTTGAGAAGGAATCAGCTCCAGTGTTTCTGACCGGTAAGGAGATTTACTCATATGTGAAGGACATCAAAGTTGAGTTCGGTAAGTATTCTAAACCTCGAGAAAAAAATGTTTAGAAGAAGAGATCGATTCTTTGGGATCTACTGTACTGGGAGTGCTTACAAGTTCGACATTGCATTGACGTCATGCATGTAGAGAAAAATATCTGTGACAGTTTGATTGGTTTGTTGTTGAACATTCCGGGAAAGACAAAGGATGGCGTGAAAGCTCGTCGTGACATGGTGGAAATGGGGATAAGGACTGAGCTTGCATCTTTGGAGAAGGGAAAGCGTACATACCTCCCCCCGGCCTGCTATACGTTGTCTAGAAGCAAAAAAACAGAACTCTGTCGGTGCCTGCACGGCGTTAAAGTTCCATGTGGGTATTCCGCGAACTTGAAAAAACTTGTGTCCATGAAGGACCTAAAACTGGTTGGCACGAAGTCCCACGACTATCATGTGCTGATGTTACAAATGCTTCCCATTGCTATCAGAGGCATTCTCTCAGTTAAAGTCAGAGAGACAATCACAAACCTATGTTATTTCTTCAACGCAATATCTTGCAAGGTAAGTACGTGACTCGTACTATAAGTTAATTAGCTCCATTTGTGGAGCTTAATTAGAAGATTTATCTGATATGAATATTTGGCGCAACTGTGTCCTCGTAGGTAATTGATCCGGATGGACTGGACGTTTTGCAACGCGACGTGGTTAGAACTCTTTGTCAGCTCGAGATGTATTTTCCTCCATCCTTTTTTGATGTTATGGTCCATCTGATTGTTCACCTTATCAGAGAATTAAGTTTTGTGGACCCGTGTACCTGCGCTACATGTATCCATTTGAGAGATTTATGGGTGTATTGAAGGGATACGTAAGGACTCGTCGTCGACCCGAGGGGAGTATCATGGAAGGTTATGCCGCCGAGGAGGTGATTGAATTTTGCACAGATTATATGGCCGGGGTTGACCCAATTGGCGTTCGTAGGTCCCGACACGAGGGTAGGCTTCAGGGCATCAGAACGATTGGATTCAAAGCTATCGTCCCCGCCCTTGATGTGTACGCAAAATCACATTTTTGGTTCTTACAACACATGACGGAGGTCGAGCCATACATACAAGAGCACAAGGTAATGTTACGATCACAGAATCCTTCGAAGTCAGAGATTTGGGTCACCAGAGAACATAACAGGAAATTTGCTGGGTGGATCCAAGAAAGAGTCACGCGAGCTGCCGAGGACTCCATAAGTGAAACTGTGACATGGTTGGCTAGAGGCCCAAGATTCACTGTAGGGACTTGGCAGGGGTACGACATCAATGGGTATTCATTTTACACAAGAGCTCAAGAAGCCAAGAGTAGCACGCAATGTAGCGGAGTCACACTGTTTGCTATTTCTGAGGATGCCAGGTCAGTAAGGGCGCTGAACTCATATTACGGTGCTATTGATGAAATATGGGAGCTCGATTACGGATTATTTAAGATTCCCTTGTTTCGATGCCAATGAATCGAAATCCTTCGAGGAGTTCAAGTTGACAGTTACGGGTTTAGTCTCGTCGATCTTGATAGAGTCAGACACCAAGACGATCCATGCATACTTGCAAAGCAAGCCACACAGGTATTCTACATCATTGACCCGGCCAATCCAAACTTGCACGTTGTCCTCCATAGCAAGAGACGTATTGTTGGGGTCGAAGACGTTGTCGACGAAGAGGAGTATAACCAATTCGATGAAATACCTCCGTTTTTAGAGGACAATCAATCTATCCCTACTGAAGATATCAACGAAACAACGTATCTGCAAGATGATCACGAAGAAGGATTATGGGTTAAGAACCATTGATGATTATTTTCTATTTCAGGGAAAAATACCAAGCAAACAGCCCACAAGTTGTGCATTAAGGTGAGGAACTTATCATTAATACATCAGGCAATACATTTTTCTTTAGAACTTAATGATAAGCTAGTTCACAGCATTAATATATCTCAATTTTACTCCACAGCATGAGTTCTAACATGTACAGTACCTTTATCCTGTAAGAACTTAATTCTTCCCTTCAAATTTTGTTGCCAAAATTTCATTGCAGCCTCTTGCTTCTTCAAAAATTAAGCTCTTCAAAAATCCCATTCCCAATGCCCTACCCACTTCAAATATTAACTATGGGAAAAATTTGCTTGTTCTATCGGTATTATTTTGTTGTACCGTTAGACTAAATACATTGGTCTGACGGTATTTTGTTGTTTGTACCGATAGAAAGGGCATCTACTACTTCAAATATTGCTCTGGGAAAAATTTACTTGTTCTATCAGTATTATTTTGTTGTACCGTTAGACTAAATACATTGGTCTGACGGTATTTTGTTGTTTGTACCGATAGAAAAGGACATCCACTACTTCAAATATTGCTTTGGGAAAATTTACTTGTTTTATCGGTATTATTTTGTTGTACCGTTAGAATAAATCCATTAGTCTGATGGTATTTTATTGTTTGTACCAATAGAAAAGGACATCCACTACTTTATTACACATGGCCCTTGAGTTTCCCTCTAGTCGAACCGTTTCAACTTATAGCAGTGCGTCTCTTCGAGCGCGAAAACCACAACCTCCGCAGTGACCACTTACTTCCTCACTCCCACATGACGATCGCCGCCTGGATACTGGTTCGCCACTGCCACCGGTCCATATTTTTGTCCTGCGCTGGCCGCCACTGCGTTCTACACCGCCTCTCCATCACCACAACTGATCGCCGTAAAATACCCTAATTCGTCGTTTTTTTTCCCAGCATCTTCCTTATTTGATCTTAGTGTTTTGTGTGTACTAATTCTTCAAGTTTTGGAATTAAACTAGGGTTCTCTATTGTGTTGGGTTATGTAAATTCCGCAGGCAATGTTAATTTAAATTAGGGTTGACATAATATGTTCCAGTGCTGTAATGAACCTATTTTGAGATTTTAACTTATCTATACTGCTGTATGTGTGATCAATTGTATCCAACTGCCATGTAATGCACTTTATATGTTGGAGGTGTTCTTACACATCTTCTATCGGTATCTCCTGTATTTGCTGATAGAAAAAATTGTTATGTTCTATCGGCAGCCCATGTGTTTACCGATAGAAAATATTTCTGAACATGTATTAAAACTTTGGATCTGGAAGGACATGAGCCATGCAATGTACTAGTTTGGTTGGGAATTTTTACTCACTTGGTATGAATATATGGCAATTTGGATGGGTCTTCGATGTATATGTTTCAAATGCTTATTCATGACTTTTCCCAACCTAATAGATGTGAAGTCCTGATGATTTGCATACAGGTAATGCTAAAGATAACCATGAGAGGGTGCTATAAACCATCTTCTGTCGGTATCTAATGTGTTTACCGATAGAAAAGATTGTTATGTGTGAAATAATAATGCTGGACCATGAATATTAGTATAGCAAATCATGAAGAATGTTGACTTAAACCAAGATTATGTTATGCCAGTGAATGGCGGCTTATCAATAATATTCCATAACATAGAGAACATTGTTATGTTCTATCGGTATCTCGTATCTTTGCCGATAGAAAACATTGTTATGGTCTATCGGTATCTCATGGGTTTACTGATAGAAAACATTGCTGAACACTTCAGCAATTAATTTTTGCATGTCTTTTAGTATTATTTTCTTCAGGACATCCCTTTTGCAGCCCTAATTAGTCTCCAATCCTGAACTGAGTTATGAAACTCCAAGAAGAATTAATTACCATATGTTGCATGCTTCCTATATGAAAATGTCTAGATGAAAATGCTCAGAAATAGAATCTTATCTTCCATTGGTAGTTTCTGTGTTTACTGATAGAAAAAATATTTAAAATAGGTCCTTTTGCTTTGTAAAATGATTTGGTTTGTGTTTCCATTAAATTTTTGATGGTTTGTTGATGGTTTTGTAGGGAAAGACATGTCGTCGTCTTCATCGGATGGTACTAGTGGTTCGACTAGGGCCAACCCCAACATAACTGAAGAGGCAGCTGGTTCATCCCAGCGCAAGAGGGTGGGGCGAGGCGCGATGACGTTGGGTCATTTGGCCAAACGCACGGATCTTTCTTGTAAGTTCAACCAATTTGGGAGGCCGATAGGAAAGAATGCTGGAAAGTACGAGGCCTATGTTGGGCTGTTGGCAAAAGAAAGGGTGAAGATCACCGTCCAAAGCTGGAAGGATGTGACGGCGGACGAGAGGGATAGGATGTGGGCGAAAGTGAAGGTTAAATTAACTGAAATTGCTGAACTCTTTCGTAATCACGTTCTCTTGGATTATACTAAAGTTTAACTAACTCATGATTAATTGTATGCATTGTTTGAAAACAGGCTAAGTGGAATATCCCCAACCATAAACCTAGGACAGCCTGCTTGAAGGACAGTAACTTCCTCGTTGTGGGGAAATCTCCTTGCGAGAAGTACCCCTTCATATCGGAGGAGGTATGGGAGGAATTCATCAAGCAGAAGGGGACCGAGGAGTTCAAGGCCCTTACCGAGAAGAATAAGGCGATCCAGAAGAGGAACGACCACCCGCATCGGCTCGGATCCCGGGGCTATGCGGGGAAGGAGGAGCAGTGGAAGAAGGAAGATGAGCAAAATTCTATCATCGACTCCCCCGAGTTTCCGCTCTCCGAGATCCGGGATGAGAGGTGCAAGCGATAGTGGAGGGGGAGAGGGTCCGTGTCGTCTACGGGGTCTGTGCAGTTCGCAAACCCTGGGGACGCCGACGTTGTGAGGCGAATGGTAAGTTGGCTAACCTCGTAAACTGTGTGCGCACAAGTGTATATATGTGTTTGTCTCACAAGGTACCTTTAAATGTAACAATCTCTTTTGAGAAGGAGGCAATGGAGGGATTGTTTACCCCACAGAGGGAGAACGACATCCTCACCCGGGCTCTAGGAAATAAGGAGCATCCCGGGCGGACACGGACAGTGGGAGCCATTTGTAACACCCCTGTTTTTGCCAAACCCTAAAATAGCCAAAATCCACATCCGGACCCCAAAACCTAATCTGCTTCAGCCATTCCCTTCTAAATGCTGTTCAGAACATTTTTCCCTTCGGGACCATCTCCAAAATCTCACCCTAAAGCTGAGTTTCAAGCCTCGCCATTTTAAAACCCTAATTACCCTATTTACCCTAAACTGTTTTCCCCAATTTTGTCGAAACCCTTCAGATCTTGCCCGATCTTACCAAACTTTGGCCAGATAAGTTCTACTAATCTTTTGCAACTTAGCTGCGAAATCAGATTTCAGATCGGACTCTTAGATCTCCAGATTTGCAAACAGGCCCAAGTCCTATTCAAACTTTCCTCACAGAACAGCCCCTGGAGCAAGTTGCAGAAATTGCAAATCGGCCCAAACATTATTTTCAGGTCCTTTCGACCAGCCCCTGGTCGTTGCCACGACCAGTGCTCGAGCCACCGTTGCCGCGCTGTGTTCTCGCCGTGCTTGCTCGCCGCCGGCCACCGTTTCTGTCACCTGTGCCCGTGAGTTGCTGTGCCACCCCGTGCGCACGTGCCAGCAGTGCATCGCCTCGCCCAGCGGTTAAACGGCCGCGCTCCCGAGCCTCGTTTTCGCGCGCGCTCCCGTTGCCGTGGCAATTGCATGTGTGTACGTGTCGTTGCCGGAGCTACACTGTCGCCTCCACATCTGCGCCGTCCCGGACGAAGTCCCAAGGCAACTGGCAAAGCTGCAGCACCGCCTGAAGCGCGATCACGTCGCCGTCGCCGTCGTTGCGCCTGCGCCCGACAAGGTTCTCCCCGGCGCAAGCAACCGTTGTCGCGTTTCCCTCGCAAACTCCGTCCCCGTGCCTATTTAAACCCCCTCGACGCTGTGAAGAAGCACAAGCTCAGGACTTAGCCAAAATTCCAGCTTCTCGCCGTTTTCGCTTTCTTCTCCGGCGAGCCAGTGAGAGAGCTCACGGTGCCAGCCCTTTCCACAGCCCCTCTCTTCAATCCAGGTTCACCAGTGAGTTCCCCTCGTTCCCCTCTCTGTGTCATAGCAACCAATTGCACTAGATCGATCCCCATCGCCGGTGATCGCCGGATTCCCGATTTGCCCTGTTCCCCCAATGCCACTCGATTCAGCCCAAATTAACCCTCAATCCTGTAGAAGAAGTTGATCAGTAAGCCTAGTAGAGCAAGCCTGTAGAACCAGAATCCCCAATTAAGCTCAAATCGAAGAAATCCCAAATTTGAACCTCGGCCGTTCGCCGGACTTCGGCGCCAAGCTTCTCCGGCCGATATCCAATGAAATTAACCTCCCCAGTAGCTTTGTTGTGCCCTAGAGACCATCGACAAGCTTGGAATTGAGCTCTTTCGCCCTGTATCGAAAATACCCAAGCTCCAGTGTCGTCTTCTCCAGCGCCGGTCGCCGGAATTTGTTCCCGGCCGATCCAGCCGACACCACCTTGTCCCTTAGCTTCGCCTCACCTCCCTGAGCAATATTGTCCACTAGCTCGACACCTGGATCTGCCTAGATTGTGAGTTATGCCTATGCCAAGATCACTGTCCAGTAACTCAGTTCATGTCCAGGTCACCGTAGTTCATCGCCGGATTTGGCCACCCTCCGGCCACTTTCAGCCCTTGTGCCTGTTGAGCATATTGTTCCTGTTAGTAATGCCTACCTCCCAGACAAAGTGGTGCATCAATTGGAGCCCTGGATCAAAAGTTAAGCCATGCCCTAGTTTCTGGCCATGTCCAGCACTATGTCAGTGCATGTCAGCCACTGGCATTAGCTTTGTTTGACCCCTTCTGGTTGAGCAATTGAAATGCCACCTTGTCCTTTAGATTCCTGGAGTTGAGATCTACAACTTTCTCTACTGTCACTTCTCCAGAAAATCATCCTAAGACTAGTTTCCAGTTATGTCAAAGCCATGAACT
This sequence comes from Pharus latifolius, assembly GCA_019359835.1. Classification (NCBI taxonomy): domain Eukaryota; kingdom Viridiplantae; phylum Streptophyta; class Magnoliopsida; order Poales; family Poaceae; genus Pharus; species Pharus latifolius. The sequence goes on from CM033324.1 coordinate 68,998,808, forward strand.
GAATGTCGACCCTTCGACGTTCAATCCTTTTTAGCCGTTTCTTCGACCAGAGCCCTTGTGACCTTGCCCTAACTTTTTCCCCTGCATGCATGACTTATTTACTTAATACTTCCTATAGAAACTATTTTCAGTATGCTTATGTGGTATGTGTTTGTGTGTTAATTGTTTGCCGCAGAGTCAGAAGCGGAAGGAACGGAAGAAGTCTTTGAAGAGCCGTCTGAGTTCTTAGACCCAACATTGCAAGGCAAGCCTCATTCCTTTGATCATGTCTCACCCAATATTTTCACATGAAGTATATTCACTGTTTCTTACTATGCATGTTTAGTTAAAATACAAGTTATGTTTGAATGACATGAGTAGATATTCCCTAATGAATCATGAAACCCCTCTTGTTATTGAACCTTCATATATATGCTTTTCTCACCCTAGGACTCATATATTGAATGTTCACAGTAAACTTGAAATGGTCAAATACATGAGAAGTTATAATGAAAACCGTTTTGACAAGAAAACCGATAAAAGGGATCAGTAGTGAGGATTGGATTGTATGGAGAGGGTGCGGTGCGCACCAGGGAATGTGAATGTTCCTCACTATTGATTCATAAGGACAAGAACCTTGTGCTGTGTCTCTATACGAATTGTAAACGTACCAACCACTTGCCTGGTATGGGACAGGCACAACTCAGTAGCTTTTTGGTATTAGCAGTTCCCTGCATGGTTTGACGATCTGGTTTCTCGCGTGGAAACTGGAAGGCCAAGGTTCGGCCATGAGTGATGTGAGTCAGAAAAATGATGAGAGAAAAAGGCGTAAAGGAAGGAAGGCGCCCTAGACCTGATTAAGCCGTGAGCGGCTGTAATCTTAAATGGTCATATGTCTCGCGTGGACATAGACCAAGGCTATGTGTCCTGAGGGAACATAGACCAGAGAGGCTAGGAAGTAAGGCAGTGGGTAAGACCCACAACGGTACTTGAGACTTAATTGTCTATTTACCGGGCAGGGATACTGTTAATACTGAACTGTAAAGCGTTGTGTGATCTCGGCCTTGTCACATGTGTATAAGTCACATGGAGCTGATCCGACTTGAAAGCCGAGTGAACCAGTGGATTTAAAAAGAGGTACACCTTTGCAAAGCGTAAAAGAAGTGTCAGACACTCTGTACTCCCAGGTTCAGGAGTCTTTTCGTAGTGGATGTTATCCATGGGTTATAGCACAAGTAATGTTTTGGAATGTTTTCATAATGCGGCTAATAAAGTAGTGACTCATGGGAGACCACTACATCTAATGTTTTAATGAAAACCTGTTTAATGTTTAAAGTAACATTTTAGTGACAAAGTACTGTTTCGTTAAACAAATGACTTGGAAATCTATATATATTTCTATCTATATGAACCATAAACCCCGGAATCATATATTTCACTCTCATGTACATACAATTACAATAATCCCCGGAATGAGTGTTGCTGAGCACCAAGTGCTCACCCTTGCAATTTACTTCCAACTGTAGAAGAGGGATTCGAGGATCCCGATTCCTTCAGTTATGAGTTCCCGGCAGAAGATGGAAGTGCCCCGGACGAGCCCACGTTCTAGAAGGATTGCGCACCAAGTCAAGTCAGATGTGGGAGGAGCCACTTCAACCCCGCTGCGGATGGAAATCAAGCTTTTCGTCGTTGCTTTGTGTTTTATGCTGTGTGTTCGGTACTTAGATACCGACTCTGGTTCTGATAAACTTGTTATTTTCTTAGCAACTCTACTTAGCGCCATTTTCGGTGCTTTGGGTATGTAATATTGGCCAAGCTGGCCCGCTACCTGTTTAATGTTATTATTATGCTTGTCTGGTTTGGAGCTCATGTGTCATCCTGCTGTGTGTAACCTACCTGGGCGGTTACCAAGGTGATCCTCAAATGGGGGTCTCACAGCGAATGGTATCAGAGCATGAAGCTTGACTGTAGGTCGTGACCCTTACTAGAATGGGCGTCCCTAAAGTAGAGAATCGCTAGATTATTTGGTAAAAATCTAATTGTGAAAAACCTAATTTGTTTAAGAAAAGCATAATGAGTATTATTTGAACACTTTCAAAACCATTTTCCTACTTTTAAGAGTTCCGTGTCTCATCATCGCAGATGGCCCCTGGTAAGAAGCTGATTCACGGAGACGAGTTGGGAGCATGGGCATTGATGCTTTGGATGATGTTACAATTTCTGGGAGCAAGAGACAATCAGCGACCCGTATACTACGTCCGTCGAGAAGAAGTCGATGGTAGACCTTTTGGTTTCCGTGCCTCGGTGATTGTGTACGAGATCCCAGAGATCGGGAGAGGATCAACAAGAAAGGAAGCTCGTAGACAGGAAGAAGAAGATGCTATCCAAGACGCTGCTCGTCGTGCAATAGGTACCATCCGCCAGCTGTACGATGACTTTCTTATAGGTTCTCCTTTCTGTTTTGTACCCTACCAAGTCCCCGGATCAGATCGTCGAACTGTTCATCCCTCCAACAACCAGAGAGACGCCATCCTGACTAAAACCAGAGATGTAGTCCAAGTCTTGGAAACAAGCTACACTCGGTTGCTGCGTGAGCATGAGAATGCTCGGGATGACCGCCACTATCTCGAAGGAGCGCTTGCGAAGGTTCGCTCAGAACTCCAAGAGAAGGAGAAACAGATTCAGGAGTTGGCTGAACCTAGCAAAGCTCGAGAAGTCGAAGACGAAGGATCGGTGAACAAGAGGAACCGCTTGAAGATAAGACTCACAGCCCGCAAGAGTGTGGGAAGACCTAGGGATTACCTGGGTTATTTCACGCCTGCTTCGCGTGGCATTGTGATCGACACCCCTGCACCAGAGTATCCTACTCTCGCGAAAGGGAAGGAAGTTCCTGAAGGCAAAGGAAAAGAGATTGCTACATGCGACACCAATGATTCATCCGAGGAAGAAGAGGACAATGACATGCAATGGGACCCTATGGATGCCGACGAAGATCAAGAAGAGGAAGACCCTGAAGAAGTGGAACCTTGTAGTTCTTCCAAGACCGACAGGAGATCGTAGTTTTCTCTTCAGCTTGACCCTTCTGCTCTAGCCCTTGTAACCGTTAGTCTTTAGCTCTTGTTGTAGTAGCTGCTTTGTTTGTATTGTTTGTTGGTAACTCCAAAGCTGTAAAGGTGAAAACCTTGTATCTTTAGAAAATTTTTGAAAATGGCAATTGCATGTTCCAATCCAATCTCTTGGATTGATCTTTCCTTTCAGCTTTTGATCAATCTGTGCTCTCTTGAATTAGTAGTCTTGTCTCAATTATCTTGGCAGAACAGAATGGTGAACACCAGAGGTAGAATCCAAGGTTCAGAAGAAGTCCCAAGAAACACATCAACAAGAAGGACTAGAGATGACTCAGATCAGCCAAATTCTTCAGCCTCAGTACCGCAAGGAGGAAATCTGACGGAAATATTAATATGGATGGAGCAAAACAGACAGAGATCTGCAGAGGTACAGAGTCAAATTCTGGAACAGTTGATGCAAAACTCCGCAACACGCCGCGAGGAAGGTTCGAACATTGGAGCAAGACTGACAGACTTCCAGAAGACACGTCCTCCAACTTTCTCCTGCACTGAAGACCCAATTGTGGCAGACGATTGGTTAAGAGAGATCGAAAGGAAATTGGATACCGTCAGGTGTAGTGATGAAGAGAAACTGCTATATGGACCCCATCAGCTCACAGGATCAACTGCAGCGTGGTGGGAGAATTACAAGACGGTACACCCTAATCAGAATTCAATTACCTGGAATGAATTCAAGGAACAGTTCCGTAGATACCATGTCCCCAAAGGAGCTATCCAAGCCAAACGCAGAGAATTCTTGAATCTAAGGCAGGGAGGAAGGACGGTGAAGCAGTATTTGCATGAGTTCATCAAATTGGCCAGGTATGCACCTGAAGATATCATGACAGAAGAGCGGAAGATCGACAGATTCTGCGAAGGCCTACAAAACTCATATCAGTATCACCTGTCAACACACGAGTTCACGGACTTCCAAGTCCTGGTGAATAGAGTACTCAAAATGGAGGAGAAAAGAGGCGTAGTAGAAGAGGACCGCAAGAGGAAAAGCATAGCATACCCTTTTCAAGGAAATTCTAGCCGAGGAAGACCAGCGCCATATGCCAGAGCCGCTTTCAGACCACCCGCACCACCAAGACCCCAGAGGACTTCATCGTCAACAACTCTAATATGCCCCGGATGCAAAGGGAGTCACCTCTATAGAGACTGTACACTGAAGAATGCAGAATGCTTCCATTGTGGCAGAAGAGGACATCACAGAGAGACTTGTCCATTTCGGCATTTACCTCCCAACGTTGCCAAAGCTCAGGCAGCCAAATCCCCTGCACCTGCACGAACTATCGCCAGAGGAGCACCACAAGCCAGAGGAGGAAGATTCCAAACCAACAGAGGAAGAGGAACACCAACCACCGGAGGAAGACTCAACTTCGTGACTGCTACAGAAGCAGGAGAGGCAACTGACGTCGTGATCGGTAGACTCTTAATCTCCTCTCAGATTTCAGTTGTTCTATTTGATCCCGGTGCAACTCATTCATTCATGTCAAAAGATTGCTTGTTGAGTAATAACTTGCCTATGGTTGCTTTAGAGCATCCTATCATCATTCAGTCACCTGGTGCTAGGATGATTGTTAATTCTATCTGTAGAAATGTTGCCTTCTGTATCGGCAATCTAGAATTCCTGGCAGACATGCTAGTTCTAAACCTTCAAGGATTGGATGTCATTCTCGGAATGGATTGGCTGGCCAAGCATAAGGGATTGATGGATTGTGAGAAGAAAACAATCACCCTGACAAATACCAGTGGAAAGCAAATTACATTCCATGCAGACAGAACTCCAATCTGCGACCACCTACAGAGATTGAACTGCATCGAAGAAGTGAAGCTTGAAGAGGTACCAATTGTCAACGAGTACCCGGAAGTCTTTCCAGAAGAACTTCCCGGATTGCCACCAAATAGGGATATAGAGTTCACTATTGAACTAAAACCCGGATCCGCGCCGTATGCTAGAAAGTTGTTTCGGATGACAGGCCATGAGCAAGAGGAATTGAAGAAGCAGATAGCTGAATTGGAAGAAAAAGGATTCATCAGATCCAGCTCATCACCATGGGGAGCCCCAGTGCTCTTTGTTAAGAAGAAAGATGGTAGTATGCGACTTTGCATAGACTACCGCAAGCTAAACGACATGACCATCAAGAACAAGTACCCCTTACCAAGGATAGATGACCTTTTTGACCAGCTCAGAGAAGCTAAAGTATTCTCAAGAATAGACCTGAGATCGGGATACCATCAGTTAAGGATCCGAGAGCAGGACATTCCTAAAACTGCTTTCGTAACCAGATATGGGTTGCATGAGTTCACAGTGATGCCCTTTGGATTAACTAATGCACCCGCGGTATTCATGAATCTAATGAATAAGATCCTCATGGAATTCCTGGATAAATACATCATTGTATTTGTGGATGATATCCTTGTCTACTCTAAGACGGAGGAGGAGCACGCACATCACCTGAGAATTGTGCTACAGAAACTGGCAGACCACCAGCTATATGCCAAGTTTAGCAAATGTGCTTTTTGGTTGAAGAAAATTTCTTTCTTGGGACACATCATCTCAGGAGAAGGAATATTTATGGACCCGTTGAAGATTCAAGCTGTTACCGATTGGAAACAACCTGAAACCGCAACAGAAGTTAGAAGTTTCTTGGGATTAGCGGGATATTATCGAAGATTCGTAGAAGGATTCTCGAAGATCACCAAACCGCTAACCCAGCTACTGAAGAAGAATGCCCCTTTTAATTGGACTGAGGAGTGCGAAAGAAGCTTTGAGGAACTGAAGAAAAGGTTGACAACTGCACCAATCCTGATACTGCCGGACGTCAAGAAGGATTTTCAAGTCTTCTGTGACGCCTCCAAACAAGGATTAGGATGTGTATTGATGCAAGAAAGGAAAGTGATAGCTTATGCTTCTAGACAGCTACGACCTCATGAGGAGAATTATCCAACACATGATCTGGAGTTAGCTGCTGTCGTACATGCACTGAAGATATGGAGACACTACCTACTAGGCAGTAAGTGCGAAATTTATACGGATCATAAGAGCCTGAAGTACATATTCACGCAACAGGAGTTGAATATGAGGCAGAGAAGATGGTTAGAACTGATCAAAGATTATGATCTAGAGATCCACTATCACCCAGGAAAAGCCAATGTAGTAGCTGATGCTTTGAGCAGGAAGTCTCGTTATAACCAGATAACACAGCTAGAAGTGCCGACACAACTGATCAAGGATTTCGAAAGGCTACAATTAGAATTAGTGGACCAAGGAACCATCGCTACGCTAAAGATGGAATGTGAGTTGAAGGATAAAATCCGACAAGCTCAAGCAATTGACCCAGATCTTCAAGAGATGAAGGAGGACATGAAGAGCAAAGATACAACCAACCTTCGAGAAGATGAACAGGGAATTCTATGGTACGATGACCGTATCTGCATTCCGAATGACCACGAGATCAAAGACTTAATCATGCAAGAGGCTCATCAGACCCCATATTCCATACACCCAGGCAGCACCAAAATGTACAAGGACTTGAAGAAAAATTTTTGGTGGAAAGGAATGAAGAGAGAGATTGCCAAGTTTGTCGCAACTTGCGACACATGCCAAAGAGTGAAAGCAGAACATCAAAAGCCTACGGGACCGCTACAACCTTTACAAATCCCAGAGTGGAAGTGGGACGAAATCGGAATGGATTTCATTGTGGGACTACCAAGGACGAAGAAAGGATTTGATTCTATATGGGTCATAGTTGATAGATTAACAAAAGTGGCACATTTTCTCCCAGTGAAGACCCTATATACAGCTAAGGACTTAGCAGAGCTGTATCTCAACAGAATAGTTGTCCTACACGGAGTGCCGAAGGCTATCGTTTCCGACAGAGGAGCCCAGTTCGTTTCAAGATTTTGGCAAGAGTTGCAGAAAGCCCTGGGCACAAAGTTAAAGTTCAGTACCGCCTACCACCCTCAAACTGGAGGTCAGACTGAAAGGGTAAACCAAATTTTGGAAGATATGTTGAGGGCTTGTGTTTTGGACTATGGAGACTCTTGGGAGTTATTTCTACCTTATGCAGAATTCACCTACAACAACAGTTTCCAAGCAAGCCTACAAATGGCACCATATGAAGCCCTATATGGAAGAAGATGCCGCACGCCACTGTATTGGACAGAAATTGGTCAAAAACAACATCTAGGACCCCAGTTAGTAGAAGAAGCCACAGCCCACGTCAGGATCATACAAGAAAAGCTGAAAACAGCTCAATCTAGACAGAAAAGCTATGCGGATAACCGTAGAAGAGAACTATCTTTTGAAGAGGGCGATTATGTGTATCTCAAGGTTATGCCATACAAAGGAGTTCGAAGATTCCAGATGAAGGGAAAGTTAAAACCTAGATATGTGGGACCATATCGAATTCTGGAAAAGCGAGGTGAAATGGCATACAAGTTGGAATTGCCACCAGAACTGAGCGGAATTCATGACGTGTTTCATGTATCTCAGCTGAAGAAATGCTTGAGAAAACCAACAGAACAGATATCTCCTACAGAGAATGAGATTCAACCAGACTTATCTTGTCAAGAATACCCTATTAGAGTTCTGGAAACCAGAGAGAAAGTGCTGAAGTCAAGAACCCTCCGATTCTGCAGAGTTCAGTGGAACAATCACTCAGAGGAGGAGTCAACTTGGGAAAAAGAAGAAGATCTCCGACGAGAATTTCCCTTCCTATTCTCTGACCTGCCCTAATCTCGAGGACGAGATTGTTTCTAAGGTGGGTAGATTTGTAACACCCCTGTTTTTGCCAAACCCTAAAATAGCCAAAATCCACATCCGGACCCCAAAACCTAATCTGCTTCAGCCATTCCCTTCTAAATGCTGTTCAGAACATTTTTCCCTTCGGGACCATCTCCAAAATCTCACCCTAAAGCTGAGTTTCAAGCCTCGCCATTTTAAAACCCTAATTACCCTATTTACCCTAAACTGTTTTCCCCAATTTTGTCGAAACCCTTCAGATCTTGCCCGATCTTACCAAACTTTGGCCAGATAAGTTCTACTAATCTTTTGCAACTTAGCTGCGAAATCAGATTTCAGATCGGACTCTTAGATCTCCAGATTTGCAAACAGGCCCAAGTCCTATTCAAACTTTCCTCACAGAACAGCCCCTGGAGCAAGTTGCAGAAATTGCAAATCGGCCCAAACATTATTTTCAGGTCCTTTCGACCAGCCCCTGGTCGTTGCCACGACCAGTGCTCGAGCCACCGTTGCCGCGCTGTGTTCTCGCCGTGCTTGCTCGCCGCCGGCCACCGTTTCTGTCACCTGTGCCCGTGAGTTGCTGTGCCACCCCGTGCGCACGTGCCAGCAGTGCATCGCCTCGCCCAGCGGTTAAACGGCCGCGCTCCCGAGCCTCGTTTTCGCGCGCGCTCCCGTTGCCGTGGCAATTGCATGTGTGTACGTGTCGTTGCCGGAGCTACACTGTCGCCTCCACATCTGCGCCGTCTCGGACGAAGTCCCAAGGCAACTGGCAAAGCTGCAGCACCGCCTGAAGCGCGATCACGTCGCCGTCGCCGTCGTTGCGCCTGCGCCCGACAAGGTTCTCCCCGGCGCAAGCAACCGTTGTCGCGTTTCCCTCGCAAACTCCGTCCCCGTGCCTATTTAAACCCCCTCGACGCTGTGAAGAAGCACAAGCTCAGGACTTAGCCAAAATTCCAGCTTCTCGCCGTTTTCGCTTTCTTCTCCGGCGAGCCAGTGAGAGAGCTCACGGTGCCAGCCCTTTCCACAGCCCCTCTCTTCAATCCAGGTTCACCAGTGAGTTCCCCTCGTTCCCCTCTCTGTGTCATAGCAACCAATTGCACTAGATCGATCCCCATCGCCGGTGATCGCCGGATTCCCGATTTGCCCTGTTCCCCCAATGCCACTCGATTCAGCCCAAATTAACCCTCAATCCTGTAGAAGAAGTTGATCAGTAAGCCTAGTAGAGCAAGCCTGTAGAACCAGAATCCCCAATTAAGCTCAAATCGAAGAAATCCCAAATTTGAACCTCGGCCGTTCGCCGGACTTCGGCGCCAAGCTTCTCCGGCCGATATCCAATGAAATTAACCTCCCCAGTAGCTTTGTTGTGCCCTAGAGACCATCGCCAAGCTTGGAATTGAGCTCTTTCGCCCTGTATCGAAAATACCCAAGCTCCAGTGTCGTCTTCTCCAGTGCCGGTCACCGGAATTTGTTCCCGGCCGATCCAGCCGACACCACCTTGTCCCTTAGCTTCGCCTCACCTCCCTGAGCAATATTGTCCACTAGCTCGACACCTGGATCTGCCTAGATTGTGAGTTATGCCTATGCCAAGATCACTGTCCAGTAACTCAGTTCATGTCCAGGTCACCGTAGTTCATCGCCGGATTTGGCCACCCTCCGGCCACTTTCAGCCCTTGTGCCTGTTGAGCATATTGTTCCTGTTAGTAATGCCTACCTCCCAGACAAAGTGGTGCATCAATTGGAGCCCTGGATCAAAAGTTAAGCCATGCCCTAGTTTCTGGCCATGTCCAGCACTATGTCAGTGCATGTCAGCCACTGGCATTAGCTTTGTTTGACCCCTTCTGGTTGAGCAATTGAAATGCCACCTTGTCCTTTAGATTCCTGGAGTTGAGATCTACAACTTTCTCTACTGTCACTTCTCCAGAAAATCATCCTAAGACTAGTTTCCAGTTATGTCAAAGCCATGAACTGAATGTCGACCCTTCGACGTTCAATCCTTTTTAGCCGTTTCTTCGACCAGAGCCCTTGTGACCTTGCCCTAACTTTTTCCCCTGCATGCATGACTTATTTACTTAATACTTCCTATAGAAACTATTTTCAGTATGCTTATGTGGTATGTGTTTGTGTGTTAATTGTTTGCCGCAGAGTCAGAAGCGGAAGGAACGGAAGAAGTCTTTGAAGAGCCGTCTGAGTTCTTAGACCCAACATTGCAAGGCAAGCCTCATTCCTTTGATCATGTCTCACCCAATATTTTCACATGAAGTATATTCACTGTTTCTTACTATGCATGTTTAGTTAAAATACAAGTTATGTTTGAATGACATGAGTAGATATTCCCTAATGAATCATGAAACCCCTCTTGTTATTGAACCTTCATATATATGCTTTTCTCACCCTAGGACTCATATATTGAATGTTCACAGTAAACTTGAAATGGTCAAATACATGAGAAGTTATAATGAAAACCGTTTTGACAAGAAAACCGATAAAAGGGATCAGTAGTGAGGATTGGATTGTATGGAGAGGGTGCGGTGCGCACCAGGGAATGTGAATGTTCCTCACTATTGATTCATAAGGACAAGAACCTTGTGCTGTGTCTCTATACGAATTGTAAACGTACCAACCACTTGCCTGGTATGGGACAGGCACAACTCAGTAGCTTTTTGGTATTAGCAGTTCCCTGCATGGTTTGACGATCTGGTTTCTCGCGTGGAAACTGGAAGGCCAAGGTTCGGCCATGAGTGATGTGAGTCAGAAAAATGATGAGAGAAAAAGGCGTAAAGGAAGGAAGGCGCCCTAGACCTGATTAAGCCGTGAGCGGCTGTAATCTTAAATGGTCATATGTCTCGCGTGGACATAGACCAAGGCTATGTGTCCTGAGGGAACATAGACCAGAGAGGCTAGGAAGTAAGGCAGTGGGTAAGACCCACAACGGTACTTGAGACTTAATTGTCTATTTACCGGGCAGGGATACTGTTAATACTGAACTGTAAAGCGTTGTGTGATCTCGGCCTTGTCACATGTGTATAAGTCACATGGAGCTGATCCGACTTGAAAGCCGAGTGAACCAGTGGATTTAAAAAGAGGTACACCTTTGCAAAGCGTAAAAGAAGTGTCAGACACTCTGTACTCCCAGGTTCAGGAGTCTTTTCGTAGTGGATGTTATCCATGGGTTATAGCACAAGTAATGTTTTGGAATGTTTTCATAATGCGGCTAATAAAGTAGTGACTCATGGGAGACCACTACATCTAATGTTTTAATGAAAACCTGTTTAATGTTTAAAGTAACATTTTAGTGACAAAGTACTGTTTCGTTAAACAAATGACTTGGAAATCTATATATATTTCTATCTATATGAACCATAAACCCCGGAATCATATATTTCACTCTCATGTACATACAATTACAATAATCCCCGGAATGAGTGTTGCTGAGCACCAAGTGCTCACCCTTGCAATTTACTTCCAACTGTAGAAGAGGGATTCGAGGATCCCGATTCCTTCAGTTATGAGTTCCCGGCAGAAGATGGAAGTGCCCCGGACGAGCCCACGTTCTAGAAGGATTGCGCACCAAGTCAAGTCAGATGTGGGAGGAGCCACTTCAACCCCGCTGCGGATGGAAATCAAGCTTTTCGTCGTTGCTTTGTGTTTTATGCTGTGTGTTCGGTACTTAGATACCGACTCTGGTTCTGATAAACTTGTTATTTTCTTAGCAACTCTACTTAGCGCCATTTTCGGTGCTTTGGGTATGTAATATTGGCCAAGCTGGCCCGCTACCTGTTTAATGTTATTATTATGCTTGTCTGGTTTGGAGCTCATGTGTCATCCTGCTGTGTGTAACCTACCTGGGCGGTTACCAAGGTGATCCTCAAATGGGGGTCTCACACCATTGTGTCGTGGAAGGCCGGTTTCGCAGATCCGGCTCCACCGAGGAAGAAGGCCCGCTCCTGGAAGGAAAAGGAAGCGGAGCTCTCCGATAAGATACGGGCTGAGGTACGGGCGGAGATACGGGCTGAGGTGCAATCTGAGGTGCAGTCTGAGGTCGCACAAATGAGGGAAGAGTTTGCACAGCTGAGAGAAGCATTGCTGGCCAAGAGTGCAGATGCGGATCCCCAGGACGACGGTACCCCGCGGGGTCGGATAAGCAGTTGCTCTTCGAAGGTCCTCGCGAATCCAATAGATCTACTTGAGGTATTGAAAGCCTTCATCTGTGCACTTAAGTTGATGCCACTCCCATTCTGTTAGAGTTGTTTCGCTAACCTGTTTTAATTGTTACAAATTTGCAGAAGCCGGAGAGCTGCATCCTACTGAGTCACCTAGGTGACGGGCAGGAAGTTGTTGTACACGGCTTCGTATATCCATCTGGGGAGGATGTCCGGATCCACTGCGTACCTCTGCGGTTGGGGTTCGCAAAGGTACAGGTGGACATGGCCACACCGGGCTACAACGATTCTCCATTGCCAGTCCCAACAGAGGAAATGCAGACACTTGGTGAGGCAGTGGGCTCCTATGTACAGTGGCCCAAGAAGCGTGTTCTAATACAACAGGTAAATCCTACACATTTTAGATTACATCCTACTCAGTACACTCAACTTGCAAAATCTAACATACGTGCTCATTAATTGAAGTGGCCTGCCGGCGTGCTACCAGGAGACTGCGCCCCCAGCTCGGGGCATGAGGCCGGATCTCATGCGAACCTGAACACAGCAAAGACGGCCTCGACCCCAGCCAGCGCATCCACGCCTTCACCTCGGAAGAAAGCCGCCATCACCTCGCCCTTGCCTTCAAAGGTACGCACTCAGTCCCTGGCAAAAGGCAAGGGCAAAGGCAAGGCCAAAGGGCGAAAGGGATAGCCAGAGAGGTTCAGGAACGGGTTCCCACTCGTGTCAGAGGCAGGTTTGCGCAAATTGGATCGATCAACCAGAGACCTCCACGAGTGGTACCTACACCGAGCTCAGCGCAATCTGAACTTCTTAGTTCCCTACAGGCCTGGGCAGTTCCACCGTGAGCCCGGGAGTATATCCGTGGCACACGAGGATCTGTTCGACCTCCACAACTGGCGGGAGCTCGATATGTCCATCATACGGACTAGAGTCCTGTGAGTTTGCTGATCCTATATATTACTGTTTTCTAACTCTGTTTGCTAACTCTGCATTGTTGTAGTTTATTTGAAATGTAGTAACTTTCTGTGCAATACTAATGTCGTCCTTTGCATGCAGGTGCATGTATAGGATAGCATCGGAGGCTACGTGTGACAAGATCGGTTTCCTCGACCCAGAGAAAATAAGCCTCACGATGCTAGAGCACGACGCCGCGCACGCTGAGCAGTAAATATCCAAGGTGCTGATGGCGCAGCAGGACAGGGAGTTCAGTCTGGTGCCGTACCACCAAAGGTTAGTGCATTTCGTACTAATTTAACTCAATCTTGTATGTTACACCTGAGAGATACTTTGAGCTAGCAGTCCTCTTTTGCGTACAATGTAGGGGCCACTGGATCCTCATCGTGATCTGTCTGTGGAAGAACGAGGTGTACTACCTCGATTCGATGCGCGACAGGTTACCGAATGAATATGTCGTCAAGGAGAATATGGAGGCGTAAGTAACATATATGTTTGATTTAAATTTTGACCTCACTAGCTAATGATAACACATTAACTGACAATACTAACTGAAATGCAGGGCTTTTGAGAAATATGTGTCCGCTGGAGGGAGGCATGCCGCACCGCAAGGCTCCCTACTAGCTTGGAAGGAATATGAGGTACTCATGAGACTTTTTGTTTATGCTTAATTAGTTTATGGAAACAATAGCTAACATGTCTTCACATATGCAATTATCTCAGTGCCATTAGCAGCCGCAATCGTGGGAATGTGGGTTTTATGTGCTGCGCTACATGTACGACCTAGTGCGGACAAACTTTGCCCAATTCCCCCAGGTAAGCATCAATAGCTAACTCAAATTTGAAAATTGGATGTCACGTTCAAAATTAGGAAGTTAGTTACTCAGTATTCACACATGCTTGCAGATCGCCATGTCCAAAGACCAATACAAAAATGCGAAGATTAGAGATCTCTGACAAATCTGGGCTCAATATGTTAAAAGGAAGTTGCGCCCAACCAACCACCATGACAACAATTTTCTCTTTTTCGTGTACTCTGTGCATAGACTGTTTATATATATATGAATAAATGTCCATATTGGATTGCAATTTGTATTTGTCCATATATATGTGAATAAATGTGAATAACTGTCTAATGTGTCAATGTGTTCAATGTATATGTGAATTTACCCTTCTTTGCATCTGTACTGTATTGTGTATCCAATCTATACTGTATTGCATCTGTATTGTATATGTGAATGTACTGTATTGTGAATGTAAAGAATGTACTGTATATGTGAATGTACTGCGTATTTCTATCACTAAATTCATTCACAACCGAGAGAATACTATCAATTTTTCTATCGGTAAACTCATACACAACCGAGAGAGTACTATCGTTTTTTCTATCGGTAAACTCATACACAACTGAGAGAGTACTAAGGTTTTTTCTGTCGGTACACTCTTAATTAACCGTTAGAAGAGTGTAACATTTCCTGCCAGTAAACTCATACACAACCGAGAGAGTACTATCGTTTTTTCTATCGGTAAACTCATTTTTAACCGAGAGAGTACTAAGGTTTCTTCTATCGATACACTCTTAATTTACCGTTAGAAGAGTGTCACTTTTCCTGCCGGTAAACTCATACACAACCGAGAGAGCACTATCATTTTTTCTATCGTACACTAGTAATTAGCCGTTAGAAGAGTGTGACTTTTCCTGCCGGTTAACTCATTCACAACCGAGAGAGTACTATCATTTTTCTATCGGTAAACTCTTTCATAACCGTAGACTAGAACGGGTTTTCTACCGGTTGTCGCCTAAAATGACGTTAGAATAGTGCTGTTCTTCTATCGGTTATTTACCGATAGAAAATAACTTGTCTTGTTCTATCGTGTCTATCTCTAACGGTACAAAAATCAATAGTACAAGGGTGTTTTTTACCGATAGAAGAAAGCTTTTCTGTACTAGCGACGAATCGTCAACGCAAGTCATAAATATGTGCATGTTATGATTCGACCAATTGGTCAGGGTGATAGCAGCATTGTCGTTGGCTTGCAGAGAGGAATCTGGTCGATTGTTGGGACTGTTGGAGAAATACAGTGATTTGTTTGAAAGTATCCAAGGTCGTCCACTAAAATGTCCAGTCCAGCACGATATTCAAGTCGTGTCAGATGCAACACTTCTCAATCTGAGTATGTATCACAACTCAGTACTAGAGAACGAAGAGATCAAAAGACAACTTGGTGAATTGCTGAATGATGGTGTCATTCAACCAAGTAATTCACCATGTAGATCTCTTGTGGTGTTGGTACCAAAGAAAGATGGGACATGTTGATGTGTATCAATTATCAATCACTGAACCAGATCACCATCAAGAACTGGTACCCTCTTCCTGGTATCAATGACCTGTTAGACCAATTGAAGCATGCTGCTGTCTTCTCGAAATTGGATCTAAAATCAGGGTATCATCAAGTCAAAACATGACAGGGTGTGTTCGAATGGCTGGTCGTGCCGTTTGGGCTCTACAACACCCTGGCCACTTTCATGCGTCTCATGAATGACGTATTGCAATAGTTCATCGATGACTTTGTGATTGTTTACCTCGACAACATATTGGTCTATAGTCGTTCGTGGGATGAGCACCTAGTTCATGTGGAAAAGGTGTTCGAGCAGCTGCGACAACATCAACTTAGCCTCAACTGTAAAAAGTTTGAGTTCGGCCAATAAACTCTACTTTACCTGGGATTTGTGGTCGGCATGGGTACATTGCAAATCGACCCTGCAAGGTAAAGATGATCCATCAGTAGCCTAGACCGCGTATAGTTACGGAAGTGTGTAGCTTTATGGGAGCATGCCAGTACCTTCGGAAGTTCATACAACACTTCTCGATAGTGGCTTCTCCGTTGCATGCACTAACCAGGATCGATCAGAAGTTCAAGTGGAGTGGAAAGCACAAGGATACCTTCCTTTTGCTAAAGAAGAAGATCAGTGAAGCACCTATTTTGACTTTACCAAAGCCACAAAAGTCATTCAAGCTAGAAACCGATGCCTGAGATTATGCAATGGGCGCTGTGGTCATGCAAGAAAGTCGACCAGTAGCATATCACTCTAGTTATTCCAGAGAGCTTAGAAGAACTATCCGACCTATGAAAAGGAGTTATGTGCACTACATTAGACCATAAAACATTGGCGGTGTTATCTTTTGGGTAAAGAGACCGTGGTACACACCGACCATCAACCTTTGCAATATTTGCAAACACAATCTACACTACAACAAGCTCGACATATGAAGTGGATGTCGTATCTGCAGTAGTTCAATTTGGTAATTAAGTACAAGAAGGGCGTACACAATAAATTGGTTGACATATATTGTCACAACCACTAGTTACAACCCTCTGCTTATCAGCGTTCATGTAGATCAAGCCTTCATGTCACGAGGATTATGCCACGATGTATGGTGAAGATCCTAATTTTTGATCAACACTGGCTGAGCTCCAAACAGGGAAACCCACAGAGTTTATTCGTCAAGAAGGACTCTTATACAAAGGCAATTTGCTTTGTATACCTTGTGGAGCACCCCGAGTACAATGGTTACGAGAGGCACATACATCGAAGGTTGCTGGACACTTTGGGTTAACGAAGACTTTGCAAAATCTTCAGCGACATGTGTTCTGGCCGTGGATGTAGCAGGATGTGGCTAATTTTGTTCGAGGCTTCTCTGCAACATCTCAAAACCGGCAAACTGAAAATTGGGTTTGTACACTCCTTTGCCAGTTTCGTCATGACCATGCGAAAGTATCTCCATGGATTTCTTGGGAGGATTGCCTAAGACCTAACGTGGCAACGATTATCTCTTTGTGGTCATTGATCAGTTCTCCAAGATGATAGTTCTCATACCTTGTAAGAAGACTATTAAGGGAGAAGAAGTGACTTGGGTATTCTTTCAGCACGTTTGGACATATTTCGGACTACCAAATTCTATTGTGTCTGATCGTGATACCCAGTTCCTTGGCCACTATTGGTGAACTCTTTAGACGTTGATGGATACGAAACTGAAGAGGAGTACTGTGTTTCATCCTCAAACTGATGGTCAAACCAAGGTGGTAAATCGAACAGTCGTTCATCTCTTGAGGGGTTATAACTCCAAGTATCCGAAGAATTGGGATGAAAGTATACTGTACCTACAGTTTGCTTTTAATCGAGCAATGCATGGTTCGACTAGAAAGTCTCCTTTTGAGGTATGTTTGAGATTTCTACCACAGAGTCCATTCCATATGGGGGTTGTGATCCCTACTATCGATGATTTGGACTCGAGGTCCTTAGTTGATCTTATGCAAATTTGTGAGTTGCGGGACCTTTCAGGGTGCTCCTCCGGGAAGGTAGGATGAGTCAAGTCTATAGGGGCACAAAGGATTTTATATAGGTTCGGGCCCTTGATGGTGGGAGTAACAGCTCTAAGTCCTATTGTGATTTCACTATATCAAATAAGATGTTTTACAAGAGGGAACAAGAGATGATCACAGGTGATGATCTCTTCAGTGTTAGTGTCTACTAACTATATCTAAGTCTTCAGGTTTGTTGGACGCCTAGTAGTGCTTGTATGCTTGACTGAATCACTAACTGTCCTTAGAACGTGCATTGACTACATTTTTATACTGGACAAAAGGGCGCCAATGCGAAACGGCCTTGGACAGTTGTTAGGATGCAGTTTTGTTAACCTCACTTAACTTTCACGCAAGCTTAACACGTGCAATCAAGGGATAACCACACATGTTAACCTCATGACAGTTGTCTTCATACACGGAAATATCTTTGTGATTCTCGGGATATGCCTGTTCAACGAGTTAGGCCTTCCCGTGTTATTCTGGTCGCAGATAATCAACGACCCTCTGACTGCGCACTGTCACTACTACAGAAGTGCATTCCACTAACCCATATTTTCTAACGGTTATAAGCAATCTGAGAAAAATCCGATAGAATAGGACGACAGCGGCGGAAAAGTGGTAATTTACTATCGGTTACACACTAGTCCAACGTCAGTAAAATGCAAATACTTTTTACTATTGGTCATTACTGTACAAATCGATATAATATATTAAATAGTACTATCGGTTTTCCACTTTTAACTGATAGAAAAATTGCGCACTTTATACTATCGGTTATTGTTGTACCAACCGATATAATATATTAAAACAGTACTATCGGTTTTTCGTTCATAACAGATAGTAAAATTACTCACTTTATACTATCGGTTCGTACTGTACCAACCGATATAATATATTACATAGTACTATCGGTTTTTCTCGCGTAACTGATAGTGAAATTACTGACTTTTTACTATCGGTTATTACTATACTAATCGATACAATATATGAAATAGTACTATCGGTTATATAAAACAAACCGATAGTAAAATGACTTCATATACACTAATGGTTATGACAGTGGGGACCTTATTTTACTATCGGTTTGTGTTTTTGAACCGATAGTAAAATTGGACAACTTAATTAGGTCAACCCCTGCTCTGCGCTCTACATGTTGGAATCATTTCAGCCGCGCACGACTCCAAGCTAGAGTGATCTGGAGAAGCTAGCTGAGAGGTTGATCATATTTCCATCCCCCTCAGTATTGTCATCTTCTCATCACCTCTCTCTCTCTCTCTCGATCACTCTTTCACATGCACTCTCCCTCTCTCTCTCTACTTGCAATTCAGTAAACTAGAAACATGTATCTCCAAACTAGCTAGAAGGCTAGGTTGGCTAGCTAGCTATAGCTTGCTGAATTTAAGCAGCTAGCTAGCTGGCTCTTCCAATTAATGCATGCATCAAGTTAATTAGGGTTTCATTTATAAAAATCCATTTAATGTAATTAAGCAGCTCATGTACACACATATGGCCTAGCTAATTATGTTTCATGCATATATGCATGCCCTGAGTCATTAATTATTTATTTGAATTTGTCAATTTTGTGAAATAATTGTAGATGGACCGAGAATATTGGATGTATGGAATAAAACGTACTACTGTTGAGTATTTGAAGGGTGTGAATGGGTTTATTAAATTTGCTGAGCAAGAAAAGGCGAAGAAGGGAGAGAAAGATATGCATTGTCCTTGTATAGATTGTATGAACTTAAAAAGGTCCGGCAACTCTGATCAGATTAGGAGTCATTTGATTCGTTGTGGTTTTAACGCACGCTATACCCGTTGGATATGGCATGGTGAAGATCTTGAGGAAATGAGCACCGCTACCACTCAGCAGCACCCGGAAGTGGATTGCAGTAATGATGATCATGATCAGAACATTGGTAATGTTCATTCGGAAGTCCATGTAGATGACGACAATTTAGATGAAATGTTACGTGATGTAGAAGAAGACTACAGCGAAAACGATTTAGCTAAATTTGAGAAATTAATTGTTGATTCTGAGAAGCCTTTGTTCCCCGGATGTGCAAAATTTACAAAGTTGTCTTCTGTGTTGAGATTATATAACTTGAAGGCAAGCAACGGTTGGAGCAATAAGAGTTTCACGGCGCTATTGGATCTGTTAGCGGACATGCTTCCAGAGGGAAATGAGTTGCCAAGATTGGTTTACCAGGCCAAAAAACTATTGTGTCTGTTGGGAATGGAAATCGAAAGAATACATGCATGCCCAAATGATTGTGTTCTGTACCGTAATGAGTACAAGGATTTGCATGTTTGTCCAAGATGCGGTGCATCGCGGTACAAGCATGGGGACAGAATTTATCAC
This sequence comes from Pharus latifolius, assembly GCA_019359835.1. NCBI lineage: Eukaryota > Viridiplantae > Streptophyta > Magnoliopsida > Poales > Poaceae > Pharus > Pharus latifolius. Next base: position 69,018,488 of record CM033324.1, read on the forward strand.
AATGGATGTGATAAGGTAAAGAAAGGGCCTCCGGCCAAAACTGTGTGGTATTTGCCTGTGATTCCCAGATTGAAACGGCTGTTTGCAAATCCGAAAGATGCGAAGTACTTGCATTGGCATGTTGAAGGTCGGAAACAAGACGGAAAACTAAGACATCCAGCTGATTCCATTCAATGGAGAAACATTAACAGAACATTCGGTGAGTTTGGCGGCGAAGTGAGGAATATAAGGTTTGGGCTGAGTACGGATGGTATGAATCCACACGGAAATATGAGCAGTCGACATAGCACTTGGCCGGTTCTTTTATGCATCTACAATCTTCCTCCTTGGTTATGTATGAAGCGCAAGTACATCATGATGTCGTTACTAATTTCAGGACCCGGACAACCCGGGAATGATATTGACGTGTTTCTATCACCGTTAGTCGAGGACTTACATAAATTGTGGAGCGAAGGGGTGCGGGTGTGGGATGCACATAAGCGAGAGAATTTCATGTTGCGGGCCATGATATTTTGCACCATAAATGATTTCCCGGCCTATGGAAATTTATCGGGGTATAGTACGAAAGAAGGCAAGGCTTGTCCTATTTGCCTAGATGAAACTGAAAGCATGTGGTTATCGAACTGCAGAAAAACAGTGTACATGGGTCACCGCAGATTCCTTCCGATGCGTCACGCCTACCGTAAGAAGAGGAAGTCATTCAATGGGAAGTCTGAGAAAGGATCAGCCCCAGTGTTTGTGACTGGTAAGGAGCTTTATTTGCGCGTGAAGGACATGAAAGTTGAGTTCGATAAATGTTCTAAACCTCCAGGAAAAAATGTTTGGAAGAAGAGGTCGATTCTTTGGGATCTGCCATATTGGGAGCACTTACAAGTTCGACATTGCATTGATGTCATGCACGTAGAGAAAAATGTTTGTGACAGTTTGACTGGTTTGTTGTTGAACATTCCAGGAAAGACGAAAGATGGCATCAACGTTCGCCGTGACATGCTCGACATGGGCATAAGGACTGAGCTTGCACCGTTGGAGAAGGGAAAGCGGACATACCTCCCCCCGGCTGCTATACTTTGTCAAAAAGAGAAAAAACAGAACTCTATCAGTGCCTACATGGTGTCAAAGTTCCATGCGGGTATTCTGCGAACTTGAAAAAACTTGTGTCCATGAAAGACTTGAAATTGGTTGGTATGAAGTCCCATGATTGTCATGTACTGATGTCACAAATGCTTCCCATTGCTATCAGAGGCATTCTCCCAGTCAAAGTCAGAGAGACAATTACAAAGCTATGTTATTTCTTCAACACAATATCTGGCAAGGTACGTAAGCGTGTACTCCTAGCAAGTTAATTAGCTCCATTCGTGGAACTTGTCAGATTTTTTGGATCTGAATATTTGCTGCAACTGTGTCCTTGCAGGTAATTGATATGGATGGACTGGACGATTTGCAACGCGATGTGACTACCACTCTTTGTCAACTGGAGATGTATTTCCCTCCATCCTTTTTTGATGTTATGGTCCATCTAATTGTTCACCTTGTCAGAGAAATTAAGTTTTGTGGACCCGTGTTCCTGCGCTACATGTATCCATTTGAGAGATTTATGGATATCTTGAAGGGATATGTAAGGAATCGACATCGGCCTGAGGGCAGTATCACTGAAGGTTATGCCGCCGAGGAGGTGATCGAATTTTGCACCAACTATATGGCCGGGGTTGACCCAATTGGCGTTCCTACGTCCCGGCATGAGGGCAGGCTTCAGGGCATTGGAACGATTGGATTTAAAGCAGTCGTCCCCTCTAGTGATCTGTATGCAAAAGCCCATTTTTGGGTCTTACAGCACATGACGGGGGTGGAGCATACATACACGAGCACAAGGAAATGTTACGGAAACAGAATCCCTCGAAGCCAGAGATTTGGGTCACCAGAGAATATAATAGGAAGTTTGCTGGGTGGATCAAAAATAGAGTCCTGCAAGCTTCTGAGGGCGACGTAGATGAAGATGTTACATGGTTGGGACTTGGCAGGGGTATGACATCAACGGCTATTCATTTTACACAAGAACTCAGGACGAGAAGAGTACTATGCAATGTAGTGGAGTGACACTACTTGCTATTTCGGAGGATGCCAGGGCAGTAAGGGCACTCGACTCATATTACGGTGTTATTGAGGAAATATGGGAGCTCGATTATGTATTACTTAAGATTCCTCTGTTTCGATGCCAATGGGTCGAAATCCCTCGAGGTGTTAAAGTCGACAATTATGGGTTTACTCTCGTCGATCTCAGTAGAGTCGCATACAAAGATGATCCATTTTTACTTGCTGAGCAAGCCACACAGGTGTTCTACATCGTTGACCCGGCCAACCCAAAGTTGCACGTTGTCCTTCATAGTAAGAGACGTATTGTTGGGGTCGAAGACGTTGTGGATGAAGAAGAGTACGATCAGTTCGACGAACTACCTCCATTTTTAGATGGAATCCTTCAATCTGTCCCTCCCGAAGATATTGACGAAACAAGTTACCTGCGAGACGACCACGAAGAAGGATTATGGGTGGACAACCATTCTTGACTAATTTGCAATATGTAAGTGACGTATATTACTTGGATCTTTAATCGAAGAATTCTTCAAATCATTTTTCAAAAATTCTTTGGGAAAACATACGTGATGCATTGAGAATCATTTATGTAAATTTTCATTTCAATTGGAGTATATACTTGATTTGAGCAATAATTGATTCTTTTCACAAATCAATATGAAAACTCCAAATTTTCATTCCATGATTGGTCTTTACTGTTAATTTATTTCAAAATTATTGGAAGTCATTTGCATGGGGTTTCAGGTGTCTTTACAAATGCAAAATGATGTACTGAGACCCATCTGTAATTGTTCTCAGGAAATACCTTTAGATCAATTTAACAGTATTCTACTATCGGTTTCAACTTCCAAACCGATATAAAATTAACATATACTATCGGTTTATTTTCATAAAACCGATAGTAAAATACAATGCAAAATGATGTACTGAGATCATCTGTAATTCTTCTAAGGAAAATCCTTTAGGGTCAATAACATTATATTTTACTATCGGTTTTAACTGTGAAACCGATATGAAATTACACTATACTATCGGTTTATAGTTCATAACCGATAGTGATTTATACTATCGGTTTATAGTTCATAAAACTGATAGTGAACAGTGCCAACACTGAAAACCCTAACTTACATGTTTTTACTATCGGTTTATTGTTTATAACCGATAGTGATTTATACTGTGTTATGAGCCCCTGTTCTTAGTTTACTATCGGTTTGGTGTAATAAAACCGATAGTGAAAAGTGCCCATACGGAAAACCCTAACTTACATGTTTGTACTATCGGTTTGGTGGTTATGAACCGATAGTAAATATTCATACATTAGGTTATAACCTTGCACCATTTTCCCTCCAGTGCAACTGATCACATTCCAATTTCCAAATACTCACGCGGAAAACCCTAGATTCCCCGACGATCGCTTCTTCGCTCCTCTGCTCCAACATTGCCGATCAGAATCTGGTTCTCCACCGCCTCCGGCACTGCATTGCGCCACCGCCTCCGGCCACTCCACGATCGACTGTAAGTGTTCTTGACCAAATCGCTCGCGTGTATTGCTTAAGTTTGTACGCAATGGTTCATATCCTGTTCAATGGATTACAAATATAAACCTAGAGTAAAATTCATGAACTACAAACTTGATAGCTATGAGAATGACAGAATTGATGAAACCACTAGCAATTTGTCGTACAGTGTAGTCCACTATCGATTTCTTATTTAGAACCGATAGTAAATACCTTAAACTGAATTTTCTGTTAATTATTTCCCATTTTCTAATTTTCATCTGAAATTTTGGTTCATTTACATTTTAACATACTTTATATTCCTGCTGAGAGACTAGCATAGTTTGCACTACTAATCTTATAGATTTTACTGAATACAAACTTGATTACTATCAGTTTGACTTGGAAAACCGATAGGAAATAGAGTATATCATAGTTTGCACTGCTAATTTGAATTTTCTGTGATTTACTTCCCATTTTCTAATGTTCATCTGAAATTTAGGCTCATTTAAATTTTAACAGACTTTATTTTTCTGCAGAGAGATTAGCATAGTTTGCACTGCTAATCTTTTAAATTTTCCTGAATACAAACCTTAGTACTATCGGTTTTCCTTTCAAAACCGATAGGAAATAGAGTATGTCTTAGTTTGCACTGCTAATCTGAATTTTCTGTTAATTACTTCCCATTTTCTAATGTTCATCTGAAATTTTGGTTCATTTAAATTTCAACAGACTTTATGTTCATGCAGAGAGACTAGCGTAGGGCACAACAATTTTAGTTATGAACTTTTTCATGTACCTTTGTTCATATCAATTGATGGTTTGTTCATGGAATTTTAGGTAAAGCCATGTCGGCATCTTCCTCGGTTGATAGTAGTGATTCGGCGAGGGCGAACGTAGATGGCGCTGCCTCATCCCAGCGCAAGAGGAAGGAGCGAAGCCCGATGATGTTGGGTCATTTGGCCAAACGTGCGGATCTTTCATGTGAGTTCAACCAGTTCGGGAGACCGATAGGGAAGAACGCCGGCCACTATGCTGCCTATGTTGGCTTGTTGGCGAAGGAAAGGGTGAAGATCACCGTCCAGAGCTGGAAGGACATCAAGGCCGACGAGAGGGATAGGCTGTGGGCGGAAGTGAAGGTAAAATTAATCAAAATCACTGAACTCTTGAGTAATTAATCACATTCCCTTGGTTTATCCCAGAGATTAGGTAAGTCCTACTTATATGCACCATTTGAAACAGGCCAAGTGGAACATCCCCGACGATGGTCCCAAGATAGCTTGCTTGAAGGACATGAACAACACGTGGAAAACTTTCAAGAGCGTCCTCATCAGTACCTTCCTCGCTAAAGGCGAATCTCCATGCGAGAAGTACCCCTTGATAACGGAGGAGGTATGGGAGCAATTCGCCCAACAGAAGGGAACTCCTGAGTTCAAGGTATGTATGGTTCCTTTGCTTGGCTACACCATTGTATGCAGTAAGCAGCGGTGCATTAATTTTCTTGTTTCTGGTACGAAGGCCCTCAGCGAGAAGAACAAGGCAATCCAGAGGAGGAACGACCACCCACACTGGCTCGGCTCTCCCGGCTATGCGGGGAAGGAGGAGCAGTGGAAGAAGGGTGAAGACGAGGCGTCGAATTTCATCGACTCCCCTGACCTACCACTCTCCGAGATCCACGATCAGCGATGCAAGCACTGGTGGCTGGCCAGAGGGACCGTGTCGGCCACGGGGACTGTGGCGTTCCCAAACCCCAGGGACGTCGAGGTCATGCAGCGACTCGTAAGTTGGCTAACTATGATCACTAGTGTGCGCACAAATTTGTATATATTTCTTCCTCACAATGGAGAGCTTTCAATGTAACAGATCTCTTCCTCGAAGGAGGCGACCGAGGGATTGTTCAGTCCCCATAGGGAGAACGACATCCTTACCCAAGCTCTAGGGAACAAGGAGCATCCAGGGCAGACGCGAACCGTGGGGGCTGTGGTGCCATGGAAGGAAGGCTTCTCGGAGCCCGGGCAAAAGGCGAAGAAGACTGGCAGCTGGAAGGAAAGGGAAGTGGAGCTATCTCAGAAGATACGGGCAGATGTGACTGCACAATTCGCGGACATGTTCGCTCAAATGAACGAGAAGTATGAACGCCTCAGCCGAGTTGTGTAGTCCAAGGGTTTAGATCCAGCTGCCGAGGTCGACGCTACCAGGCCGAGTAGTGTCGGCTCGAAGGTTCACGTGGATCCGATGGACCTGATCGAGGTATTGCAACTCTTGAGCTATATATGCAGTTCGGCTGATGCCACTCCCGTTACGTCAGAATTGTTTCGCTAACCTGTTATAATTGTTGCAAATTGCAGAAGCCGGAGAGCTGTAGCCTATTGATCAACATAGGCGACAAACCTGTTGCGGTTGCAAACGGGGTCGTATACCAGTCTTGGGAGGATATCCGGATCCACTGCGTACCTCTGGAGCCTGGATTCGCAAAGGTACAGGTGGACATGGCCCTCCTGGGCTACAGCTCTTTTCCGTTGCCCGTCCCAATGGATGAAATGCGGACAATTGGCGAGGCATTGGGCTCGTACATACAGTGGCCCAAGAAGAGTGTTAGACTACAGGAGGTAAACCCTAGCCATTCTAGCTTACAACTCAGTTAATATAATCAATTTGCAAAATCTAACTTATGCGTTTGTACTTAAAGTGGACGATGGGTACTAACTCACTTCCTGAGGACACCACCCCCTCCACAACGCATGAGCGAACTCCTTCGGCCCCCATGCCTCCTCCGACGGCCTCAAACCCTTCGCCATCAAATGAGGCCGGCGGCACCACACCCCAATCTTCGAAGGTATACACTCGCTCCCCACCCAAAGGCAAGGGCAAGGCCAAAGGCAAGGGCAAACAAAGCCAGCCGGGTACGTTCAAGAACGGATCCCCACTCGTGTCGGAGTACCTTCTGCGCAATATGGATCAAATAACCAGAAGTCTCCACGAGTGGTACCTGACCCGGTCTAGGTGCCACATCAACTTCTTGGTTCACTTCAGGCCAGCCCATTTTCACCGTAAGCCCGGGAGCATATCGGTGGCCCACGAGGATTTGTTCGACCTCCTCAACTGGCAGGAGCTTGATATGTCCCTCATACGGACTGGAGTCCTGTGAGTTTGCTGTTGTCTGAAGTTATCAGAGTTCGTTTCATAAATCTAATCACTTTGTATGCACTACTTACTAAAGTCTACTTTGCATCCAGGTGCATGTATGGGCTGGCGTCGATGAGGGTATGTGACAAGGTGGGTTTCCTCGACCCAGAGAAAATAAGCCTCACGATGCTAGAGCACGACCAAGCACATGCGGAGGAATACATATCAAGGGCACTACTAGCGCAGCAGGACCGAGAGTTCATCCTTGCGCCGTACCACCAAAGGTTAGTGCATTTCCTACTAATTTAACTCATTCTTGTATGTTACGCCTAACATATGTATGAAACGGTTCGCTTATATATGCAATGTAGGGGCCACTGGGTCCTCGCCGTCATTTTCCCATGGATGAATGAGGTCTATTACCTCGATTCGATGAGCGACAAGGTGGCGCATGTTTTCACCCTCACATGGCATATAGACGTGTAAGTAACATAGTTGTTTTAAATTTTTCTCTGACTAGCTAATTAATGATAACATATTAACCGGCAATGCTAAATTAAATACAGGGCTTTTAAAAATTATGCTAGTGCTGGAGGGAGGCATGACGCGTCGAAGGGCACAACAATTTCTTGGAAAGAATATGAGGTAATTAATACGGATGGAAGTACTCATGATGAGTCTTTTAATTTAAGCTTAATTAGTTCTTTCGAGTTAATGTGGGTTTATGTCTTTGCATATGCAATTTTTCCAGTGCCATCAGCAGCCACAATCGTGGGAATGTGGCTTCTATGTCATGAGATTCATGTATGACCTGATCAGGAGAAACTTTGCCCAATTCCCTAAGGTAACCATTTTTCCTGACTCAAAGTCGAACTTTAATTGGATGTGACGTACGATCCTAACTTCATATATGCAGAGCGCCATGTTGAAAGAGCAATATGAGTTGCCTCAATTGAAGGAGCTGCGAACAATTTGGGCTCAATATGTCATGGAAGAAGTGGCTATCAACGATCGATAGTAACTGACTTGTGTTGATTGCTGTATTTGTGAATATATATTGAATGTGTTGATTGCTGTATTTGTGAATAAACTCAATATGTGAATAGATTCATTGATGTATTTGTGAATAAACTCGATCAATATGTGCATAAATTCAATCTGTCCAATGCATGTGTATATTACTGTATTAGTGTATTTGTGAACAAATTCAATATGTGAATATTGGTGAATATTTGTAAATATTGGTGTATTTGTGAATGATCCAATGTATCTCTGTATTGCTGTATGTATATGTGCATGATTCCAGTACTAACTGTGCCACTACATAACCGATAGGAAAAACTAATATTACTATCGGTTATATACTACAACCGATAGAACAAATATTACAGTACTATCGGTTCATATGCTGAAACCGATAGAATAAAGTTTCCAGTACTAAACGTGTCTACAAAATACTATCGGTTATATAATATAACCGATCGAATAAACACTTCAGTACTATCGGTTCATATATAACAACCGATAGAATAAAGTTTCCAGTACTAACTGTATCTACACAATACTATCGGTTTATATATAACAACCAATAGAATAAAGTTTCCAGTACTAACTGTGTCCACACAATACTATTGGTTTTTATAAGAGCCGATAGAAAAAAATATTTATATTACTATCGGTTTAGATCCTAGCCGATAGAAAAAACCTACATAATACTATCGGTTTATATACGAGCCGATAAAAAAAACGTATACAATACTATCGGTTTAAATCCGAGCCGATAGAAGAAATAGTCGATAGCGATTAGTGAACGTTGGGAATGTAGATGTTTTACTAACGGTTTTTGAACCGATAGAAGTGTGCTGCCCCTCTACTATTGTGCCGACCACTATCGGTAAGAGAACCGATAGTAGAGTGGATTTTTAACCGATAGTAAAAAGCATTTCTGTAGTAGTGTGTCTACAGTCTCCTGACCACGCACTGTCTGCGGCCTTATGATCGCGCAAGGGCTGCGATCATGAATTATCTCTGTGTCCGCACCCTTTAGGTCATCTGAGACCATAGCGACGGACTTATAGACACACGTCTAATCTGATTTTGTCTTATACCAAACATATATTACTTTGAACTAGCTCGGGTGATAATCCTCGTCAGCTAGCCCCCAAATTTGAAGAAAATGAAAGGGCATATTTACTTCAAATTTTTATCCTGCATCGAATTATGAACCCGACGTTTTAACTTTGGCTGATACTGTTCCGCCGTGTGACAGTTCATATCCTGAGAAAAACCCTGAGCTTTTTATGGCTGGTAATGATGACTTAGGCGACTCATCGTGATGGCAACCGTAAATGCGGTTTAAGAACTCGAGATGAGTATGGAAACGAACCAACGCCTTCTGACTCTATAAAGTGAATAGCCCTTCAATTATTTGAATTCACAAGTTTCCCACCACGACTAAGTCTTCCAGTGTTACTTCTCCTCTCCAGCTACTCCCTATAAACTTCAGTTCTTGTTCCGATGGCAGATCAAGATCCCAAGAACATTATAGAGATTGAGAGTGATGGAGAAGAAGTAGAAGTGGCGTTAGAAATTGATCAAGACTCTCAGGAAGTAAGTCTTTTTCTAAAAGCCTTGGTTCAACTTTTTTCCTGCATTCTGGTCAGTTCCAAAGTAATGCTTTTTGAAACTTACAGGTGTGCGAAGAACAAATTCCTCCAAAGAAGAGATCGAAGAATAACGAAGGATCCTCCAGTGGAACTGCATCAAAATTGGTAAAAGGAGCCGAGACCTGGGCTGTCACATTACCCTATTCTTCAGCCCCAGTAGCTCCTCCAGTCGCATCATCTCCACCTTTGGAGATCCATAACAATCCTTCCCACCTTTGTTCTTCCGATCAGCTTTCTCCATCGCGACCAAGCAATCCCCAGCTTTTGTTCGGTTATCAATTTTCTGGGGGAAGTGCTTCATCCTCCCATCCAATCTTACTGTGAGGATTGGTAATTATTTTCATTCTCTCTACTGGTCATTTTATCTTGTAAAACTAACGCATATATGTGCAGGAGACGAAAATCTCTGGAGCCTCCAGCGATCAGCCTGCTGAAGTCCAGTCTCTTTTTGGTGAGAGTGTTTCCCTCGAGCGAACTCTCCAAAAAGAAAAAGAGGCCTTGGAGAAGAAGACCAATGAGATGTCTTCGACCATTTTGCATTTGGTAGAATGATATGACAACTCTCACGAAGAGGCACGCCAATTCTGCTTGGAGAGGGATTATGCTCGGCAACAGCGAGAACTCTCCGATACAATAAGGAATAATAGTGCTTCTTTGATTCGGGATGATGTAGATAGGCTTAGAGCCATAGCCAGTTCTCTAGGGGCAGCCAGTGTTGATCCCATTGATGTTAATATGTCCCTGGGAGAACTTTGTAAAAGGCTATCAGACTAGGTTGACGCTTTGGTCGCGTGTGTCCCTTTTGTATGTAAAGATTGACAGAAATAAAGAATTTCTTTTCCTTACATACTTGATCTCTTAAAAGGATTATGTAGAACTTATAATCCGAATTAAGGTTCTTTACATTTTGTGATAAATAGTGACACAAGAATGCTTCCGTGACCAAAAATACACAAGTAAACTTCTGTCCAAAACTGGCTCAATTCTTGGGTCTTAGAATAGCATTGAGACCGTAGACTGTGATCAGAACTAGAGTAACGATCACAAAATAGTTTTTTGATCTTAGAATAGTATTGAGACTGTAGACTGTGATCAGAACTAGAGTAACGATCACAAAACAGTTTTTTGGTCTCAGAATAGCATTGAGACCGTAGACTGTGATCAGAACTAGAGTAATGATTACAAAACAGTTTTTTGGTCTCAGAATAGCATTGAGACCGTAGACTGTGATCAAAACGATCACAGAACAGTATCTTGACCATACAGCGATCACAGCTGTTATGATCACACATATCCGTTGTGATCACAGGATTACATTACGATCAGTATAGAGGTCATAAACTTATTCCAAAGCCATAAGGAATTACTCCCTTAATAAAGATTTAGGAATTTCCAATATTTTTATCTATACCATAGCCCCCGAATGCGAAATAAAATGATAAAAACACATTTCATTTTGGATTCATTACTAGGTATGGATAACGGGTTCCAAGAGAAAAGACGCCCATTATGAAAAATTAATAAAATACTCGGCGAAGGGTTGTCTCGGACATATAAAAGGAAGAGGTAGCTCACTGGAGAAGCCAAAAACCCTTCGTCGCCTTTAGACCCTCCTGCCGCACAAAAACCCTCTTTTGCATTCCTCGTCTTCGTCGTCTCCAAAGTCACCACTTTTCTTCTCAATTCTTCATAAGAATGGCGTCCTAGAGCCGATCCGTCCACCATACAAAAGAGAGCCTAGTGGCACTAGAGAAAGAAGAGATTCTCCCCCACGGCTGCTGGTCAATTGGCGGCCAGCGGAAAAAGATCAAGAAACCCCAATCGTCCAAGAGGACAAATTGGTGATCTTCGAGGAATATTTGCACTGCGGGTTCTGATTCCCAGAAAGCGAATTTCTGAGGGGAATCTTGGACCATTACGGGTTGGAGTTAGTAAATCTCCACCCAAATGCAGTCCTTATCCTGGCGATTTTCCAACATCTCTGTGAAGCCTTTGTCGGAGTGCTTCCAAGCGTGGAGCTTTTCCGACGCTTCTACTTTTTGGCATGGTCAAAAAGTGCCAATGTCACTGGGTGCATCTACTTCCGTATATGGGAGAAGAAGGAGTACCTGTCAACGATTCAGACTCGGGATCCTTAGTCGACCTTATGCAAATTTTGTGAGTTGTGAGACCTTTCAAAGTGTTTCTCTTGGAAGGGATGATGAGCAATGTATGTTGGGACACAAAGAGATTTATACAGGTTAGGGCCCTCGATGGTGGGAGTAACAACCCTATGTCCTGTTGTGATTTCACTATGTATGGAAAATTCTTACAAAGTTGAAGAAAAGATCATCACAAGCGAAGATCTTTTCTGTGTTGTTGTCTAAAACCGACTAAACTAACTTATGAAAGCTTGTGCTTTATCTATCGTCATCTCCTTCGCCTTGTACATTTTCCCACCCTTTTATATCGGTCAAAAGGGCGCCAATGCACAACGGTTTTGAACGGTTGCTTGGGTGAAGTTTTGATAACCGCACTTAACTTCCAAGCAGGCTTAACACGTACAATTAAGGGATAACTACACATGTTAACCTCCTGGCAGTTGTCTTCATACGTGGAGGAATCATCACGATCCTAAGAATATGCTTGTTGCAGAGCCAAGCAATCCCGAGTTACTTTGGTCGAGGGTAATCAACGACCTTCTGACCACGCATCTTTTGCGGCCTCCTGACCGCATAAGATCCATGACCTCATGATCGCGCAAAGCCTGCGACCATAAATTACTCCTGTGTCCGTGCTTCTCAGGTCGTCTGAGACCATAGCAGCGGACCTTTAGACACTTGTCTGGTTCGAATCCGTCTTGAACCAGATGTGCATTATTTCGAACTAGCTCGGGTAACAATCCTCGTCAGCTAGCCCCCAAATTTGAAGAAAATGAAGAGACATATTTACTTCAAATTTTAACCCTGCATCGGATAAGTGACCCGACGCTTTAACTTCTACACTTAGTGGCGCACTATGTGCGACGGTTTATTCCCTGAGACGGGTTATGGGTTGTTCTTGACAGGTAATGATAGCACTGCTGACTTGTTTTTTAACCAGAGATAAAACTGTAAATATGTTTTAAGAACTCGAGACGTTCGCAAATACGAACCGTCACCCTTGGGTGTTATAAATACCGAAGCCCTTTAGTCCTAAAACTTCACAAGTTTTTTCTTGGCTAAGTCTTTTCCAGAGCTATCTCTTCTTCTCTTCTGTTTTCATCTCAATGGCAGATCAGGACTTTAAGAACATCATTGAGATTGAAAGAGATGAGGAATCACTGGAACTTGACTTCGACCAGAAGGTACGTACCTTCAAAAGATCTAGTTCTAGTTCTTGTCTCAGTCGTTCTCAAAGTAGTGTACTTTGGAACTTTTCTAGGTCAACGAGGAACAAATTCCCCCGAAGAAAAAAGCCAAAGTTGACGAAGGATCCTCCAGTAGTGTTGCAGCTGTAGGTATAAAGGTTAGGGATGCATCATTGCTCTCTCTTCCTTTGACCCCTATAGTTGTTCCTGTGCATGCAACTCCACAAGTTGGAACATCACTTCTAGCTTTGGGGATCCATGATAATCCCGGAGGGACTCCTACATTATCGCTAGCGGACAATGCAGCTGCTCTTGATCAGACTTCACAGGATGATTAGCTTTCTTGTGGGAAGGTTGCACTTTCGCGACCAGATGGTCCTCGGCTTTCGTTGGGTGATTTGTGTTTTGGAGGAAGTTCTGCATCTCCCCGTTCGACTCCAATGCGAGAATTGGTAATTATCTCTATTCCCCCTATGAGTCGTTCCGTCCTCAAAGCTAACATATGTGTATGCAGGAGATGAAAATTTCCAGAGCCCCCAGCGACCAGCTTGCTAATGTTCAAGTTCTTGGTCAGGGTGCAGCCTTCGAGCGAACTCTTCAAGAAGGAAAAGAGGCGCAGGAGAAGCATTATGAGGAGATGTCCTCGGCCATCCTGCATCTGGCAGAATGTTTTGACAACTCTTGCAAAGAGGCACACGAACTTCGCTTGGAGAGAGACCACACTCAGTAGCAGCGAGAACTCTCCGATACGATCAGGAGTAGTAGTGCTTCTTTGCTCCGGGATGATGTAGATAGGCTTAGAATAGTTGATATTTCTGTTGGGGTGGTCAGTGTAGATCCAACTGATGCCAATATGTCCTTAGGAGAACTTTGTAAACTTCTCTCAGATCAGGTCGATGCCCTGATCGCCTATATCCCTTTTGTATGTAAGGATTGCCAGAAATAAGAATTTCCTTTTCCTTACACACCTTGATTCCTCAAAAGGATTACGCAAGACTTATAATCCCGAGTTAAAGCTCTTCACAATCTCTGTGCGAAAACATGGTCCCAAAAAATGCCTTTGCGACCAAACATACACAGGTACATCCCTATCCGAAGTATGGCTTCGCGACAACTTTTTTGATCAGAGGTGCATTGATGTGCTATACCGTAAGTTCTGGTATTGCGATCAGAACTGAAACCGCGATCAAAACATAATACCTTGATCAAGTGACAATCGTATATGTTGTGATTACCCATTCGCAGCGATCACAGAATTGCATTGCGATCAACATGTAAATCTCGATATGATCACAGAATTGCATTGTGATCAATACAGAAAAATTAGTTTACAAAAGTCATGAGGGATTATTTTCTCAATAATTTTTGCAAATTTTTCATGTTTTTATGTGCACCCCAGCCCCCAAATTCGAAACAAAAAATAATGAAAATATATTTTGTTTCGGATTCACTGTAGGGAGTGCATAACGGGTTTCCAGAGAGAAGGCACCCATTATGGGAAATTAATAAAATAGTCCTCTAAGGGTTGTCTCGGGCATATAAAAGGAGAAGATAGCTTCTTGGGGAAGCTTCACAACCAAAAACCCTTCGTCTGCCTTAGAATTTCACGCCGCACAAAAACCCTCTTTTGCTCCCCTCTCCTTCATCTTCCCAAAAACACCAACTTTTTCACATCCTCTTCCGAAATGGCATCTTGGAGCCGGTCCGTTTACCATGTCGAGGAGAAGTTGATAGCTTTGGAGAAGGAAGAGATACTCCCCCCGCGGCTGTTGATTAACTGGTGGCCAGCGGGGAAAGATGAGGAAACCCCAACAATTCGTGAAGGCGAACTACTGATTTTTGAGGAGTATTTGCGCTGCGGGTTCCGATTCCCAGAAAGCGTGTTTCTGAAAGAAATCCTCAACCACTACGGGTTAGAACTCATCAATCTCCATCCAAATGCTATGTTGATTCTCGCGATCTTTCAACATCTCTGTGAAGCATTTGTTGGAGTGTCGCCATGCGTGGATCTTTTCCGGCACTTTTACTTCTCGGCCTGGTCAAAGAGTACCAGTGCCGCTAGGTGCATCTACTTCCGCGTAAGGGAGAAGAAAGAGTACCCATCCCTCCCTTTGTGAGACTCAGTGCATGGATGGCACTAGAAGTGCTTCTACTGCTCTCCTCCATCACAGAGCAGGCTCTGGTTTTCAAACATCCAACCAGAGAAGGATAGCGAGATGGACTCCCTCCTTGTTCTCGACGCGGAGTTGAAGAAACAGGCCAAGGAGATTCTTCACTTAGTCCAGCAGGGACTCACAGTGCGTGATATCATCCGCGACTTCGTGAAGAACAGGATGAGTCCTTTGCACGAAAGGGCACATCCGGCCTGGGAGGTGGATTCAATGGCGGACAGCACATTGGACTACAATACAGGTGTGTCCTCTTGTTCACAAACTGTGCATGCTTACTGACGAAAAATGCCATGTCAAGTAATTTGGCTTGTATGTGACATAGTCCTTTCTTTGTCCGAGATTGAGAGGCGGACAAACTACCTTCTGCGGCCATACAACGTAGAAGTGGAGGGAGCTTGATAAATGCCGGCGATGAACTCAAACAAGAGCGCTGAAAGGTATATTTTTCTCCCAACTAGACTTGGTATGAATTGTCTATTTGGGATTATGTCATTCCAAGGCATATTACACAACCGCTGGAAAGGATGATCGGAACAAAGCATCCGGGCGATGATGGATCTTCGGGGGAAGTCGCCGAAGAAGTCGAAAAGAACCCCCGCGAGGCCTAAGACGAAGGAACTCGCTCCCGGAAAACCCAAGAAGATCTTGGGAGAGGCCTCGCAAAAGAAACCCACAACTGCGAAGAAAACGGTGGTAAGATATTCCGTACCCCCCGTTTTTCCAAGCACGAGTGGAAATTACTTCTTGGTTGTATAGGGTGAGGGGAGCGAAGTCGAGGAAGACGACATTCCTCTTATCCGCCGCAAAAGGACTCCTGCCAATCCTGGGGCAGCGAGTACTCCACTCCTGACGACAGGAGTGGGAACGACCGAACAGGGTCTCGCGACCACTACTGATCTCGTGGTCGCGGATGAAGTCCTAGTGCCTGCGGTTCATGAAGCTCCAGAACTGATGGCTTCATACTTACCAACGGAAGAAGCTACTCCGGTAAGGACCCTTACAGTCTTGTTTTTCATCGTTCCTCTGGTGTATTCTTATATACTTGCATACACACAGGGAGAAAAGGATAATGTCCTGTTTAGGAAAAGAAAGACCAGGACAGATGACAACTGTCCTCTTTTTCCAGGGAGATCATCCTTGAAATCCCAAAAATGGACAGGGTTTCGAGTAAGGTAAGAATCTCTCCCGTTGTCATATCGAAGCGATCGACTGAAGGCATTCTAACCGGTGATTCACTTGTTTGCTTATGCTAGGCGCAGAGATGCAGCGCCAAGCGCCCCAGTGACCTCTACAAGTTTTGATGCTCCTCCTGCTACGAAGGTCATGGGCGAGCAAAGTCCCATCCCCACGGCCGAGGAAGTTATTCATGCCATTGTGGAGGGGATGGCCACAGAGGTCCCATCGCAGAGATTGGAATCTGAAACCCCAGCTGTGGAGGAGGCTCAATAGGAAAAATCATCTGCCGCTTCAGCTGGGGATAAGGTGAGTCTAGAGACTCAGCCTTTGGCTGAATCTGAAAGCACCTCGTTCAGCGAATATATTGAGGTATGCAGAACACCTCTTGTTATTTTTAAGTTCGCACTTGCATAGGAATATCCAGGCTCTAAAATTGATCTCCTTCCATGTCATAGGACTTAACCCGTGTGGCGACTAAGTCGATAGCTGTTGCGAAGCATATCGAGGCCGCCCAATGGGAAATGAGTCGCCTGCAGCGGTAAGGAAGATGTTTCCTCATCTGCCTGAAATTTAGTCCCATTTTAACAATTGTCTCCTTTGTCACAGAGAAAATGCCTTTCTGATCAAGAGCCTCGCTGACCGGGAAAACCAGGAGATCAGGGCAGTCACCAAGATCTCTTTCCTGGAGAAAGAACTCCAACAACTGCGATTGCAGCTCTCCTGTAAGTGCACTTCCGACCAGAAAGAATTAACTTGTTATGCGAACTGTTTGTGATGGTCTCTCACTACAGCACAAGAGGGCCAAAATAAGCCAACTCTCTCAAGAGAAGAAAGATCTCCAGGCGACTGTCGAGTTGCAAACTCGAAAGTTGATTCTGTCTGCAAGGAAAACGAGGGCTTGAACGCGACGCTCTCAACCTGTAGCAGTGTCCAACAAAACATCTTCGAGAAGTTGAAGATGGTGGCCAGTTTGCTAAAAGCCGATGTGGTTGAAACCCAGAAGGACGACCTTAGCTTTAGTGACTGGGCTACACTGGTCGCGACCCAAGCTAAATCACTTCTCGAGTATCTTCCTGAAGATACAAGGCGTCAAACAAAGGCGATGAGGACAAAAGTGCAATCCGCAGCCTCTGCCATTCTCTGCAGACTTCGTTTTCACCACGACATTGACCATTGACCTTGATTTAAATCTAGTGGTAGGAGAAGCAGAGATCGAGAGTGAAGATCAGCTTGTGGTTATAATGGAGGAAGTCAGGCCCCTAGTCGAAAACCTCTTGAAAGAACTTGGCTTATGGTAAATTTTATACCTGTACAGATGTAACTATATAATGCCTATGTATGCCTTAATTTTTGAAAGAAGAGCACTTCTTTTAGTTTCATGTTGCGACCATATTCCCTTAGCCCCCTCTTGAGATTATGTATACTGTGACTTAGGTATTATCATCCGACCAAACCGATAATCATTTTCAATACAGCACCCGACCCTATTGCGAACTGGCAGCCACCCTAATGACCAAGGACATACCAGCAAGCTCCGTGTGCGTTGAGAAATGGCTTATTGAGGGGTGTCTTGTCTGGAAGTGATCACGAGATCGGCCAGTGAATCCGATCGAGGTATTATAGTGATACAATTATCGGCGACCAGCCCCCAGCCAGACTCATTACATATGGGCAAAAGGAATGATTATAACATGAAACAACTAAAAGTACCGATTTTTGTTAAACCATGCTAATTGAAAAGGAAAAGGGTTTTGAAAACTTACACGTAGAACTTGTGTAGTTGGTCGATGTTCCAGGTATTGGATAAGATCCTACCGTCCTCCATTGCTAGCTGAGCCGATCCTGGTCGCGGCACTGAGACAGCAGTGTAAGGGCATTCCCATTGAGGGGAGAATTTATTGCGATTAGATTGGTTTTGTATTCTCCGTAAAACCAGATCACCCATGTGAAGGCTACGTGGCCACACCCTTTTGTTGTGGTACTTGCGCAAAGCTTGCAAATACACCGCGGATTTCACCAGAGCTCGATCACGTTTTTCTTCTAGGAGGATTAGATCTTGTAATCGTTGTCCATTCTGATCAACTTGTTCGAATTGATCTGTTCAGACAGAACCAATACTAATTTCCATGAGTAATACAGCCTCAGCTCCGTATACCAAATGGAAAGGTGTCTCACCAGTGGCTCGACTAGAAGTAGTACGTAGTGCCCACAGAACGGTATAGAGCTCATCTACCCAAGCCCCCGAGCGTGTCTTAAGGTGATCAAAAACGCACTTTTTGAGGCCCTACAATACTTGCCCGTTGGCATGTTCAACGAGACCATTGCTCTGTGGATGAGCTACAGAGGCAAAGCACACCTTGGTTCCAATATTGTCGCAATAGCACACCTTGGTTCCAATATTGTCGCAATAGTCCAAAAAGAGACCGCTAGCGAATTGGGAACCACTATCAGTGATGAGACGATTTGGAACACCGAATCGAGTCACAATGTTCTTATGAAAAAACTTTTGTTCAGCGGCAACAGTGACATTGCGTACTGGCTCGGCCTCAATCCACTTTGTAAACGTGCCAATGGCTATGAACAATAACTTGTATCCATTGACCGCTTGTGGCATAGGACCAACAATATCCATCCCCCAAACCGCGAAGGGCCACAATAGAGGGATAGTTTGTAAAGCATAGGCAGGCTAGTGGACCTGTCTTGCATGAAATTGACATTGAGGACATGTCTTGACCAGATTTTTGGCATCGTCAAGTGCCGAAGGCTAGTAAAATCCCTGTCGGAAAACCTTCCCGACCAGTGTACGGAATGACGCGTGTGCACCACATACACCGTCATGAATCTCTTTCAAGAGGGATTTACCTTCCTCTTGTGACACACAGCGCATGAATACTCCTTAAGTACCTTTTCTATACAAAACTCCCTCTATAAGTTTGTACAGGCACGCTTTTCGAACTAACCTATCGCTCTCTATTTCATCCTCGGGCAAGGTCCCGTGTTCGAGATAGACCCTCAATGGATGGGTCCAATCTAATTCATGTCCAAGGTTGGTAATGCAGACTATTACCGGATCATCTTCGGTCGTAGTCATGATCGAAGGATGTTCCAAGTGTTCGACGAACACTCCTATTGGGGTGAATGTACGTGAGGACCCAATTTTGGATGATTGGTATGCAAGAATGTTGTCCTTTCGCGGGATGTATTGGACTTTGAAATGACTGAAGTGTTTTTCCAATCTCCTCACTTCCCCCAAATAATGAGCCATTGTCTCATCGGAGGTGCTATACTCCTTGTTTACCTGGTTTATGACCAGCTGTGAGTCTCCCCTCACCACTAATCGACGGACTCCGAGGAATTTTGCTGCCCGGAGCCCTGCAATAAGACCTTCATACTCTGCTGCGTTATTGGTCGCAACAAAGTGTAGTTGAATTACATACTTGAGTTGGTCACCCTGAGGCGTGATTAAGACCACTCCAGCCCCCGAGTGTTGAAAATTGTGAGAGCCATCAAAATACATCGTCCTGTGATCGGGGCATGCCAAATCTTCAGACTCCTGCACGAGCGGTTCAGGATTAGTCCATTCGACCACGAAATCGGTCAGGATCTGAGACTTGATCGTGGTGCGAGGTGTGAAATGGATGTCGAACGCTCTGAGTTCCACAGCCCATTTCGCAATCCGACCAGATTTCTCTGGATTCCAGACAATGTCCCCCAAAGGAAAAGATGAGGGCACTGTAATTTTATGTGCTTGGAAGTAATGTCGTAGCTTACGGGAAGCCATCAACAGTGCGTAAAGTATTTTCTGGACCTCAGGGTATTACTCCTTAGGACCATGAAGTACTTCGCTTACGTAGTAGATGGGTTTGTGCACACCTTCTCTTTCTGCGATCAATACAGCGCTGACCGCGTAAGGTGTGGCCGCCAAGTAAAGGAGTAATGGTTCCTCTTTATTAGGAGAAACCAAGACCGGCGGACTGGACAAATATGCTTTGACCTCCTGAAATGCTTTCTCGGCCTCATCGGACCAAGTAAAATTATTATGTTTGCGCAGATCTTTGAAGAAAGGTAGTCCCTTTTCATCCAGTCGCGATATGAATCGACTTAATGCCGCCATGCGACCTGCTAGGCGCTGAACATCTTTGATGGTCGAGGGAGACCTCATTTGTTCGATAGCCCTGATTTTTTCGGGATTAACCTCGATTCCTCTGGAACAAACGAGAAAACCTAGAAGTTTTCCAGATGAAACCCCGAAAGAACATTTCTCCGGATTTAATTTTATTCCACATCGATTCAAATTACAGAAGGTTTCAGCACTAGTACAGAAATGCAGTCTACTAACCCCTATATTCTATCGGTTATTAGCGATTTAGTAGAAAACCGATAGAAAATGTGACACGCGGTCATAAAAGGCCAACGGGTGTATTTTTCCTATCAGTTTGTAAGAAACTTACGGATAGAATAAACACTATGATTTACTCTAGCGGTGATGAATATATTTCCCGTTAGAAGAGATGCATAAGTACTGACGGGAGAATGTTGTGCGCCGATAGGACTGTCGACTTCTTCAAATGGACTTCTTCTATCGGTACTGTATGAATCTTCCGACAGAATATCCTAAAAATTCCTAACGGCAATATGTAGTGTGCCGATAGAACCGTTCGCCTTCTACAAATATTTCTATTCTATCGGTAATGTATTCTTGTTCTGTTAGAATATATCGAAAATTGCTTAGAACTGTTCGTCTTCAAATATTTTTATTCTATCGGTAATGAATATTTATACCGTTAGAATATAGCAAAAATATTTTAGAACTGTTGGCCTTCTACAACTAGTATTATTCTATCGGCAATGTACGTATATACCGACAGAGTGTGGACAAAAATTCCTATCGGTGATATGTATTGTGCCGATAGAGCCATTCGCCTTCTACAGATGTTTTGATTCTATCGGTAATTGATTTTTGTACCGTTAGAATATATATATAAAATGACTAACGGTATGCGGTTTTTGTACTGATAGAACTTATCTAGTACTATAAATACACGGGTATGTCTCTTTCATTCTCACAGGTCATCTGGGTCTCGTAGTCCTAACCCGTAAGCTCCATGGACGGCCGGCGCACCTCTACAGGCGACCGCTGCACCCCCACACCTCCATCGACGCCCTCTAGACTTCGGCATCCCAAGCAAGGTACGTAAATCATTCTAATCCGATTATGGAAATTATTCTGCTTTTTTTGTATCCTTTATTTTGATGTGTCTTCTTTTCAATATGATTATGATCTTTGCAGGTTCTTGGATGATGCTCATGAGGGGCAACGTATTTCACGATTGTTCATCGCAGTACGCTGCCTACGTTGGCTTGTTAGCGAAAGAAACGGTGAAGATCACCGTCGAGAGCTGGAAGGACGTGAAGGGCGAGATCTTGGTTGGCTTGGTCGACAAGATCCTTAAGCCCGGCGTGTTTCTCAAATCAGGACCTATAGAAAGCATCTTACATTTTTTTGCATGCACCAGCTTGTGGCCAGATGCTTACCTGCTTGGAGAAGAAGAATTGTTGTTATTTGCACAGCCATTCTACACCATCACTACACAGAACAACATCTTGGAAGGTCGGTTCTTTTTGTTAATGGAGTTGAGTTAAGTTGATCTAGTTTGAGTCCGAGGAAATCACCAATACGTACAATATAAGTCGACGGCAGTTTCAGCTCCTCGGGCGTCTTTGAACTGAACTCCTATGGTTAAGTCCAATGTGGTTCAGACATTTGCTGTTTTGGATGAATGGATTTGTGATGTATCAGGTCTAACTTGTAGTCGCTAGTTGCATTGTCGCAACCTGCAAAGGTTCCCTTTTATGTAAAATGTACGGGCCACTGGGTCCTCGTCGTGATCTGTTGTTAATTTCAGACGTGGCTTTTCTAATATACATCGAATGTGTGAATTGTTGTATTTGTATATTGTTGTATATTTGTGTATCATGTATTGCTAATTGGGACATGAACTTGAATGTGTAGGGAGTATTTGTGTATTTAATTGTATTGGTAGGTAGGTGTGTATTTGTACTGTTGTTTCAGACATGTACCTGCATTTGTATTGGTGAACTGGCATGTGTATGTTTGTTCCTGAATTTGTGAACTGGCATGTGTAATTTCTTTGGCAAGATGAAGTCCCAAGTACCTAAGAAAAGTATTTTTGTGTCTCCAAGTTAATCCACAAATTAGCATTTCTTGAAATATTGCTTTATCTTCTAGTTAAGATCTGTTTGATGTAAGATCTGTTTGATGTTACAATGATACGATTCCTTGGATGTGAGAACTGGTGTCATGTGCGTTTGGTACAAGTACCACCTCTAACGGTAAATACACATATATGCCGATAGAAAACACATATATTTGCTCAATCATGCATCATCTAACGGTAAATACACAGATCTACCGATAGACAAACACATTGCTCAGTCATGCATGATCTAACGGTAAATAGACATATTTACCGATAGAACAAGGCCTGTACTTGCTCAGTAATGTACATTCTCTAACGGTATATGTGTATTTTTACCGATAGAATATGTGGGAGGCAAATAACCTTAGTTAGTCTAACGGTTATTTCATGTATTTACCGTTAGAAAAAGCTCCATTATAAGGAAAACCCTACTCGACCAATGCTGAGCTGCTCTTTAATTTGTTCTGTTGCACTCTGTGTCCCTCTGTTTGTGATGAAAGTTCCACGCTCGCAGCTACACTGCTAGGGTGATCAGCGCAAGCTGGAGGGAAGTTGATTGCGCCCCTCTCTTTAAGGTATGATTAATTGTCGACTGTTATATCTCTCTCCCTCTAGATCTCCTTCCCTCTCTACTTGCAAGCTAGCTGTATTGTGTAGTTCCAAGTTTGTAGCTGTAAGCTTGGGAGCTAGGTAGCTGGAAATGCGTCATGTTTTAGGAGTTAACTAGCTTGTATTGTGTAGTTAGCTAGGTTAATTAGTATTAATTTTGTCAGGCTAGGGTTCAACACATCTGTTGTAAGAGGCTGTACATGTACATATACATAACTTAATCGGGCAGGTTTCATGCATGCATGGCTGACTCGTTAAATTTTGTTAATTGTAGATGGATAGGAAATATTGGATGTATGGAATAAAACGTACTACTCTTGAATATTTGGATGGTGTGAATGAGTTTATTAAATTTGCTGAGCAACAAAAGGAGAGGAAGGGAGAGAAAAATATGCTATGTCCTTGTACAGATTGTATGAACTTGAAGAGGTTTAGCAACTCTGATCAAATTAAGAGTCATTTGATTCGTCGTGGTTTTAACGCGCGATACACCCGTTGGATATGGCATGGCGAAGATCTTGAGGAAACAAGCACCACTACTACCGATCAGCAGGACTCGGATGTGGATTGCAATAATATCGATGATCATCCGAATTGTGATAATGTTCATTCCGATGTGCACGTAGATGATGATGATAATGACAATCTAGATGAGATGTTACGTGATGTAGAGGAAGATTACAACGAAAATGACTTCTGTGAATTTGAGAAACTGATTGCTGATTCTGAGAAGCCTCTGTTCCCTGGATGTGCAACATTTACAAAACTGTCTTCTGTGCTGAGATTATATAACTTGAAGGCAGGCAACGGTTAGAGTGATAAGAGTTTCATGGCACTATTAGATCTTCTAGCGGACATGCTTCCAGAGGGAATGAGTTGCCAAGATCTACTTACCAAGCCAAAAAACTGTTGTGTCCGTTGGGAATGGAAATCGAAAGAATACACGCATGCCCAAATGATTGTGTGTTGTACCGTAATGAGTACTCCAGTTTGCATGTTTGTCCAAGATGCGGCACATCGATGTATACGTGTAGGGACCGGATTGACAGTGAACGTCACGAGGTAAAGAAAGGACCTTCGTCGAAAACTGTGTGGTACTTGCCTGTGATACCTAGATTGAAGCGGCTGTTTGCAAATCCGAATGTCGCGAAGCACTTGCGTTGGCATGCTGAAGCCCGGAAACAAGACGGAAAATTGAGACACCCAGCTAATTCTATTCAATGGAGAAACATCAACAGAACATTTGCTGAGTTCGGCGGTGAACTTAGGAATATAAGGTTCGGGCTGAGTACAGATGGTATGAACCCACATGGTAATATGAGCAGTCGGCACAGCACTTGGCTGGTTCTTTTATGCATCTACAATCTTCCTCCTTGGTTATGCATGAAGCGCAAGTACATCATGATGGCGTTACTAATCTCAGGACCCAGACAACCCGGAAATGATATTGACGTGTTTCTAGCGCCTTTAATCGAGGACTTATAGAAATTATGGAGCGAGGGTGTGCAGGTGTGGGATGCATACAAGAAAGAGAATTTCATCTTGCGGGCCCTGATATTTTGCACCATAAATAATTTTCCGGCCTACGGCAATTTGTCGGGGGTATAGTACGAAAGGAGCCAAGGCTTACCCTATTTGCCTAGATGAAACTGAGAGCATGTGGATGCAAAACTACCGGAAAACAGTGTACATGGGTCACCGCAGGTTTCTTCCGGTGCATCACACGTACCGTAAGAAGAGGAAATCATTTAACAGGAAGCCTGAGAAGGGATCAGCTCCAGTGTTTCTGACCGGTAAGGAGATTTACTCGCGCGTGATGGACATCAAAGCTGAGTTCGGTAAGCATTCTAAACCTCGAGAAAAAAATGTTTGGAAGAAGAGATCGATTCTCTGGGATCTACCGTACTGGGAGCACTTACAAGTTCGACATTGCATTGACGTCATGCATGTAGAGAAAAATGTCTGTGACAGTTTGATTGGTTTGTTGTTGAACATTCCGAGAAAGACAAAGGATGGTGTGAAAGCTCATCGTGACATGGTGGAAATGGGGATAAGGACTGAGCTTGCACCTTTAGAGAATGGAAAGCGTACATACCTCCCCCCGGCCTGCTATACGTTGTCCAAGAGCGAAAAAACAGAACTCTGTCGGTGCTTGCACGGTGTTAAAGTTCCATGTGGGTACTCCGCGAACTTGAAAAAAATTGTGTCCATGAAGGACCTAAGACTCGTTGGCACGAAGTCCCACGACTGTCATGTCCTGATGTCACAAATGCTTCCCATTGCTATCAGAGGCATTCTCCCAGTTAAAGTCAGAGAGACAATCACAAACCTATGTTATTTCTTCAATGCAATATCTTGCAAGGTAAGTACGTGCACTCGTACTATAAGTTCATTACCTCCATTTGTGGAGCTTAATTAGAAGATTTTTCTGATGTGAATATTTGGCGCAACTTTGTCCTCGTAGGTAATTGATCCGGATGGACTGGACACTTTGCAACGCGACGTGGTTACAACTCTTTGTCAGCTCGAGATGTATTTCCCTCCGTCCTTTTTTGATGTTATGGTCCATCTGATTGTTCACCTTTGCAGAGAAATTAAGTTTTGTGGACCCGTGTGCCTGCGCTACATGTATCCATTTGAGAGATTTATGGGTGTATTGAAGGGATACGTAAGGACTCGTCGTCGACCCGAGGGGAGTATCATGAAAGGTTATGCCGCCGAGGAGGTGATTGAATTTTGCACAGATTATATGGCCGGGGTTGACCCAATTGGAGTTCCTAGGTCCTGACACGAGGGTAGGCTTCAGGGCATCGGAACGATTGGATTCAAAGCTATCATCCCCACTCGTGATGTGTATGCAAAATCACATTTTTGGGTCTTACAACACCTGACGGAGGTCGAGTCATACATACACGAGCACAAGGTAATGTTACGGTCACAGAATCCTTCGAAGTCAGACATTTGGGTTATCAGAGAACATAACAGGAAATTTGCTGAGTGGATCCAAGAAAGAGTCACGCGAGCTGCCGAGGGCTCCGTAAGTGAAACTGTGACATGGTTGGCTAGAGGCCCAAGATTCACTGTAGGGACTTGGCAGGGGTACGACATCAATGGGTATTCATTTTACACAAGAGCTCAAGACGCCAAGAGTAGCACGCAATGTAGTGGAGTGACACTGTTTGCTATTTCCGAGGATGCCAAGTCAGTAAGGGCGCTGAACTCATATTACGGTGCTATTGACGAAATATGGGAGCTCGATTACGGATTACTTAAGATTCCCCTGTTTTGATGCCAATGGGTCGAAATCTCTCGAGGTGTTCAAGTTGACAGTTACGGGTTTACTCTCGTCGATCTTGGTAGTGTCAGCCACCAAGACGATCCATTCATATTTGCAGAGCAAGCCACACAGGTATTCTACATTGTTAACCCGGCCAATCCAAACTTGCATGTTGTCCTCCACAGCAAGAGACGTATTGTTGGGGTCGAAGATATTGTCGACGAAGAGGAGTATAACCAATTCGATGAAATACCTCCATTTTTACAGGACATTCAATCTATCCCTACTAAAGATATTGACGAAACAACATATCTGCGAGATGACCACGAAGAAGGATTATGGGTTGAGAACCATTGATGATTAATTTATATTTCAGGGATAAATGCCAAGCAAACAGCCCACAAGTTCTGCAGCAAGGTGAGGAACTTATCATTAATACATCAGGCTGTACATTTTTCTTTTGAACTTAATGATAAGCTAGTTCACAGCATTAATATATCTTAATTTTACTCCACAGCATGAGTTCTAACATGTACAGTACCTTTATCCTGTAAATACTTAATTCTTCCCTTCAAATAGCACTTGCAAAAATCTCATTGCAGCCTCTTGCTTCTTCAAATTAAGCTCTCCAAAAATCAATTTTTCTGACGGTATTTTGTTATTTCTACTGATACAAAAGGACATCCACTACTTTAATGTTTCGCTACGAAAAGTTTACTTATTCTATCGGTATTATTATATTTTACCGTTAGAATAAATTCATTAGTTCACAGTATTTTTTTGTCTGACGGTTTTTTGTTGTTTGTACTGATAGAAAAATACACTGGCGCTTTGAATTCTCAACCGTGTCGCCATGCGTCCCCTTGGAAATTCTATAAGTACCTCGCCATGCGTCGTGGTATTTTGTTGTTTTTCTAATTCTCGAATGTTTCGACTCCTCATCTTCTCTTTCACAATGGCAACCTCCATGGGATCGTCAGCCACGCCCTCCCTGGTAAGAACTCTAAATCTCCTTGGTTTACCCCTGTATTGTTAATCCATGTTCAGTACATTCTTGACCTGTTGGTTTGCACAGGGAATGGGAGGCGTGGAAGACACTGGCAAAGTGAAGGCCGACCTGAGGGCCCTCCAGGAGGAGCACAAGCTCCTTACGGACAAGCACACTCAGCTACGGCTTGACCTTGACGATCTCTTCCAGCGCATTCAGCACATGAAGACGGATGGTGACAATGCTAGGGTGAGGACGAGGCGTCTTTGCGAGGAGAAGAAAGCCGCGGATATGACCATCGCTGGCTGCTGTTTGATTATGAAGGATACCATAGCGAAGCTGAGGGAGGTCGCAGGCCTTCTCGACGCGGTAGTAATTGATCCTAGGGACAACTTGTCGCTAGAGGAGTCCTGCGTCCTGGCTGCAAGTCAAACTGACTCTATTCTACATGCAGCCAGGGCTAAGACCACCCCTTGACCTAGCATTTTGGGTTTTATTTTTTTTTATAAGTGATAAAACAACAATGAATGAACAATTTCTTTTTATGTCAATTTTTCAATTTTTCGGCTATCTTCCCTCTTTCTTTATCATTCTACAGCTTTCAAGCACGGTCAGTTTGATGTTAAATTGTTTGTACCTTTTCATTTTTTGACGGTATTTTGTTGTTTTTACCGATAGAAAAATGGCACACAATACTATAATCTCAGGAACTTAATTAAAAATTTTTTCTGGGAAAAATTGGTCTCACAGGATTTTATTGTTTACACCGATAGAAAAAAGGAATCCACTATTTCAAATATTTTTCTGGGAAATTTACTTTTTCTATCGGTATTATTTTTTTGTACCGAGAGAAACGGACATAATTCTATCGGCATTATTTTGTTTTACCGATAGAAAAGGTCATCCACCACTTTATTACTCGTACACGGCCCTTGAGTTTCCCTCTAGTCGAACAGTTCCAACTTAGAGCACTGCGTCTTTTCGAGAGCGAAGAAAACCACAACATCCGCCGTGACCACTCACTTCCTCTCTCCCACACGACGATCGCCGGCTGGACACTGGTTCACCACTGCCACCGGTTCTTATTTTCGTCCTTCGCCGGCCGTCGCTGCGTTCTACACCGCCTCTCCATCACCACAACTGATCGCCATAAATACCCTAATTCGTCGTTCTATTTCCGGCATCTTCCTTATTTGATCCTAGTGTTTTGTACGTACTAATTCTTCGAGTTTTGCAATTACACTAGGGTTCCCTATTGTGTTGGATTATGTACATTCCGCAGGCAATGTTGATTTAAATTAGGGTTGACATAATATGTTTCAGTGCTGTAATGAACCTATTTTGAGATTTTAACTTATCTATACTGCTGTATGTGTGATCAATTGTATGCAACTGCCATGTAATGCACATTATAAGTTGGAGTTGTTCTTACACATATTCTATCGGTATCTCCTGTATTTGCCGATAGAAACAATTTGTCTGCTCTATCGGCAGCTCTTGTGTTTACCGATAGAAAATATTTCTGAACAAGTATTAAAACTTTGGTTGGGAATTTTTACTCACTTGGTATGAATATATGGCAATGTGGATGGGTCTTCGATGTATATGTTTCAAATGCATATACATATATGACTTTTCCCAAACTAATAGATGTGATGAAGTCCTAATGACTTGCATACATGTAATGCTAACGATAACCAAGAGAGGGTGCTATAGACCATATTATTCATTTTTTGGTTGTGACCTACTTTCTGTGCTACTTCAATATCTTTATATTCCATTAGCATTAGGTTTGTCAGATTATGCACAGTGGCACTTAGATGCTTGTGTGCATATTTATGTGTGAAATAATAATGCTGGCCCATGAATATTAGTATAGAAAATCATTGAGAATGTTATGTGATGACAGTGAATAGTGGCTTATCAACAAAATTCCATATATAGAAAACATTGTTATTTTCTATCGGCATCTCACGTGTTTACCAATAGAAAAATTGTTATGTTCTATCGGTAGATCATGTGTTTACCGATAGAAAATATTTCTGAACAGTTCAGGAAGTTATTTCTTTTAGTATTATTTTCTTCGGACATTCCTTTTGCAGCCCTAATTAGTCTTCAGTCCTGGGCTGAGTTATAGAACTCCAAGAAGAATTAATTTCCATATGTTGCCTGCTTCCTATATGAAAATGTGTAGACGAAAACGCTGAGAAATAGAATCTTATCTTGTATTGCATGGTAGCTTTTGTGTTTACCGATGGAAAAAATATTTAAAATAGGTCCTTTTTCTTTGTAAAATGATTTGGTTTGTGTTTCCATTAAATTTTTGATGGTTTGTTGATGGTTTTGTAGGGAAAGACATGTCGTCGTCTTCATCGGATGGTACTAGTGGTTCAACTAGGGCCAACCCCAATGTAACTGAAGATGTAGCTGTTACATCCCAGCGCAAGAGGGTGGGGCGAGGCGCGACGACGTTGGGCCGTTTGGCCAAACGCACGGATCTTTCTTGTGAGTTCAACCAATTTGGGAGGCCGATTGGAAAGAATGCTGGGAAGTACGCGGCCTACATTGGGCTGTTGGCGAAAGAAAGGGTGAAGATCACCGTGAAGAGCTGGAAGGACGTGACGGCGGACGAGAGGGATAGGTTGTGGGCGGAAGTGAAGGTTAAATTAACTGAAATCGCTGAACTCTTTCGTAATCACGTTGTCTTGGCTTGTACTAAAGTTTAACTAACTCGTGATTAATTGTATGCATTTTTTGAAAACAGGCTAGGTGGAACATCCCCGACGATACACCTAGGACGGCCTGCCTGAAGGACATGAACGGAACATGGAAAACCTTTAAGAGCTGGATCGTCAGTAACTTCCTCGCTGCGGGGAAATCTCCTTGCGAGAAGTACCCCTTCATATCGGAGGAGGTATGGGAGGAATTCACCAAGCAGAAGGGGACTGAGGAGTTCAAGGCCCTTAGCGAGAAGAATAGGGCGATCCAGAAGAGGAACGACCACCCGCATCGGCTCAGATCCCGGGGCTATGCGGGGAAGGAGGAGCAGTGGAAGAAGGAAGACGAGCAAAATCCTGTCATCGACACCCCTGAGTTGCCGCTCTCCGAGATCCGGGATGAGAGGTGCAAGCGATGGTGGAGGGGGAGGGGGTCCGTGTCATCCACGGGGTCTGTGCAGTTCGCAACCCCTGGGGACGTCGACATTGTGAGGCGAATGGTAAGTTGGCTAACCTCGTAAACTATGTGCGCACAAGTGTATATAAGGCAATTTGTCTCACAAGGTACCTTTAAATGTAACAGATCTCTTTTGAGAAGGAGGCATTGAAGGGATTGTTTACCCCACAGAGGGAGAACGACATCCTCACCCGGGCTCTAGGAAATAAGGAGCATCCCGGGCAGACACGGGCCGTGGGAGCCATTGTGTCGTGGAAGGCCGGTTGCGCAGATCCGGCTCCACCGAGGAAGAAGGCCCGCTCCTGGAAGGAAAAGGAAGCAGAGCTCTCCGATAAGATACGGGCTGAGGTACGGGCAGAGCTCTCCGATAAGATACGGGCTGAGGTGCAGTCTGAGGTCGCACAAATGAGGGAAGAGTTTGCAAGGTTGAGAGATGCATTGCTGGACAAGAGTGCAGATGCGGATCCCCAGGGCGACGGTACCCCGCGCGGTCGGATAAGCAGTTGCGGTTCGAAAGTCCTCGCGGATCCAATGGATCTACTTGAGGTACTGCAAGCCTTCATCTGTACACTTAAGTTGATGCCACTCCCATTCTGTTAGAGTTGTTTCGCTAACCTATTTTAGTATTTACAAATTTGCAGAAGCCGGAGGGTTGCATCCTACTGAGTCACCTAGGCGACAAGCAGGAAGTGGTTGGACACGGCTTCGTATATCCGTCTGGGCCAGATGTCTGGGTCCACTGCGTACCTCTGCGGTTGGGGTTTGCAAAGGTACAGGTGGACATGGCCATGCCGGGCTACAACGATTCTTCGTTGCCAGTCCCAACAGAGGAACTGCAGACACTTGCTGAGGCAGTGGGCTCCTACGTACAGTGGCCCAAGAAGTGTCTTCTAACACAACCAGTAAATCCTACACATTTTAGATCACATCCTACTCAGTACACTCAACTTGCAAAATCTAACATACGTGCTCATTAATTGAAGTGGCCTGCCGTCGGGCTACCAGGAGACTGCGCCCCCAGCTCGGGGCATGAGGCCCGATCTGGTGCGAACCTGGACACATCAAAGACGGCCTTGACCCCACCTAGCGCATCCACGCCTTCACCTCGGAAGAAAGCTGCCATCACCTCACCCTTGCCTTCGAAGGTACGCGCTCAGTCCCCAGCAAAAGGCAAGGGCAAAGGGCGACAGGGACAGCCGGAGAGGTTCAGGAACGGGTTCCCACTCATGTCGGAGGTAGCTTTGCACAAATTGGATCGATCAACCAGAGACCTCCACGAGTGGTACCTACACCGAGCTCGGCGCAATCTGAACTTCTTAGTTCCCTACAGGCCTGGGCAGTTCCACCGTGAGCCCGGGAGTATATCCGTGGCACACGAGGATCTGTTCGACTTCTACAACTGGCGGGAGCTCGATATGTCCATCATATGGACTGGAGTCCTGTGAGTTTGCTGATGCTATGTATTGCTGTTTTCTAACTCTGTTTGCTAAGTTTGCATTGTTGTAGTTCATTTGAAATGTAGTAACTTTCTGTGCAATACTAATGTCATCCTTTGCATGCAGGTGCATGTACAGGCTAGCATCGGAGGCTGCGTGTGACAAGGTGGGTTTCCTTGACCCAGAGAAAATAAGCCTCACGATGATAGAGCACGACGCCGCGCACACTGAGCAGTACATATCCAAGGCGCTGATGGCGCAGCAGGACAGGGAGTTCATTATGGTGCCGTACCACCAAAGGTTAGTGCATTTTGTACTAATTTAACTCAATCTTGTATGTTAGACCTGACATATACTTTGAGCTAGCGGTCGTCTTTTACGTACAATGCAGGGGCCACTGGATCCTCATCGTGATCTGTCCACCGAGGAACGAGGTGTACTACCTCGATTCGATGCGTGACAGATTATCGATCGAATATGTGGTCAAGGGGAATATGGAGGCGTAAGTAACTTATATGTTTGATTTAAATTTTGACCTCACTAGCTAATGATAATACATTAACCGGCAATACTAACTGAAATGCAGGGCTTTTGATAAATATGTGTCCGCTGGAGGGAGGCATGCCGCACCGCAGGGCTCCCTACTAGCTTGGAAAGAATATGAGGTACTCACGAGACTTTTTGTTTATGCTTAATTAGTTTATGGAAACAACAGCTAACATGTCTTCGCACATGCAATTATCTCAGTGCCATCAGCAGCCGCAATCGTGGGAATGCGGGTTTTATGTGCTGCGCTACATGTACGACCTAGTGCTGACAAACTTTGCCCAATTCCCCCAGGTAAGCATCGATAGCTAACTCAAATTTGAAAATTGGGTGTCACGTTCTAAATTAGGAAATTATTTACTCAGTATTCACACATGCTTGCAGATCGCCATGTCGAAAGACCAATATGAAAATGCAAAGACTAGATATCTTCGACAAATCTGGGCTCAATATGTCATGGAGGAAGTTGCGCCCAACCATCCGCCATGACAATTTTCTCTTTTTCGTGTACTCTGTGCATCGACTGTTTATATACATGTGAATAAATATATATGTGAATAAATGTCCACATTGGATTGCAATTTGTATTTGTCCATATATATGTGAATAAATGTGAATAACTGTCTAATGTGTCAATCTGTTCTGTGAATTTACTGTACTGTATTGTGTATCCAATCTATAATGTATTGCATCTGTACTGTACACGTGAATGTACTGTATTGTGAATAACGTACTGTATATGTGAATGTTCTATCGGTAAATTCATTCACAACCGAGAGACTACTGTTGTTTTTTCTATCGGTACACTAGAAATTAACCGTTAGAAGAGTTCAACTTTTCCTGCCGGTGAACTCACACACCCGAGAGACTACTACCACTTTTCCTGCCGGCGAACTCATCCACAACCAAGAGACTACTGTCGTTTTTTCTATCGGTACACTCAAATTAACCGTTAGAAGCGTATGATTTTTCCTGCCGGTGAAGTCTTTTGCAACCGAGAGAGTACGATAGTTTTTTCTATCGGCAAACTCATTTCTAACCGAGAGAGTACTAAACTTTTTTCTGTCGGTAAACTTGTAATTAACCGTTAGAATAGCGTTACTTTCCCTGTCGCTTAACGTAAGACTACGATGAGTTTTCTATCGGTACACTCCTAATATGCCGATAGAATAGTGAAGTTCTTCTATCGGTTATTTACCGATAGAAAATGTTCTGGCTTGTTCTATCGTGTCTATCTCTATCGGTACAAAAACCGATAGTAAAAGGGTGTTTTTTACCGATAGAAGAAAGTTTTTCTGTACTAGTGCAGCAAGATCGTCTAAATGAGACGAACTTTCTAACCTTTTTACAACCAAGTCATCTACATAAGCTTCAAGATTACGCCCTATCTGGGAAACAAAGGTCTTTTGCATCAAGAGCTGGTACGTTGAACCAGCGTTCTTGAGACCAAATGGCATTCTGACGTAGCAGTAGGTGTCGAATGGCGTGATGAAGGCAGTCTTCTCTTCATTTTTTTTGCCATGCTAATTTGATGATATCCTGAGTAAGCATCCAGGAAACTCATCAGTTCTCAACCCGCAGTAAAATCGACCAGCTGGTCGATGCGGGGAAGGGGAAAATCATCCTTTGGACAGGCACTATTTAAGCTGGTGTAGTCGACGCACATGCGCCACTGGCCATTTGACTTACGGACCATGACCGGATTTTCAAGCCATTCCGGATGATCGATTTCACGAATAAATCCGGTCTTTTGGAGCTTATCTAACTCCACTTGGATGGCTTCCTGCCGATCACTAGCAAAACGCCTGAGCTTCTGCTTTATTGGTCGCTGTCCAGGTCGAATTGCTAACCTGTGCTCAATTACCTCCCTTGGGACACCGGGCATATCGGATGATTTCCACGCAAACACATCTGCATTAGCTCGGAGGAAAGTAATGAGCTCGAGTTCCTATTTGTCATCCAGGCCTGATCCAATCCGAATTGTCCTGGATGGATCATCTGGGTACAACGGAACCAATTTTAATGTTTCATCTGGTCGAGGAGCAGCTTTGATCGTATCGGTAGACATTGTGGCAATCTGGGCTTCTTAGAGGGAAAGCTGATCTACCATCTCCTGGGATAACCGATCACACGTCAATGCCACATTACGACTGCCTCAGACCAAAATAACACCCTTGGGGCTAGGCAACTTGCCGCACTGGTAAGCGTAGTGCGTAGCCATCATGAATTTAGCGATAGTTGGCCTGCCAAAGATTGCGTTATAAGCCGAATCACAATCAATTACATCAAAGGTAACCAATTCTGTTTGGAAGTTATCTGGTTCGCCCAGCGTGACCGGGAGCACCACCTGTCCCAATGGCATCATAGAAGGACCAGGAATTATCCCATAAAATGGATGAATTATGGGTTTGATTTTTGAATGAGGAATTTGCATCTCATCCAGTGCATTGACCAATAAAATGTCCAAGGAACTACCTTCGTCGATCAAGACCCTTTCGACTCTCGCATTACTGATAATTGGGGTAATGACCAAAGGTAGCCTCAATGGTCGAGTGAGCCCCACAGGGCAATCGAAGCAAACAAACGTCAAAGGAGTATCCGACCAACGGGGGTATTGAGGTTCACCAAGGGGAGTCTCTGCCTGGTTCACTTCTCGGTAAAAAACTTTAAATTTTCATTTAGAAACAAAAGAGGAGGAACCTCTGAATATGACATTGACATAATTACTAGGTACTTGATAGGACATCTCTTCGTCCCCACTGGCGTCTCTTAGCCCGCAAGTCTGTTCTTTTGGTGGCAAGGTCGGCATTGGTCCGATCCCCTGGTAAAAGTCATCTAACTGCTTCAACCAACTCCGGCCATTCTTGAGGTCGTGGCCTGCAGAGTAGTGGAGTGGACACCACTTCTTGCCTTCCTGCGGGTTAGTCGACTTCTCTGGTTGGTCGACACTGCGACCACCAGAAGCAGTTTTACTTTTAGATGAAAATTTGTTACCTTTGGTCGACGGAGGTTTCTCTGCGACCGCGACCTCTCGGTATTGTCCAGTTCGAATCCTTTTTGATTTCTTTGATTTCCTTCCTAATGAAGATTCTGGCTTCTTGTTCGAATCCTCTTCCTTTACGTCCTTGAGACCTAGTTGAGGCGGTAAATTTCCTTTTTCCACCATCCGATTCTACTCAACAGCCTCGGCCGTGTCGGAATATTGATCAACCATATCAAAAAGATCAGCTACTAATCGAGGGGGGTGGATGAGTAAATCTTCAGTAAACCTCCGATATCGAACGGCATGTTTAAACGCCTTGATAACGGAATTGTTAGATATGTTCGGCATGGTATTTCTCACCCCGACGAACCTTTTGACAAACTGACGAAGAGTTTCCGTCGATGTTTGTCGCAGTCGATGGAGGTCATCCTCTTTTCCCAGCTTTTGATAACAATTCTGCAAATTGTTGAGGATGGCATTGCACAACATTTCTCAGTTATATATCGAACCCTCGGGCTGATTGAACAGCCAGGTTCTTGCCGGTCCCTCGAGGACTGTGGGTAAATAGTTGGCCATGACCCGGTCATCGCCACCTGCTGCCTGCATAGCAGTTATGTAAATTTGAAGGAACTCCGATAGATTCTGAGTTCCGTCAAATCTTTCAATAGCCCCCCGGTTTAAGTTTATCTGGCCAAACGACAGCACAAAGGCCGGGCGAGAAAGCTTTACAACCAACATAAGGACCATGGAGGGATATGTGACTCTCGACCTGATCTCGGGCGACCTCCCGTGAAGGAGACACCACGCGTGGCCCCAGGCGAGAGTGGACAGGAATTCGTTCCCGATCACGAGAATTTCCCGCCCGTCTGGCTTTGTCATGCCGAGATGGCACTAGTGGTGGCCGATTTCGTCTACCAAAACTAGAGTTAGAATATTCTCTTTCATGGGAACATATCGCCGACCGGGAAGAGGCTGTAGGGGTCGCCTCGGATGTGACCTCGTCTAACCTCTCCGCCAAGATTCTGGCGAAAGCTAGTTTCTGTGCATCTGTGACAGTAGGAGGAAAATTACGCAGGACCTCTACGATGGATCGAAGCCAGCCATATGTGCTCCTCCTGGGTGCGCCAAGTGTCACCGTCTCTTTGTCCGTCGGTAAATGTTCTGGGGGTAAAGAAGGTGTTTGGTCACATCTGAGACCATGCGGACGACGGGAGGAACTAGGAGCGGTGTCGTAACGAGCTTGTGCCTTTTGTAGAGCCTCTAGGGCTATTTTGCGGAGCTCATTATCTTGCTGCTCGCGATCTTGATCCTCCTTTTGTCTACGCTCTTGCTCTTCTTTCTGCTTGCACTCCTGTTCTTCCCTAGCGGTCCGCTGATTGGGCGTTTCTTCTGATAAGGCAGCGAATTGCCTAGGGAATGAGGTCGCCGATGGAGAGAATATCTCTGTTTGTTCCAAGTCGGACACGAAATCAAAGAGACGGTGGAGGTTATCAGGATCGAACATCCCCGGACTAAATTCTTGGTCAACATCGCCTTTGCCCTCGGGAGGGTCGTGCGATGGACCGGATTCAACCCCTAACACAGTAGAAACAACATTGGGTTCCGGCTCTGCGTCCGTTGTCTGCTGGTCGATAAACATGACCTGAGTAGTCGAATCGACCTCTGGGACGTCTTCGCCTTCGGTTTCCTCCATTGGAACAGGATCACTAGATGAAGGCATCTGTATATGGGCATAATCCTCAAGATCAAAGTCGTTCTCGGAATCATATGCCCCAGATATGGCTCACCGAACCTCTGGATAGAAAAAAGAACGCCTTGAGAAAGGCCCTACGGTGGGCGCCAGCTGTCGACGATTCGGACTCGGGATCCTCAGTCGATCTTATGCAAATTTTATGAGTTGTGAGACCTTTCAAAGTGTTTCTCCAGGAAGGGATGATGAGCAATGTCTGTTGGGGCACAAAGAGATTTATACAGGTTCGCCGCAAGAGGAGAGCAACTGACTTCTTGGGAACAAGCATCCCAGAGAGGTCAACTTCCCTTCCGGTCGATGAAATCTTTTCCTGACCGCAGGGACAGAAATGGCTATAATGGGCCCCGTGACCACTGACAATCCCGTGGTTTCGAGTGGAACCCTAGTGCCTGAGACTCATGAAGCCCCAGGACTAACAACACCTCCCCTACTGATAGAGGGAGCGACTGTGGTAAGAATCCTCACAATCTCGCACGTTTTCGTTCCTCCGTACATACCCATTGCATTGTGTTCATATAGGGAGAAGAGGATATTGTCCTTTTTAAGAGAAGGAAAACAAGGACAGAAGAAGATTCTTTCCCAAGAGCAACCAGTAGGCTTCTTTCTCTTGGGAGCTCATCATCAGAACCCAAACCATGGGTGGGGTTTCGAATAAAGTGAGAACCTCTCCTATCGCCATCCAAACCATGGGTGAGGTTTCCTGTTTGTCTGTCTGTTGGTGCAGGGATGCTGCACCTAGTACCCCGGCGACCTCGACAAGCCATGGTACACCCACAGCAGAAGTTGCAGGAGAGCCAAGTCCGATTCCCATGGCCGAAGAGCTTCTTCGGGGCATCGTGGATGGAATGGCAGCGGAAATCCGATCCCAAGGGACAGAAACCGCAGTCCCGGCCATAGAGGGGGATCAACAGGAAAGATCATCTGCTGCCCCTACTGCGGACACAGCAAGTCTTGAGGTTAGACCTCACACTGATGTTGAGAATGGCTCATTCAGCGATTACATAGAGGTATGAACAACTCTTCTATTTTTTTATTTTCAAACTCGCAAAAATTCAGGAATATTCAAGTCTTAAGAGCAATTTCTTATCATGTTCCAGGACTTGACCTGGGTGGCGACCAATTCGACAGCTATAGCAAAGCATATTGAGGTCGCGCAACGGGAGATCAGCTGGCTGCAACAGTAAGTATGGTGCTCTTTATTCATATTAACTTGAATCAGTATTTAAGCGTAGCCTATCGTCCTTCTTGTTACAAAGAAAATGCCTTTCTGAACAAGAGCATGGCTGATCGAGAGAATCAAGAAGAAGCTGCAACTGTGAGATATTCTTCTCTAGAGAAGGAACTTCGCGAAGCGTAGTCAAAACTTTCTTGTAAGTATACTTCCAACTAGAAGAAATCTCCTCATCGTATGAACTATTTATAGTAAATGTTCACTGTGTTCATACAGCATAAGAGGATCAAATAAGCCGTCTTTCAGAAGAGAAAAGAAACCTTCAGGCGACCATCGAGTTGCAAAGCTCGAAAATTGATACTGCTAGCCTGGAGAATGAAGGTCTAAACGAAACAAATTTCTTCTTGCAGCGGTACTCAATCGAACATCTTCGAAAAGCTGAAGATGGTGGCTACTCTGCTAAAAGCAGATGTGATCGAGTCACAAAAGGACAATCCAAGCCTTAGCGAGTTAGCCACACTGGTCGCGGCCCAAGCCGAATCACTCCTCAAGTATCTTCCTGAAGATACCAAACGGCAGGAAGAGGTACTAAGGTCAAATGTTAGATTTGTAGCCTCTGCCATTCTCTGCAGATTACGATTTCACCACGGCCCAAATTTGAATCTGAAGCCGGTGATAGAAAATGCAGAGATCGAGAGTGATCGACTTGAGGCCATCTCTGAAGAAGTCAAGCCTCTAGTTGAAGATCTACTGAAAGAGCTAGGCCTTATTTGATTCCTTGTAATGATATCTCTTAGTAATTATTACCTGTGAAATTACATTTATAACATGCAAATGCGTGCCTTAAATTTTTGGAAAAGAGTGATACTTTCTTCGTTTCATATTATGACCATATTCTCTTAGCCTCCTCCTGAGATCATAAGTACTGAAGATCTAGTATTATAATCTCTGGAAAAAATATGGGCATTATGAATACCCAAGAAATGCTTTAACTTAGATATGATCATCCGATCAAACCGATACTGACCTCAATACAACATCCGACCTTATTTACGAACTAGCAGCCACTCGAATGATCAGGAACATGCTAGTAAGTCCCGTGTGCGTTGAGAAATGGCTTATTGAGGGATGTCTTAGCTGGATGCGACCATGAGATCGGCCAATGAATCCGGTTAGGATATTTGTAACAAGATGATAATCGGCGATCAGCCTCCAAGCCAAGCTCGGTATAGGTATGGCAAATAAAGAAAACGAACATAACATGAGCCGAAGAAAAGTACTCATGAATTTTTTGTTAAACCATGCTAATTCAATAGGAAAAAAGATTGGGAAACTTACACGTAAAACTTGCGCAGTTGATCAACGTTCCACGTATTGGATAAGATTCTACTGTCCTCCAACGCTAACCGAGCCGATCCTAGTCGTGGTACTAAAACAACAATGTAAGGGCCTTCCCACTGAAGAGAGAACTTATTGCGGTTAGACTGGTTTTGTATTTTTCGTAAAACCAGATCCCCCACATGAAGACTACACGGCCGCACCCTTCTGTTGTGATATTTTCGCAAAGCTTGCAAATATACTGCTGACCTTATCAACGCTCGATCACGCTTTTCTTCGAGGAAGATTAAATCCTGAGGACGTTGTTCGATCTGATCAATCTGGTTGAATTGATCTGTTCGGACAGAACCAATATGGATTTCCGTATGTAACACCGTCTCGGCGCCGTATACCAACTGGAAAGGTGTCTCACCAGTGGCTCGACTACAGGTAGTGCGTAGTGCCTATAGAACGGAGTAGAGTTCATCTACCCAAGCCCCCGAGCGCATCTTAAGGCGATCGAAAACACGTTTCTTGATGCCTTGTAATATCTACCCATTGGCACGTTCGACAGCACCATTACTCTGTGGATGAGCTACAGAAGCAAAGCACACCTTGGTTCCAATATTATCGCAATTGTCCAGGAAGAGGCCGCTAGCGAACTGGGAACCGTTGTCAGTGATGAGATGACTTGGGACACCAAATCGAGTGACGATGTTCTTATGAAAAACTTCTGTGCCACAGCAGCGGTGACGTTACGGACTGGCTCAGTCTCAATCCACTTTGTAAACTTGTCAATGCCTACGAACAGAAATTTGTAACCATCAATAGCTTGTGGCATAGGTCCCACAATACGCATCCCCCAGACCGCAAAGGGCCACGTTAATGGGATGGTTTGCAAGGCACATGCAGGCTGATGAACCTGTCTGGCATGAAATTGACACTGGGGGCATTTCTTGACCAAATTTTTGGCATCATCGAGTGCCGAAGGCTAGAAAAAACCTTGTCGGAAAGCTTTCCCGACCAGTATGCGAAATAACGCGTGTGTACCACACACACCGTCATGGATTTCTTTCAAGAGGGATTTACCTTTCTTTTGAGAAATACAATACATGAATACCCCTTGAGTACCCTTCCTATACAAAACTCCTTCTATAAGCTTGTATAGGCGCGCTTTTCGAATCAACCGATCACTTTTGGTTTCGTCCTTGGGCAAGGTCCAATGTTCGAGATAGACCCTCAATGGATAGGCCCAATCCCCTTCTTGTCCAAGGTTGGTAACGAAGACTATTATCTGGTCATCTTCAACTGTAGTCATGATCGAAGGATATTCTAAGTGTTTGACGAACACCCCTGCTGGAGC
Organism: Pharus latifolius; assembly: GCA_019359835.1. Taxonomy (NCBI): domain Eukaryota; kingdom Viridiplantae; phylum Streptophyta; class Magnoliopsida; order Poales; family Poaceae; genus Pharus; species Pharus latifolius. Next base: position 69,059,374 of record CM033324.1, read on the forward strand.
AGATGTACGTGAGGACCCAATTTTAGATAATTGGTGATGAGGACATCACTTCTTCGGATACACGCACTAACCATAATCCTCCGCTTGTTACACAAGAACAAATAACGCGCAGCAAAGCCCGATTATTGCATTGCTAGGTGAACTCATTCCTAAGTTTATATATATATGGTTTTGAGAATGGTTTACTATCTAATAGTGATAATATTGTGCTTAGGAACCATGGAGAGGATCAGCAAGGACACAAGGACAAGCAAGGAGCCCAAGTCGAGTTGGAGTCCGGGGTGGATTCGAGTTGGAGTCCGGTTCGGCCATCCAGGAGCAGCTTTCCTTCAAACAACTATAACTCCCTCATACAAAGTCTAATTGGGATGTTCTTATAGTCCACGGAGAAGCCCACGACGAGATCTTTCCAATGGATCTAGCCCCACATCTAAATTCCTTCTGGATCGCTAGAAATTGACAAAACAAGTTTTGACCAGATTCTGATTGGACTGAGTCGGTGCTGCGTCACCTTTTTGGTTGGGTCAAGTCCCATGTATTGAGTTCGAGTCCGAGTAGGGAAAGAGTCCATGTCGGTTTCAGGTTTCCTTACCTAGCCACCGATCTCTTTTACCTCCTCTATATAATCATACTGAACCATTAGGGTTCTGCGGGTTTTGTTTAGTCATAGTCTTTCCTTCGTGCAGCTATTGAGATATTCTTCTTGGTCGGCTAGATCAACATCAATATCTGTATTCGGAACCCCAACTCTTTTTCATGATCCAATCTATATTTGCAATTTCAAATTTCTTATTTATCTTATTCTTGCTTGTTCTTCAATTGCTTGCAGGAATAGATCTTCGTGATCAGGTCAATCGTGCTTCTAGTTTGGTCGATAACAATCCGAAGTTGGTTCAGCGATTGCCAGGGCGTATCAGTCGTGTACGGTTGGTAGCTGGATCGTGAGAGTCGTCTTCACAAATCGATAGATCTTGTTCTCATCGAAAGATCAGACCGCCAGCGTCGCATCAATTGGTCTGCAAGAATATTGTCCTTTCTTGGGATGTATTGGACTTCAAAATGACTAAAGTGTTTTTCCAATCTCCTCACCTCCCCCAAGTAATGAGCCATTGTCTCATCGGAGGTGATGTACTCCTTGTTTACCTAGTATACGACTAGCTGTGAGTCTCTCCTCACCACTAATCGACGGACTCCGAGGAAGTTCGCTACCCGGAGCCCTGCAATGAGACCTTCATACTCTGCTACGTTGTTAATCGCAACAAAATGTAATTGAATGACATACTTGAGTTGGTCACCTTGAGGCGTTACTAAGACAACTCCAGTCCTCGAGTGTTGGAAACTACGAGAGCCATCAAAATACATCATCCAATGGTCGGTACACGACAAGTCTTCGGATTCTTGCCTTGGAGGGTTAGGGTTAGTCCATTCGACCACAAAATCTGCAAGGATCTGAGAATTGACAGCAGTGCGAGGGGTGAAATGGATGTCAAATGCTCCAAGTTCCACAGTCCACTTCGCAATTCGACCAGATTTCTCCGAGTTTCGGATAATATCTCCCAAAGGGAAGGACGAGGGCACTGTAATTTTATGTGCCTGAAAGTAATGTCGAAACTTGCGGGAAGCCATCAGTAGCGCGTAAAGTATCTTCTGGACCTCAGGGTAACGCTCCTTAGGACCATGAAGTACCTCACTCACATAATAGACGAGTCGTTGCACACCTTCTCTTTCCGCGATCAGAACAGCGCTGGCCGCATGTGGTGTGGCCGCCAAAAAAAGAAATAGTGGTTCCCCTACGATCAGGGAAACCAACATCGGCGGACTAGATAAGTATGCTTTAACCTCCTGGAATGCTTTCTCAGCTTCATCCGACCAGGTAAAACCATGGTGCTTGCGGAGAGCTTTAAAGAAGGGTAATCCCCTCTCGCATAGTCGCGATATAAATCGACTTAAAGCCGCCATGCGACCTGTCAGGCACTGAACGTCCTTCATGGTCGAAGGAGACTTCATTTGCTCGATGGCCTTGATTTTTTCGGGATTAACCTCGATTCCTCTAGAACAAACGAGAAAGCCTAAAATTTTACCAGATGAAACCCCGAAAGAACACTTTTCTGGGTTTAATTTTATTCGAAATCGGTTTAAATTACAGAAGGTTTCAGCAAGATCATCTAAATTAGTCAAGCTTTTTAAGCTTTTTACAACCAAGTCATCTACGTAAGCTTCAAGATTACGCCTCATCTAGGAAAGAAAGGTCTTTTGCATCAAGCGCTGGTACGTGGAACCGGCATTCTTGAGATCAAAAGGCATTCTGATGTAGCAGTAGGTGCCAAATGGTGTGATGAAGGCAGTCTTCTCTTCATCTTCTTCTGTGATCCGGGAGGATCTCCAAGTCCTGATCGCATGCGGCTTCGCGACCAAGTCCTGATCGCATACGGCTTCGCTACCTTAACCGTGTTCGGATAGGATTCGCGACCATGGATTGGTCCGCGACCAGGAAAAGGAATTCGTTCCCTGTTCGGAATTGTAATCCGATCCGAATGTGTATAACTAAGCTTATCTGTTTAGGATTAGTTATATGAGTCTAATACGTTTAGGTCTCTAAGTCTGATACGTACTCATACGATTGGACTATAAATACCTTGTAATAGGTCTAGTTTAGATCATCGAACTCAATCGAAGAGTCATAGAACTTATTTGAGTTTTAGACACTTATAGTTCCTTCGACGTGGACAAGTGTGTCTAACGTTCGACGTGTAAAGCCCTCTTTGAAATAAAGAGTTGTGCAATTACTTTGGGTTTCGGTATTTCCGAGTAAGATCCCGTTATTCCGCATATTAGAATCTGGGCGAGCCTAGTGCGAAAACCAAGACTAGGTCTCAAACGGATCAAGTTGGTATCAGAGCGACTTTCCTATCCTGTGGATGGTGAAGACTCGCCAGGGTTACAAAACTTCCGGCAAAATTCCAGGCGATCAATTGACGGTTCCTACAGCCGTGTCTCCGACAATGTCTGACGATACCTCCGTTCAAGCTAACCTAGCCGAAAAAGTGGCTAAGCTCTCCACCGACATGGAAACCGTGCTTACTTGGATTAAGCAGCAGGCCATGATTGTACCTCCTGAAGTAGGGAAGGTTATGGGTGAGAAGACTAGTGAAGACTTGCGCAGGGCAGACGAAGATGAAGACGAAGGCGACCACAAGACTGACAACCTCGCCAACACCTCCTTAGCTGTCGGATCTTTTAAAGTCGACGCTAAGATTGATATACCCATATATGATGGGGTGATCGATGCCGAGAAGCTGGATTCTTGGATCGACCAACTTGAGACCTACTTTGACCTTAAAGGGTTCAGTAGCGCTCAAAAGGTCAAATTTGCACCTTTGAAGATGAAGGACCACGCCAAGACATGGTGGAAGGCCCTTGTCGCCAGTGGTGAAGCTGACGACCTTGCGTGGGGTCAATTCAAACGACTTCTGCGACAAGAATTCTATCCGATGGGTTACCTTGAGGAGAGATGGGAGCGTTGGCACAGATTGTATCAACGGCACAACCAGACCGTCCAAGACTATACGACAGAGTTTCGGCGACAAGCAATGGTCATTGGCATCTCACTATCCGACCCTCAGGTATTTCGGAAGTACACATCTGGACTTCAGAAATCGATCAGTACTGAGCTAAGTATGTTCGGTGTCCAAGACATTGCGACCGCGAGCACAACTGCTATGGCGATCGAGAAGAAGAACAAATCCCGTAGTGACAAAAGCACGAAGGAAAGTGCGACCTCGACAAAGAAAAAGCCGAGTCCGAAGAAGAACGCTTCAAAATCGGGCACGGGTGCCTTTTGCGAACATTGTCAAGTCGCGGGGCATACCAAGGACAAATGTTACAAGCTTCATCCTGAACTTCGACCAAAGAAAAACGGACCAGGGAAAAGAACAGCCACGGCTACTGCGACTTCACTCGACGAAGAAGTTGTCCGAGTGAATTCGGTTAATGAGGCGGATACAACCTTGTCTCTGATGGCAATGCCGAAGGAGAAGGGTTCCGATCCACCGAACGACCATCACCCAACGGAGGACTTGTTCACCATCAACATCCAGGTGAAGCACGAAGTGGTCACAGCGATATTCGATCCAGGAAGTCAGAAGAATCTGGTCTCCGCTGGACTGGTTCGGCGACTTGGTTTGAAGACAACCACACACCCGCGACCATATCCGCTGGGTTGGTTTACATCCGACGTGAACCAACAGATTACGAGTCAGTGTGTGTTGAAGTTTGCGATCTCTGCACGATATATCGATGAGGTGCAATGCGATGTTGTCCCTATCGATATCTGTCAGGTGATCTTTGGGAGTCCGTATCTGTATGATCGAGACGCTCACTTCCATCGGCGAGCGCAAGAGTACGACCTCACCAAAGACGGAGTTAAGTTTGTGATCAGTAGAGACATCCACGTCAACACTTCGAACTTGATTACCGCAAATCAAGCCAAACGAATTGTTAATGCATGTCACAAGTATGTGCTTGTCATGATTCAACCCATTGATCAAGGTGAGGGTACTCGACCAGCATTGTCGCTGACGTGCCGAGAGGATTCTGGTCGTTTGTCGGGACTGCTGGAGAAATACAGTGATCTGTTCGAGACTACCCAGGGTCGTCCGCCGAAACGTCCAGTCGAGCACGAAATTCAGCTTGTGTCCGATGCGACACTGCCCAATCTGAGTATGTATCGCAACTCAGTATTGGAGAATGAAGAGATCAAGAGACAACTTGGTGAGTTGCTGAACAATGGTGTCATTCAACCGAGTAGTTCGCCTTGTGGATCTCCTGTGGTGTTAGTACCAAAGAAAGATGGGACTTGGCGTATGTGCATCGACTATCGAGCACTGAACAAGATCACCATCAAGAACCGGTACCCCCTTCCTCGTATTGATGACCTGCTAGACCAATTGAAGCATGCTGTTGTCTTCTCCAAATTGGATCTTAAGTCAGGATATCATCAAGTCAGCATCCGAGAGGAGGATACATGGAATACCGCGTTCAAAACACGGCAAGGTCTGTTCGAATGGCTGGTCATGCCGTTTGGTCTCTGCAACGCCCCGGCAACTTTCATGCGTCTTATGAATGACGTATTGAGACCGTTCATCGACGACTTTGTGATCGTTTATCTCGACGACATATTGGTTTATAGTTGTTCGTGGGATGAGCACCTCATTCATGTCGAAAAGGTGTTCGAACAGCTTTGGCAACATCGACTTCGCCTCAACCGTAAGAAGTGCGAGTTCGGTCAGCAAACTCTACTTTACCTCGGATTCATAATCGGCAACGGTACGTTGCAAATCGACCCGGACAAGATCAAAGTGATTCGCAAATGGCCGCGACCGCGAACAGTTACGGATGTGCGTAGTTTTGTGGGAGCATGCCAATACCTTCGGAAGTTCATCCGACACTTCTCGATTATGGCTTCTCCGTTGCATGCATTAACCAGGATCGATCAGAAGTTCGAGTGGACAGGGAAACATGAGGACACGTTTCTCTTGCTGAAAAGGAAGATCAGCGAGGCGCCTGTGTTAGCTTTGCCGAATCTCCAGAAACCGTTCGAGCTAGAAACCGATGCCTCAGGTTATGCGATGGGCGCAGTGCTCATGCAAGAAGGTCGACCAGTGGCATATCACTCCGAGTTATTCCAGGGAGCTCAGAAGAACTACCTGACTTATGATAAGGAGTTATGCGCACTGCATCAGGCCGTGAAACATTGGCGGTGTTATCTCTTGGGGAAAGAGACGGTTGTCCACACCGACCATCAACCATTGCAATATTTGCAGACTCAGTCCAAGCTACAGCAAGCTCGGCACATGAAGTAGATGTCGTATCTGCAGCAGTTTAATCTGGTGATTAAGTACAAGAAGGGCGTACACAACAAATTGGCGGATATGTTGTCGCGACCACCAGTTACAACCCTCTGTTTATCAGCATTCATGCAGATCGAGCCATCATGTCATGATGACTATGTCACTATGTACAGTGAAGACCCTGATTTTCAAACAGCACTGACTGAGGTCGAAACAGGGAACCCTACAGAGTTCGTTCGTCGAGAAGGACTCTTGTACAAGGGCAATTTACTTTGCATACCTCGTGGAACACCTCGAACTCAATGGATGCGAGAAGCGCACACATCGAAGGTAGCTGGTCACTTTGGGGTTACAAAGACGTTGCAAAATCTTCACCGACATGTGTTCTGGCCGCGTATGCAGCAAGATGTGGCTAGGTTTGTTCGAGGCTGCGGTCTCTGCAGCATCTCGAAACCGGCAAACCGAAAATTAGGTTTGTACACTCCTTTGCCAGTTCCATCACGACCATGGGAGAGCATATCCATGGATTTCTTGGGAGGATTGCCTAAGACCCGACGTGGCGACGACTATTTATTCGTGGTCGTTGATCGGTTCTCCAAAATGATTGTTCTTATACCTTGTCGAAAGACTATCACGGGAGAAGAAGCAGCTCGGGTATTCTTTCAACACGTTTGGACACACTTCGGACTGCCGACTTCTATTGTGTCTGATCGCGATACCCGGTTCCTTAGTCACTTTTGGCGATCGCTCTGGACGATGATGGACACCAAGCTAAAGAGGAGTACTGCTTTTCATCCGCAAACTGATGGTCAAACCGAAGTGGTTAATCGCACAGTCGTTCATCTCTTGAGAGGATATAACTCGAAGCACCCGAAGACCTGGGATGAAAGCATACCGTACCTACAGTTTGCTTTTAATCGAGCAGTGCATGGTTCGACTGGAAAGTCGCCGTTTGACATCTGTTTAGGATTTCTACCACAGAGTCCATTCGATATGGAGTTTGTGATCCCTACCTCAGCACAGAACAACAAGGAAACATCTGATCAGGATCGAGCACAAAAGTTCCTGGAAGGTATTCAACGACTCCATCGTGAGGTTGAACAGAACTTCCTGAAAGCTCAACTCAAGTACAAGGCGCGACATGATCGGCACCGAGTTGATGTGCAATTTCAAGAAGTTGATATGGTATGGTTACATTTGAGTAAGGAGAGACTTAAAGGTGAAGGTAAGAAGCTCAAACCCATTCGTTATGGTCCTTTTCGGATTTTGCGGAAAGTGGGTAATAACGCTTGTCAACTCGAGTTACCTCCATACATGGATATCTACTCGGTTGTTAATGTTGAGCACCTCAAACTCTTTGAGCCTTCAATGCTGGATGATGAGCCAGATACCATAGTACCATCTGTTGAAGATTTGGTCTATCAACGAGACGAACCTCTACGTGAAGATGTGATTCTGGAGAAGAAGGTGACTACCACCCACAGTGGCACCAAGGAGACTTTTCGAATCGGTCGGAAAGATCAACGAGTACGTGCGGCAAAGTGGTACACCAAAGAAGATGGACAAGCCCAATTTCCACATCTCCAGTTTGATCGAGAGGTCGCAACAGGGGTTGGCTCCATCTCAACAAGGGAGTCATGATCTGGGAGGATCTCCAAGTCCTGATCGCATGCGGCTTCGCGACCAAGTCCTGATCGCATACGGCTTCGCTACCTTAACCGTGTTCGGATAGGATTCGCGACCATGGATTGGTCTGCCACCAGGAAAAGGAATTCGTTCCCTGTTCGGAATTGTAATCCGATCCGAATGTGTATAACTAAGCTTATCTGTTTAGGATTGGTTATATGAGTCTAATACGTTTAGGTCTCTAAGTCTGATACGTACTCATACGATTGGACTATAAATACCTTGTAATAGGTCTAGTTTAGATCATCGAACTCAATCGAAGAGTCATAGAACTTATTTGAGTTTTAGACACTTATAGTTCCTTCGACGTGGACAAGTGTGTCTAACGTTCGACGTGTAAAGCCCTCTTTGAAATAAAGAGTTGTGCAATTACTTTGGGTTTCGGTATTTCCGAGTAAGATCCCGTTATTCCGCATATTAGAATCTGGGCGAGCCTAGTGCGAAAACCAAGACTAGGTCTCAAACGGATCATTCTGCCATGCTAATTTGATGATATCCTGAGTAAGCATCCAGAAAACTCATCAGTTCGCAACCCACAGTAGAATCACCCAACTGATCGATGCGGGGAAGGGGAAGTCATCCTTCAGGCAGGCACTGTTTAGGCTGGTGTAATCGATGCACATGCGCCACTTTCCATTTGACTTATGGACCATGACCAGATTTGCAAGCCATTCTGGATGATCGACTTCTTGAATAAACCAGGCTGCTTGGAGTTTGTTTAACTCCACGCGGATAGCTTCTTGCCGATCAACAGCAAAGTGTCTAAGCTTCTGCTTTATTGGTAGTTGTCCAGGTCGAATTGCTAACCTATGCTCAATTACCTCCCTTGGGACACCGGGCATGTCGGATGGTTTCCAGGCAAACACATCTGCATTAGCCCGGAGGAAGGTAATGAGTTCGAGTTCCTATTTGTCGTCCAAGCCTGACCCAATCCAAATTGTTCTAGATGGATCATCTGGGCATAATGGAACTAGATTTAGCTTTTCCTCTGGTCGAGGGCGACTTTGATCGTATCCGCAGCCGTGGTGGTGATCTTGACATCCCAAAGGGGAAGTTGATCCACAAGCTCCAGTGATAACCGATCGCAAGTCAATGCCACATTGCGGCTGCCTCGGACCGAAGTAACGCCTTTGGGGCCAGGTAACTTGCTGCACTGATAGGCATAGTGCGTTGCCATCATGAATTTAGCGAGAGTTGGCCTGGTAGGACATTTCTTGGTCCCCGTCGGTGTCTCTAAGCCCGCAAGTCTGCTCTTTCGATGGCAAAGTTGGCATCGGCCCAAATCCCTAGTAGAAGTCATCTAGTTGCTTCAACCAGCTTCGGCAATTCTTGAGGTTGTGTCCCAGAGAGTTGTGGATCGGACACCACTTCTTGCCTTCCTACTAGTTAGTTGGTTTTTCTGACTGGTCGGAATTGCAACCACTAGAGGCAGTTTTATTTTTAAACCAAAACTTACTACTTTTCGCGGCGGTGGCTTTTTCGCAACTGCGACCTCCTGGTACTGTCCGGTTCGATTCTTTCTGGTCTTCTTTGACTTCCCGCCCGATGAAGACTCCGACTTCTTGCCTGTATCCTCTTTTTTCACGTCCTTGAGACCTGGTTGGGGCGGTAAATTTCCTTTATCGACCATTCTATTCCATTCAACGGCCTCAGCCGTGTCTGAATAGCGATCAGCCATATCAAAGAGATCAGCGACTGATCGAGGAGGGTTGATAAGTAAATCTTCCATAAATCACCGATATCAAACAGCGTGCTTAAACGCCCAGATAACAGAGTTATCAGATATGTTTGGGATGGTATTTCTCACCCCGACAAACCTTTTGACAAACTGTCCGAGAGTCTCTGTAGAGGTTTGTCGTAGACGATGAAGATCGTCTTCTATCCCGGGTTTTTGATAACAATTCTGGAAATTGTTGAGGATAGCATCGCACAACATTTCCCAGTTATATATCGAACCCTCAGGCTAATTGAATAGCCAGGTCCTTGCCGGTCCCTCAAGAACCATCGGCAAGTAGTTGGCCATGACGCGATCATCCCCGCCAGCCGCTTGGATAGTGGAAATGTAAATTTGAAGGAACTCCGACGGATTCTGGGTCCCACCAAACCTCTCAATAACCCCTGGCTTGAACTTATCCGGCCAGACGACCGCACGGAGGCCTGGCGAGAAAGCCTTGCAACCTACATAGGGACGGTGAAGAGTTCTGCGGTTTCCAGCATATCCACGAGCGATTTCACGCGATGGAGATGCGCCACATGGTCCTAGACGAGAATGCATAGGAATTCGATCTCGATCATGAGGACTTCCCACGCACCTAGATTTGTCATGCCGAAGTGATCCGGATGGTAATTGATTACGCCTACCATGACTAGAGTAAGAATACTCCTTTTCATGGGAACGTATCGTAGACCGGGAGGAAGCTGTAGGGGTTGCATCAGATGCAACCTCATCCAGTTTCTCCGCCAGGATCCAAGCAAAAGCCGGTTTGTCCGTGTCAGTGAGGATAGGAAGAAAATTACGCAAGACCTCCGCGATAGATCGAAGTTGGCCATGGGTACTCCTCTTCGGTGCACCAGGTGTAATCGTTTCTTCATCCACTAGGCGAAGGCATTTGTATATGGGCATAATCGTCGAGATCGAAGTCGTTCTCGGAATCATATGCTCCAGACATTGCTCACCAAACCTCCGGATGAAGGGAAAGCACCTTGAGAAAAGACCCCATGGTGGGCGCCAGCTATCGACGATTTGGACTCGGGGTCCTTAGTCGATCTGATGCAAATTTGTGAGTTGCGGCACCTTTCAGGGTGCTCCTCCAGGAAGGTAGGATGAGTCAAGTCTGTAGGGGCACAAAGGATTTTATACAGGTTCGGGCCCTCGATGATGGGAGTAATAGCCCTACGTCTTGTTGTGATTTCACTATATCAAATAAGATGTTTTACAAGAGGGAAGAAGAGATGATCATAGGCGATGATCTCTTCAGTGTTAGTATCTATCTAACTATATCTAAGTCTTCAGGTTTGTTGGACGCCTGGTAGTGCTTGTATGCTTGACTGAATCACTAACTGTCCTTAGAACGTGCATTGACTAACTTTTTATACTGGACAAAAGGGCGCCAATGCGAAACGGCCTTGGACAGTTGTTAAGATGTAGTTTCGTTAACCGCACTTAACTTCCACACAGGCTTAACACGTGCAATCAAGGGATAACCGTACATGTTAACCTCCTGGCAGTTGTCTTCATATGTGGAAATATCTTCGTGATTCTCGGGATATGCCCGTTCAAAGAGTTAGGCCTTCCCGAATTATTCTGGTTGAAGATAATCAACGACCCTCTGACCGCGCACTGTCTGCGGCCTTATGATCGTGCAAGGGCTGCGATCATGAATTATCTCTGTGTCCGCGCCCTTTAGGTCGTCTGAGACCATAGCAACGGACTTATAGACATACGTCTAATCTGATTCTATCTTATACTAGACGTATATTACTTTGAACTAGCTCGGATGATAATCCTTGTCACCTACCTTAGTGCAGAACAGCAAGGAGGAATCTGATCAGGATCGAACACAAAAGGTCCTGGAAGGTATTCACACGACTCCATGGCAAAGTTGAACAGAACTTGCTTAAGGCTCAACTTAAGTACAAGGCTCGATATGATCGACATCGAGTTGAAGCTCAATTTTAAGATGGTGATTTGGTATGGTTACATTTGAGCAAAGAGAGGCTTAAAGGTGAAGGTAAAAATTTTAAACCAATTCATTATGGTCCTTTTCGGATTTTGCAAAAAATTGGTATTCGTTATGATCCTTTTCGGATTTTGTGAAAAATTGGTACTAATGCTTGTCAACTCGAGTTGCCTCCATACATGGATATTTACTCGGTTGTCAATGTTGAGCACCTTAACCTTTTTGAGCCTTCGATGCTGGATGATGAGCCCAATACTATCGTACCATATGTTGAAGACCTGGTCTATCAGCAAGAAGCACCTCTTCCTAAAGATGTGATCTTAGAAAAGAAGGTGACGACCACTTGAAGCGGCACACAAGAGTCTTTTCAGGTAGGATGAAAAGATCAACACGCACATGCAGCCAAGTGGAACACCCGAGAAGATGGTCAATCTCAATTTCCACATCTCCAGTTTTGATCGAGTTGGTCACCAACGTGAGTTGGCTCCTTTTCATCAAGGGAGTCATCATCCGGGAGGATCTCAGCAGGTCAAATGCGTAATGGATTTGAACTCTGTCTGGTTGGTAGTAGTCCGATATAAAATATATAACTGAGTCCTATACGATTAGGTTTAGTCAGTTGTCGAGTCTGATACGATCTCAATCGATTGGACTATAAATGCTTTGTAATGATCAAGTTTAGTATCCAACTCAAAACGAATAGAGATCTACCTCATATATGATCTAATTCATAGTAGATTAGATCCAACACATATAGTTCTTAGAATCATCGACGTAGATTGAGTGCAATCAACGTTCGTTGTGTACAAGCTCCTCTTTGAAATAAAGAGTTGTGCTATTCTTTGAATTGTATTTTTGATCACTTGGAGTTCAGTATTTCTGAGTAAGATCCCGTATTCCGCATCTGGTCGAGTATAGTCAAAACTCATCTATATCTCAATTGGATTAGCTTGCCTTTTCTTGGTAATTTCGTTATAGGATTCACGACAAAGATGCAATCTATTAACTCAACAGCAAGAGCACTAATTATCTTTGGTTTTTTGGCTAACAAGATTAAGACCAGCAACTAGACACGACTAAATGGAACAAAAATTCAATTAAGCAAACTAAAACTAATAGATTGAAAGCAACAATAGGCTAGGAAACTTTTTTTTGACTGGGCAATTTTTCTGGACGTTAGGTAAAAAAATTAATCTACTAAACTATGGATAGATGAATTCCTACCGGCAACGTAGGCTCTGATACTAACTGATATGCACACATCTCGATTTAAGATGCGTGCATGCAAGTTGGTCTCGATCTTCCATTGTCAGGGAAATCCTTAAAAACAATGAGTCATGACTTTGACGATGGGGAGGCTAACCATGATCCAAGAACACGATTAGCAACCTCGCAATCACTAAACCACTCCTCAATTGGTTTTCAACCAAGCAGAGCTCGATTGACCTGTTCACGAAGAACGTCTCAAGCAAATCAATAAAGAAAGCAAGAGCAATAGCGGAAGAACAAAAACTCTCAATAATCTGAATTATGAGACTCCGAATTGTACTGGTCAGCAAAAAGGCATGAGAATACAATATGCAAGAGAAGTCTACCCTAAAAAGACACACAGGCCAGAATATATAGCAATACAAATTGCCTGCATGCATGTTCTGGCATCAAAAATAGGAAAGGTAAAGGAGTAGGACTCCTTCTCAGGTGCGGTAACAAATAAGGTAACTCTTTGTGTATTTCCTTGCATGCACATGCATGGGTAAGACTCCTCCAAAACCTTGACTCCTTCTCACGGTAGCACAAAGTTAGGAAGTACTTTTTATTCCACGCAACTCCAAGTCTCGCTGCTGGAACTTGCTGGACGGTAAAATAGCTGTGATCGTGGTTGATGTAGTCGGGGCTAGTCGAAATGATGTCTAGTCGAAGAGGTCTAAACAAAATAATATGGTTGAAAATATTCTGATCGAAGTGGTCGTTGGTCGAAATTGCCAGAAACAGTGTTCATTCGGCCAAACTGGATCAGCAACTTCTCCAAGAACTTCCTCACATGTAGTGATAAGCAAACAACAATCATTAAGTAATATCATTTGTTCTGTAATTAAATAATTAATTTGACCAAGAAAAAAATTCACATGTTGTCCAAGGCGACGTGCACGCGCTCGTGTTATTGGTAATGTATGTGTGTATGTGTCCATGATGTCCTCATCAAGGACCCTGAGAACTGCCTTAGAAGAAGTGAGGGATTGTTGGCAGTGTCACCACAAGCTGCTTCAAAATAGGCTAAGTGCTCCCTCACATCGCTGGTTCCATCAAATTGACGGTACTTAAACGGATGCCATCCAGACAGGAAGGGCACTAGATCATGCCATGCTTCATAAGGCTTCTTAAGCTCACTTTCAGGAGTTTGAGGAGCTTTCTCAACTGTGATCTGCTTCAGCCTTCGGTTTATCAAGTCTTCCACGTAGTTGTGGCAATCCTTCAACACAGCAGGTGTTGGTGCAACATTTGCAGCAATGATGGAAATGGCTGAAAAGAGAAGTGGGGCGCCCGCTGCTGCGGAGTGTTGCTCAACACTGCCTATAGGGCGAACTTCTGTAGTAGCCTCCAATTCTGCCATTTGAGGATCAACAACTGGTGGAGGCGGATCTGGTGGTATTGCTCCATGACCAGAATTTGTCAGGGCTTCAACCAACTGGTCAAACTTCACTCCCAATTCACTAAACATCTTCTTGTATTCACGGTCTCTCTCCTCAAAAGAATGGCGTACGGAAGGATCAAGCGTGGGGGATCAACATCTGCCCCTTGCTCTTCATTAGCATTGACTTCATTAGTTGGACCACCTTGACTTGTAGCCATGTTAACTGTAGCATTGTTGTCATCACCAACACTAATTCCAAGATATTATTACTCATCAGAAGCGATGGAAGGAGCAAGATTGGAATAGTGTGGTGAATGAGAGAGTCGCTGAAAAGAGGTTGACTCAGAGTCAGAAGACCCTCTTTCAGCATCAGACTCAACATCATCTTGTGACGCCTCAGTCATAGAACCCAAAGCTCTTTAATGTTCTCTCATCCTCAAGTGGATCTCCATGCCTTGTTGGGTTGCAACCTCCCACAATTTCACAGGATCCTCCAGAAGACAAGATGCGATGTCAACATAAGGGAGAGAAGATTGCTTCTTGTCAGCATCTTTTTCAGAAGTGATGGGAAGGCAAGTAACTTTTGTTGCATCTAGGCCTTTCATGCCTAACCCTGATGTGTTTTGATGATTGATGATAATAAGTATTTTTGGACTAACTATGTGTTTGAGTTAGTGTTACAGATTTCAGACAACCGCACAAAAAGCGAGGGCTGGTGATCAAAATGTTGAAGTTCAATTTAAGTCATTCAAAAGCATAAGAAGACGCAAAAAGAAATTGTTTTTGCTGGACTAAACTGATGCATTGAGGTATGTTGTAGTTCTAGGTTTACCGATCTCAGGGTGCATGAAGATCGATCGGTTTAAGGATTTTATTCTTAGTTTAAACCGTACTATAAAGAGGGGACGCAAATTCTCTCTACATCTCCAATTATACCGAGAAAAATCTAGGTCAATGCATGCATATCATTATCTGTGGTTTTTCGACAATTTGTTTTGATATATTGAATCTTGTCAACAGTTGAGGTTTTTACTTCTTGAGAAAGATCTGAAAAGATCTAATTTTTGTTGCTGTTGTCAAAAATGTTCTTCTCGAAAATATCTTCAAAACAAAACTGAAATCATTTGAATCAGATCTCTGGATTTTGAGCTTTCTCTGTTTTCATCCAGACTGACTGTCAGTGTTCATAACTGACTGTCAGTATGAATGTCAGTTTGATAAACTGACTAATCTCCAGAGAGTATGTTTTTGTTGAGCTGATTTTTTCTTTGCTAGACTGACTGTCAGTGTTGGTAACTGACTGTCAGTATGAATGTTAGTTAGTGCAAACTGACAAATCTCCAGAGAGCATGTTTTTCTCTCAGATATTTTTGTACTAAACTGACTGTCAGTATGAGTATACTGACTGTCAGTATGGGTTTCGACCACAGAGAATTTTTGAGTTGGTTTTTTTATTCTGTTTTTCTCTGTGTTACTGAAACTGAGACTGACTGTCAGTTTGACACACTGACTGTCAGTTTGGGCAGTAAATTTTTTGCTGTTATCTGCTTCAACGGTTATAAAGTTTTTAGCCATTGCTTTTCACTGTTGATTTTGTGGACACTGACTGTCAGTCTTTGTAACTGACTGTCAGTTTGGACTGTTTCTTTTTACCGTTTTAGTCCACAACGTTCGAGCTGTTGTGATCCTATTTTTACTCTTTCTGGTGATACACTAGACTGACTGTCAGTTTGAGAAACTGACTGTCAGTCTTGGTTACTAATTTTGAGCTCGAGCACAAACGGCTATTTTGACCACGAAGGCTATAAATAGAGGTGTTGAGCTGCTGTTTTAATATAAGAAAACACAGCATCATAGCCTTTCATACTTTCTCACTAGTGCTTCTTCGTTTTACTTAAAACTTGATCTTTTGATCGAGTCGTGAGAGTATTAGCCACATCGAGCATATTGTTCTTGCATTCCCATTTCTAGATATTTTCTCGGTGTGCATTGGAGGTCTAGAGTAGACCTTGCTTCTTATTACTCTTGGTGAGCGCCCTCACCTAGACGGTTCGGAGGCGGAAATCGCTGATCTCTCCAAATCGGAGATTGTCGGAGAGACGCGATTACTTGTAAAAGGCTTGGTGCTCGCCTTTCCGGAGGGGACAAGGAGCAACCTTAGTAGATAGTGTCCTGTGTGGATACTGAAGCTATACTCAAGGACTGAGTGCTTCAACGAGGACTAGTGGAGACTGGGCGTGTCTCCGATACCTCGGGATATATCGGTTTCAATCTCTTATCTTTTACTATTACTTGCTTTACCTTAATTTGGATTTTCATTTGCAAAAACAAATTTTCAAAGTCTCCTATTCACCCCCTCCCCCTCTAGTCGACATCCTGATCCAACAACTTTTGCCACTGCTTCTTTTGTTGATGCATCTTGATCTTCTTGCCCCTTGGTGGACTTGGACCAAGAATGAACATCTCCTAAGCATTGTAAGAATGCCACAGGTTTTGGGTTTGGGACAATCTCCTCATCCGAAGGGTACGAGAACTCTTGAGTAACAGGAGGTGGCCTCCAGTCAGAGTCAATATCACCCTCGGGTTGAGATGTCACCATCCCACAAATCATGGCATCTTCCACAATGACTTAAGTACTTGACACCTCAGTCATTGGTGCAAGAGCTTATGTAGTCTTTTGGGGAGGAGTCATCACAGCTTTCAGTGGTGCTTCCTTTATGAAGACATCATTTGTAGGCTCAACTTCTTGTTCTGAAGTGGTTGAAGGGGCCTGAACTTGCACAGCTTCCTAGGGGAGAATGACCGATCGGAGCTATCTTCGCTTGGGAACTCCTGCACCTTGAGATGATATTCCTGAAGGGTTAATGGAGATGATAGAGATGCTACCTTCTCCTTTTGCTTGATTGGGATTGGAACATCTCCAGGTGGTTGATCATGATGCCGCCTTGGAGCTAGATGGTCAAGAAGGTAATAATACTTCTGACTCTATTCTAGCATCAAAGAGATGCGGAACATGATGTCCTCATCATCAGGACGGATGCTGCCATCGAACTGGACACGAACTTGTACATTTTTCAGCACAAGCTCTTCCAGTTCTTGGTGCAACATGTGATGATTCCTCCTACATCGACCACGCTTGCGCTGATTGATCGTGGAGATGAAGTCTGAGAAGGAGGCATCCAAGTGCACCTTTCTTGAGATAGCAAGTCAACTTGCTTTCTAGGTGAAATAGGTGCCTACAAAGGACCCTTGCCTTACCGAGGTGAATTCGATGCAGATGGAGTGGTTCGCACACACCATTGTTGATGGACACGAGGCGGCTGCTTTGGCCGACGAGACAATTAGTTCCAACGAGGTGGTAATGGTACTTGTCTAGGCCGGTAAGTCGATGCAGATGAAGGCCTTTGACGAGGCGCCCAAGTCTGGTGCATGTGTTGAGGATGGCGTCTTGAGGCGTCATGGATTGAACCCCTTCTAAGCTGAGAGGAGGAATCAAGCATGTAACGACCTCGCAACCACTCCTGCAAACTCTTCAGTTGGGTTCGTAGTTGTTGGAGTTGTTGTTGTATCCCATTAGCACCAAGAGCGGGTACTTCATTTGGCAACACCGCGAACTTGTTATCAATACTGGATGGGCCGGCTTCTATAGACACATGAAAGCATGACTCCCAACTAGTTGCCTTAACTTTGGGGGTGAAGAACCTGTTAGACCGGGCATTCTTGTTTGCTTAGTCGAATGGCGCCTCCAGAATTCCCTCATGATGGCAAGTCTCAATAAATTCTTGATCTTGCCATTCCGAATTACCCATTCATCATGGAGTCATAGGGCAGCGTCACTATGTAGGGATATTGACAAGTCCTATCAATGAGATCACTCGCGCCGAGCGACCAGTCCTCTTCGGGAATAGCAAGGTGGGTGATGCAGGCACCAAGTTGCTCCTGCAAGGCGCTCACCTTGTGGTACTTCCTTCTGAGATTGCACAGTCTGTTAGGATTGAAGGCGCGACTAGCAAATGATATTTGCCTTTGTAGAGTATAGGAGGCATTCTCCAGTGCATTGAATAGCTTAACCTCAACACACTGCATGCCTGGAGTAGGCAGTGCAGGACCAATGAGCGGAGCATCCACACAAAGAGAAGTGGCATGATGCTGCCTGTTGGTGGCTTGTTGACGAAGCCATTGAGCAGTTTGGACGTCACCTTGAATGTCAGTAATGACAGTATCTTGGAGAACAGGCTCACTACTGTAGCGCAATTTCAAAAATTTTACCCAAAATCCCAAGAAGCTTGCAAGCAATAGATCATAGATCAAGAGATTGACCACTAGATGCGCGTATGTGAAAACGCAGCAGCGGAAGAAGAGTCGATGTTGCAACTGGATCGTGACCAGCAGTGCAGGAATAATAGTCGCACCTCTACAGAAGTCCACACGTCCGGGGAAGGAGCACCGCGTGTTCGTGTGCTAGCACCAGCGCACGTGGCTAGGGTTTTACGAGATATATCTCGTGGATGGTGGTGGCAACCAGAATAGATCAGATGATGGATGTATGCCCACTGCACCTTCTTTTATAGGGCCTTACAGATAAGTCCTACCCAAATGCGAACCCTAATCCTAATGGTAAACCCATTACCAACAGGGGACTCTGTTTCAGATGCCATCTGAATTAATACTCCAACCCGTTAAGTATGTGAACTTGTAGATTCGTGTATATTTGAACATGACCGAAAATAACTTCCCGAATCACAAGTCATAACGGTCCCTAGCAAGACATTATGACTACCCGCATGTACACGAAGATCATATCCGACGAATCTATACAACTTATTATGGATAATATCTTTGCCTCACGATACCAGATCAAACTCAAGGTGAGAAATGTGTCATCCTTGAATAGCTCGGTCCTTTGTTGATCTTGCAATGGACTAACCTTCCATAATTGACTCCCAACTATATTCGGCACGGCCATGCACTTCCTTAGTCCATTTACATCAAGGGGCCCAGATATGAGAGTGGCAAATTCCATCTCAGCCATTCACTTTCAAGCACATAGTTTATAACATATCTATATGTCATCTTTATGACTACTCGGTTAAAAACAGCGGTTGATGACACCAAGTATGCTACTACGCATGTATGAAATCGTGATGATCTCAGGTCTAAAGGTAAACCAAAATAACTGTTAGAAACAAACTGATGACACATAAAATCTCAACAGTGTCTCAAGATGGATCAATCCAACCAACCTGTTCTCCAACATGTGTCCATGACATTGACTTGATATCTCATATCCATAGTCCGTGAAACTTGATTATCAATCAATGGTCGTGCTGACTTATCTTGCATTATTATTCAATGAAATGCCGAAAGTCAGGGATGTTTAGAATAAGTATCACTGATAATGCTGACAATTCATATATCACAATAAAGAGTTCCACGAACAAGTCACATACTTGTTTGATCAATAAAAGTGATACTTTATTCAAGGAATGCAACAATATTTTATTCGTAACAATACATAAACATATCATGATACAATCATCTCCTTGTTTGCCTCTAGGGCATATCTCTATCACAGCATTCTTCAGAAGGTTGCGTGCTTCTACCATCAAGGTACGGCGCTCCTTCTTGGCTTTAGCAGAGGCACGTTTATGTGCATTCTTTGACTTAGTCGCAAGAAACTCCACAGGCTCTTGAGTCTGGTGGAAATAAGTCATGTAACTGTACTTGAAGATTGCCACCGGAGGCAATATCCCAAATTGAACCATCAAAACTTCCTCGTCTGTGTGAGCAAGTTTGTTGAGGAAGGACTCACCTGCAAAAAGGGTTCCTTGATCAACTTATGTATCATCACATGTATTGTGCAGCTGCTCCATAAACAAGCAGCCATATGCATGATGGATGGAAGACAAAGGGCATGTGGAAGCGAGGCAGATGACCATCAGGGCACATCAAAGATGAGAAGAGAACCATATCCCATTGGGCATGCCATTTTGTTTCGCCGAGAAGATCTCTCTTTCGAGAAATTGGCCCCTTTTCGTGTTGCGGCCATTCTAATATACATACGTATACAAATAAAGGGTAGAGAATGTATAATTTTAGGAAACACTATACTTCATTAATTCTGAAAAGAATTACTAGTTACAAGGTACTTTGGGATTTACAACCTCTCATTGCGCCAAAGGAAAGTACATCAATCTTGGCTTCAGGCAATTGTATGGTTCATGGTTCATGGTTCCTCAGATCTTTTGAAAAGCTCCTAGTTAATTATATCTGCAAAACAAGTCCACAGAAAACCTCTGATTAAGCTGTGCTAATGGTCATTGTCTTCAAGCTTCAAAATAACTTTTCTCTTTGATGAATGAATGCAATGCGGATGCCCATATAGACAAGTATACAAATCCATAGCCTCATAGTCTATGGTGCTATCACAAAAATGTGGCCTTCGCCTCGTCGATGCTCGGCCAGGGGGTTGTTCGGCTTCGTCGGTCGCGAACAAATGGATGACTTCGCCTCATCAGTACCAGGCATGAATGGTGTCCGGCTTCGTTAGTCACAGACAAAAAAAAGCATGTCACCTTCGCCTCATCAGTACCCAACAACATGGAAAAGTAGATGGAATGACTTGTGATAACATTTTTGACTTCCTTAGCTTCAAGAAAAACACATTGCATGGTAGGCAGCCTGTTGGAATGTCCATCAAGGACTAAGTAGTATTTTGACTTGTCTTGACAACTTTAGAAATGATTGATCATTGCATTGACTCCTCTTCGACTAATTGGATAGGAGCCTTTTGGCCTTTGATTGGCTTGAAACTTGGAGGAATAGTTTCTGGACAGATCCTCAATTTTTCATAAAAATTTGAGATCAATCGGACCATTCGATTAAAGACTATCTCCATTGCATTGCTCGCACGTCAAGTTGGAATTCAACGAGACAGAGCTATATGCAATGGTCTTGATGGTCTTCTTTTTCTTTGATCCAGATGAAACTTGGAGGAATAGTTTTTGGACAGATCCTCGATTGTTCATCAAAATTTGAGATCAATCGGACTGTCAGATTACAAACTATCTTCATTGCATTGTTCGTACGTCAAGCTGGAATGCAGCGAGATAGAGTTGTTTGCAATGGTCTTGATGTTCTTCTGGTCCTCTTATCATGGTGAAACTTGGTGGAATTACTTCAGCATGAACCTGCTATTCTCAATTTGGGGTCGATCGGACTTCTGGATCAGAAGTTAAGATTGATCTTCTCCCATGAGACAAGCTGAATTTTCTTCTGAACAGAGACTCTTCTCTGGTCGAATTTGACCTTAGAGATCTCTGATTGACTTGAAACTTGGTGGACAAGTTTACATAGAGTCTTCTGTTCACCATAAAAATTTAGGGTTAATCGGACTTCTGCATTAGAAGTTATCATCAATCTTCTCCCGTGGAACAAACTAAATTTTCTTCTGGACAGAGCCTCTCCTATGGTTGAATTAGATCTTAGAGATCTCTGATTGATTTGAAACTTGGTGGACATGCTACACTTCAATTCTTCTATTCACCATAAAAATTTGGGGTCGATCGGACTTCTGGATGAGAAGTTATCATTGATTTTCTCCCGTGGGTCAAGTTGATCTTCAACTAGACAGGGTTTTTCTTTGGTCGAAATCGACAAGTTGATCACACCTCTAATTGTAGCGCACCCGAAAGTAAACTTTCGGGCTTGACCGAATTGCAAGTCTCGATCTGCTCGTGGTCGAAATTGACTAGTTGATTGAACCGCTAATTGGATCGCACCTGAAAGTAAAACTTAGGCTTGACCGGATTGCAAGTTCCGATCTACTCATCAGGGCTCTCTTTGGATTGGGGCTCCCTTTGCTCTATTTTCTAACGTGGGCTTACACGGGCACCAATGAATAGGAGCCTTCCTCTTAATGCAATGCATGATGATGATGCACACTTTAGCATTGATCAACACTTACCCATGGAAACCTTCACGGTCTTGAGTGGATCTGCAAAAAAGGAATCAGAAGGCTCCCTGGTCGAACAGAGAGGCCTTGGTCTTTTTCTTCTTCTTTGCCTGACGCCGGTCTTCTATTGGCCTTCGTGTCTCTCCCGTGTATCTTGCCTTCACCTTCTGTGCTCTTGAAAAAAGGTTAGCACCCCCTCTCTATTTATAGAGCCCCTGGGTTGGTTGCAACCATCCAATAACTAGAGATTTGTAAGTATTTGAATTTGAATAGAAGAAAAACATAATTATTTTTAAAAATAAAAGATAATATTTATCCTTATCATGTTCGAATTCAGCTAAATGTCGGTGCGACCAGGATCTGATCCGAGTCAAATTCGACCAAATCCAGGTCGAGTCCGAGTCTAACTCGACCAGGACCAATTCGAGTCTAATTCGACCAAGACCAGTCCGAGTCTGAGTCTAATTCGACCACGACCAGTCCGAGTCCAAGTCTAACTCAACCACAACCAGTACGAGTCCGAGCCTAATTCGACCCAGTCCGAGCCCGAGTCTAATTCAACTACGACCAGTAAGTGTCCAAGCCTAATTCGACCATGGCCAGTACGAGTCTGAGTTTGATTCAACCAAGACTAGTCTGAGCCCGAGTCTAATTCGACCATGGACAGTACGAGTCCGAGTCGCATTTGACCAAGACCAGTTTGAGTCCGAATCTAACTCGACCAAGACTAGTCCAAGTCTGAGTCTAATTCGACAGTATGAGTCCGAGTCTAATTCGACCAAGACCAGTTCGAATCCAAATCTAACTCGACTAAGACTAGTCTGAGTCCGAGTC
Source organism: Pharus latifolius (assembly GCA_019359835.1). Classification (NCBI taxonomy): domain Eukaryota; kingdom Viridiplantae; phylum Streptophyta; class Magnoliopsida; order Poales; family Poaceae; genus Pharus; species Pharus latifolius. The sequence goes on from CM033324.1 coordinate 69,082,009, forward strand.
CAATTCGACCAGGATCAGTTCGAACCTGGGTCTAACTCGACCACGACCAGTACGAGTCCGAGTCTAACTCGACCAAGACCAGTCCAAGTTCGAGTCTAATTCAACTAAGACCAGTCTGAACCTGTGTTTGACTCGACCAAAGTTAGTTTAAATCCAATTTGACCAGTGGGTGTTTAGTGGGATTTTGACCAGGTTCTAGTCACTTCTTTTTATCAATGGGGCTCATATGTCACATGATGAATTTATTACAAAATATCATCGAACAGATCTATATTCATACATCACCACAGATGTCATTCGCCAATCCTTTAGTATGAGGAGTCGATGGCCCAGATCCGAGCCGCAACCACACTTGCAAGACCATGCAAGACCATGGTCACCCAAGAAGAGCAATACTATGAATGGATCATCACCCATCAAGAGTTTTAGCATTTTAAGGGAACCATCAACAATATTTAGTAAAATAAAGGGGAGATGGGTGGGAACTAAAACATAATTTCATAATTATCCTGGGACCAATCAGAAAAATCGGAGTAAAATAAGGGGGAGATGCTGGAGATGGCTGAGTTATATATAGTTATTTATAATTGATAGCTTGTTAGGGCATCTCTAAAGAAAAATTAAGATTTTAAGAAGGGAGAGAGCGACATATTATTTTAATCTCCTTCCCCAATAATATCTCTCCATAGACAGCTTCTAAAAAGGAGTTAGCGTAGAGACCGATAAGTGAACCTATTTTTCGTTGTTAGGTGGATCCACTAGTCAACAAGATTAGTAAGACAGGTTTGACGTGTCCAGTTTGTGACACGCAGCACAAGCCAGTGGAGCCCACATGGTGTTGCCCGCACCTAATTCCCGGCCAAGCCTCTCTAACAACCCTCCGTGCCCCCTGCTAATTACCTTTTTTCTTAATTATTTGATGCGCCACATTGATATCACCTGGAATCAACTCGATCGCTGGATCCAGTATAAGACACAAAAGTTGCCAAAGGAAAATAATGAAAGGGATGGTTGGAAGACCTAGAAGTGATTACAACTAAAGCATCATGTTAATTAATTGCTGTATTTTCTATCACTGTTTGGCTCGACTCGGCAAAAAGAGTCTTTACGGATTAGGGAAGGCAACAGAGTGGGTTTAGAGCGGGGGTATAGTTCACACCCCCCGCCCCCGTCCCCGCCGGGTGTCCCAATACCCGAGTTTTGTATACTATTTCAAAGGGCGACGAGGGGGCCGGCGATGGTCGAAGACGACTGTTGAAGGGCGACGAGTGGGCTGGCGACGCGGCGACGGTCGAAGCGGTCGACGAGGGGGCAAGCCGCCGGCGACAACAGTGAGGGCGGCGACGACGAGGTGGCGAAGCCGTGAGGGTGGCGAGGGCGGCGCGAACGAGGGCGGCGAGGCCGCATGGTGGCGAGGGGGCGAGGGCGGCGATGACGAGGCGGCGAGGGGGTGAGGGCGGCAAGGCTGCGAGGGCGGCGAGGCTGCGAGGGCGACACCGACGAGGGCGAAGAGGCCGTGATCATGAGAGCGGCGGCGGCGTGTAGACTGTGGAGATAGATATAGAGTTTGAGAGTTGAGTGTTGAACTTGAACTGTAGAGCGGGAGACCGGGAGCGGGTAGCCGGTAGCGGGTTTACGGGTTTGAGACTTGGAGTGTTGAACTTAATTGTTGATACATATAGTCACATACACACTTTTGTAATTTTCGGGGCGCCGCGGATTTAGGGTTCGGGTACTAGTTTCGTTTACCCGTTCCAAAATTACCTGCAGGTATTGGATTCCCCCATCGCCACCCCCGCGGGTTTTAAATTTTCCCCATACATGCCCCGTGGGTACGGGTACCCGTGGGGAACGAATATTACCTACCCCGTTGCCATCGCTATTAGGGATGTTTGGTTCATCCTAAACAAATTCGGTCTAGAATTGTCTAAAAGTTATCTATAGATAATTTGGTTTGCATATTCATCATATCAGCATAAGTTATTCTTGTAAGTATGAAAGTCTCAAATACTCAAGATTTTGCACATGAAAAAATTAGACATGTCTGACTAGCCTAACACCAATCATACAAATTAATCTCATACATTTCTTGTTAGAAAAATCTCAAGATTCTAAACAAGTTATGCTTGAAACTCAGACATATTGACGAGGATATGAACAATGTGAAAGCTAAATTTTTTGTAAACACAATGTTCTTCTTGTTATAAATATTTTATGTGGATATTACCAAATACTCCTAAAATTGTTCTATCTATATACATATAGGATTGTCCTATTCATATACAACTAGAATTGTCTATATATTTCCTATATATATGGATGTATTGTGTAAAAAGAACATTATTCTAATAAAAAGAAGTCTCCATTTTCTCTCTACTTTTCTCTTTCATCTATTATTATTTGTGATTAGTAATTCAAATGTGTGAAAAAATAATAAAATAATCCATTAAATTATAACACATTATCACTACAAACCGTTAACCTCTGCTGTGTTGGTGTCCTCACTCCAATTGCATCCAACGCTTGCACCATTCACGCCCACCCGGCATACGTGCCGTGTTGCCGCCTCAGACGCGCAGGCACTTGCCGTGCCCGCACCTTGGTTAACCACACACGCATCTACGGACAAGGTATATATGGATCCAAAACAATTCTGTATTGTTTGTTCTGTTCAAAAGATTGCACGTGGATGTATTCTTGGGATGTTCCTACCATACTTTGTTGAGTAGATTAGTCTTTGCTTTACCTCCTATAAAGGTTTGGCAGTAAGCGTACGATCTGATCTAAACTAAATTTGGAATTAATTAAAGGATTGAGAGTTTACATCAATTAAAGTATCTGAACTTAAGATTGGCTCTTAATGTTGAAATCTATTTAGTCTTATACGATCTCAATGAATTAATTGCTTCTTGTTTTAAAAAGTACTAACACCCAAAAAATGAAAAACCCGATTTTCTTTGGCACCATCTGAACAAAGATATGAAAATCGAGTATCTTTCTTGGAAAGATCTACTTGTATTATGGCAATCCATCAAGGATCATTTTGACCAAACAAAAACTATTATTCTCCCTTCAACACAATATGATCAGTTAAACTTGTGCTTCCAAGACTTTAAATCTATGACCGAATATAATTCAACTCTCCATTATATAGTCTCTTAATTAAAATTATGTAAGTAGGAGATTACAAATGATGAATTGATAAAGAAGACTTTATCTATGTTTCACACTAGTAACCTTGTACTCCATCAGCAGCACAGAGCTAGAAAATTATGCTAAGCACTGAGTTGATTTCTGCATTATTAGTGGCTATAAAAAAAACACAACCAGTTGATTCCACGTATGTGCCTAAAGCACACGCTAATACTCGGAGGTTTAATAACTAGATGTGGATGGGAAAGTGAAATAGAATTTTCAATGAACATAAGAGCCATGTAAACATCAATACAAAGGAAAATCTCATGCCAATAAGTCAAGTGAGCAAACAAAAGACCTGAAGCAAATTTGTTTTAGGTGTAGATGTAAGGGTCATTGATCTCACATCTATCGTACATCGAAACACTTGATCAAAATTTATCAAAGGATGATAAAAAGGTAAAAAGTGCAATGAGATTAGAAGTGAATCACGATATACAGTTTTGTTTAAACAAACATGACTTTATATAATGGTGACAATGTTGATCTATTGAAATTAGAGCTCAAAGATTATGGAGATCATGAATAATCTCATTTAGTCACATTTTTTTTGTCCCCTTTGCAATGTTATGTCGCACATATATATTATGTGTTTCCTTGTTTAACTATTTAGATATGTTTTGAGCAATGTTTTATTTTAATTCTTAAATTTGCATTTCATTTTATTCTTTAAGTATACAAACTATGGAGAATGAGCGGGGTCTCTGTCTAGTAGACATTTCTACCACACATACTATCCCAAAGAATAAAAAGTTTTTTCAAATGAGTGTAACAACAACGTAAAGTACAATGTGTTAATCATAAATTCCAGAAAAGTTTCATGGATCCTCCCTATCGATACAAAAATAATTATAAATGATACTTTATTGTATTCTGAATCAAAACATACCCTTCCGAGTTTTAAAGACATCCGAGCAAATGGTTTTTATACTGAAATCAACATTGAGAATTATACTAAATATTGTCTCATGACGAAATTAGTTCGATATCGAAATCAAGAAGTTCAAAAGCTCCCGCCTTTCTCTTTAGAGTTGTACTATACATATATTTGACGTAATGACAAACATGTTGTGATGACTTTAAAATTTGAAGACTCAAATTCTTTTAAATTATGGCAACAACGATTGGGTCATCATGGAAAAATATGATATGTCGCATTATAAGTAATTATGTTAGTCATAATATTCAACATAATTACTTCTCTACTTCTGAATAGTTTGTGACGCGTGTGCAAAAACGAAGTTGGACCTTTTAGATACTTTATAATTTTGATAGATTCTTCCACTCGATTGGCTTATGTATCATTTTTGGCATAAAAGTGGAGCATCTAGTACCATATGTTCACACTCAAAATGGCTTATCAGAATTTTTGATTAGGTGAATTAAACTGATTGATATACCTCTATTGTAGAATTTTAAATTACCCACAAGGAGTTGGGGACATACAATTTTATATGCCATTGCATTAATACAAATCTGGCCCATTGCATCTCATGATTATTCCCCCCTTGCAGCTAGTGCGTGGTAGAGAAAAAAATATTTCCCATCTACTAGTTCTTTTGTCTATGCTATATGTATGTTAACATCACCATCACAACGTATATCTATTTGGGTATATATGTTGTATATGACACTGTCAATTATTAAATACCTTGAGCACATGATAGGGGATCTTTTTAGGGCTCAGTGTGCTAATTTAATATTTGATGAAGACTATTTTGCGACATTAGAGGGAGAAAAGGCCCAAATTTAAAATGTCATGAAATTTAACAAGATGAAAAGGATCTTCAACATTTAGATCCATACACTAGTCAAGTTGAATTGGAAGTTTAGAAGATAATTAATTTGCAGAATTCAGTAAATAATCTGCCAAATGCATTCGCTGATCATAAATGAGTGACTAAATTATATATATTTGCAATAAATGCACCCAAAAAAGTGAAAATATCCCAAAAAATAGTATTTCCACTAATGCTCCTCTACGTTAGAAGTGGGAAGACATATTGGTGCAAAAAGATCTAAATTGATGGGAAAAAAGTTCAATAATTATAGTCAAACACTGCTTAAATCTTCTAAAAAGACTCACATTAAAGGTGAGGAACCTCATGAAGATGTTCGTCCTGAAGACAAAAACCTCAGCAAATTAACACGTACAAAATATAATTCTAATAAATGCTAGAGATACAGAACAGCTAGATTCTATCATTTTAGGAAATGACAAAGAATTGATAAATGTTATATTGAGATAGCCATGAATTTCTTAATACGGAAAAAACTTATAATAAAATGTTATTGCTGTTGACAACTATTTGGCTCCACAATTGCTTATTTAATTTCAAATGATAATCTACATCCAAAGTCTAAATCGATAGCCGAGTACCAAAAATGCTCTGATTGAGAAAAAAATGGAAAGAAGCAATTGAGGCTGAGATTAACTCGCTGAATAAAAAAAGTTTTCAAACCTGTAGTTTGAATGCCACAAAATATTATCTTTATAGGATGAATAGGTTTTTATAAGAAAAGAAATGGAAACAATGAGGTGGTGAGATATAAAACGAAATTGATGGTTTTGAACAGGCTTATTCTCTTGCTATGGTTGGTATTATGTTTCACTACTTAATATCACTGGTAGTAGGCATGAATTTAAATATGCGGTTAATGGATGTTGTAATCACATATTTACATGGGTCAATGGATGTTAACATATACATGAAAGTCACTAAAGGACTTAAAATTTCTAATATAAAGGAGAGATGCAACATGTAAAGTGTAAGATTGCAAAGGTCATTATATGGCTTAAAATAGTCAGATAAAATGTGGTATAATGGATTAAGTGAATTCCTCATGAAGAAGGAATATGTCAATAATAACATTTATCCTTGTATGTTCATAAAGAGGTCACATAATAACTTTTCTATAACTTTAGTATATGTTAATGGCATAAACAGTATTGGAACTACTAAGAAAATTGAAGAAGCAAACTCATACTTAAAGACAGAGTTCAAAATGAAAGACTTATGTAAAACCAAGTAATGTCTCTGCTTGCAGATCAACCATCTCTCTAAAGGAATATTTATTCACCAGTCAACCTACCTGAAGAAGGTTCTAGAAAAATTCTATATGGATAAATCTCAAGCACACCAATGATCATACGATCCCTAGAAGTGGACAAAGACCCATTCAAACTAAAAGAAGACAAGAGGGTATTTTAGGACCAGAAGTTTCTTACTTAAGCGCCATAGGAGCACTATTGTATCCCACAAATTACATAAGCCAGATATTACATTAACAATAAACTTGCTCAAGACATATTGTATCTCCAACCAAAAAACATTGGAATGACATTAAAAATTATCCTCAGATATCTTCAAGGTATAAAAAATCATGATTTATATTATCAAATAAATCAAGATGAAATATTGGTGTGCTATCAGACGTTGGTTATTTATTTGATTCCATGATTATAGGTGCCAGACTGATTATATTTTTCTCTATAGTGATACAGCTAAACCACTCAAAGATAGTTGTATTATATGAGACCTCACTTGAATGTGTATGGTTGATACCTCTGATACAACATATTCAACAACTTTGTAGTATTGCAACAAGTAATACTACCCCCATTATCCTGTATGAGAATAATGCTGCTTGTGTTGGCTATATGAATACTGGATATATGAAGGGTAACTTGACAAAACCTATTGCTCTAAAAATTAATTTATCCTCACAAACTCCAGAAGAGTGGTGAGATCATTTTACAGAAAACTTGCTCTTATCACAATTTGGCAGATTTGTTTACAAAGTCTCTATCTACATCCATGTTTGAGAAATATATTAATAGTATTGGAATGCGTAGACTGAAAAGATTATTTTCTTCAAGGAAGCAAATGTTAAATAAACAGATAAGGGCATTTAGACCCTGAAGGTTTTGATGCAAATTTTACTACTCAATTTGTTTATAACTTAGATCTTGAAGATAAAATCCTCAAGATCAATGTTGTACTTTTTTCCTTAGTTAAGTTTTTCTCTCATTGGGTTTTTCTTGATTAAAGGTATTTTTATTAAGGTAGAATATGCAACACAAAAGAATACTCATGTTATATACTCTTTTCTTTGACCGTTTTGTCCCACTGGGTTTTTGGGCGAAGTTTTTAGCGAGGCATAAACATGATGCAATAATGTCCAAGGGGGAGTGTTATAGATATCTTTATATGGACGTTACCAAATACCACTAGGGGTATCCTACCTATATACACCTAAGATTATGCTATTCATATACAACCAAGATTGTCTATCTGTTTCCTCTATATATATAGATGTATTGCATAAACAAAGAATCAATCTAATAAAAAGAAGCCTCTATTATCTCTCCATCTTCCTTTTTGTTCATCTATTATTATTGCTGATTGGTGATCTAAGTGCGTGCAAAACAATAGGACAATCCATTAAATTACAACACTTCAAGTTTTTTTTTTACAATTTTTTTTTTGTAATAATGTTCATTTTATAAGGCGTTCAATGAAATGCCATAGTGTTTGAAAAAAAAATGGTAAGCATATCAGGATTATGCCACCCCAAGTAATTGCAATTACACACTTTGCAGCAAATTGATCACATATTAAGCAAGTCTCACACATACAAAAGTGATAACAATCACATATAGCACGAGTGACAGGAAGATTAGCAATTCAGAGGCTGTTAATTTGCTTAGCTTGTCGTGTTATATATGCCATAGTTATTGCAGCAGTTCTATCTAGATTGGCCAAACGAGACAACAGATTTTAAGAAAAACTTATTCTTGAGACACTAGGACATTAGATATCACACAAGACATGCATCAAACAAATACATCATGTAGCACGGGCCACTACTCGTAGAGCCTATGAGAAACATACACCTGCTTACATAGAGCCAGCATTTTTATTTTATATGACATTGCATGCGTACATATGTACAAACATCACACCCATGCCACAAGACACATGTATGTGTCCCATCTACTCAACTGCTACTTGTGCTTCGCCTTGGTTTGCTTTAGTTGGTGCCCAGAGGATGCTGCCCTTGTTGAGGAAGTGACATGCCTCCGTGTCTCCAGGCTTGACCCCATGTGCCTTGAAGAATGCATGCTTGGGGCTCCATTGTGACGTGTCGAGGTGGCACAAAGCCACTGCCTGCATTGCCGGCACTCCATCCTCACCCTCAAGTGCTACCAGGTATCCCCTGGAGGTAGTGGCTGTGTGGCAATAGAAAACTGCCACCGGGTACTCCATGTTGTGGCACGTGACGATCTCTGATGAGTCAAATATTTTTTGTACGGTTGTTACCTTGTATTTTTGTGATGTTGTGCCTTCCATGGGTACGTCGGCGGAGAAGGCCTGGAGATCGCGTGTCGCAAGAACTGACATGGGGAACTCGACCATGGACTCGATGGAGGTGACACATTTAGCCCTCTCACCCTTAAGCGGCTTTGGGTGCTCGCAAATATCTAGTGTCAACCACATGTCTTCGGCCATGTCGCGGGATGAAGGTGGGTACATCATGAGAATATCAGCAAATTTCTTGCTAGAGAAAGGGATGGAATCAGCGACATCTCGATGTAATAGGGTGGGAAGAGAGTTCGTCTCCATTATATGAGGGGCAATCATAGACCCTATTATCAAGGTGTTCTCCATGAAGAACATGTTTGCCATTTCTTGTTCTGCTTTGCTCAAATGTCCATGACTGTGAACATGTTCATGCACCTCTCCTGCACAAACAATATTTATATAAATTACCTCGAGGAATTCATCTTGTTTGTAAACATTTTTTGTGCATGACAAACACTCTATCATGAATGTCATGTCATAACAAACAATCAATCAATGAAGGAAAGAGTCCACATTGCCCGACTCTACTTTCAAAAAAGTTCAAATAATTCTTTGTACTTTGAAAGTAGATATTTTACACCATATAATTTCAAAACTAATATATATTTGGTCCGAAACCACTTTTGGACTACTTTTGACTGGTTTTGACTAATAATGTGGATGCAAAATTTTGCAATTTTACCCTTCAATTTTTTCTAATTTTACAATTTTTTGTGTTAGAATTTTCAAATTTCAAATGCCGCCAAGCTCTTCAAATTATGAATTTGAAATATCAACCTCAAATTTGAATTTTGAAATTTGACTCTGGGATTTCAAAATTTGACTATCTAAATTTGAAATTTGAAAGTCAAATGTCAAACTAAAATTTTGGACTCAAAATTTCAAATTAAAAATTCAAATTTGAGATTTGAATTTCAAAATTCAAAATTTAAATTTTCAAATTTGGATATAAGATTTGTTTGGAATTTGAATTTAGAAACACAATCCAAATTCAATTTTATAATCTAAATTTTAAAATATCATTGTGAGAGATGAAACAAGCGAATTCCATTGAATTCTTGGGGGTAAGGGTAAGAATTCGTGTAGCCCATTTGAATTCAAAATTCAAATTTGAAACTCCAAATTTTAAAATTCAAATTTTAGGTTAAAATTTTAAATTCATAATTTGATGACGAGCTCAACAGTGGCATTTGAAATTTACAAAATCTAACACAAAATAAATAATAAATAAAGTAATTATTGATGTTGTGCAATTTCGAAAGACTAGAGGGGCGAAATTGCAAAATTTCCATCCTCATCACTGGTCTAAACCAGTCAAAACCAATCAAAGAATGATTTTGGATAAAAAATGCACCCATTTGTAAATATAGAGTGTAAAATACCTGATTCAAAGTACAAGGTGTTATATGGGTTTTTTTGAAAGTAGAGGTGGTAATATGGACTTTTTTCATTAATGGATCACATTAGTTAATTCCAAAGTGCAATAAACTTGTTGGATTTTTCATCCACATTACTGGTCGAAACCAATCAAAACCAATCAAAGAATGATTTTAGATAAAAAAATGCACTCGCTTTGTAAATATAGAGTGTAAAATATTCGATTTAAAGTACAAGTGTTATTTGGGTTTTTTTTGAAAATAGAAAGTAGAGAGGGTAATATAGAATTTTTTCGTTAATGGATCACATTAGTTAATTCTAACGTACAACTATCTTGTTGGTATGTGTTTTGGTGCATGTAAAAGTGAAATGGTTAGACATAAGATGAGAAATTTGGTACCGATTATGGATATATTCCTAGAATACAATTATGATCACCATAAACATTTTATTAGAAAACGCATGGTTACTATGATATCTATGTCGTAGAGACTTATATGGCACCCACCCCTTTTAAATGACATATGGCATCTTATCAATCTTAAAGCATCCCATCCCTTAAACCCACTTTTCCCATCTCATTAGAGTCAACAAGACCCATTAACTTTTCGACTTCTCTGTCTAATCTTCATGGCAATATATTCGGTGTAGTTGGGCTTGACATCTATTTACAGCAAGGAAAAAGTTTAACAAAGCTTATAATTCCGTCTTCTTCCACCTTCACCGTCTAATCTTCGTGGCAATATATTCAATGTAGTTGAGTTTGACATATATACACAACAATTGAAAAGCTAAAAAACTTAATAAAGATTATAATGCCTTGTTCTTCTACCGATATATAAAAGACACTAGAAATGTAATTCTTTCTTGTGCTTTTAAAAATAACCTTTTACTCATATTCTACGGGTTTGCATGGTTGACTACAAAAATTTACCAATAATATATGGTCATGCTAATTGTGTAACATAACAAAAAAAAATGGTTCAATTTTGAATGCAACACGCAAGAGTTACCAAACAACTGACTCCTGCCGTTCTAATTGCACAACAAATGGTACAAATAATGTAGCTCATTTAGCTGGTTAGTAATTTTTTGTGAAGTACTCCTTAGCTATTAGTTACTGTATTTTCTTATGAATTTACAATATGAACTGTTTTATATTTTTTAGTGGTAATATTAACCAGTAATCTTAAAAATACAACTGTACATGTATATCATTAATTTAAGGGCTATACCTTGGCCATTAATAGCACTTCTTTCATTGACTTGACCATCCCTCTTGACCGGATAGAATGGAATCTTTTGTATTTTCCTCTCTTGGTCATCAACAGGATAGAATGGAATCTTCTCCATTTTTCTCGCCTGATCATCCACTAGATAGAATGGAATCTTTTGTATTTTCCTCTCTTGGTCATCAACAGGATAGAATGGAATCTTCTTCATTTTTCTCGCCTGATCATCCACTGGATAGAATGGAATCTTTTGCATTTTTCTCTCTTGATCATCCACCGGATAGAATGGAATCTTCTGCATTTTCCTCTCCTGGTCATCGACAGGATAGAATGGAATTTTCAGCATTTTTCTCTCCTGGTCATCAACAGGATAAAATGGAATCTTTAGCATTTTCCTCTCTTGGTTATCGACAGGATAAAATGGAATCTTCAGCATTTTCCTCTCTTGGTCATCGACAGGATAAAATGGAATCTTCAACATTTTCCTCTCCTGGTCATCGACAGGATAGAATGGAATCTTTAACATTTTCCTCTCCTGGTCATCGACAGGATAAAATGGAATCTTCTGCATTTTCCTCTCCTGGTCATCGACAGGATAGAATGGAATTTTCAGCATTTTTGTTTCTTGATCATCCACAGGATAAAATGGAATCTTTTGCATTTTGCTCTTGTGATCATCCGCCGAATAAATAAATGCTTTTCTTTTTTGATCATCCACTGGATAGAAAGGAATCTTTAGCATTTTTCTCTCCTGATCATCCACTGGATAGAATGGAATCTTCATCATTTTTCTCTCTTGATCATCAATCGGATAAAATGGAATCTTCATTTTTTTCTGTTGATCATCGACGGGATAAAATGGAATCTTCTTCATTTTCTTGTCTTGGTCATCCACAGGATAAAATGGAATCTTTTGCATCTTTTTCTCCTGGTCATCTACCGGATAGAATGGAATCTTCATTTTTCTATTTTGATCATTAACCGGATAAAATGGAATCTTTTGTATTTTTTTCTCTTGGTCATCCACCGGATAGAATGGAATCTTCTGTAATTTTCCCTTTCCCTAAAAATGAAGTCTTTAAGTTTTTCTAATATGTTATAAAATGATGGTTCCCTAGAGATTTGCATCTTTACCTTGTTGATGTTCTCGTTGTCAACTATACTCTTGCCACCTGCGGAGACATGCACATAAGGCAAACCACGTTAAATGCGTTTTAACATGTGGAGGCATGCGCAAACAAACTTCTGAGGTGAGAGAAAAAAAGTTAATATTTATGATTATCTTCTAATGAATTGAAGTAATTTACTATTCGATTTGCATAATCCTGGGTTTATGTAGAGCAAAGTCATGCCCCTTGAACTTAATATACATTATGGCTATACATAAAATAGTATTCAAAACTTTATTTTATTTGTATTGAAAATTTGAGGGGTTTTCAAAATTTTCTAACCTCATTTCTTGTCTCTCTCTTTTCATGTTTGTATTAATATAGTATGTTAACACTGTTATTGTTATTTTTAAAGCATTGGTGATAGTTATGTAGAAGTTTCGATAATTGTAGACAAGCCTTTTGTTGGTCTCTTATGAAGTAAATTTAAGTAGGCTCCTATATTAGAACAACTATAAAATAGTATAGGCATAATTTTTCTTCTTGTATTTTGTAAAATTAGTTTAATTAAAAAAATTTGATGCTTCGATTAATACAAATTTCAGGTGATTTTTTTAATCTCGCATCAACTCCACTTTATATATCAAGTATCAATTAAAACAAATTCCTTTTAGTATTTCTAGCTTTACCAAAACTAACAATTTGTTGTTCTAAAAAAATATGAAAACAACTTTTATAATTTTTTTAATATATAAAATTTAAATTATTCAACATGCTTTTCTAAATTACCATGCAAGTGGAGAAAGATCAGGCAAGGTAGGGTGGATGTAGTAAATTAATTTGATATTGGGTCGATATATGCTTGAATAAAAATAGCCGCTCCAACTCTTCATAATAAGAATCTTACTTTTAATAAATGTACCATATTATGTTATGTCAAACATCAATAACAAAATATTTTGCTAAAGCATTTAAAAATTAGAAAACCTCTGGAATGATTACATTTAGTTTATATTTCTTTGTTACAATATAGTAAAGCTTACTTAAAAGCTCACTGTTCAAAATTTACGAAATTTATTTTTTTTTCATCTACATTGGCATAAGATATAGAGAAAATATCTAATATAAACCACCAATTAATTTAGTAAAAATGTGCAAACTACACTGGTTCAAGTATCAAATTGACATGAAAAATTCTTCAACAAAATTGTGAAAGTAATTTGTTGAGTGACCTACCAACCTTTAAAATTTGAAGTCTAAATTCCATTAGTGTTGGGAGAAACTAAAAAAACAATAAGATTAATGTGTAAATAGTGATTGTCTTTTTTTTAAGTTCCTTTTCTTTTTAATTCATCATTTGTTAGACATTTCTCTTTTTGTTCTCTTAGATCCAATTGAGTTCGGACTTCAATTTTAAAGATTTTGCTAGAGTACACAACAAACTACCGTTACCATTTTTTTAATATAAAATTTGATTTATTTGCGTTGTTTGCACACTTTCACCGAATTCGGTGGTTTACATGAGATATGCCTCCTAAGAGTTTTGATGTTTTCGAGACATAGGAGACAACCATTAAGCAAGTAGGACGTTTTTGTAGCTACAAATCAGTACACGTAAGCTTTATCTGGTTATCTCTTTAAGTACAATTAAGTAGAAATTTCCTTTATTTAAAATTTGGAGAGAGAGAGACCATCGGGAGGGCTGAAGCGGTCGAGTATAGCTCGCGGAACAGGAGAGTTGGGAAGTACGGTCTTCCAGTACGTCATCACCGAGCAGTGTGTGGCCGCCGGCGCCGCCGCATCTGCTAAATTCACGAGCCCACCACCGCCAGCTCCGACGATCTGTTCATTACCATCACAATTAATTATAATTAAACCAAATGCATGCATTTAGTCATATGACATATCTGCTCACATACACATTATATATAATCAATTGCATTGCTACTTTGTAATCATTTTTGCATGCAAGTACACAAGCACTGTATGAACATATGATTATCTTTGTATGCTCGCCTAAAATGATCTATTAGGCCTTCTGCAATATAAGAGGAATTTAAAAAGATATTTTATGAGGAAGTATTGACACATTTGTTAGTATTTAACTAAAACCCCTCACTTGAATACAAGCCAAAATTGAGAAGTGCTCATACAAAACAACAACAACAACTCTCTCTCAAATTCATTAGAAAATCTCAACAATAAAAAATTATCCGAGCCAACACAAAAGGGAATAAAAGCATTTATAGGAGTCACTCTCTGTTTTCTCCCTCTTCTCTCTCGTATTTAGCTAATTTTATTTTTTTCAGTCCTAGGCACATGTTGACACTGGAGTATTGGAGATCTTAGTGCGAACAGATATAGTACTAGAGTTCTTTTTTATTTATCATTTTTTATTTTTCATTGTATCCAATATACACCTTTGAACTTTAATTTTTATAGCTATATGACAGTTTAATTTATACAAAAAATAGTAATATAGAAATAAATTTGATAATAATTTTAATAGTATTATTTTCATAGAGTACTTTTTATATATTAATGATTAAAATTTCAAAAATTTAAATTGCACTTAAACCAAACGAAAAATAAAAAGAATAACAGGAGTAGCACACATATAAAGAAATAATATAAAAATATCAATCTACCCTCCACTAATTATCATGCTAATGACTCCTCACTCATACTCCGCTCTAGAAGAAGTATGAAGCGAGGGCACGAGGGTGAAGGAGAGATATATCGTTAATGCATGGGTTAGTTTGGAAGTGACATTACTATTGTAATTGGAAGCCTAAATGGTTGATGCACTCACCAAAAGTAATGAGAGGAGTGACCAAAGCACATCCATCATTGGCGTGTCTTTAGTTAGCAGACTATGCTGTTGTGGTTCATTGCTCTCCAAGTTTAGGCAGGTATTTATAGACCCCAAATGAGTGAGATGAGTTAATTATTCCATTGCACATGATAATCTTGTTTACATAGCACGCGAGCTGCATGCCAATTAATTAAGTAGCTATACTACACGTCTGCACCTTTTTATGATATACTATTGTCTTGGAAAGTACATGCTATTTAATGAATCATATGCCATTAATGAAGTTGCTCTACTATACCTTTTTC
This sequence comes from Pharus latifolius, assembly GCA_019359835.1. NCBI lineage: Eukaryota > Viridiplantae > Streptophyta > Magnoliopsida > Poales > Poaceae > Pharus > Pharus latifolius. The sequence goes on from CM033324.1 coordinate 69,097,408, forward strand.
TGATATACTATTGTCTTGAAAACTACATGCTATTTAGCGAATCACATACCAATTAATGGAGTTGCTGCGGCCCCAAAAAAAAATGTTACTCGCTTTATTTTCAAAAAATAAGTTGTTTTAACATCAAACGCAACAAATAAGATATTAAGTAAATTAGCCATAGTAACTGTATTGATACAATATCTTTTCTAATTAGACATTGATTGTACTGGTATTAAAAGAAGGGTATATAAGGAAAAATTGTAAAAATATGTCTCAAAATTATAGAACGGTATGTATTTGAAAATAAAATTAGAAGAATAAAATAAGACTTATTTGGACACAGAGGGAATATGTAATAGCCTTTTTTTTGTTTGAAGAGTGCCATTTTTTACAATTGTAAGACATCCTCTCCTTCAATTGCTTGTGCCGTTGGGTAAACCTTTGTGTTTATTTTGATTGTCCAAGATACAATCACACACACTGAACATAAAATCAGCAACCTATTTAGAAATATATTAATAAAACAAGCACTTTTAATGTACAACATAGCGCCTTCAAGCTGTAAATCATACACCATTACAAAGGACCGATGCGGTCAAATATTAGAAATTCATAAAAGGTAGTTTTAAGCAAAAGTTTGCAGTGGTACTAGACTCGCCCACAGTTGTGACTCGACTTTGGTGCACAACTCTACTCCTGGTCTTCACCAATGCCTTCATCCAGGTCTGGGTTGAACCTATAGGGCTCCTAGTCAGCTACTACTCCTTCCATTGGTTGTTGGTTTAGCAATGGTAAGTATGACGTACTCAGTAAGTCATGAGTACAATAAAAATATTCATATACATAGTTTCATGACAGGATAATTGAAGTGACAAAGGATGAGCTTAAGTTGAAAATCATGTCACATGTATACCATCATAGTTAACTTTTAAACTTAAGTGCAATGATAATACTGTTGGTTTGAAATCTAGGTTTTTGGTATTTTAAAAGGGTTCATGGCGATCATCCATTGACCAACCCAATTTTATTGACAAAATCCCAAAATGCTATCTGTGTCGAATCGACGTGGGTAGAACCTACCGCACGCAGGCCTCAGTGGTCCCAGGGGCTCGAACTACTCAAATATGCTTTTACACTCAACTGAAGTATACCATTTTACCCACAAGATCTCTCTAATACTGATGACCACGACACATCAAGATTAGACTCGATCTTGCAACCATAAGCATGCGACTGAGTTGAGGCAACAAGACATTTTACTATACTTTGTACACATCTCACTCCTGTCGGTAGTTGGACGAGTCCTAGTACTGTTGTGACAGCCTTAAACAACCACCCCAGAGGTCACTTGGCCTCCCCATTATTGGGTCAGCACAACGGTACCAAGATCAACAATGGAAGAAATGAAATAATAACGTCATTCTACAGGAATGATCTGAGCACATGGCATAGTTATTGAGTCAGATCCATTCCATAACAGGCTAGTGGTTAGTATGTTTGCATGTCGCATCAAAATAATATACAAGATTCTAGTCCTTAATGTTTGTGGTAAGGTACCAATGCACTTTCCCCTGTGCAACACCGTGCACCATCCATACAATCCCATCCTTAACACCAAACTTACATTTAGCATCATTTTTCACATTCTTTCATCAGAATTTCAGCTTGACCATTTATCAGAATTCAAGTAAGGTTTTACAATCCTAGCGTGACACAGCATATATTCGATTATCAAGTCAAGGATGGTTTGAGTAAATTAGGCTACTAACTACACATGTCATTCTAACATATTTCTTTTTACTAAATAGCATGCAATATATTTAAAAGCACAAAGTACTTAGTCATTTCACAACATATTGAATCGACATGATCAAGGGAGTTGTCACTTGCCTCTTACAGGAAACTGATCTTTGAACAGAGGGGTCGGTGTAGCAGCATCCTCGAACTCGAACTGCTCATACCCTGAAATAGCAACAAACAATTTGAACATAAGTTTGACAAGTAGAAAATATATGCAATATACATATGCATGCATGCTTGAAGAAATAACAGGAGAAATTAGGGCTAAATGCACGAATGTGACTGCAAGAAAGGGCTAAAACAGTAGAACATGGTGCTGTCCAAAAATGAAAAGTGGTGTTTGAGGGCCCTGTAAGCCTCAAACACAACATGCAAGAATATCTAGACAGCCGAGGGTGATAGGTACATGATCTGGAGTGATTAGGCTCAAAGGCGAAGGTTCTCGAGTCACAAGAATGACATGCGATGCTGTGGACAAGCCAAAGACGACAAGTGAAACCCAAGGAAGGTGATGAGGTCAACATGTAGCAACCAAAGTCTCGCGCATGAGAGAAATAAGCAATGGCTCAGCTGAGGCACAACTCATACCCGAGATATGGGTCGGAACGGGTTCGCAGGGAGCGAACGCGGCGATGACAAACAGCGAGGCAAAAGGCTCGAATATGCCCAACAGACTCATACACGTGTGAGTAGGTGCGCCCTGTTGACACAGCTTGGCAAGCTAGCTGGCATTGGACACAACCAGAGTGCGTCCAAAGTATGGCCAATGAGTGCACGGCTGACATTGGGCAGCTTGCGGAGAAGGCAACTGCGTCATGGACACCTTGACATGGCGATCTCGAGGGACATGATCGTGGAAACTGGGGCAACCAGGATTGGTCAGACAAAGAACGGCAGATGGTGCTTGAGCTTAGCTGGTGTGAAGACCCACCCCAGAGCAACTGTGACAACTCATCACGTACTAAGGAAAACTAACAATAGAAGTATACCAACATGAGGTTAAATCAAATTTTCTGCAAAGTATTGGTTTGACCATAATTTTGGAGGTATTATAATTGAGCTAAAGATGATCACTAAGAAATGGAATTATACCGGTGATGGCAGTATGAGATCATAATAGATTAATTTGGGATCGAAGGTGGCGCAACTGTCTTTCAGATAATCAAAGTAATCTATACGGATGGCCACGGTGCTTGCCTAAGTTACTAAGTCATTGAGTTACTAACGTACTATGAGGCTGGTTAGCAGTTTTGGCCTGTGAAGCCCGCTAGATGTCACGATGCTAAGGAAATAGGGGTTCTTGAGTTTGGGATTTTTGGAAAATTTCGTTGTCAGACCTAAGTAGTATCCGTTCCAAGGTTTCATCGCAGTTGCATCTCCGCCTTCTGGAGCATATCGTTTCTCTCCCTCAATTTATTTGTCATCATCTAGCATTTGAGAAATTAGATCATTTTCCTTTCTAGTCTTTTTCTCGGGTCTCATTTCCGGTTGTTTGGGTCTTGTTGTGGGTCCCGTTTTAGCCTCATTTTCAGAAAGAGAGAGAAGAGTAAAACCAAACCTACCTTTACCTTTATCAATCATCTTGACCACATAACACCAGGACCAGTCCACTGTATTTTAGGATTTAGCCCTAAGAATTTTTACATTTTTAGCCCCTAAACTGTTGCAAAAAAACCCTCAAACTTCTCAGAAATCGCAAACAAGTTCCAAAGCACCAACACAGCATGCAAAGTGACACCTCAAGCTCTGCTACAGTGATCACTGTCACCTATACTCTGCTGAGTGACAACAGCAAGAAAGAACACATCATAAAACACCAACCAGCCAATATCCAACACTTAATCATTTTCCATAGTAGGAGGAAGGTAATGTAACACATAGCAATCATCTAGAGATCAATTATGCTTAGCATCACAAGCCAGCAATTAGCATTTCATCCCCAACTTACACCTATTCTTTCCACAGGAACACAATCAGGAACCAACACAGTAGAAAAAAAGAGAACATTGGAATTAGAGCAACAAGGTAAGATCAAATCTAAGAATCTAGAATCACATTTCTTTTGCACAATTCTTTAGCATCACAGAATCAGTCATATGACCACATAGCAATTAGTAACAATTACATGCATACCCATCTCACAGCCATAACAGAAGCAACCACATTTCACAGAGCAAGAACACAAGCACAAGGCACATTGCACATCCTCAAGCACAGAGCACAGACTCAAATCATCGCAATGGTGCCACAGTTAAGATACAGCAAGGAGAAAAGAACACTTACCTAGAGCTCGGTGACGACAGTTCAGGCAGCTGGCGAGTCGATCGGCGACTCATCCATGCACGCAGCAAGCTACCAACGCAGCCACGCCGCAAGGTGCGACCAAACGCGGTCGCAAGCCACAGGAGGAGGTGACAACGACACGGCTCAGGAAACGGTCGCCCATCGACATGTGCATCATGAAGAAAGACAGCGAGGCTGTGGGTGACGATTAGGGTTTAGGCCATGAGGTGACGTTTTGGGTGTATGTTTGTAGGTATGCGAAATCGAGCCAAGAGGAGTTTTGGACAACACAGATGAGCTGCCGACAGCCAGTGGACAACAACGGAGTCGAAGAGGGTGGCGGCAGTGTCGAAAACAAATCAAACAGATCTAGGGTTTTGGAGGGAGTCGTTTGTAAGCGTGCAAGGTCAAGTTGAAGGAGGAGCTAGCACGAGGAATAAGCTGCTGCCAACGAGGGGACTGATGGCCAGTGCGGGAGTCAGAGGCGTTAGTGATGGCGGTGAGTGCGAGGGAGCGAGTGAGAGAGACAATGAGATTGAGTGCGTGATCCGGGAGGATCTTCAGGTCTTTCAAGACGAGTTCGCAAAAGCTTCGTGACTACGACCTAATCGAGTTCGGAAAGGTTTTGCGACCTCGGAAGGTTTCGCGACCTCCAAAGAGTTCGCGACCTCGGAAGGTTTCGCGACCTCCGAAGGGTTTGCGACCTCACAAGGGGTTCGCGACCTCGATTCGATCTCTAGTCGGAATTGTAGTTTGATCAATATACATATAACTAAGTCTTACGTATTCGGGTTTAGTTAGTTGTCTGAGTCTAATGCGTTTAGGTTATTGAGTCTGATACGTACTCATACGATTGGACTATAAATACTTTATAATAGTTCTAGTTTAGATCATCGAAGAGTCATTTAACTTATTTAAGTCTTAGACACATAATTCACCGACGTAGGCGAATGCGTCCTAATATTCGACATGTACAAGATCCCTCTTTTCAATAAAGAGTTGTGCTATCTTTTGAACTGTGTTTCCGATTAGCTTGGGTTTCGGTAATTTTGAGTAAGATCCTGTTATTCCGCATATTAGCATTTGATCGAGTATCAACGAAGCCCGTCTATACTTCCATCAGAGCAAAGCAGCATCTGATCGAGGCTGGATCGAAAGCCGGTCTAGCCCATAATCAGATCAGTGCGTGTGAGTGTGTGCATATATGCATGTGAGTGGGCTATGTGGGCCTCATACGTGCGGTGCGGCCATGGGTTGGTCCAAGTTGGATCAACCCGAGAACGAAGACTTTGGCCGGCCCGGTCCAACAGAAAAGAAATTGTTTTATTATTTGGTTTCCTTTTATTTTATTTTTAATATATTTTGTTTATGTTCTAAATTTTATTATTCAATGTTGTAAATTCATTTTACTATATTAAATTCACAAGTCAACAATTAATTTCAACTTTTAATTTCACATGTAAATTTCAAAAACAAATTTTCTAACTTCTTAAATAATTTTTGCTTAAAGATCATTTAAGTTAGCATATGCAATAACCACAAAAAAATTCAATGACAACATTAATTTTGTTATTTTTTTACCATTTTATTTTTATTTCATTTTATTGTTTTGGCTATTATAATTTTCTTTCAAGAAGCAAACCAACCCATTTTATCTTCTTTCAAATGGGAAAACTGAGTTGTCATTTTCGCCAGGTTTGATTTTAGATCAGGGAATTAATGACCTAGAGCGCCAGTTTTTCATTTGATTGTATTTGATCGTGGGTTGGGGAATCGAGGATATAGAAGCATGCATCCTTGCATTTTTATTTTTTGAACCACCAATGTTCTTCTAAAAATATATTGTATCTTCTCAAGAACTGATCCTATGCAAGAGCTTCAGAATAACTTGCCGAACTCCATTTCTAACTTCAATTCTTTAGGCAAGTTTTCTCCATTTGACCATATTGATCATTTTTGTTGATTATATTTGCTACAAAGTAATTCTTATCTAAATTAAAACTATTACACTGCATGAAAAGAAATTGTTTATGAAATAATTTGAAAGTACAGAAAAGAGCTATGTCATTTGGCTAGTACAATATGATATAGCATATGAAGAAGGTTGGGAATGATAGTGGAAGTAATTGAGGAAGAGATTTTGAAAAACAAATGACTTCCCTATCTATGACATGGATGGAAATTAGTAAGGTTCGTAACCAACTGTTTCTTTCATCTAGCATCGTAACACTCGTATCGACTACAAACCTAGTATGGAACGGGCCTAGTCTAGTATCTTCTCAGGAAACTAAGGTCATCTCCACACGAGAGCGTATTATATATATATATATATATCAGAGACTGGTTGTCCCGGTCAGCCCCGCCGTCTTTTCGTCCGGGGGGAGGGAGGAGTTGGTATAGTAGGTCCAGACGGAGATCCCTGTTGGCTTTGTCGGGGGTTCCGAGGTAGCGTCGCCCTTTTAGCCGTGTGATAGTCGTTTGGTGGGCGTAAATCGCGAAAGGAACACTGCAAAGGAACGAGGTTGATCTTAATTGTGGGAGTTGTCCCTGCCGTTGACTGGAAACTATCCATTACTCTCTCTTCTGTACTAAAAGATGTCTTGGCTGACCAGGACTCTGTGCACTGCTAATCAGGCGATTGCCTCAAGCAGTCAGGAAAAGTCTGTTAAGACGATGTCGGTTAAAAGTGGTTCTTCCATATGCTTTGCAGATATAAAGAAAAGTATTGCCAATTGGAAGATACCTAAGGTTAATATTAAAGAAATATATCATATAGGAGCTTTTAGTTTAAGATCTGATTATTATATAAAAACAATTGAAAAAACACTTTATATTAGTTCCTTACATGAAACATTGCATCTTTTATCTGAAAATGAAATCGACTGTATTAGAGCTAAACCTCAATATAATTATCTGCATATCGGTTTGGTCCAAATTGCAATCAAATCTTTAACCAGAAAAAGGTTAAATATCTCTGTGTTGGCTTGTTTAAGAGATACCAGAAATAAAAAGTTCTCTTACTCTTTATTAGGACTGGTTGAAGCTAGTCTTAGTAATGGACCAGTGTTTTTCAACACTTTCCCTGATTTTTCTATTTCTCTTACAGATGCAAATATTAAAAAGGTGTTGACCTTAAATCTTCAAACATCTGACTTTGATCTTGAACCTGGTAGTGAAAATATCTCTGTTACCTATCGAGTTTATTATAAAGCCATGACCACTTTAGCCCCTTGTACCAAACAACATACACCAAAGGGTCTAACTAAGCCAATTCCAAAAACAACTCTATAACCCCAAAAACTTTAAAATGGGATGAAATCTCTCTCCCTGAAAAATGGACTCTTTTCCAAGTTATTGATCCTAAACCTCTTCAACAAACTGAGTTAGAATTCTTGACTAAAACCCCAGATGGAGATGTTGAGGTAGTTTTCTCCTCACAAAGAAAAGCCTTTATTCAATCAAGACCTTCCATGAGATATGAAAGGAGACCAGTTAAGCCTCAAAATGTCGCATTTGCTACTTATGAAGATAGCACCTATGAGCCTTCTGCCTCAGATTTTGAGGTCAATGTCATTGAATTTGCTCAAAACCTGAGTTTGAAATAGACAAACCTCTTCTCAGATTAGAGTTTAATCTTCCTAAAAATAAGATTAAAAAAGAAAGATTTTTCAACAAAATCAAAGAACCTTTCAAAACCAAAATTAGAGACCTTTGGTATGCTGATATGATGAAACAAAAGAGAAACATATTCTTCTTCGACTGGTATGAAGATTCTTTTTGGATTCACGTCGAAGATTATTTGTTTGAGAAAAGAGAGTAAGTCTCAGTTATCAAAAGGGATTCCACTGATTGGAAGACTTCTAGTGGAGAAGTGGTGGAATCAATTTATCCCCCTTTTGAATCTGTTCAGATATCTGAGAATCTCAAAGCCTGTCCCCTTAAGGTTATGAACAAAACTTCTTCAGTAGAGCCTGCCAGGACAGAGCATATTAGTCATCTTATAGAACAAAAAAATTTTGCAAATGTTTCCCTGCATGCTTTGGGAAAACAAACTGATAGGATTGAAAATATTTTGGTAGAAGGTAGCAAACAAAATAAACCTGAGGTAAAGGTTAATATGCCTTCTAGCTCAAATTCTGCTTTACCTATTTTCATTCCTCAAAGTTTAGATCCTAATACCAGATTAGGAAAGCAAAAGGCTTTTGGCTCACAAGACCTTTTCTCTGAATTAACTAGCAGAATCAATAGTCTAAAAGTTTACAAAACTATCAATCATATTTCTGATGGCGAAGTTGAAAATACGAATGAATTAGTAAACAAGATTTCAGCTTTTAAACCCGACACACTTACCTCTAGGACAATAAATTATTATCCTAGACCAACCTTTGCAGACTTGCAGTTTGAAGAAATGCCTCAGATCAGTTCTATGGTTTCTTTCAGTGGAAAAGAAATTGTAGAATGGAATCTTGATGGTTTAACTGAATATCAAATATTTACCCTTTGTCATCAAATGGTTATGTACACCAATGCCTGTAGGGTCAATGGCAATAATGATAAACAGGTGGCAGGCATGATTGCCACAGGATTCTCTGGTCAGCTTAGAGGATGGTGGGATCATTATCTTACTCTTGAGCAAAAGGGAAACATCTTAGGGGCCATTAAGATTGACCCGGAAGGAAATACTTTGCCGGGTAATCCCTCCAATGCCATTACCACCCTCTTATTCAATAGTGTCTATCATTTTGCTGGAAATTACGATGATATCTGCGAAAAGACTAGAGAACAACTGATCAATTTGAGGTGCAAAACAATATCAGATTTTAGATGGTACAAAGACACATTTTTATCAAAACTCTATACTCTTCCTGACCCCAATCAAGAATTTTGAAAAGAAAAATATATCTCTGGCCTACTTTCCTTATTTGCTGAAAAAATAAGAAATTTGTTAAGAAAAGAAGGAGGAGGTTGTCTCAACTATCAGTCTCTAGATATTGGAAGAATCACTCAAAAGATTCAACTTGTTGGGGTTGATCTTTGTAATGACCTCAAAATTAAGGATCAACTTAAAAGACAAAAAATGTTGGGAAAAAGAGAATTAGAAGATTTTTGTTATCAATTTGGTTTCCAACAAGATCTTTACGAAAAAAGAAAAAATCAAGAAAAAAACTTCAATAGTAGACACCCAAAGAACGATAGATTTAGAAAAAGAAAACCTAAAAATATCCACAACAGAGAAGATAAAAACAAAGATATTACTTGTTTTAAGTGTGGAGAAAAGTGTCATACTGCCAATAGATGTTACAAGAATGGTTTTAAAAAGAAAGTCCAAGCTTTGCTTGAATCAGATCCCAAAGACCTTAAAGGAAAACTAGAAGAAATTCTAAATAGCATTGATTCAGAGGCTGACTATACTTCTGATATAAATTGCTGTGAAAACAGTGAATGTTCTTGTTGTGAGCAAGATATTTCAGAAGAAGAATCTGAAGAAAGTATTTTGGTCCTAACAAGTTTTGAGCAATTTATTTTGGATACAATTGATTCGATTCAGGATTCTGAAGAAAAGAGAAGTCAGCTTGAAAAATATATTTCCATGATCAGTGGAAACAAAGATCTTGAGGTAAGATCAAACCAAAATAATGAGTTCTTCACTATTGACGAGGTCTTTCAAAAGATCAGGAGTTCTAGAGGAATTGGTAAGAAGCTTTTATTTGAGGATCTTTGGCAAGAACAAAATATTCTCAGAAAAGAATTGTTTGATCTTAAGATAAAAATTCAAATTTTAGAATCCCACAAACAATCATTGGTCACTCAGAATAACCTGCAGGGGCATCACGAATCGCTCAAAATAACCCAGAGGGTTCCACGGATCTCCCACAAAGTACCCAAAGAGTTATATGCTCGACTAGTGGAGTGGAGGTGCTTAGTGGATATTCACTTCTTGTTCCTAGGTTGGGAACTATGTCGCGGCAGGAAAAGAGACCTACAGGTGACCTCAGCCATGTGATGTAAAGTGTTCAGTAAAACTTTCTAAATAACATGAAGATTGTTTACAACAGGATTTTTATTAGAAAAATCTCAAACTCCTTGGTTTATCTAATGTTTAAATATACTTAAATATAGCTAAGCTAGGGCATGCTGCATTATCTATCATTACTTTGCTTGCTGAGTACTTTTGTACCCACTCTTGCTATTTAAATCTTGGTTAGATCTAGATTTCCCATTACCAAAGATTTTGTTGAAGACCTTGAAGATGTAGAAATGGCTCAAGACCCAAAGGACTTAGAGAGGCTCTCGCCAAGCGTAACAATGGAAGCAATCCTCTGACCGTTGTATCAATGACCATACTGGCAATTTAATCTGTCTTGGAAAACGATTGAAATTAACTTGCAATCCTTGGACCTTGGATAGAATTACGCTGGATGGTTATGGAACTCCTGAAATCCTAGATTTTCATTCTAGCTTTAAAATCCTAGATTTCATACTTGCGCTTTACAGCTTTAAACCCCTAGATTTATAGCTTATTAGTAGATTTAGTGTAGAAACACAAACCCCCAACTCGTTTAGACTAAATCAGCGATCCAGTAAGCTAGAAGATGAAAATGCTTGTTCCTCGTGGAATTCGACCCTCAAGTGCTCAATGTTCAACTGTCCATTTTCGATTATTACACAATCACACTGTTTTAGGAAGAGAGTGGTTGTACACTCTACCATCCGCTGCAATAGCAACGTTGGATGAACTCTCACGCATTTTTCTCAATAAATTTTTTCCTCCATCTAAAATTGCATATGTTCGGAACCAAATTGTTTGTTTTACTCAATAGGGAGGGGAATCCCTCTGCGAAGCATGGGAGCGGTACAAGGAACTTTTGAGGTCGTGCCCAGACCACGGCCTGGAAAAGTGGCTTGTAGTTCAAACATTTTATAATGTTTTGAATTACACGGCACGAATGACTGTTGGCACCACAACTGGCGAGTGCACTCATGAACAAAAGTGTTGACCAAACATACGATCTAATTGAAGCTATGACACAAAACTACATGCAATGGGGGAATGAATATGCTGCATCAAGACTGATCCAACCGCAGCACCAACTCCCTCAACAACAACAATCGTACCAAGCACCATGGCCATCGTTTCAGCTTCAACAACAACAACAACAACCGTACCGGCCACCACATCAGCGAAAAAATCAACCCGAGCAATCCAACATCAAGTGCATGTTAGAAGCGTTCCTAGAAAATCAAGAGAAGGAAAAAGTTACACTAAACCAGAAGATCGACTCCATCTCTATGCACGTTCGCATGCTCGAGACTCAATTCATGCGAATGGCCAATCCCGCACTAATGATTTCTAACCCTCTTCCTTCTCAACCTATCAACCCTTGTGATTCTGAACATATTAATGTTATATCTTGTGTTGATACAGTTGATTTGAATGGTGTAGGAACTTTCCAAAAAGAGAAGGTGCAATCCGAACCAACGAAAATGCCTACCAAGGATTTGACGCCGATGACTGAACTTAAGCACAATCATCTACCTGTGTTGGCAAATGACCTCAGTAAGGATGAACAATCAAAAGAAACAGAATCATGTAATAATGAGGTAACACATGTTTCTAAACTGACTCTATCTTTTCCAAGTCGTTACCTCCAGTCTAATTCTAATGAAAAATCCTTTGATATCCTGAAAAAACTGAATGTGACTGTGCCTTTTACTGATCTTATCACTGAAATTCCTTCATATGAAAAATTATTAAAAGAAATTCTTACAAATAAAAGAGATTTGAATGATTTAGAAACAGCTCAAATTGATATATGTGAGGGTACAATTGCTTTTCACATGAGGAATGAGAAAATATTGTTTAAACTGCCTAAAATTGCTAAGCGTCCTATATATGAGGACACCACATGCAAGATAGACCCTCTTGAACCTATATTGCAGGGTAAACAAATTGGAGATGATGCTCTTGATGACAACACAGAGACGATCAATACAAAGGACAATCATGCTACTAGAAACAAATCATCATTGTCCGATCGACTCTAAACTATAAGAAATCATGACAATCCCTACGCAAAGAAGGTACCAATTCTCACACCTCTTCCTTCCTCGGTGAAATATAGGCTTCTTGATAGAGATAAACATAATCCTATTCTTGTAGATGCCAATATTGTTGGATCAAGGGTGCCGACTAGAGGGGGGGTGAATAGGAGGCTTTAAAAACTTTAAAACTTAAAGCAAATAAAGAACAAATAATGTAAGCAAGGGAAAGAGAGAACGAACACAATAATTTTTACCGAGGTATCAGAGACTCGCCCAGTCTCCACTAATCCTCGTTGAAGCACTCAAATCACTTGAGTCTCGCTTCAATATCCACAAAGGATATTATCACTAATGGTTGCTCCTTGTCCACTCCGGAAAGGCGAGCACCGATGCCTTGTACACACTTGCCGAGCCTCTCCGACAATCTCCGAACGGAGAGATCAACAGCCACGCCTCCGAACCTTCTAGGTGAGGGCGCTCACCAAGAGTAACAGGTAGCGAGGTCTTCTCTAGACCTCCAAACACACACCGAGAAGCTAAGTGAATGCAAATGCAAAAGAACTGAAACTCTTGGTGGATCGGAAAGCACTCGACTTGATCAAAAGATCAAGATTTTATATAAGAAACTAATGCTCAAGAGTGTATATGAAATGCTACTGCTTGTTATTCAAAACACATGCCCAAAGCCCCTATTTATAGCCTCAAGAAGAAAATGAACCGTTGGAGCTAGGGCTGAAAATCAGCAACCCAAACTGACAGTCAGTTTGTCTAACTGACAGTCAGTTTAGTGCACAACGGCCGACAAAATTTACGGACAAAAACTTTGCTAGCCGTTCGTGGTCGAAAAAGGAAAGCTGAAACCCACAACTGACAGTCAGTTACACAAACTGACAGTCAGTTCGACCACAGTAACGACCAAAATCAAATAGAAACTCAGTTAAAAACTCTCTGGTCGAAACCCCAACTGACAGTCAGTATGGACAAACTGACAGCCAGTTTAGTACAAAAATTTTGAGCCCAAAATACACCCTCTCTGGACAATTGTCAGTTAACACGAACTGACATTCAAACTGACAGTCAGTTTAGCAAACTGACAGTCAGCATGAACAAAAACAGAGATAACTTTAAATCCAGAAATCCAAAAGTGGTGTTTAATAGCTCTTTGGAAAGATAATTTTAAGGGGTACAATTTTGTCAACAGAAGCAAAAACCAGATCTTCCTAGATCTTTCTGAAAATTGCAAATACTCTTCTACTGTCAAAAACTGAACTGAAAAACCAGATTTTTTCAAATAAGTTCAAAACCAAATCCAACCAAAAAGATGCAATGCAATGACCTAGGTTTCTCGGTTTGTGTTGGAGATAAAGAGAGGACTTTCGCCACCCCTCTTTATAGTATGGTTTAAAACTAGAAAATAATTTTCCTAACCGATCATCTCCAAACTCCGAGATCGGTAAAAATAAAAACTCATAATACCTGAGGTCTTCGCATCTTCATGATTTGCGTCTTGTATTTTTCTCTTCTGCATCTTGTGTTTCACTTCAACTCGGGTTCATCTTGATCATCTTGTATTTCTTCCCAAACAATCTCTGTATCACAAAGTCTCAGAAGCACAGTTAGTCCAAAACACTTTGTTTTCATTAATCATCAAAATTAGGGTTAGGCATGAAGGCCTAGATGCAACAAATATAACTTATAAACCTTCAAGCATATTGATCAATATATTAACACTGCATCACAAGGCATTAGGATATTCTATTGATGATCTAATTGGTATTGAGCCTCCACATCGATTGAACCTAGCTACGATGAAAACTGAAAAATCTGAATTGCTAAACAATAGGCTTAGTTCTCCCACTGCAACAAACATTCAAAATTACTATTGAGAACCTCCATAAAGATCATGCTAGGGTCTACGTCGAGCGGGACGTTAAACCAGCACTTGTCGGGAGGCAACCTGATGCTTTTTCTTTGTTTTATTTTTCCTTTCTTCTTTCTCTTTCTGTTTTCTTTTTCCTTTTCAGGGCCAACCAAATTCAGATTACGACATTCAGGTCCACATCACATCCTCTTCCTTGAAAAAAATTTTACGATGGATTGGGCCCTACGGGATAGAAAAAGTCTTCCCGTATGGCGCCGTAGAGCTTCGAACACATGACAATACCAATTTCAAGGTAAATATGAATCACATCAAGTTATACAATGCGGGAGAGCATGTAAGTACATTGAACTCGATCAATTCTTTCAATTTCGTCTATTTCTGAATGATCGAAAACGTTCTGTCGAGCGGGATGTTAAACCAGTGCTAGTCGGGAGGCAACTGGTATACTAACATGTAGTTCTCTCTCTTATGAACACACTGACGTGAAAATCACTCAATTCCAACATCGTTTGACCACCCAAAACCAATATTTCGTAAACTAGGGTTGACTCTTTTGAAAAAATTAAAAAAAAAATTCTAACTCCAGCTGATTTGACCACGATCAGTGCTAGGCTCGGATGGGTCGATTTTCAGAAAACACAAAATTTTCTTTTTACTCGAGACGACCACAACCAGTGGCATGCCCCATGCCGGTTTCAGTTTGATTTTTCACAAAAAAAAACAAAATTTCCTTTTTTTCAACTGAACCGAGCACGACCAGTGTTGCTTTCAGTTTGATCTTTTTCAATAAAGAAAAAAATTATTTTGCTAATAGAAACAAGCATGACTCGTGCTCATGGTCGTGCCTGGCTCTGTTCGGCTAGCTGCTCAAACAAAAAAAAAGTTTTCCACCAAAAACCGAGCATGACCAGTGCTCGTGGTCGTGCTAGGCTCACTTTGCTCAGCCTTTTCTTTTCAAAAATAAATTTTCTGGTCGAAGAATTACTTGTCGAAAAAAAAATGAAAACTGTGGTCGTGCTGAGCTGGCGTAGCTCCCCTGTTTTGACTGTTTTGTGCTGATTATTTTATTTTCTTTCCTATTTCCTTCTCCCATACACTCCCATATACTCATAACTCCTACCTACCACCTTATTTAAATAAACCCATCTTCTCCAACCCTCCCAATAGCACAAACACCATTTTTTGAGCTCCAAACTTCCACAAAATCAGCCCTAGATCTTTCCACCAAACCATTAAAACTTTGATCCGATCGTAGATTCCGCACAACACCTCTGAAGTTTCTATGCCAATGACGACGCCCCAACACAACATCAAGAAGACCACGCAACGCCAAAGAGATTATAGCACTACGATGGATTCCAGGATGGACCACCTCATTGGCCGCGTGGATCGCCTCTACGATAATCTTATACACACAGGCCACATCATCCCGGACAGCACATATCCAAGTGCATGACTTACTAAGGGCACATCTCCACACCCACCTCCACCTCCACCACCTCTGATGAGTGATTTTCCAAGTACGCAAGTGTTTCTTTTTATTTTTATTTTCTTTTTTGTTTCTTTTTGTTCAAGTTTTCACTTGCGATGCCTTGGACTGCAACATTCGAGTTGTATGGACCACAACATCCTCTTTCACCATGGCATCTTCCACAATATCCACATCATCGACACCACGACCGCAAACGGTAATCTGTATCTTTCTCCATACATTGAGGACAATGTCTAATTTAGCTTGGAGGTGTTTACTTAATCGTTTGCTTAGTCTTCTATGAATCATCATTCCACCATATTGCCATCATAAATTGAAAAATGAAATATAAAAAAGATTTATCACTTGGAACGCCTGGTTTTGAAAATAATCTTTAATCAATTATATGACTATTCTATCACATCTTTGCATATGATTTATTGAACTTAGTTCTCTTTAAAATTTCAATTGTTTATGTTTAGTTTTTATCTTAAATTGACCATTAAAGCTTGAACTTGTCTTAAATTATACTTGAATTCTTCCAAATTGAAGCTTTCTAATAAATTATTTTTTGAAATTAACTCTCTTATGTCACTTTTTATGCCTAGTTTGCTGATTGTCCTTCTCTTTAAAAATAAAAAAAGTGTAAGAGTAAAGTATAATCGATCCACTGAAGGGAGACAGTGGTGAATCGTCGACTAGTTGGGGAAGGGAAGATTTACTTGACTTATGCACACAAAAGATTATGTTTTCAATAAAATGGCTGCTTAAGATGCAGCTTTGTCTAGTCTCATGTAACATATATGCGACCCACTAGGGAGAGGCGGTGGTGAATCATCGACCAGTTGGTGAAGGAAAGATATACGGAGCATTGAGATTGCTTACAGAGGCTAGATAAACTGACAAAGCTGCCTTCAGTAAGCGTCTTCAGCTGTGTCTCCTCTAGCCGCGACGAAATGATCCAGTAAAAACATTCTAGCCAAGAGCATGGAAAAATTGTAGAAGAAAAATAAAAAAAGTGAATAAAAAACGAGTTTTAATTTTTTCTAAAAGGGGCAATCTAGCAACTTGGTATAAATTTTAGTATAACGGGTGTTTTCTTTGCATGATTTATTCTAAATCCTATATGAAATAAGATTGTCAATACAATTTAATTGATTAACCTCACTCTTTTCTAAGATTGAAATTTGATAATCTAAATATTTACATTTGGAGAGTTTAAATTGCTTAGATCAATTGCCTCATATGCATAAATGTGATGTGAATTACCAAAAATTATTTTTTGAAAATCAGATTAGCTAAGACATCCCAATTTTTTGAAAAATCATTCACATTCTTTGCATGAGGACAAGCAAAATGCTAGCTTGGGAGAATTTGATAAATGCTAAATTGGTAGAATTTTTACTCTAGATTAGTATTGAAAACGTGAAAAATCATGCTTAAAACTCCTTTAATACGATATTTTATGCATAATTTTTCATTATTTTTGCAAATTACAGTTGTGTTCACCATGTTTTAGGAATCAAACTTGCCAAATTTGAGAGTATTTTAACCACATTTGGACCCAATTCAACCAAGAAAACCAAAATTGGAAGCAAAAAGGTCCTAGTCGAGTACTCTTTGGACAAAAGATCTGGTCGAACACCTTTTGGTGGGAAAATATCTTATCCGTACACAGCTGGACGAAAAAAAGTCATGTTCGAACACGTGAAGACAAAAAGGAGTTGTACTCGAAGACAATGGCTCGAAAAGACTCCCGGTCGATTATGAGCACGTGGTCGAGGAGAGTCCGAATCGACCATGACAATGGCTTGGCAGTTTCGGACACAACACGTGTTTGGCCACGATTGCGCCATGTGTCCTGGTCATGTTCGACTCGGTTTAAATCACGACACGTGTTTGACCACGAACATGCCACATTTCCTAGACATGTTCGACTTAGTTTCTTTGGCTTTTACTAGTCAAATTTCGTCAGTTTTAATCGATTTTGACCAAGACTGGTCGGATTTGATCGGTTTTAGCTAGATTTGGTCAATTTTAGCCAGGTTTGATCAAAATTGGTCGAATCTGGTCGGTTTTGACTCTGATTCGTCCGTTCTCACACCGTAGGAAGCCATACTTTGTCGCCGCACGTCAAGGAGTTATTTTTGGGCACGTTAATTATATATTATAAATAGAGAAACTTTTGACTCAATTAAACATGCTTTTGTAAGTCGGTAAGAACGACAACTTCAATTTTCCAGCAATCAAGTAAATTTTTATTTAAGTCTTATTGTTATTTCTGCATTATTATGGCTTTTAGCGAGTAGATCCCTTCTAGGGTTAGGAATGACCTAATTCGGAAGATGTGATTCTTCATCAGTCTTAATCTCAAGTTTTGGAGTTATTTCCTGATGTTTTTTTCCTCTAAACTCTAAATTCTCGTTTCAGCAATAGATGTAACAGTTGAACCTTAGCAAGAATTTAGGAGAGTTCTTGAGTCCTTAGTGTAACACCCTGGTTTTTGGGGTGAAAACCTCATTTATCATGAAAAATCATGCATGCATATGTCTCTTTAGAAGTAGCAAGATCAATTCAAATTTACTCTATCTTGAACCCCAAAAATGTAAAAATCAATGCCTTAGACCCAAATCAAGATCAGACTATCCATATATGGCCTACTAATCATTTTGAGTGGAAGAGCCTTCAGAAGCCAGTAAGATTCGACCTCGAACTCCCATATTCGTCGACCTCTTTCTGTTTTCGAAAACGGAATTGTTTTCGAAAACGGAATTATTTAATATCCTAATTACCCTAAGTACTCTAAAATTCAAAAAGTTGATCTGATCAAATCTTGACCTAGTTTATATCAAATTATTCTTGCATTATGATCTAGGGTATGTCAATACCTTAATCCAAAAAGTTGGCACTAGATTTCCATCACCAAGGTCATTTTCACAAATCAGTCCTCAAATATTGCAGATTAGTCCTTTTCAGATTTTCCAAAAGCCTAGAAAGACTAAAAGCCCCAAATCAACCCCAAATATTAATCTGATTCAAGGAATATCTCCCATACACTATTCAATACAAATCTTCTTCTATGAGGATCTCAAAATCTCATCCTAAATTCCATATTTTCAACTTCGATAAAACCTAGATTCTAAATACCCTAAATACTCTATTTTCTCTCTAGCTCAAATCTGATCAGGAAATTGCAGATTTTGTCGAATATCTTTCCCAAACTGTTTGTTGAATTATTTGAACCACATTAGTGAAATCAGATTCAACCTTAGCCATCTATTTCTCAAAAATTGCAAATCGTTCCAAACCAAATTTGCAGAAATTGCAATCTGGTCCAAACTCCTGTTTCGACCACACCTGCCGACACCCCTTCGACCAGCGCCAGGCCTCGCCGCGATCTTCACCGTCGGTCCTCGCCTGTGCCCGTGTTCGCTTGCATCTGCATGTGCGCACGTGTCCGCGCCAAAACCGTCGCTGTGGCAACACCAGCAACCGCATGCGCGTGACCAGCAGCGACCGTGCTCCAGCAACATCAGCAACTTTGTCAGGAGCTCGCGCCACGTCACCACGCCATGCCAGCTTTGTCGCCTTCACCTTGCACCAGCCAGCGTCAAGTCCCAATGAGCCGACCAAACATAGTTGCAGAGCCGCTGTCGTCGTCCCGTCGCTGCCGCTGTTTGCTTCGACTAGCCACTTCACCGACTCCAACCTCACCATCTCCGTCCTGTGCCTTTAACTAGCAGCCCCAGATCAGCTTTATCGTCATCACTTCACTCCAGAGTTTCCTTAGCCATTAAAACCAGATTTTCTTCGTCTTCATCTTGTTCTCCAGCGAGCCACCGAGGAGGAGCACGACGCCAGAGCATTCTGCTGCACCAAATCCTAAATTGGCTCGATTAGTAAGTTCCTCCTGTTCACCTCATAGTATTGTAGCCTTTGATTGAACTCCGATGGACCTCAACACCGATGATCGCCGTAATTGGCATTTTCCCTGTTCTAGCAATTGAACTCACTCCAGTCCAAATTAGCCTCTTCTCCTGTGGAACAAAACAATCACCAGAGCTTTTTGAGCAAACCTATCTAGCCAGAATTTGAATTCAGCCAGTAATTGAAGTTCTTCATTTCTTCGCGCGCCGCCGTGAACACCTCATGTTGCCGGCCCGCTCCATGCCGTCTTCGACCAAACCAGATGCACCAACTCGTTCCTTGTATCCTGTAGATGGTGTAGCCGAGCCCATTTGACCTGCATTGCCCTAGATCATCATCGCCTCATTTGCCTTCGTCTTCAAGTCCGGTGTCTTCGCCGGCAAGCCCCAAAACCTCAACTACAACCAAACTACTTGCTCCAGCACCATCAGCATCACCCCAGGAGCAAAAGCCTTCGATTAATTTCAAGTTCCATCATCTGTAGCTCGCTTTTGGTTTTCAAAGCCGACGACTTCGATCTTGTCGTTCGCCGTCATCTCGCCACCATTGTTCAATTAACTTTGCCAGTAGCTATCGCGCCCCGAAACTGGGACTACGACTACTCCTGTAGAGACTTAGCTCGCTGCAGCTAGTCCCATATATGCATAGCATACACATACCCTTGATTTCTCAGGATAAGTCAAGTACAAGAGTATATTCACATTGCAACAGAGTAACTTACAAAATATTTAAGCAGTGTGGCCTGCTGGCCTTGATATTACATAAGAAGATTACAATGCCTTCACAACATACATGGTTTAACAAAATAACAACTACACAGTAGAAGATAGGTGACCCACCCACAATGAGAAGTGGACGGCAGAACAACACACATTAGGGCTCTGGCGGAACTGACACTCCTCCTTCTGGATCCAAGAAGTTCTCCATGCCTTTATCTTGATTATTGATCGCTCCATCTACTGATTTGTAGGTTGCAAGGGTGAGCACTTACATACTCAGCAAGTCATAGGTAAGAGTAGATACATATAGTAGTGATGATATGAACCTAGACTAGTCAAGAATTATGGATGTTTGTAAAATAACCTTTTTCTTTCATACCTCATCTCATCTTATGGCAGCACCTTTCATAATATAGCATCATCATTCATGTTCACTAGATTATAGCACTACCGCGATATGTCGACACATGACAGCCC
Source organism: Pharus latifolius (assembly GCA_019359835.1). NCBI lineage: Eukaryota > Viridiplantae > Streptophyta > Magnoliopsida > Poales > Poaceae > Pharus > Pharus latifolius. The sequence goes on from CM033324.1 coordinate 69,117,992, forward strand.
ACGGCAGCACTCCTTATCATGACAACACATGTCATTTGGGTAATCTTGATTTAACAAATAATTTATTTAGAAAATATACTTGTGTCACACCCCGTGGATTTAATCCACCGCAGCAGACTCCTATAAACCCGGGAGCTCAGAGTATTCGAATACGTTTTAACTCTGCAGAGAGGTACCAACTTACACGCAAGATATTCCACTTTCAAGCCTTTCCTATCATAACATAATGATTGGACCCTTGACTCACTTCATATTGTGAGCGGCAAGGTGGAGATAACAAGAACTTTTGTTATGTATCACTCACAATTCACCCCTGACCCTGCAGTTTTCTTCACACAAACCGCAGTTGTGGCGGGCTATACCCCCACCCCTAAGCCTCTTCCCATTACTGGGTCAACGTGCTTGATCACCTTCAGTCATATGTGTGGGAGCCATTCTCCGTGCCAAACATGCATCACTACACAACTCCAGCAGGGGTTTCATGTGCGATCCGCATAAGTACTTGTTCAGGCCTATCCCATACCAAGCTTGCGGTTAGCACGTTTGTTCATGCCACTAAACGCACAACACAAGGTTCTAGTCCTTATATGCCAGTGACTAGACCATCCACAACCCTACACCTTCAGTGCCTGCACATCCTTTGCAGTCTAGCACCTCCAGTGTTACCACCATTCCATACCATTTTTCTGGTCACTGCTAGGGGTTTTATTTCATGAATATATAAGTATATAAATACATATATAATAGTTCATGGCTCAAAACTTGTTTATTTCACATTTCATAGATAACCAGTCTAGTACTGCCAATTCATAAATCAACCATTCTCAATCTTTCACATGCAATATTATCTATATTCAAGGTTATGTTATAGCAACATTTAAAATATAGGTTCAAGATGACCAAGGATATGACTTGCCTTCCGCGTCGTAAGATACAGCAGTTGATGTCGGATCAGCAGTGAAGTCCTCGAACTCGGGCTCTTGATCTGCTCTCCAATCAAACAAGCAACCAAGAATCACAATCTTTTCAATACATTATTATACTATATGCAATAATGCAAAGATGAATGTCTTGATGATTCTGAGATGATTGGATTTAGAAGCTGATTAGGATTAAGTTATGGAAACCAGGGTTAAGATTAGCTGTTAAAGGTTTACAAGGTTCCAAATGTCTCAAAATATCAGAATGATATCAAGGTTGCGACTGGTTCGCTCAAAAACAGCGAACGTCTTTAGGTCGACATTCGGTTCAAGGCATCGACATAGGGTCGATGGATGATAGAAGGGTTATCTCAACTTGTGACAGTAGAATGAAATGTAGAGCACAACTCCACAAGTCTAAGGGACAAAGTTATTTTCAATTTGCACAACTGGAAAGAGGTGAAAAGAGCTAATGCCACTGGCTAACATGCTCTGGCATAGGGCTGACAATGTCAAAATCTAGGGTTTAAGCATAAAATGCAGTTCAAGGGCTCAAATCAAGTTGTGATAGAAGAAATTGTAGATCACAACCTCAGGAATCTAAGGGACAAGGTTATGCTCAAAATGCACATCTGGAAGGAAGTGAAAAGGGCTAATGCCACTGACTGACATAGTCTGGCATTGAATTTGACATGGCCAGAAACTAGGGCTTGGCATAACTTTTGATCTAGAACTCCAAATGACGCACCACTTTGTCTGGGAGGTAGGCCTTGATAACAAGAACAAATAACTCAAAAGGCTCTAGGGCTGAAGATGGCTGGAAAGTGATGAAAATCAGTGAAGTGTGGTGGCGACACGGCACAGTGAAGTCACTAGACAAGATCTTTGGCATGGCTATATCTTGCAATCTGGACATTTTCAGAGATCGGGCTAGAAGACAAAAATGCTCAGGAGGTTGAAGCACACCTGAAGGACAAAGTGGATGAAGCTGGATCGGCCGGGAATGGATTTCCGGTGGCCGGCGCCAGAGAAGAAGACACGGGAATTGTGGCTTTTTGATACAGGAGGTTTGAACTCAATTCCAAGCTCAGGGAGTGATAGAGGGGTAATAGTAAGCTATCTGCATGATCAATTTGGTCGGAGGATGGCCGGTGTGGCCTGGCGACGATCACCGGCGACTGGTGGAGTTTGAAATTGGGGAAACCTTCGATTCGAGCTCAATCTGGAAATCTGGATGCACAGGATTGCTTCAAATAGCTCACTGATCATCTTCTTTTACAAAATCGAGGGCTGATTTGGGGTAAATCGGGCTATATTGCCGGAACAGGGCATTTCGAGGATTCTGACGATCACCGGCGATGAGATGCATGGAAATCAAATTAAATGATACAGCACGATGAGTGTGATGAGAGAAACTCCCTGGTGGCTTCAATTTGGCAGGAGGTGCAGTGGGTGAAGCTGGCATAGTGAAGCCTCGTGTTGGACTCACCGGAGAAGACGACTACAGCGAAAAGATCTCTGGTGAAGTGAAGATTACACAAGGTATGGGGCTACTTATATAGACCAGAGGACGGAGCTTGCGAAGAAGTAGCAGCAAAGAAATTGGTGCCGGTGACTTGACTGGCCGGGCGCAGGTTCGACAACGGCGAGCAGTGACGCGATGACGCACAGGCGGTGCAAAGCTGATTAACTTGTGGGCTCATTGGAACTCCACAATGTCGGGCGGTGCAAGGCGGTGGCGACAAGAGCTGGCAAAGCAAAGCCACATGGCGAGGAGTTGCTGACAACGGCTACTGCTGGTCGCGCACGGGAGCATTTGCTGGTCGTCGACGCTGCCACGGCGTTGCCACGGCGATGGCTGAGACACAGACGCGTGTGCAAAAGCAAGAACAAACATGCACGAGCACAAGTGCAGGCGAGGCTTGGCTGGCGGAGAGCGAGCACGGTGCAAAAATCACGGCAAAGATCTGGTCGTGAACTAGCTGCTGCCCTGGTCGAATTTGGGCTGATTTGTGATTTCAGATTCTTGCTTTGGACCGATCTGTAAATCTGATGATTTAGATGGTTTAATCTGAAATTGATTGCACTGATCTGGTAGACTTGATTCAACAGATAATTTGGCACAGATAGAAGATAAAATTTGGAACAATTGAATGATTTTTGATATAAACTGAAAATAGAGTAGATTAGGGTAAAATAGATCTGATCTCATTGATCTCGAATTCTGGGATTTAGGATTTGATTTTGAGATACTCATAAAAGAAGATTTTGTGTTGAAAAGCATTTGGGAGGTGTTCCCTGAATCAGATTTAGATTTGGGGATGATTTGTAACATTTTGCCTTTTCAGGCTTCTAGAAAATCTGGAAAAGGACTGATCTGCGATACTCTTGGACTGATTTGCGAAAAAGGTTTAGATGATAAAATCTGACTGCCAACTTTTTGGATTAAGGTATTGGCATACCCTTAATCATAATCCAAGAATAATCTGGTCTGAACTTGGCCAAGATTTTGATTAAATCTGAATTTCTGAAACTTAAGGTATTTGGGTAATATAAGATATTTCTGTTTTCGAAAACAGTAAGGAGTTGATAAATCTGGAAGTTAGAGATAGAATTGAATCTGGGTTCTGAAGGCTTTTATACTCAAGATGGATAATAGATCAAATCTGAAAAGTCAGGTCTTGATTTGGGTCTACATGATAGATTTTAAGATTTTGGGCTAGAACAGAATAAAGCTGGGGTTGATTTGGCTGATCTAGAAGAGACATATGCATGCATGACTTTTTAAGAAAGAAACTTTTCACCCCAAAACTCAGGATGTTATAGTAGCTTCGCCTTGACCTCGCCTACCCATTTGACATAGTTGGCAAAGAAATGCACACGCGGTTTGTCCAGACAGTCTTGGCAATGCATTGGCATTCAAATTCTTTGTGCCAGGGACTTAACTGCAAATTCCTTGAACTTCTAGACTTTTCTGTAAAAACCTCATTGTCAATTAGTTGTCTTGCTTCATTGTGCACCCAATGCTTTGATCCAAACTTGTTTTGTCCACTTAAAATCCTCTAAACCATGTCTATGCCATTCTTGGCCATGTTAGGCCACGAACCGAATGTTAATCGGCTGACATTCGCTGTTTTTGAGCAAACCAGCCGCGAACCCAATGTCAATATTGATGCCTTCAAACTCTAGTGACCTCCAATACTCAATCTTAGCCCAGATTCCTTGAAACCCTAGAGTTTTGACTCAGTTCAGCCTGTAGTCTCAATCAGCTTTAGCATAGTTCAATTATTCTCTTTAAAGCATATCTGCATATAGATCATAAAACATTTTAACATAGTTAGTAATCATTGTGTGTTTGATTTGTTACTGAGTAGATCCAGAGATGAAGTTCGAGGACTTCACCGCTTACCCAACACCGACTGCAGATACTTACGACGTGAAAGGCAAGTCATATTCTTGAACATCTTGAACCTATATTTTATGAATTGTTAAGATATTTCCTTGACTATAAATAGTATTGCATATGATGAAATGAGAAAAGTATGATATGGCAGTACCAGGCTGTATGCGGATGAAATATGAGGGGATTCTTTACAAAATGATTAAATTGTGAGCCATAACTAATATATATGTGTATATGTACATTCATGAAATAAAACCCTAGCTGTGACCAGAGTTTGGTATGGAATGGTGGTAGCACTGACGACTGTAGGGCTATGGAATGAACCGGTCACAGGCACATAAGGACTAGAATCTTGTGTTGTACTTCTATGCAGCATGAAAAACATACTAACCACTTGCTTGGTATGGGACAGGCACAACTTAGTAGCTTTCTTGGTATTAGCCGTTCCCTACATGGTATGTCGGTCCGGTTTTTTGCATGGAAACTGGTGGGCCACAGATGGTCATGAGTGGTGTGAGATCAGAAAAATAATGAGAGGATAATGTGTAAGAAGGAAGTCGCCCTACGCCTGGATTTGAGTCGTGCGCGGCTGCATCCATAGGTCATGTGTCTTGCGAGGACATAGACCAAGGTTAGATAGTTTGGCAGTGGGGAGGACCCACAACGGTATTTTAGACTTAACTGTCTATTTACCAGGCAGAGATATTGCTAATGCTAGACTACAAAACCGTTGTGTGATCTCGGCCTTGTCACATGCGTAAAAGTTGCATTGAGAGGTACCGACTTAAAAGCCAAGTGAAGAAGTGGATTTAAAGTGGTACACCTTTGCAAAGTTTAAAAATGTATTTGAATACAGTGAGCTCCCAGGTTCTGGAGTCTGCACGCGGTGGATTCACACAAGTATGTTTTCCAAATAAAATTTGTTAGACTTAACTCATTTGTGCTTCCTAAGAATTTATAAAAGATATTGATGATAAGTTATCATAAGTACTGCCATAAGCATAAATTGTAAAGAGAGAAAGTATTTTGCAACCTTCCCCTTTTTCCCTACTAGCATAGGTTCATATCATCACTATTATAAGTATATATTCTTGTATACTATAACTTGCTGAGTACGTAAGTACTCACCCTTGCAATCCACTATTCAATAGATGGAGTGTTCCATGATCAAGATGAATGCTTGGAGAACTTTTGGATCCACAAGGAGGAGAGTCAGTTCCGTTCGAGCCCTGAAGAGTGTTGCTCTGCTTTCAACTTCTTGCTGTGGGGGTTCACTTAGCTTCTGACGAGTAGTAGATGTTTTGCTGCAACCAGACTTATTTATGCCGTAATGGCTTTGTAATTTATTATGTTGCATTAAGGCCAACAGGCCACACTGCTCAAAGTAATGTAAGCTAAACTGATGCAATATACTCCTGTGTTTGACCCATCCTGGGAAGTCAATTGGTATGAGATCAGCTGCAATGAGCTGGGTCCCCACGGGAGTAATCGTGGCTCCCAAGGAGAGGGTCGCGACACTTAGCGCCTTGACGCGGGATCCTGAACAGGAGAGAGGCTCTTGCCAAACGTGACAGTGGAAGCAATCCTCTAACTGTTGTACCAGCGACTGTAGAAAACTTAATCTGTCTTGAAAAATGATTGAAATTAATTTGCAATCCTCGGACCTTGGATAGAATTATGCCGGATGGTTATGGAACTCCTGAAACCCTAGATTTTAATTCCTGCTTACAAACCGTAGATTTCATACTTGCTCTTTACTGCTTTAAAACCCTAGATTGATAGCTTTAGTAGTAGATTTAGTGTAGAAACACAAACCCCCAACTCATTTAGACTTAATCAGCGATCCATTAAGCTAGAAAGACGAATACACTTGTTCTTCGTGGAATTCAACTCTCAAGTGCTCAACATTCAACCGTCCACTTGCGGTTATTACACAATCACACCGTTTTAGGTGTAATCAATCAGTGTTGGTGACAACGAGTGTTTGCAGCAAAGTGGTAAACCTCAACGATGACAAACGACGATGAAAATGGGGAAACTGCCTAAAGGGTCTTGGAGCTGGGGAGGAGAGGTGTATTTTCCTCTAAAAGCTTGGCCGGTGATAGTGCTCCAGTGGAGTTCAATTCGGGGAGTAGGGGACACATCCAGTGGCAAGGAAAATTATGATTGCCGACGATTGGGGGCGTGGGAAGTGAAATTTTTGCTCGATGAGCAAGAGGGGATGGAGAGATGTTGATTTAGCATGAGAGCCTAACTTGTGGTGGCCAAAGATGGCCTAGCAGTGGTGGTTGGATTAGCTGCTGAAGGAAGAAGACAACTAAGGCAAAGATTGAACTGGGTTGCTAGCTGTGTTTTGCAGTGGGTTGTGAGGTGTCTTGAGCTCACCTGGAATTTGGCTAAGTGTAGGACTGTTTGTTGGAATGAAAGAGTAAGAGGGAGTATTCCTATAAAAATTACATGAAATAATCCAATTCCCTGGAAATTGGTTGGAGTATACCTATAAAAATTACTTGAAATAATCCAATTACATGAAACACCAATTTAACTTTTTTAATGGAGGTGAATTATAAGTGTTTATATGTAACCATAGAAGATGTTTATCATGGGCTCATGGGCCTACTTTTACTCGATTCATGACCTAGAATGTAGGTAATTTTGGATGGATAATGCGTTTAAAAAATCATCAAATAACCTGAAAGAAAAATAAATTCTAAAAATAGCATTAATCATCAGCCTAACTGGCAACTATCTATATATATGCATAAGTCGACAACCCAATTGACGACTGGTGTATTTTTCCACCAATCGACAGCCCAAATGGCGACTGCAAATCCGCTATAAAAAGGCCATGATATCCCATCTGGCAATTGAAGCAATACACAGAAAAAAAAAAACAGAGGAAAAGGAGAAGAAGAAGAGAGAGGGAAAGGGCAAGGGAAAGGAGAGAAGAGGAAGAGAAAGAGGAAGAAGAAGAAGAAGAAGAAGAAGAAGAAGAAGAATAGAGGGGAAAACTAGTTAAGGTAATAATATTTTATTTTTTTATTTATTTCCTGTATATAATTAGCCTATATCTAATTAAATTTATTATTGTTTAAGTTAATATTGTAGAAAATTTAGATTGTGTAAATCTGATCTATAGATAATTTAAATATGTTGTAGAAAATTTAGATATATTGTAGAAAAATTTCATTCTTGTGAATTAATGATCTATTAATTAATATTATTTATATGAGAGCTGCGAATTTATGAATATTAAAAAATAATTAGATTTTTCATCTATGGGTTGTGAATTTAGAAAATGTATATCTAATATGTAGATAATTTAATTTAGTTTTTGGAAATTTTGATATGTTCTAGAAAATTTAGATCTATTGTAGGAAAATTTAGTTCTTGCTATAGAAAATTTTAGTTCTTGTTGTAAAAAATGTAGTTCTTGTGAACTAAGGATATGTAAATTAATATTATTTATATGTGAGATGTGAACTTATAAATATTATAAAATAATTAGATTAGGTATGAATGAGGATTGAAATTGATTTAGAATGTAATCGGATAATCCCAATACCAAATGAGAAAAAATCAGATTCGTATATACAGCTTAGACTTCACCACTTCACCTAGATATGTAGTAGTAATGATCATTCGACCGGTGTCTGTCACATTCTGTCTCCGAATCTCCTATTCCCTCCATTTTGTAGCCATGTCCCCCGTCCCTGACAGAAATTATAGATGTGATTTGAATTTTGTGCAATTTGTAGGTGTGATATGTTGATCTGCTAATTATATTAGAGATATGGTATTTGTTGATTTTTAGATAATTTAAGTTGAAATTTATGGATTGTATATTTGATGATTTAATGAATGGATTACTGACAAAGCACCTGAGAAGTGGTCGCTAATGCACGATAAGGGAGGTGCTAGGTATGGCATAATGACCACTAATATGCAGAGGTGTACAACTTTGTGTTGAAGGGGGTGCAAGCCCTTCCGCTCACTGGAATAGTTGAGTTCACTTGGCATCGCATGGCTAAATACTTCTACAAAAGAGGTACAGCCGCAAGAGCACTAATAAGTGCAATACCTCAAAAATTTCCACACGAAGTACAAAAATACCTTGAAAAGAAAGCAGTAGCTGCTAAGGAACATTTAACCAAGTGTATTCCTAATAGTAGACGAAAAACATGGCTCATTTATCTCAAAAGTAAGAATGTTGGGGTGGATACATGAGGTAGCTTAAGAAGCAAGGTGTGATTTTCGAAGATGGCATCAAATACACCTATAATAAGTCAACTCTTTTGCACAAACTGTGCTCTCATGTGATGGCAGCGTGTGCGCAGGATAACCAATCAAGCGAGACGTACTTATCCATTTACTATGAGTCACGGTACTTGGCTAAAGCCTGGACTGTAGAATTTGAGATATGTGGAACGCAACATCATTATAGACATCTTTCCTGCATGCCAAGTAAGATACAGTATGTACCACTCCCATACTTGGAACGGAAAGGCTCTAGCCAGAGGCGTACACATCAAATTGTCAACGACATGGGTGAGATAGATAAGGAAAAACTACAAAAGTGATCCATCTGTAGACAGCCTAGCCACACAAGAAGGATATGTTCAGCTACATCCGACCAACCTGGAGCTGACTACTGAAATGTTGTGTAATTTATAATCTATTTTGTAATGTATTTAATTTGTTCATTCTACACTTGTTTGCTTGGAGTAAATAATACTCACGATCGTCCACACCTTCTGAAGTTACTTGAGATGTAGTACAATGATCACCATCGAGCTCGAGCTTTGAGAGATGGGCAGAAGTTACAACCATTTCAGCTTCGATCTCCTGGCATGGCCTGGCCCCTTGATGGCAAGTACATCCCATGATTGAGGGCTACTGAATTGCTTCCCTTTGTCAGGACGATCACCAAGGTGGAGGCTTTTAGGCTAGATCGATCATCGATCTCTGCCCTCATAGATAGATAGAGGCCCGAGACACATACATTTCACTTTTTGTGGGGTGAGATGACCATTACACTTGAGGACGTGTCCATTCTTCTTGGAGATAAGGATATCTCTAGCACAAGTAGCACTAGAGCTCGACCCGAGGAATATAAAGAACCAATCACTCGAGTAAAGGCCAGACAACTATATCAACAGGTGACTTTGTTCCTTAAAGAATTAAATTATGATGGAAATATGCTACTACCTAATAGCTCTTGTTTAACATTGATTAGATATAAAGAGGGAGAGCATAACAGGAAGGACATAGTCATATATGGGCCAAATAACTTCATTGAATTTGGTCGTACACCTTCTGAGTGGAAAGAGGATTTCCTAAGCTTTCGAACAAGCCCAAAATCACTCGATTCCACCAAGAATTGCAACCGCTACAACCAAAAGAATTTTGCTCGACATGCAGTTTGCCGACCAAGCGACAGTCCAACTTCGACCAAGTACCATTCTTGGAACGGATGTCCAATTTGGTCATGTGCATACTTGTTGGAAAGGTATTCAAAAGATATTTCCAACTCATCAAGAATCATTAACTTTCAACATTGTATGCAATTAAGAGACCCAAAAGAGTAACGACTACAAGGAAGGAAAAAGTCTAGTCCGAATCCGAATCCGACTCCGAGAATATTGATTCCGGACTTCTTTTACCTTTTATAGTTTGTTAAGATTTTTATTCCATTTTAAATTAGATTTAGATTAGAATTCTAGTTTAAGCTTCTATCTTTTGTAAATACCACCCTCTATAAAAGAGAGGCATAGTCATAGTTTTTAATATACAAGATACAAGACATAAGACATTGATATTGAAATTTCAGATTGAAGCCTTAGTTTAGTTGAGAGTTGAATCTCTTCATCCTTTGTTTTTGTGATTTCCTCCGAAATTGCTTGAACGATCTTCGAGATCACCCTATCTGTGCGCCAACTCCGTGCGTGGCCGTGTGGATAGGTAATTCAGAGTGTGGTTGAGCGAATTCATTGATACGTAGGTCCTTACTCTGCAAGTGGTTGGCTATCTCGTATCCTTTGTTCTTGTGATTTCCTCCGACATTGCTCGAACGATCTTCGAGATCACCCTATCTGTGCACCAACACCTTGATTGGGCATATCCCACATATCAGCTTGGAGTCAGGAGTTCTCTATGTGACATACAGAGCATTATGTGATGCCTGTGTTCGTTGTGCCCAGTAGGCTAATATGATGGGATGTCCTCTGCAGGATCAGTTATGGTCGTCCGAGCACCTTCTTATTGGCTAGCCAATCATAATAGATGTCCATGTGCTTTTCTAGAGGGCTACCCACAGAGAGATGAGGATGACGACATCGACCACCCCACTATGTAGGATCGTTGGTTGCAGCGTGAGCTGCAATGGGCCGCTGTCCAGGTACATGCATGCTACACTACGTACAATGCTGAGCTAGAGCTGCTTCATCCGATGCGGGTTATATGGAGACCCCTAGACAGCTGCATACACTGAGAGTGTATGCACCTGACAGGATTTCGTCAGTTTGTGTAGAGGATCAGAATCTCTGGCTCACCCACTGCCTACTTGTCTTCAGTCATATGTTGGAGGCTTACACTCTATGGCGGGTGATGTGTCAATTTGGCTTATTCTAGACAATCCCTCCTCCAGATGCTGCTCATCAGTTATCTCACAATCAGTATGAGTAAGTCTGCGACCACTATGTTGTCTAATGTATTTATAAGGGCAAAAAGGTCGTTAGATGGGAGGGCCGATAGGCTCCTTACACCCATTGGTGGGAGTAGACAGCAGCGACAAATGTTATACATGAGGAGAGGCCATACAACCCTACGATATATGGCCAATACCTCCAATGGTACCTGTGCGCGGAATGCCCCACATCCTCCGCCCCTTGCTGATCTGGCTGCTCCGAGCATTCAGTAGACATACGATTGACATCATGCTGGTAGGATACACTACCAAGTATAAATCGATAGTATGTGTCATGTTTTGTTGTTTCCTTATTATTGTCTAACATGGCTTCATGGTTCGGCAGATTGATGCACACTGCATCATCTTGTCGTTTAAATGACCTTTCATCAGCGGTTGCATGCACGTGACCCTGTCACACATGAAGATTTGGCAACGGCCATCGTCAACATTGATTGGATTGTCTCTCAACTCATAGTCGACAACAACGGCATTTAGCCTATAGGTGTTGCAGCACTACCATGATAGGCTCCGCCTCGACATACATCGGCCAATCATTCGAGCACCTCTACTCATCGTCTTGGCGTAGCTGGACTATTAGGTACGGACATCAATGCACTGATTTATCTTAGTGAACCCCAGCCCATCTCTTATCGTATAGGTGTTTGAGCTCACCTCTTGCCGCCATCTCGTATCAGCATACGGATATCTGAGGGAGCCTGTGCACCACCATCCGCCTCCGTGTCTAATTCCAGCCTGGGCTTCGACTTCACATTCAACTTCAACGACAATGATGTGGCAACATTGCAGTGACAAATGGACGAGCAGTTGACTACGTCGTTGGCTGCATGGTTCGAGTGCATGATAGGCTCCCATCGTACCTTTTTCCTCATACTTCGGCTGCCGAGTTGGAGGATGTTTTGGACCCTATGTACATAGAGTACGTCGACTTGTTGTGGCAGTGGGAGGACACCGAGCAAAGCCAGTATCAGTTGGCTTCTACCTAGCTTGCCTGTGCACCTCCACAGTAGTAGGAGCCTGTTAAGTAGCCACATTCGGATGCTCCTGGACATATTGTAGAGAGAGGCTGTGGTCGGGGACACAGGGCATGTTACCAACCCCCCCATGCCAAATTTCAGTGGGACCGAACTTAGCATCCAAAGAGGGGGGCAACATTAGTAGTTTTTTTTTCTACCAATTGTCTTATCATTTGTATGAAACACAAATTATGTTTTGTTGTATATATTAGTATTTCTTTTGGAAGATATGCAACTAATTTACATTTTGTCATAGTTTTTGATTGGAAACACCTTTGTGAATGATTACTTTCTGCATCATAATTTGGCCCATTTTGAAGAGGTCCGGTGGAATCGAGCTTCGGCCTCAACTTTTCCAGCTTTTCCATAAAGTTTGCTCTGATCTAAAAAGCATGCCTTACATGTCAAATCTACCTCAACTTTTTTGCTTTCCATCATAAAAACCTGCCCCAGTTGTCAACTTTTCTAGCTTTTCCAACTTTTGAGCTTTCCGTCATAAAAGCCTGCCCCAGATGTCATATCTACTTTTCTGACTTTTCACTTTCAATCATAAAATCCTGCCCCAGTTGTCAACTTTTCTAGCTTTTCCAACTTTACAGCTTTCCATCATAAAATCCTACCCCAAATATCATATCTACTTTTCCAAATTTTCAACATTCCATCATAAAAGTCTGCCCCAGTTGTCAACTTTTCTAGGTTTTTCAACTTTTCAACTTTTCAACTTTCTGTCATATAACCCTGCCCTAGATGTCATATCTACTCCAAAATGACTCACCTCGAATTCGCTTGATTCGTCTATCACTCTGATTTATTAATATGAATTGTTCTCTCTACTCAGTTGTGCACTTACCTTATCTACTTCTGCATCACAAACTCTAAAATACTTCTCTTCATCTGAACTTATGGATGCATCTGGTTCGTCGTCTGGAGGAGAGCCCGAAGAAACATGTCAATATCAACCACCACCTCTATGTCACTGTAACAAGCCATGCAACCTGTATAGGTATAGCGATGAATGAACGCTCTGGTAAATGTACTACGGTTGTGCAGAGGTTAAGGTTTCTCAGAACAGATATGTAAGTGCTATACTATGTTTACCGTTATCTTCTTTAGTATTTAACTTATTGATTGATCACCTTTGTTCCTTAGAAGATCGAGCGCAAGTGTGACTTAATTCAGTGGATCAATAACAAGATGTTCGAGAAAGCTTAGTGACACAACAAGTTTTGGGAAAAAGTAAAGACTCGCTGCAAGATATTTGATCTCTCGGAGAAGCTGGATCTTGATGAGGTCAATCCTTATTGTGAGGTTGAATGGCGTTTGACCCCGGACCAACTGATGGAGAAGGAAAGATTAGATCTCCATAGAGATGCTAATCATACCATAATGAAAAAACTACAACCGGGTCTGAGCATTGACCGTCGTTGGCCCTTCTAAATGTTTTATTAAAAGTCGTTAATTTTCTTGAGTGCATATTAATTAAGTCGTGACTCCAAAATGTAATATTTTTGTTGGGTTTTTCATAGGCGACTAGCAGCTAGAGTTGGCATTACAGTTCCAATGGCTGCAATGGGTAGGGGCGGGAGAGGGTGGGATGCATAGGGGGTCGAACGCAAAGGTTGGGTGCAAGCACGGAAAAGACAGAATATTGTTGCAAATTTGTCAAATCGGACAGCTTTAAGTTACTTCTGTATTTTGTTTTTTATTTTAATAGATAGGACTTCAAGAGAAATCATCAACAAAAACATGTGGTGCATGTCGAAACCCTAACTAAGTCTAAAAAATTTGAGAACAAATCCTTATGCGGTCGATTAACTAAAAAGTAAGAGCAAAATTAGATCCAAATAAAAATTGAAAAATTAGATAGGGGTACTGAATTTGTTCAAATTTTGATTTTTTTTCATTTTTCTTTTTATTCCAATTATTTTTGCTGCTTTTTTTAAAATGTGTTGTCCGTACAAAAGTTTCAAGTTTGTTGTGTTGAATATTTTTTAAATATCAAAAAAACATGTCAAACATTTTTATAAAATTTTACAAAGTACAACAAAACATATAAATAATTTTTCATGTTGCAATTTTTTTAATACCAATTTTCAAAGCTATGTATTTTTTTTGAATTTTTAAAACATATAAATAAGCTTTTTAAAAAATTTTCCTTTTTTGAATTAAAGTGAGACTTTTTTCCTTGAAAGATTATATTTCTCAAAAAGTTTGGCGGATGAATAGGAATAACTAAATTCTTTAGCCAATCAAGCCTTTAGTGATGTTTTCTTATTTTGCAAAACTATTTTATCATAGCTAAATTCTTGAGCCAACCGCGTCCTCTAAGATGTAATGTAGAAATTAAGCACCAATGTATCCACCATTAATAATTTTTATTATATTGGAGTAATTATTGAGAGGCAAAGTACCACCTTGACATGTAAATTTTGTCGCATTTGTTCTCTTCCATCTCCTTCACTTTCTAATGTGGGTGTCAAAAAGATAAAAATTCAATAGAAAATTTTTACCTAGAATTTCATATAAACACTACCATAATAGTTTGATCTTGATCGAATCACTCAGATGAATCCAATCACATCTCTTTAAGTTTCTATGAGCATATTAGATTGATCTGATCTTCTATCACCTCAATCAGATTACTTGGTTATTGGAGTGAATCCTAGAACAACTAAGTAAAGATGGTAGAGAGAGATAATATGGTGATTAATAAAAAGGTTGACACAGAAAAAATATACATACTTTCTGTTCAAAACCTAGATTTCACCTATTTTGTAATGTGACACTATTACTAAAACTTTGTGTAGGTAGCACATGGGGTCGATCTAATGCATTTGGCTATGTATGATAACAAACTTATTTTGTCTTGAAAAACTAGAAATTTATTTATTTTATTTAAAAAATTCTTGCTAAAAACCTTTTTAGCAACTAATATCAATTTTTTTTATTTGTCATTTAAAAAAACTTATATAAAAAAATATCATTATATTTAAAAAATATCATTATATTTATTTGAGTGACATATATTTCTATCTTACTAAATTATTTTTATAATCATGATCTTAGTTGACTATTAATTATTATGTGGATACAAATATCATATCTCATATTAAACCAAATATTAGTAATTAGAGTTATAATTTTATTTTTTGAAAAAATTGTGTGAAAGCCTAAAACTAAAAAAATAAAGTATTCTGATACGAGATGCAGTAATGCATTGGGCTGTGTGCAATGAAGTGACCAAAACAAACAACTCGAGCAGATAACGAGGACAAGTAGTAGACGTGTCGACTAGTAGTAGTTTAGAATATCGCCTTCTTCGAAGTATAGTGATAATTATATTAGACAACTGTACGACACTCCACTTTCAGTGAGCTGCACGAGCCAATTAATTAACAAACCATTGATTGAATGATATGTTGCCTCAATTTATATAGCCTGTTAAAAATGCATCGTGCGAATCTCCTGCTAATTTTCTTAAATAAACTTTCTTGGAAATCACCATTTCAGACTTAATTTTATTTTTGTTTTTGAGATTGGATAAGGCTTAGTTGATCCTAATGCTTAATATATATATTTTCTTTGTTAATATATATATTGACTACAGGTTTTCAGTTTTTTAAATAAGAATGGAAAATAACTGAACTATTCTTTCTCATAAATATTGGAATGAGATAAAATATTTAAAGTAAGAGATTAATCTTAAATGATAGAAAGTGAAAACAAGCAAGAGTAGAATAGGAAAGTATCAGTAATTACATGTGAAATTTATATTTTATAATAAGATTGAAACAATTATATACTTTATTTTTTAATTGAGGGAGTAGTATATATTATGAGTTACTGCAAAGAAAATAATTAGGTGTTGTTTGCAAATATACAAAATTTGCAAGAAGTTTCACATTAGCTCTTAGCCGATATACTTTTTTAAAAATAAATTTCTGTAAAATTTGTGTATTTCAAACAGTGCTTTAGAAGGGCGAGTACAATCAATTGAGTTGCGACATCAATCACTCAATGCTTGGTACATGCGAAAATTGACATACCAGTGATATAAAGATATAAAGGGTAAATATTCCCACCGCCTCCCCCACAACCAAAAAAAAAGGATAGGGAGCTGATGATGTACCAAATTGTTTTTCTAAGTTGTGCTGACAAATGAGATCCCGCGGGTGAACTAACTATGCCAGCAACGCGATTCTTACATAAAAATTGTACGTAATTTTTGCATAATTGCAAAGTAAAAAGAATTGAAAATTAGATTTAATTTTTGATATATATCACAATAAAATCTAATTTATAATAGAAATAACGAGTCTGTACTCTTTATGTAGCAAAATGTATGTGCACATGGATACATATTGCTTCCTTGCACAATATGGATATATAAGCTAGTAGAAAAAGGACGTGACTCCACATAGTCCAACCAATTAAGTTGCTGCAGCATGGGTCACTAGTTGACTCTATTCTAGTTCTATGAAAGTTGGCAGTTTCTTAAAAATGTACAATGTAGATCTTCTTTTCTCCTGATTATCTGGCCTTAAACAAATTAGCTAGTGTACATCTGTGCATATCATTATACATTAGGGTTGTCATACAAAAAAATTAAAGATTCTTTCGGATGAGTTGGAATAGAAAGGATCACACATATTCCCATGGTAATTAAATCTGGTTGAAAAAAGATCTAATCCAACTAAAAGATGTGTTTGGGATGGACTCAGAATAGTAATAATCCAGCTAAACCCACTACATTTGTTGGGAAAAAAATTATCACCCCACCAAATTATTTTTTTTCAACTCATTCCTACCTTGCAAACGGCAAACCCACTCTGTCGAATCTCATATTGTTCTAAATCCTACCGTTTTATCGCCACGGACAACGTTTACAACAGTGGAGGAGGTGGCTACATGGATAATCTCTACCTGAAGATCACAGAGAGGACGTCGGAGATGCAGTCCACGATGGCCTAACTTGGGCTCCAAGAAGACGACGTCAACAACAGTGGAGGTGGCAAATGACAATGTAGTCCAAATGATTAGGACTATTGTGTCCGTCACCAGCAGCTACAATACTCGCACCGACACCGACGACTGACGCATTCAGGAAGGTGTTCTACCTCACACCATGGTCCGACTTGGGCTTTTCTGTGTGCAATTTGATGCTCATTGTTATTCTGTTTTTGTGATCTTCTTTGAGTTTGGGGCAATTAGATCTAGGTGATTTAATGCACTACATAGTTTTCAAATCAATCAAAAAAATTTGAGTTATGATTTTTTCCCAAAATTCTGATTGTTTTTCCTTATTATTTTTCTGAATTTTTGAACAAAGTTATTTTTTCACTAATCCCTACCAAACACCCGGTGAGATTTTTAATACGGTGAGATCTTTTCTCACTAGGATATTTGTCAATCCATATAGATGGTACAAATTCACGCGAGAATTTAATTTGTATTGGATTTTTTTCCCCGATTGCCAAACAAGCCGCAAATGGACTGCTAGTGACACGAAGGTGATGGCAATTAACTCAATAAGGTTAAGTAGATATCTAATTCATACCGATTGGGTTCTGACATACCAGATCAAGGCAACATATCAGGCGTTATATTTTTTATACATCGGTCTTTTCAGATTTTATGTTTAACTTTACATCTGTAGATGACTTTTGATAATTTGTTTGACATAAACATAAAATCTTTGAAATTAGATAACAGTTAAGAGATATTAGTAGAGTTTGGGAAGAACAGATTAGATGTTGTTTGGGTTATTTGTGATATTTTTGTATTTTTTTTATTTGATCCTATCATTTCTTTGTTGCTTGCATGTTTACATGGATGCACTAATCAATTGTTTCTACATGTTTCTAAAAAAAAAAAAAAAGTGAGATTAATTGTATATTGATAACCTGCACAAAATAGAAAAATTTAGGTCAGATAGCACGTCGATCTCCAATGACCAATTAATGAAGTTATGTATGGCAATAAGCAGATCTCGACAAGGCTAAACCAAGCTCGAGCTTTCCTCGGAAGAAGCTTGAAAAGCTCGAGTTAACCATTGAGCTTGGACCAGCACAAGGGAAGTTAAAAAAAAGCGTATGACCATCTGGAATTAGGTATTAAGCTTGAGATTAGATATAGCTTAAATTGAGTTCGAGAGAAGCCAAAATTATAGTTTATCTTGGCTAACCCACTATTCTAGAGTTTTTTTCACAGCCCAAGTGGATCTTGTCAAAAATGCACAATGTGGATGTTCTTCTTCTTCTTAATTATTTTATTTTGAAAGATTCTTTGATTCACCTTCCCCAAACAATCACCGAATCGAGTGTAGCCCATCTAGGGGAGGACTCATATACACGTCAAGAGATATATCTTGACGAAAATATTAAATGGATGGTTCAAGGTTCTGACAGCGAAAATTGCATCCATACTGCTTGGCTCTGGTATATTAGATCTTGTATACTGGACGGTGCATTAAGTGTGCACACAAACACATGCAAGTGTTTCATAAGTATGGGGAAGTACAGAGTGCACCATAATTCTCCGGTGTATCCGTATATTCTATCGTAAAGTTTCATATAAATATTCATGAAAAATTTCATAACAATTTAAAAATACATACATAAAATCAATCTATTATCCCATAAAATTTCAAATCCAAAATAAATCTAAACGAGGAGAACTCAAAAAAGACAATTGAAAAAAAATCCAAAAAATAAAAAGATTAAAGTTACTATGCAATGAAATTTTGTTATTTTTGTTTCTCCTAAAGTATTTCGACTTTAGGGTTGAAATTTTTTAGGGTTATGATCATCCAAATACACACCTCTTCAAATTTTTGTGTAATTTTTCATGACTATTTATATGAAGTTTTGAGATAGCATACACTACATACTTATCCCAAAAGTAAAATAAAATTTTCTCATATTTGAATTTTATTAAATTATTTTAGTAAGGGAATTCATAATTCCTATTTTGTTGGTATTTGAAAATGGTAAACAAGACACTCAACTCATAGAGATTAAACTAAACAAAACTATGAGAGGAAACCTTTGGAGACATGGACTACCAGGATACATCACTTAGTAGTGAGTCCCCCACGGACAAATTACTTGGTAGATATCTCCCTCGACTGGTACAGGAAGCCGCTGGGGGCATGGACTACCATGGTACATCATCTGGTAGTGAGTCCCCCAAGGACATATTACCTAATAGATTTCTCCCCCGACCAGTTAGGTGATCCCCTCATCCTCTGAGGAGTACTATCCCCGGGACATACATCCTGGGAATGGAGACAACACGCCTAAGTATGGCATGTGGCCAGGGAAGATCTAGGCCTTATGCTCCTTGAGGATCCCTGAAGCTATAGTGCTACATCATTGACGAGACACCGCCCAAAACCAGCCTTATCAGTAGTCGTGGGGACTACTTTTCCCAAAAGTGGTGTTTAATTCTCGGGGGAGCCACAATGACATGTCAAAGATCGGGGATGCCTGATGCATCCAAATAACCATCCTACCATTTGTCCAAGGGCTTTAGGAGGGTTGTTATGGTCAATTGCCATTTCCTTAGACTATAAATAACCCCTCTACTTGCTCATTTGTGAGGATTACAATCATTTGATAATACAAACAAATACTCTACACGGTGTGTCTTGGAATCCTCGCTCGTCGGGGAAGTCTCCCAATTGACCTACGTCAGGGGCATACTAATAGAACTAAGATCCCCAAAAACCCTAACCTGTATAAATCTCGCGTGCACAATTTTCTTCCTTCGTTTGGCTCAAGGTGACCCGTAACACGATCATCTCACGTCTTTGTTCAATTGTAACACGTCAATTCTGCTATTGAGAAATCTAAACCACAACAATTGGCGTCATCTGTGGGGAACATGGTAATTAGTTCCCTAGCCATGGCTCCTCCTAAGAACTCTAAGAACCCGTCTATGACATCTCACCGCAATGACACTCTGAGAAGCAAGGACCACGTGCAACCCGTGCAAGGAGTTATGGCCATTGCGTCTACCCTGGAGGAATGGTTGGGGCCTTGGGGCTCACGATGCAAGTGGTCCTGACACAGGCAACCTCCCGACAAGCTTCTTGGATCTTGTGATGAGGAGATCTCTAGCACTAGCACTCGACCAGAGGAACATGTAGGATCAATCACTTGAGTGAAGGCCAGACAACTAAATAAACAAGTGACTTTGTTCCTTAAAGAATTAAATTATGATGAGAATATGCTACTACTAATACTCTTATTTAACATTGATCATTAGATAAAAAGAGGGAGAGCATAACAGGAAAGACATAGCCACATATGGGCCAAAGAACTTCATCGAATCTGGTCATACACCTACTGAGTGAAAAGAGGATTTCCTAAGCATTCCAACAAGCCCAAGATCACTCAACTCCCTCAAGGATTGCAACTGCTACAACCAAATAATTTTCCTCGGCATGCAGTCTTCTTACCAAGCGATAGTCCAATTTTGACTAAGCACCATTCTCAGCACAGATGTCCAATTTGATTGTGTGAGTACTTGTTCGAAAGTTATTCGAAAGAACTTTCCAACGCATCAATAATCATTAAATTCTGATATCGTATGCAACCAGGAGACCGAAAAGAGTAACGACTGCACAGAAGGAAAAAATCTCATCCGAATCCGAATCCAACTCGGAGAAGATTTACTTCGAACTTCTTTTATCTTTTATAGTTTGTTAGGATTTTTATTCCATTTTGAATTAGATTCAGATTAGAATTCTAATTTAAACCTTCTATCTTTTGTAAATACCACCCTCTATAAAAGAGAGGCATGGTCATAGCTTTTAATATATAAGATACAAGACATAAGACATTGATATTGAAATTTTAGATTGAACCCTTAGTTTTAGTTGAGAGTTGAATCTCTTCATTCTTTGTCTTGTGATTTCCCCTAGAATTGCTCGAACGATCTTCGTGATCACACTATCTGTGCGCCAACTCTGTGTGTGGCTGTGTGGATAGGTAATTCATAGTGTAATTGGGCGAATTCATTGATACACAGATCCTTGTTCTACAAGTGGTTGGCTATCTCGTTTCATCGGGTCATACTAGTTATCCATGTATCTTCATATACTAGTTATCCAGATTCTACGTCGTGAAGATCGGGCCATCCTCCGTGAACGCGTCCTTCACCGGTGTGTTCATATCACCTTGGGTGCTCCGATCAACATCCCTACCCGCCCCGCCGAACCGGTTGGTGGTATGTCTCACGGAGGTTCAAGCCTCTTCTCGAGCTTGCTCCTAGTCACAGTCGAGGACTCAACTCTAAGGGCGCTAATCAAGGGCCAAGCCTAGACTCAACATGCCCTAGAGGAACTACTCGGCACTCTCACGCGACCTCCCATGCTTGTGTACCCACCACCTTCATTCATGGGGATGTCTCCTCACTTGATGATAGGACCTTCGCCTACAATGGGGCTTTTCCCCCCCATCAATGCAACCTTCACCACCACCATAGCGCCCACACAAGCCATGGTTGAGGCGTTAGCTCCTACCCCTAACTCGCATCAGCTCCTTCTACAATTGAACCTTCCGCAGGTGAACTTCAGAAGCCGGCCCCCCGGTCGCTGCCCCAAGCTCCCTCTATGAATGAGACTTGTTTCAATCACGAGGAGGTTGAGTAGATGTGTGTCACCGAAGCCACTAGGGTAGGGGAAGGTGGCACCCAACAGTGTGGAAAAAGCCACCCTCGGCTCGAGGGCCCACCTCACACCACTACTTAGAGCCACTCCCAAGACCATGTCAGTGTCACGCCTCCCCACAACCCTGTTTCCACCTAACAAGAGACATGTGCCACTGCTCCTCAGATCCCAAGAGGTCCCATCGGAGGGCGAATAATGGTAAGGCTGTGGTGACAAAGGATACTGCCACTTCGTCCTGATGCCCTGACGTCGAAGACCTTAGCTCCACTAACCTCAAGGAGAAGAGGCTCCACCGTCAAATCAGAGGGCCATTGGGACCTTTGCCTGATTCAGACAAGGAATTAATGCTCATCCCCCACAGAGAGGGACAATGGAGGAACCTCCCCAAAGAAAGTGGAGGGGGAAAACCAACCCCTATGCCATCGCCTCTGTCGGATTAAGTAGCCTTGCCTCTACTGTCTCTCCAACATTAAACACCATGATGGGGAATCCAACCCCTGTAATTTTGTCTAAGTGTATTCCATCTCCATCTCTGGTAGGGGAGATGAGAGCGTTCAGTGCAACACCTCTCCTCTTTACCTGTCGGGCGTGGCTCGCTCCTTGTTTTACAACCTAAATGAGAGCTCTATCACATTGTTCGCTCAACTCAAATGCAAGTTTTGCACAAACTTTAAGGGCAAGGCCCCTTGTACTCATCCTAGCTCTACATCGTCAAGCAGTAACTGGGATAGCTATACAAAGTTTCTTCAAGCACTAGTCTCAAATAAAGAGCAAAGTGGGTTACTTCTCAAATATTACTATCATTAATGCCTATAAGAGTGGGATCCATCTCCAGGAGCTACATCGAAGGCTCTCCCAAAGCTGCCTGTCAAAAGTTGACAAACTTTTTAATTTACTCAAGAAGTATACTAGCACAGAAGAAGATGACATTTGGAAGGAAATTCAAGGGGTGACTGTTCCAACAGAACAGGACACCAAAAGAGAAGGCCAAACAAGCAAGTACCCCAAAAAGGGGCACCAGGACGAGAAAAGGGAATTGAGGCCTTGGGACAACTTTGTCCTCAAAGGTGGAGTCAACTCACAAGGCAACAAAACCCCCTCGCTACTCGATATTGCAAAGCACTGCTTGATAACTTCATTGCCTATCTCGACGAACATGACAGGGGGACAGGGCACATTAACCCCACCTCTAGCTCTCCTAGCTCTACAAAACTCACAAGCATGCGAGGGAGAACAAAAATCTAGGGGGCAAAGCTCTAATGCTGACCTCCCATTTTAGGCACCTGAGTGGCCCGTCAATATTATCGTGACATATCTATCTCTGGACGAGACTCCAAACACTAGCGCAAAGAGTACACACGGGAAGTGAGAACTGTTGGGATCCTGATGCGACAGTGGCCCGATCTTCCGATAGGTTCTGCTTTGCGGAACGAAGACGTTCGCGTTTCAAAGCTTCCAATCAGTGGGGATTGAGTCCTTGCAATCGCTACACCCACACACCTGTCGTTATCAACCGTGCTCACGCCCGGATGACCTTACTACGAAGGTTATTTCCTGCACGCAGTAGAAAAAACAAACAAGAACAAGATGCAGAGCACTCTAAATTTCAGAATAAACAAATTGAGGTTATCTTTCATCAAACCAGGACCGGAGACACTACTCCAATGAACAATTATCTTTCACACAATGGGGAAACAACGTAGCAAATAACCTAATGAAAAGAATATGGGTGGCAGCTATATGTAGCAGGAGTATGACAGCTAGAGGTAAGCCACCAGCCAGAGAACCCACCCCCACGTAACCCTAGGGATACACGGGCCTTGGGCCCAAAGTAGAGGTGGCACAGCACCCGGCAGAATCTGTCTGCGAAATGTTTCATCGATTTCGGGCGATCCAGACGGAATTTGGTAGTGGGGCTAGATCCGTTGGAAAGGTGGCATCGTGAGCTTCTTCGTAAAGTGTTCATTCACCCCAAATGGACTCCGTACATGGCTTGAACATCCGTTTGAAGTTGGACTGCTGCTGAATGGCCGAACCGGATTTGTGGATGAATTGGGCTTGAACTTGGGCTTGACTTGATGTCTCGTGGGTTGCTCCGTATTGGGTGTGGCTCGCTGACCCTCCGGTGTAGACGGTTTGAATGGTTCGGCACATGGATTCATGCCGACTCGTTGTCCTCCTTGAGCTTCCGATGATGTAGTGGGGTAGCGAAAGTAGTGCAAGAAGTGAGAGGCGCCATGTTCATGTCCATGCTGGTGATGTCCTCATCATCCTCCCCTTCTTGAATTGGAGTCGTCCTTGACTCCATCACATTCTCCTGCAAAAGGTTAGTAACAACAGGAGGCAAAGCAATAGACAAAGCAACAGGAGGAGTTGTAGTCAAATCATTGCAACTAGAATTATCATCCTCATGTAAAACAGTTTTAGTAGCTAGTAAAACAGCACCCTTCAATCTAATTTCAAATTTCTTAGAACTTGGTTCTTTCTTCTTTGGTGGGTTCAATTCTTTAGCTACACTTTTATCACAATCTGATTTACCCTTTTTGGCTCTTTCTACAACAGTTTTCAGTAGTTCAGCAGGAGTCATGGGATCCAATTTAATTTTCTTGCCTTTGAACATGAAAGCATATTGATTAGTTCTACCATGATGAACAACATCTCTATCATATATCCAAGGTCTACCCAACAAAAGAGAGCATGCTTCCATAGGTACAACATCGCAATCAACATAATCATGATATGAACCAATAGAGAAAGGCACTCACACAACTTTTGTTACCTTCAACTTACCGCAGGAGTTAAACCATTCAAGATGATATGGAGTTGGATGTGGATTGGTGGTCAAGCCAAGCTTCTTGACCTTGTCTTGGTTAGCAAGATTGTTGCAACTTCCGCTGTCAATAATGACTTGCACCGAGCACTCATTCACGACGAATTTGGTTTGGAACAAGTTATGGCGTTGATTTTACTCGGCGCGCTCAGGTTGTGCACTAAGTACACGCTAGGAAACAACGGTCATGTACTTCTCCGACATTTCAGCGGACAAGCGTTCGACATCTTCTTCATTCTCACCTGCAGTGATAGTTGCAACAAGAGCCAAATCATTCTCATCAACATCACTAGCACTAGTATACTCACCGTCTTCTCTCACAATGAGAGCACGCTGACTAGGACAATGACGCATCGTATGTCCAAAACCTTTGCAACGAAAACATTGCAAGTCTCGGGATCGCTCTGTAGAAGCCACTGAAGAAGCACTTTACAACGCAACATACCAATTTGTAACTCCTGATAATACTCTTCGACAGACTTATTACCTTGGTTCAAGCGCTGCAAGTTATTTAGTAAATCTCTAGCACAATATGAGGGTACAAATCTAGAGCGCATTAATTCTTTCAAAGCATTCCAAGTGGTACGGGCAGTATCCGTTTGTTTAATTTCATGCCACCAATATGATGCAAAGTTAGTAAATTCACTAGTGGCAAGTCGAATTCTATGTTCTTCCAAAACTTCAAAACATGAGAATTTTTGATTCACGGTTAACTCCCATTCTAGATATTCATCCGGATTATAACGTCCCGCAAAAGATGGCATGGTAAATTTAACTTTGGAAAATGCGTCACTAACATTACCAAGATGTCGATTAACATTACCATGGTTACCTCTCAAACCATGACGATTGCGGCGAAGACGATGGCGTAGCCGTGCCTCCTGTTCAGCAAAACGATCATCCGGAGTGCCAATACTCTCTTCACCTTCATCATTCTCTATGTCGTCAGCAAGGGATGCTTCTTCTCCATGGGCAGCAAGGTTTCCCACCCTTCGACCTCCATTGGGAGGGCCAGGAGCTGCAGGTGGAGGTGGCTGCATCTCAAGGTGCTCTATTCTTGTGACGAGGTTGGCGATGCACAGCTCGATTCGCTCCATCCTATGCTCATTGTCTTGAGCAAGCTTGGTGAGGTTTTCGTCGATACCTCTCAACGCGCTTTGATGATCCTCCATGTACTTCATAAGCTCCATTCTTGTTACACAATCATCGCCATCTAGAACTCCAGTCTCCGATCCTGTCATTGTTAGTAGAAGACAAGAGAAAACACAGTGTATATATTCTTCCTATCAACTACTAGGTGGTGGACAAGGAGTAAAAGTCACTCTCGCTCAAACTTCTTACCAAGCTCTTGCAAGTTCCTTACCAACTGCGACAGGCGAGGCAATCCGATAGGCTGGTTCGTGAAAACTTGTGATAGTGGTGGAGAAAGCGATTCCAAAGTAAATCTGTAACTGAGTTGGAAGAAAATGAAGCTTGGAAGCCTATGTATGAGTAGCAAGAATTAAACAATCAATTAATCTCATAATTGCATAGAATTGAATTTTTGTTCGTATCTAGCACTGAGCCTTAGTTGCTGATCAACCAAGGGTGGGTGATAGTCTAAGGCAAGTGTATAGCAGTGGATACAAGTGGTAGACACGAGATAGCTCAATGATATGCAATTTGGAACCTGCAAGCACAAAGAGCAGACCTAATTTGGAAACTACTGATTTCTGTCCATGTGACAGCAAGTAGATATTTTGACCGTATCTTTTTGTCAGGTGCTTCTTTTGCAATGATTTTTTTCACTGTTTCCTGATGGCCTTTTTTACAAATTTTTATTTGGGGCCACTTTCTGAAAACTAACAGAAAAATGAGCACAAAAATCACAAGTGTGCACTGTTGCAGATTTTTGAATAGAAACTAGGCCATACTCTTGACCACATAACATTTTACTGCCTTGATGGATCGACGTGAAAATTTACATGAAGCTAGGAAATTGAGTTATGAATCTACTAATTTTTGTTTCAATCAAAAAGGATCAAGGAATAAAAAGTTATGGCACTTTTGGTGGCGGCTGCAGAAAAGGGATTTTTCTGGCGGAGATTGGAAATTAGGGTTTGGGTTGTTGGATGGGTTGTTGGTGTGAGATTTTTTTTAAAGGATTAAAGCTATGACCAGCAACTAGACAACGCTAGAACGGATGAAAACTCAATTTAACAAACCAAAATTAACAGATCGAAAGGCACAAACGGGTTTGGAAGGAAAAAAACAAATATTTTTGTGAACTTTGTTTTTTTTATTTTTTGGACTCTAGGTGATGGAAAACTGCAACAAAACAAAGGGAAAAGTGGTGATACCTAACGGGAAACTATGGCTCTGATACCAACTGATGCGACAACGGCCCGATCTTCCGATAGGTTCTACTTTACGGAACGGAGACGTTCGCGTTTCAAGGCTTCTAATCAGCGGGGATTGAGTCATTGCAATCGCTACACGCACACACCTGTCATTATCAACTGTGCTCACATTCGGATGACCTTACCACAAAGGTTAATTCCTGATGAGGACATCACTAGCACAAATAGCATTAGAGCTCGAACCAAGGAATATAAAGGACCAACACTCGAGTGAAGGCCAAACAACTATATCAACAGGTGATTTTGTTCCTTAAAGAATTAAAGTATGATGAGAATATGCTGCTATATAATAGCTCTTGTTTAAGATTGATCAGGAATAGAGAGGGAGAGCATAACAGAAAGAACATAGCCACATATGGGCCAAATAACTTCATTGAATCTGGTTGTACACCTACTGAGTGAAAATAGGATTTTCTAAGCTTTCCAACGAGCTCAAGATCACTCAATTCTGTCAAGGATTGCAACCGCTACAACCAAAAGAATTTTGCTTGGCTTGCAGTCTGCCGACCAAACGACAGTCCAACTTCAAACAAGAACCATTCTCAGCACGGATATCCAATTTGTTTTGTAACTAATTTTTGGAAAGGTATTCGAAAGAGCTTTACAACGCATCAAGAATCATTACATTCTGACATCGTATGCAACCAGGAGACTGAAAAGAGTAAGGACTGCACAGAAGGAAAAAGTCTCATCGGAATCCGAATCCAACTCGGAGAAGATTTATTTCGAACTTCTTTTATCTTTTATAGTTTGTTAGGATTTTTATTCCGTTTTGAATTAGATTCAGATTAGAATTCTAGTTTAAGTCTTATATCTTTTGTACATATCACCCTCTATAAAAGAAAGGCATGGTATAGTTTTTTATATACAAGATACAAGATATAAGACATTGATATTGAAATTTCAGATTGAAGCATTAGTTTTAGTTGAGAGTTGAATCTCTTCATCCTTTGTTCTTGTGATTTCCTTCGGAATTGCTTGAACGATCTTCATGATCACCCTATCTATGCGCCAACTCCGTGCGTGGTCGTGTGGATAGGTAATTCAGAGTGTGGTTGGGTGAATTCATTGATACGCAGGTCCTTGCTCTGCAAGTGTTGGCTATCTCGTTTCGTCGGGTCATACTAGTTATCCAGGTTCTACGTCATGAAGATCGGGCCAGCCTCCGTGAACGTGTCCTTCATCGGCGTGTTCATATCAATTCCTATACGCCATAGAAGAAACGAGCAAGAACAAGATGCAAAGCACTCTAAATTTTAGAATAAAAAATTGAGGTTATCTTTCATCAAACTAGGACCGGAGACACTACTCCGATGAACAATTGTCTTTCACACAACGGGGAAACAAAATAGCAAATAACCTAACGAAAAGAATAGGGGTGGAGGCTATATGTAGTAAGAGTATGGCAACTAGAGGTAGGCCACCGGCCAGAGAACCCACCCTCACGTAACCCTAGGGATACACGGGCCTTGGGCCCAAAGTAGAGGTGGCACAGCACCTGGCAGAATTTGTCTGCCAATTGTTTTGCCGATTGCGGGCGATCTAGACGGAATTTGGCAGTGGGTTAGATCCGTTGGAAAGGTGGCGTCGTGGGCTTCTCCGTAAAGTGCTCATTCACCCCAAACAGACTCCGTACGTGGCCTAGACATCCGTTTGAGGTCAGACTACTGCTGAATGGCTGAACCGGATTTGTGGACGAATTGGGCTTGAACTTGGGCTTGACTTGATACCTCGTGGGTTGCTCCATATTGGGTGTGGCTCGCTGACCCTTCGGTGTAGACGGTTTGAATGGTTTGGCACATGGATTCATGCCGACTCATCGTCCTCCTTGATCTCTCGACGATGTAGTGGGGGTAGCGAAAGTAGTGCAAGAAGTGAGAGGCACCGTGTTTATGTCTGTGTTGGTGATGTCCTCATCAGATCCTTATCTTATCTTAACCGCCGAAGTGGGCAAGTGTCCCCATCATGCTCTCCTAGTCACAACCACTGTCTACAACTACCAATTGGCTCGAATCCTTGTGGATGGCGGTAACTCCGCCAACGTCCTTTACTTGAAGGCATAAAGAGAGATGTAGGTGGACGAGAAGCTGCTACAACTAGCAATAGGCCATTATAGGGCTTTGTCCCAAGGAAGGAAATTTACCCTGTCAGTAAAATTGACCTCCCCATGACATTTGGGAGTGCAAAAACTACATACCGATATCTCGAGTAGCAGGAGGCCATTAAGGCCGATATCTCAAAACTACTAGAGGCGGGGATCATTAGGAAAGTCCGGCACCCTGAATGGCCTACCAGCCTCATCCTCATAAAGAAAAAACTAATGGCAAGTGGTGCATGTGCGTGAGCCTCACTGACCTCAACAAGACTTGCCCAAAGGACAACTTCCAATTATCGTGGATTGACCAATTATTCGATTCAACCGTGGAGTGCAAACTAATTAGTTTCCTTGATGCTTACTCCCATTACCAACATTTCTGGATGGCGATGGAGGATGAGAAAACAAGCTTCATCACCCCCTCGGCATTTTCTGCTACCTACAAATGCCCTTTGGGCTTAAAACCATCGAGGCCACATTTCAACGCCTCATGGGCCTTATCTTGAAGGATCAAATCAGCCACAACATGGAGGTCTATGTCGATGATGCAATTGTCAAGAGCTTATTTTCCACCACCACATTGGAGACTTGGTAGAGACCTTCCATAACCTGTGCATGTATGGGTTGAAACTTTACCCAAAAAAATGCGGATTCTCCATCTGTGGCGGAAAGCTCTTGGAGTTTCTCATTTCTCAGCAAGGTATTGAGTTCAACTCCAAGAAGATTTGGAAAGTTTTGGACATGTCGCCACCATGATCCATCAAGGATATGCAATGGCTCACCAGTCAAATGGTTGTGTTAGACCGCTTCGCCTTGAGATTGGGGGAATGTGGGCTACAGTTCTTCAAAATCCTTCTGGGACTAGAAGTGTTCTAATGGACCCTTGCAGCCCAGCAAGCTTTTGATGCTCTAAGTGTAGGATCGAGGATGCTGACTAGAGAAGGGGTGAATAGGAGGCTTTAACAATTCTTTTCAACTAACACAATTTTTGCAAGATATAAAGGAAAACCGAGTTTTCGCAAAAGGGTCTAAAACTATCTAAGATCAAGTTGCATTTAACAAGATAGAAAATGCAATACAACATACAATAAGAGTAAGTGGAACCAATTGAGTTAAGGTAAATACAAATTGTGCAAGAGAGAAACAATTGACACAACAATTTTTACCGATGTCTCGGAGACTCATCCAGTCTCCCCTACTCCTCGTTGAAGCGCTCATGCGTGAGCCTCGCTTCTATATCCACGAAGGATATCTCCACTCGGGTTGCTCCTTCTCCACTCCAGATAGGCGAGCACCAATACCTTTCACAACTTTTTGTTGGCCTCTCCAACAAACTCCAACGGAGAGATCGCGACTCTTCTCCAACAACCATCTAAGCGATGGCGATCGCCAAGAGTA
This sequence comes from Pharus latifolius, assembly GCA_019359835.1. Lineage (NCBI taxonomy): Eukaryota > Viridiplantae > Streptophyta > Magnoliopsida > Poales > Poaceae > Pharus > Pharus latifolius. Next base: position 69,148,432 of record CM033324.1, read on the forward strand.
ATAAATCATACGCCTTCACTTGAATAAATCAAGTGCTAGAAACTCAAATGATGTGTAACATCCTGAGTTTTGGGGTGAAAAGTTCTTTCTTAAAAATCATGCATGCATATGTCTCTCCTAGATCAGCCAAATCAGCCTCAGCTTTATTCTGTTCTAGCCTTAATTTCTTCAAATCTATCCTGTGACCCCAAGTCAAGATCTGACTTGCCAGATTTGAACTATCAGTTATCCTAAACCTAAAAGCCTTCAGAACCCAGATTCAATTCTATCTCTAACTTCCATAATTATCAACTCTTTTCTGTTTTCGAAAACAGAATATCTGTTATTACCTTTTACCCTAAGTTTCAGAAATTCAGATTTAATCAAAATCTTAGCCAAGTTCAGACCAGATTATTCCTGGATTATGATCAAGGGTATGCCAATACCTTAATCCAAAAAAGTTGGCAGCCAGATTTCACCATCTGAACCTTTTTCGCAAATCAGTCCAAGAGTTATTTCAAATTAGTCCTTATCTGATTTCTGAAGACCCAAAAAGACTAAAATCTCCAGATTAACTCCAAATTCAGAATTTCTTCGGCAAATCTTTTCTAGATGCTATTTGAAACAAGTTCTTCTTCTGTGCAGATTTCAAGATCTCATCCTAATTACCATAATTCGAAATCAATTGGAGCTCAGATTCAATTACCCTAAAAATACCCTATTTTCAGTCTGTATCAAAGACTATTCAAATGTGCCAAATTTTATCAAATGTTCTTGCCAAATATTCTGTTGAATATAATCTGCTATATCAGTGAAATCAAATTCAGTTTAAACCTTCCAAAACTCCAGATTCGCAGATCAGTCCTTTTTCCAGATTTTTTTTTTCCAAAAGCCAGAAAGGCAAAATGTTGCAAATCATCTCCAAATTCAAATCTGATTCAGGGAACACCTCCCAAATGCTTTTCAATACAAATTCTTCTTATATGAGTATCTCAAAATCAAACCCTGAATCCCAGAATTCGAGATCAATAAGTTTCAGACCTATTTTACCCTAATCTACTCTGTTTTCAGTTCATATCAAAAGATATCCAAATGTCTCAAATTTTATCTTCAATCTGTGCCAAATCATTTGTGGAATTAAGTATACCAAAACAGCAGAATCAATTTCAGATCAAACCTTCCAAATCTTCAAATTTACAATTCAGTCCAAATCAAGAATTGGAAATTGCAAATCAGCCCTATTCGACGAGGACAGCAGCTGCTGTGCACGACCAGAGATCGCCGTGCAATTGCGCCGCGCTTGCTCGCCGCCGGTGAGGCTTCGCCGCACTCGTGACCGTGCATGCTTGTGTGTACGTGTCCTTGCTTCAGCCGTGCCGTGGCAACACCGTGGCAGCGCCGTTGAACAGCATGTGCTCCTGCGCGCGACCAGCAACAGGCTTTTGTCAGCATCTTCTTGCCACGTAGCTTGCCTTGCCAGCCGTTGTCGCCACCACCTTGCACCGCCCGACATGGTTGAGTCCCAATGTAGCACAGCTTCGCCTTGCCAGTGCACCGTCGCTTCACCGCTCGCCGTTGTTGCAGCTGCGCCCGGCAAATCTTGTCATCTGGCACAAATTCAATGCTGTAAATCCTTGCAAGCTACGCCCACTGCTCTATTTAAACTACCAGAGCCTTGTATCATCTCCTCTTCACCAGGACTTAGCCAATTTTGCAAAATCTCTCGCTGCAGTCGTCTTCTCCGGCGAGCCATCGAGGAGCTTCACGGTGACAGCCTCAACCGCAGCCTCAACCACCAAATTGACAGCACCAGTGAGTTCCCCTTATCTCTCTCATCGTGCTGTATCACTTAATTGGATTTCCTTGCCTCCTATCGCCGTCGATCACCGGAATTACTGAAACTCGAAGAATGCCCTGTTCCGGCAATGCAGGCCAAATTACCTCGATTTAGCTCTCGATCCTGTGGAAGAAAATGATCAGTGACTCATTTCCAGCAAGCCTATGCATCAAGATCTCCCGATTGAGCTTCAATCGAAGCTTTCCCCAATTTTGAGCTCTCCAGAAACCGGCGATCGTCGCCAGGCTTCTCCGGCCATCCTCCGGCCCATCTAATTGTACCAGAAGCTTCCCTATACCTCCTAGATGCTCTCCAAGCTTGGAATCTAGTTCATTCGACCTGTAACAAAAACCCCCAAATGGCAGTGTTTCTTCTCCGGCGCAGTTCACCGGAAATCCTTTCCCGGTCGTTTCAGCTTCATCTACTTTGTCATTCAGGTGTGCCCCAACTTCCTGAGCATATTTGTCTTCTAGCTCGATCTCTGAAACTGCCCAGAATTCAAGTTATAGCCATGCCAAAATCTTGTCCAGAACTGCTCCAGTGCAACTAGTTCACCTCAGTTCATCACTGAATTTCATCACCTTCTAGCCATCTTCTGCCCTAGATCTTGTTGAATGATTTGTTCCTGTTATCATTGCCTACCTCCCAGACAAAGTGGTGCATCTTTTGGAACTCTAGATCAAAAGTTATGCCAAGCCCTAGTTTCTGGCCATGTCAAGATCAATGCCAGACTATGTCAGTCAGTGGCATTAGCCCTTTTCACTTCCTTCCAGATGTGTATTTTGGGCATAACTTTGTCCCTTAGATTCCTGAGGTTGTGATCAACATTTTCTTCTTCTATCACAACTTGATTTGAGCCCTTGAATTATATTTGCCGCTAAACCCTAGTTTTTGACACTGTCTCAGTGCATGCCAGCCAATGGCATTGGCCTTGTTTACCCACTTCTGATTGTGCATTTTGAAAGCCACTTTGTCCACTGAATTTGTAGAGTTATGATCTACATTTTCTTCTACTGTCATAACTTGAGATAAGCTCTCTAGTTTTCCTTGAAGTTATGTCAGAATCTTGATCTGAATGTCAATCTGCTGACATTCGCTGTTTTTGATCAAACCAGCCACAAAACTGATGTTCTTATTGTAACCTTGAGATCCTAAGAGCATCTACCACCCATCCGTAGCCAAATCCTTGAAACCCTAGGTCTCAACTCAGTTCAGCTTGTAATCTCAATTATCTCCAGTATCGTTCAGTCACTCTTGTTAAGCATATCTGCATATAAATCCTAAATCATTTTAATATATAAGTAATATTTGTGTGTATTGTTTGTTTGTCGCCGAGCAGATTCAGAAGCTGAGATCGAGGACTTCGCTGTTGACCCGTCATCAACTGCTGTTTCTTACGACGCGGAAGGCAAGTCATATCCTTGGTCATCTTGAACCTATATTTTAAATGTTGCTAAAACATAACCTTGAATATAGGCAATATTGCATGTGAGTGATTGAGAATGGTTGATTTATCAATTGGCAGTACTGGACTGGTTATCTGTAAAATGTGAAATAAACAAGTTTTGAGCCATGAACTATTATATGTATCTATATACTTATATTCATGAAATAAAACCCCTAGCCGTGACTAGAAAAATGGTGTGGATGGCTGTAGCACTGGAGGTGCTAGACTGCAAAGGAATGCAGGCACTGAAGGTGCAGGGTTGTGGATGGTCTGGTCACTGGCATATAAGGACTAGAACCTTGTGTTGTGCGTCTAGTGGCATGAACAACGTGCTAACCGCAAGCCTGGTATGGGACAGGCCTGAACAAGTACTTATGTGGATCATACATGAAACCCCTGCATGAGATGTGTTGTGATGATTGACTTGGAGGCTGACTCCTACTATCACTGAAGGTGATCTGATATTTGACCCAGTAATGGGAAAATGAGGTGGGGTGGAGGTTATGATACAGCCTACCACAACTGTGTTTCGCGGAGAGCCACAGGGTCGGGGGTGAATTGTAAGTGATGCATAACAAAAGTTCTTGTTATCTCCACCTTGCCACTCACACATGGTTGTGAGGAGGGGTCTAATCATTTTGATAGGATGGGCTTGAAAGTGGAATATCTTGCGGGTAAATTGGTACCTCTCTGCAGAGTTAAAAACGTATTCGAATACTCCGAGCTCCCGGGTTTTATAGGAGTCTGCTGCGGTGGATTAAATCCACGGGGTGTGACACAAGTATTATTTTCTAAATAAAATATGTTTTAATCAAGATTACCCAAATGACATGTGTTGTCATGATAAGGAGTGCTGCTGTGGGCTGTCGTGTGTCGACGTGTCGCGGTAGTACTATAATCTAGTGAACATGAATGATGATGTTATATTATGAAAAGTGCTGCCATGAGATGAGGTATGAAAGTAAAAGATTATTTTATAAACATCCATAATTCTTGACTAGTCTAGGTTCATGTCATCACTACTATATGTATCTACTCTTACCTATAATTTGCTGAGTACGTAAGTGCTCACTCTTGCAACCTACAAATCAATAGACGGAGCAATCAACAATCAAGATGAAGGCGTGGAGTACGTCGTGGATCCAGAAGGAGGAGCGTCAGTCCCGTCAGTTCCCTGATGTGTGTTGTTCTGCCGTCCACTTCTCTTTGTGGGTGGGTCACCTATCTTCTGCTGTGTAGATGTTATTTTGCTAAACCATGTATGCCGTGAAGGCATTGTAATCTCCTTATGTAATATCAAGGCCAGCAGGCCACACTGCTTAACTATTTTGTAAGTTACTCGGTTGCAATGTGATATACTCCTGTGCTTGACTTATCCTGGGAAGTCAAGGGTATGTGTATGCTATGCATATAAGGGACTAGCTGCAGCGAGCTAGGTCTCTACAGGAGTAGTCGTAGTCCCAGTCTCGGGGCGCGACATGATGCAAATAAATACGCACACTCTACTACTAGCTTGCAAAATGATGGATGATGTGCACTAAGAACTCTTAGCCTCTCACAAGGATGCAAAAGATGCAAATGGCTCAAATGCTTCTCTTCTCAAATGCTCTCAAGAATTTTGGCTCTAGATGCAAGAGATTGATTTCAAGGGATTTGGCTAGCTTTTGCACAGGATTTTTGAGATGTTAAGAACCTCAAATGTTGGCCAAGTCGAGGTATATTTAGCCCTCACAAAGAAACTAGCCGTTTGCAAGAAGCTGAGCAAATTTTGTGCAGGCCGGACATTATTTGATCATGCCAAAAAATGTCCGGATAGTATATATCAATATGACCGTTGCAAACGTGTCAGTTATCGTTCAGCTACTTTTGTGAAGGCTGGACAAAAGCCTTTTGTCCGAACAAAAAACCCGGACAGATGTAAATGTCTTTGATTCATTTTTTAATTTGCCTCAAAATGAATTTGTACTGGGCGGACATTGTCCGCTCACACCGGACAAAGTCCGCTCAGTCCCAGACAGATGCACCCGGACAAATTTATTTGTATCTGGTTCACTTTTGATTTTGAGCCTACAAGTTTTGTACTGGCCGGACATTGTCCGGCCATCACAAGCAATGTCCGACGAGACCGAGACAAAAGCCCCCGGATAGATTTATATGCCTCTGGTTTCATTTTGTTTAAACCTCACAAGTTTTGTACTGGCCGGACAATGTCCAGCCACCACAAACAATGTCCGACCTGTGCAAACCGAAAACAGGACTTGGGTATTTTTACTCTAACTGAATTTGAGGCTAAATGCAAATGCAATTGTCTGAGCCCATGCGGATATGCATGCTAACAGTCAGCATAGACCACGACCAGTTTTGATTAAAGAACTCTAAGCCACTGGTCGAATATCCGATCGAATAGCAAGTGGTCGAATGTCCGTATTCGAGTTGTGTACTGGTACGACTAGTTTGAACTTCTACGACCACGACTAGCTCCAAATAGTGATACGGCCAATTTGTGCATATACGACCATGACCAGCTTGAGTACTGAATCAGTTTGTTTGCTCTGTGCGACCACGACTAAGTGTAGTTTTCAAATATTACCTCTAATTAAAACAAATTACACTTGTTTTCTAGCAATGCAAGATGTGAATAAGCACTAGTGTAATATGATATGAATACATTTGAGCTTCCACACTAGATCGACTCAAACTACTAGTTTCCAACCCCTCTTAATACGGTTAAACTAGCAAAAAGAAACCTATCAATTTAGTCTATCTCCAAACAGCGAGACCAATAAAATCATAAGAAAATGATCCTTAATCTTAGATCTTACCTATGGTGAAGCTTGACCCTACTCAAGGTGGCTCATATCAACATCATTCTCCATACACCCTTGTTTGCTTTCATCTTGCAATACACTTTGAGACTATAACACATACACTCATTAAACAATGTTAGTCTCATAGTTGGGTTGTCATTAATCATTGAAGAAATTACTCCTAAAAGAGTTGACTCAACAATTTCCCTTTTTGATATTTAATGACAGAACCATTTTCGATAAACCACAAAAGGATAACAGATGAAATATACAGTCATATAGATCCATACATGATAAGAGATGAGCACAAGATCCACACTACTCATGTCATGATAATAATTAGCACAAACTTGATGCAAGCACAGATGACTGATATGATGAGCTCCCGCTCAACATATGCATCGATATTAAACCACAACAAGGGAGACATCAACTTCAGGGTTTAACAAATAACATTTCAATTTACTTCTGCTAAATCAAAGTTTATCCAAATTATCATTAATCATCAAAATATGGATTCAACATAAAGCACTATCTCGCAAGTCCCATGATGCTCATATGCCTACAACTGGGAGAACCGCTCCTTCTATATCTCACTGCTACACCGGTTGCGCCAATGTTGTCTTGATCAAGGAACAGGATGGGGTGTGAAAGACCAGGTAAGCAAACCGAGAGGGGGGTGAATCGGTTTTGCAAAATAAATTTTCAAGAAGCAAGTAAAAGAAACAAGAGAAGGTATGAAGATGTTAGGGGTGACCGAATATTTCAAATATAGCTATCTCCAATCATAAAACCACCTCTCTTGATATCCAAAAATCTCGACAAAAAAGGAGAAATAGAAAGAAACAATCAACAATCAAATGTAAGTATTTAAACAACCAATTGCAAGTATTTAAACAATCAATTGCGAGAATTTAAATAACCAATTGAGAGTATTTAAATTTCGAGTATTTAAAGAAGCATATACGAAAATTTAAACAATCAATAGAGAGAAGATTTAACTTCTTATAAAATATTCAAGAACTAAGAAAAGGGTCAAGAATACAAAAGTTTTAAAGGTTAAACATAATAGTCAAAAACTCTCTCTCAAAGAGATGAGAAACTCTCCATAGCATTCTCCTTATATAGAGTCAGTCCACACCTAGGACAGTCTCCACAACCCATGTGAGACTAATCCTAATAGCTCGTGGAGATTGGTTCCGAAGCCGTATTGGGCCCAACTCTCAATCAATCTTTTTTACAATTTTCAGATTTACAATTTTCGGAATTATAGTATTTTGTAAACAGCAGATACTAAAACAGTCATAGCTTCATCATCCAAACTCAAGTTTAGATGTTCTTGGATCTGTTGGAACAATAACTTCGAGCTCTACAACTTTTATGTTTACACTTTTCTAAGAACAAATCTAGATCAGTGCAGAATTAGCTCATAATCAGAACCTTTTTACATAATCTACTACATAAATGCTTTTCACTATCGGTTAAAAATCCACTCTACTATCGGTTCTCTTACCGATAGTGGTCGGCACGATAGTAGAGGAGCAGAACACTTCTATCGGTTCAAAAACCGTTAGTAAAACACCTACATTCCCAACGTTCACTAATCGCTATCGACTATTTCTTCTATCGGCTCAAATTTAAACCGATAGTATTATATACATTTTTTCTATCGGCTCGTATATAAACCGATAGTATTGTTTAGTATTTTTCTATCGGTTAGGATCTAAACCGATAGTAATGTTAATATTTTTTTCTATCGGATATTATCTAAACCGATAGTATTGTCTGGACACAGTTAGTACGGGAAACTTTATTCTATCGGTTATATTATATAACCGATAGTATTCTGTAGACACGTTTAGAACTGAAAACTTTATTCTATCAGTTGTTGTATATGAACCGATAGCACTGATATATTTATTCTATCGGTTGTAGTATATAACCGATAGTAATTTGTAGACACGTTTAGTACTGAAAATTTTATTCTATCGGTTGTTGCATCTGAACCGATAGTAATGTAATATTTATTCTATCGGTTGTGTTATATAACCGATAGTAATATTAGTTTTTCCTATCGGTTATGTACTGGCATAGTTAGTACTGGAATCATGCACATATACATACAGCTATACAGAGATACATTGGATCATTCACAAATACATCAATATTTACAAATATTCAGCAATATTCACATATTGATCAATTTGTTCACAAATACACTAATTCAGCAATATTCACATATTGTTCACAAATTGGACAAATTGAATTTATGCACATATTGATCGAGTTTATTCACATATTGAGTTTATTCACAAATACAGCAATCAACACATTCAATATATATTCACAAATACAGCAATCAACACAAGTCAGTTACTATCGATCGTTGATAGCCACTTCTTCATGACATATTGAGCCCAAATTGTTCGCAGCCCCTTCAATTGAGGCAACTCATATTGCTCTTTCAACATGGTGCTCTGCATATATGCGTGTATGAAGTTAGGATCGTACGTCACATCCAATTAAAGTTCGACTTTGAGTCAGGAAAAATGGTTATCTTAGGGAATTGGGCAAAGTTTCTCCTGATCAGGTCATACATGAATCTCATGACATAGAAGCCACATTCCCACAATTGTGGCTGCTGATGGCACTGGAAAAATTGCATATGCAAAGACATAAACCCACATTAACTCGAAAGAACTAATTAAGCTTAAATTAAAAGACTCATCATGAGTACTTCCATCTATATTAATTACCTCATATTCTTTCCAAGAAATTGTTGTGCCCTTCGATGCGTCATGCCTCCCTCCAGCACTAGCATAATTTTTGAAAGCCCTGTATTTAATTTAGCATTGCCGATTAATATCTTATCATTAATTAGCTAGCCAGAGAAAAATTTAAGACAACTATGTTACTTACGCGTCTATGTGCCATGTGAGGGTGAAAACATGCGCCACCTTGTCGCTCATCGAATCGAGGTAATAGACCTCATTCATCCATGGGCAAATGACGGCGAGGACCCAGTGGCCCCTACATTGCATATATAAGCGAACCGTTTCATACATATGTTAGGCGTAACAAACAAGAATGAGTTAAATTAGTAGGAAATGCACTAACCTTTGGTGGTACGGCGCAAGGATGAACTCTCGGTCCTGCTGTGCTAGTAGTGCCCTTGATATGTATTCCTCCGCATGTGCTTGGTCGTGCTCTAGCATCATGAGGCTTATTTTCTCTGGGTCGAGGAAACCCACCTTGTCACATGCCCTCATCGACGCCAGCCTATACATGCACCTGGATGCAAAGTAAACATTAGTAAGTAGTGCATACAAAAAGTGATTAGATTTATGAAACGAACTGTGATAACTTCAGACAACAGCACACTCACAGGACTCCAGTCCGTATGATGGACATATCAAGCTCCTGCCAGTTGAGGAGGTCGAACAAATCCTCGTGGGCCACCGATATGCTCCCGGGCTCACGGTGAAAATAGGCTGGCCTGAAGTGAACCAAGAAGTTGATGTGGCGCCTAGACCGGGTCAGGTACCACTCGTGGAGACTTCTGGTTATTTGATCCATATTGCGCAGAAGGTACTCCGACACGAGTGGGGACCCGTTCTTGAACGTACCCGGCTGGTTTTGTTTGGCCTTGCCCTTGCCTTTGGGTGGGAAGCGAGTGTATACCTTCGAAGGTTGGGGTGTGGTGCCGTCGGCCTCATTTGATGGCGAAGGGTTTGAGGCCGTCGGAGGAGGCATGGGGGCCGAAGGAGTTCGCTCATGCGTTGTGGCGGGGGTGGTGTCCTCAGGAAGTGTGCTGGTATCCATCGTCCACTTTAAGTACAAACGCTTAAATTAGATTTTGCAAATTGAGTATATTAACTGAGTTGTAAGCTAGAATGGCTAGGGTTTACCTCCTGTAGTCTAACACCCTTCTTGGGCCACTGTATGTACGAGCCCAATGCCTCCCCAATTGTCCGCATTTCGTCCATTGGGACGGGCAACGGAAAAGAGCTGTAGCCCGGGAGGGCCATATCCACCTGTACCTTTGCGAATCCGGGCTCCAGAGGTACGCAGTGGATCCGGACATCCTCCCAAGACTGGTATACGACCCCGTTTGCAACCGCAACAAGTTTGTCGCCTATGTTGATCAATAGGCTACAGCTCTCCGGCTTCTGCAATTTGCAACAATTATAACAGGTTAGCGAAACAATTCTAACGTAACGGGAGTGGCATCAGCCGAACTGCATATATAGATCAATAGTTGCAATACCTCGATCAGGTCCACAGGATCCACGTGAACCTTCGAGCCAACACTACTCGGCCTGGCAGCGTCGACCTCGGCAGCTGGATCTAAACCCTTGGACTACACAACTCGGCTGAGGCGTTCATATTTCTCGTTCATTTGAGCGAACATGTCCGCGAATTGTGCAGTCACATCTGCCCGTATCTTCTGAGATAGCTCCACTTCCCTTTCCTTCCAGCTGCCAGGCTTCTTCACCTTTTGCCCGGACTCCGAGAAGCCTTCCTTCCATGGCACCACAGCCCCCACGGTTCGCGTCCGCCCTGGATGCTCCTTGTTCCCTAGAGCCCGGGTAAGAATGTCGTTCTCCCTATGGGGACTGAACAATCCCTCGGTCGCCTCCTTCGAGCAAGAGATCTGTTACATTGAAAGCTCTCCATTGTGAGGAAGAAATATATACAAACTTGTGCGCACACTAGTGATCATAGTTAGCCAACTTACGAGTCGCTGCACGACCTCGACGTCCCTGGGGTTTGGGAACGCCACAGTCCCCGTGGCTGACATGGTCCCTCTGGCCAGCCACCAGCGCTTGCATCGCTGATCACGGATCTCGGAGAGTGGTAGGTCAGGGGAGTCGACGAAATGCAACACCTCGTCTTCAGCCTTCTTCCACTGCTCCTCCTTCCCCGCATAGCCGCGAGAGCCGAGCCGATGTGGGTGGTCGTTCCTCCTCTGGATTGCCCTGTTCTTCTCGCTGAGGGCCTTCGTACCAGAAACAAGAAAATTAATGCACCACTGCTTACTGCATACAATGGTGTAACCAAGCAAAGGAACCATTCATACCTTGAACTCAGGAGTCCCCTTCTGTTGGGCGAATTGCTCCCATACCTCCTCCGTTATGAAGGGGTACTTCTCGCATGGAGATTCGCCTTTAGCGAGGAAGGTACTGACGAGAACACTCTTGAAGGTTTTTCACATGTTGTTCATGTCCTTCAAGCAAGCTATCTTGGGACCATCGTCCGGGATGTTCCACTTGGCCTGTTTCAAATGGTGCATATAAGTAGGACTTACCTAATCTCTAGGATAAACCAAGGGAATGTGATTACTCAAGAGTTCAGTGATTTTGATTAATTTTACCTTCACTTCCGCCCACAGCCTATCCCTCTCGTCGGCCTTGACGTCCTTCCAGCTCTGGACGGTGATCTTCACCCTTTCCTTCGCCAACAAGCCAACATATGCAGCATAGTGCCCGGCGTTCTTCCCGATCGGTCTCCCGAACTGGTTGAACTCACAGGAAAGATCCGTGCGTTTGGCCAAACGACCCAACATCGTCGCGCCTTCCTCTTGCGCTGGGACGAGGCAGCGCCATCTACGTTCGCCCTCGCCGAATCACTAGTATCAGCCGAGGAAGATGCCGACATGGCTTTACCTAAAATACCATGAACAAACCATCCAATTGATATGAAGAAAGGTATATGACAAAATTCATAACTAAAATTGTTGTGCTAATCTCTCTGCATGAAAATAAAGTCTGTTAAAATTTAAATGAACCTAAATTTGAGATGAACATTAGAAAATGGGAAGTAATTCACAGAAAATTCAGATGAGCAGTGCAAACTAACACATACTCTATTTCCTATCGGTTTTGAAAGGAAAACCGATAGTACTAAGGTTTGTATTCAGGAAAATTTAAAAGATTAGCAGTGCAAACTATGCTAATTTCTCTGCAGGAAAATAAAGTCTGTTAAAATTTAAATGAACCTAAATTTGAGATGAACATTAGAAAATGGGAAGTAATTCACAGAATATTCAGATGAGCAGTGCAAACTAACACATACATTATTTCCTATCGGTTTTGAAAGGAAAACCGATAGTACTATGGTCTGTATTCAGGAAAATTTAAAAGATTAGCAGTGCAAACTATGCTAATCTCTCTGCTGGAAAATAAAGTCTGTTAAAATTTAAATGAACCTAAATTTGAGATGAACATTAGAAAATGGGAAGTAATTCACAGAATATTCAGATTAGCAGTGCAAACTAACACATACTCTATTTCCTATCGGTTTTGAAAGGAAAACCGATAGTACTAAGGTCTGTATTCAAGAAAATTTAAAAGATTAGCAGTGCAAACTATGCTAATCTCTCTGCTGGAAAATAAAGTCTGTTAAAATTTAAATGAACCTAAATTTGAGATGAAAATTAGAAAATGGGAAGTAATTCACAGAAAATTCAAATTAGCAGTGCAAACTATGATGACACTACTATTTCCTATCGGTTCTCCAAGTCAAACCGATAGTAATCAAGTCTGAATTAGGAAAAATTTCCAAAATTGCTCAGCAGGAACATAAGGTATGTTAAAATATAAATGAACCAAAATTTCAGATGAAAATTAGAAAATGGGAAATAATTAACAGAAAATTCAGTTTAAGGTATTTACTATCGGTTCTGAATAAGAAACCGATAGTGAACTACACTGTATGACAAATTGCTAGTGATTTTCATCAATTCTGTCATTCTCATAGCTATCAAGTTTGTAGTTCATGAATTATACTCTAGGTTTATATTTGTAATGCATTGAACGGGATATGAACCATTGCATACAAAAATAAGCAATACACGCGAGCGATTTGGTCAAGAACACTTACAGTCGATCGTGGAGTGGCCGGAGGCGGTGGCGCAATGCAATGCCGGAGGCGGTGGAGAACCAGTGGCGCAGAGGAGTGAAGAAGCGAACGTCGGCGAATCTAGAGTTTTCCGCGCGAGTATTTGGAAATTGGAATGTGATCAGTTGCACTGGAGGGAAAATCGTGCAAGGTTATAACCTAATAAATGAATATTTACTATCGGTTCATCACCACAAAACCGATAGTAAAAACATGTAAGTTAGGGTTTTCATAACACAGTGTAAATCACTATCGGTTGTGAACAGTAAACCGATAGTAAACTAAGAACAGGGGCTCATAACACAGTGTAAATCACTATCGGTTGTGAACAGTAAACCGATAGTAAACTAAAAACAGGGGCTCATAACACAGTGTAAATCACTATCGGTTGTGAACTATAAACCGATAGTATAGTTTAATTTCATATCGGTTTCACAGTTATAACCGATAGTAAAATACAATGCTATTGACCCTAAAGGATTTCCCTTAGAAGAATTACAGAGGATCTCAGTACATCATTTTGTATTGTATTTTACTATCGGTTATGACAATAAATCGATAGTATATGTTAATTTCATATCGGTTTCGAGGTTGAAACCGATAGTATAATACTGTTATATTGATCTAAAGGTATTTCCTGAGAACAATTACAGATGGGTCTCAGTACATCATTTTACACTTGTAAAGACACCTGAAACCCCATGCAAATGGCTTGCAATAATTTTGAAATAAATTAACAGTAAAGACCAATCATAGAATGAAAATTTGCAGTTTTCATATATATCTGTGAAAAGAATCAATTATTGCTCAAATCAAGTATATACTCCAATTGAAATGAAAATTTGCAGAAATGATTCTCAATGCATCACGTATGTTTTCCCAAAGAATTTTTGAAAAATGATTTGAAGAATTCTTCGATCCAAGTAATATACGTCACTTACATATTGCAAATTTGTCAAGAATGGTTGTCCACCCATAATCCTTCTTCGTGGTCGTCTCGCAGGTAACTTGTTTCGTCAATATCTTCGGTAGGGACAGATTGAAGGATTCCATCTAAAAATGGAGGTAGTTCGTCGAACTGATCATACTCTTCTTCATCCACAACGTCTTCGACCCCAACAATACGTCTCTTACTGTGAAGGACAACGTGCAACTTTGGGTTGGCCGGGTCAACGATGTAGAACACCTGTGTGGCTTGCTCAGCAAGTATAAATGGATCACCTTTGTGTGCGACTCTACCTCCATAATTGTCGACTTTAACACCTCGAGAGATTTCGACCCATTGGCATCGAAACAGAGGAATCTTAAGTAATACATAATCGAGCTCCCATATTTCCTCAATAACACCGTAATATGAGTCGAGTGCCCTTACTGCCCTGGCATCCTCCGAAATAGCAAGTAGTGTCACTCCACTACATTGCATAGCACTCTTCTCGTCCTGAGTTCATGTGTAAAATGAATAGCCGTTGATGTCATACCCCTGCCAAGTCCCTACAGTAAATCTAGGCCCTCTGGCCAACCATGTAACATCTTCATCTACGTCGCCCTCAGAAGCTTGCAGGACTCTATTTTCGATCCACCCAGCAAACTTCCTATTATGTTCTCTGGTGACCCAAATCTCTGGCTTCGAGGGATTCTGTTTCCGTAACATTTCCTTGTGCTCGTGTATGTATGGCTCCACCCCCGTCATGTGCTGTAAGACCCAAAAATGGGCTTTTGCATACAGATCACTAGAGGGGACGACTGCTTTAAATCCAATCGTTCCAATGCCCTGAAGCCTGCCCTCATGCCGAGACGTAGGAACGCCAATTGGGTCAACCCCGGCCATATAGTTGGTGCAAAATTCGATCACCTCCTCCGCGGCATAACCTTCAATGATACTGCCCTCAGGCCGATGTCGATTCCTTACATATCCCTTCAAGATACCCATAAATCTCTCAAATGGATACATGTAGCGCAGAAACACGGGTCCACAAAACTTAATTTCTCTGACAAGGTGAACAATTAGATGGACCATAACATCAAAAAAGGATGGAGGGAAATACATCTCCAGCTGACAAAGAGTGGTAGTCACATCGCGTTGCAAATCGTCCAGTCCATCCATATCAATTACCTGCAAGGACACAGTTGCAGCAAATATTCAGATCCAAAAAATCTGACAAATTCCACGAATGGAGCTAATTAACTTGCTAGGAGTACACGCTTACGTACCTTGCCAGATATTGTGTTGAAGAAATAACATAGCTTTGTAATTGTCTCTCTGACTTTGACTGGGAGAATGCCTCTGATAGCAATGGGAAGCATTTGTGACATCAGTACATGACAATCATGGGACTTCATACCAACCAGTTTCAAGTCTTTCATGGACACAAGTTTTTTCAAGTTCGCAGACTACCCGCATGGAACTTTGACACCATGTAGGCACTGACAGAGTTCTGTTTTTTCTCTTTTTGACAAAGTATAGCAGGCCGGGGGGAGGTATGTCCGCTTTCCCTTCTCCAACGGTGCAAACTCAGTCCTTATGCCCATGTCGAGCATGTCACGGCGAACGTTGATGCCATCTTTCGTCTTTCCTGGAATGTTCAACAACAAACCAATCAAACTGTCACAAACATTTTTCTCTACGTGCATGACATCAATGCAATGTCGAACTTGTAAGTGCTCCCAATATGGCAGATCCCAAAGAATCGATCTCTTCTTCCAAACATTTTTTCCTGGAGGTTTAGAACATTTACCGAACTCAACTTTAATGTCCTTCACGCGCAAGTAAAGCTCCTTACCAGTCACAAACACTGGGGCTGATCCTTTCTCAGGCTTCCCATTGAATGACTTCCTCTTCTTACGGTAGGCGTGATGCATCGGAAGGAATCTGCGGTGACCCATGTACACTGTTTTTCTGCAGTTCGATAACCACATGCTTTCAGTTTTATCCAGGCAAATAGGACAAGCCTTGACTCCTTTCGTACTATACCCCGACAAATTTCCATAGGCCGGGAAATCATTTATGGTGCAAAATATCATGGCCCGCAATATGAAATTCTCTCGCTTATGTGCATCCCACACCCGCACCCCTTCGCTCCACAATTTATGTAAGTCCTCGACTAACGGTGATAGAAACACGTCAATATCATTCCCGGGTTGTCTGGATCCTGAAATTAATAACGATATCATGATGTACTTGCGCTTCATACATAACCAAGGAGGAAGATTGTAGATGCATAAAAGAACCGGCCAAGTGCTATGTCGACTGCTCATATTTCCGTGTGGATTCATACCATCCGTACTCAGCCCAAACCTTATATTCCTCACTTCGCCGCCAAACTCACCGAATGTTCTGTTAATGTTTCTCCATTGAATGGAATCAGCTGGATGTCTTAGTTTTCCGTCTTGTTTCCGACCTTCAACATGCCAACGCAAGTACTTCGCATCTTTCGGATTTGCAAACAGCCGTTTCAATTTGGGAATCACAGGCAAATACCACACAGTTTTGGCCGGAGGCCCTTTCTTTACCTCATCACATCCATTGTGATAAATTCTGTCCGCATGCTTATACCGCGATGCACCGCATCTTGGACAAACATGCAAATCCTCGTACTCGTTACGGTACAGAACACAATCATTTGGGCATGCATGTATTCTTTCGATTTCTATTCCCAACGGACACAATAGTTTTTTGGCCTGGTAAACCGATCTTAGCAACTCATTTCCCTCTGGAAGCATGTCCGCTAACAGATCCAATAGCGCCGTGAAACTCTTATCGCTCCAACCGTTGCTTGCCTTCAAGTTATGTAATCTCAACACAGAAGACAACTTTGTAAATGTTTCACATCCGGGGAACAAAGGCTTCTCAGAATCAACAATTAATTTCTGAAATTTAGCTAAATCGTTTTCGCTGTAGTCCTCTTCTACATCACGTAACATTTCATCTAAATTGTCGTCATCTACATAAACTTCCGAATGAACATTATCAATGTTTTGATCATGATCATCATTACTGCAATCCACTTCCGGGTGCTGCTGAGTGGTAACGGTAGTGCTCGTTTCCTCAAGATCTTCACCATGCCATATCTAACGGGTATAGCGTGCGTTAAAACCACGACGAATCAAATGACTCCTAATCTGATCAGAGTTGCCGAACCTTTTTAAGTTCATACAATCTATACAAGGACAATGCATATCTTTCTCTCCCTTCTTCGCCTTTTCTTGCTCAGCAAATTTAATAAATCCATTCACACCCTCCAAATACTCAACAGTACTACGTTTTATTCCATACATCAAATATTCTCGGTCCATCTACAATTATTTCACAAAATTGACAAATTCAATTAAATAATTAATGACTCAGGGCAAGCATATATGAATGAAACATAATTAGCTAGGCTATATGTGTGTACATGAGCTGTTTAATTACATTAAATGGATTTGTATATATGAAACCCTAATTAACTTGATGCATGCATTAATTGGAAGAGCCAGCTAGCTAGCTGCTTAAATTCAGCAAGCTATAGCTAGCTAGCCAACCCAGCCTTCTAGCTAGTTTGGAGATACATGTATCTAGTTTAATGAATTGCAAGTAGAGAGAGAGAGGGAGAGTGTGAAAGAGTGATCGAGAGAGAGAGAGAGGTGATGAGAAGATGACAATACCGAGGGGGATGGAAATATGATCAACCTCTCAGCTAGCTTCTCCAGATCACTCTAGCTTGGAGTTGTGCGCGGCTGAAATGATTCCAACATGTAGAGCGCAGAGCAGGGGTCGACCTAATTAAGTTGTCCAATTTTACTATCGGTTCAACAACACAAACCGATAGTAAAATAAGGTCCCCACTGTCATAACCATTAGTGTATATGAAGTCATTTTACTATCGGTTTGTTTTATATAACCGATAGTACTATTTCATATATTGTATCGGTTAGTACAGTAATAACCGATAGTAAAAAGTCAGTAATTGCACTATCAGTTACCCGAGAAAAATCGATAGTACTATTCAATATATTATATCGGTTAATACAGTGCGAACCGATAGTATAAAGTGAGTAATTTTACTATCTGTTACGAACGAAAAACCGATAGTATTATTTTAATATATTATATCGGTTGGTACAGTAATAACCGATAGTAAAAAGTCAGTAATTTCACTATCAGTTAAAAATGGAAAACCGATAGTACTATTTAATATATTATATCGGTTTGTACAGTAATAACCGATAGTATAAAGTCAGTAATTTCACTATCAGTTACAAAAGGAAAACCGATAGTACTATTTAATATATTATATCGGTTTGTACAGTAATGACCGATAGTAAAAAGTATTTGCATTTCACTAACGTTGGATTAGTGTGTAACCGATAGTAAAATGATGGTTTTCCGCCGCTGTCGTCCTATTCTATCGGATTTTTCCTAGATTGCTTACAACCGTTAGAAAATAAGGGTTAGTGGAATGCACTTCTGTAGTAGATATCTTGGTGATTCTTTGGGCATCATGAGCACCACTTGTGCTCGACATAATTCCATCACGTGTCCACCTTGATGTTGAATAGCTCGCCACATGCCAAGAAGTCTCTCCCGATTCGGACCCCGACCAGCAATCTCGACACTTCGACTAGCTGGAGCTACTTCAACAATCTTGGTGCAACGCCACATCTAGATGTTGGAATAATCATGATTAGCATTCTCGCAAGTCTGTAGTATCTCCGGCATATCTCAGAACAATCGAGTATCCGGCTCCTCCCTGAGTTCTACTCCGATAGCCCATCTTTGCCGCAAGTATACTATAACTTCGGTATACCTACAACATGTACCAAAACCAAACAAACCCATCACATAGTACTGTTCACACATAATGACAATATAAATGAACACAAGTAGATGTATATAATTCAAAATATTGTCAAAATATACATCACTTAAAATTAGACAATCAGATGGGGTTTACAATCTCCCCCTTAATGAGCGATTTGACAATTTTTGAATTTAATTAAACTGAATTTTGAATATAGAAAATGAAGCTCAAAACCATAGTCCAAAATGTAGAAGAAAAATAAATACACATGACTATGAAGATGATGCACAAGGGTGACAAAATAAATAGATACAAACAAAACTCTCCCTCAACTCAAAATGCATTCTTTTTCTCCCCTTTATCAAATTAATCATCAAGGAAGTGCACCCTCCCCATTAGATTATGCATGAAGTTTAAAGAGGTACAAAACATTGTTTTTGGATTTTTGAAAGTTGTTTTGGTGAAAACGAAAAGAAGCAGTTTTGTAAAATATGCCCTTAAACCGTGAAATAAAGTGTCAAAAACTTAAATCCATACAAAATGATCATAACTAGAGATAGCAAGATAATAAATGAGTGAAATTCAATAAGTGAAAGTATTTTGTTTTACATTTTCCTTTCCACTGTTTTATTTCTAAAAATCTTGAATTTATACATAAATATTAGGTGGTTTCCTAGCATTATGGTTTCGAAAAGCCTAGAGTATAGGGTATGGTGAACCCCTGCGTGTCCAAAATCGTTTGTTAAGAATGGATTAAGGTAGAAAAGATAGGAAAGCCTTAGATAAGTACCAATAGGATAGTTAGAATACTGGTTGATTAATTGATATACATGAGATAGTCCAGTAAGGCATAAGATCCTTAATTTGAGTATCCAAACTATTTTGTAGCAAAAACATCACATTCATGCATGATCGAAGTCACCAAGTCGTGCCTATATTTTGATAAAAACCATATATGTGTACGTACGAAAAATAAGCATGTGTTCTTACCTTCTCCTTAGCAACACTTGTCTCGCCTATTGCCTTCTGCCAAAATTCCCTGTTCTCTCAAGCCAACTGTCCTTATCTTTCGTTATAGGAACATAAAAGCGTTTCTACACCACCACCAGGATTGAGATGCCAGGAATAGTGAACTCCATGGAAAGCACTGAACCTAGTGAAGAAATACCAGCACAGAATGTACCACAAGAAGTTGGAGTAGAAGTAGAACTACCTCAAGGACAGAATTGGAATCAAGATAATCCTGCCGAACAGCCTAGAAACCCCAGCTATCCACAAGCACCCCGAGTGGACCTAATGGACATAATATGGATGGAGCAAAGCCGACAAGATGCCCTGATGATGCAAGCGCAACTCCTGAGAGAATTACAAATCACCCAGATCCAAATGCTTAGACACTTCGTGCATCCCATTCTGGACCTGTAGTAGTCACTGCAAGCTCGCGTAGCCACGTTGGACGATCAAGAAAACCCAAGAGAAGAGAATCACTATCCTGTGCAGAACACACGTAGAAGAAGAACCGAATTCCAGCTAGTGCCACCAGGAGATGCTTCTTGAAGAAGAGTAGATGACTTAGTCCTTCATCCTCAATTCCCAGCTCCCCTTCAAGAGCCAGCTCGTTGCCCCAACTGCCAAAGGAACCCTCCACAACAGCTTCAGCCAGAACCCCAACTCACTTTCTTTCACTGTCAAGGCCGTGGACATTGTAGGATAATGTGTCCGTATAGACATCTTCCACACTCCGTCGCCAGAGCACACTAAAGAGTACACCGAAACCATCAATGCCGATCATTCGAGATGGACCAATGAACCAATGAAGGACCAACACCACATCAACCAGAGGAACCTAGAGACGCCGCAGGTATGAAGCTCGATAAGACCTAGAATTAGTTTAGATTCATATTATTATGCATACTATACTCATTGCATCATACATCTGCATTGTAAGGTAAACCTCATATAGCGTCACCCGACGACCCTAAACTAGAGACTGTTAGAGCAAAACACAAGACGAGCAAGTTCGAGAACAAGAAAAACAAGTCAATCGTGCAAGCCAAGAATCAGAAAGATCGCAGTCAGCAGAAAAGAAGAATCAGAAAATTTACATGCATTACCCAATTGCGCATTTAGACTTATTCTACTGTCAATACCAACCCAAACCCTTAGAATTGTGACTGTGACAGAACGTTAGAGCCACGAATTCTTCCTCATATAAATAGATTGGCATCCTTTACCTCCGTCTTATCTCAACCTTCCAAATTCAAAGTCCCGTTTGAATCTCAGGTTGAGATTCTTTTTAAAGACGGTAGGTTTAACAACCAAAAAGAAGGTCTAAAAATTTCATTTTAATAAAACCAAATCCTGAAAATTTCATTTTTACCTTAACTGTAAGACCACTCTTAGAAGTACTCCCTGAAAACTTTTACCAAAACTTGGATTAATTTTCAAAGAGTTCAAAGGTATTTTCCTTAATGTATCTATGCATATGTGCACATATATGTGTATGTATGCATATATACTTATTTCACTAAAACACTATTTCCTATTTCTTATAAAATGTCATTTATCATTTAATGAGTATAATCTATGATTTCTAAATATAAAACTATTTCTTTTAAGCATTAGCTCTATTAATATGATTTAGAAACCCTAAATAGTAATAACATAATCAATCTCTAATTATTTTTGCAATTAGAAAACTCTAACAAGATAACATAGTCCCCAATATTTCCTTTGCTTAAAATCTATATAGGACTAGTTTGTGTCGACGATTTGGACTCGGGGTCCTCAGCCGAACTTATGCAAAATTTATAATAGTTAGACCTTTCAGGGTGACCTTCCGGGAAGGTATGTAGAACTATGGAGAACTAGAGCACAGAGGAATTTATACAGGTTCGGGCCCTCGATGGTGGGAGTAATAGCCCTACGTCCTGTTGGGATTTCACTATACGTAGTAAAGATTTACAAGATGGCAGGAAAAAGACCTTCACAGGCAAAGGTTTTTCCTACATAAGTGTACAGAAAGAAGCCAGGGAGGCTTATAAAAATTATCTAATCTAGGCAGTAGACTTGGCTGTTTGAGTCGTGTCTTGATCTCTTGATCGATCTCTCCTCTGTTTGATACATCATGCCGGCCTTTTATACTGTTTGAAAGGGCGCCAAGTCGTAACTGCATCAAACAGTTGCTTGGATGCAGTTTGGAGAACCACTCTTAACTCCCACGCAGGTTTAACACGTGTTATTTATGGATAACTGCACGCATTAACCTCCTGACGGTTAATCCCTACATAGAAGAATCTTCGGGATACTTGGGATATTTTTGTTATAGGAAAAGAATACTCCCATGTTCCCTGGTCGAAGATACTCTGACCGCGCGATGTTGGTTGACTGCGCAACATCTTCGACCTTCTGTCCGCGCACAGCACACGAACTTCTGACCGCGCACTAGCTGTGATCTGATCGCGCAAAGCCTGTGACCTCGGGCCGATGCTTCCCAAAAACGACTTGAGTTCGCACCGCCGGGCACATGTCTGGCTCGAATCTGTCCTGAACCAACAGTGTATTTATTTGAACTGACTCAGGTGTCAATCCTCGTCAGCTAGCTCCCAAATTCGAAGAAAACGAAGGGACATGTTTATTTCGAATTTAAAGACATGCATCGGATTTTTAACCCGACTCTCCAAATCCCCCACTTAGTGATGCACTAAGTGGGACGGTTGGTTCTCCGAGACAGGCTCTGGGTATTATGTGACGGGTAATAATGGCGCTGTTGAAACGTTTTTTAACCCGAGGTGAAATTATAAATACTTTAAAAGCCCGAGGCGTTCGGAAAGTGAACCGTCATCTTGGTGGCTATAAATTCCGAAACCTTTGAATTGTAGAGCCCCACAATTTCTTCTCACGGTTAAGTTTTTCAAGAATTTCCTTCATCTTTCTCTTCATACACTTCCCGATGGCAGATCACAACATCATCGAGATTGAAAGTGATGAAGAGGAAGTTCTCAAGCAGGAGCCTCAAATACCTGAAGATCCATCTCCTCCAAGGAAGAAACCCAAGGTTGACGAAGGATCTTCCAGCAGGGCAAAGGTAGAAGACGTACCATCGTTCTTTCTTGCTTCTGTTCTTTACTCCAACATTCCCTGCTTTTGTTTGGGTGATCGATTTTCTGGTCGGCAAGCGGTGACTACTTGACCAGAAGATCCTCAACTTGTGTTGGAGAAGCAATCTTCTGGTGGAAAGGTTGCACTTCCACCATTAGGTGATCATCCGCTTTTATCGGATGATCTACTTTCCAGGATGGCTATATCAACCTGTCACGAGCAGGGACAGGTAATGATCCCCATTTCCTTTTGCTGATAGTTATGGTTAGCACAACTAACTTCTACAAATGTAGGAGACGAAAATTGTTGGAGCCCCTAGCGACCAGCCTGCTGAGATTCCATCTCCTTCCCTCGGACAGACTCCCCAAGGGGAAAAAGAAGCCCTAGAGAAGAAGACCGAAGAGATGTCTTCGGCGATTCTGCATCTGGCAGAATGTTTTGAAAGATCCCGTGAAGAGGCGCACCAGTTCCGTTGAGAGAGGGACCACGCTCAGCAACAGCAAGAACTCTCCGACTTGATTAGGAACAATAGTGCTTCTCTTGTTAGGGATAATGCAGATAGGCTTAGATTAATTGCTAGTTCTCTGGGGTTGTCAGTGTAGATCCTACTGACAACAACATGTCCCTAGGAGAACTTTGCAAACTTCTTTTCACTACTACAGAAGTGCATTCCACTAACCCTTATTTTCTAACGGTTGTAAGCAATCTAGGAAAAATCCGATAGAATAGGACGACAGCGGCGGAAAACCATCATTTTACTATCGGTTATACACTAATCCAACGTTAGTGAAATGCAAATACTTTTTACTATCGGTTATTACTGTACAAACCGATATAATATATTAAATAGTACTATCGGTTTTCCATTTTTAACTGATAGTGAAATTACTGATTTTGTACTATCGGTTATTACTGTACCAACCGATATAATATATTACAATAGTACTATCGGTTTTTCGTTCGTAACAGATAGTAAAATTACTCACTTTATACTATCGGTTGGTACTGTATTAACCGATATAATATATTGAATAGTACTATCGGTTTTTCTCGGGTAACTGATAGTGAAATTACTGACTTTTTACTATCGGTTATCACTGTACTAACCGATACAATATACTACATATTACTATCGGTTCAACAACACAAACCGATAGTAAAATGACTTCATATACACTAATGGTTATGACAGTGGGGACCTTATTTTACTATCGGTTAATGTTGTTGAACCGATAGTAAAATTGGACAGCTTAATTAGGTCGACCCCTGCTCTGCGCTCTACATGTTGGAATCATTTCAGCCGCGCACAACTCCAAACTAGAGTGATCTGGAGAAGCTAGCTGAGAGGTTGATCATATTTCCATCCCCCTCGGTATTGTCATCTTCTCATCACCTCTCTCTCTCTCTATCACTCTTTCACACTCTCCCTCTCTCTCTACTTGCAATTCATTAAACTAGATACATGTATCTCCAAGCTAGCTAGAAGGCTGGGTTGGCTAGCTAGCTATAGCTTGCTGAATTTAAGCAGCTAGCTAGCTGGCTCTTCCAATTAATGCATGCATCAAGTTAATTAGGGTTTCATATATACAAATCCATTTAATGTAATTAAACAGCTCATGCATGTACACACATATGGCCTAGCTAATTATGTTTCATTCATATATGCATGCCCTGAGTCATTAATTATTTATTTGATTTGTCAATTTTGTGAAATAATTGTAGATGGACCGAGAATATTGGATGTATGGAATAAAACGTACTACTGTTGAGTATTTGGAGGGTGTGAATGGATTTATTAAATTTGCTGAGCAAGAGAAGGCGAAGAAGGGAGAGAAAGATATGCACTGTCCTTGTATAGATTGTATGAACTTAAAAAGGTTCGGCAACTCTGATCAGATTAGGAGTCATTTGATTCGTCGTGGTTTTAACGCACGCTATACCCGTTGGATATGGCATGGTGAAGATCTTGAGGAAACGAGCACTACCGCTACCACTCAGCAGCACCCGGAAGTGGATTGCAGTAATGATGATCATGATCAAAACATTGATAATGTTCATTCGGAAGTCCATGTAGATGACGACAATTTAGATGAAATGTTACGTGATGTAGAAGAGGACTACAGCGAAAACGATTTAGCTAAATTTCAGAAATTAATTGTTGATTCTGAGAAGCCTTTGTTCCCCGGATGTGAAACATTTACAAAGTTGTCTTCTGTGTTGAGATTATATAACTTGAAGGCAAGCAACGGTTGGAGCGATAAGAGTTTCACGGCGCTATTGGATCTGTTAGCGGACATGCTTCCAGAGGGAAATGAGTTGCCAAGATCGGTTTACCAGGCCAAAAAACTATTGTGTCCGTTGGGAATGGAAATCGAAAGAATACATGCATGCCCAAATGATTGTGTTCTGTACCGTAACGAGTACGAGGATTTGCATGTTTGTCCAAGATGCGGTGCATCGCGGTATAAGCATGGGGACAAAATTTATCACAATGGATGTGATGAGGTAAAGAAAGGGCCTCCGGCCAAAACTGTGTGGTATTTGCCTGTGATTCCCAGATTGAAACTGCTGTTTGCAAATCCGAAAGATGCGAAGTACTTGCGTTGGCATGTTGAAGGTCGGAAACAAGACGGAAAATTAAGACATCCAGCTGATTCCATTCAATGGAGAAACATTAACAGAACATTCGGTGAGTTTGGCGGCGAAGTGAGGAATATAAGGTTTGGGCTGAGTACGGATGGTATGAATCCACACGGAAATATGAGCAGTCGACATAGCACTTGGCCGGTTCTTTTATGCATCTACAATCTTCCTCCTTGGTTATGTATGAAGCGGAAGTACATCATGATGTCGTTACTAATTTCAGGACCCAGACAACCCGGGAATGATATTGACGTGTTTCTATCACCGTTAGTCGAGGACTTACAAAAATTGTGGAGCGAAGGGGTGCGGGTGTGGGATGCACATAAGCGAGAGAATTTCATGTTGCGGGCCATGATATTTTGTACCATAAATGATTTCCCGGCCTATGGAAATTTGTCGGGGTATAGTACGAAAGGAGTCAAGGCTTGTCCTATTTGCCTGGATGAAACTGAAAGCATGTGGTTATCGAACTGCAGAAAAACAGTGTACATGGGTCACCGCAGATTCCTTCCGATGCATCACGCCTACCGTAAGAAGAGGAAGTCATTCAATGGGAAGCCTGAGAAAGGATCAGCCCCAGTGTTTGTGACTGGTAAGGAGCTTTACTTGCGCGTGAAGGACATCAAAGTTGAGTTCGGTAAATGTTCTAAACCTCCAGGAAAAAATGTTTGGAAGAAGAGATCGATTCTTTGGGATCTGCCATATTGGGAGCACTTACAAGTTCGACATTGCATTGATGTCATGCACGTAGAGAAAAATGTTTGTGACAGTTTGATTGGTTTGTTGTTGAACATTCCAGGAAAGACGAAAGATGGCATCAACGTTCGCCGTGACATGCTCGACATGGGCATAAGGACTGAGCTTGCACCGTTGGAGAAGGGAAAGCGGACATACCTCCCCCCGGCCTGCTATACTTTGTCAAAAAGAGAAAAAACAGAACTCTGTCAGTGCCTACATGGTGTCAAAGTTCCATGCGGGTATTCTGCGAACTTGAAAAAACTTGTGTCCATGAAAGACTTGAAACTGGTTGGTATGAAGTCCCATGATTGTCATGTACTGATGTCACAAATGCTTCCCATTGCTATCAGAGGCATTCTCCCAGTCAAAGTCAGAGAGACAATTACAAAGCTATGTTATTTCTTCAACACAATATCTGGCAAGGTACGTAAGCGTGTACTCCTAGCAAGTTAATTAGCTCCATTCGTGGAACTTGTCAAATTTTTTGGATCTGAATATTTGCTGCAACTGTGTCCTTGCAGGTAATTGATATAGATGGACTGGACGATTTGCAACGCGATGTGACTACCACTCTTTGTCAGCTGGAGATGTATTTCCCTCCATCCTTTTTTGATGTTATGGTCCATCTAATTGTTCACCTTGTCAGAGAAATTAAGTTTTGTGGACCCGTGTTCCTGCGCTACATGTATCCATTTGAGAGATTTATGGGTATCTTGAAGGGATATGTAAGGAATCGATATCGGCCTGAGGGCAGTATTATTGAAGGTTATGCCGCGGAGGAGGTGATCGAATTTTGCACCAACTATATGTCCGGGGTTGACCCAATTGGCGTTCCTACGTCTCGGCATGAGGGCAGGCTTCAGGGCATTGGAACGATTGGATTTAAAGCAGTCGTCCCCTCTAGTGATCTGTATGCAAAAGCCCATTTTTGGGTCTTACAGCACATGACGGGGGTGGAGCCATACATACACGAGCACAAGGAAATGTTACGGAAACAGAATCCCTCGAAGCCAGAGATTTGGGTCACCAGAGAACATAATAGGAAGTTTGCTGTGTGGATCGAAAATAGAGTCCTGCAAGCTTCTGAGGGCGATGTAGATGAAGATGTTACATGGTTGGCCAGAGGGCCTAGATTTACTGTAGGGACTTGGCAGGGGTATGACATCAACGGCTATTCATTTTACACAAAAACTCAGGACGAGAAGAGTGCTATGCAATGTAGTGGAGTGACACTACTTGCTATTTCGGAGGATGCCAGGGCAGTAAGAGCACTCGACTCATATTACGGTGTTATTGAGGAAATATGGGAGCTCGATTATGTATTACTTAAGATTCCTCTGTTTCGATGCCAATGGGTCGAAATCCCTCGAGGTGTTAAAGTCGACAATTATGGGTTTACTCTAGTCGATCTCAGTAGAGTCGCACACAAAGATGATCCATTTATACTTGCTGAGCAAGCCACACAGGTGTTCTACATCGTTGACCCGGCCAACCCAAAGTTGCACGTTGTCCTTCACAGTAAGAGACGTATTGTTGGGGTCGAAGACGTTGTGGATGAAGAAGAGTACGATCAGTTCGACGAACTACCTCCATTTTTAGATGGAATCCTTCAATCTGTCCCTACCGAAGATATTGACGAAACAAGTTACCTGCGAGACGACCACGAAGAAGGATTATGGGTGGACAACCATTCTTGACTAATTTGCAATATGTAAGTGACGTATATTACTTGGATCGAACAATGTTCAAATCAATTTTCAAAAATTCTTTGGGAAAACATACGTGATGCATTGAGAATCATTTCTGCAAATTTTCATTTCAATTGGAGTATATACTTGATTTGAGCAATAATTGATTCTTTTCACAAATATATATGAAAACTGTAAATTTTCATTCCATGATTGGTCTTTATTGTTATTTTATTTCAAAATTATTGCAAGCCATTTGCATGGGGTTTCAGGTGTCTTTACAAGTGCAAAATGATGTACTGAGACCCATCTGTATTTGTTCTCAGGAAATACCTTTAGATCAATTTAACAGTATTATACTATCGGTTTCAACCTCCAAACCGATATGAAATTAACATATACTATCGGTTTACTGTCATAACCGATAGTAAATACAATACAAAATGATGTACTGAGATCCTCTGTAATTCTTCTAAGGGAAATCCTTTAGGGTCAATAGCATTGTATTTTACTATCGGTTATAACTGTGAAACCGATATGAAATTAAACTATACTATCGGTTTATCGTTCACAACCGATAGTGATTTACACTGTGTTATGATCCCCTGTTCTTAGTTTACTATCGGTTTACTGTTCACAACCGATAGTGATTTACACTGTGTTATGATCCCCTGTACTTAGTTTACTATCGGTTTACTGTTTACAACCGATAGTGATTTACACTGTGTTACGAAAACCCTAACTTACATGTTTGTACTATCGGTTTTGTGGTGATGAACCGATAGTAAATATTCATTTAATAGGTTATAACATGCACGATTTTCCCTCCAGTGCAACTGATCACATTCCAAATCGAAAAATACTCGCGCGGAAAACCCTAGAATCGCCGACGTTCGCTTCTTCGCTCCTCTGCGCCACTGGTTCTCCACGGCCTCCGGCATTGCATTGCGCCACCGCCTCCGGCATTGCATTGCGCCACCGCCTCCGGCCACTCCACGATTCACTGTAAGTGTTCTTGACCAAATCGCTCGCGTGTATTGCTTAATTCTGTATGCAATGGTTCATATCCCGTTCCATGGATTACAAATAGAAACCTAGAGTAAAATTCATGAACGGTATACACCTATCTGAAATTGTTTCCTGTGATGATTGTAAAGAACAAACCTGAATATTGGATGAACCGATAAGCTCGGTGAAGATAGTTTGAATTGCATTTGCATTAAACTGGGGTTCTTTTTGTATGGAACTAAGCTCTTAGTTAATCTAATTGCAAATTTAGAACTATGTGTAGACTTTGGTGTCAAAAATCTGTGTTTTGGCTACTAACTGCAATGCTAGATTGGATATTTCAGTGACTGAGCCTTACGCCATTCTTCAATTTCTAGATTTTGTGTTGTTTCTGTATGAATGGACAGGACTGGGGTGATTGAAGCTATGAATTGAAGTCTTATTCTGTCATTGATTGCTTTGTCTGGCTCTTAGTCACTTGCGTATTTGAATGTTTATCTACTGCTTGTGCATTCTGTGATTGCTGCTTGAAGTAGAGCTAGTGAAGAAATGAAATTGATTATATGATCTTTTGGCTTTCTTCTGAGTTGGTGGGAGATTGAAGTTTCTATTTCAGTTCTCTCCTTACTTGTGTCGTCCAAATTAGCAAGTCGTATTCTAGACAGCTGATTGATCAGTTGTTATCTTGAATTCTCTCCAGCATTGGTTTGACTACCCTTCGTGTATTAACTTAAAATTGGTTGGTTGTTTAGGCTTTGAGGTTATTTGAGAGAGAGACGATCATCTTGAGTCTGTGTGTTTGTTCCCCGGATTTGCCGTGTAGGCTATAGTTGAGAGGCTATTGGGGAGCGGTCTTTGTTAATTCCTTGCATGATCAATTCATTGATACCGTCAATAGGTGTATGCGTTTTAAGTTAATACATGAACTACAAAATTCATGAACTACAAACTTGATAGCTATGAGAATGACAGAATTGATGAAAATCATAGCATACAGTGTAGTTCACTATCGGTTTCTTACTCAGAACCGATAGTAAATACCATAAACTGATTTTTCTGTTAATTATATCCCATTTTCTAATTTTCATCTCAAATTTAGGTTCATTTATTTTTTAACATACCTTATGTTCCTGCTGAGCAATTACTTTATGTTCCTGCTGAGCAATTTTTGAAATTTTTCCTAATGCTGACTTGATTACTATCGGTTTGACTTGGAAAACCGATAGTAAATAGTAGTGCCATCATAGTTTGCACAGCTAATATGAATTTTCTGTGAATGACTTCCCATTTTCTAATTTTCATCTCAAATTTAGGTTCATTTATTTTTTAACATACCTTATGTTCCTGCTGAGCAATTACTTTATGTTCCTGCTGAGCAATTTTTGAAATTTTTCCTAATGCTGACTTGATTACTATCGGTTTGACTTGGAAAACCGATAGTAAATAGTAGTGCCATCATAGTTTGCACAGCTAATATGAATTTTCTGTGAATGACTTCCCATTTTCTAATTTTCATCTCAAATTTAGGTTCATTTATTTTTTAACATACCTTATGTTCCTGCTGAGCAATTACTTTATGTTCCTGCTGAGCAATTTTTGAAATTTTTCCTAATGCTAACTTGATTACTATCGGTTTGACTTGGAAAACCGATAGTAAATAGTAGTGCCATCATAGTTTGCACAGCTAATTTGAATTTTCTGTAAATTACTTCCCATTTTCTAATTTTCATCTCAAATTTAGGTTCATTTAAATTTTAATAGACTTTATTTTCCAGCAGAGAGATTAGCATAGTTTGCACTGCTAATCTTTTAAATTTTCCTGAATATAGACCTTAGTATTATCGGTTTTCCTTTTAAAACCGATAGGAACTATAGTATTTGTTAGTTTGCACTGCTCATCTGAATATTCTGTGAATTACTTTGTCATGTACCTTTCTTCATATCAATTGGATGGTTTGTTTATGGTATTTTAGGTAAAGCCATGTCGGCATCTTCCTCGGCTGATACTAGTGATTCGGCGAGGGCGAACGTAGATGGCGCTGCCTCGTCCCAGCGCAAGAGGAAGGCGCGAGGCGCGACGATGTTGGGTCGTTTGGCCAAACGCGCGGATCTTTCCTGTGAATTCAACCAGTTCGGGAGACCGATCGGGAAGAACGCCGGGCACTATGCTGCCTATGTTGGCTTGTTGGCGAAGGAAAGGGTGAAGATCACCGTCCAGAGCTGGAAGGACGTCAAGGCCGACGAGAGGGATAGGCTGTGGGCGGAAGTGAAGGTAAAATTAATCAAAATCACTGAACTCTTGAGTGATCACATTCCCTTGGTTTATCCTAGAGATTAGGTAAGTCCTACTTATATTTGAAACAGGCCAAGTGGAACATCCCGGACGATGGTCCCAAGATAGCTTGCTTGAAGGACATGAACAACACGTGGAAAACCTTCAAGAGCGTCCTCGTCAGTACCTTCCTCGCTAAAGGCGAATCTCCATGCGAGAAGTACCCCTTCATAACGGAGGAGGTATGGGAGCAATTCGCCCAACAGAATGGGACTCCTGAGTTCAAGGTATGAATGGTTCCTTTGCTTGGTTACACCATTGTATGCAGTAAGCAGTGGTGCATTAATTTTCTTGTTTCTGGTACGAAGGCCCTCAGCGAGAAGAACAGGGCAATCCAGAGGAGGAACGACCACCCACACCGGCTCGGTTCTCACGGCTATGCGGGGAAGGAGGAGCAGTGGAAGAAGGGTGAAGACGAGGCGTCGCATTTCGTCGACTCCCCTGACCTACCACTCTCCGAGATCCGCGATCAGCGATGCAAGCGCTGGTGGCTGGCCAGAGGGACCGTGTCGGCCACGGGGACTGTGGCGTTCCCAAACCCCAGGGACGTCGAGGTCGTGCAGCGACTCGTAAGTTGGCTAACTATGATCACTAGTGTGCGCACAAGTTTGTATATATTTCTTCCTCACAATGGAGAGCTTTCAATGTAACAGATCTCTTGCTCGAAGGAGGCGACCGAGGGATTGTTCAGTCCCCATAGGGAGAACGACATCCTTACCCGGGCTCTAGGGAACAAGGAGCATCCAGGGCGGACGCGAACCGTGGGGGCTGTGGTGCCATGGAAGGAAGGCTTCTCGGACCCCGGGCAAAAGGCGAAGAAGCCTGGCAGCTGGAAGGAAAGGGAAGAGGAGCTATCTCAGAAGATACGGGCAGATGTGACTGCACAATTCGCGGACATGTTCGCTCAAATGAATGAGAAATATGAACGCCTAAGCCGAGTTGTGCAGTCCAAGGGTTTAGATCCAGCTGCCGAGGTCGACGCTGCCAGGCCGAGTAGTGTTGGCTCGAAGGTTCACGTGGATCCGGTGGACCTGATCGAGGTATTGCAACTCTTGAGCTATATATGCAGTTCGGCTGATGCCACTCCCGTTACGTTAGAATTGTTTCGCTAACTTGTTATAATTGTTGCAAATTGCAGAAGCCGGAGAGCTGTACCCTATTGATCAACATAGGCGACAAACCTGTTGCGGTTGCAAACGGGGTCGTATACCAGTCTTGGGAGGATGTCCGGATCCACTGCGTACCTCTTGAGCCTGGATTCGCAAAGGTACAGGTGGACATGGCCCTCCCGGGCTACAGCTCTTTTCCGTTGCCCGTCCCAACGGACGAAATGCGAACAATTGGCGAGGCATTGGGCTCGTACATACAGTGGCCCAAGAAAGGTGTTAGACTACAGGAGGTAAACCCTAGCCATTCTAGCTTACAACTCAGTTAATATATTTAATTTTCAAAATCTAATTTAAGCGTTTGTACTTAAAGTGGACGATGGATACCAGCACACTTCCTGAGGACACCAGCCCCGCCACAACGCATGAGCGAACTCCTTCGGCCCCCATGCCTCCTCCGACGGCCTCAAACCCTTCGCCATCAAATGAGGTCGACGGCACCACACCCCAACCTTCGAAGGTATACACTCGCTCCCCGCCCAAAGGCAAGGGCAAGGCCAAAGGCAAGGCCAAACAAAGCCAGCCGGGTACGTTCAAGAACGGGTCCCCACTCGTGTCGGAGTACCTTCTGCGCAATATGGATCAAATAACCAGAAGTCTCCACGAGTGGTACCTGACCCGGTCTAGGCGCCACATCAACTTCTTGGTTCACTTCAGGCCAGCCCATTTTCACCGTGAGCCCGGGAGCATATCGGTGGCCCACGAGGATTTGTTCGACCTCCTCAACTGGCGGGAGCTTGATATGTCCATCATACGGACTGGAGTCCTGTGAGTGTGCTGTTGTCTGAAGTTATCACAGTTCGTTTCACAAATCCAATCACTTTTTGTATGCACTACTTACTAATGTCTACTTTGCATCCAGGTGCATGTATAGGCTGGCGTCGATGAGGGCATGTGACAAGGTGGGTTTCCTCGACCCAGAGAAAATAAGCCTCACGATGCTAGAGCACGACCAAGCACATGCGGAGGAATACATATCAAGGGCACTACTAGCGCAGCAGGACCGAGAGTTCATCCTTGGGCCGTACCACCAAAGGTTAGTGCATTTCCTACTAATTTAACTCATTCTTGTATGTTACGCCTAACATATGTATGAAACGGTTCGCTTATATATGCAATGTAGGGGCCACTGGGTCCTCGCCGTCATTTGCCCATGGATGAAT
The DNA here is from genome assembly GCA_019359835.1 of Pharus latifolius. Lineage (NCBI taxonomy): Eukaryota > Viridiplantae > Streptophyta > Magnoliopsida > Poales > Poaceae > Pharus > Pharus latifolius. The sequence goes on from CM033324.1 coordinate 69,182,021, forward strand.
GAGGTCTATTACCTCGATTCGATGAGCGACAAGGTGGCGCATGTTTTCACCCTCACATGGCACATAGACGCGTAAGTAACATAGTTGTCTTAAATTTTTCTTTGACTAGCTAATTAATGATAAGATATTAATCGACAATGCTAAATTAAATATAGGGCTTTCAAAAATTATGCTAGTGCTGGAGGGAGGCATGACGCGTCGAAGGGCACAACAATTTCTTGGAAAGAATATGAGGTAATTAATACGGATGGAAGTACTAATGATGAGTCTTTTAATTTAAGCTTAATTAGTTCTTTCGAGTTAATGTGGGTTTATGTCTTTGCATATGCAATTTTTCCAGTGCCATCAGCAGCCACAATCGTGGGAATGTGGCTTCTATGTCATGAGATTCATGTATGACCTGATCAGGAGAAACTTTGCCCAATTCCCTAAGGTAACTATTTTTCCTGACTCAAAGTCGAACTTTAATTGGATGTGACGTACGATCCTAACTTCATACACGCATATATGCAGAGCACCATGTTGAAAGAGCAATATGAGTTGCCTCAATTGAAGGAGCTGCGAACAATTTGGGCTCAATATGTCATCGAAGAAGTGGCTATCAACGATCGATAGTAACTGACTTGTGTTGATTGTTGTATTTGTGAATATATATTGAATGTGTTGATTCATTGATTTGTGAATATATGTGAATATATGTTAATAGATTCATTGATGTATTTGTGAATAAACTCGATCAATATGTGCATAAATTTAGTCTGTCAAATGCATGTGTATATTATTGTATTAGTGTATTTGTGAACAAATTCAATATGTGAATATTGGTGAATATTTGTAAATATTGGTGTATTTGTGAATGATCCAATGTATCTCTGTATTGCTGTATGTATCTCTGTATTGCTGTATGTATATTTGTAAATATTTAGTACTAACCGTGCCACTACATAACCGATAGGAAAAACTAATATTACTATCGGTTATATACTACAACCGATAGAATAAAGTTTCCAGTATATCTGTGTCCACACAATACTATCGGTTCATATTTAGAAACCGATAGAATACAGTTTCCTGTACTAAACGAGTCTACAAAATACTATCGGTTATATAATATAACCGATAGAATAAATTTTCCAGTACTGACTGTGTCCACACAATACTATCGGTTTATATATAACAACCGATAGAATAAAGTTTCCAGTACTAAATGTGTCGACAAAATACTATCGGTTTATATAAGAGCCGATAGAAAAAAATGTTTAGATTACTATTGGTTTAGATCCTAGCCGATACAAAAGGCCTAAACAATACTATCGGTTTATATAAGAGCCGATAGAAAAAAATGTTTAGATTACTATCGGTTTAGATCCTAGCCGATACAAAAGGCCTAAACAATACTATCGGTTTTTATACGAGCCGATAGAAAAAACTTATACAATACTATCGGTTTAAAACCGAGCCGATAGAAGAAATAGTCGATAGCGATTAGTGAACGTTGGGATTGTAGATGTTTTACTAACGGTTTTTGAACCGATAGAAGTGTGCTGCCCTCTACTATCGTGCCGACCACTATCGGTAAGAGAACCGATAGTAGAGTGGATTTTTAACCGATAGTGAAAAGCATTTCTGTAGTAGTGTTTGGATCAGGTCGACGCTCTGGTCGCCGGTATCCCTTTTGTATGTAAAGAATGCAAGAAATAAAATTTTTCTTTTTCTTCATATGAATATTCTTTACATCTTCTGTGCGAAAACATGGTCATAAGCAATGTCTTTACAACCACTCATACACAAGCAAATTTCAGTTTTATGGCCAGAACCGCGTTTTTATAGTAGTATCGCGACCAGCACTGATACCGCGATCAGACTTAAAGTCGCGGTTAGAACCGAAGTTCAATTTGAAAGATTATTGCGATCAGGACCGAAACTCGATCAGACCATCACTTCGATTAGAATCGGAGCTTAGTCGAAGACATGGTTCCGATCATACCGCAATCTAATCAAAACATATCCGTACGTCCAAAAACTTGGTCATAGGATATTTTCATGAAAATTTACAAGGCACATAAAGGAAAATGTCCTCCGAAAACCCTTGAAAAACTTTTCATGTTTTTGTATCTTCAAACCTTGAAACAAAGAAGTCCTTTTGTCTCAGATCCGATACCAGGAACACTTTAACGGATCCGCCAGAGATAGTATCCATGATGGGAAATGAATAAAATATTCAGTGGAACGTTACTCACAGAAGTGTGCTCCTGGGGTCTATAAAAGGAGCAGGTAGCTTTTTGAGGAAGCCACACAGCCAAAAACCCTTCCTCAATATTTCGGCCGCATAAAAACCCTCATTCTTCTCAGCCTCCGTCTTCCCCAAAGTTGCCAACTTTCCTCCCGATTCCTCACAAGAAATGGCATTCTGGAGCAGATCAATCCACCACTCTGAGGAGAGTCTGCTGGCGTTGGAGAAGGAGGAGATTCTCCCTCCGTGGCTGCTAATCAACTGGCGGCCCGCGGAGAAGGACCAAGAAACCCCAGTCGTCGAAGAGGGCGAACTGGTGGTCTTCAAGGAGTACATGCGCTGCGGGTTCAGATTTCCCGAGAGTCTGTTCCTGAAGGACATCCTTGAGCATTATGGGTTGGAGTTGATCAACCTCCACCCAAATGCGGTCCTGATTCTGGCGGTGTTTCAGCACCTATGTGAAGCATACGTCGGAGTGTATCCCAGCGTGGATCTCTTCCGGCGCTTCTACTATTCGGCGTGGTCGAAGAGTGCTAACGCCGCCGGATGTATTTACTTCCGGATAAGGGAGAAGAAAGACTATCCCTTCCCACCCCTGCGTGACTCAGTGCACGGGTGGCACCAGAAATGGTTCTACTGCACCCCGCCAATCGAGAGCGGGCTGTGGTTCGAGAACTCGCGGCCGGAAAAGCCGAGCCAGTTGGACTCCCTCCCAGCGATGAACTCGGAGTTCATGAAGCACGCCGAGGTGATCCTTCACTTAGTCGGACAGGGGTTGACAGCACGCGATGTCATCCGAGACTTTGTGAAGAATCGGGTGAGCCCCCTGCGTGAAAGGGCTCATCCAGCATGGGAGATCAAGTCCATGGCGGACAGCACCTTGGACTATAATGAAGGTACCCTTCCCTGGCACTGAGATCTTTTATTTTTGAAATGCATTGGTTAACTTGCATCCTGGAACAGTCCTGCTTTCATCCGAGATTGAAAGGCGGACTAACTACCTCCTTAGGGCTTATAATGCCGAGGTAGAGGGTACCTTCATTATAGTCCAAGGTGCTGTCCGCCATGGAATCCCAGGACGAGGAATCCCGCCCTGGGGAAGCCGACGATAAAACACGTGAAGAAAGTTTCCTCGAAACCCAGGACGAGGAATCCCGCCCCAAGAAAGCCAAGCCAAATCTTGGAGAGGGGTCTTGACGGAGCGTCCCTCCTACCGCAAGGAAAACTGCGGTAAGATATCATGTTCCTCCTATCTTTCCAGGTGCGGACTGGAATCACTTCTTCGTCGTACAGGGGGAGAGGAGTGAGAGGAAGACGATGATGTCCCCCTAGTTCGCCGGAGGAGGAAGATTGCGGGCTCTCCATCCGGTGACGCTCCAACTTGTTCGCAGAAACAACTGCTACCGCAGAGGCGACTGTAGCAGACTCCGCAGCCACCGAAAGCCCCGTGGTCGCGGTGACACCCCTGCTCCTGAAGCCCTCAAGGCTTCAGGACCAGTTGCCTCTACTTCCCTGGTCGAAGGGGTGACCATGGTAAGATTCTTTCACGGTCTTGTTTTCTTCAATTCCCCCTGTATACTTGTTCATTAAGTTAATGCTTATCCAGGGAGAAGAGCTTCCCCCACAACTCCTGTGAGTCCCAGGGAGGAAAATCCTCCACCCCTGCGGACAGGAGTGGATGTCACCGCACAAAGCCCCGCGGTACCGGCCCCAGAAGTCCAGGAGCCCTCCAGGCCTTCGGATGCAACCCTGCCCATAGGACAGGCTGCCCAGGTAAGAACTCTTACTTTTTGTCTTCACCTTCCCTTAAAAATGTGCTTACAGAGGAACACACCTAGAGGGAAAAGGCCTTGTTCACCAAGAGGAAGACCAGGACAGACGAAGAATGTCCCCTTTCTCGAGGAGAGCCTTCCCTGAAATCCCAAAAGCTGATGGGATTTCAGATAAGGTAAGAACCCTTATCTTGGTGGTATTAAAATAAGTTGTGATGATCACGAATTGTGACTGTTGGTCCATTTTTCCTTGGCAGGCGAAAAGAAGCAGCACCAAGCCCTTCAACCGCTCCGGGGAGGGTTGAAGTCACTGCTAGTGCCGGAGCCTCCGGTGAGGAGCACTCCGCCCCCTTGGTCCAGGAAGTAGTCCGGGCCGCGAGGGGAGAAGCAGGTGTGGAGACCCAGTCGCAAGTAACAGTGACTGGGGGTAGTGCCCAGCAGGCACTTCTACCAGCTGCCTCCGTCGTGGCCGCAACAGGGCCTTCAACGAGACCTCCTGTCATCCCGGAAGACGTTTATTTCCGGGAATTCACAAAGGTATGATGAACTTCTTTTTTGGTGCCTGGATTGTATATAGGACATCTTTAATTTCTTTTTGCATCGCAGGAACTATCCCAGATGACGGCCAGGTCGCATGCTATGATAGCGAGCGTTGAGGCCATACAAAAAGAGCGAGACAACTTGCGCAGGTAAGGATCATTACTCTTCAACTTGTATAGATACAAATTGGTTATGGCCACTCCTTTTGTTCTGTCACAGAGAGGTGGCGTTTCTGAAGAAAGAAATGGCCACGGTCAAGCTTCATTCGATCTCCGTGGCTTCAAACCAAGGGATCGAGATCAACAAGCTGCGGTCACAACTCTCTGGTAAGTCGATTCCTGATTAGGAAGACTTAACTTCATAACACGTGAGTAACCCTTTCTCTTACTGCAGCGCAAGCAGGTCAAATAAGACAACTCAGTCAGGACAAGGTGATCCTCCAGGGCTCTATTTAAACCTCCGAGAAGGCGAACAGAGAGCTGAGCCGGTCGATCTTCGAAAAGTTGAAGACGGTGGCTCGTCTCCTGAAGGCTGATGTAGTCGAAACCACAAAAGATAACCCAGCCAAAATGACTGGTCTACACTAGTCATTGCCCAGGTGGAGTCACTTCTCGAGTATCTTCCTGAAGATACACGGCGATGAGAAGAGGCGATCAGAACCAGGGTTTGGTCAGCCGCTTCCACCATTCTCAGCCAGTTTCGACTTCACCATGGCCCAGATGCAGATCTGAATCCATTGGTGGGACCGGTTGAGGTCGAGAGTGAAGAACAATTGGAGGCCGTCATAGAAGAGGTCAAACCCCTTGTAAATAAGTTCCTGACTGAGCTTGGGATCGAGTGATCCCTATATCTGTATAGAAACAGTTATGTATAATGCAATGCATGTTGAAACTCATTTTTGAAAATGAATATATTCTCAAATATATTCTTGTTTTATGTTGTTTCATATTACAAACATATCCCCCTTAGCCCCCGCCTGTGATTGTAGATACTGAAGATTTAGTATTACAAACGCAGGAAGAAAGTGAATATAACCACCAGGGATGTGTGATCGAACCAGCAATTATGATCAGTGTAACGCCTAGCCTTGTTTGCAAACCAGCAGCCACTCAGATGACCGAGGACTTGCCAGAAAGCCCCGTGTGCGTTGAGAAACGGCTTATTTAGGAGTGACTTGTCTGGAAGCTGTCATGAGATTGGCTAACGAATCCGACTAGAACATTGTAATGATCTAACCGCCGGCGACCAGCCCCCGAGTTGAATTCGCAGTATGTGGGCATGAAGGGAAATATTCATCGTATGAAAGCAAAACATTTTTTGTTTTATGAAAAAATGCTAATTGAACAGGAAAAGGGATTGAGTACTTACACGTAGAACTTGCGAAATTGATCGATGTTCCAAGTATTGGACAAAATTCGACCATCCTCCATGGCTAACCGCGCGGATCCTGGTCGCGGCACTGAGACAACATCGTAAGGGCCTTCCCACTTCGGGGAGAATTTGTTGCGATTAGACTGGTCTTGAATTTTTCGTAAAACCAGGTCGCCCACGTGGAGACTATGTGGTCGCACCCTTTTGTTATGGTACTTGCACAAAGCTTGCAAGTATGCCGCCGACTTGATCAACGCGCGATCACGCCTTTCTTCTAAGAGGATGAGATCCTGTGATCGCTGTTTGGACTGATCAACTCGTTCGAATTGTTCTGTCCGAACGGACCCAATACTAACTTCCATAGGCAACACAGCCTCGGCCCTATAGACCAGATGGAAGGGTGTCTCACCGGTGGCTCGACTAGAAGTAGTTCGCAGTGCCCAAAGAACGGTGTAGAGTTCGTCTGCCCAAGCCCCCGAGCGAGTCTTAAGGCGATCAAAAACACGTTTCTTGATGCCTTGCAATATCTGCCCGTTGGCCCGTTCCACAACACCATTGCTCTGGGGATGTGCCACTGAAGCAAAGCACACCTTCGCTCCGATCTGATCGCAGTAGTCCAGAAAAAGACCACTAGCGAATTGAGAACCATTGTCTGTGATGAGACGGTTTGGAACACCGAATCGAGCAGCAATGTTCTTATGAAAGAACTTTTGTGCTGCTAAGGCGGTAATATTTCGTACCGGTTCGGCCTCAATCCACTTTGTGAACGTGTCAATGGCTACGAATAGAAACTCGTATCCATTGACCGCTTGTGGCATAGGACCAACAATATCCATCCCCCAGACCGCAAAAGGCCATGCGAGGGGAATAGTTTGTAACGCATAGGCAGGTTGATGAACCTGTCTTGCGTGGAATTGACACTGAGGACACATCTTGACCATGTACTTGGCATCATCAAGTGCCGAAGGCCAGTAGAATCTTTGTCGAAAAGCTTTTCCGACCAGTTATCGATATGACGCGTGCGCACCGTATACACCGTCATGTATTTCTCTCAAGAGGGATTTACCTTCCTTCTAAGATATGCAGCGCATGAATACTCCTTGAGTACCCTTTCTATACAAAACCCCATCTATGAGTTTATACAGACGCGCTTTTCGAATTAACCGATCGCTTTCGGTTTCGTCCTGGGGTAGGGTCCCATGTTCAAGATAGACTCTCAATGGATGAGTCCAATCCTGTTCCTGACCGAGGTTGGCAACGCAGGCTGTTACCGGATCATCCTCGACAGAAGTCATGATCGAAGGACGGTCCAAGTGTTCAATGAACACTCCTGCCGGAGCGGATGTGCGTGAGGAACCAATTTTGGATAATTGGTCTGCGAGAATGTTGTCCTTTCGCGGGATATATTGGACTTCGAAATGACTGAACTGTTTTTCCAATCTCCTCACTTCCCCCAGGTAATGAGCCATTGTCTCATCGGAGGTGCTGTACTCCTTGTTTACCTGGTTTACGACTAGCTGTGAGTCTCCCCTCACCACTAATCGACGGACTCCAAGGAATTTTGCTGCCCAGAGCCCTGCAAGAAGACCTTCATACTCTGCTGTGTTGTTGGTCGCAACAAAGTGTAGTTGGATGACATACTTAAGCTGTTCGCCCTGAGGCGTGACTAAGACCACTCCAGCCCCCGAGTGTTGAAAACTGCGGGAACCGTCAAAGTACATTGTCCAGTGATCGGGGCATTCCAATTCCTCGGGCATCTGCACGGGTGGCTCAGGGTTGGTCCATTCGACCACAAAGTCGGCCAAGACCTGAGACTTAACCGCCGTGCGGGGCGTGAAATGGACATCAAAAGCACCGAGTTCGACCGCCCATTTGGCGATTCGACCAGATTTCTCTGGATTTCGAACAATATCCCCCAAAGGAAAGGAGGAGGGTACTGTGATCTTGTGAGCTTGAAAGTAATGTCGTAGCTTACGGGAAGCCATCAGTAGTGCGTAAAGTATTTTCTGGACCTCAGGGTATCGCTCCTTGGGTCCATGAAGTACCTCGCTTACATAGTAGACGGGTCTGTGTACTCCTTCCCTATCCGCGATCAGAACAGCGCTGACCGCATGTGGGGTGGCCGCCAGATAGAGAAGTAATGGTTCGCCTTTGTCGGGAGAGACCAATACCGGTGGACTGGACAAATATGCCTTTACCTCCTGAAATGCTTTTTCGGCCTCATCAGACCATGTGAAATTGTAATGCTTCCGCAAGACTTTGAAGAAAGGTAATCCCCTTTCACCTAGTCGCGATATGAAACGACTTAAGGCCGCCATGCGACCAGCCAGGCGTTGAACATCTTTCATGGTCGAGGGTGACCTCATTTGTTCGATAGCCCTGATTTTCTCAGGATTGACCTCAATGCTTCTGGAACAAACAAGGAAACCAAGAAGTTTTCCTGAAGAAACCCCAAAAGAACATTTCTCCGGGTTTAATTTTATTCCAAAGCGGTTCAAATTACAGAAGGTTTCAGCGAGATCGTCCAAATGGGATGATCTCTTAGAACTTTTTACAACCAGATCGTCTACATATGCCTCGAGATTACACCCTATCTAGGAAAGGAAGGTCTTTTGCATCAAGCGCTGGTACGTGGAACCTGCGTTCTTGAGACCGAACGGCATTCTGACGTAGCAGTAGGTGCCGAACGGGGTGATGAAGGCAGTTTTCTCTTCATCTTCTTCTGCCATGCTAATTTGATGATATCCTGAGTAAGCGTCCAGGAAGCTCATCAGTTCGCAACCCGCGGTTGAGTCGACCAGCTGGTCGATGCGGGGAAGGGGAAAGTCGTCCGTCGGACAGGCACTGTTAAGGCTAATGTAGTCGACGCACATGCGCCACTTGCCATTTGACTTGCGGACCATGACCGGATTGGCGAGCCATTCCGGGTGATCGACTTCACGAATAAACCCAGCCTTTAGGAGTTTGTCCAACTCCTCTCGGATGGCCTCTTGTCGGTCAACAGCAAAACGCCTGAGCTTTTGCTTTATTGGTCGTTGTCCAGGTCGAATTGCTAACCTGTGCTCGATTACTTCCCTTGGGACACCGGGCATGTCGGACGGTTTCCACGCAAACACATCTGCGTTAACCCAGAGGAAAGTAATGAAATCGAGTTCCTATTTGTCATCCAGTCCTGATCCGACCCGAATTGTCTTGGATGGATCATCTGGGTACAATGGAACAAATTTGAGTTTCTCATCTGGTCGAGGAGCAGCCTTGATCGCGTCGGTGGCGACGGTGGCGACCTGGGCGTCCCGGAGGGGAAGTTGATCGACCATCTCCAAAGATAACCGGTCGCACGTGAGTGCCACGTTGCGACTGCCTCGAACCGAGATGACACCTTTGGGGCCAGGCAATTTTCCGCACTGATAAGCATAGTGCGTTGCCATCATGAACTTAGCAAGAGTTGGCCTACCAAAGATTGCATTATAAGCCGAATCATAATCAATTACGTCGAAAGTAACCAATTCTGTTCGGAAGTTATCCGGTTCTCCCAGTGTGACCGGGAGGACCACTTGTCCCAACGGCATCATGGAGGGGCCTGGGATTATCCCATAAAACGGATGGATTATGGGCTTAATCTTCGAATGAGGAATTTGCATCTCATCGAGTGCCTTGACCAATAAAATGTCAAGGGATCTCCCTCAATCGATCAGGACCCTTTCGACTCTCGCGTTACTGATGATCGGGGTGATGACCAGAGGGAGCCTCAATGGTCGAGTAAGCCCCACGGGACAATCAGAGCGATCGAATGTCAAAGGTGTATCCGACCAACGGGGGTATTGAGGTTCACCAAGGGATGTCTCCGTTTGGTTAACCTTTCAGTAAAAGGCTTTAAACTGCCTTTTGGAAACAAAAGAGGAAGAACCCCCGAAAATAACATTAACGTGATTTTGAGGTACCTGGTAGGACATCTCCTCGTCTCCGTCGGCGTCTCTAAGTCCGCATGCCTGTTCTTTAGCCGGTAAGGTCGGCATTGGCCCAACTCCCTGGTAGAAGTCATCCAATTGCTTCAACCAACTCCTACAGTTCTTGAGGTCGTGGCCTGCGGAGTTGTGGAGTGGACACCACTTCTTGCCTTCCTGCGGATTAGTCGACTTTTCTGGCTGGTCGGCACTACGACCACCAGGAGCAGTTTTATTCTTAAATGAAGGCTTGTTACCTTTGGTCGAAGGCGGCTTCTCTGCGACTGCGAGCTCGCGGTACTATCCAAAGCGGTTCCTCTTTGACTTTTTCGACTTCCCACCCGACGAAGTTTCCGGCTTCTTGCTTGAATCTTCTTTCCTGAAGTCTTTGAAACCTGGTTGAGGTGGTAGGTCACCCTTATCGACCATCCGGTTCCATTCGACCGCTTCGGCCGTGTCGGAGTACTGATCGGCCATATCAAAAAGATCGGCCACCGATCGAGGAGGGTGGATGAGCAAGTCTTCGGTGAATCTCCGGTATCGAACGGCATGTTTAAATGCCCTGATAACGGAGCCATCAGATATGTTCGGGATGGTATTCCTCAGCTCGACAAACCTCTTGACAAACTGCCGAAGAGTTTCGGTCGAAGTTTGTCGTAGTCGATGAAGATCATCCTCTTTACCCGGCTTTTGATAACAGTTTTGGAAATTGCTGAGGATAGCATCACACAGCATTTCCCAGTTGTAGATAGAACCCTCGGGCTGATTAAACAGCCAAGTTCTAGCCGGGCCTTCGAGGACTGTAGGCAGGTAGTTGGCCATGACCCGGTCATCGCCTTCTGCCGCTTGGATGGCAGTGATGTAGATTTGAAGGAACTCAGATGGGTTCTGAGTTCCGTCGAACCTTTCAATGGCCCCTGGTCGAAACTTATCAGGCCAAACGACCGCACGAAGGCCGGGCGAGAAAGCTTTACAACCGACGTAGAGACCGTGAATTGCCCTATGACTCTCGACCGGGTCACGGGCGACTTCACGCAACGGTGGAGTTATCCGTGGTCCCAAACGAGAGTGGACAGGGACTCGACCCCTACCACGAGAATCCTGTGTCCGCCTGTATTTGTCCTGGTGGGATGGTACAGGCGGTGGGTAACTTCGCCGACCAGAACCAGAATGAGAACACTCTCGTTCGCCGGAACGTGTTACCGATCGGGAAGAGGCCGTTGGGGTCGCCTTAGACGCGACCTCATCCAGTCTTTCTGCTAGGATGCTAGTGAAGGCTGGTTTTTGCGCATCCGTGACCGTAGGAGGGAAGTTACGCATGACTTCCACGATAGATCGCAGTCGACCATGGGTACTTCTCCTAGGGGCACCAGGTGTTACCATTTCTTCGTCCACCGGGAAACGCTCCGGAGGCAAAGAGGGGGTCTGGTCGCGTTTGCGACCGCATGATCGTCGAGAAGAACTCGGAGCAGCATCGTAACGAGCCTGCGCATCTTGAAGAGCCTCAAGGGCAGTTCTGCGTAGTTCGTTGTTTTGTTGCTCAAGTTCTTGATCCTCCTTCTCTTTGCGATCCCGTTCTTCCCTAGCAGCCTGTTGATCAGCAGTTTCCTCCGATAAGGCAGCAAACTGTCTAGGGTGAGAGGTCGCCGATGGGGAAAACATCTCCGTTTGTTCTGAGTCGGACTCGAAATCGAAGAGACGGTGGAGGTTATCAGGGTCGAATCTCCGCGGGCTGATTTCCAGGTCGATATCATCCTTCCCCTCAGCGGGGTAGTATGACGGACCAGACTCACCCTCTAGCTCATTAAGAACCTCAGTGGGTTCTGACCTTGCGCCAGTCGTTTCCTGGTCGATGGACATGACCTGGAGAGATGATTCAACCTCCGGAAGATTTTGGCCTCCAACCTCCTCCATCGGAACAAGATCGTTTGGAGAAGGCATTGGAATGTGAGCATAATCCTCGAGATCAAAATCGTTCTCGGAATCATATACTCCAGCCATATTTCAGCGAACCTCCGGATGAAAATTAGGACGCCTTGAGAAAGGCCCCACGGTGGGCGCCAGCTGTCAACGATTCGGACTCGAGGTCCTCAGCCGAACTTATGCAAAATTTATAATAGTGAGACCTTTCAGGGTGACTCTCCGGGAAGGTATGTAGAACTATGGAGAACTGGAGCACAGAGGAATTTATACAGGTTCGGGCCCTCGATGGTGGGAGTAATAGCCCTACGTCATGTTGGGATTTCACTATACGTAGTAAAGATTTACAAGATGGCAGGAAAAAAACCTTCACAGGCGAAGGTTTTTCCTACATAAGTGTACAGAAAGAAGCCAGGGAGGCTTATAAAAATTATCTAATCTAGGCCGTAGACTTGGCTGTTTGAGTCGTGTCTTGATCTCTTGATCGATCTCTCCTCTGTTTGATACATCATGCCGCCCATTTATACTGTTTGAAAGGGCGCCAAGTCGTAACTGCATCAAACAGTTGCTTGGATGCAGTTTGGAGAACCACTCTTAACTCCCACGCAGATTTAACATATGTTATTTATGGATAACTGCACGCATTAACCTCCTGACGGTTAATCCCCACATAGAAGAATCTTCGGGATACTTGGGATATTTCTGTTATAGGAAAAGAATACTCCCATGTTCCCTAGTCGAAGATGCTCTGACCGCGCGATGTTGGTTGACCGCGCAACATCTTCGACCTTCTGTCCGCGCACAGCACACGAACTTCTGACCGAGCACTAGCTGTGATCTGATCGCGCAAAGCCTGCGACCTCGGACCGATGCTTCCCAGAAACGACTTGAGTTCGCACCGCCGGGCACATATCTGGCTCAAATCTGTCCTGAACCAACAATGCATTTATTTGAACTGACTCAGGTGTCAATCCTCGCCAGTTTGTAATTGTTTAAAATAGACTTAATAACATAGCTTTCTTGAATAAAACGGATGCCTGATTTCTTTCCAAATCTGCACCATACTTTGATATGCATTACATAAATACTCATATCTACACACATGGAACCACATACACACACAACCATACATATATACATACACAGATCACACACCACACAGTGCAACTTCTCCTCGGTTCTTCCTCCTTCAGACAACAGACTGCACAGCACAGCCAACTTCTGCACTCTTCCTCTCTCTATGCAAGTTCCAAGAGAGCCAGCAACTGTCCATCCTTATCTCCTCTTCAGCTCCTCATTTCCATCGCCAGCAGAGTATAAAAGTAGTAGCAACAGCAGTAGTGCTCACTTCTTCATCCTCCAGCAAGGTTGCAACAGCAGCCATCAAGCAAGGAGCCAAAGTAGCACCGCAATCTCATTCCAAATCTCGGTGAGGATCCTCACACATCCACACAGGCAATGCATTGCATTACATCAACTAGAGCACGCGCGCGCACACACTATTCATCATCTTCTTCCTCAGTGCACTGTCAAAATGAGCCTCGCCGCCGTCACATCAGTTCCGGCCGTCACTGGCCAATTCATCTTGATCAAACATCTCCTCTGCCTCCCCTCACACTCTTCAACCAGTTTCATGAACTCCGATGACCCCAATTGCCAGGAAACCACATTTTCCTCGCCGCCGGTGAAGTCCTCTGTTGGCTTCATCCGACTGTGCCCCAGCCTTCAAAACAATCCGAGCCTGTAGAGTAAAAACCTTGTCTCCATCGTAGAAACATTTCCATTCTCAACTTTTCTATAGATTCACCACCGCTTGACGAAGCCACTGTCGTCCTGTTCTCCGCCGTCGTGCTCTCGTCGCCGACTCAAACCGCCACTCCTCCGGTCAAATTGACCGTGCCATTAGCTTCCTTGCATCCCTCTCCTACTCCCATAGTGATGAATCGAGCTCCAAAGTACCATAGCTCAAATGCACAACTTTGAATTCCTTCTTCTCCGGCCGCGTCGTCGAATTCTTCGCCGGCGTTGTCGCTACCAAATCACCCTCGGCCACACGATGCTAGTGACCCTAGAAACCCACCCATGCTGTTAATTTCAGGAATGTATCACCACATTGTCCTAACACCGTTGAAGCACCAAATTCTATTATTCGGTACCGGCGCAAATCGCTGCCGCTCACCGTCGCGCCGCCTCCGAGCAAATTCTCTGCACCAATGCATAAAAAATAACCCTAGCAAACTTCCAAACAACCCAATTGCCTCAGCAAAAGCCTATAACCCAATACACTACTTTTACTCCTTCTCCAGCGTGCCGCCCGGTCACCGCCGGCCGTCTCCGTCGACACCACCTTGTCCAGCGCGCGTACCTTAACCCACTGAGCATATTACCTCACTACATTACATACTAGTGCCACACAAAAACTAGACTTAGCTCTATGCCAAGGTTGTCCAGAAGGAACAGCACTTCGCCGTGTCGCCACCATGTTCTCCTACGCCATTCCCCGCCGTCTGGTCACCTCGCCGCCCAAGACCATTACGGTTGAGTTTCCATCAACGCCTGCCTCCCAAACAAACTTGGCGACGCAACCAAGGTCAAAATCGCTGAAACCGCCGTGCCCTAGATTTCAGCCCTGCGCCAGTTTGTGCAAGACAATGTCAACCCTGTGTCAGCCTTCGTCAGTTCATGTCAATCTAGTGTCAACCGATGGCATTCAGTCCATTTAGCCACTTTCGTGCGTGCAAATCAAAATCCAATTTTTCTACTAAGTTCATGATATTATCTTCTACGTTTTCTTCAATTGTCGCCTCACGAGAAAACCTCATCTAGACCTATTTTCAACTATATCACCGTAGACGAATGTTGATCATCAATGTCCAAACAGCACCGCATCCACGTCCAATCTGGAAATCAACCCTATCCAAGCTTTTCAACTGTCTGACCAGAGCCTTAACCATATTTCAGTTGTTTATTTGACCCAAGCCACAAGAAAATCTTAAAAAGCCTAACCAAACCTCGATTATTCGTGTCCAATGTCGCTCCTGTCGACATGCCTATGTCGTTCATAGCCTTAGAAACCTCAGATCTAAAATCTGTTCACATCAGCGTGTCCGCCTTACCGTCAACCTTCCACATAATCTGATTTTGCATCTGAGGCCTAGATCAAAATATCCTTTCTGTCTGAAATTGTTCTCAAACTATTTACCTCGGCGATTGTCCCAACCCTAACCCTTTCCTTTCTCCATTATGCCATATAACATCATATAATCTCCGACTAAGTCCAATGAGTTAACTAGAGACTTTGAACGCGCCAAAGCTTCGATTCAGCTCATCAGATAAACCATAACCTCGTCCGAGAACCCTTTTTGCCAAATATAAGCTAAATCTAGTGACATCTACTCAGACCCAATCATCACTAACCCTAACTATCTTCTCTAACTGCTAATCTTAAGACCCTTCATCATCCTCTATATCATCTCATCACCCAATCTTATCATCCGAGTCCCTCCACAACTCAGTGTCCAATCTCAGAAGTATCATTTAGCATACATGCATACATATACGTGCATATCTAATAGGTACTAACTGATATTTTCTGTTTGTCGGACTTACGTCCAAATTGTATGTCGTCGCAACCAAGAACCAAACGAGTCAAGCCCAAGGACATCAACCATTAGGCAACCACCACTGACCATTCAACACTTCAAGTAAGACAAGTCACTGTTTCTTGATCATATTGAGCTTATATGTTGAACCACACTATAGTGGAATATTTAAATAAATATAATTAGCATATGAATGAACAATCACAGGTAGTTAGAAATAATAAAGAGCTTAAGGTAGTATCACTTAAATCATAAAATTGATGTAGCGAATTTAGTATATCACCATAGGATAATAGGATTGTAGTTAAAGCCTTTTAAACTGACTAATTACAACTACCATATGTATTTTAACTTAGAGAAACAAGTCGTCCTTGACTTGAGTGGTTGGAATGGTGGATAGCATCGTATTGTGCAATGGAATGTGGATTGTTCTTGTCATGGACATATAAGGAATAGAATCTTATGTTGTACTTCCAGGGACATGAATCACGTATTGTCCACAAGTTTAGTGTGGGACAAATCTGGACCGGTAGTATGTGGAATATACATGAAGCCCCTGTATGACTGAGTCTTGTTTTTAAATTGTGCACGTACTTCCGACAGTACAAAAATTCTACACAGAGTTTACTCTACACACTTCACTTTGACTTAGTAATAGGAATATGATCGATCAGTGTCTTGGGTATAGCCCACCACAACTGTGATTAGTCCGACCGTAGGATAGGGGTGAATTACATGGGAATTATAAACAAAATCCTTGTTATCACAACTGAGTCACTTGCATAGAGCTGTGAGATCTGGTCCAATCACTACAGATAGGATCAGCATTAAAGTTGTGATATCTTATGGGTAAATTGGTACCTCTTTGCAGAGTTTAAAAATGTATTCGAATACTCTATGCTCCCGGTTATTAGGAGTCAACTGTGGTGGATTAAATCCACGTCATTGTGATGCAAGTAGTTTTATAAATAAACTCAAAATGGATGGTTATGGAGTAACCATCATAGACAACTAAAATACTGATAATTAGGTTAAAGCATATTTAATGAAAGTTGAACTTACCTCTTGTATTCATAGACATAGTTAATCATACACACATGAAACATGTGAAATACTAGTTACCAATGATTTGATGAGTACGTTGTACTCATTATTGCTCAAATGTTGAATCTAGATTAGGAGAAGTCAGACTTTTGAAGCCATATAACCACCCGAAATTTAAATAATTACTAACCACACTCGAACTTCGACTGTAGATGCTTTATAGACGCTGCTGCATTTTCTTTTGTTAAATCTACTTACTAGAACTTTATGTATTTGCCCCTACAAGGTCCTATATCCTTGTTGTGTATTCGGCCGAGTTGCCATATGTACCTTTTTTATATTTTTCTTTATTGTTCATTTTGATTATGTATATGATATTTATTCTTGTAAGTGCGTGTGATTATATCCTAGTCAGTCGGGTTATACGCATGCACAACAGGGGTATCGCTTGTCAAGTGGCCCTCACAATTTTTATAAGGGATATATCTAATGCTAATCATTAATTAAGTGCTAATATGATAACTATAGAGATTAAGGCATTTAATTATATTGAAAAGTTCTAAAAAAATTGTAAATAGTCCTGTAAGTAATTTTTATCGTATGAGAAACAAAAAGAAATGGAAAATGAGAAATGAAGTAAAAAGAAAAGGAAAAACAGAAAAGTCACAATTCATAAAACTTATCTTTAGTTTTTCCCAACATTAATCGGATTTAGACTTAGTATTTTATATAATAGCATATTAATCCAA
This sequence comes from Pharus latifolius, assembly GCA_019359835.1. Classification (NCBI taxonomy): domain Eukaryota; kingdom Viridiplantae; phylum Streptophyta; class Magnoliopsida; order Poales; family Poaceae; genus Pharus; species Pharus latifolius. Next base: position 69,199,196 of record CM033324.1, read on the forward strand.
CTACCATATACATTAATTTTTTTAATAACTTTTATTGATGATTTGATGGTTTAATCAATATAATTAGTATGTTTATGCCTATTTAGTGGTTTGTATTAGATATATTTTTTTTATAAGAGCCATGAGCTGTCGAGTTTTGGTTGCATAATTAATTTATAACGTATTAGGAATCATGCAACTGACATATCCATTTGTAAAAAAGAACCGCCCCTTTCGATTTTCTTAAGACAATAAGAGAAAATAAATTGATAGGCTGAAACATCAAAATAAAATAAATGATGTAGTGTCATGTCCTTTCAACTTATTATATATCCAAATTATTTGGCATCACTTGTCATTATTAATTTAGCTAAATAATAAGCCACCGACTACAACCAACACACGTATTAAAAACCAAGTGAACTTCCGGGTCTCGTGCTGCATAGATTAATCAGTGTTGAAATCATAGAGCCGAAGTAGTCACCAGGGCATTTTTTTTCTGTTAACGGATGCTTGAACTGGTGTAGTTTGCACACATATATTGAATTGATTGTTTGCACTAAATTTTGCACCAATAAAGCACCGCTCCATGCACATTCCAATCAACCCATACGCATCTACACTCGCTATGCTCAAAAGGTGGCACACACTTCAATCAAATATGACGGATAGAATTAAAAATGTTCGTGAGACTGATTATATAAAAAAAACATTTGTATCATAATAATGTTGTTTTTTAAATAATTTTTTTAAATATACCGCCTCTTTACCTGTGAGTCTAGCGAATAGTATTTTTTTGATTTATGTAACCTTGTATTTGAATCCGCTATTGCTGACTACCCTAATGAGATATTGCATGAAAGATACCATTGTAGTTCACTTTATCACAGGAATCAGTGGGAGGCATACCACAAAACACACCACCTCCTCCTCCTCCTCCGCCGCCGCCGCCTCCTCATCATCATTATTGTACTATATTGTCCATAGAAACACTGCTAACTTAAGTTAGTCGGGCTTTCTCTCGGCTGAAATTTGGTTCAAATTAATCACTTTGATTAATTTTAATTCTCTCTTTTTTTCGAAGTCGCCATTGTTTTTGAAAGAATAAAGAACTTTTTCCATTTGTTGAAGTACAAACTCCCGGTTCAGCTTTTTGCCCAATAGAATGAAACCTATATGACACTGTTAGACAATTATCGGTCCAATTATTGTAGATCAATATGATCCAACAGTTCTCGAATTTTTCATATGGAAAACACTTATTAAAATAATAATTTCACAAAAAACACAGAAGAAATGAAAATTACAAAAATGACCACAGTCGCCAACCCGAGTGGCGACTGTATGTGGGAAGTCCTAAGTCGCTAGTTTGGCTGGCGACTTACGGCCACGTCATCAGTCGTCATTGTAAGTCGCCATTCAGGTTCGCGACTTAGGACTGTGTGAGACCCCCATTTGAGGATCACCTTGGTAACCGCCCAGGTAGGTTACACACAGCAGGATGACACATGAGCTCCAAACCACACAAGTATAGTAATAACTTTAAACAGGTAGCAGGCCAGCTTGGCCAATATTACATACCCAAAGCACCGAAAATGGCGCTAAGTAGAGTTGCTAAGAAAATAACAAGTTTGTCAGAACCAGAGTCGGTATCTAAGTACCGAACACACAGCATAAAGCACAAAGCAACAACAAAAAGCTTGATTTCCATCCGCAGCGGGGTTGAAGTGGCTCCTCCCACATCTGACTTGACTTGGTGCGCAATCCTTCTAGAACGTGGGCTCGTCCGGGGCACTTCCATCTTCTGCTGGGAACTCATAACTGAAGGAATCGGGATCCTCGAATCCCTCTTCTACAGTTGGATGTAAATGCAAGGGTGAGCACTTGGTGCTCAGCAACACTCATTCCGGGGATTAATGTAATTGTACTTATATGAGGGTGAAACATATGATTCATGGGCTTTAGTTTCATATGGATAGAGATATATAGATTTCCAAGTTATTTGTTCAGTAAAACAGTACTTTGTCATGAAAGCAGTACTTTAAATATTAACAGGTTTTCAATAAAAACATTAGATGTAGTGGTCTCCCATGAGTCACTACTTTGTTAACCGCATTATGAAAACATTCCGAAACATTACTTGTGCTATAACCCATTGATAACATCCACTACGAAAAGACTCCTGAACCTGGGAGTACAGAGTATCTGATACTTCTTTTACACTTTGCAAAGGTGTACCTCTTTTTAAATCCACTGGTTCACTCGGCTTTCAAGTCGGATCAGCTTCATGTGACTTATACACATGTGACAAGGCCGAGATCACACAACGCTTTACAGTTCAGTATTAACAGTATCCCTGCCCGGTAAATAGACAATTAAGTCTCAAGTACCGTTGTGGGTCTTCCCCACTGCCTTACTTCCTAGCCTCTCTGGTCTATGTTCCCGCAGGACACATAGCCTTGGTCTATGTCCACGCGAGACATACGACCATTCAAGATTACAGCCGCTCACGGCTTAATCAGGTCTAGGGCGCCTTCCTTCATTTACGCCTTTTTCTCTCATCATTTTTCTGACTCACATCACTCATGGCCGAACCTTGGCCTTCCAGTTTCCACGCGAGAAACCAGATCGTCAAACCATGCAGGGAACTGCTAATACCAAAAAGCTACTGAGTTGTGCCTGTCCCATACCAGGCAAGTGGTTGGTACGTTTACAATTCGTATAGAGACACAGCACAAGGTTCTCGTCCTTATGAACCAATAGTGAGGAACATTCACTTACCCTGGTGCGCACCGCACCCTCTCCATACAATCCAATCCTCACTACTGATCCCTTTTATCATTTTTCTTGTCAAAACGGTTTTCATTATAACTTCTCATGCATTTGACCATTTCAAGTTTAATGTGGATATTCAATATATGAGTCCTAGGGTGACAAGAGCATATATACACGAAGGTTCAATAACAAAAAGGGTTTCATGATCCATTAGGTAATATCTACTCATGTCATTCAAACATAACTTATATTTCAATTAAGCATGCATAGTAAGAAACAGTGAATATACTTCATATGAAAATATTGGGTGAGACATGATCAAAGGAATGAGGCTTGCCTTGCAATGTTGGGTCTAAAAACTCAGACGGCTCTTCAAAGACTTCTTCCGTTCCTTCCGCTTCTGACTCTGCGGCAAACAATTAACACACAAACACATACCACATAAGCATACTGAAAATAGTTTCTATAGAAAGTATTAAGTAAATAAGTCATGCATGCAGGGGAAAAAGTTAGGACAAGGTCACAAGGGCTCTGGTCGAAGAAACGGCTAAAAAGGATTGAACGTCGAGGGGTCGACATTCAGTTCATGGCTTTGACATAACTGGAAACTAGTCTTAGGATGGTTTTCTGGAGAAGTGACAGTAGAGAAAGTTGTAGATCTCAACTCCAGGAATCTAAAGGACAAGGTGGCATTTCAATTGCTCAACCAGAAGGGGTCAAACGAGGCTAATGCCAGTGGCTGACATGCACTGACATAGTGCTGGACATGGCCAGAAACTAGGGCATGGCTTAACTTTTGATCCAGGGCTCCAAATGATGCACCACTTTGTCTGGGAGGTAGGCATTACTAACAGGAACAATATACTCAACAGGCACAAGGGCTGAAAGTGGCCGGAGGGTGGCCAAATCCGGCGATGAACCACGGTGGCCTGGACATGAACTGAGTTACTGGACAGTGATCTTGGCATAGGCATAACTCACAATCTAGGCAGATCCAGGTGTCGAGCTAGTGGACAATATTGCTCAGGGTACTGGAATCTATCTAAGGGACAAGGTTTCAGGCGCTAGATCGGCCGGGAACAAATTCCGGCGACCGGCGCTGGAGAAGACGACACTGGACAAAGGGGGTTTTCGATTCAGGGCGAAAGAGCTCAATTCCAAGCTTGGCGATGGTCTCTAGGGCACAACAAAGCTACTGGGGAGGTTAATTTCATTGGATATCGGCCGGAGAAGCTTGGCGCCGAAGTCCGGCGAACGGCCGAGGTTCAAATTTGGGATTTCTTCGATTTGAGCTTAATTGGGGATTCTGGTTCTACAGGCTTGCTCTACTAGGCTTACTGATCAACTTCTTCTACAGGATTGAGGGTTAATTTGGGCTGAATCGAGTGGCATTGGGGGAACAGGGCAAATCGGGAATCCGGCGATCACCGGCGATGGGGATCGATCTAGTGCAATTGGTTGCTATGACACAGAGAGGGGAACGAGGGGAACTCACTGGTGAACCTGGATTGAAGAGAGGGGCTGTGGAAAGGGCTGGCACCGTGAGCTCTCTCACTGGCTCGCCGGAGAAGAAAGCGAAAACGGCGAGAAGCTGGAATTTTGGCTAAGTCCTGAGGTTGTACTCCTTCACAGCGCTGAGGGGGGGTTTAAATAGGCACGGGGACGGAGCTTGCGAGGGAAACGCGACAGCGGTTGCTTGCGCCGGGGAGAAACTTGTCGGGCGCAGGCGCAACGACGGCGACGGCGACGTGATCGCGCTTCAGGCGGTGCTGCAGCTTTGCCAGTTGCCTTGGGACTTCACCAGTGATGGCGCAGATGCGGAGGCGACAATGTAGCTCCGGCAATGACACGTAACGCCATGCAACTGCCACGGCAACGGGAGCGCGCGCGAAAACGAGGCTCGGGAGCGCGGCCGTTTAACCGCTGGGCAAGGCGATGCCACGGCGCTGGCACGTGCGCGGGAGGTGGCTCAGTTGCTCACAATGCAGGCGACAAGAAACGGTGGCCGGCGGCGAGCAAATGCGGCGAGAACGCGGCGCGGCAACGGTGGCTCGGGCACTGGTCGTGGCAACGACCAGGCGCTGGTCGAAAGGACTCGAAAATAACATTTGGGCTGTTCTGCAATTTCTGAAACTTATTCCAGGGGCTGTTCTGTGAGGATAATTTGAATAGGACTTGGGCCTGTTTGCAAATTTGGAGATCTGAGGGTCCGATCTGAAATCTGATTTCGCAGCTAAGTTGCAAAAGATTAGTAGAACTTATCTGGCCAAAGTTTGGTAAGATCGGGCAAGATCTGAAGGGTTTCGACAAAATTGGGGAAAACAGTTTAGGGTAAAATAGGGTAATTAGGGTTTTAAAAATGGCGAGGCTTGAAACTCAGCTTTAGGGTGAGATTTTGGAGATGGTCCCGAAGGGAAAAATGTTCTGAACAGCATTTAGAAGGGAATGGCTGAAGCAGATTAGGTTTTGGGGTCCGAATGTGGATTTTGGCTATTTTAGGGTTTAGCAAAAACATGGGTGTTACAGACTGCCCACCTTTTTTGTTGTTTCAGCTGTTTTGCAAATAAATTTATTTGTAAAATAACCTTTTTTGTTTTTTGTTGTTTCTACAATAACCAGTGTGGTTTTCATTATTTTAAAAATAACCTATGTGATTTCTATTGTTTCTAAAACAACCTACAAGAGTATTTTTTAGTATGAATAACCCAAATAAAAAGAATAATTGCAGGTGAAATATAGAAAGATATGTTGAACCACCCCAGCCCGCCCAGTAAGGGAGAAAAAGAGTCGTGATGGGTTTGGTTGATTGATTCGTATGTTTCGTGGTTGATTTAATTTGTCGAGTTATGAAAAGTGAAAACTGAACGTAAAAAAGACTGAAAAGTAGAAAGGCTAAATCGTAGAAAAACCATGTTTCATACAACATGCAAACAAAAATCATGTTTCATTCAGAGAGTACGAAATTTGGAAAAAAACTAATGTCGCCCCCTCTTTGGACGACGAGGCCGGTCTCGCTGAAACGGTGAGGGTGAGAAGGTGGTGCGTCCCTGCACCGTCCTCTGTGATGGCTATTGATGGGGTGGTGGTTGGGTGCTCGCCCGATCGAGACCTGTATCAGGAGGGTCCTGTGACGACGGAGGCGCATCACCAAGCTGTGTGGACGCCAACTGATGCTAGCTCTGGTGGGTGTCGTCTCCCCTCTGCGACATGTCAACGTAGTCCGCGTACGCAGGATTGAGGACCACGTCTAGGTTAGCATGGACGGACTGAGGCGGAATGCAGGGTGGGCGCCTACTAGACGGTGCGGATGGAGCAGACGAGGACGTACCGGCAGGCTCGTCCACCGTACGCTGCGACGTGGTGACGTACTTGTCGTCCAAGTCGAACGTGATGTCGAACCCCAGGCTGGAATCGGAGCTGGAAGGGCGCGCAGGGGTACCCTCAGAGATCCGTACACCACCACGTGACGCCACGTCCACGTGAGGTGGAACACCTGAATGGTAAGAGCGGGTCGGGGGTACACTGAGATATATAAATCGGGGCGTCGATGGCCGTACCTAAGGGCCCGACTGCGTCGGGCGGATGAGCGACTGGTTGCAACGGCATCTAAATAGGAGGGGCCCTTGGCGGCGGAGGTGCAACAAATGTCAATGAAGTGGCGGAACTCTCCCGCAACAGCTAGGCTACGACTCGATGAACAAAGGCGATGGCCTTCTTGTACTCCTCGGGCGTGATAGGTAGACGTGCCTCGTCCCGATGAAGTAGCGGCTGCGTGGTGGAGGTAATCGCACGGAGGCCGTCAACCTACAAGACCACAACACAATGGTAAGCGGAAATAACAATAACAAGCAAGAAACGGAGTATTTGTGCGTACCTGGCGGTGCACACGGGATGTGTGGTGTGGATCGTATGTCTGCTGCACGGCCAGGGTAGGGATTTCGGTAGACGTTGGAGCTGGTGGGGCAATGCGAGCAATGGTGCGAGGGATGTACCATCGAAGGTAGTCGCCATATGTCCTTGGATCGTATGGCCTCTCCTCGCACATTAGATCTATCCCTGCTGTCTGCTCCCAGCGACGAGTGTACGGAGCCTGCCGATCCTCCCAAGTGAAAGTCTTCTTGCCCTTACGAGTTTGCCTGCAAGAAAAACAAAAGTGCTAAGTATTTTCGTGGAGGCGAAGCACTGTGCGCAGAGATGATCGTGAGCTTACTCGTGCTGGTCGTGCGACAACTGGTGTGCAGCATCGACAGGAGGGACCTGCTGGAACAAGCCAAACTATCGCATCACCCTCCATGGAGCGTATACCTCCAACATATGGCTGAAGACAAGAACACATCGAGTGAGCCATAAGTCCCGGTCCCCCATACATACTGATGAGATCCCGCCTGCAGCTGTGCTCTCAACGTAGGTGGCCGTCCAGGCCCTCCAGACAACACACGAGGTATGGAGTAGCTCCAGCTTGTCGCTATACGCCCTGTAGCATGCGTGCACCTGGACGGTGGCCCATTGCAGCTCGTGCTGCAACCAACGCTCCCCCATGGTCGGGCGATCGATCTCGGCCTCCGCATCCCTGGGTGGATACCCCTCTGGCAGAGACACGGGCACATCGGTGCTGAACGGTCGTCCCATAGGAAGGTGCTCGTACGACCACAGCAGAATAAGCAGAGGACACCCAACCATAGCCGCCTGCCGAGCACGACGAACGCAGGCGTCACACAACGCTCGGTATGTCGCACACAGAACCGCCGACCCCTAGCTGATCTGTGGAATCTGCTCAACTAGCGTGTCTGCTAGCATCTGCGCCAGTGGAACAAGCCAACAGTCCACCATGTTGCTGTGTGTACCTGCAAACAAACACAAACATAATATAAGATTTAAATGCAGCAAGTAAAAGATATGTGCATGTACCATGATTAAGTGTACCAGTGAACATGAAGCCACCAAACAGGTGAAGTAGGTACGTCTCGAAGTATCGGCTGACTGTCCACTCATCAGCATCCGCCGGGCATATCCGGAAGTGAGTGAGCCAAGCTGCAGGAACTCCCACGTCATGGTGGAAGGGCTCATGTCCCAGAGGCAGGGGTGAAACCTCTGTGTGAATGTGACATCCCATTCGGCAGGAGTGGGTGGTGGTACCCAAGCCTGTCCGCGAATCGGCAGGCCGAATAGCATTGCCACATCCTCTAGGGTGATGGTCATCTACTCCCACTGGAAGTGAAATGTGTGTGTCTCAGGTCTCCATCTGTCCGCCAAAGCAGAGACCAGTGATCGATCGTGCCTGAAAGACTTTGCGCTGGTGATCGTCCTGACAAAAGGAAGCAGTCCCACCTGTTGGATCTAGGTAGATCTTAGTATCTAGCTTTTGATGATTAATGACGATTTGGATAAATCCATTGTGATTAAAGTTAATATGAAGATGTCAGTTTTTGATGATCAAATGACAAATTAGATAAATCCTGATTTAGCACAAGTGAATTGAATTGATTATCGGTAAACCTTGAATTGAATGTTTCCTCAGTTGCGGGTTTGATATTGATGCATACGTAGAGGGGGAGCTCGGTGGTTACATCAAGCTTGTGCAAATTGATTGATCAAGATGATATATGACAAACGTTGAGGTTGATGACTCCAGTTGTGGATTTGATATCGATACACATGTTGAGGGGGAGCTCATCACTTTGGCCATCTAGGTTGATTGATATCTTGACATGAGTAGTATAGATCGTGTGTATATGTGTTTATCATCTACGATCTATATGATTGTATTCTATCTCATATTCATTTTCTACTCGTTGAATATGGTTGTGTCATTTCACTGGAAAGACAAACTGTCGAGCTAACTCCTGTGTGGAGTAGTTTCTCTGGTGGTGATTAATGACGACCTATATTTGAGACTAATATTGTGTATTGAGTGTACGTATTGTAGTCTCAGTTTGATTGCTGGATAAAAGTGAGCAAGGACGTGAGGAGGATGAAGACGATATGGGACATCCCAAGCAAGGTCAAGCTTAGGAAGGACGAGCTTTGCGATGACGAGCATCGAGCGATCAAGCTTCACGAGGTCAAACTCCACATAAGGTAAAATCCAAGATTAAGGATTGTTTTCTTAGAGTTTTACCGGTCTCGGTGTTTGGAGACAGACCGGATTGATAGGTTTCCTTTTACTAGTTTGACCGTACTATTAAGAGGAGTCGGAAACTAGTAGCTTGAATCTATCTAGTGCGGAAGCTCAGATGCATTCATATCATCTTGCACTAGTGTCTTGCATTGCTAGTGAGTCTAAGTGTAGTTCATGTGCATTAGATTAAATGTTTTGAAAACTGCACTTAGTCGTGATCGCCAACTGTTTAAATTGGTTTATTTATCTAGAGCTGGTCGTGGTCGTATTTGCATATTCTGACCATATCAGTGTTGATACGTGGTCGTGGTCGTGTCGCTTGTTTGGCGGCTTTCTGTTTAGGGTTTGGGCGTGGTCGTAGAAGTTCGGACTGGTCGTATCAGTCTTCGGCTCGCTTGCGTACGCTCGACCAAACCCTATTGACCACCTATTTTTGATCGGATGTCAGACTTGTGTGGTCGTGGTCGTTGCTGAGTGACAAAAATCACATCCGCGAGAAAACGGCAAATCCGTATGTGCAAATACTCTAAATTGCATTTGAGATGATTTTTGGATTGGACATTTTGACAATATGAAAGTTTCTGAGTTTTCTAGAAGTTTCTAGACTTTTCTAGGTCTTGCTTTTATTGACAAAATTGTAGAGCTCTGAGTTATCTTTCCAACAAGCAAAAAATCACCTAAATCGAATCTCTAGATCAAAAGTTATGCTTGTTTTTCTGTCAGTGTGTAGTGGCCAGACTTTGTCCGAAATGGCCGGACATTGTCCGGCTTGTACAAATTTTTTTGAGCCGAGAAATGAAACAGAGACAAATGCATCCGTCCGGGGTTATCTGTCCGAAGTGGCCGGACATTGTCCGATATGGCCGGGACAATGTCCGGCCTTCACAAAAAATGCCCCCAACGGTCTCTGACACGTTGTGCAACGGGCGTATTTTTTTTATATACTGGCCAGACAGTGTCCGAAGTGGCCGGACATTGTCTGGCCTGTACAAAAATGATGCATTTGGTTGCAAACGGCTAATTTTCTTTGAGGGCTATAAATACTTCGTGTTTGGCTTCATTTGTGGGGGCTCAAAGAGTTCATATATCAGCTGAAAACCTAGCCAAGTCATTTGTATTTGAATTATTGCATCTAGAGGCTAGAATTGGCACAAAATCCTTAGTGGATTTGATAGAAAGTTTGTGGGAGAGTTTGTGAGAGAGTTTGTGAGTGTTTAGTGCACTTCATCTCCATTAGCTTGCTAGTGCTAGAGTGTTGATCATCTCTTTTGCATCATTGAGCTTTTAGCACGAGAATTGTTCAAGTGAGCATATCTGGCTTGTTACTCTTGGCGATCGCCTTCGCCTAGACGGTACCGGAGGAGAATCGTGATCTCTCCAATTGAAGTTTGTCGGAGAGGCCGGCAAAAGATTGTGAAAGGTGTGGTGCTCGCCTATCCGGTGTGGAGAAGGAGCAACCCTAGTGAGATATTCTTCGTGGATATAGAAGCGAAGCTCCGAGTGGGCGCTTCAACGAGGAGTATGGGAGACCGAGCGAGTCTCCGAGACCTCGGTAAAAATATTGTGTCAATTGCGTAATTCTTATTTGCTTTATATTCATCTTGACACAATTGCTTATATCACTATTGTTGCATGTATTGTTAAATATTTTATATGGTTGAATGCAACTAGTTGATTAAATTGTTTTAAGCACCATTGTATAATCTAGCTTAAACAATTACCTTGTTGAGATTGCTTAGTTGGGAAGAAAATTTAAAAGCCTCTTAATCACCCCCCTCTAGTCGGCATCCTCGATCTTACAATTGGTATCAGAGCAAGGTCTCTCATTTATCGGCTTAACCGCTAGAAAGAAAGGATGAATTCGCTAGAGAAATTTGGATTGATTGCTCCTCAATTTGATGGCTCAAATTATACACATTGGAAAATCATGATGAGTATTCATCTTGAGGCATTAAATTTGAAATTATGGAGATTATTGCATAAGGGTATGGATAGCTCATTATCTTCGGATAAACATACTCTTCTATTATATACAAAGGCTAGAAATGTGCTTCTTGAATCACTTAGTCATGATGTGCTAGAACTAGTGAGTGAGTGTTCGACCGCTCACAATGTTTGGTTAACTCTTGAGTCTTTATTTGTTGGCACATCTAGCTATGAACACGCTAAGATGCGTATATTATTGCGGGACTACGAGGCATTTGTGATGTTGGAGCATGATACACTCTCCACTATATATGATCGCTTGATCAACATCACAAATGAGCTCAAAGCCCTTGGAGCTAATATTTCTGATCTAGACATTTGCAGAAAATTGCTTCAAGTGTTGCCGGAAGATCGCTATGGAGACCTCACATCTATCCTTGCGAATGGTGACCTCTCCGATACTTTACCAAGTGAGCTCATTGACATACTTATGTCAAATGAGGAAATGTCCAAGGAAATGGACATGTGTTCCACCTCCGAGCATATCGAGGACGATGATCTCAATGCGGAGGATAGGGAGCTTTTGAGCGAGCTCAAAATCGAAGATGATGCGGTTTGCCCTAGCAAGAAAAAGGCTAAACCGAGCAAGAAGAGCTCAAGAAAAGGTAGAAAGAAAAGGTTAAAGTCAGAGTCTTCATCTCAAAACAATTCTATATGCCCTTGGGCATCCGACTCGACGGTATCAAACTCTAACCTCTCTAAGAATGAGCTAATGGAAATAATTGTAGAATTAAAAGATTTGCTTGGCAATTTAACTCAAAAATTTAGTACTTTGAAAAATAATTACTCATCTTTGAAAGTGCAACATCTAGAATTGAAAAATTCTTATGATTCTTTGCTTGCCAAGAGCACTATTAGCTCAACATGTGTATTAGATGTTAGAGTTGCTTGTGAATCCCCTATTGATCCATCTTTAGAGTCACTCACTTCTACTCCACATGCTAGCAATAATTCAATTGTTGATTCATGGTTAGATTCAAATGCTAAACTTGTGGACATTAGTACTTTATGTAAAAACTTGTCAAATGATTTAATTATAGATTCACATGTTTGTATGGATGATACTAGTAACTCATGCCATGATTCATCTAGTGACTCATCTCTATGCCATGGTATTAGTTCTAGTAAATCTTCATTTGATATGCCTAGCTCATCTAGTCATTTTAGTGCTATACCTTCTAGTTCATCTACTTATGATGATATGCCGTCTTGCTCCTATTCTTGTATTAATGAGGAATCATCTCAAACATCTAAAATTCAAAATAATGAACTTAGGAGTAAAGTAAATAGATTGAACAAAAATCCTACTAAATGTCATATGAGTAGTGCTAGGTTTGCTAAACTCTCTTTAGAACATAAAAATTCATTTAAAAAGGAAAAATTAAAAATTGCACACTCATCTAGTAAGAGGCATCATATTTCTCATTACACTCATGTCATTTCATTCAAAAGGCCCTCACGTACCTCATGTTATTTAAAAGGGCAACATTCGTATGAGTGCGCATCTAATCCTTTTAGAGTTGGTTCTTTTGACTCTTATTTGATTTCTTGCTCTAAAAAGGGTTTAATTACAAAACCTATTCATTATCATTTTCAAAAACCTAAAGATAAAGCAATTTGGGTACCAAAAGACCTATGCGACAAGACTAGAGGGTCTCGTATGGTTTGAGTACCAAAAAGGGTTTAAATCTTGTTGATGTGGTTCATAAAATCTTTTGCACTGCTTTTTCTCCTTTTTATTCTTTGATTATTTTAAATCTTTATCGCCAACTATGTAAAAAATGAAAATTTGAAACTTATGTTGCTACATATTTAGGGGTAATAATTTACGAATGCTTCTGTTACTCATCATACCCCTATATGTGAAATGTTTGAAAATTACAATTATAAATTTTAAAATAAGCTCATTCGGTCAAAATGTCAAAATTTTCACTCAAAAGGCCAAAAATCATCAATTTCTATCTAAATGGTCGTCAAAATGTATTTAAAAGGTTTTTAGAGGCTTTGGATGAAGAAATGATGTTAAAAAGTATTTCTATTAAAAACTAGTCTCAAAAGAATCTTCGAGTATCTTGTTTTTCAACAAAATCGTTTTCAAGCACAAATCAAAATCTATTTGGTTTTTGCTAAAACTTGCTTTACAAAACTCCTAAATACTCTTAATCCGAATAAATTTGGTATTGAAAACTTTCTCAAAAGAGTTCTCATTTGAAAGTTATGGGTATTTGAATCTCACCGAAAAACTTGATTTGACCCGAAATACCCTAAACATGCAAAACATGGGTTTGACCATTTCTATGGCCTTTGTGTGTGAAACTGGACTCAAAATGATATTTTTAACTCATGTAAGCCCTTTCATGTCAAAAATATCATGAAAATCAAATTTGAATTCAATTTGCAAAAGTTTGTCAAAATCCAATCCCTTTGCTTAATACAAACATCATTTGGCCATAACTCTCTATTGAAAAATCCTTTTTGGAAAATTATTTTTGGAAAATGTATTTGATGCATTGAAATTCATTCCTGCAAATTTTCATCCCAATTGGACTTGATTTGAACAAAATTAACTCTTTTCACAAATTGAAAATGAAATCTGCAAAATTCAGTTTTCTCGTGGTTTTGGGCTGAATTGTCATTTTCATATCTCTTTATTGGTTGACTATTTGAAGAAAGTTTCTATATGAAATTTTATCCTCGATGATTCATCTTTCTTGATAATTTATTTCCAAATTATTAGAAGTTATTTGCATAGATTTCCAGGTGCGTTTAAAAGTGTAAAATGAATCTCTGAAAACCTGAAATCTGAAACTTTAAACCTGACCAACATTTGTCTTTTTCATATCTCTTTATTGGTTGACTATTTGAAGAAAGTTTCTATATGACATTTTATCCCCTATGATTGGTCTTTCTTGATAATTTATTTCAAAATTATTGGAATTCATTTGCATAGATTTTCAGGTGTGTTTAAAAGTGTAAAATGAATTTCTGAAACCTGAAATCTGAATCTTTAGATCTGATCAACATTTGTCTTTTTCATATCTCATTGTTGGATCATATTTTGGCTTCACTATAAAAGTCAATCTTGTTCCTCATTGCAGTATCTATCTCCAAAATTTATTTTGGAATTTTTGGAACTTTTTTGCATATGTTTTGATGATTACAAAGAAGCCAACATGTTTAAGAAAATTTTAGTCTATTTGGATGTTAATCTCTCAATTCTTTCAAATGACTAAAATATTTGAATCTTGGATCTTCATGGAATGTTCTTGTGTTGATGTGTTCTATCTCTATGAAACTTTTCATGAGTTTTGGTGGTTATTTGAATGTTTTTTCGATTTGAGTCCTTTTGGATTATTGTTGAGCTCTTGATTTTCAAATAGATCATTTTCATCTCTTGCATATTTTTCATGACCAAACTTGGATGACACATTTAGGGAGAGAAACTTCAAAGTTATTGAATCCTTGCATACCCTAATTGTGCATATGTATCAAAGAGTGCATGCTTTTGGTAAGAAGAGTTTTTCGAGCAAAAATGTAAAAAGAGCTCAAAACTTTCAAAATGTTCAAAATTACTTCAAAACCTTCATAAATACGTTTCAAATATGGTTTCAAAGGTTTTGAAAGTGAAACAAAAGAGTTTCAAGCAAAAATGCAAAATTTCGACAAAATTGAAGTCTTCGGGATCTTGTTTTAGCCCAAAATGATTTATTTTCATAAAACAAGATGGGTTGAGATTTGATAAAACTTTATACATGAAATATTTAGAACTCACTCACCCAAAGATAGCTCGTATTGAACTTATTCTCAAAAGGCCTATGGTTTTCAAATTATCACATATCCTAGGTCGCCCGAAAACGGCTATCGACCCGAAAATACCCAAAAGTGCATTTTTGTGATTTTGGCTATTTGGACTAAACCTTCTTCCATGTCTTGGTTTGATATGGTATTTCAAACTCATCTAAGTCCAAAACTTCAAAAAAATCCGAGTTTCTTCAAGAATTGAAGTTTTTCGAGAAAATCACTTTTGTTTTACCCGTTTTACCCAAATCACTTTTGAGGAATCAAATTCAAGATATTTTTCAAATAAAATTCATTCAATTGGTATCCAACTAAGTTCCTAACTTGCCATTCAAATCTATTATGGAACTTGATTTCATTTTTGAAGCAAAATTGCAAAAATCACAAATTTCAGAAGTTTTCAGGCGTTTAACTGAGCTGTCCAGACGTTGTCCACCCAAAGCCGGACTTTGTCCGCCCCTAGCAGACACTGTCCAGACTGTGTGAAGTTAGATGATTTCTGATTCTTTTTCAGCCGATTCTTTTGCCTCCTGGTTTTGTCACATCCTTGCTCTAATTTCTTCCCATATCTTTGCACTTGATCATGATTCATATGATGGAGTTTGAAATGTTTTTAATTGTGTTTTGGGTATTAAATAAAAATTATCTTCATGATTCTGGAGCATATTCAAATAAATTTGAGAATTGAGTATTCTTCTAAAA
The DNA here is from genome assembly GCA_019359835.1 of Pharus latifolius. Classification (NCBI taxonomy): domain Eukaryota; kingdom Viridiplantae; phylum Streptophyta; class Magnoliopsida; order Poales; family Poaceae; genus Pharus; species Pharus latifolius. The sequence continues at coordinate 69,214,554 of CM033324.1, forward strand.
ATTTAAATATTTCAAGAGGTCATATATTCCTCTCTTAACCTTGTGAGCTAAACATATTTCGACAAACCTCCTTTTGGCATATCTCTCATTTGTATGTGTTTTTATCTTAAATGCCAAAATAAGTGAATTTTTGAGGATTAAATCCATTGTTTCAAATTAGGATTGGTTTAAAAGCTCAAAATCCTCTCTTATATCAAATGATTTCCAAAAATGAGAAATTTGACACAACTATCATCAACCATTCGATCGAGACATTATATTCTTGTGTGTCAAATACATATTGATGATATGACTTTTGATTATATTAATGAATCCCTCTATCAAGAATTTTTGTGAGATGATGTTTAGGGAAAGCGAGATAATTCAAGAGCTACGTCACTGCCATGCACGACAAAACAAGTAACTCAAGAACACGATGTTCAAGAGTAAATTCAAGCATGTGAAGCAATCGCTCAAAAGCTTCGAGATGCAAGATGATGAAGCTATTACAACTCTCAAACCTACAAATGAACATGGACGAACATGAAAAAGCGATCAATTCTAAACTCTATCGATCCTTGATTGATAATTTTGCTTTCTTTTACCACATTTAGACTCGTCATCATATTTAGTGATTGCAAATATGCTATAATTCGATTATCTCCTAAGAAATGTCATATCATTTCCATTAAATGCATTCTTAGGTAATTGAAATGCAATCCTAGATAGATCTTTGATATCCAAAATACAAATCTGGAATTACTTGATTATTTGGATTTGGATCTTATGACTTGCAAGATAGATCGTAAAATTACATCCGGTGGCTATTATATTTAAATTCTTATGGATGAAACATTGGATTATCGAATTGCTTTCGAATAGATGGAATATTGAACATGTCGTAAAAATGATGAGAAATTTGATTCAAAACTCTTAGTTAAAGTATATTGATATACGACACCATTGTATACAAGAGTTTGTGGCTTGAAGAGGTTTAGAGTTGGATCTTGATATGGCACATATACATCTAGCGAATATGTTCACACAATTAGATGCACCAAGACTCTGAATGATTGAAAATGGATCAAATGCCATAGATATAAATGTCATCGATATATTCACTATATGTTAATTGTTTTGATATCTTCTCCATATTTTGAATATGATTTTCAAAATCCCTTGAAACAAACCTTCTTGAAATCATGCTTTTGCTTAAAAATCATTTCATACAAAATCTCATACCCTAGAAAATATCATTTCTCCAAATTTAAGCTCTCAATACTTGCTTTTTGTGCTTGATGACAAAGGGGGAGAGATAGTATTTGAGAGAGAATGTTTTAGAGATAAGCTTTAGAGAAAGCTTTAGGGGAAGATATTTAGAGAGAATTTGGGAGACATTAGAGTCAGTTGAGTTAATTGACAAAGGGGGAGAAATAGATATCAAATGGGTACAAATTGGTGATTTGATATTGATATCTGAGAAAGATGATAGGAGAAAATTGAGATTAATAATGATATTTGGGGAGAGATATTATTTGATATCATTAACATCAATCTTTGGAAGAGATATTTGAGTTAGAAAAATTGAGAAAGTTGATGTTTTTGGAAGATGATTTGATTGAACTTGTGCTCAATTGTCATGTATATCTCTTAACTCATAAGATTAGATGTTGTGTTCAGTTCCAATATATTTTTTGCATATATTGAGAGGGAGCAGAAAATTCTTTTTTGGATTTATTAAGCTTATAAATGGTGTTGTCATCAATCATAAAAAAGGGGGAGATTGTTGGATCTAGGTAGATCTTAGTATCTAGCTTTTGATGATTAATGACGATTTGGATAAATCCATTGTGATTAAAGTTAATCTGAAGATGTCAGTTTTTGATGATCAAATGACAAATTAGATAAATCCTGATTTAGCACAAGTGAATTGAATTGATTATCGGTAAACCCTGAATTGAATGTTTCCTCAGTTGCGGGTTTGATATTGATGCATACGTAGAGGGGGAGCCCGGTGGTTGCATCAAGCTTGTGCAAATTGATTGATCAAGATGATATATGACAAACGTTGAGGTTGATGACTCCAGTTATGGATTTGATATCGATACACATGTTGAGGGGGAGCTCATCACTCTGGTCATCTAGGTTGATTGATATCTTGACATGAGTAGTATAGATCGTGTGCGTATGTGTTTATCATCTACGATCTATATGATTGTATGCTATCTCATACTCATTTGCTACTCGTTGAATATGGTTGCGCCATTTCACTGGAAAGACAAACTGTCGAGCTAACTCCTGTGTGAAGTAGTTTCTCTGGTGGTGATTAATGACGACCTATATTTGAGACTAATATTGTGTATTGAGTGTACGTATTGTAGTCTCAGTTTGATTGCAGGATAAAAGTGAGCAAGGACGTGAGGAGGATAAGACGATATGAGACATCTCGAGCAAGGTCAAGCTTAGCAAGAATGAGTTTTGCGATGACAAGCGTCGAGCGATCAACCTTCACGAGGTCAAACTCCACCTAAGGTAAAATCCAAGATTAAGAATTGTTTTCTTAGGGTTTTACCGGTCTCGGTGTTTGGAGACAGACCGGGTTGATAGGTTTCTTTTTACTAGTTTGACCGTACTATTAAGAGGGGTCGGAAACTAGCAGCTTGAATCTATCTAGTGCGGAAGCTCAGATGCATTCATATCATCTTGCACTAGTGTCTTGCATTGCTAGTGAGTCTAAGTGTAGTTCATGTGCATTAGATTAAATATTTTGAAAACTGCACTTAGTCGTGATCGCCAGCTGTTTAAATTGGTTTATTTATCTAGAGCTGGTCGTGGTCGTATTTGCATATTCTGATCGTATCAGTGTTGATACGTGGTCGTGGTCGTGTCGCTTGTTTGGCGGCTTTCTGTTTAGGGTTTGGGCGTGGTTGATACGCAGTAATCTACTGGCTGAGTTCAATTACTTGATCATGTGGTTGATACGTTAATATGCTCATGGTTGTTTAGCACAATTTATTATATCCTTATTTATTAGGGTGAGGTACTCAACCACGATCCCACTTAGGAAAAATTTGCCCACCAATCATACCAACCTCACCATTAATATTCATTGGCTTTCAAATAAGCATCATTGGTCAAAATACTTTTAGGGCCCAATAAGGATGTTCCACCCAAGGTGACCTCGGATCCTTACGGCCTCAATCAATTAGCAAGGATATTCCACTCACGGTGGCCCAGATCCTTGCTATCTCAACTAATTAGAAAGATGTCCCATTCACAAGGATTCGGATCCTTACTATCTCAACTGATTAATAAGGATGTCCCACTCACAGGGGGCTCGGATCCTTACTATCTCAACTGATCACATTCATTTGTAAAAACTCTATCATCAACTACTTGTGATAAATCATTTACATGCATTTAATTATACTTTATCAAAAAAATATACATAAGCCTTTGCAATCCATGGGTTCAATATGATTAAGAAATAGGGACTTGCCTCGTTCCTCTAAGATTGGTTCTCCTGGTATAGTCTCGGCGATTTGCTCCTCCGCAGTAGATATCTTAGGTCCTATTTATAATTGAGGTATACTATTGGTCAAAATATGATTAATTAGTTGATAGTTAAAATAAAATGCATGTCGAGAGTCTAACATACTCATACTTAAGTCACTGCAATGGTTAATCGAATAAATCAGACCGTAAAAGCGTCTCCTTAGGAATCGAAAACGAAACAAAATGAAAACAGGGTACAATGAAAAAACGACGTTTTCGAAAAAGGTAAAAAGGTTGTTTAATAGACCTTAGAGGCCAAATTTGTCATAGATCCTAAAGGAAAATACGTGTAAAATAGGTAAAGAGTCATAACCATTCAAGTTAAATTGAATTCCTAACTTTCTAAAGGAACTTGGCATTTTTAGGGTTTATATATCAATTTAATATATATAATTCAATTCGGGTTTTAATACTTTTATTAATTCTGGGTTAACAGAAGACTTGTATGCAATATAAACTATATGGCCAGACTCTAATTGAAATAAAAAATAAAATGACACGGTTCAATTTTGAAATAAAGCCCTAAAACTAGTCGGCTGACCTAACGAGCATCAGCGGCTAACTTTCCTGTACAAAACAAGTGTCCTCGGCTGGCATTTGGAGCACGCTCAGTGGCTTATGGCGGTGAGGTCTTCGCCGGCGGTTGAGGTCCATATCGAGGCCACTGCACCAGAGGGCTCCATCCACTTTGTTAGCGACCAATTTGGGTAGATCCTGTTGATCAGCGACCGGAGTCCACGACCGGCGCTACAGGAGTGACACGGCCGGCGTCGAGATCGACGGCGACGGCAGGAACCTGGTCAAAGGCATGCTGGTGAGCATCTACAGCATCCATGGAGCGTAGTTGAAGCGGAAATTCCAATGATGGCTCCACTGAGGCTTCTCTCCACGGCGGGGCGACGAGTTGCTGGGGAAGATGAGTCAGCGAAACCGCAAGTGAGTACTTCTACGATTCTGAGGACGACTCCAATTTGGTGTAACCGCCGGTAATTTGATAATGGTGGTCAATTTGCCAGTGCGACGCCTCGCCGTTGTCGGAGACAGGACGGCAAAATTCGCCGACGAGCGGCCACCGGTCTTCACCAAACTTGGCAGGGAAGTTTCTGGGGTGGTAAGAAGGTTTATTGCGCAACCAATTTGGACAATAGCCAGGTAATTTGATTGATTTAAGTTTTTCCCGACCGCGGCGGTGCCTCGAGCTCCCAGAACTCGTCGCCGGTGTGATTCTCACCGCTGCGACTTGCTAGCGCCTGCGCAAAGGTTTGCTATAGACTTCTAATACTTAGCCTTGGAGTCCTATGAAGTGTTAGCTGAAGATTCGACCAACTAAAATCAATCCGGCATGCTACAGTAGAGTAAAACTAGTAAACTGAATCCATCTGTTGCCGCCGTGGTTCTCATCATCATTCTGGCCGGAAAACTCGCCGGAGGAGATCAAGGATCGATCGTACAACTACTAGAGAACATGCTGATCAAATAATGCATAAGGTTCGAGCAGAATTTCCTAACCTGGGAGGATTACGGGCTGCTGCAACGCTGCTGCTACTGCTGTTGCCGGGCAGCTGTTGCTGCTGAATTTTCAAAGGACACAGAAGAAGTGAAAATTGTTGTGGCTGCTGCGTGTATAATCCTTCACTGCATACATACATACATGTACATCCTTGCACCAAGATCCAAGCAGCTTCATGTATGCATATACACCTCCTCTTTTTACTACTCAATAGCATTCCACGCTGCTGTATTATTATCCAGAAATTTCAGCAGTAGACTGCTTTTCTTTTCCCTTGTCTTTGTTTTTCCTCTCTCTCTCTTTGCTTTTCCCTTCAAACTTATCCTGAGCTTCAAGCTTCTACAGGAAGCTTTCTCTTTTTCCTTTCCTTCTTTACCTCAAGTCTCCTTCAGATTTTTCTTCTTATACACGTTTACTTACATATATGGCATCACACGTGTGTGTGTATATATATATATATTTGTACACATATGCATGCATTCATACATACACACATATAAAAATATATATACAAGTAAAATTTTACTAGTAGCAATTTACAAAGACACCTAGCACTACTCAACATTAGCACAAATTTTTTTTTTAATAGGGATCAAATTTTTGGGATGTGACAGGTGGTGTGGGGGAGTTCTTGGCGGCGCGGGCTAGCAGTGGCGTAGGGGAGCGGCGGCATAGGGGAACGCAAGCGGCGCGGGGAGCGGCGGCGGCGTAGCCTCCTTCGGGATTGGTGAGGAAACCATGAGAACAGTTTGTATTTAGACTACAAATAGGGTGCATTGGACACATACATAGTTACATACACACGGGTATACATGGTCATGAATTCTGTGATGTGAATTATTGTCTTTAAAATAACATCCCTGTGATGTGAATATGTGATTATGTGAAGATGTTGCCACTGTAAAACTCCTATTAATAGTTTGATACACATTTCACAATTTGATAACTTTGAACATACTTTTAATATTTTGCCATTGTTATTAATTTTTTATTGTCATAAAGAAGATTCTATATTTCTACTTTCTAGTTGTAAATTGTAATACACATTTTTGAGTCGAGCCTAATCGAGCTCGAGTGAGCCCAATCAAACCTCACAAGAAAGCATTTATTTGTGTATACAGCCTTATCGAGCTTTATCGAATCGAGGCCGAGTCTGATTCTAAGCTCGTTAATATTTTAAATCGAGCCCAATACACTATCGAGTTTAAACTGAACTTGTCTGGATTTGCTCGAGCTTGACTCGTTTTCAGCCTTAGGTAGGAGTAGGATAGAGAATGGGGTGCGTATTGCTAATATAGCAAGTGCTATTATTTTTAAGGATAGTTTTCTTAAAAAAAAAAAAGTACCACCAAAATCTCTGTAGGATTTGTCATCAAGTATCAAATGATATGTTTGGTTTAATGCTATATTTTCTCTAAGAAAAGTGTGATGTAGGGTGGAAACAGATCGAATATGAATCAAATATTGATCAAATCATATTTGTATATATATTTTTAAAATGAATTTGAATATGCTCAAATTCAAATAGAAATTGAATATCATAACAAATACGAATTTGAATCGAACACTTACTCAATTTTATCGAATTTAAATATCCTACATATTAAACCACAAACAAGTATACGGGACTTTCGGTGAAAATCATGTATTGTAGCATACCGATTTGCTCAGTTTCTTGTGCTTTTGCTACAGCTCAGCCTGATATCCTGCATCGAGAAAACTATTTTAGTCTTTCAAAAAAATATATCTTATTTTCAAGATATATTTTCTGATCCATTTAGGGTTTACAGTCACAACGGGAATAAGTTAATGAAATCAACAGAACAAATTACTGATGAACACATCAACAAAAAACATATATGCAAGCATTCTTGTCTTCTTGATACACAAACAGATACACACACATTACACATATACTTATATAATGTTACAATTCGAGTTTTTTTTTATAAATAACCCACATTAAAAAATCAATTACAAAAAATAACCCACAGTTACAAAATTTTGTACAAATGGGTCGCCACGTCAGCCTGTCGAGTACTGGGCACTCGACAAGCTCGTTGCCGTGTGGCACTAACTTATCGAGTGCCAGTTGTCGACAAGGGCCCCAACGACCGCGATCAAGGGGCTTGTCGAGTGCTGGACACTTGACAAACTCCCAATCGACCACAGCCGACGACCAGGGACTTGTCGAGTGCCCATCACTCGACAAGCCATCAACCAGTGTTCGCAAAAAAGAATTTTAATTGTGGGAACGGGGATTCAAACCCGGGGTAATGAGGTGGGAGCGAGCGCGCGGTAATCAACTGGGTTAAAGGCTTTTACTGCTCTAAAGCAGTTGACCAAGTTAATATACATTTACTTGTCGAGTGTTGGTCACTCGACAAGCTCTTGGTCATCAGCTCTGGTTGATTGGGAGCTTGTCGAGTGTCCAACACTCGACAAGTCTTTGATCGCGGTCATTGGAGACTTGTCGAGCACTGGATCCTCGACAAGCTGGTACCATGCGACAACCAACTTGTCGAGTACCTAGTGTTCGACAGGCTGACGTGACGACTCATTTGTGCAAAATTTTACAACTGTGAGTTATTTTTGTAATTAATTTTTTCATGTGGGTTATTTCTAAAAAAAACTCCTTACAATTCAGATATATAGCGAAGTACATGATCACAAACAGAAAAACTTACAATACAATTATATATATATATATATATATATATATATATATATATATATATATATATATATATATACATAGCCCATGATACAGCCAGTGTTTTATTTATACTACACGCATGCGTGTGCATGCATGCATGCAAACGTATGGACGTGCCGCAGCACGTGCTGCACGTCTACTGGACTGCACGTGCCTCGCCGGCAGGGACCCAGATGATGCTGAGCTTGGTGAGGAAGTGGCATGCCGGCGCGCCGCCGGGCTTGACGTCACGGTGCGCCTGGAAGAACGGGTGCTTGGGGCTCCATAGCGACGTGTCGAGGTGGCACACGGCCAGCGCCTCCATCGCCGGCGCCGCGCCGTCCTCGGGCTCCAGCCTCACCACGTACGCCCTGGTGGGGTTGGTCGTGTGGCAGTAGAACACTGCGTACGGGTACGTCATGTCGTGGCACGTCACGATCTCCGACGAGTCGGAGATCTTCCGCAGGGCGGTCACGTTATACCTGCCCCGCGCCGCGCCGGCCGACGCGGCCTCCACGGGCATGGCGGCGGAGAAGGCCCGGACGTGGCGCGTCCCGAGCGCAGCCACGGGGAACTCGACCAGCGCCTCGAGGGAGGTGGCGCAGCCGGCCTTCTCCCCAGGGAGCGGCCGCGGGTGCTCGCAGGCGTCCAGCGCCCACCGTATCTCGCCGGCCATGGCGAGGGATGCCGGCGCGAACCTCGCGACGACGTCGGCGAAGCGGTCAGTGGAGAACGGGATGGAGTCGGCGACGTCGCGGCGCAGCAGGGCCGGCACGGAGGTTGTCGGCGGGATGGTCGGGGTGATCATGGATCCAATGGTCAAGAAGTCTTCGAGGAAGAAGACATCAGCCACGTCTCTCCCGATATTGCCATGGAAATGCTGGTTGTGCCCTTCTCGTACACCTTACAATAACATATTATTAATTTGGATTTTACAAGTAAACACTCAGAAGGTTTTTTTGGGCATGTACTAAATAGATAAGTTTAAACAGAATATAGTGAACCATCAAAAGAAGTTTATTATAGAATTTCATCGATTTGATTTGATTGGTTTGTAAAAAATTAATACTTAAGGAACCTGTCTAGCAGTAGTGCTTTTATATTTTTTAAAAAATTAAATTGTACAAACTTTAAAACAATATATTTAATAGTGATGTAATAGATAATTACATATGATATCTTTAATTTACTTTGAAAATTATGTAATTCATTTTTTTAAAAAAAAATATTGGAGCAATTCCCCACGTCTATATATAAAATTTGATTGATTTGTGCTAATTAATATGTGCCCTTTCACTCTATGGTCATTGTAAGATATTAGTTGAGGGAAATATATTTAGTGTGAACCACTACTTAGATGTTAACCACCACGGTTAGACGACGTAATCATCACAAAAGTTTTTTTTTAAAAAAAATTGTAAAGATAGATATCTTATAAAATTTGAAGTCTAAACTTGATCAAGGTTGAATGAAAAAAATTGTTGTGAATAGTGAATGTTGTTTTTTTTTATTTATTCTATATTTCATTTGATAGAATTTTTTTTCTCTTATAACTAACTGAATTTGAACTTAAAATTTATATGATGGTAGATTAACTATATGACTACCTTTTATCAAAAAAGAAAACTATTTGACTATCTACATAATTTTTGACAATTTTTCTTGATAAATTGATGGTTTAACCGTTAAGTTAGTATATTAGCACCCATTTAGGGTTTGTACTGGATGTGACCTGTTAGTACAGATATAAATTTGTGACTAATTCAGATTTAAAAAAAAAAACAATACCAGTTTTTTTATAGACGTGTATCGTCAAGGTGCACATTGAATAAATAATATTACTCCACAGTCCACAGTAAATACCACTCTAATTTACATACGCCCAGATCTAAGTGTAAATAAGATTAGCAGTTTTGGTATGATTGTATATTTTGTAAGTTGAACAAATAAGAGTATACAATTCCTGTTAATTAACCTAGCTAATTTGTTAGTATATGTAGCATTAGTGCTTGGTAAACCGAAGTGATAGTGTATAGATTATAGCAAGAAGAATACATACTAGTTGAACTTTGTATCCTCTGGTTTAAGTTTAAACAGATTTTGATGCCATTTTGAGTGTTTTATCCGATTGATCTGAAATTAACTAGGTGGTTGAGACGTAGATAGAAAATGAAGATACATAATTTTCTTGCACTAAAATCCTGAATTTACAAGCCACCTTCGTCCAATCCAATTGAATGAACAAAAGGCTATAGTGGCACAAATATTTTGATATGCATAGCAGGTGCAACAAATAAAATTAACAAATTTAGCCAATCTAGTGTGCTACTCCTTTAGTCATTGACAAAATATTTTCTCTTTAATTTTAGAAAACACAATTCCATGCATAGATATATTAGTAATATTAAAAAATTAAAGTAGTACACAAATAATACCAAATTAATTTTAAGCATTACATTTGTCACTAGCAATTCCTTTATTTCATTACTAACTCTGTATTTTCCTAGTCATTAACTATATATTTTCTGTTTATATTTAATTAAACAATTTTATGCATAAATATACTAGTAAAAAACAAAGTAGAACACAAATATGATCCATTTTGTTATGAAGTGTACCTTTGTCGTTGGTAATACTTCTTTTCTTGGCTTCATGTGGCAAACCATTGGAGAAAAATGGGAGTTTTTGCTTCTCGTTAGCATGCGGCACATATGAAAATGTGATCTTTTGTTCACCTTCAGTTTGCGGCTCATATGAAAATGTGACTTTCTTTTGTTCATATTCAGGCTGTGGCATAGAAGAAATTGTGTCCTTCTTATGGTCTTCCTCATGTTGTGGCATGTAGGATATTGTGACCTTTTTCTGGTCGTCTTCAGGTTGTTGCATGTAGGAAATTGTGAGTTTCTTTTGGTCATCTTCAGCTTGTGGCATATAAAAAACAAAATTCTTCTTTTGCTCTTCTTGTGCATATGGTTTGTATGAGAATGCAACCTTTTGATTCTCCTTTGTAACCGGATTGTATGAGAATGTTACTCTCTTTTCATCCTCCTTGACATATGGCTCATAGGAGAATGTAACTTTCTTTTGATCTTCTTCGACATGTGATCCATGTGAAAATGGGATCTTCTCATCTTCTTCAGCCTGTGAACGATATGCAATTGTGATCTTTTTTTGATCCTCTTCAAATGTGATTTTCTTTTGATCTTCCTTCGCATCCGCTCCATATGCGAATGTAACTTTCTTTTGATCCTCTTCAATATGCGGCCCATATGAGAATGTGACTTTCTTTTGATCTTCCTCCTCATCCGCTCCATATGCAAATGTGACTTTCTTTTGGTCCTCTTTGACATGGGGCACGTATGGCAATGGGACCTTCTTCTGATCTTTCTTCTCATCTGCTCCATATGTAGATGTGACTTTCTTTTGATCCTCTTCAACATGTGATCCATGTGAGAATGTTATCTTTTTCTTATCTTCTTCAGCATGTGATCCATATGCAAGTGTGACCTTTTTTTGATCGTCTTCAACATGTGGCCCATATGAGAATGTGACATTCTTCTGATATTTCTTTGCATCAGCTCCATATGTGAATGTGACTTTCTTTTGATCCTCTTCAACAAGCGGCCTGTATGAGAATGTGACCTTCTTCGGATCTTCCTTCGCATCCGCTCCGTATGCAAATATGACTTTCTTTTGATCGTCTTCAACATGCGGCTTATATGAAAATGTTATTTTCTTTTGATCTTCCTGCACATCCGCTCCATATGCGAATGTAACTTTCTTTTGATCATCTTCAATATGCGACCCATATGAGAATGTGACTTTCTTTTGATCTTCCTCCGCATCCGCTCCATATGAAAATGTGACTTTATTTTGATCCTCTTCAACATGGGACCCGTATGGCAATGGGACCTTCTTCTGATCTTTCTTCTCAGCTGCTCCATATGCAAATGTGACTTTCTTTTGATCCTCTTCAACATGTGATCCATGTGAGAATGTGATCTTTTTCTTATCTTCTTCAGGATGTGATCCATATGCAAATGTGACCTTTTTTTGATCGTCTTCAACATGTGGCCCATATGAGAATATGACCTTCTTCTGATCTTCCTTTGCATCAGCTCCGTATGCGAATGTGACTTTCTTTTGATCCTCTTCAACAAGTGGCCTGTATGAGAATGTGGCCTTCTTCTGATCTTCCTTCGCATCTGCTCCGTATGCAAATGTGACCTTCTTTTGATCTTCTTCAACATGCGGCTTGTATGAAAATGTTATTTTCTTTTGATCTTCCTGCGCATCCGCTCCATATGCGAATGTAACTTTCTTTTGATCATCTTCAATATGCGGCCCATATGAGAATGTGACTTTCTTTTGATCTTCCTCCGCATCCGCTCCATATGCAAATGTGACTTTCTTTTGATCCTCTTCAACATGTGATCCATGTAAGAATGTGATCTTTTTCTTATCTTCTTCAGGATGTGATCCATATGCAAATGTGACCTTTTTTTGATCGTCTTCAACATGTGGCCCATATGAGAATATGACCTTCTTCTGATCTTCCTTTGCATCAACTCCATATGTGAATGTGACTTTCTTTTGATCCTCTTCAACAAGCGGCCTGTATGAGAATGTGACCTTCTTCTGACCTTCCTTCGCATCCTCTCCGTATGCAAATGTGACCTTCTTTTGATCCTCTTCAACATGCGGCTTGTATGAAAATGTTATTTTCTTTTGATCTTCTTGCACATCCGCTCCATATGCGAATGTAACTTTCTTTTGATCATCTTCAATATGCGGCCCATATGAGAATGTGACTTTCTTTTGATCTTCCTCCGCATCCGCTCCATATGTAAATGTGACTTTTCTTTGATCCTCTTCAACATGGGACCCGTATGGCAATGGGACCTTCTTCTGATCTTTCTTCTCATCTGCTCCATATGCAAATGTGACTTTCTTTTGATCCTCTTCAACATGTGATCCATGTGAGAATGTGATCTTTTTCTTATCTTCTTCAACATGTGATCCATATGCAAATGTGACCTTTTTTTGATCGTCTTCAACATGTGGCCCATATGAGAATGTGACTTTCTTTTGATCCTCTTCAACTTGTGGCATGTAAGAAAATGTGACCTTCTTTTGATTCTCGTCAAATTGTTGCCCATATGAAAGATTTACCTTCTTTTCATCCTCTTTGGTATCTGATCTATATGAAACTGAAATTGTCTTCAATTCCTCTCCAGCATGCCGTCCATATGATAATGTGATTTTTTTTTTATCATCTTCAACATATGGCTCATATGCAAATGTGACCTTATTTTGATCCTCAAACCCATGCAAAGATGGTAACTTTTCCATCTGTTGCTCCTCATGTAGGCCATACTTTTGCATTTTTAGCCTTCCTTCAAACCGTGGTCCAAGTTTGCGTGGTCCATTGCTGAACTTATAGACCATGTGTATGTTCTTGATGTTGGCATTGCTCTTGTCATCTGGTGAGGCATACAAATATGGAATAAAAATTACATACCTTATACATTTACAAATTATTAATCATATCTATATGAATTTGTTTGTCATAAACTTAAAATCTATGGGAAAGTTCGGGCACAAAAAATACAAGTTGAGAAACATGATAATACGTAAGATTCTATACCACTATCTCCCAACCAAACTTATAATTTTAGCAAATTTTATAAATATCAAGAAAAAAACTTTTCTATCAAAGCATGAAAAATCTGCCCTCACAACTGATTGGCACGTGAATATTTGGAAATAGGCGAAGAAATAGATTCATTTTATTATTAGAGAGTGGATATTTATAGCTATGGTGACATTTATTTAAAAAAAAATTAGCACCGTCTAGAATGCAAGTGTCTATTTTTTTTTCTAAAAAATCTACATCATCTACAACATACATCCAAAATTAAATTTAATCTCCACTCTTCTTTCTTCCCCACACTTTTTCTCCCTCTTCCTCCCGATCCATTGCCGCCGCCACATCCTTCTTCTTCTCCCTTGACGACCACCACAGCTTGTGGTTAATGTGTTACATGGTTTAAATTTGTTGGATAACAGTTGTATAATTGATATTTGGTAGTTGTTTCAGTTGTTGAGTTGACATGATTTAATTTGTTAATTAGTAACTAAATTGGTGAGTGTCCAATACTTGTTCTATAACCGTCATGGTTCTAGAATGAGACGGACCGAGTTAAGTAACTTTATGGTTAATATAATCTGCATGGCTAGTGAAAAACGTGGTTGATGTATTAAATACTGCTTACTACAATGGTTTATGTATATCAGTGCGGATGCATATGTCCGCGCGGACTCTTTATTAATTATAAGGCCAAAAGCTCCATTTTTTTAGTGTCAGTCATGCGTTAAGAAGAAACATGTATTTGGCGTTGACTGTTGTGCCTAAGGGATGCTATAGTATGGAACATCTCTACAGAGATAAACTAAGTGTGAATATTCACCTACAAGAAGATAGTCTCACCAATATAAACTTAAGTCTTAAAATATGATTTCTAATTCACTTAATTTTTTTAAAGTCATCTGTATTAATCTCTGGTCAATTATGATTGTTATATGTTGATACATTAATACATGATTATGTGATTGTGTTCATTATTTGCTAAGTCTCTGAGACTCATAGGCTAGTTGCATGTGGTGTGTGCAAGGGTTTAGACTTTGCACAGGATTTCGGCTACGATACCATTCAAGGCCACACAGGCGAAGGAGGGGTTCCTTCTAGGAGGATGAGCGAATCTCGCTGTGCAACTACTTAGCGATTTTTGTTCTATTTATTTAAATTATAATTTCAGTCCATTATCCTAAAAGATATTTTGTTGTAAGACAATAGTGATTTTAATTTAAAAGAGTTATTTTCATTTATCCGCTGTGATTGTATTTTATGATTTTATTATGTACTATGAGATACTCATATCTCTTGACCCCCCGTCCGAAGGCGTTACCTTGGTCTTCACCTCCAATTGCAGATTGGCGTGGTCCTTGTCGGGTATTATATCGTTCCATAACGAGATCTGCCAATGAAATAATATAAAATAAGCATGAATATATTAACCATTAAAATAAAAACCAGCATGTTTCCTGATCTGTGTTCCATGACTCAAAGTTTACTCTATCACTGTGCACTGTGCCTGATTCGGACTACAAAAAAACAAGTATTGGGGAAAATTCTGGTACCACTGACACTAACCAAGGGGGGCAATGCTAATTAATTTTTCAATATAGCTTATAGTTTAATACTTTAATGTTTTTTTACATTATACACATGAGGGCAGCACAGGTCAGTCAAATTGCATTGTATTTATCCCAATGTGAGAAAACGAAGAGTTCCCATTTCTCAATCCCATATATATTTGCTTGCATTAAAGTCCAATCTATAGCTGGATTAATTTGTTCTTTCACAAAAAAAATTGTTGGCTTATAGTTAAGTTAATTCATGGATTTCAGGACATACAAACAGTGACATATTTGCATATAAATTACCTCATGTCATAGATTATATAACATACTTGCCTATACTTGCCTCTGTTGTTGTGTGCTTAAATCTTTCATTCAAAAACGTAGATGGTAGAAGAAGATGAAAGAGGAGGGGGGAAAGAGCTGAAGTTTAATACAAGTGATTGTGGCTTATAAGGCTGAGTCCAACCCCAACGCCATCGAGCTCTGACAGGTGGGACCCACGCCAAAAAATAATAAAAAACGCGTGCGAGGAGAGAGGGAACGCTACGTGAAGCGTTGCGTTAACGGGCTCTGACAGGTGGGGCCACCGACGCCTCGCACGCGTATCGCCCGCGTTGAAGCACGTGCAACGCCCCAGGACACGGTTTGTGGGCCCCGCCTCTCTCTCCCGTGTGCGTCTCGTACCCCCGCGTCACCCGCACTGACAAGTGGGCCCAATTATGCGTTACGGCCCACATGTCAGTGGCGGTGTGTGTGTGGTGGAGTTGTGAGCCACTCGTTTTGGTGGGGCCCACAAAACGTGCGGTGACACGTGCGTCCCGCGCTTCGTGCACCCGCTACTGTACGCCATTTGGGTCACTGATTGGTGGGCCCGGTTAGTTTTGGGCCTCACCTGTCAGCCAGAGGGGGGGTTTTCAAGGCCCAGAAACTAGCCGTTGTGCTTTTTTGGCTGGTCCCACCTATCAGCGAGAGGGAAAAATAGCCGTTTCAATTTTTTATTCATTTTTGAGCCTAAAAATTCATTAAAAATACCAAAAAATCACAAAAAATTATATGCTACTTTGCCTATAAATATGAGCAAACTTCAGGTCATCTGCACTCATCACAAGCCCAAACCACACACTTTTCGTTGTCGCCTTGTGCAAATTTTTTCCAAAAAATTTCCCAATGGCCAACACTCCCCCCGGCGGTTATGTGAATTGGTTTGGCGAGGCTGGTTTAGATGAGGAGAGTTCCCAAGCGCCAAGCAGTCAAAATCCGCCCAGTTTTCAGCCCCCTCCACAACCATACTTGATGTGCTATCCACCATACGGCCCACCCCCTCCATACGGCTAACCATATCCATATGCACATCCGTACGCGCAACCCCCCTACGGCCCTTATGGTCAGAATCCTCATTTGGTTGGAGTTCCGACCATACCCGCGGAAATGTCGCCTCCGCAAGCACGGGCAAAGAATTCCCGCTCCACGTCTGTATCAGATACCGGCAGTCCGCATAGCACGGCCCCGGTCGAGTGCAAGGACGACGACGATGCTGGCAAAAGCGAAGGAACCGCTGCACGGCAGCGTAAACGATTGAACTGGTCACAACCAGACGACATGCGACTTGTGAGTGTTCATCTAAATATTAAATATTTGTATCATAGATTTTTTCTCGCCAGGTTTTATCTTAGTTTTTGAAAATTTGAATTTTTCGTTCTCTAGATCAGTGCATGGTTGAATAACTCTCTTGACCCGGTCGAGGGGAACAACCAAAAGTTCGACATGTATTGGTCAAAGGTCGCTGAGTCACACAACACGAGCAGTCCGCCCGATCGCAGACGAGACGTTAGGCACTGCAAAGACCATTGGCAAAAGAGCAATAAGAAAATTGTTCACTTCAATGGCATCTATTGTAAGTTGAGGGATGCCTACGCCAGTGATCGTTCGGACGACCAATTAATGTCTCAAGCATGGGACATGTATAGGTAGGACGTTGGTCATCCCTTCATCTTGGAACACGGTGGAGTGCCGTGCGTGGTCAATCGAAGTGGTACCGAAGCTACTTCGACTCTTCCAAAAGAGCTCGCCTCAACAAAGAAGGTGCCCACACGACCGGAAGAGTGGGACGCGGCAAAGCACAAGCGGAAGGGTAAGACAAAAATGAGTGAAACATCCTCGGTGTACGAGGAGACCCTATAGCGCATCGGCCAAGCCAATGCCGACCTCGATAGGGTGGCCGACAAAGCCGTTGCTGTAGCTGAAAATTTGCAAGAGATGGCCACAAGCAAGGAAAAAGCCACATTTATGAAGTCGCTGACGAAACTGATTATGGGGGATACATCTAATTTCTCGGATGTGTAGCTTCTAGGCCCCTATAGATTCTTTTAATAATTAATGACAACTTCAAATGCTATACTAACGTTACCTGCCTAGTTGTGTCAAGAAGATACTTAAAAGACAGGTTAATGAAAGGCCAAGAAAGAGCCTCAGGATGAAGAAAGGGCGCATTGATCAAAAAGGCAAAGGTACGGAATAGGGTCTTTTCCTTTTTACCGGTCTAAGGTGATTAGAGAAGAATTTTGACCGGATTTTAGGATAGTTGCCGTACTATGAAGAGGAGCATGTGGTGTATCACAAAATACTTCATCTATGCGCCACAAATCATAAAATCAACTTGCATTGCATACTAGAAGGTCATATACTTTGAATATGCTTGTTTCAGCTCATTTCTGCTCAGCAATGTCTCAGTCGGTCTGACCGTATGTTGGACCGGTCTGACCGAATTCACGGACTGACCGATTAGAATTCTCGGACTGACCGACGTTATGTCTTAGTATAGTATATACCTTTATAAGGTCGGTCTGTCCGTAGTTTAAACCTAAGTCAGTCTCCTGGAATTTCATGAACTATCTTTCTGTTGTTTTGAGCTATTACGGTATGACCGTTTTATTAGACCGGTCTAACCGTGAAATCGGTCTGACCGTGTTTTTGTACTACGGTCTGACCGTATGGCCGGTCTGTCCGTATTTATCGGCTTGACCGTATAAGGTGTCCAGAAACTATGTCGTCTCTGGACAGTTTCACGGTCTAACCGAAATAGGCTCCGGTCTGACCGTATGTGTGCCTGACAAGGGCAGTTGAGCATTTATTGCCCCTGTTTAATGCCGTTGCAATTGCGGCGGTCTGACCGAGCTTGTGCCTGTGGTCTGACCGCCAGGTGATCTTTTTCTCCCAATAGCCTGTAACGGCTATATTAATTGTGGGGGGTATATATACTCCCATGCCCGGCCCTGTTCACAACTCTTGATATAATTTGAGCATTGTCATCATCCTTAAGAAGTTTAGCACATTTCATACACTCTAGGGTTCAAATTCTCGAATTTGTGAGAGTGTGCATTTGAGATCTTCTAGTGCATTGCATCTAGATCATTAAATCATCCTCGTGGCACTAGAAGAAGGCTAAGTGATCATCACCGGCTTGTTACTCTTGGAGTTTGCCTGCTCTTAGACGACTAGGAGAAGAGTTTTGGAGAGCTCTTCAAGGAAGATTGTGAAGAAGCCTCAAAACGTCTTGTGAAAGGGTTGAGCACACCTTGCCGGAGCAGTAAAGTGCATCCTTAGTGAAATCGAGGTTTGGATAACTCATCACACTAATCCGGCTCAAGATCTAGGTCACTTCTTGAGAGAAGGTTGACTAGATAGAGGAGCGGTTAGAGATTTGAGTTTGTCTCAACGTGGATTAGGGGTGATCGGCAAATCACCGAGACCACGGGATATATCCTTGTATTGGAATTGTGCTTTGTTCATATTGTGTTATTTATTTGCTCTCATTATCTGTAATTTTTTGATTAATTGCTAAATTGTTAAAATCGCCTATTCACCCCCCTCTAGTCGATTTCCTAGATCCCTTTCAGGATGCCCGTAAGGCGGCGCATGAGGCCGCATTAGAGTATGTGAACGACATGATTAAGGAAATGAAGAATAAGTACTAGCTCGAACGATGTATTTTTTCTTTGTAAAATTGTACTCGCACTATTAATTTAAGTCGTTTTGGATTTACCTGTTTTGAATTGTGTGGCATATGATTGGTACTTTTGAATTTTAGCCGTTGCTTTTGGCATGTGATCGATATGTGTTCCATGCTTTTGGCATGTGGTCGTACAACTGACACATCTGCTTGATGCTTTTGGATTGTAGCCGTTGGAACCGACGCATGTGATGGATGCCTTTGCATTTAGCCATTGGAAGAGGCCCATGTGATTGATTCGCTTCTCTCCCTATATATCAGAACCCCTCGAGCCTTCATCTTCACAACTCAGTAATCTCATCTTCACAAGATCTTGCCTTGTCCAAAAGATCTTGCCTTGTCTAAAAAAATGTCCTCTAACTCAAGCACAAGCAGTGCCGAGGATGAAGCCATCAACCAAGTCGAAGAGTTCGTGGCGGGGTTTGTCCAGAGTGGGTTGACGGTCCAACCCCTCTACCGTCGCGTTCTTGACGACCTTGAAGCCAGCATAGACGATGGTAACTCGCACCGCCGTCGAGGAGGTAGCAAAAGGTATATCGATAGAGATCGCGAAGGCAGTCATGACCGTCTAATCGCGGACTATTTCGCCGACGTTCAGGTCTACCCCGGGTACTTGTTTCGCAGACGGTTTTGAATGGGGAAACCCCTCTTTCTGCGAATCGTCGAAGCTCTTAGGGAGTGGTCCCCGTACTTCAATAAGAGGAGAGATGCCCTCCTTCGGAAGGGGCTATCTCCCTTGCAGAAGTGTACGGTGGCATTGCTCATGTTGTGCTACGGCTCCCCCGCCGATGCCGTCAATGAGTATGTACGCATTGGAAAGTCGACGGCTATTGAGTGCCTGGAGCGTTTCGTCGAAGGAATCATTGATCGATTCGCGGAGGAATATCTTCGTCAACCTACTGTCGACGACCTCCAGCGTCTGCTCCGGCAAGGAGAGGAGCGAGGTTTCCCAGGGATGCTGGGAAGCATCGATTGCATGCACTAGGAATGGCGCAATTGTCCAGTTGCGTGGAGGGGCCAATTCACTCGCGGTGATCAAGGAGTCCCTACAATAATACTTGAAGTGGTTGCATCCAAATATCTGTGGATATGGCATGCTTTCTTTGGTGTCGCCGGATCCAACAACGACATCAACGTGCTAAACCAATCCCCCCTTTTCATGGATGTGTTGCGCGGCCGAGCTCCTACTGTTCAGTACTCTGTTAATGGGACACAGTACAATATGTGGTACTGCTTAGCCGATGGTATTTACCCCGAATGGGCTATCTTCGTGAAGACCATTCCCTTGCCCCAAACGGAGAAACACATGTTGTTCGCACAGCACCAAGAAGGAGGAGCAAGAAAAGATGTGGAGCGAGTTTTTGGGGTCTTGCAAACTCGATTTGCTATTGTCCGCGGCCCCGGTCGATTTTGGCGACGGTCAACCCTTGCCAATATTATGAAAGCGTGTGTCATCCTACACAACATGATAATCGAGGATGAGTGACACTCTCATGACCCGACCGATGGGTTGTACGATAGCCAAGGGACATCTATCGTAACACCGCCTACTCTCCACAGAGTGCTCCGCCAATATTCGCACAAATGCTAGCTCAAAACGATGCAATCCGGGCTCGCCCAATACATCAGCAACTGAAACGGGATCTGGTTGACCACATTTGGCAGCATTTCGGGGGCGACGATATCGAAATGTAGTAGTTTGTGCGGAGTCTTGTTTAAAATGTATTCGAATTTTAATTAGTATGTGTCTTGTTTATTTCCATGTGTGCCATTTATTACAGAAAAAAATTTAAAAAAATTTTAAATTTTTTTAATGTTATTTACAATTTTTATGTTTTATTTAGTTGTGTTTGAATTATCAGAATTTCATTTTAGTGATTTTATAATCTTTAATACATATTAGATACGCGGATCTCGCACGAAGCGCCTTTGCATTGGAGTAGGGGGTGTTTGAGGTGGTGTTTCACACACGTGGCACAAAATATACTGAAGAATATTCTGTTGAGCCGTCTCGCAAAACGCCTTTGCACTAGACATAACCTAATATGGCCATATTGTAAGCTCACTTTTTGGTTAAATATTTCAATGAGTTACTGGCTTCCTGCTATCCTGTTGTGCATCGTGCAATGTGGATGCAGAATTCTGATTTGATATTTTCCAGCACTTTGGTGAAGGTCCGAGACAATTATGTTTGGATACATCTTTGAAAATTTAAGATGTAATGGATACTCGTAATTGAAGTGTTATGTGTTCTTAATTGAACTATTATGTATCCTGAGTTGTAGATATGTTTTCTTATATTTTTATTTTTGTCTGATTTAATTATTGGTTGAATTGTTGTCATTTGGTTTGATTTTAAAATTTTTAAGATTTTTTGATTTTTTTCAATATTCCTTGATTGTTTATCAAATTTTCTTTATTTTTTTGATATTGACGGATTTTTTACTTTTTTAATTAAAATTGATGATTTTTAAAAAAATTTCTTGCATTTTCTGATATTTTTTGGAATTTTAAAAATTTCTTGATTTTTTCCTAAATTTTCTGAATTTTTTCAAATTTTTTAGATTAATTTTTTTATTTTTAATGGATGAGAGTTTTTTTCCTGGTCTCTCCCAAATAGCCAATGGGAAAATTTTTGATCAGGGATTTATTTTCACTTGAATTTTTAGACATCTCATGGGTTTAGAAAAATCTCATTTAGAATTTTTTTTTGACATGAAAAAATTTCTCAAGTTGTCAAACAAGCTCTAAAAGATAATTTTTACCGTGAATGGCCCACAAAAAATATTATGTGGTTTATCTCTACATGTATGTGCACATGGATACCAAATTGTCCCATTCAAATTAGTTGCAAATATAGAATATGATTATCTTAATATGGAAAGGTGAAGAATAATATCACGAAAAAGGAAGGTGTCCACTATTTTATATTTAATGGACATTACGAAATAGAATTTTCCAACTTTTAAACAGAATCCACTCGTAAGACCAAACTTGTATCCATAACAACATATAGCCTTGACTGGTGATTTGTCACATGATGCACGTGTGACTATAGTTATTTAAAATTAACCATTTGACAGTTTTTGCTCAAACATGGATCTCAAAACATTCCCTTAATTTGTCGTTGTTTACAAGTATTAAAAAAATGGCTTAAATATAAGGTAAAACTTACTTTGTCATTGAAAATTAGGTAATGATTTTCAAGCCACTAAAACCTAATAGCTCAATTAAGGGTATATCTACAAGTTTTTCAGAATAGTTGCCGCCAACAACTATTCTCTTGTTTTATAAACACACTCACCGTTACTTTATGGGTACATATTAAAAATGATAAAACTAAAATCACGAACATCTAGGTCCTACATGTAAACGGCTGCCCTTTCAAAACTTATAGAGGGCTTATAAAAAAACTTGTGGGGGCAAGCTTTTGGAGGAGATTTCAATAAATAAAAAATTGAAAAACTAAATCATAAAATTAACCGAAATTTTATTTTGTATGAATTTTCAAAGTAATCTGTATATTTGAATTTTTAAAAGTTCCTTCATTTTTCAAATTGTCCCAAAAATTTCTCTTTTTTTTCATTTCCTGTACTGAAGAATTATTTGAGATGTTATTTTGTATTTTATTTGTTTTACAAACTGCTATTAGCTGATTTAAGTTTTGTTAATTTATTTTATAAATTTTGAGGACATTATTTTAACTAAAATATCATATTTTTCATCTGTTAAATATTTTAAAATATGGTTTATTTTAAAGAAATAGTATATCACATGACGTCAATGGTATAAGGGCACCCGTAGGCACCATATTGGCACTTCATGTTGTCTATTTGGTGAATATTTTATATAAATAATCTTTTAGAAAACAGAAAACTGCAAATCTAATCAATATTTTATATAAATAATCTTTTAGAAAAAAGAAAACTGCAAATCTAATCAAATGTTTCAAAAAATTATGAAAATAACCCTTTTTAGATATGCGGTTGAATTTGGATGTGACACTTGACAATCGAAGTACGACAAATCTCTCTACCGATGTGCGACAGAGAAAAACCTGTCAAAAAAATAGTTTGCAGCATACCCAAAGTGCGGCAGTATCATTTCCAATTTTTTTTATTAACTCATATTCAAAGTTTTGTATAGAAAAATTTCAATTCTTCCAATATCGATATTTTCTGATATATAACTTGGATTGACAATCTGTTTGAACCGGTGAATCGTGAAACCAAATTGATCACATCAACACAAACGGATTATCAACCGGAACTATATATCACAAGATATAACAATATATGATATCTTATGATATATAGTCCAGTTGATAATCCGTTTGTATCGATCTGATCATTTTGGCTTCACGATTCTGTCTATTCAAACGGATTATCAATCTAAATTATAGAATAAAAGATATCGATATTGGAAGAATTAAAATTTTTTATTGTTTTTTGACATGTTTTCTCTACCGAATACTAGTTGTGCGGCAGAGTAGTTTGTTGTACTCTTACTGCCACATGTCACATTCATATTTAACCGTACTTCTAAAAAGTGTTATGTTTGCAATTTTTTGAAATGTTGGTTCATATTTATAATTTTCTTTTTTAAAAAAATTATTTATACGAAAGAGTTGGAAAAAACTAAGAAAAAGACCACTAATTGAACTATCATTTTTTTCAGTTTATTTTTGTTTTTATTGGAAATCTAAATAAATAGGACTATACCATGCATCCCCTATTAGGAGTATAAATGGATCGGTCATTAGTCAAAAATATATTAGTATATGTATTTTTAAGTTAGATTCATATTCGAATCCAGATACGTTCAAATTCAAATCCAGATGAGATTAATATCCTCATCCCTTGTGTCATGATCTAAACGTTGATACTTTCAATTAGGGTTCTCATGATACAACTATATATCCTCGATTAGTGCAAGCCGACTTAACTCAATTAGGACGAATTTGATGTAAGTGAAGATTATAGAATACAAATAATATTTTTTTAAACTAGTTTACACTCTTTTTAAATTTACCAACAAAAGAGTTTTTTTTTTTTACTTTTTCTTACCTTAGACCAAAAGAATAAGTGTTAGCTTTAGCTTTCATTGAGATATTATTCGAAGGAACTATTAATTCTCATATATAGACAATAATACTATGTACAGTATGTTTCAATGAATGAGCATGCGAGTAGAGCATAATTTAGCAATGCAGGCGTGCATAATTGCATGATGCTATTAATTCATGTGATCAGGGTCTATTTGGAAAAAAAAGAAAATTTTTGTTAGCTCTCAATAGGTGCTTATATTCCTCTAAAATTTCAATATTCTAAACATGGCCTATAGTTTAAAATAGAATGAAATAGTCATGTGGAAAAAGTGATGTGACACTTAATGGATGCTAAAATGGACTGCTAGGTTCTTTATAAAATGTCTTTTGTCATAAAATAATACTATAGTAGATGTTCATAATTGTATATATCAATATTTTAACCCTTATATTATGAAAAAGTTGTCCACTATCAATCATATCATTTAGTGTGTAACTATATTTCATGAATTTGATAACCTCAAACTATCATATTCATTATAACTCCTAGTAATAGAGACTTATGTATATATTGTATGGGTAATAAGAATACATGAAATGGGTATATTTTTCATAACACCTTTTTATTATAGCCATCTCAAATTTTGGAATATTTCTTTCATTTTTAGTAGAGACACACACCTGCAGTGGGGGTCAAGAGGTCAAGTATGGCTTGGGGCACCGGAGAGTTGGGAAGGTGGGTCTGCCAGTACGCCATCGCTGTCTCGGAGGGTGGCGCCACCGCCCCAACCACCAAATTTGCATGCCCACCTCCTCCTCCGATGACCTACATGCATCACCAGACATATATCCATCACAACTGATGATCAGACGATATCTATATACACTGTTAAGGCAAATTTACCATGCAGCTTACATATATTATGTCTCAACATATGTAAATACATATGTTGGGGAAGTGTCCAGTCCAATCCTCCTATTCGAAACTCTCGTACATTTTATCTCAAAATATTATATAAATAATTATAAAAAATTACAAAAAAAAATTGATAAGATAGATATAAAATCAATCTACCATCCAACAAAATTTCAAATCAAAATTCAACCTAGGTAAAGAGAACCAAAAAGACAAATTCTGATGAAAAATAAATCCGAAAATAAAAGATAAAAGGTAAAGACAAAAGTTATTATTCACCTAAATTTGTTATTATTCACGTAATACTTCTTGGACGTGCATAATGAGATTAGAGTGGAAATTTTGTAGATTATTTGGTTATCCCAAAACATATCTTCTAAAAATCTATGAAATTTTTATAATTATTTATATGATATTTTGAGATGAGATATACCGGAGTATGAAAAGAGTTGGGATGCAATACTTCCACCTAATGTTCAAGCATCTAATGCATACAAGATTATAGATTTGTACGTAATCAAATCATTCATGCATGCACGTCCAAGTAATATTACGTGGCAACACTATATTTGTGTTCGACCTTCTCTTTGTCCCTTATTGTATATTAATGCACGTCCAATTTTAAATAATCTTAACAAGCTATCAAGCGTAGAACCCGCTGACAAAGATTATCGACTTGTTTGATTTAGCGTCAAAACTGACTGCCAAAAATTTAGATATAGCCAAATGTAGGAAGCAACAAGAAATCTCATCATAAATTAGACAGGTAACAAATCCCATTAGCAGTACCAAAGTTTAGGCACATAGGCAACAAAAATGGCTAAAAACTCAGAAAAAAATGTAACCCTAACAAAAATACTCCAGATTGGAGACGAGCCAAACAACAACTAAATTATATGAACACGATCAAATTTTGACCTAATTAGTTATGAATCCGAACCAAACATATTAGATAGACAAAAAATTACAGTATTAGATAAGCATGCCCATGTGCGCTCACCAGTAGAAGTGGGATGAGTGCCAGAAGTATATCCATGGTTGTGTTCGTGGCTTAATTAGGACAGCTGTATAGGAAGGGTATTTATAAGCCCCAAGAGGAGTGACATGAGTTTGTATAGTTGATGCGCTGGCATATAGTATATTAAAGGATAATGATGGGGCAACTTATTTAATAATTAATACCCAACAAGGTTTTTATATTTTAAATTTATTATTAGATATCTCATTGATTTATAAGATCAACTCTAATTTATCTACCTCACAAATAAGATTGTCAAAATAACTTAACTATATTTTGTATTTGTCATTGAATATATTATTGACATATAAATTTAAGTCTAACTTACTAGCCTCACAATCACAAACCACAATTAAAATAAGTTTTTCAATGGCATACAACAGATTTGCCACGACAAAGTTTCCATGTTTTGTAGTTTTCACTGTCTCATCGAGATATGGGCACAATTCTATTTTTTCTTCCTCACAAACGACAGTAATAAAATTTTTCAATGTTATAAAACAAATCAATTATGTATGTATGTATATACATATATATATATATATATATATATATATATATATATATATATATATATATATATAACATCATACTTACATGCATCATATATATATAAAAAGAAAAAGACTTATGCTCCTTTATCTTAAAAGAACGGACTAACAGGATCAGCTACCTAGCCAACTTTCATAATTAAATGCCGTCACTGTATGGATAATTCTTATTGTGAAAAGAGCTATTTACTCTATAATGGATAGGTAGAGCCAAAGAATGTGAACTATACAAGTTCACAATACCCTTTGATGAAATGAAAGAAAGGGCTCCGGTGTATAGAGAGGGCCTCACCGTTTAAGACATAGATTAGGCATACAGGCCTTCCAACCCACTTTAGTAGAGGGGCGTACTATTTGTTTACACCTCTTAGTGTGTAAGGGCTTCAATGTGGACTTTGATGGGGATCAAATGACTGTTCATCTATCTTTATCCTTAGAAGCTCAGGCGGAAGCCCGTTTACTTATGTTTTCTCATATAAATCTCCAGTCTCCTGCTATTTGAGATCCTATTTGCATACCAACCCAAGACATGCTTATCGGACTTTATGTATTAACGATTGGAAATCGTCGAGGTATTTTTGCAAATAGATATACTAGTTGGGGAAACTATCCAAATCAAAAAGTTACTTACAATAATAATTATAAGTATACGAAGGATAAAGAACCACATTTTTCTAGTTCCTGTGATGCATTGGGAGCTTATAGACAGAAACGAATCCGTTTAGACAGTCCTTTGTGGCTCCGATGGAAACTAGATCCACGCGTCATTGGGTCAAGAGAAGTTCCGATCGAAGTTCAATATGAATCTTTGGGGACTTATCATGAGATTTATGCCCACTATCTAATAGTGGGAAATAGAAAAAAAGAAATCCGTTCTATATACATTCGAACCACTCTTGGTCATATTTCTTTTTATAGAGAAATAGAGGAAGCCATACAAGGATTTAGCCAGGCCTATTCATACACTATCTAAACAAGGAAGTTAGATTCGGCGATGCCCCCTTCGGGGGGCATTCCGATTTCACTAGTATCATCATTTTTGCCGCGCGAATCAAGATTGAGATTGAGGAAAGGAAGTTAAGTTTTCGAATCACTGACTCAGGCCCATTGTCGAATCCTACTCAGCAATTGTCGAATCCTACTCAGCAGAATATGGGGGTACTTATGTATGGCGGAACGGGCCGATCTGGTCTTTCATAATAAAGAGATAGACGGAACTGCTATGAAACGACTTATTAGTAGATTAATAGATCATTTCGGAATGGGATATACATCCCATATACTAGATCAAATAAAGACTTTGGGCTTCCATCAAGCCACTACTACATCGATTTCATTAGGAATTGATGATCTTTTAACAATACCTTCTAAAGGATGGTTAGTACAAGACGCTGAACAACAGAGTTTTCTTTTGGAGAAACACTATTATTATGGGGCTGTACACGCGGTAGAAAAATTACGTCAATCCGTTGAGATATGGTATGCTACAAGTGAATATTTGAAACAAGAAATGAATTCGAATTTTCGGATAACGGATCCTTCTAATCCAGTCTATCTAATGTCTTTTTCCGGAGCCAGAGGGAATGCATCTCAGGTACACCAATTAGTAGGTATGAGAGGTTTAATGGCGGATCCCCAAGGACAAATGATTGATTTACCTATTCAAAGCAATTTACGCGAGGGACTTTCTTTGACAGAATATATAATTTCCTGCTATGGAGCCCGCAAGGGGGTTGTAGATACTGCTGTACGAACAGCGGATGCTGGATATCTTACACGTAGACTTGTTGAAGTAGTTCAACATATTATTGTGCGTAGAAGAGATTGTGGTACTATCCGAGGCATTTCTGTGAGTCCTCAAAACGGGATGACGGAAAAACTCTTTGTCCAAACACTAATTGGTCGTGTATTAGCAGACGATATATATATCGGTTCACGATGCATTGCCGCTCGAAATCAAGATATTGGAATTGGTTTAGTCAATCGATTCATAACTGCCTTTCGAGCACAACCATTTCGAGCACAACCAATATATATTAGAACCCCCTTTACTTGCCGGAGCACATCTTGGATCTGTCAATTATGTTATGGTCGGAGTCCCACTCATGGCGATCTGGTCGAATTGGGGGAAGCCGTAGGTATTATTGCGGGTCAATCAATTGGGGAGCCGGGGACTCAACTAACATTAACACTAACATTTCTACTAGTATATTAAAAAGTTTATTATATTATATTGTTCTATACAATTGTGCGGGATTTTCCCAAATGAAAAATAATTAGGTTGTGTACATTAGAAAAACTTAAATACTAGTAGAAATACTAGTAGAAATGTCAGCCCCGGAGCGCGCCACGTCACCTTGTTCTTTACGGTTCGTCTGATTTTGCCTTGACGGCTTTGGATCGTTGTCTCTATCGACCGTTTGATATCATCCGTTCTTCCTGATAGCGGTTCGAGATGACTGTGCATTCATGTGTGCCACCTGTCGCTGAGGAGAGCTTTTGGTCGCTCCGCTTGTTCCTTCCTGAGATGGTTGTGCGTGCGTGGTGTTCTGTGCCTCTGCTTCTCGCGCGCTCCGCACCAAACCGGTAAGTCCCACACCGTTCTTATTACCTTTTTTTCTTTGTTCTTTGTTTTTTCATTTGTTTCATTCTTGTTTTTACCTGTCCGTTTGTCGTCCCTGTACCTTGGATCTGGTGCTCCACTACATTTCAATATCTTTTGCACACATGCAACACAGTTTGGGCATGGCTTCCTACTAGATTGTCCTCCTCCTTTTGTTTCAATTTTATTTGTTTGTTGCCTTTGTTTTCTAAGTTTTTGTCTATTATGTTAGATCTACATTCATGATCGTCATACCCTCCATTGGACTGTTGTTTTTGCTGTGGAGAGTTGGTGAGTTTTTGTCCGAACATACAGCATGTGAATCAGCATGTATGGGACCTTGACGCAATTATACATGCAGAGTTGGTAGCCTTCAATAATTATCCAAGTGGATCTTATCTATATTTAGTATAAGAACAAATTTAGTATAGCCTATAAATCGTTCAGGATCTTGTGAAAGAAATAATTAAAACGACGATCCGATCGAAAGCGATATGAATATGTTGGAAATTAATTAATTAAGATAATTGCCTATAGTGCAAGGAAAAAAAAAATTGGCATAGTTAAGATACTCACAACTTTTGCATATAGAAATTATTTTAGAAAAAAATGTGATGACTCAAAAAAATATGACTACCTAAAATAAGAAAATGTCATAACTTAAAATAAGAAAATATGACAATCTAAAATAAAAAACGACAACCTAAAATAAAACAAATACGACAACATAAAAAAATATGACAATTTAAATAAGAAAATGTGACAACTTAAAATAAAAAAATATGACAACATAAAAAATGACAACCTAAAATAAGAGAATGCAACAATCTAAAAACATATAATAACTAAAAAAAATACTACAACTTAAAACAAGAAAATACGATAACACAAAAATATGCGACAATAAAAAAAATACGATAACCGAAAAAAAATATGATAATCTAATATAAAAAAATACAACAACCTAAAAAAATACAGCAATCTAAAATCTATTAGATCAAGTAATGACCATTGAATTAAGATCTTGTTGTTGACATCAAAAAATAGAAACTAAGTTGTTAAAAAAATGTTTTTTCTTAATCATTCCGCAAAAACATTGGCTCTAGTGCAAATTGTAGTTTTGTATCTGCGATGGGACCTTTCTTTATTTTTCTTTTTTTATAAAAAATGTGAATCCATCCCCTTTAGGAAGAATAACTCAAAAACCTATTCAATTTTGTGGTACATTTTTGTAAGTAATGTTTAAAATAAATAAAATAAATTAGTATCATAGAAAATTATGTTTCTTAAATGTCGAAATAATTCAACTTCATACTCAAAGGAACTAGAAACCTCATCGGCACATAAAGGAGCTACGAGGACACCTGATGGCTCCAGTTTCATACACCTATCAAATTTACCATAAAAAATAATATTAGTAAATTTATCATCAAATTCACTTCCATCTTATTATTGTTTTATAACTTTTATTGTATATGATTATCAAACGGAGCGCGCCACGTCACCTTGTTCTTTACGGTTCGTCTGATTTTGCCTTGACGGCTTTGGATCGTTGTCTCTATCGACCGTTTGATATCATCCGTTCTTCTTGATAGCGGTTCGAGAGGACTGTGCATTCGTGTGTGCCACCTGTCGCTGAGGAGAGCTTTTGGTCGCTCCGCTTGTTCCTTCCTGAGATGGTTGTGCATGCGTGGTGCTCTGTGCCTCTGCTTCTCGCGCGCTCCGCACCAAACCAGTAAGTCCCACACCGTGCTTATTACCTTTTTTTCTGTAACACCCTGAGTTAGGGGTGAAAATTTCCTTCTTCATCAATAGCATGCATGCATGTATCTGTAGTAATAGCCAGATCAGTATCTATCCTAAGCCCTAAAATCTCCAAAATCTATCCTGTGACCTCAAATCAAGATCAGATTGTTCAGATGTGATCTATTAGTTATCCTGAATCTAAAAGCCTTCAGAACCCAGATCCAATTCTATCTCTCACTTCCAGAATTATCAACTCCATTCTGTTTTCGAAAACAGAATATCCTATATTATCTAAATACCCTAAGTTTCAGAAATCCAGATTTAATCCAAATCTTGACCAAGTTCAGACCAGATTATTCCTGGAACATGATCATGGGTATGCCAATACCTTAAACCAGAAAGTTGACAGCCAGATTTCATCATCTAGACTCTTTTCACAAATCAGTCCAAGAGTTATCGCAAATTAGTCCTTATCTGATATCTAAAAACCCAAAAAGGCTAAAATCTCCAGATTAACTTCAAACTCAAAATTTCTTTGGCAAATCTTCTCAAAATGCTATTTGTCACAAGTCTCTCTTCTGTGCAGATATCAAAATCAAACCCTAAATGACAGAATTCAAAATCGACAAAACTCAAATCTTACTTTACCCTAATTTACCCTGTTTTTAGTTGTATCAAAAACTATTCAGATGTACCAAATCTTATCATCTACCTTTGCCAAATATCCTGTTGAATATATCTACCAGATTAGTGAAATCAATTTCAGTCTAAGCCTCCCAGAATTCTAGATTTACATTTCAGTCCAAAACTCAAAGAATTGAAACTGCATTTCAGTCCATTTTCGACCAGGCCAATTACTGTGCGCACGACCAGAAACCGCCGTGCTTGTGCGCCGTGGTTGCTCGTCGCTGGTGAGGCTTCGCCGCGCTTGTGACCGTGCATGCCAGTGCGCACGTGTCCTCGCCCCAGCTGGTGCGGTGGCAAGGTCGCTGCTACGTCGACGACCAGTGCCTGCTCCCGCGCGCGATCAACGGCTTTTTGTCAGCAACCCCTCGCCACGTCGCTTTGCCGCGCCAGTGGTTGTCGCCACCGCTTGCTACAAGCTTTGCCAGGTCCCGATGAGGCGACACTGTGATCAGCTGCAAGCTTGTCGCCGTCGCATCACCGCTCCTTGCTGTGTCTTCGCCGCTGATGTCCAGCACGCAAGCAACCTCATCACAGCAGCCAATCACTTCATTGTCTCCTCCTTGCAAGCTTCGCCTGGTCTATTTAAACCCCACTGTGTTCAACAACTTCTCCACACTTCACCAGAAATCAGCCAAGTCCTGGAATTCCTGTTTTCGTTTTCTTCTCCGGCGAGCCGTCGAGGAGGCTCACGGTGCCAGCGCTCTACACTTAATCTCCTGCCAAATTAAAGCCATCAGTGAGTTCCCCTACTTATCCTCTCTGTGTAATATCGTTTAATTGCTCCCCGGTGACCTCTAAAGCCGGTGATCGCCGGAATTGCTAAATGCCCTGTTCCGGCAAAGCAGCCGATTCAATTCGAATTAGCTTTCGTTTCTGTAAAAAAAATTGATCAGTGAGTTATTTCAAGCAAGCCTGTAAGCTTAGAATCCCCAATTAATCATCATTCGAAGCTTTTCCCTAAACCGAGCTTCACCAGAAACCGGTGATCGTCGCCAAGCTTCTCCAGTGATCCTCCGGCCAATCTGATTATACCAGAAGCTTTCTTATACCTCCTAGATGCTCTCCAAGCAAGGAATTAAGTTCTTTTGGCCTGTAGCAGAAACCCCCAAATGGCAGTGTTCTTCTCCGGCGCCGATGACCGGAAAAGTGTTCCCAGCCGTTTCAGCCCAAATCACCTTGTCTTTTAGATGCGCCTTAGCCTCCTGAGCATTTTTGTCTTCTAGCCCGACACCTAGATCGGCCTAGATTGGAAGTTACAGCTTTGCCAAGTTTGTGTCCAGAAATGATCTAGTGCAGTGTGTTCATCTCAGTTCATCACCAAATTTCTTGCCTTCCAGCCATTTCTTGCCCTAGATCCTGTTGACTTAATTGTTCCTGTTATCAATGCCTACCTCCCAGACAAAGTGGTGCATCATTTTGAGCTCCAGATCAAAAGTTATGCTAAGCCCTAGTTTTTGGCATTGTCAGCTCTATGCCAGAGCTTGTCAGCCAGTGGCATTGACCTTGTTTACCCACTTCTGATTGTGCATTTTGAAAACCACTTTGTCCACTGAATTTGTAGAGTTGTGATCTACATTTTCTTCTACTACCACAACTTGAGATAAGCACCCTAGCTTTTCTTAAAGCTATGTCCAAGCCTTGATCCGAATGTCGATCTGTTGACATTCGTTGTTTTGTTTAAACCAGCCACAAAATTTTTATCCCTATTGTAATCCTGAAACCCTAAGATTATCTAATCACCATCCTTAGCCCAAATTCCTTGAAACCCTAGAACCTCGACTCAGTTCAGTTTGCAGTTCAAATTATCTCCAGTATAGTTCAATCATGCTTGTTGAGCATTTCTGCATATAAGTCATAAAACATTTTAATATTATAAGTAATCATTGTGTGTTTGTTTGTCGTCGAGCAGATTCAGAAGCTGACTTTGAAGATTTTGCTGTTGACCCGTCATCAGCTGCTGTTTCTTACGACGCGGAAGGCAAGTCATATCCTTGGTCATCTTGAACCTATATTTTAAATGTTGCTATAATATAACCTTGAATATAGGCAATATTGCATGTGAAAGATTGAGAATGGTTGATTTATGAATTGGCAGTACTAGACTGGTTATCTGTGAAATGTGAAATAAACAAGTTTTGAGCCATGAACTATTATATATGTATTTATATATTTATATTCATGAAATAAAACCCCTAGCCGTGACCAGAAAAATGGTGTGGAATGGCTGTAGCATTGGAGGTGCTAGACTGCAAAGGATATGCAGGCACTGAAGGTGCAGGGTTGTGGATGGTCTGGTCACTGGCATATAAGGACTAGAACCTTGTGTTGTGTGTCTAGTGGTATGAACAACGTGCTAACCGCAAGCCTGGTATGGGACAGGCCTGAACAAGTAATTATGTGGATCGCACATGAAACCCCTGCATGAGATGTGTAGTGATGCACGATAAACACGGAGCGCGGCTCCCACACATATCACTGAAGGTGATCAAGCACGCTGACCCAGTAATGGGAATAAGCAAAGGGGTGGAGGTTTGGATACAACCTGCCACAACTGTGTCTCGCTGAGAGCCACAGGGTCGGGGGTGAATTGTGAGTAAAACATAACAAAAGTTCTTGTTATCTCCACCTTGCCGCTCACAATATGAAGTGAGTCAGGGTCCAATCATTTTGTTATGATATGAAAGGTTTGAAAGTGGAATATCTTGCGGGTAAATTGGTACCTCTCTGCAAAGTTAAAAACGTATTCAAATACTCCGAGCTCCCGTGTTTATAGGAGTCTGCTGCGGTGGATTAAATCCACGGAGTGTGACACAAGTACTATTTTCTAAATAAAATGTGTTAAATCAACATTACCCAAATGACATGTGTTGTCATGATAAGGAGTGCTGCCGTGGGCTGTCGTGTGTCGACGTGTCGCGGTAGTGCTATAATTTAGTGAACATGAATGATGATGTTATATTATGAAAAGTGCTGCCATGAGCTGAAATAAGATGAGATGAGAAAGAAAAAGATTATTTTACAAATATTCATAATTCTTGACTAGTCTAGATTCATATCATCACTACTATATGTATCTACTCTTACCTATGACTTGCTGAGTACGTAAGTGCTCACCCTTGCAACATTCAACTCAATAGATGGAGCCTACCTTGATCAAGATGATGGCATGGAGTACTTCGTGGATCCAGAAGGAGGATAATCAGTTCCGCCAGAACCCTGAAGTGTGTTATTCTGTCTTCAACTTCTTTTGTGGGAGGGTCACCTATCTTCTGCTGTGTAGTTAATATTTTGCTAAACCCTGAATACCTTGTAGGCATTGTAATCCTTTATGTAATATTAAGGCCAGTAGGCCACACTGCTTAATATTTTGTTAGTACTCTGTTGCAATGTAATATACTCCTGTGTTTGACTCATCCTGGGAAGTCAAAGGTTTGTGAGAATGGGACTAGCTGCAGCGAACTAGGTCTCTACAGGAGTAGTCGTTGTCCCAGTTTCGAAGCGCGACATTTTCTTTGTTCTTTGTTTTTTCATTTGTTTCATTCTTGTTTTTACCTGTCCGTTTGTCGTCCCTGTACCTTGGATCTGGTGCTCCACTACATTTCAACATCTTTTGTACACATGCAACACAGTTTGGGCATGGCTTCCTACTAGATTGTCCTCCTCCTTTTATTTCAATTTTATTTGTTTGTTGCCTTTGTTTTCTAAGTTTTTGTCTATTATGTTAGATCTACATTCATGATCCTCATACCCTCCATTGGACTGTTGTTTTTGCTGTGGAGAGTTGGTGAGTTTTTGTCCGAACATACAGCATGTGAATCATCATGTATGGGACCTTGACCCAATTATACATGCAGAGTTGGTAGCCTTCAATAATTATCCAAGTGGATCTTATCTATATTTAGTATAAGAACAAATTTACTATAGCCTATAAATCGTTCAGGATCTTGTGAAAGAAATAATTAAAACGACTATCCGATCGAAAGCGATATGAATATGTTGGAAATTAATTAATTAAGATAATTGCTGCATTATTGTTGATTGCCTATAGTGCAAGGAAAAAAAAATTGGCATACTTAAGATACTCACAACTTTTGCATATAGAAATTATTTTAGAAAAAAATGTGATGACTCAAAAAAATATGACTACCTAAAATAAGAAAATGTCATAACTTAAAATAAGAAAATATGACAATCTAAAATAAAAAACGACAACCTAAAATAAAACAAATACGACAACATAAAAAATTATGACAATTTAAATAAGAAAATGTGACAACTTAAAATAAAAAAATATGACAACATAAAAAATGACAACCTAAAATAAGAGAATGCAACAATCTAAAAACATATAACAACTTAAAAAAATACGACAACTTAAAACAAGAAAATACGATAACACAAAAATATGCGACAATAAAAAAAATACGACAACCGAAAAAAATATGATAATCTAATATAAAAAATGCAACAACCTAAAAAAATACAGCAATCTAAAATCTATTAGATCAAGTAATGACCATTGAATTAAGATCTTGTTGTTGATATCAAAAAATAGAAACTAAGTTGTTAAAAAAATGTTTTTTCTTAATCATTCCGCAAAAACATTGGCTCTAGTGCAAATTGTAGTTTTGTATCTGCGATGGGACCTTTCTTTATTTTTCTTTTTTTATAAAAAATGTGAATCCATCCCCTTTTGGAAAAATAACTCAAAAACCTATTCAATTTTGTGGTACATTTTTGTAAGTAATGTTTAAAATAAATAAAATAAATTAGTATCATAGAAAATTATGTTTCTTAAATGTCGAAATAATTCAACTTCATACTCAAAGGAACTAGAAACCTCATCGGCACATAAAGGAGCTACGAGGACACCTGATGGCTCCAGTTTCATACACCTATCAAATTTACTATAAAAAAATAATATTAGTAAATTTATCATCAAATTCACTTCCATCTTATTATTATTTTATAACTTTTATTGTATATGATTATAAAAATTAATGATCAAAATTATATTTTCAAGATCATAAAAATCTAAATGACAAGTAAAAAAAATGAAAGTAGTATACAATTTCTTCCACATTTATGAAAATACTTGGTATTTTATTTAAGTTTCTCACCTTTTTTTACTCATTCATGGCTGAGTCGAGCTAGCCAATTAAACTCTAATAGCTTGTTTCGATGACATAAATTTTATAGAAAATCCTATATCGAGTGCGGATAAATATTTTCTTTCCTCTAAAATTTTTAGACTCGAAACAAGACCTAAATTAAGACCAAGATATCGAAAACCACTGAACCAAGATTTACTCAATCCATAGTGAGGTCACCTCAATCACCCTGTAGGCCCATTTTCAAAACAAATTTGGAAATCTATTGCGTTAGTTTCACCATTGTTCACTCTTGAGTTTGGATCTAGATTTTGATAATAAATGATAATTTGAATAAAATTTGATTTAATAGAAGTAATTGAAATATTATTTGTTAAACTCTTATTTTGGAGTTTTCTTATCTTAAATTTGAAGTTGATGTCTTCCTTGTTGTGGTTTCATATCGATGTATAGTTGAGGGGGAACTCATCATATTAGTCATCCGTGTTTGCATCATCATATCATTACATCAACTTTTTGCTAACTATTTTGATGACAACCTAATTATGAGACTAACATTGTTTAATGAGTATATGTGTTGTAGTGTCAAAATGAATTACGAGATGAAAGAAAACAAGGGCGTATGGAGAATGATGTTGATATGAGTCACTTTGAGTGAGATCAAGTTTCACCGAAGGTAAAATCAAATATTAAGAATCATTTTCTTAGTATTTTATTGGTCTCGGTGTTTGGAGATAGACCGAGTTGATAGGATTCTTTTTACTAATTTGACCGTACTATTAAGAGGGGTCAAAAACTAGTAGCTTGAGTCGATCTAGTGTGGAAGTTCAAATGCATTCATATCATATTGCACTAGTGCCCATTCACCTCTTGCATTGCTAGAAAATAAGTGTAGATTGTCTGAATTGGAGGTAAGATTTGAAATCTACACTTGGTCGTGGTCGTACTGAGTAAACAAACTGGTCTCATAAGTATTGAAATTGGTCGTGGTCATTTCTGTACACACTGGTCGTATAGAGTACAAAAAATTGGTCGTATAAGCACTAGAATTGGTCATAGTCATATCAGCAGTAGAACTGGTCGTGATCGTATCTAAGACACGAATTGGTCATTTGACCAACATTTATTTGACCACTAGTCATTCGATCAGAAGGTATTCGATCACTTGCTATTTGACTGGTTACTCGACCAGTGACTTAAAGTTCATCGAGCAAAACTGATCAATACTATGCAGACTGTTAGTATGCATGTCCTCGTGCACGCTGACATTGCGTCGAACATTTTGGCATCAAGAACGTTGTTTGAATTTTCTAGAAACATCTAGGCCGATCTAGGCCAGACAACGTTGTTTGAGTAAAATTTCTAAGTCCTATTTTCGTTTTGCACAGGCCAGACATTGTCTATGATGAGCAGACATTGTCCGGCCAGTACAAAATCATTTTAGTTTTGTGCAAAATGGAACTAGAGACAAATAGATACGTCTGGGTACATCTGTCCGAAACTGACCGAACATTGTCTGTGATGGCCAAACAATGTCTGGTCAGTACAAAACTTTTAAACCTTGAGCAAAAGTGAACCAGAGACGAATAGATCTGTCCGAAGTTGAGCGGACATTGTCCGGTGCGAGCAAACAATGTCCAGCCTGTACAAATTCTATTTTGGACTAAAAATCTAAAAGTGAAACAAAGACATATACATCTGTTCGGGCTTTTTATCCGGACAAGAGGTTATTTGTCCGGCCTTAACAAAAGTAGCTGAATGGTAACTGACACGTTTGAAACGGTCACTATTGACCTACACTGGCCGGACAAAGTCCGGTTTATACAAAAATTACTCACTTTTTTTGCAAACATCTAGTTTCTTTGTGAGGGCTATATATACCTCGACTTGGCCAACATTTTACAAGTTCATCAACTCAAAAATTTTGTGAAAAACTAGCCTAGCTCCTTGCATTCACTCTTTTGCATCTAGAGCTAAGATTTAAGTCAAATTCTTGAGAGTAATATAAAAAGAGAAGTGTTAGAGCCATATTAGATAGTTTTAAACCCTTTTGTGAAAACTCGGTTTTCCTTCATATCTTGTAAAAATTGTTTTAATCAAAAAAATTTTAAAGCCTCATATCACCTCCCCTCTAGTCGGCATCCTCGATTCTACAGAGTTGTGGTCGAGTTAGAAAATGATGTTAGTGGGATCCTTTTCATATAACACCCTGTTTAATTCCCAAGAATTAGAATTGGATGGAATTTGCTGAATTCTATATGTTGTTTGGATAACTACTATTTAGATTTAAACGCAATTGGCTAAGTCATGTCATGAGTGTCAAATTCATGGTAACTTCAAGCACCGGCCACCATCATCCTACTGTCTCTACTTGACCATTTGAGCGCTTGGGGTATTGATGTAATTGGCATCATTGAGCCTCCTTTGAAAGAGCATTGTTTCATCCTTGCCATGACAAAATACTTCTCTAGGTGAGTAGAAGCAATCTCGCTGCGAGAGGTGGAGTCCAACAACGTCATCAAGTTCTTGGAGCGGAACATCATCTACCACTTCAGAGTGCCTCACCACATCACTTCCTACAATGCGAAGGCCTTCAAGTCACACAAGATCTACAGTTTTTTGGCAAAGTACAAAATCCAATGGAATTACTCCACTGATTATTATCCCCAAGCAAACAGGTCGATAGAAACCTTCAACAAAACTCTTGAAAAGATTTTTAAAAAGATGGTTAGCAAACATTGAAAAGACTAGCATGACCACCTCTTTGAGACTTTGTGGATGTATCGTGTTACAGTGTGTACACCAACACAGACTACGCCATATGCCTTGATCTTCGACAGTGAAGCCGTACTCCCGCTAGAGGTTAAAATCCCTTCATTGCGGATCACACTTCATGAAGAACTTACTCATAATGAGCAAGTCTGGCTCTAGTTCTAGAAGCTGGACACCCTAGAAGAAGAATGCCTACATGCACTACAAGACCTTGAGTTCTACCGCCGCAACATGGTGTGAGCCTACTATAAGCTCATCAAATCACAAGTTCTTCAAAAAAGGTGATTTGGTACTCGTGCTAAGCGGCCCCATTGTGTTCACGAATAAAGCCAAAAACAAGTTCAAGCCTAATTGGGAAGGTCCATAAGTCATTGAGCAAACATATGACGACGGTGCCTACCAACTTATCAATCAGCAAGGATTTCGCCCCATGCCTCCCATCAATAGGAGATTCCTCAAGAAGTACTTCGTGTGGTCATGCTTATTGCATGATCCTCTCTCTCTCTTTTTTCCTTTATCTCTTCTTTCTTTTTCCTTCTTTCTTTTCTTTTCCTAAAAAAAAATTCCAAAAGAAAGATATGTCAAAAACAAAAAAAAAATCTCTTTTCTTAAAAAGTTTTTCTTATGGGAACCAAGTGCCCAACAATAAAAGGTTTATCCTGCTCTATTTTAACGTGGTCGTGGATTTTTCCAGCCAAAAAAATCCCAATGTCCGATCGAAAATCCTGGTCGAAAAATTTCCGAGACCCGGTAAAAAATTCCCCTCATCGCCGTGAGGACGGGGAGCCGGTCGAGAATTTCCTGCTCAAAAAATTCCGAGACCTGGTAAAAAATTCCGACATATGACCGCAGAGTTTCCCAGTCAAAAAATTCTAGGGCCCAGTCAAAAATTTCCCCCTATCACCGTGAAAACGGGAGCTGGTCGAGAAATTTCCCGGGACCATGAATTTTCCAGGTCGAAAAATTCCAAGGGCCTAGTCGAATATTTCCCCTGGTCGCCGTGAGAACAAGAGCCAGTCGAGAAACTTGATGGGACCGGGAATTTTCCCAGTCGAAAAATTCCAAGGGCCCGATCGAATATTTCCCCCGGTCACCGTGAGAACGGGAGCCAATCGAGAAACCTGACAGGACCGCGAATTTTCACGGTCGAATAATTCCAAGGCCCGGTCAAAAAATTCCCCCGATCGTCGTGAAAATGGGAGCCGGTCGAGAAATTTGACGGGACCATGAATTTCCCGATCGAAAAACTCCAAGGGCCCGGTCGAAAGTTCCCCTGGTCACCGTGAGAATGGGAGCCAGTCGAGAATTCCAAGACGCCTGAGAATTTTCCGTGACCCACAGAGGGGGATGCTCGCTCCCGGAGGAGGATGAGCCCGATGACTGCCTTTAGAGTGTTTGAGGGGGGACTAGTCTCTCAAATTGACTCATTACCACAATTAATGAGAACTGGGTTGCCCTACGGGAGCGGGGCTCCCGTCGTAGGGGCTTTTAGGCTGCGATAGCCTATGTCCTAACGGGGAGGGCATCCTCGTAGGGAGGGCATCCTCACGGAGAGGGCATCACCTTGGTGGCGGTAAGTCAAGAATCTGCAAAAATTCCAGAGTTGAACAAAAAACCATTTGTATTAATGATGACATACAACGCCTCCCCCCGCGGAACCGCGGAGAGGGAGGGAATGGTAAATACAACGCCT
Organism: Pharus latifolius; assembly: GCA_019359835.1. NCBI lineage: Eukaryota > Viridiplantae > Streptophyta > Magnoliopsida > Poales > Poaceae > Pharus > Pharus latifolius. The sequence continues at coordinate 69,255,648 of CM033324.1, forward strand.
TCTCCCGCAAAGTCGCAATAGGGGAGGGAGTGAGCCCGGAGGCTAGATGTAGAACTTGCGGAGCAAGTCTACATTCCAAGTATGCTTCAACTCCTGGTCTCCAAGGTTGGACCGCTTATAAGCCCCTGAGCCCAGGACCGTAGAGATCCTGCACGGGCCTTCCCACTTAGGAGAAAGTTTACCATGAGCTTGGGGGGTCAGTCACGCACTTGAGGACAAGGTCCCCAAAGAGGAAAGCTCTCGCGCGGACACGCTGGTTGTACGCGCACGCCATTTCACGCTCGCAGATGGTGTGGCGGAGGAGCACTCGGTCGCGCTCTTCCACGACGAGGTCGACTTCCAGCCGTTGATTCGCTTCGTTGGTTTAGTCCGCTGCGGCCGTAGCTCCGTCTAAGAGCTCGACCCACAACAACCGAAAATCGATCTCCAAACGGAGAACTGCTTCAACCCCATACACGAGCGAAAAGGGGGTGCACCCAGTTGCTCGGCTTGGGGTCATGCGCATAGAGCTGAGGATGCTTGGGAGCTCCTCTGCCCATGCGCCCCGCCTGGAGGCAGTCTATTCGAGTCGCCGGTGTAATCCTTGTAGGATCACACTGTTGACCCTTTCAACGGCTCTGTTGCTCTGGGGATGAGCTAAAGAAGCAAAGCGGAGGGTAGCCCCCAAGCCTTCGCAGAACTCCTGGAAGTATGCCAAGTCGAATTGGGTCCCGTTGTCTACGGTGATTTCTTGGGGGACACCAAAATGACATACGATGTTCTTCCAGAAAAACCGTTGTGCCGCTCGGGAGGTGATGCTAGCCAAGGGCTCAGCCTCCACCCACTTGGAGAAATAATCCAGTGCCACCACCGCATACTTGTAGCCCCTGGCGCTGGGGGCAAGGGACCAAGGAGGTCCATCCCCCAGCGCGCAAAGGGCCAAATGATGGGGATGGTCTACAGCATCGTGGAGGGCAGTTTGGAGCCCTTCGCCATTTCTGGTAGGCCTCGCATGCGGAGACAAATTCTCGCATATCGCGGACCACAATAGGACATAAAAGCCTTAGCGGAGAACCTTCGCCGCAACTGAGCGTAGGGCCAGGTAAGACCCGCAGCTCCCCAAGTGGATGTCCTCGAGGAGCCGAAGTCCTTCTGCCCGCAGGAGGCAGTGGAGCAGGGCGGAGGCACCCCACTTGTAGAGCTTTCCCTTTAGTAGGAGGTACGCTCGTGCCATGGCACGAAGGCGCTTTGCTTCAACATCACCGGGAGGCTCCCCTCCCCCCATATGAAGTAGATGAGGGGGTCTATCCAAGACGCGGCCTGGGCAATCTCAGACACCTCCGGGTCACGGAACTCGGGGTCCGCGCCCGGAGGAGTCACCGAGGGCTTCACGATGATCTCTAGGAAGGCGCCCGGGGAGAGGTTCCCAGGCACTGGCCGCTCGGGCCAAGGCATCGATGCGGTCATTGTCTCTCCGGGGGATATACCGGGCCTCCAGGTCCTCAAAGTGCCTCTCCATCTTGCGCACCTCCCCCAAGTAAAGACTCAAGTTCGCGTCATAGTACAAGTATGACTTGTCCACTTGGCAAACCACTAGCTGGGAGTCCCCCTTGACCAGGAGGCGACGAATCCCCAGGGCGTGAGGCGCAGCCCCAGGAGCAAGGCCTCGTACTCGGAGACGTTATTTGTAGTTGGTAACTCGAGTCTTGCCGCGTACTCCAGCGTCCTTCCCTCGGGGCTCCGGAGGACTACCCACACGCCAGCCCTGGCGAGACACAAGGAGCCATCAAACATGAGCGTCCAATGGTCGTTGTGCCGGGGTGGCTTAACAGAAGTCTCCCCCTCCGTCCCGGAGGCTACAGTCCATTCCGCCACTAAGTCAGTGAGGACTTGTGATTTGATGGCGGAACAGCCCGTAAGGGACAAGGAGAAAGGAGCCAGCTCGGCTCCCCACTTCCTGATCCGACCGGTAGCCTCCTTCTTTCGTAGCACCTCCCCCAGGGGGGAAGACGGGACCGTGATTGGGTGTCCCAGGAAGTAGTGGCGGAGCTTCCTTGATGCCATCAGGAGGGCGTAACATATCTTCTCCACCTCTGTGTACCGTCTCTTAGCCCCTTAGAGGGCTTCACTCATGTAGTACATGGGGCGCTGCTGCCCGTCCTGCTCCTTCACCAGCACCGCGCTTACAACGACCAGGGTGGCGACGAGATAAAGGAGCAGGGGTTCTTCCGGAGATGGGTTCACAAGCATTCGAGGGCTCGTGAGGTACTTCCTCAGGTCGTCGAAGGCCGCCTGGGCCTCGGGAGTCCACCTAAACACCTCGAGGCCCCAAAGGATTTTGAAGAATTGAAAGCCGCATTCCCCTAACCGCGAGATGAAGCGGCTTAGCGCGACCAAGCGGCCGGTGAGCCGCTGTATGTATTTCATGGAGCGCGGTGGGGGCATGTCCAGTAGGGCCCGAATTTTCTCGGGGTTGGCCTCTATTCCCCACTGGACACGAGGAAGCCAAGAAGCTTCCCCCCGCGCACGCTGAAGGCGCACTTTTTCGAATTTAGTTTCAACCCATACTCATAGAGGTTGCAGAAGGTTTCCGCTAAGTCGTCGAGGTGAGCGGCCGCGCGGAGGCTTTTGATGACCACATCGTCGACGTAGACCTCTACGTTGTGGCCAATCTGGTCCTTGAGGACCAACGACATGAGGCGTTAGAAGGTTGCCCCAACGTTCTATAGCCTGAAGGGCATGTGGACGTAGCAGAAGGTGCCGAGCGGAGTTATAAAACTCGTCTTTTCCTCATCCTCCTTAGCCATTCGGACTTGGTGGTAGCACGAATACACGTCTAGAAAGCTCATGAGCTCACACCCCGTGGTCGAATCCACCAGCTGGTCGATCCGCGGGAGTGGGAGGTTGTCTTTTGGGCAAGCACTATTGAGGTCGGTGAAGTCCACGCACATCCTCCACTTGCTACTCGACTTCTTGACGGGAGCAGGGTTCGCCAGCCATTCAGGGTGCAAGACCTCACGAACGAACTCCGCCTCTCAGAGCCTGGCGATCTCGGCCTTAATGGCCTCTTAGCACTCAAGGGAGAGTTTCCTCAACTTCTGCTTTACCGGGGGGCGGCCAGGCGTTACAGCAAGCTTGTGCTCGATAATGTCCCGGGCGACGCCCAGCATGTCGGCGGGCTTCCATGAAAAGACGTCGGAGTTTTCGCGGAGGAAGGCCGCGAGTTGCTCCACGTGTTCCTCGGGGAGGTCCACGCTGATCTTGTCGATGCTTTCCCCATCCTCCAGGGACAGCCGGACTTTCCGAAGGTCTACCTCCGGGCGTGGTTTTGGGAGAAACTTCCCGGAGAGGACGGCCGGGGTGTCTGGAGTCAGGGGGAGCTCTCACTCCCCGGGGCAGATCAGGTTGACGCTCCCGATCGTGGCGGCGGTGCGCTCGTAAAGAGCACGAGCCACATCCCGGTTACCTCAGGCGGTGATCACGCCGCGAGACCTAGAGATCTTCACACAGAGATAGCTCTGGTGAATTGCCACCCCCAGACGGTTGATCATGGTTCTCCCCATAATCGCGTTGTACGAAGAGGGGAGGTTCACTACTTCAAACCGAACCACCCCGTCCAGTAGTTTTCCAGGGCACCAAAGGTCATGGGGAAGTCGACCTTCCCCACTGGGTAGATGGTCTTCCCTGGGACGAAGCCCTGCAAGGACCCGGCTGCAGGTTGCAGCAACTTTTCATCCACCTGCATTTCCCTGAATGCCTTCAGGTACAGGATGTCAACGGCGCTTCCGTCGTCGACGAGGATGCGCACCAGCTGGCAGTTGTAGACAGTAGAGGAGACAATGAGCGCGTCGTCATGGGGGAAACGAACCCCTCGCGCATCTTCTACCATAAAGGTGAGGGGGACGTTCGACCACTTTGGTGGTTGAGACATGTTCAACACCCCCACGACCTTTACTTCCGACGCGTACTCCTTGCACTGGCGATTAGACTCTCGCCCCGAGGTGGATCCTCTCGTAATGATGTTTACACGTCTCTTGGGAGGTTTGGAAAGGCAACTCTTCGACTGAGCCCCTATCCTGTGACTGTCTCTGCTACTCCCCTGAGGGAGTAGGGAGAGCCAACAAAGCCAGCGGAGGGGGCAAGGAGGCAGGGCTCCCCCCTGCCCACACTGGTCGAGGAATGCGATGAAGTGTTGCAGAAGCTAGTGGCATTCTCGAGTAGCGTGGGTATTAGACTTGTGGAAGGCACACCACAGGTTGGTTGTGCCCTCCTTGCCTCCCATCGCGGGGCCTTCCCGACCACGAAACGACTGTCCCACCCCCCCCCCCCTCATGGCCTTTCGGCTTGGGGAAGGGGTGGTTGCCCTTAGTGTCTTCGCGTGAGCCGCCTCCGCCCTCAAGGACAAAAGTGTCCCAAGGCCGTGGCTCGCTGCGGTTTCCCCTCTTGGGACGCTTGTTGAGGGGGTCCCTAGCCTCCCGGTCAGCGGGGGCAGGAGCCCCCTGGTTCTTCCAGAGGTCATCCTCCTCTGCACAAGCGTACTTCTCGAGGCACGGTGAAGAGCTCGTCGGCAGAGGAGGGACAGCTCCAGGAGAGTCTCCGTCGGAGCTCCTCGGGGAGGATCTCGCTCTTGCATGCCTCGATGACTGTGGAGTCAGGGACATGAGCCACTTTGCTCTTGACCTGAGCGAAGCACTTGAAGAAGCTCCGGATTGTCTCCCCTATCCTCTGCCGGATGGTGTAGAGCTGTGACGAATCCAGGGACGCATGTAGTTCACCTGGAAGTTTGCATAGAACTCGTGCTTGAGTTGCGCGAAAGACTTGATTGAACCATCCCTCAGGTTGTAAGACCATGAGCGGGCGATTCCAGTGACGTAGAGGGGGAAGACGTTGCATTGCACTGTCTCGTCCCCCCAGCCACTGAAATGGCTGTGGAGTACACCTGCACAAATTCATAAGGGTCAACCTCACCGTTGTAGTGTTCGATGTACGGTGGATGGTAGGGCCGCGACCAGCGGATGCACCGAAGGCAGTGACACAAAGGCTGGTTGGCCCCCTCAACCTCCCGGGGAGATTCCCAGTCGCTGTCCCCTTTGACGGCGGACGCGCACTCCTTGTCGGAGTCAGGGAGGGGTCCCAGCGGTCTGCCGGCACAACGGTACCGCCTCTTCTCTTCGGAGTTAGTCGAGCTAACCTCTTGAATTTCCGAGTACCATTCGGATGTGGCGGTAGCTTCTTCGACCGGTCTCTTCCCCCGGTCGAGCCGGGAGCGTGGCTCACCGCGGCCTCGAGCCAGGGGGAGTTCCGATCGGTGACGAGAAGGAGCCTCCTGGATTTTGCAGTACGCATTCGCTCTACCTCTTCCCGGGTGAAACGGGTTTGATCCACTAGGGGAGCCCTTAAGTGCGGTCCCGGGGGAAGAGGGAGCTGATGCGCGTCGGTCGCCGGCCTGGAGGATGCCACCGGCGCGAGGGACTTGCCCAGCATTGGGTGAGCGTCCGGAGCGACAGCAGGAGCTGGTGCGGGGAGGGTTCCCGGAGCAACCGCCGGTTCTGGCGCTGGAGCTGCCCGGCGATTGACCCGGAGAGGCCTCCGGACACATGTGCGGCCATTGGCGCGGGGATGGCTCCCGGCGTGGAGGGGACCCCCAGCGCAGGGAGGGTTCCCGGTGCGGCGGCGACCACTTGTGGAGGTTATGGGCCCGGTGCCAAATAGCCCCCCGGAACGGGGAAGGTCCCAGGTATGGACCGGCCTCTCGGCGCAGGGAAGGCTCCGGGCATAGGCAAGCCCCCTGGCATGAGAAACATTCCCGGCACAGGGAAGGCGGCCAGGTGCCCCATGAAGAACGAAGCCGGTGCCCCCATAAACGGATATGGGGGTGAGTAAACAGGAGTCAGGGGCCGCACCAAGACGAGCAACAACTCCTCCAGGGTATGCTAGGAATGGAGTTGGCCCTCGACCAAAGCCCTAAGTAGCGAGTCTCCGGAGACCGGGACCAATTGGGGGGTGCTAGGCCCCGCGATTGCGGTCACGGTCACCGGGTTGGAAACGGGACCACTTCTATCGGAGACTACGGGAGAAGAGAGTGGTACCTCTGTCCGGGTGTCCCCGGACGGCAGGGTCGGGACAGCGGCATCTTGCGGGGGCGGCGCCGGGTTGCTGGGACCAGCACCATCAGAGAGGGAGAGAGCTTGAGCTCTCGTTCTTGGAGGAGCCATGGCAAATCGTTACGAGTCCCCACGGATGGCACCAACTGTCGTGATATAAAATATACCACCGGTAGGTTTTTTCGGACGTGCATTTCAAGCGTACAACTGCGCGAGCTAACTGAGTGACCAGTCACCTCCCGTCGGGCAACACAAAGATTGACACAGTGATTTTTATACAGGTTCGGGTCCCGGTGGAGGCCCTAGTCCTATCGGCACCCTCCGGACGTGAGTCCGCTAGGGAGATGCTCTCTCGGGGAGAGGGACCTCCAAAGGATGCTTGTTGTTAGTATGTGTAAAATGAAATTCGGATCCATTACAAATGGGATACAAGGGGGTATATATAGGCCCCAAAAGAAGCAAAAAGACTAAAAGGCCCTAACTACGACCGTTGGATTGAAGGGCGCTGACGCCATTTCACCGGCTGAAGGGCTTGGATGCTTGACAAGTGTCCTCACTAATTCCCAATGCACTCCTGATGTGACCCGCACGTGACCTTGCACGGGAGACCCCCGTGGCTTTTCCCGGGAGGCCTCCGTGATATCTCATGGGAGGTGTCCGGGGTTTACCACGGGAGACGTCTGGGGCTCGAAGAGATGCCCGTGGTCTTCTACGGGTGCCCTCTGTGGCTTTTCCCAGGAGGCCTCCGTGAGATTTCACAGGAGACGTCCGAGGTTCTCCATGGGAGCCATTCGAGACTTTCCACTGGTGGCGTCCGGGATTTTCCCCGGTAGCCCTCTAGGACATTCCACGGGAGGCGCCCGTGCTCTTCTACGGGAGCCCTCCGTGGCTTTCCTCAGGAGGCCTCTGTGATATTTCACTGCAGACGTTCGAGATTTTCCCTAGTAGCCCTCCAGAACTTTCTACGGGAGGCGTCCGTGGCTTTCCATGGGAGCCCTCCGGGATTTTCCACGGGAGGCGTCTAGGACTTTCTCCGGTAGCCCTCCGGGACTTTCTACGGGAGGCGTCCGTGGTCTTCTACGGGAGCGCTCCGTGGCTTTTCTTGGGAGGCCTTTTCTTGGGAAGCCTCCTTGATATTTCACGGTAAGCATCCGAGATTTCCCCAACAATATGTAAACATGCAGTTGTATTCTACATATGGGTAAATTATATATGCATACATCACGCGAAAGTGTGATTAACTTACATGCACCATTCGGTATATATGGCTTTAAATCTTAATGCCACGTTTGCAAAGTTTCACAAACCAGCTTAGGCTGAGTCCAACCCATCGGCACTTCGCAATGCGCTTCAACAGAATATTCTCCAGTATATTATATGCCACGTGTGCGAAGCACCACCTGAAACACCTCCTTTCTCCAATGCAAAGGTGATTCGCGAGGCGTTTCGTACGGACCCACGAGTAAATTAAATTTAGGTGATTTTAGTAAAACATCAATAACTTTTAATTTAAAAATTAAATATATGCGATGTTTGATCTCTATATGAAGATAATTTAAAGATCTACAACTTTCTCAATAAAATCAACATCTAATTTGAGCTAGAATAATCATAAATTAAGAAACAATGATTATATATAATTTGCTCACACGTAAACCGAGAACAAAAGTCAGATGGGCCCACATGCAGACTTAAATTTGTAATGCCAACCGAAGCGCCTCCGTTAACATAAACCGATTTTTTTTTAATATTTTTTTCACATGAGACCCGCGTGTAGATCCCCGAAAAACCACAATGGATTTAGCCTTAGAATGAAAATTTCGTTCCTAACACCCATTCAATCATGATCTGATCCTAATCTGACCGACTGTTCCTCACAATGGCTAGCTAGATCAAGACAACACTAAACTACACACCCATGCTAATTAAATTTAACTCCAATCATATACATATACACAGTCATAGTCGTTTGTTATTTTCTCTTAAATTAGTGCACCAGGCGGACCTTGTTCATTTTTTTAGAGGTAAAGGAACTGTGAAGTGTCTGAAAATGGCCCCAGACAAGACATGATTTGCAGAGGGTACCAACAGAAAGCGAAAGCACCAGATCGAGTAATGTTAATGTAGAACATCTCGGGGAGGACACATCGTGAAGAAAACAATTCAAGTGACGTACTGTCCGGGCCGACATGCAATTGATCGATCCAGTTAATTTTATACTGCGTCACTCATTGAACACTGATTACCTCTACTTTTTAGTCTATCATCTCACTATTTGATATTTTCATATATTCTATTTTAAAATACAACGGAAGCGGTCATTCGACTTTGAATCTAGGTCTTTCTTGGAAAAGAAAAAAAAAACATGTATCAATGTGACCTGAAGTGCCCTTCAAAGGGTCACATGATTCAAGAAATTTTTTTATTAATAACTTAAAGTAAAAAAATAATTTGAAAAATAACCCATACTTTACGAAAATTGTGAAACTATACCACCACCTCATCTAATCGCTCCTCACGACCGCGACAATATGCTACCGAGAATCTCTCGCGCCTGACTACTGCAACATAGGCCAGACGCCACTTCTCGCGGATCACGACCATGAGAATCTTTTATTCCCAAACCCGTGCGCGACAAAGACTGGCCAGTGGTCTTTTCCATCTCCCATCCGCGACCGAAAGCTGGCATTCTTTTGTCGCATCTCCCATGCGCGACAGTAACTTCCATCCCATAATCTCGTGAGTTTTCGTGTGTTCGGCCAGCTTTTAACCCCCGCTCCGGTCACTCTCTCTCTCTCTCTCATTCATTTTGCCCTCTCTCCCACACTTGCTCTACTTCAAAATTTGTCTGTTTGAACCAAATTTTCTTCAAATCTGATCGTTGTTTGAAGTTAGTGCAGTTGAGAAAGTTGTAGCTTGAAGAAAGATCTTCCAAACGTGGTAACTTTCGTTGAAATACAATTATTTTGTTGCTAATTTATGTGATAACTATGTGATTAATAACTAAGTTGATGTTAAAAGTTAATGTTAATTAGCTGTTATATTTACGTTAGATGTTAATTAAGTAGATGTTAACTAAATAGATGTTAAAAGCTTATGTTTAAAACACCTCTTCTATGTTTATCTAAGTATTTACGGTAGTTTAATAACAGTTTTCTTCTGTTTTGTAAAACTTTCTTAAGTTAAAGTTTTAGTATGAGGTGGAAAGTTGGTGAAACTTGACCAGTAGGTGAATGTGGGTATTTGGTCATTATACTGTAGCATTAGTAACTTTCTCAGGTTTAAAATAGTCATTATACTGTAGTATTATTCTATCATTTTATGTAACTTAAATTCTTTTGACCTAATTCTAAATACAAGGGTGTACTTGAAATTTTCTCAGGATTTCATTCCTTTCCTATATATCCCCAGAAAATAGAAAACTTTTGTAAAGTGAAAAGGAATCAAAGTGAAAGAATTTTAGTCAAATTACTGTTCATTTAGTGTATTTTTAAAGGTATTTTAGTAATATTGTAGCATACAATCATTAAATACCAAAACTTTAATTATTTTTGAGGGCTTCCATGAAAAGGGGTCTTTTATAAATAATCTCTTCATATACATGTTCATTTTTGTAATAAAAATTATAAAATTTTTGCCACATGGGCCTCCTTGTAATTTGATTCTCTTTTTTATTCAATAAGGCTTTTCTTTTCATAATGCACTTAATTAAGGGGCTAAATTGTGATTATTCCTTTTGCAATTAAATCCTAAATTGGTGAAACATTAGTAATTAGGTTTATTTCAATTTTTCATAATTTTTAGAAGTCTCTCTTGTGCATAGCTTAGCTTTAGGTTTACGGCTTATTCTATCATTTTATGTGACGCAATTCTTTTAACCTAATTTTAAATCAATGCAGGGTTTGTTTGAATTTATCCGGATTGCTCTACTTCCTCACATTATAGGTTTCTATATGATCAAGCAATGAAATGCAAAAGAATTTGAAATTTAAAAGCTTTTTAAAACATTAAGAGATTTGGGGCATGACAAGGGACCAGTTTGAGACCCACTCGGCCAAAACCAACCAAAACTGGATGCAACTAGACCAATTCAACCAGTTCCAAGTCCAACTCGCTCAAACCGACCAAATCTGAGTACAATTAGACCATATCCGACCACTAACGACTAGTTTTGCACCTTCGAAACTGACTAGAGCTCGAGAATGACATGTGGCACCATGTGAACCGTCCAAAAAATCCATCAAATGGCCGAAAACTTGGTCATGCCCAAATCGGTCTACATTTTGACTGCGGGCGAGTTTTGTGTTCGAATGAAGTGCCTTTTCAACCGCAGGCGAGTTTTGTGTTCGAATGAAGTGCCTTTTCGACCGCGGGCGAGTTTTGTGTTCGAATGAAGTGCATGCCTTTTCGACCGCGGGCGCGTTTTGTGTTCGAATGAAGTGCCTTTTTACCACGGCCGCCGATTTTGCCGTGAAAAACGTTACGACCAGGATTGAGCTCGTGTAGTAGTTGACCAGGAGTGTTTTTCTTGTCCCTTTGGCTTTCTTGGTGGTTGGAGGGACAAAAATGGTCGAATTGAGGTCAAATTTGGCAGGATTGTTCCCTGGAACATTGTGAATACAGCAGTGGAAGCAATTTGTGAAAATACTCAAATTTTATAGATAAAATGTCACATCAAGGGAGTTTTCAGCACGAAATTTGCATGTTTTGAGACTAAACTTAATGGTCTAAGCATATAATCATGTCTTTATTCCTTAATTCCAAAATTTTAATTATTTTGTAGGACTACTGTGTAGAGGGTATTTTTATAAATATTTCCTTTAGTTCATGGGTCATTTTGGTTTTTCACTGCACGAGCCTCCTTGCAATGTAATTCTTTCATTTTTATTTCATCGAGACTTTTTTTATATTAATAATTGGCTAAGAGACTCCATTGTGAATATTATTTTCACAATTATATTCTTAAATTGGTAATTGGATTTTCTTTCAATTTTCCATGATTTTTAGATATTTTTCTTGTACATAGTTTAAAGTTAGGTTTTGAGCTTTATTTTATCATTTTATGTGACTCAAATTCGTTTGAACTAATTCTAAATAAATACTAGGGTTTACTTGAAATTTATTCAGGATTTCATTCAAAATTCCTACGTTTCCTACATATTCCCAGAACATAGAAAGCCTTTGTAAAGCAAAAAGAATCAAGGGTATTCCAAATAAACATACGTTTTTTCAACAATATCGTCATGCCTGTTTTGATTTTTGAAAACCGGCATTATCCATAAAAAAAATGCTAAAAGTTATAGATGAAGGAGAATGGAGCAACCCAGAAATTACCTATAAATATATTGATTATGTTAACTATGTGATTTAAAAATCATAATATGTTTACTTATAATTGTTGCGTAAATATGTTCCATAGGGAATGGAGCAACCCGAAAATTTCTGCATATTTTATGGCGACGGTTTGATTCGTGATGGGCCAAACAGTGTAGATATGAGTCATTGCAAATATGTCATGGCCGATTTGAACATACATATCATATCTTTCACGGATCTTAAGTTATGGATACTTAGTTTGTTCGGCAAAAGTGTAGAACATGAGACAATTCAAGTAGAGGGGCTCATTGTGAAGGAGACAGCCAACGGCCCATACTAGGTGTTGCGCGAACTGAAAGGGAACAACTCGTGGGGGTCGTTTGTGAGGAGAGTGAAGGACCCTTATGGCAGTTTGGGTGGCCGGTTTTTTGTTTATGTCCAGTTCTGCGACCTAGAACTACCGGAGGGTGACGTTGGAGCCAGCCCTAGTAGCGGCGCATGGGCGGGAGAAATGAATGCACCGATTCCGCCAACATTCAGGCCTAGTGACTGGTCAGAAGCTTTTTGCCACACACGTGTTGATGTGTGTGAGTTCTTGGAAGGTCTTGGAACTGTATCCGACGAAGATGACGAAGATGACTTGACAGACTCCAAATCATCTAAAGACTCCGACAAAGATCATTCAGGAACCCCCAACAATGGATTGATGAATCTGGATTTAGTTCGGCAGTGCTGCCGACAGACCAAAACTCAAGATGGTTTTTTGAGCAAAGTAGCATCCAGCACGAGCAAGAGTTTCGAACGAAAAAAGATGTGCAAAATGCCGTAGCTAGATGGCCTCTTGCACTCAACCGACAGTACAAAGTGGTGAAGTCTACCCCCAGGTTATATGATGTCGCATGTCTTACACTAGGCTGCGCATGGAGGGTTCATGCCATGCAAACAAGCCGGGCATACCAGAAAGAATTGTCTACATGCACCCGGCCCATCCACCTAGTATTCACACATGTAATAGTGACGCGTAACGAGTCATATGATCGTTCATGAGTTCTGTATTCTGCGTTATTTAATATTTTCCAATATTTTGGTAGTGCTTTCACATACGTAACAGTGGATGTTCTATGGATACTCTAATTGAGCCAGAAGCTTCTCTATTTATAGTACACATGTAAATATGCCCAAAAAAAACTCCTTCACAGACTCTTGGTATTCCAATGAAACATTGCACATAAAATGTCGTACAAAAGGTGTTTTAAGCGTGATTATTGCATGTTTTCAGAACTAAACTTGGTAGGCCTGATCCCTGCAACACAGAGAACACAATTGGGAAAGAATCTTGTAAAAATAATGAAACTTTGCACATAAAATGTCGTATGGAAGGAGTTTTAAGCGTGATTTTTGCACATTTTTAAAACTAAACCTACGGTAAAATTCTACCAAATTAAGACTTATGAGGTGTCAAACCCAAACTCATTTCTTCGTTATATTTCAAATTGTTATGCTAACGGTAATTAATTTACGCAGAGATGGCTCACGAGGGTGTACGGCTTCCAGAGCTACTCAGTGGCAGGTGGGACAATGCTCATCGTGGGCGCGTATTGTGGCGAGGTGGACATCTTGAGCCACTTGTAATGAAGGCTCCCATGGAGTACTGGCCTCTTGATGCGAGATACATCCCTATTCTCGCAGAGGCGGGTTTACTACCGTTTGCTCGTATGCTGCAAACTAGTCATGGCCTCACATTGGATCGGTCGTTGGTCACCGCATTGGTGGATCGATGGCGCCCCGAGACACACACGTTCCATTTCCGATGGGGGAGATAACGATCACGTTAGAGGATGTGGGTATGCTCCTAGGCCTACCTGCTGCAGGAGCACCCATCATTCCATCACCGTCGTCTGCAGACTGGCGCACTTAGGTAAACCTTAGGTTCAACATCGTTCAACAGGCAGATCAGATCCCATCAACTAGGCGTGGTGTGTCGCATAGGTTTTTGTTGCGCTACCTTGACTACCCACCTGATGTGTTGGAGCATGTTGTGCGCCAGCATTTGTTCGCATACCTGTTGGTAATGTTCCAGTATATCCTGTTCCAATCTACACACGGGGATCCAGTTCACCCATGGTTCATTCCATTGACGGAGAGCATTGTCGATGCCCAACCAGGGCATGTTCCCCAGTACGACTGGGCCATGTCTGTACTTTGTGGAACATACCGGGGGTTGTGCGATGCATGTGTCCGAACTGCCCCAGAGTCCATATTGTCGGGATGCTCCCTCCTGCTGCAGCTATGATCTTGGGAGCATTTTCCAATTGGTTGGCCACGCTTGGATCAACCGGTGCATCTGTATCCCGAGCCTGATGATGTCCATGATTGGGTGGATCGCCCAACCATGTGCACAAGATGGATGCACGGTCGACCGAGATGGTCTGCGAACCAGGTTCGCCAGTGCTATGTCTTGTACCAAGGGGATTTCGATCTACTCCACGAGTCGCGAGTCATATGGTGTCCGTGGACACTAGATTTTATTGAGAGCATTGCACCGCATGGCATATCGATCATGTGCACAGCGGGCAACGATTGTAGGATGACACGACGTCATCTTGTGTTCTCTTATATGGTGGAGCCGTACTACCCGGAGTGGGTGATGCGTCAGTTTGGATTATATCAGAACATGACAGGGATCTCCCCAAGGAGGTGCACAGGTACACCCATGCATGCATAAGATTTGAATTCTATTTTTCTGTTTCGATACCTACCATTACCTCCATTTTATTTTGTAGGCAGAGTAGGCAAGGAAGGCCGACCGGCAATTAGGCACACAAGAATGGCAGATGGGTGCAGGAGTGGAACGAGCTTGCACAGACTGATGTAATTGCAGAGGTTTGAGTGTACGATCATAGTACATACCAAGCGTATCTTGACTGGTACATGCCCCGTACCCGCACGCGGCTTTCTCGTGTGCCTAAGGATACACCAACACATATACCGCATTCGGAACGTGTGCAATTAGGGTTTGATTCTGATTGGCCAGGCTGGATACATCGCTCAGTACATTTTTACGATATTTCCCCTTTTGCATCCATCATTTACTCATTTTATAACTAATACACTATTTGTCTTTCTCAGTTCGACATTGCAGTTGCCATCGAGCAGCAGACTAGATCAATTTTGTCTAGCATAGCACGCGGAGGTCGCTAGTGCCGTACTGAGTTTACTGGAGCCATCCGTGCGGTGAATACTGGTGCCCGACGACTCATGAGCGACCTAAGTTGCGGACATACTACTAACGCATTCATGCCAAGACAGCCTGTGGCGCGCCCACCAAGCCCAAGGTCTACTCAAACCTCCTTTGCACGCCCCAGTACCTCGGGCAAACGTCCTACTCGACACAGCACATCATCGAAGTGGGGTACTGACACAGCGGGCCCATCTAGCACCCCGTCAATTCTTCCACGCTCATCGTCAATGTTTTCTCGTCGAGATGGATCACTACATATAGGAGAGCCATCGACACATCATAGGCCAGGAGGCAATGATTCCAACGACTCCAACGACCCGAATGACATCAGAAGAGCTCAAGAGGCTGCTGATAGGACTTTCGCAGAGCAATTAGCCGTAGAAGATCGTTGGGATCAGCAGGATTTGGACCGGGTGAACCAGCTCTACTCTGCTCCTTGGATGCCTCTGCAGCGAGCACAACCTGCTGAGGGGGCATCTTGGGCATCTTGGGGTCAGTCGTCAGAGCATAAAATACATACACCACAGGGGGCTGTGGCTGAGTGGGTGGCACAACAGAGGGAGCATGACGATTGGATGTCCAACATGCTGGGGATGGATAATCCCTATGCACATCAGCACCACACGCACGACGAGCTTCAACCAAGTCAGCTCCATGATGCTCCGCCACCCACACAACCTTCACAACCATTAGGGCTGTCAGACCGCTACGGACCTTCTACTGCAGCTGGTCGGAGACCACATAACCCGCCTGATACTTATTCACCCTCGCCTTTTCAGAGAGATAGGCATCACAAAAGAGGGAGGCGATTTAATAATTAGATATGTTAATGGGTCAGCACACCATGGGATGTACTTCTAAATAATATGTACTGACGGTTTGTTTCGGCTTTTCAGTGTGGCGTTCCATCTTTTCAAACAATTAATAATTTCCAAATATCAGACTTCAAATTTAAAATTGGCCGTGCCAATGCCCATGATGAGCTCCGTTGCTTAGGGTTTGGGCCCTTCAGGGCCCCGGTTCGTCCAATTTTAATGGTCTTCTTCGTTTTTTATCCAAACAAACTCGAAATTCTTCCAAATTTTGTACGAATTATCTCTGAAACATAACAAACACAACCGTTAAAGCGGATTGTAAAAATGATACAAAATTCACATAAAATATCATGTGGAAAGAGTTTTTAGCATGAATTTAGATGAAAACTTAGAGCAAAAGCTATACCAATTAAGCACTAATCAGATATTTTCCAACTTCGAAGGTTAATTATTTGAAATCGACAAGAAAAGTATAAAAAAAAGTTATTATTTTATCTAACATTACAGTGGAAACGACCAGAGGAGAAATTGAGGAGAATCTCTTTTCTGTCGCGGCTCCAAAATGGAAAAGGTGCATGTCGCTCGTCGAAAACGGGAAAAAGTAATGACCCTTCTGTCGCGCGCGGCTCCAAAATGGAAAACGTGTATGTCGCTGGTCGAAAACGGAAAAGGTGGCTGTGCATTTATATCGCGTCTCACTCCCGCGATAAGCATCTTCTCACGCGCCTCCAGATTAGTTTTGCAATTTCATTAAACTGTGTGTCATTTCTCAAATTATTTTTTTGCTTTGAGTTATTTATAAATTTTTTTCCATGATTCGAAGAAGTTTCTGGACAGCAAACAAAGTTTACCCCGTCAAACTGGAAAAATTAGCTTCACACACTCAAAGATGATAATTTTAACAAAATATCACTCAAATATTCAAAATCAATAAAATATCACTCAAAATATGTATCATCTATTTTTTTTTACTATTTTCATGTTACAGAAGTTAGTTTAGATAATTTTACACCTCTTCTGCTTCCTCTACAGTATTGCATAACAATCGACAATGGCTACGGCATTGTAGAGTGAAGGAGCTCGCCAGTGCACATAAAAAAACTATAGAACTCACGAAGTGGGTAAGGGTCATGGCCGATGCAAACATCACAGCAGCGAAGGAGGCTTGCGATAGCAGAGGCGACTGGTGGTGCTACTCATGGCAACAGTGGAGGAGGATATCAATAGCACAGCTCAAGGGTAGTGCTGTCGTGGCGGCAAAGGAGCTCGACAGTGGTGCTCGTGGGCAACACTTGTGGTGGTGACAAAGGAGGATGTAGTTGGCAACAAAGCTCATGGGTAGTACTTGCAACAGCAGTGAAGGAGGAAGAAAGACACCACCAAGACTGGCAAAGGAAGGAGGGAGGAAGAACGCGGCGAGGGCAAAGTTGTAATATTCAAATTTTTTAAACAAAAAACCTAATGGAAGTTGATGAAAGGGATTAAAAAAACACTAATGCTGTAGTTTAGCGAAGAAATTTCTTTTTCTTTTCGCTTGAAGGAGTTTTCTTTCCTTTATTTTATTTTTCCAAGTGTGCCATTTTGTCTTTGACAAAAAACATAAGACAATACAAGAAGACAAGAAAATTTTTGCACGAAGAACTTGCTTTTTATTAATCCTTATTGAATTAAAAAAATACAAGTGTTTATGTTTTTTCGCTCCTTTGTCTTCTGCGTCATAGTGGAATCTAACAATAGGAGATTATGTGGATCTCTGGCTCCCAAAACTTTGTAAAGCTCTCGATTAATTATCTCTACTAAGTCTTTTTGACTTAGCAGAGAAACTCCGGTTAAACTACGCCTCTTGATCGTCTTCTTCAAGTTTCACTTCTGCTCTTCATGCAACAGATGAGATATGCAATGCGATGCAAGGCAATGCAAAAAGTTGTGGAGTGGCCTCTACTTCATCAGTTTTGCCCATGGAATTGTTTGGCATCGTCGGCACCCAAACAAAGATAAGGTCACATGGCTAGTCTCGTCGGCACCTAGCCATGCGCCTGTCCGGCCTCATCAGTCACGGATGAACTTGTAGTAGTAGCTGGCTACAAACTTTCGGTCAATGGAGATAGTTTGATGCAGTGCAGAGCGACTATCCGGCCTCATCAGTCACATATGGACTTGTTGCCTTTGTATCAGTAGTATCTGGCAACAAGTTTATTGGTGAAGATAGTTTGATGCAATGCAAAGTGATTGTTTTGCTTCATCGGTTGTGAGCGGACTTGTTGCCTTCATATCAGTAGTATCCGGCAACAGGTTTCTTTTATCAATTAATTGTCCAGCCTCATCGGTCACTGACAAATGCAGATATGAAGGTGTCAAAAATTATGATGCACATGACGAGCAGCAACAGTGCTTTGCGAATTAAACGTGCTCCCTTGAAAGTAGAGCACAAGCGACTTGATAAAAGAGAAATGACACGTTTGGTCGTGTCTTAACATATTTGATTGGACGAACGAGCGTATGTCACTAGAAACTCTGAATAGACACAATGCACTTCTGAATCTTTTTGGAGATCAATAAGATGCTTGTTGTCTTCCTGATGAAACACAGAGGTAGGGCGCAGATTGCACTTCTGAGGTGAGGATGTCATAGATATGGCTATGATTCATCATTGGGGATGAACGCCATCACAGCGTCGCGGAATGAAAACAAGACCTAGATATAAAAATATTTTCTAAAGTCTCTTCGGCCTTTGTCCCCTGTTCGTCCCCGAAAGACTAGGAGAGGTATTTTTATATAGGACTCAACATCCCCTCTTTATAAAGAATAATTCTTTTGTTACTCACAAATTTTATAGCCTCTCTCATGATAGGTGGAGCTAGTTGAGAGACATCGTTTATCCACAAGAATCATAACTTACTCAGATGGTTAATGAAATTTTAACATATTCTTCGTGCACTCTCTTTTATAACATGTAAGATCTATCTAGTTCGGGAGCCAATTTAATTATTTTATTTATTATTTACTCTTTATTTGCACAAAATTCTATACAACAACTGACTTTGAGTGATATTTTATTTTACTTAGGACATTTAAATAGTATTTCACTCAAATGTCTTATCATCCAACCAAGATTTGGGTTTCCAGGTAGGGACTTATCTTTGGTATTTAGAGGTCCCAAATAACTAGAAATGGAAACTGGTCAAAAAAAAAAAAAAAGAATTCAAATTTGAATTTCTAAATTTAAAATTTTGGTTTTTTTTTAAGAAACTAAGATTTTTGGCTCTACATTGATCATTTTAACAAAAATACAAATTAGTCTCATCCGAAATCAGCCGATTACCATCCACTAACCGGTCACACATAAAGCCTAAATTCCCCGTTGTCTTAGAATTTTTCCGTCGAATCACAAATAAGTGTTTCATCCATATTTATAAAATTTTGGTATGACTAAAGTACTTACAATTTTTACATATAAAAAAATTTTTAAAAAAATTATAACAATCGAAAAAAACATAAAAACCTAAAATAAAAAAAATATGACAATTTAAAAAAATACAACTTAAAATAAAAAAATATGACAATCCAAAAAAATTATGACAATTTAATAAAAAAATGTGACAACTTAAAAAAATACACCTTAAAATCTATTAGATCAATCGATAACTTTTGATTAAAATTTATTGATTTGACATAAAAAATAAAAGCAAATAAGCTAAAAAAACCATTTTGTGTATAGCCACTCTGATAAAATTTTAAGGAACTTCAAATTTTCCACGAGACATTCGGTTCACTCCCACCATTCGAATCTCCATCCAACAGTCCCTGTTCTCTGAAGGCATCATACTTTTTAACTTGAAAAACAAGAGATCCAAACAACATATCATGCCATACATAACACAACTGCTTGTATTTGATGATGTATCATGTTTCAGTTGTATGGAGAATACCTTTTATTGAGAAAACCATGATACAGGATTGTAACAATATCAACATACTATAAATCATATAATTTAATTTTCTATCATGATATTGAAATCTTCTATGGTCGCTGCATCTAAGCAAAGTACGAGGAAGAGGATGAGGTATCACGGAGAACCTGCATGCGTACAGAGAGCAGCAAACAGTGAGAAATAATATCAACTTGGAAGTACAAGTACAGAAGAACAAGTGGAGGAGAAAACGTTGAGCTTGCCTCCAACTGGTCTTCTGTGAAGGCATCCTTCTGGATGCTCCATGTGTCTGCATGCGTACGCTTGAACTCGGCGACGGCTTTTGTGATGGTGGATCTAATTGGTGAAGGCTCACTAATGAATCGAGCAAGTAGCGTTACATGTGCAGGAAGCCAGCTGCAAAAGATCAGGGAGATCATGGTCAAGGCCACAAAACTTGTACACTTGCAAAGGACAACAGAATTACAGGAATATTGCTAGTCTAAAATCAAAAAAATCAACTGTGCAGACTTATTTTCCTTCTCCAGGTGTCCCCAGGAGTGGCACCAACCATCTACCATGTACAGAACAACGTCAGAATCACAAGAATACCTGGGCATGTCATACGGAACGGAAAGCACCGAAGCCGTCAAAGCGAGGACTGCACCATGGATAGTGGCTACAGATTGACCCAACTTTGAAGTTCTGCGACCATCAACATGTACAGATTAACATTTAAGAAACATGAAAATACTCCATAATAATGTCTTAATCAGCAGAGACTACCTTCTTGTACGAAGGATATGCTGCGCTTGTACATACGATCGATTGTGGAAATCATCTGATAGATCCTTATCTATACCCTTCATTAAGCTTGCAAGAACACCAGCAGCATGTTCCCTAACCTGAACATACAATGATTAAAATTATATCATTAAATATTTATGACAGAAGTCTTCACTCAGACAAGCTTCGGGAGAATTAACTAAAAAGTACTGCAAAAGTTGGGTATATTAAAAAAATAATACTAAGTGTTTTAATAACATATGGATGTAGATCTCGCCTGTCAGTCCCAACCGATACCCAATGGTAATTTACTACAGTGGCACTTTTATAGTGCTATGGAGATCATTTTGTCATATGGCCAATACACAATGGACAGAATCAAGAACATGATAACTGTCTATGACAACATAAAAATCAAAAAGTATAAAGGCATTTAAAAGTTAAGGGCAAACAAGCATATAGACTTGCCTCAACTTGGTTATCCACAAGTAACTTCTCGATGGTTTGCCAAATTTGTGATTTCTCTGAGCCAGAAAGAAGGAATGTGTGCCTGCAACAAAAGGTGATAATATAATAAATTCAATGTTTTACTGTGCGTGCATTAGTTAAAGTGTCCCAAGAGATCACATCCTGCACGACCAACTAAAGAAATATTCTTAATCAATAAAATGTATAATCTAAGGTATATTCCTATTGTTAGCACATGGATACGGATCACAATAACCTCTCATGAGTCTAGGCTTAGGAATGAGTTCAACAAATCCAGGGCCAAATAGGTAAGTATATGGGTCAGGTTATGGAGGACTCAAATAGGTTTTAAAATAAAAAAAAAGGCAGGACTGGGCTGAACCAAGCCTTAAGGCGAAGTCCAATGCCGCAGCCTCAATTGACCCCCGAGATAAAATTTTTTTATTATTAACAGGAGATAGAGGACACTTCCAGAGGCATCTGTTGCCTGGGAATTTTTTTTATTGTTTTTCTAGATTTTCGTGCGACTAAATTATATACAATTTTTGTTTCTTGATTTATGCATTAATTTAGTTCAAATTAGATATTGATTATATCGAGAAAATTGTAGATCTTTGAATTATCTTTATATAGAGACCAAACATCGCATATATTCAATTTTTGAATTAAAAATTATTAATGTTTTACTAAAATCACTTAAATTCTAATAAATATTTAATTTACTCGTGGACCCATGCAAAGCGTCTCCTAAAGCGCCTTTACATTGAAGTAGTGGGTGTTTCGGATGGCGCTTCGTACGCATGACACAGAATATGATAAAAATATTCTTCTGGAACGCCTAAACAGACACCTCGGCATTGGACTCAGCCTAACAATAAAAAAGGTTGTTAAGACTCATGAGAGCTAGGCATTAGGACTGACCCATGGGTTATACCATACACTAGGTTGGGCATCAGGACTAACTCATGCATTAGAAAAAGGACTGACTCATGGACTAAAAAAAAAGAGCCTTCAGAATTTGTGGGATGGTAAAATTCTCTTTTTTTTTTTTTGTTTATATCATGTAAAAATCATAAGTTAACAACAATAAAAATATATGGACTGAAAATAAGAGTAATATCTAGGTCAACCCAAAGAACTGAAATGGGCCAGGTTGGATTGAGGTTTTTTCTTTGGAGGTGTTGGGTTGGGTTGAATTCTAATTTAGTTTGAGCTAGGTTAATAGTGAGTTGGGTACTATAATTTGTGGACTGTCTTGGGTTAAGGTTGGACTTTGGCCCATTCTCAAGCCTTCAATCCTACATGAGTCAGGGTACTGGGCTACAATTAGCGTATAGTATAACATGTCTAGCATGCCTTACATTTTGGCATTCTACGAGGTGAGATCATGCTACATGTCACACTGAGTGGAGAGCTAGGGACGAACAATGCATTGGAATAGAAGCACCATTGTAATAGTTGGTACACAACCAACCCAAAAAAAGTATCCATACCTGTACGTAAAGGTCCAGAGATATGACAACAATGCAGATCTGGTTCGCCAGTTAGGATCATTGACTGAAGAAAGGATTGCCGTGACAGCAGTTTCAAGAAAAGGACGCCATAAAATCCTCCACTTCAGCAACTCAAAAGCTGACTTGGAAAGCAAAGACAAATCTTTATTTGATGTTTCCTGCAAATACCAAATTGGCCAATGATAAGTTATAAAATAAAATTGTTATTTCTAACAAAGGTCACATAATGCTTCCCTATTTCTTTTTGGACAACATAATTTGTCAAACTTTTAGAAAGCTTTCTGGCCAGGATCAACTTTAGTTTATTATCACACTGGAAAAAAAACTAAGAACAGTTAATACAACAGATAATATAATTTGAAAAAGAATTCCTGAGAGGATCTTTCACTTTTAGCATTTTTATTAGAGTAAAGTAACAATAGTCTAAAAAAGATGAGGAAAAACAAGTCTCTAGCAACAGGAACCATTTCAGAATGCAAATAAAGAACAGCAAAAGATTATATCACCATGGTAAAATTATAAGATTGCATACCCGTAATGAGAGAACAGGGTAGATGAGGCCAATAATAACATCTAATAAAACAGAAGATCTCCCAGACTTCAGTGATGCAATCATGAAGTGAAAAATCTGCAAAAGAAACAATAAAAAGATAAGCCCACAATGAAGCAAATGAAAAGTAAACTTTTTAATTTAGAGATTGCATAAACCAAGCACCGTTTCCATCTTTTTAGCATCAGTTCCCTCTCTATAATCCAAGCCATTTTCAGTAGCTGAATCTGATGTTGACTCCAGCTGGTTAGATTCAACACCATTTTGTATACTCAAAGATAACTCAGTAGCTCCCTCTGTCAACCGTTTAGACCAATACTCATTTCCTGTTTGCTCAGTCATGTTAACATCCCCACAAACTTCCTCTGGTGCATGTTTGAGGCCAAATGACCCAGACAACCGCATATTTGAGCATGTAACACATATGGCCACACCAATCGCTTCTCTTACCTGAAAATGAAAAAAAAAAAAGAATGAGACTTATTTTTACTCCATTATAGGGCACTACAAATTAGGGTTCCATTTCCCACTAGCCGTAATCAGTCAAACCAGAAAGCACTAGAACCAGATAAACTCAGCAGGTTTTACTAAATTGAGAAAATGATATTATGGACTTAGAATTATAACAACTTTTTGACAATGCTGGTCGATTCTAGCTAAGTTTGGATGTATTATTAAAATTAAACATGGTGATTAACCAAATTATTCAAAGAAATATCAAAACGAATTGGAAAGAAGAAAAGCCAATTTGACCATAAATTGAGGGCGTCCAAGAAAAGTTGTTTGGGTTATCAGTTATTCAGTTAGCAATGCAATATTCTAGTGAACATATATTCCATGGTTTTTTTTACCAACTTTAATTGAAAATTGTGTAGTTACTACCAGTCGCCAACCAAGTTCCAGCTTAAAAGGGAAAAAAATGTCAAATTCAAAAAGTAAAACTAAGCAATTGCAGTCTTGTTTGTTAATGTATCAAGTAATATATAGTATTATATCTTAGGGTTAGTTTGCATTAATTTCATACTGTCTTTGATTAGGATTTTCTTTGATTAGGATTCTGTCTATCTAGTATATATATAGACCAATTGGTTTACAATAAAATATACCAGTGTTCTCCTCAATTCCTAACATGATACCACAGCCAAGGTTTCTCAAACCCTAAACTTTGCCACTGATACACCAACAATCAGCTGCCCCAAGGGCATGTATTTCCTGGGGGCCATGTCAAGAAAAATTCTCCTTTGCTTTGCAATCAGTTGTGCCACAATCCCTTGCCCTTGGATCTGCTGCCCATGCTAGTATACCCCTGTGCTGCCTAAAGTACGGTGCTCCCATCCATACGGACGTCTATATGAGACAATGCACCGCCACCATTCTTGCTGCAACACCACTCCAGATCTGACATGAAGCCCTTCTTGCTGCTTCTTGACATCTCTAAATGCTATTTGCTACTGTGTGCTGCTGTTCACTGCTGGTGTCCGACGTCGATCTGCTCTGTTTGCTGCTGCTGGTGTCACTTACTGCTGCTGCAGATGGAGACTGACTGTAAGCCGTCGTTTCGTGCATACAATGTCTGCTGTCCCTGCTCCCAGCTGGATTTGTCCCGATCCAAATTGGATCTGTTCTGCTGCTCGTGCCTTCATACCTTTGTTGCCTCAGTTGCCCTCCATCGTCCACTAGTTTGTTGTTGCTTCAGATACACTGCTCATGCCTTCGTGCCTCCATTGCAAACAGCTGTTTTGATCTAACTAGATCAGATCTTCATGCCTTCATTTCTGATCTAAGATCAGATCATTGTGCCTTTGTAACTCCATACCTTCATTGCCTCTGTCATCATCTGTCAGTGATCTTGACGGGTTCCATCATCTGCACTTAGATCAGTTGCACCATCCACCCCAGCTTTTACGGCACCTGCACTCAGATTTGCTGCGTAATCCGCTGCTCAAATTAATTTCACCAGTCTCCTACAGACACCAAGACCTCTAATTTCTGCCCTTCTTCCACCTGAGATACACCGTGTTATACTGCAGGTCTCTGTCGACGACTTATTTGTCACCAGCCTTCTCTGTTGTCTTCAAGTTGAGCTTTGCCGCTATCTTCTTCACTGTCACTGTTGTCAATCTTGTCTCTGTCGACCACTCATATGTCACCAGCCTTCTCTGTTGTCTTCTAGTCGAGCTGTACTGTCGTCAACCTTCTCCCTTGCCTTCCAGTTGAGCCACACCACTGTGTCTATAACTTCCTTTTTCTTTCACCTTGAGTTGAGCCTTTGCCACATTTTTTTTTTTTTTGGGGGGGGGGGGGGGGGTGGTGGATGTTTTGGTGGTTTCATGTTTCTAGTTATCTTTGGTATTATATCTCTAGGGTTAGTTAGTTTGGATTAGTTCCATATTGTCTTTGATTACTGTCTTTGATTACGACTAGTTCTTGATTAGGACTCTATCTATCTAGTCTATATATAGACCCATTAATTTACAGTAAAGCATATCAGTGTTTTTCCCAATTACTAACACTGTTATCGCCAACAACAAACCAGAAACCAGAACTGGCTAATTGCACACATGTTACTGTAGCCCACCATAAGTCAACCATGGGCCAACACAGGAATTAGTCAAGTTCTGGAAAGCCAGACCCTGATTACAACAATCTAAGATCTAGGTAACCGACCTGAACAGCAATCAGCACATTATCAACATAGTTGAAGCCTAAATCCTAGAACTGGACTAAAATGTAAGAACTACTTTACAACCAGATGAGACAAGATCAGAGAACAAAAAGGAAGGCAACTTTGCTAGACAAGTGAAGACAATGTTCCTCAAGAATAATTGTTATATCAACTCAAAAATATGAAAATTGAAAAAGAAATAGTAAGCATATGCCATAACATTCTAGGAAAAGAAAGGGCAAATCTTGATGTATTGCCTAGAGGTACTCTACAGTACAGTGATTCAATCTTTACCTGGGCAGATGAATGGCCCATGTTGGCAAGAAGTTCTTCAAGAATTTTAACATGGTATTGCACCTCTGTAGTGGACATTTTAGGTGGAGAAATTTCAATTAGAGCAACAGAAAGAAAAGAATATCTCTTAGCAAGTACACTAGTAGCCATGGATTGAGGAACTGGTGTAGATAAGCAATCTAATACTTTCTGCCTGAGAAGAGGAGCACGAGTGCCACATTTTCCTTTCCCAGTAACAGCATATCGAATGCAAGCTGCCCATTCAGGAACCGACTCCACAGATGGTGCTAGCAAGATCTTCTGCAGCTGAATCATCAACCAATTGTCCCAAGATTCCAAAGTCCCAGTGACATCTGAGTGAAGCATCCCTGCCAAGGCTTCAGCTGCCACACATTGCTTAGACCTTTCTTTTGAACTCAGAAATTCCTCCAGTGCAGTCTGAAGTGACTGTATAACTGGCATTCCACATTGTTGTATTAGCCTTTTAAATATCCTAGCAAAGCTAGAATAAAATGTGTCACTGCCTACTAAAGATATCCAACTAGGGGTACGTGGCCACGAGGCAGAGAAATCAAAATAAAAGTGAGTAATTGCTTTGTCAGATCTACTTTGAAAGGATGAAATTCCGTAGCTTGCATTTGAAGAACCATCGTTATCAGAAATAATATGGAGATGAGATAGACTATTTAAGGTATCACACAGGAACCCTTCCTCCTTGATTATCTCACTCAAAATTTCTCCTGTGGATAAACTGTGTCTTTTGTGTTCTTCAGGATGATCTAATGATTGTTTTGAATCTCGTTCAGATGACTTATGAGGTGCCCCTTGTAGCAGTGTGTTCAGAGCAGATATTGCGAGCATCCTTGAGTGAGGGAGTTGACTCTTCAAATTCTTTAAGAAGTGACCTAGCATAAAAGTCATTAAACTATAAAGCTCATAAAAGAAAAGACCTAAGTTGATATAACAGGAATTGCAAGTTGGAATGAAGGACAAGATGGACACGGCATGTTTGGTCTAGCCTCAACTTCTGCTTATGAGCTTAAAAGTTGAAGCTAGGTTCAAACAATGGGCTTATTTAGGGGCTTATTCCATAAGCTTAAGGACCTCTCAACTAGAAACTCCTAGATAAGTTTAAGGCTCTGTTTGGAAAAACTTTAGCTTAGGCTTTTCCTAGATAAGCTTAAGGAACTGTTTGGGAAAGCTTTAGAAAAAGCCAAAGCTTAAGCCGTCCAAAACAAGGTGCAATTGAAAAGGCTTCTCAATTAAGCTGAAGCCCCTTTGTATTCAGAAACTAAAGCTCATCTCCCCTAGCTTCTCCGACAGACCAGCTTTTAAAAGCTCAGCCCACCCAAGCAAGCCCTAAGCCAGTGCTAGGAAGCTTCTTGGTCTTGTAAGCTCCAACCCTAATAAGCTGGCTTGTTAGAGAAGCTTAAGCTAGGCCAAACATGGCCTATCCATATTCCGTAGTATAAGAAGGAACGACCAAAGCAAAAGAGAGCTATTCATACCGGCAGTTTCCACCAAGGTTTTTGAATATATGTCAGATTCATTTCTAGACGCCAAAATTAGCAAAAGAAGTACTCTATTGGCCATCAAATTGTACCTGAAAGAATACAGCTCAAAAGTTTATCAATGCTCAAGGTATTTGAGGGACGGGTGTGGTTGGAAATTATTAAATTCTTTTAAGACAGTGGGGATTGAGATCTAGCAGCTTTTGGTGCCATGCTCTTGCAGAAGTATTATATGTGGAGAGCTTGTGAGGAGAAAGCAGCACAAGCGGCATTTCAAGAAGCAAGTTTCTTTTTTTCTCACAAATTTGAACAAAGGGTATATTAGTTATTTATTATATTTTAGGACAGGACAAAGTCCTCTAGTTCCACCAAGACAGATATCAATACTTGCCTCTTTTAAGGCAGCCCCCATCACACATCATTCTCTCTTCAATAAGCAAATCCTGTGCCCAGGTAGCCCATCTCCAAATATGGTTTGATAATATTCCGACATTTCAAGAGTATATATACCATTTTTTTCCTTGCCTACATCCTACATGCTCTTGTTCTGGGACATTGAAAAGTACAGTATCCTTCCAACAAGCTGATTTTATAGCTCACCTACCTTCTGCCAATGCAGGTTGAACACAAGGAAACACTTTGAAAAGGTGAGTTGCCTATACTAATACCTAACCCCACCAACAATCTCCCGCTGAACAGAAACACTCAGTTCTAGCTTGAGGTCATCATATACGCACATGAGCAAGGCCAACAAGCAAGCCAGCTTGGGGCTGACCAGTTTCCGAAACCAATTATTTGAGTGTTTAGACTTCCAAGGCAGTCCTTGCTATTCACATCATGGGATTGTGCATGGCCCACGCTTCTCCAGTCGAGGTATAACTTAGTGATGCTTTTCACTATGTGTCAATTGGGCCAGGCCATTAGCGTACCGGCCCGAAGCACACAGCCGGGCCCAACACATGGGTAGCCGGCCAAGCGGATCTTCCCAGCACACTGCACGCTTACGGGCACACGGCCTATGACTCGACACGTCCCAATATGCCCAACATGATGAGCCCAACAGCCGGCACGGCCTAGTCTGCCCCTCTTTTAAAAAGAAATCGGACGCACTCAACTTTTCCTAAAAAATCGAAACCCCTTTTTCAAGAAACAGGTATGCAACAGCTCTTTTTTTAAAAAAAAACCTATTGCCCCACCTCAAAAGTTGTGCACTAGCTATTTTTCATTTAAAAAACAGGCTCTCCAGTTTTTTTTTAAAAAAAAAGCACATATGATATGCTCCCTAATAAGAGTGCACACCATTGGTTATACTATTGGAGGTCGGCCCCCCACTGTCAAAAACTTCACACATCTCTCCAATTCTCTCTTTTAATCAAATTATCACTCTCTTTTACTCTTTAATACTCTCTCATTCTCTGTCTGGATCTTTAAATCCTTTAGTACTCTCGTCAAAAAATCGATATGGATCCCAACACCATCGATTATGAGAACTACAGTGTCGATGATGTTGGAGATTGAGAGACAACTAGTGATGCCACCCGTTAGGAGGACAATGAGGCCACCGATCTAATGTTGTCACCTCCAGAGGTGGATTCAATAACCGGATTGAGCTCCACCACCACCAAAACAGAAAGAAAATTGGAATGCTGGAAGTATTTGGCGAAAGGCGAGACTATAGAAGTAGAGAAAAGGTAGCAACTACAATTTGTAAATATTGCAAAAAAAGTATTAACTGCTACATCTAAAGGTGAAACCGGACACTTACTCCACTACGTAAAAAGCTATGCAAAAAAGAACTGCTTCCGCAAGGTCAGCAAACACAACTAAATTTCAACATTGATGACTTGATAAGTACTTGGGCCTATGACCCATGATAGGTAGGGAAGAAATTGTTAAATTTATTTTTCTCAGAAGATTTACCAATTAGATTAGGTGAAAATATATATCTTTTAAAAATAAGGAAAATTTTATAACGGGGCAGCGACTGCGACAAGGCCCGACTAACGGGGCAGCGACTGCGACAAGCCCAGCGACTGCGACAAGGCCCGACTAAGGCAGCATGCGCTGCGACAAGGCCGGCGACGGCATGAGCAGCAGATAGGGCACTATTCTACCAAGATTACGGCGAGCCCATCCACATACCCAAGACGCTCTCCAGCAACCACCAGCATCCATGTTAGCTTCAGCTCCTCCAATGCCAAGACAAACAGCCAAAGTCGTCACCAGCCCAAAGGTGCTCCCTGCCGCACAATAGGTGCCCTCTCCGCCATTCTTGCTGCCGGGATGGACCATCTTTGAGCTCCTCCAATTCTCAGACTAAAAAATCAATAAGGCAAGAAACTAGAAAATTTCTGGATGCCAAGGTCAATAGTCTGTGTTTGCAATTATAGAAGTAGTCACCACTTGGATTCAAGGAGCTGGAGTGGTTCGTCGACATTAAGCTATTCCATGACCAAACATCGAGCTATTCGATGACCAAACGCGCACCCCCCCCCCCCCCAAGGGGCGGTAGGACAGCAGCATAGGTCCCCGAACTCTTCACCTCGCAAGCTCTGCCCTTGAGATTCATAAGGTAAACAGAGAAAGAGAGAAAAAAGAGGCTAAAGGAAGGAATTAAGAAATTTCAATCGCTGACATGTGGAACCCGCATTTGACTTTTTTATATTTTTAATAAACAATTGTTATATTTAACTAGTAAAATAATGGGAGATGTGTTTCTAAAAAAAAAATAATTTTCGGTATGCAAATATTCTAACATTACTTCTAACGGGCATCTAAGAATTGAGGTAACTTCTAGGGTGGTTTTAATAAAATTTCCCCTTGAGAATATGATTGAAAGGGGATTTTGTTGGTTTGCAATATTTCCCTTGATAAATTTAGTTGGTTTGCAATCTTCCCTACAAGAGATAGGTGTAGCATTGAATCTTGATTATTCTAAGGCTTATTCTCATGTTCATGACTAAGTTTTCCAAGTTTTCCATTTATATGAAGCTAAGTTGGGCAACTCATACCGAAGGCCACCGAAAGTACCTCCACAGTCAAAGCAACGAAGGTTAGGCAGCAGACTATTTAAGAAGTTAACGATCGGAGCTTCTTCTTCATCCTCTTCACATAGCTCAACACAGACATTGCAACACCAATGCAAAGAAGTACACAAATAGAGCTGAACCGCTACCTCAATAATAAACATTCCGCAGATCCCTAATTCGCGAATGATCACGACAACACCATCGACTTCCTCTTGTGGTAGAAAAATAACCAACATCAATATCCCATATTATCCCAGTTGGCACAAGACATCTTGGTTGTTCCGATGTCAACATTTTCTTCTAAAGCTACACTCAATATGACTAGATGAATAGTTGAGGAACGAATATCATGCCTAATACCAAAGATGGTTAAGACAATTACTTACCTCAAAAGATTGGGAAAAAGCTGCCACCAAAGAACAACATAGCAAGTCCACCACATCTAGTTTCAGAGTAATTTGTAATTTTTTAAAAATTTTGTAATTATTTACTGTCCTCTAACTAAGGTTTACTTTTATCCTAATGGATTTTACTTAGTAAGATTTTTAACAAGACAATAACATTTCTATCCCATTAATAAAATAGTTTCCCTTTTCAATTTAATATATGTTTTTTAATTATAATTTTTCCATCTAATTAAAAGTACTCATTAATAAAATTAGTCTTTTGAATTTTCTATCCTCAATATTTTTTTTATTTCACACCTCCAAAGGAATAAAGACCATGCAAGTGCACTAAAATTTTTTTTATTCTCAATAAAGACCATGCAACTGTAGGACTTGTTCCTAAAGTCCTAGGTAGGTACACTAAAATTTTTTTAGCTCCTTTCCAATGACCATACACTTCTTCCAACGAGGGAGCATACACTTCATTTTTTTTTTTTTTTTTTTGTGGACTCTGCAGGCAAGCGGGCAGACAAAATTTCAAAATTTTTTTATATATTTTCTAAATGTACTTTTTCAAATTTAATATTTTTTTTGTTGTTCCATGCCCAGGCAGCCTAGCCCGTCATCCGACACGCAGGCTAACAAGACCCCAACCAACTAATGGGCTGACCCAACCCACCTGGCACGACAAGCCTGGGTGGCGGCCCAAGCTGAAACCAAACCCCCCCATTTTGTATCTCCCCATTCTTTCAATTTCGCCGATGAGCACCCTCTTCTTTTAAAAGTATCAATCAGACCCGTCATTAATAATCAATTTAATATGCCTCTTGCTTACATGTCTCCCTCAAGGCATATGGTGTCGACCACAAATTCATGGGTTACAGGAAAAAAAAGAAAATAAGGAAATAAACACATCTTTTTTGGCTAAATTTTGTTTTCCTATTGAAACACCCATATATTTTTTCATCAGCCAACTCAATTTATGCTAAGTTCTTTTTTTTTTTTTTGGTCCATGTCACACATTTTGGTAATCTGATTGTTCATGAAAAGAAAAGAGAATTGATTCAAGTAAATTCAAAAGGTGAGTCAATTGATGAAAGTAAAAGGAAAGGTTGTCATATAATGAATTAAGAAAAGAAGGGGAGCCCTGTTAAAATTATTCAATAGAGAAACTCCATCTGCCTGAATAAAGATCCACTTAAGAGGAAACTAACAAATTTAGGCAAGAAATCAGATAAAATAAATCATATTTGACATAGGGCTAAGTCGGTTTGATACATTAGATCAGAAATCTTAAGTATTTCAACACAAGAAAAATTTTAAAATGCCAAATGTCTTTACAGATGTTTGTTAAATTTGGTAAGAACAAAGTAACTGCATACCTCCAATGCAGACTGTTAGTCTCAAAGCCCAATTTAATTTGGGAAAGTAAACTGAGGAATCCTGGCTTGTCTGCTTGATTTTCAGAATTCTTGAAGAAACTCCTTGATATTCCAGAGAAACGGATGTTGTATTCCACAAAGAGCTGTGAACATCACGTACAGAATATTTAAATGACAAATCGCAACTTCTCATCTTATTCAGCTTTCATAATTGAGCAGTACCTCAGTAATAGCTTTCTGAGCCTTCAGCGATTCATGATGAGAGCTACACAAGAGACAATTTAGAGTAAGTCCACAAACGTCAATTAGATGCCCTGTCACAACTTAAAATATTGAAAATCATTTTTCCCCTATCCAACGCATGTCAACCCTTCTGATCTGTTAAGTGTGATGTAGAATGAAACATACTGAGAATGCTACACTATCAGAAAGGATAAGAGAAACTAGAGTTTTTCCAATCACCTTTCTAGAATGCCCATGATAAATGAAGAGAGTGACACAGAATCCTACATGAAACGATGGTGTTAATATTATCAAACAATATTGAGGTAATAATAAAATAGATAAGTCATGAAAAAGATATACTGTTGTCAAATGTCTCAGAACAGTCTGTGATGTAAGAATGCTGCATGAACCGAGCACCACATGTTCAGGGGCTTTCAAATCACGCAAATTCTCAGTCAGACTGAGAACACAGTTAGAAACAAGGGAAGGCCAGCGTTTGAGCATTTTTGTAAGGGATCTTCCAGCATACCTAGAGTAAAAGAATGTAGAGAAAATGGAAACATCATAACATAGCTAAGATAACCATTGTTTGCAAAAAAAGAGATAAGTGAGGATCCTTTGACTATTCCAGTGACTAAGTTTGAAAAACCGATTTTGTTTATGCATAATGAGGTTGGGATCAACTCCCAGCCACTGAAGTCAACTTAAAACTAAATAATTTGCACAGGTAAGCAGCAGCAACTCATCATTCAAAACATAGACAAATGAAGATATTTACTTGGCAGGCATTCAACGGTTTCTCAAGTACAGAAACACTGCAAATGCCGATAGCAACAATCAAATGCATTTAGTGATGCCCAAAAACTGACCAAGCTGAATTAAACAAGCCTAACAGAATCAAAACAACCAATTTTTTGGTTATTTTGGTTATCTCAGTTCATTTTTTCTAAATTAATTTAGTACATCTCAGGCAAAAAAAAATTTATTGGTCAAAATCACTAATTAAACATTTAAATTGTATTATGCTTTCACTTTAAATAGGAGAAATTTTATAAAACCCTCCCAAAAGTAATTTCAGAATAAGATTTGGATACCTACTATTTTTTTGTTTTAAAACCACCACTCTGTTACTTCATGTTAACTTAAACATAATAGCTATTTATTAAAAACTTATAAAAGAATAGTCACCGACATGTGGAGCCTACATGTCAATGATTGTATATTTTTTATTATTGTTTCTTTCCCCTCTAGGTTTCTTCCCACTCCTCTAACTCTCACGATGGCAACGGCTGTTGCTCAGTGGCAACGAGGCCTGCCACCGAAGCCTAGGATTCAACTAAGCCTTGAGGAAAGAAACAATCCGTCATGCGTGTAAGCTAGGTCCAGGCAACAGTGAAGACTAAGGCTATGTTTGATTGACTACTAGAATTATCCAAGCCAACATGTGGTCGTAACCAATTGTGTTTGAGTGGCATAGCCAAAATATTTGCTATGGTGATATGTTTGGTTCATAGTCAACACACATGGTGGCCAAAGCCAAATTCGATAGTCAAAGTGTGGCGGACAGATCATCCGCCACACATTTGGCTAAGGATGGTGTAGAAAAATAGCCAAATCTTGACTATATCTCATTAACTAGCCAACTTTTAGGCACAAAACAAACAAAAGCCAAATCATATTGACAATACCAAGATTTAACTTGACAAAAACTAGGTACCAACCAAACATACCCTAAGTTATAAGAGAGAAAAAAAAAACTCCATATTCATAGCTAGGATTCAAGCTATAAGCTAACATTCATATCCTAGCTCCAAGCGTAGGATATGAATATTAACTGGGTTCGAGCCTCACTGCCGCCGTGAGAACCAGTGGGGAGGACAAAGAGGGGGGAAGAGAGGGAGAAACTATGAAAGGAAAGAAATAATAATAAAAAATATTGTCATTGACATGCAAACCCCACATGTCAATGATTGTTCTTCTATAAATTTATAATCAATAGTTGTTATGTCTAACAATAAAGCAACGGAAGGGTGTTTTTAAAAAGAAAAAATAGTTGTAGGTAGGCAAATCTTTTCAAATTACTTACGGGACTATCAAAAATTGTGGTGACTTCTTGGATGGTTTTATAAAATTTCCCCCTTTGAATAATATAGTATACTAGAAATACAACAGATGTAATTTATTCTAGGGTAAATAGCACTTTTAGTCCCTCTACTTTACTCGAAAGCTCATTTTGATTCTCTACTTTCAAAAAGGTCAAATTAGTCCTACTTTGTGAACCAAATCAAAGTAGTCCTTTGATTAAACACCCAATTTAAAAATATGATGTGGCATATGTGTATGTTGATATGATAAATTAAGACCTTGCAATAGGCACATCTGAACCTTCTAAAGACTTCCACACCACCGCCAATCTTTGACAAAGTGGTCTAAGAATAAGTTTTTGCAACTTCAATCTTTGACAAATTATTTAATTTAAGAAACTTAGTTGCTATGGCATCTTATGTATCATTCCAGTCAGCATATACACATATATCACATCACATTTTTAAATTAGGATTTTAATCAAAAGAACTAATTTAACCCAGTTCACAAAATAGAGTGACTAATTTAATCCTTTTGAAGGGCCCAAAAGTGACATTTACCCTTTATTCTATTCATATAATAGTAAATTGAGCATTTGATTGAATTACTATCATGTACTGCACAATTATTTTATAAACATGAAAACCAAATAAACCAAGCGAATTGGCTGGCTATTAGGCTTGGTCACTTTGCTATAGAAAATCTCAAAAATTAAAATTAGTAATTTGATTATTTTCCAAAGTCAACAGAAATTAGAAATGCATACCATAGTGTGAATATGTTGCCCAACTGATTGGTTATATATAAATACATCAGAGAGAGAGGAGCTTACGGGCGAACGGTTTCATAGTTGTGCAATGAGAGATCTAGGAGATCATTCATCAAATTAACCATGAGGCCTGATGGAGATATATTGGCATTTGTACGATATCTATTGTATGATGACTGTGAACATCTCCATGTATTATGTAATTGCGCTTTATCAATGAGTGCCCACCTAGGCCTGAGGGAAACAAAAGGTGAATTTGAGTCAAAAATCATACACAAAATTAGACTCCAATAAACAGGACAGTCATACCTTTTTTTGCCTTTAGCATGAAATGGAATAATATAGTTGCATGGAGGCTCAATTATGGCAGCAGACTCTAATTTCCAAGCCTGAATATGACTCGACCATTCTTCATACTCCAAGCTACCTACAGTAGTCCACTATATACACATAAACACATGAAAGAACTCTTTCACTGTGATTCATATGGGTTTAGCTTCCATACCATAGTTTAACAAAGCATCAATGACACGAACAACAAGTGTTAAGAGAATGCTATCATCAGTTCTTTCCTTTAATAGGTATCTGCCAAATGCAACGTAAACAGTGAGATTTAAAAAGCTAATAGATGATTAAATAAAACCAAAGTACCTCACATGAATGCTTACCTGCAAGCTATGTGCACAATTTCTGCAGC
The DNA here is from genome assembly GCA_019359835.1 of Pharus latifolius. Lineage (NCBI taxonomy): Eukaryota > Viridiplantae > Streptophyta > Magnoliopsida > Poales > Poaceae > Pharus > Pharus latifolius. The sequence goes on from CM033324.1 coordinate 69,291,375, forward strand.
CTTTTCTCGCATTTCTGAACTGCCGACAGTAGGACCAGCAGATCCTGCAATAAAGCAACTGGGCTCCACTTCTTTGGGCCTTCCGTCTCTATATGATGGCCGCATTTCAGGCAAGCAAGACATTACACCCTGCAATGCAGAATGAATGCGTAATAGAGTTACTTTTAGATGCTCCTTTTCATCTCCTGTAAAAAGGAAAACAAAGAACCCAACATCAAAGGGACCATTTACAAATAATGGAGTAAATAAATAAACAGAAGCAAACAAGAGAGAGACTAATCTCAGCAACACACATTATTGTACTCAGTTTCAAAACAGGGACAACTTTGACGCATTTGGAGTTTTGGACACACGCATATATAGTCCCATACATCCCACCTCAAAATACTATGTAAATGATCATGAAAAATTCCACCGAAAAATTAAGAATGTAGACATAAAATCAATCTACCATCCCATAAAATTTCACATATAAATTCAATTTACACAAGAACTAAAAAATGTCAATCTAAATTCAATCTACATAGAGAACTAAAAAAGACATTCCACTGAAAAATAAATCCGAAAATAAAAAGATAAAAGTTGTCATTCACTAAAATTTGTTATTTTTGTTTCTCCTGAAGTATATAGAGTGTATAGTTGAAATTTTATAAACTATTTGTTCATTTTGATGAACACCTTCACAAATTTTTGTGGAATTTTTTATGATCATCTACATGATATTTTAAGGTAGGATGCATGGGAGTACAGAAAGACTAGGACGCAACGGATACTTACCCTATATAAATTAAATTTTAATAAGTCCATATGAGCAATCAAATAAAAACAACATTTTTAAGCATACATTATTGTTTCCATTGCCAACAAGACTAGCATGTCTACCTGTCTCAAAATGGATCTTAGTTTGACAAATAGTCAGAAGATCTTCCAAAGCTGACTGAAAATGAAACTCTAACAACTCATTTGCAAAAGAAAGTTCATCTTGATTGGGATCATGCCACTTTGGGGAGAAATTAAGCATTTCATGCTCTCTGTTCTGATGAGCTTTTGAGCAGCCCCATGGTTCAATAACATTAGCAATAGGCTGATAAGAAAATGGCCTGCAAAAACATAGTATTGTTTATTAGCTCAGGCAAGCTTGTATCCACAAATATCCAAAAATCAAAAGAAACTACCCAAATGTACATAATTCAGACATACTTGTACTGATCAATTGGGTAATATGAAATCAGGCTTCCTAGTAGAGAGCGAAGGAGATGATCACCAGCCCCATTGACCTTTTATGCCAAAAGTAAAGCAAATTTATATTTTCTAAAGTGGAACATATAAGAATAAGAACAATACTATCACAAAGTTCCAAATTTATAAGAAGCTAAAAGAAATAGAAACCTTCCACGAAGGGGCCTGGAATGCAGATGTTATTATGTGCTTCAGCTCATCCCTATAATTGAGTAAAACGGAACCACCATAACTGATGGCTATAGCCAAAACCCTCAGATAGTAGTCTAATGCTGTTTCTAGAGCAGGAGAAAGTATAGCCTGCAGACATTTCAAAGGCAAAGAGATGGTAAGTAATGCACATAACAGCTCAAATAACAAGCATTTGAGGTTTTCAACAAACCTTAGAAGTTGATTTGTTAGGAACTTCTCTTCCAACATAACCTGTTGTCGGAGTGCCCTCAAAGGAGGAGATGATTGTCATTAAGAGAGGTTTTACAAGGTATACTGTAGCCTCCTCAGGAAATGAATGCACACAGGCACAACAAAGAAGTCCAACCTCTGAAGTAGCACCAGGAAGGATATTTGCATTAACAAACTTGGCAATTTTCTTCAGTGACTGCCAATTGGAAAAGGGGAATATATGTGCATGACAGGAGATTCCCATGTTAAAAGACAAGGAAGTGGAGTTGTATTTGGCTAAAGTGAAACTACCTCATTAAATAAAGATTTTGATAATTTCCCAAGAAGAATTTCTAGCATGCAGAAATAGTATGGGCTATCTTCAACAAGGAAAGTTCCTGACATAACTGAAGTTTCGTAGCCCTCATTACTGCAATATACAAATGAAAAGCAAGTCGTTATGATATTTCAAGGATTCTAGTGGTAACAATTAACTGAAAATCTGCAATACAGGACCATGGTGCACAACTCACATGGGACTACTCGACTCCAAATTTTGAAGCACAGAGAATAGCCGACAGAAGAATTCATCTAGCCATTCTGACAGAATGGTAGTTTGGAGGAAGGGAGGCACATCATCACTACCACCCACTGTAGCTAACTACAAGACAGATAGTTAGCATGGCATTACTCTTGACCATAGAATGTATTCCTAAAAAAAAAAAAAAGCATACTTACATTGGAAAATATAGAACCTATTAACTGCATTGTAGCTAAAGTTTTGGGTGGATCATTGGCATCCATACCAAGTAACGCATTTGAAAGAGAAGTGGCAATAAGATCAATGAATGTATCAGCAGTGCCACCATCATCAGATTGAGATGAACATAAAGAACTGAGAAGAAGTGTGCGCCCAGAAAATGCAACAGAGGTGACCGCGTTCTTTAACTGGTGGGTGGCTGTTGTCTGATAGAAAAAAATAAAAACAGTTCCAATTGCTGTCAAATAAAAAATCATGTGCTTGTCAAGATCACACGAACATATATTGCACATAACAAAACTTGACAAAGTGCAAAGCTCTTGTTAAGACAGCAAGTCTCAAGTCTGAAAATAACAAGTATTCAGCATATATTGTTATCCTCACCGTCTCTAATGCCAGTTGGAAGTTTGTCACAACAAATGGAAGAACAAGGGATGGCTCAACATAAGACAGGATTGAAGTTGCAATGGAAACTGTTCCAGCAAGAGAATCATCCTTGCTATACTGACCACGATCCAGTAATTTCAGAACTACTTTGACAAAAGCAGCTCTTTCGTCTTTTCCAAGACACAATTGATCCTGTTGCCTATTCATTGCATCACAATGATGAAATTTTAAATCAGATGAAGATGCATTCAATACTATGAGACATTTTTAAGCTGAATCAGAAAAATGCAGTTCGAGATTCATCTCTTACAATTGTTCCTGTTGAAGGCGCTTTTGGAAGTAAAGCATCAAATACCGCAGAAAACGCTCCAATGAGTAGGTCCAGCGACCCCCATTTGATGGATGATAGAACCTGAAAGGCAAAATTTCAAGTTGAAACACAATAAAGAGCCTATGCAGCAAGCAGAAAGAACTCCAAAGTCAGAAGACAAACTGCTCTAGGAAATCTGTGAGTTTCTTGAAATGATCCTGTGCCAAACTTTTAGGCTTCAAAAGGTATACCTGCAAAAGAAAAAAGAGGTAGAGAAATGATTCTTCCTAGCTTAAGTTGAACAAAGTAACAAGGTGTAATGTTTACAAAGTAGCATAAATATATCATTTTCTATGCTTCCTTTGCCAAGTTTACTCCATAGGAAGTAGGAACATACATTAGGCCCCAAAAATTTTATCATCAGAAGGTACAAGATCTTTTATTGGCTAGTTACTCAACAAGTGATCAAAATCATGATATAGTTGGCCTCATCAGTAACGCATACATTTTTCCAGTCCAAAGCACTAGAAGCTCAACTGCATAAATTCTTTGGTAAGCCTGTTGGATGAAGCATAAATAAAAGCAGAAAGGAGATGAACATCTTACAATGGACTTTGCAATTGCCTTGGAAGGTGTTCTGGTCTTACTGGAAAATAAATACCTCATGTTACTCGGCACCCCCAGTGGAAAGGGGTATGACCCACTCCCACTTGATATAGGAACCTAGCCCAAAAAAAAAAAAAATGACAGATCAGCAGCCAACTTGAAAGAAAATATTTAGCCAATCAACTTTGTGCACGGATCAAAGTCATTCACATGACATAAATGCACTTTTCATGCTTATAAAATATCTTAATTATTTGCATCAATAGATCGACAAGACAACAAGATTTCTTTATGTTCAATATGTTTAACACATATTAATAAATAATAACATTGACTAATATCAGCTAGTTTAGTAATTAAATACCCTAGGTCAACTAGCATCGAGTTGGCAAATTGGTAAGCACCAAAAGAACATCATATCCACCTTCATGTACGAGTGTAAGAGTTGGATGCAATTTCCAAGAAACATGAAGCCAATAACTGCTTCATGCTTGAAAGAAATAAATAGTCAGAACCATAAGAACATGAGAGCAATACTAAATACAGTTATGTAGCAAGACATGTGCAAGATACCTATCTAAATTTCAAGACAGAATGTTTGAACAGTTAGTGGCAAGACTTTTGCTTTTCACCTAGCAGCCAAGCTGATTAGCACCTCAGGACCAAAGGGGGAAACATACCTCGAACATGTTCAAGTATCTTGTAAACAATAACGGCAGAAATTTCTCCCAGTCAACTGAATTGGAATTCTTTATACAACGTGCTATGATGGAAGCCCATTGGGTATCCCAAAAGTTACAATTTGTGATGGAATTCCATATGTCAAGACACTGTGCAATCCAATCACTACAAACCAGTGTCAAAATGGTTAAAATAATGTATACAAAGATGTTCAGCTACAGAAGGAAGTAGAGAATATTGATCAAATATGTGTCTGTTTCAATTACGTTGTAAAGTAACTCTGGTTCTTTGAGTTCACAGGAAGAAATAGCCTAAGAAATCCAGCACCTTCAAACACTGAGTTATGCCATGGATTTTCCAGCAAGGTCCTGTAGTTTTGATGCAGTATCAGGAAAGAGTTTCAAGAAGTCAGCAGCACATGCTCAAGCATAAATGTGCAGTTAGAATGATAATAGCTCTAATCACATGCTTTGTGCTATTTTTTCAAATTTTAATAATGATAATGATAACAAAAATTATGTTAATAATAATAAAAGAATAAAGAAGTTCAGATGTAACAATAGAAGTGTTCAAAATTAACAAGTATTCTTGTTCAAGAGAACAAAAGGCCAATGAAAGAACATGAACTCTTTCATGAGGAGATGAAATCAAAGTAGGACATGGGAGAGAAAACTATTTCGTAATTGATAACGAAGATATGATCTAGTCTTATTGGACACTATCTATGTTTATTGAGGGAGGGTCAGAAACACAAATAACTGATAAAAAAATTGATATCAAATCTAAAAGGAGAAACAGATCAACAACAAACAGGAATCAACTGAATATAAGTAACTATCTCATGCAGAATATGCCAGACAGAAGGTGCCAGACCTGAACTCTGACCAAATTTCAGCAGCTGCACCTTCAGGAAAGAAACTCCTACATGCACGGACCAACGAGGTAATGGTCTCAAAGTGTTGCTGCCTTACTGTCCAGCCCTCAGGTCCCACGTTTCTGAAATAAACATGATATTTGCTTTTCTGTTTCCCATCAGCCTTTCAATGCTGCATAATGTCTTCGGTCAGAACTTTACCTCTTGAAATGAGTCCTCATCAACATATCATACAGTGGCTTCCATGGCACACCAAGTGAAAGCCTCTTCCTGTGCTTCTTGAAAAACCTGATGAGTAGGCCTCCCCACTTAATCTGGTTACCATTCAATTACCAAACAAAAATGAATCACTAAAGGGTGAACAGATCCAACCCATCCATACACAAGTGGCAAAACTAACAGTGCATTACCTGAACAACAAGCTTGTTCTGTGAAGCATGAAACACCTCCAATCCAAGCTCTACAAGCTCTTGCACATCCTCAGCAGTAATGTCACTCTTCGCTTTGATAAAACTAGAAATACAAACAAAATCAGACATCCACATCAATTAGAATCCACTACATGACTAATACCAACAAACCAAAGTGATTCACCAAATTCCAAGTATTCACAGAAAACCCCTAAAAACAAATATTCGAAGCAACCATACTCCATTATTTTACTATGTTACACCAAAAACAAGCTGCACCCTTCCTAGAATGCCATTACTTCAGTTAACCAATTCAAACTGGATCATGCAAACCAACCATATTTTTTATCAACTATATCCAAATGCAGCAAACAGATCAAATTCATCAAGTCACTAAATAATCACACCAAAAATCAAGTCATTGCAGAAAATCAAGCTTGGTTGTATATTAGATTATTTACAGTGTGAGAACCCACAAAAATTATCCCCTAAAATCCTAGACCCCCAATCGCTAACCCTAACCCTAGATCCCCAAATTTGAAATCAACCTTCTAGAGACCAACCACAAACAGAACCACAACCGAAATAGGCTTGGGGACAATTCAGATTGGTTCATTGAGGAGAAGAGGACCCAAACTTTTAAGAGATAAGAGTCCAACTCAGATTAAATAGAGTTTGAATCCAAAAGTTCAGGATTGGAGGCCTATAAAAAGAGAGGAAGACCCCCCATGTCTCATACCAAGCAAAAAGAGCTTGAGACACCTCAGAACTTCCAACAGTAATTCAAGAATAATTCTGCAAACTTCCAACTACGATGTTACTCCAATCCTCAATTCAATCTAAATCAACGTACAATACCAATCAAAAAGGTACTTTAAAAATTAAAATCCATGCCTTGGATGCAGCAATCCTCAGTGTAATCCATAGCTCCGCAAACCCACCAAAAATATCTAATGCTCGCATCAAACTAGGTTCGGACAACATATATACACTACCACGAGTATAATAGGCTATAATTCCACAACAGCCTTCCAGGTGGTGTATTACTCCCAAACTAATCCAAAACTTTTCAATTTTGCAAAATAGGTGGTCCTAGCCAGATTGAATGGCAACCGAAGAAAAAATTGTGGCAGTCGCCCCTCAAAAAGGTTATTGTCAGTGCAGTCGCCAGTTCAACTAGTGAAGGCAAAAAAAGCCCATGGACGTCAGTTCAACTGACGAGCTTGCCGACATTACCAGTATCAGCGCTGGTAGCCAATTTGACTGGCGAGCATGATAACATCACCAGTCCAAGTGCTAGTCACCAATCTGACGGGCAATTTGCCCCTACCTTTTTATAAATAAGAAAAAAAAATTTGTATATTTAATTCTGAAAAAAGAAAAGTTAGGGTTGACGTTTGATTCAAAAGAGAAGAAAGAGGAAGGAGTCACGGAGACACATGGAGGTTCTGCCACCAAATGCCATTGCGACATCAAGACCTAGAAGTACAAGTGGTCAATAGGTCTAGGTTCCCTCTTCCTATGAACGTTGAGTCAATAGGTAGGGTCAACCATACCAAAGTAGAAGGGCCACTATCTAAGCTATTAGTGGGCTTGTTTGAACTATTGATTTACTTAATCGAGTGAAGCTGTCTTGCATAACAAGACTATAGGTCGCCAAGGCCTAGAAGTACAAGTGATTGCCCTAACATACACTCTATTGATAGGTGAGTAAATGTTTATTTGTTGTGTATATGGATTATTGTTGAAAATAGGAAAATGAAGTGTGCAGGACTGCTTTTGTAGAAATTATTTGTGTTGTGTGTTTGTGTATGTTGAATGTTTACAGATTGTGTGGAAAATATTAAAATAGATGTTTAAATAGTCGGAGTTGAAAATAAATTAAGGAAAAATAAATGACTTTTAAAAAAATAGTTTAAAATGTAATGAAATATATTTGCGATATGTAGGATGGCAGAATCAGAGGATGTGTGTGTCTATTATGTTGTAAGGGTTCAATTATGATTCTCCAAATGGGGTTGATCTGAGTGGGTGCTGATATTATGGTGGTACTGTAGCACAGCCATAATCAATGCCATTGGAACAAACACGGCTTTGGATCATCAATCTGCTTAGTGTGCATGCTAGAGTGCACAATGTCAGAATATATTGTTTGTTGTCCCGAGGCCTCAGAAACAATAAAACAGAACATCAAAACCATACTGGGTGCTTCGCGCTCTGAGAAGTGAAGCATCATGGTTGGAAAATGTAAGAAGACTGAAGGGCCCGAGCAACCCCATCAATGTTTTCTTGCTGTTCATGGAGCCGTATAGATTCTGAGATTTTGCGCCCCTGGGTGTGTCTGCAGCACTTAGCCCAATCAAGCAAAGGGGAATTCAGCTTAGCCCGTGAAGACATATATGATCTTGTTAAGTGGTTGGCAGTGAACATGCCTCTGATGGGGACACGACATCTGGTACAGATGGTTAGAACGACTCTGATAGCTCTGAAGATGGTGGAAACAAGAGGGCTACACCAGGGGAGTGGCTTGACAAAGGTGGTTATGCTCACACAGACTTATCCCACCAACAGAATTCAGTGTGAGCATTCAACCAGAACACATACAGCTTGGCAGAAAAAAGAAAGTTTGAAGCTTTGATGACATGGGCTATGTCACTTAACAGGCAGTACATTGCTGTTAAGTCTAGTAAGAGTCCATAAGAGGTTCATTGCCTGTCAAAAGGATAGGGCTCATCTTGATTCTCCATGTAGTGTACAAAGTGCATCCATATGATGAGACCAGACACCAAAAGTACTTGCCGTGGTATGTGCCTCGTAGGCACACGCATCTAGTACACACTTGGGCACCATGAGCCACAACCTAGACCAGCCCGCTCGACTACATCAAATAGTGCGCTAAACTATCACTATAATTTGCATATTAACAATTTCAAGCATTCATGTTGTGTTGTACATTTGCAGTATGATGGTCTTCACAAGGTGGCTACCACTACAGCCAGGGTGCTGCAGAGGGTAAGCAAAAGGATACAGGTGTCATGCAGTGATCTCATATCAGCCTTGGGCAGAGTACATGAGATCACCACACGACACCTCAACAAGCTTGGCTATTGATGACATGACAATGCCATTGATCCTAGACATATGCACCACACATTCGCACGGACAGGTGTTCCTAGCTCTTTCACAAGGCCTGCGATGACAGATTTTTCCAGCTCATCTACACTAGCAGCACCTCCTCGCCAACCCAGCACCTACGAGATCCATAAGAGGAGTGGTGTGGTCAACTATGAGTTTGATCTTCTTCCAATGGGGAATGTTGGGCAGCGGCAGACACAATTTGATGAGGGCATTGCACACACCAGGTCTGCACAGGAGGGCCTCTTACAGCAGGATACCTACCTGGCAATGTATGCGTCACACAAGAGGGCACCTCCTACAGCATGAACCCAGCCACGTTAAGAACAGACGTCCAGAGGACCTTCATGGAGGCCTCAATCACAGGGGAACCGTTAATTGGATGGCGGCACAAGCTGAGCACGATGACTAGCATGAGTGCATGTTTGGATATCCTCCTCCATCCTACTTGGATGAGAGCCAGCTCATAGATGCACCTCCCCCACGCATTCATCCATTTGCAGCCCATAATCCTCACCAGCAGCAGCACCCACCTCCATGTACCCTGAGAGAACCACATGTTGGCCCACCCACACAGTAGTCACCCTCTGGTTCTAGTCCGAGGCAGCATCAACGAATGCAGGTTGATCCTCAGCAGCAGGATCAGCCGCAACAACCCCCAGCTCAGTAGCAGGCCCTGTCATAGGGACATGCCTCAAAGAGAGGTCATCATTAGTTAGCTTATTGTCATTTTGAATTGATGTACACATGGTCTTATGTCTGTTACTGCTTACATGTCAAAACTTGCACTCATTCTATTTACGTACATATGCTTGTTTAATCACATTGTATTTCAGTAGTTCAGTCTGCACTAATTCATCACCACTTGTCTGCGCCATCAATCAAATTTTCTTCCAGTTAAAAAATAAGAATGCCAAGTGATCGCCAATTTGAATGGTGAGCAGCCCTGCGGCTGGTGTCACCAGTCAGAATGGCGTCTACACTCAGTCACCATTTCGACTGACAAACCCTGCAATTTTTGCTTCAGTCGCCATTCAAACCAACTCAAACAAACGATGGCACCCTATTTCTGCAAAACTGAAAAGTTGAGGATTGGTTTTATACTTATTTTTTAATTGGATTATTTAAAAAAATACCAAAACCCGAATTCAGCAATCGTTAGTGCTGCATAAACACCAGGTAAACAAACAATACTACCCACCCGAAACAGTTGAAAAAACACTAACACTGGAGCCTTGATGTGGTAATTGTCGCAAATCCAATTCCCCAATAGCCAACAAGTTAGCGTTCAGCTACATATCTACACCAGTGCGGCACCGCAAGTGCAATTTATGCACCCTCCAAGCCATCACATCGCTCCAGCGACATCCAATCCAAATCGAATCGCACAGAAGCCAGCTCAAACCACGTCACCTGAGGACCGCATCGCCCACACCAAACTCCAGAACCCTAAACCCCACCCCCTCCCACAAGGAAAGCAAGCAAGCAAGTCGAATTGGGATGGAATGGAGGAGGCGAAGGAGTGGAGGTGGGGTGGCTACTCACAGGTCGAGCACGGAGATCCACTTGAGGGTGGCGTACGCGGAGTCGGGGTCGCCGGGGCGCCACGCCTGCCTCACCGCCCGCACGGCCCCGGCGAACGCCGCCGCCTCCCGCCGCGTCGCCTCCGCCACCGCCGGTGGCAGCCACGCGTTGTACAGATGCATCTCGTCTCGTCTCGCCCCGTCCCGTCTCTAGTGTGTGGTGTGGCGAGGCCAAATGGGTTTTGGTTTTGCGGAGAGGAGGGGAAGGGAGGGGGTATTTATAGGGGGTTTGGTTCTTTCTTCGCCTCCAAGACGAGTGGGGAAGATGACGGGAGAGGGAAGACTAGACTGGCTTGGCTGGCTTTTGGTGGCGTGCGGCTGTGCTGTGCTCCACGGGCTAATTGCAGTGACGCACGCCTCTCACAATGGAGTGGCGGGCAGTGAGATGCGTGGACCCAGTGCACCGTGGACCGCGGGGTTGTAACCGTCCGATTGGCCGGGTGATTGGCGTGACGCCCGAGCAAATTCAATCTCCGATTGTCCATATTGTTTAGACAATCCCCTTGTTGCATTTTACAATACAAAATATATAGAGTTGTTAGATATGAGATTCTAATTCAGGGCTCACGAGACTCAGTTAGGATATAATTCACCTAATTCAAATGCACCAAATCTTTCTTGAGAGTTCGGCATGTACTTTACACAACTTTATATAGGACTAAGAGTTGGACTTGTATATTTTCTCTCTATCTATGTTTTCTCTCTAGTTGAAAAAATTATCATATTTTATTATATACGGTTTCTATGACATAATTTTAACTATTATTTTATCATAATATGTTGATAAAAAATTATAATGTTATAAATATTATGGATTTTTTTTTTTAAAATGTATGTTTAAAAATTCTTATAGTCAATCTATATATTTATAAATATTTAAATGATAGAGTTAGAAAATTTTGATTGTGTAATATCAAAAAAGACAATCTTTTTGATTGAAAAGAGTTTTTTTTTTTCTTACAATGTGTAGATCAGAGTATTTATGCATATCACGAAATCTCACAAGTAATAGAAAACATAATATGGCATACAAAGAAGACAGTACAAATCTTAGCCATCAAATAAATAAATAACAATCTTAATCGCTAGATTAAATCTGCACAGCTTAAATAAATAATGAAAAACCAACGATAAAAGACCCAAAAATATTCCTTCTTTATTGTTCTGCTCTATCACCTGCGAGAAATTTATATCATTTAGTTCAAGCCAACAACTAAGATTACGAGTTCTTGTTTTCTATTTTGAAAATAGGTTTTACCGGACAAGTCAACTTACCATTGTCTAGTTTTATTAATTCAGAAAAAACAATGCAACTATGTACAATGAAAACAACTTGTGCAGAACAGTTTCTAAGGGAGAGAAAACGAACCTAAAAAGATACCTATCAAATTAGAAAGCATTTATGCTTACATAAGATTATGAACGAGAGAGGCAGAGATGGCTAATCTAAACAGAACTTGTCTTGTTAGATGATAAAGATTAACTATGCATTTGGGCCAAGATCAAAAGTGATCACAATTGGAGTTAAGCGTGCCACATTTAGGGAACTCCTTGTTTGATTGAGAATTAATGTTAGGTGCGCCACAAATGACAAAACCGAGGCCACACCTATGGTGGCCAAATTGATGAGTTAACATTTGTTGGGAGTGCCATACTAAAAAAAATACTAGTTTGTGAGACATTAAATTTACAATTGTCTCATTATCCAATTTGTTATACAATGTATTCAATAGGTGTGGTTGCCAACCAGTTATAATCTGACTATCAATACAATCAGATATCTTGACAGAAATCAAAATTTAAATCTCAACACATATAAATTAGAGTTAAGTCATATGTTATAGATGTATAGATGATCATAATCTGACCAGATATCTGGTTTATCTCACCTCTTAAATGCTCATATACATTCTTAAAATTTTATATAAATAATCATAAAAAATTCTACAAAAATTTGAGATTATAAATATAAAATCAATCTACTATTTCACAAAATTTCAAATTCAAATTCAATCTACACAAAAGAGAAACAAAAAAGACAAATTCAACTGAAAATAAATTCAAAAATAAAGTTACTATTCAATGAAATTTTTTATTTTTGTCTCTCTTAATATAAATCAAGTTTGGAGTTGAATTTTGTAAACTACTTTCGGAATTGTTTAAAGAAGTCTATGGACTGATAGTGAAAAAGTCAAATAAGATGTGACTAACCCAATATATACATTATCTAATATTTGTAAAATTATTCATGATTATTTACATTATTTTTAAATATGGGATACACAGAAGCACTAAAGAAGTAGGATGTACTGGATACTTTCATATATATTGTAAGGGACCCGCCCGTTGCAGCAAGCCCCGAGTATGCATTTGCCCCGACTGCCCAGGATGCAGTCATACACAGATCGGTTGACAAATAGCCAGCTCAAATTACATAAAAAGATTAGTTCATACACAAGAGTAGTATATGGTCGTCAGGCCTTAATACACATCATCATCATAAAAAGAGCCAACAAGGCCAACCACTTAGGTTTTATAAAAAGTAGTTTTAACCGGTCTCTAGGATCATCCCACAGACAAATTAAACTCAAGTGCAGTATGTTGCATCTAGGTCATTATGCCTGATTTTGATGATTAATGAAAATAAGCGTTTCAAACTAACTGTGCTTTTGAGATATTTGATACAGAGTCTAGTTGGCAAGACATGCAAGATGATCAAGGTGAATCCAACGTAAAAGAGAAAAAACGCAAGTCACAAAGTACAAAGATGAGACGCGCAAGATGCAAAAGACCTGAGGTAAGCTCAGTTTTTATTTTTACCGATCTCAGTGTTTGGAGTTTGATAGGTTTAGGAATTTATTTTTAGTTTTAACCGTACTATAAAGAGGGGTTGCAAGTTCTCTCTATATTTTCAGCATAAACCGAGAAACTACTAGGTCGCTGCATTGCATTCATCTCGGTTAGATTTGGTTTTTCAGTTGTGTTTTTGACAACAGAAGTATTTTTGTATTTTCTAGAAAGATCTAGGCAGAGTTGGCTTTTGCTTCTGTTGACAAAAATATAGCCCTTAAAATTATCTTTCAAACGAGCTATTAAAATCTTAAATCGGATTTCTAGATTAAAAGTTATGAATGTTTTTATTCATATTGACTGTCAGTTTGAATGTCAGTTTGTTTATACTGACAATTGTCTAGAGAGTGTATTTTTTGTGCCAAAAATCTTTTGACCTATACTGACTGTCAGTTTGGATAACTGACTGTCAGTTTGCATTTCGACCACAAGTTGATTTGTTTGAGTTTATGTTTTAACTGGTCGATTTTGTGGTCCATACTGACTGCCAGTTTGTGATACTGACTGTCAGTATGAGATATCAGTTTCCATATATGACCAGCAAAGTTTTATCTATGATTTTTGTCAACCGTTGAGTTTGAAACTGACTATCAGTTTCACAAACTGACTGTCAGTTTGCACTATTTTGTTTCCATATACGACTTCAAACGGCTAGCTGAGTTTTCTCCGAATTTTACTTTTTTCTGATCGTGACCTAAACTGACTGTTAGTTTGAAAAACTGACTGTCAGTTTGTACTATTGATTTTCAGCTCTAATTCCAACGGCTATTTTGATTGTTGAGACTATAAATAGAGGCTTTGAGCTATTGTTTTAGACACCAAGCAGCCTCATACTCTCTTATACACTTGAACATTCTTTTAGAGTTTAAAAATCTTGATCCATTGATCAAGTCGTGAGTTCTGAGATCCATCAAGTTTTCTGTTTGCATCATTCTTGCATACTTAGAGTTTCTCAGTGCATGTTGGAGGTCTAGAAGAGACCTTGCTACTCATTACTCTTGGTGAACTCCCTTACCTAGACGGTTTGGTGGTGTGGTCGTTGACCTCTTCTGTTCGGAGATTGTCGAAGAGACTTGGTGTGTTTGTAAAAGGTATCGGTGCTCACTTTTCTAGAGTGGACAAGTAGCAACCACTAGTGAGAGAAATATCCTTCATGGATATTAAAGTGAGACTCATTCATTTGAGTGCTTCAACGAGGAGTAGGGGGATCGAGCGAGTCTCCGAGATCTCGGGAAAAATCTCTGTGTTTGTTCTCTCTATCTTTTCATTTCAATTTATTTGGTTCTTCTCTTTGCAAAAATTGTTTTATTTGAAAAGTTTTATAGCCTCCTATTCACCCCCTCTAGTCGGCATCCTCGATCCTACATAGTACGTAACCCATCTAAACTTCAGCGATCTTACTTCACCAGTCTCTGACTTCTCCTTAATTGTATTTTTGTTATTAAGAAAAATAAGTACAAAGTACTTAGCAAGTTACATATATCTTGTGCATTTACATACACATACATATATGAATATGAAAGGAATGATCAATGAAGCAGAAAATATGTTTGAATTCAAAGTGAGCACCAAAGTATATATATTTAGATATGCAAAGCTAGTAGTCGAGAACAGTGTTGTAAAATCTAATTTATCAGCATTTTAGTGTTTCGTGATGGCTATCCATTAACCATCCAGATTTTATCGCTCAATTTACAAATACACTACTTGTGTCACATTGATGTAGGTAGAACCCATCGCGAGCCGGCCCCAAGAATCCGGGAGCACGGAGTATTCGAATACGTTTTTAATTCTGCAGAGATGTACCACTTTACTCATATGATTCTAGCAACTACCATATGTAGACTAATTTCATGCACATTTTTGTATGTGGCTGAGTTGAGAGAAACAAAACATTTTCATAATCTTGTATTAATTTATATCTCTGCCTGACAAGTGGACTTCATTAGTCTACCTTGTCGTTGTAAGGTATACCTTCGTTTGAGGTGTACTTCACTTCATCATGGAACTCAAGGTGAGAGTTTTGGACAACCACTTCCCTCACAACTCATCCATCACTCATTCAGGTCATAAGTTTAAGTGACTAAACTTATTAAGGTCCCAATATCTCAAATTGGAATCCTGAATGAGAATGAGCACCATACATGGATAAAATCAATACAAAGTAAATTAATGGGTCAAGCCTACAACAAGGCGTGTGCTTGGTACGGACTTTGTACTGTATAGAAGTACGGCACAAGATTCTAGTCCTTATAAACTGAAGTCAATGATAAGGTCAAACCACATTCCTTATGCCTCATAACAGCAACCATACACACCAGTATTCATGCATAATACTATATCCTTTTGCCAGTTTGAATGGATTCCCCACTTAAGGTAGCAATTGACCCATTCAACCAAACCATGGGACTTCAATTTAATATTTTCTCAAAAAGTCATAATATTCAGCTCTATGAATGTTTTTAAAAGGATTTGGGGGTAATTCTTCTATTCATATTGGTGGGATTGCTTAAATATGGCTATTCAGGTTTAAAATTTACTACTTTAACTATGCAGGTTCATTCTAAATGTAAAATAATAGCAATGGTTAAAAATAGTAGGATCAATATGATCAAAGATTGTGACTTGCCTTACTTGTAGTTATGCTGAATTGAAGTTGTCAGGACAGCGATGTCCTCGTGTGTGTCTCTTTTGGTATCTATTCAGATGTCATTCAATATGGATGCAAGTCCAGCAAACAAAAAAACTAATAGTTAGTATATATGTTTATGGGTTGGATGCTGGGGTAGTCGAGTGATTCAAATGACTAGATCGTGTAAAAGATGGTAGATAGGATTAAGAAAGATGGTCGAAGGTGATAGATAAGTTTAATTTAGGTCGAACTTGGGTCAAGTTTAGGGAACATGGTCAGGAAAATCTAGGTATAGTCTGTAGTGCAATCGGCGTAAGAATTAACTCAGAAAACAGGAAAACTTTTATCTGGAGTTTGGATGGATGATCAAATTGCATATCTATAAGGTTTAAGGTAAAGTGGATAAGGTGACGTGAACAGATTTTCAATCCGAGGTTCCTAAGACAGTGAACGACATAGGCATGTCGGTGAGAACGACATTGGACGCGGTTTCATGTTGCTAGGTTAAGCTTTCCAGGGTTTATTCAAGACTTGAATCAGTGGCAAGATAGAGTATTGCTAAGGGCTCTGGTTGGACAGTTGAAATGCTAGGGCAAAGTCAAATTTTTGATTGAACGTGGATGCTGCGACATACGATTGTCAACGAACGACGATCATCTAGAGCAACATAGGTGTAAATGCATTTAGACAAGGGTTTCTTGTGAAGTGATAGTTGAATAAAACTTAGGAAATATTGCTACAAACTTAGTAGACAAAATGGTTTCTGATTTGCAGGCGCAAAAGTGGTTAAATAGGGTGAATGCCACTGGTTGACATATTCTGGACAGAGACTGACAATGTCTGGACATGCTTTGACATAGGTTGACAATGTCTTGACATAGACTTGACATGCAGTGACATGTCCTGACATGCTTTGACAATACCTGGATGCGGCTAGACAATGTCTTGGCACTGTTTGACAAAGCATGACAAGGCTAGAGCGTGAGCTGACAATGCTTTGATAATGTCAGGGCGCAGATTGACTTTGTCCTGACATGTTTTATCGCGTTGTGACGCGCTCTGGCGAAGCGGGGACGCGAACGGCGCGCGCTGGACACGGGTTGACAATGTCGGCCGCGGACACTGGGCGGCGGAGACGGTGCTCGGGCTGCCGGAGTTGGCCGGTTCTCGCGTCATCTGGCAGGAGGCTACAAGAAAAAACCAGAGGACAAGGTCTCGGGGTTTGAAACAGCCGGAGACGGCGGAATGACGACGGAGAAGGGTGGTGGCGACACGGCATAGACACTGTTCCGGCACTGAGTTTCAACAGTGGTTTTAGATGGTTTCCAGCGGGTTTCAGGTGGAAATCCTTAAGAGGAACATGTATGCTTTAGTGAGACGAGGTTTGCAGACAAAGTGGCGTCACTGGATTCGGCAGGAGGCAGCGACGCGGCACGGCGGTGTCACGCTGGGGCGCGATCCAGTGCATCCGCGACACGAAATTCCGTTATGGGTCTGGGTGAAGAAACCCAAGCTGTCTGGAAGGTGAACATGGCTATTCTTCACGTGTCAAAGCCGGCGTCGTGGTCGGCGGCGAAGCAATGGTGGCCGGCGGCAAGTTTCACCGCGACTGAATTGGTAAAATGAGTATTTATCGTTGCTGGGTTGATGTAGGTAATGAAACGAGAAGAGGATGCTACGGGGAAGTTCACCGAGGTCCCAATTTGGTGTAGCCCAGGGCAATTGACTAGTGTCGGCACCGGTGAGATTCGCGGCGGCGTGACCGAGAGCATCTCGGTTTGACTTAGGAACTTTTGCTAGAGGTCTTGGTTGTCCAATTAAATGGCAGGGGAGCTAAAGGTTGGTGTTGGGAGGTCGGCGACGTGATCAATTGCGGTGGCGATCGGTGGTGGCGGTTTGGCGATGGCGAGGCGGCGCTACGGCACAGGGCTATATTGGGTTCATCAAACGGCTTTGTTTCTTACAAATTCTTCTGAAGGAAACATTTCTAGGATCAAGAGGGTCATTCCAATTTACTAGCTCGACTTGATTTAAAGATCGGAAGATACTCTGATGAGGTGAGCAGAGCACATAGACGGCGGCGGTAAAACTCGGAATTCCGGCTAGCGGCCGCGGCAGAACTCAAGTGATTGCTTCTGGAGCATGGCAGGGAGTAGAGGAAGAGATGGGGCCGGTTATTGGGCTGGTGGTGGCCGGAGATGGCCCGACGACGGAAGCTCGTTTTCCGGCGATATGAAGCTTGCTGGCGACGACAATCATAGCGAGGGTTTCAAGATTTGCCTAAACAGAAAATTTTCTAAAGCCAGGATGTGAAGATTAGGAAGAAAAGATTCGTGTTTTTCAGTCGCTTTGGTAGTCCGATGCGGAGCTTAGGGGATACGATGGTTGGCGGCGAAAACGGTATTCCGGCGGTGGTTCTTCGCCGGGCCGGGTCGGGGAGTCTGGTGAGGACTGGAGGAACATGAAGGAAGTGGTTAGAGGATCGGTCGTCGCCTGCTGGCTTTGAAACCATGGTAACCGGCGACAATCAACAGAATGACAAGGCAACAATAACCGAAAATTGTATAGTAGACCAGTGGTTGAAAACAGTGTTTACTAAACCTGAAATTGGATTTTTGTAACTGTAATTCGACTGGAATTTTGCTTTGAGGGTTCTAGCTGAATACTATGACTTGCAGTATGATCACAAATACAAGTATATAAGCAACAGGAGCTTGAACAGGATCACCTGGTCTGGAGATTGAACTGCAATGGACTGTTGGATTGGGTCTTGCTTCAGGCATACTAACAGCAAATTTGCTTTAGAGCACTCAACTGCTGATGCTTAGATACTTGGACTATGAACTGGTTGTGTTAATTTACTGCAAAAGTAACTGCTGTGTACTACTGAAATGTTTATTTGTGTGTGTATCTTGTTGACTTAGAGGAAGCAGGAGGGGGGCTGGTATCCTTGATGAGGTGCAAGCATGTACCATACATGTGTATATATATGTATTCGTGAATGTGCGGTCTGGATGTATACACATATCTGTGAGACTAAGAAGATGCAATATATGTGTGTATATGCAATGTATCTTTGTTTGTGCTTCTGTGTATATGTGCTTCCAGCCACTAATTCAATACAACTGATGACGATTAATCATCCAAAATTAATCAAGTCATACAAAACTAAGGTCCATCCTGATCAAAAAAACCTGTTCGAACATAGCCTGGTCGAAAAGCATCCGGATCATCCTACAGTCGATCACGACCAGAGAAATGTGACCAAGTGCTCTAAGACTCCTTCAACCTCGACCAGAAGTCTACAAAATGGGTCAAGGTGTCAACTGGTCGCAAGCCTACTGGTCACGATCATGAGTTTGTTGATCAAAACCGCATAAAATCTCTATCATTACCATAATGAGTAGTTTGAAGAATGATCTCCAAGAACCGCCGAAACAACCGCAAGTAGTGGAGTAAATTGATGATAACTGCCCCCATGCAAAAACAGCTCCTGTACACCTATAAGTACTTCATTTTTTGTAAATGTAAGGGACAAATCATTTGAATATACATAACACATGACGTAGGGTTTTAACTCGATTATTCGAGGGCCTAAATCTACATAAAAATTCCCTGTGCCCCCTCATTGTCTAGACACCTTGATTTGTTTTCTATTGTAAGTCTGACGGTCAACTTTGTTAATCGTTGACAGCTGGCGCTGATCGTGGGGACAATGATGGCTTTGCCTCCTTGTTATGATGAAGAAAATGACTTTGATTTAGATTTCGATGGCCTCGGAGATAAATTTATCCTTGATTTCAATGACGAGGGCAATGTCTTTTTTGACGTCGAATTTGATTCTGAAGTAAACCAATCACTGCCAATTACTGGTGATTCCGATTGACAGATAGCCAAGACGGCTCATGAACAATTATCAACCCAAAATGATTCTAATCATCAAGCAGTTGAGTTCATGGAGACCAAATTTCGAAGCCGTGATAATATCCGTTTAGAACCCGAGTCAAACTTTGTGGCTAACGAAATGTTATCAATCTCCAACTGTTGTCACAATAGGGAAGTAGGGCCATTGAAGGAAACGATAATCCACCTCCCCTCGGTGATTCCGCACGTCATTCGCCTCAATCCGATTCATGGATGAATGATGTACCCAGAGACAATGATGGTGGACATAAAGATGGTCACCATGCTGCTAATCGGAAGGCTGGAGTTGGTGCACTGTCACCACCAGATCTGAGTACACTGATTATCGGTGATGGGGAAGAATTAGTAACTTCGCCTGCACCAGCACGTGGAGAGCGACCCCACGACCACATGAATCAGCAGCATAGCAACTCCGAATTTCTGCTTGACATTTGCGCGAACCTCCTCCTGACTTGAACAATGTCCTGGGGTTCACTTAGTTTGCTACAAACTTGGTAAGGACCTTAAGTTAGGCTTCCAAGGAGATTTCTGCTCGATGATCACATTTTACTAGAAGATGGTCATGAACGACCAACCAGGCGTAATGTTCATGAGCACTTGGGCCCGCGTAATGTCCGTAATTGCCTTGGCCCATGACAATATGTGGGGTACACATGACCACGTTCACCAAACTCTATGTCTGAGCCCAACGCTCAACGACATCGCCATGAGGTTTTTACTGGGTGAAAAGTATTCTCGGCAAACCTCAGAGCAGTAAGATGGCCTTCTAAATTTCGGCCTGTTTCTGTGGAACGTTTCAATGGGCTAAAAACCCATCAGAGTTTGTACGCATTTACTGTACGGCGATTCAAGCTGCTAGGGGAAATGACAAGATAATGGCCAATTATCTTGCCACAGTTTTGGAGAAATCGGCTCTATCGTGGTTGCTTAACTAGTGAGTAGAGTCCATTTATTCCTGAGAGTACCTTTGCGACCTCTTGATTGCTAACTTTCGCGGGACTTATGCACGACCAGGAAAAGAGGATTGTAGGATCGAGGATGCCGACTAGAGGGGGGGTGAATAGGAGGCTTTAAAAACTTCAATAACAACTTTTGCAAAGAAAGAATAAATGAATTTATATTGCACAATTAAACTAGAAGAGAGTAGAAGATAAACAGAAGATTTTTCCCGAGGTCTTGGAGACTCGCCCAGTCTCCTCTACTCCTCGTTGAAGCACTCAAATAAATGAGTCTTGCTTCAATATCCACGAAGGATGTTACTCACTAGTGGTTGCTCCTTGTCCGCTTCGGAAAGGCGAGCACCGATGCCTTTTATAATCACACTGAGCTTTTCCAACAATCTTTGAATAGGAGAGATCAATGGCCACGCCACCAAACCGTCTAGGTGAGAGCGTTCACAGAGTAATAGATTGCAAGGTCTCTCCTAGACCTCCAACAAACACCGAGAAACTCTAGATATGCAAGAATGATGCGAACAGAAAACTCGGTGGATCACAGAGCTCACGACTTGATCAAAAGATCAAGATTTTTAACTCTAAAACAAATGCTCAAGTGTGTATAAGAGAGGGAGGCTGCTTGGTGTCTAAAACATCTGCTCAAAACCTCTATTTATAGCCTCAAGAATCAAATTAGCCGTTGGAGCTCGAAATAAAAGAAACAGTGCAAACTGACAGTCAGTTTGGGAAATTGACAGTCAGTTTCAAACTCAACGACTGACAAAATTTATGGATAAAACTTTGCTAGTCGTTTGTGGTCATATATGGAAACTGACACCTCATATTGACAATCAGTTTCACATACTGACAGTCAGTATGGATCACAAAATCGACCAGTTAAAACAAAAACTCAAACAAATTAGCTCGAGGTCGAAATGCATACTGACAGTCAGCATGGCATACTGAAAGTCAGTTTAGGTCAAAAAATTGGCTCAAAAAACAACCTCTCTGGACAACTGTCAGTTAACAAAACTGACAATTCAAACTGACAGTTAGCATAGTAGACTGATAGTCAACTTGGATAAAAATAGTTATAACTTTTGATTCAGAGGTCCGATTTAAGTGTTTGATAGCTCGTTTGAAAGATAATTTAAAGGTATATATTTTTTTCAATAGAAGCAAAAGCCAGATCTGCCTAGATTGTTATAGAAAAAGTAAAAACTCTCTGCTGTCAAAAACTCATCTAAAAACCAAATTTTTTCAAAACAAATCCAACCAAAAAGAATGAATGCAATGACCTAATTGTTTCTCGGTATATGCTGGAAATATAGAGAGGACTTGCAACCCCTCTTTATAGTACGGTTAAAACTAAAAACAAATTCCTAAACCGATCAACTTCCAAAACATCGAGATCGGTAATAATAAAAACAGATTTTACCTCAGGTCCTTTACATTTTGCAATTTGCGTCTCGTCTTTT
Source organism: Pharus latifolius (assembly GCA_019359835.1). Taxonomy (NCBI): domain Eukaryota; kingdom Viridiplantae; phylum Streptophyta; class Magnoliopsida; order Poales; family Poaceae; genus Pharus; species Pharus latifolius. The sequence goes on from CM033324.1 coordinate 69,313,560, forward strand.
TACCTTGTGACTTGTGCTTTTTGACGTTGGGTTTATCTTGTTCATCTTGCACGTCTTCCCAACATAGCTCTGTATCCAATATCTCAAAACACAATTAGTTTGAAACACTTGTTTTCATTAATCATCAACATTAGGTCAGGCATAAAGGCCTAGATGCAACAAGGATGACCTCCATCGGCTGCGTCAAAAACCAAATGAGACGCTATGCCAATTCATAAAACGTTTCGTTCGAGTTTGAAACACAATCCCTGAGATATCAGAATCATCTGTAATCTGAGCATTCAAACAGAGGGTCTGATACACAAGGTTCATAGAAGACCTAAATATCAACCCACCAAAGGATGTCGATGAACTGTTCGATATGGTTGATCACTATACCATAGTAAGCAAAGAAGTCTAGTGGAACAAAATGACAGATAAAGGGAACTTACCTCCGTAGCCTGGCCTAAAGAAAAAGTCATACAAAGCTGGCAAGGACAAGAAGAAATCGGGCTCGAAGAAGGGGAACAATTCCCTACGAGAAGTCATGGTTCTTGAGTTTCAACGACTGAAGCTGAAGGCCAAACAATGATCTTCTTCTAGTTGCTCGAATGATGAACGACCAACTGCCTTCAAGAATTAGCAAAATAAGGGCAAGGCGATTACAGGCGACGACTAGAAGGACAAATGGTGTCCTGTACACAAAGTAAAGGTACACGATTTGAAGCACTGCCATCTATGGCAACATAAACTTAATGGTTTCTATGTTGGAAAAAGGATCTATTCCTACTGCACCGGAGGGGTAAAATCCACTAAAGGTCCTGAAGGTGGGGAGCTACCATATCAAGATCCAGACTGAGACATTAATGTGACCGTTGGGGGATCCTCTGCCTACACTTTGACGAGGATTATTGCCCAAGTTATTTGCTTATGCATTTCTATGGTCGCAGGAGACCACAGAGAGAGAGAACCAAACTATTTGTTTATGCCTTTCCATGGTCGCTGGAGACCATGGAGAGAGAGATCATGGAATAATCCAAAATATTCTAGACATAACCCAGCCCGTCTTATCAATTAGATACAAAGGCCCATCATAGATGACTATTACTTGTGGCTTTAATAGATTGTGGCCACAAGTCTCCGTGGTCGCAATCACAATTGTCACAGGGCCTGTAATCTCACATATTACACTACCTGTGACCACTTTGGTTGTGGAGATATTTGCCCGCGATCACTCTGGTTGCGGAGATTTGATAATTCCCAATACATGGTCGCAGCTTGTGCTCGACCACAGAACAAAAGGGTTATTAAAACTGGAAGTACCTCTGAATCAAGAAGGACTGGTTGAGACTTGCAGACCATGGTCTAAGAGTTTTACGGTTACACCATAACCGCACTTTGGTCAATATTCCCAGGATGATACTCTCTTCATTGACAGGATAAGGATAATCATGCAGTTATCCATAAACTGTCAACAAGATGAGGATGAATGTGCAGTTATCTGTAACCACACATTCTAACTGGAGGACAAGAAATTGCACGTTCTAACTGACGAACAGCAACCATTTGCAACCGTTGAGCAATAATCACCAAGCGTCCTTTCGGTTAAGTAATTGGCGTCCTTTTCAACAAGTATAAAAGGTTGCAAAGAAAGAACAAATGAATTTATATTGCACAATTAAACTAGAAGAGAGTAGAAGATAAACACAAGATTTTTCCCGAGGTCTCGGAGACTCGCCCAGTGATCCCCTACTCCTCGTTGAAGTACTTTAATAAATGAGTCTTGCTTCAATATCCACGAAGGATGTTACTCACTAGTGGTTGCTCCTTGTCCGCTTCGGAAAGGTGAGCACCGATGCCTTTTATAATCACGCTGAGCTTCTCCAACAATCTTCGAATAGGAGAGATCAACGGCCACGCCACCAAACCGTCTAGGTGAGAGCGTTCACCAAGAGTAACAGATTGTAAAATGCGACAAACCTAAAAGTGCGACAACCTAAAATAAACAATGTGACAACCTAAAAAAATGTGAAACACAAAAAAAGTGACACCCTAAAAATCTATTGGATTAAGTTGTGGTCATTAGATCAATATCTATTGGTTAATATTAAAAGTGGAAGTGAAATTGATAAAAAAAAACATTTTTTCGTAGTGTTTCACTTTGAAAAAAAAATTAGAGCTGGGCATAAAGAAGAGAATTATATGTAGATATACAACTGGGGCACTAACTCTTCTCCACGTGCGGCCACGTCGAGCAAGCGTTCCTGGCCGTTCAATCGACTGTTCCAGCTCATCCGTGTTGGATCTAGGTTTTGATGATTAATGACAATTTAGATAATTAATGACAATTTGGATAATGACAGTTTTGACGATTAAATGACAATTAGATAAACCTATTTTAGCACAAGTAGATTGAATTGTTATTTGATAAACCTAGAAGTTGATGACTCATTGTTGAGGTTTAATATCTATGCATATGTTGAGGGGGAGCTCTTCATATCTTTCATCTATGCTTGGATCAAGCTTGTGCTAATTGTCAATTGAAGTGTCATGTGTTAAAGTCTAAAGTTGATGACTCCCTGTTGAGTTTTAATATCAATGCATATGTTGAGGAAGAGCTTATCATGTATGTCATCTGTCTTACATCAAGATTATACTTATCTTTATCATGACATAAGCAATATGGATCGTGTGCCTATTTCTTATCATATATGGATCTATATGATTGTGTACTTCATCTCTTACTCATTTGTGGTTTGTTGAAAATGGTTCTGTCATTAAACACCGAAAAGAGAAATTGTTGAGCTAATTCTTTTGTGGAGTAATCTTTGGTAATTAATGACAACTATGAGACTAACATTGTTCATTGAGTTTATGTGTCATAGTCTCAAAGCACATTGCGAGATGAATGCGAGTAAGGACGTATGAAGGTTGATGTCGATATGAGTCATCTTGAGCGAGGTCAAGCTTAGCGAGGTCAAGTTTAGCGAGGTCAAGTTTTGCAAGGTCAAGCTTCACGAGGTCAAGTTTCACTGAAGGTAAGATCCAAGATTAAGGATTATTTTCTTAGGATTTTATTGGTCTCGGTGTTTGGAGATAGACCGATTTGATATGACTTCTTTTTACTAGTTTGGCCATACTATTAAGAGGGGTTGGATACTAGTAGCTTGAGTCAATCTAGTATGAAAGCTCAAATACATTCATATCATTTTGCACTAGTGCTTAAACACCTCTTACATTGCTAGGATAATCTAAGTGTAGTTGTTTGCATTAAAGATAATGTTTTGAAAACTACACTTAGTCGTGGTCGCACACTAAAACAATCTGTTTCATTACTAGAGCTGGTCGTGGTCGTATTTACACCTTCTGATCGTATTTTTGTGTGGAGTTGGTCGTGGTCGTAGGAGTTCATACTGGTCGTACCAGTTTTCAGCTCGATTGCGTACGCTCGACCAAATCCACTCGACCACCTGTTTTTGACCATATATTCGACCTGTGGGTTTAAGTTCCTAAATCATATTGGTCGTCGTCTTTGCTGAGTGTCAGCAAGACATATTCGCGAGAAAACAGCAAATTTGCATGTGCAAATAACCCTAAATTTGGTTTAGCGTAAAATTGGTAAAGTCCTGTTTTCAGTTTGCACAGGCCGAACATTGCCTGTGATGGTCGGACATTGTCCGGCCAGTACACAACTCTAGTGGCATTTGCAAAATGTAAACAGAGACATATAGTTTTGTCCAGAGGCTTTTGTCTGGGGAAGGCCGGACATTGTCCAGCCTGTATAAAACTTGTGAGCCTTAATTGAAACATGAACCAGAGACAAATGCATCTGTCCGGGTTTTTTGTCCGGACAAAAGACCATTTGTTCGACCTTCACAAAAATAGCCCAACGGTAACTAACACGTTTGCAACGATCATATTGACTTGCATTGGCCGGACAGTGTTGTCTAGCCAGTATGGCCCAACAATATCCGGCCTGTACAAAATTTCGTCAGGATGTTGCAAACGGCTAGTTTCTTTGAGGGGGCTATATATACCTCATGTTGGCCAACATTTGAGGGTGCTCAAGAAGTCGAAATTCCTGTGCATAATCTAGCCAAGCTCTATGGAATCAATCTATTCCATTTAGAGCCAAATCTTTGAGAGCAATTAGAGAGAAGCATTTATGAGAGGCTAAGAGTGCTTAGTGCACTTCATCCACAATTTGCAAGCTAGTGCTAGAGTGTTGGGCATCTATTTACATCATTTGAGCTTCTAGCACTTGATTCATTCAAGTGAACATGTTCGATTTGTTACTCATGGCGATCGCCATCGCTTAGACGGTTCGTGGAGGAGAGTCGCGATCTCTCCGTTGAAGTTTGTCGGAGAGGCCAGCAAGAGCTTGTGAAAGGTATTGATGCTAGCCTATCCGGAGTGGAGAAGGAGCAACCCGAGTGGAGATATCCTTCGTAGATATAGAAGCAAGACTCAAGCATGAGTGCTTCAACGAGTAGGGGAGATTGGGCGAGTCTCTGAGACCTCGGTAAAAATTGTGTGTCAATTGGTTCTTTCTTGCTTATTTGTATTGACCTTGACGATATTGCTTTTGACTACTCTTGTTGCATGTTGTATTGAATATTACTTATGGTTGAATGCAACTAGATGTTAGATAGTTTTTAAACCCTTTACAAAAACTAGGTTTGCCCAAACATCTTGCAAAAATTATTTAGTAGAGAAATAATTTTTAAAACCTCCTATTCACTCCCCTCTAGTCGGCATCCTCGATCCTACAATCTGCACCATCCGCGTGCAGTTACCTGCTTCGCCCACATCGTCACTGCTTTTGTGGCCATCCGATCGTAGGATTCGCTTCATCTGGGCCAGCCACGTGGACTGCACTATCGGCTTTGTGTGGCACTATTTGAAAGCTGCACGCACATTGGGCCATGTCATCACTTCATTTGTGGCTCACATTGAGCCACATCGTCCTTTTGTTCGTAGCCGTTCGATCGCGTCTTCACTTCATCTGTGCGATTGAATGTGCTCCCACACAGGCCAACTTTTTCCCATATTCAACCAAAACCAAGTTTCACAATTTGACCAACATCGTAAATTTGACCTGACACCCAAATTCGACCAAAAACACTATTTTGCTTTGTCCAGTTGTGCTTTTTCCCACATTCGACCACAGCCAAAACTGCCTATTCGACCAACAACCCAAATTCGACTAGGCAAACGCTGTTCGGCAAATTCGCACAAAGCCATCACAAATTTGCCTAAAGCCAAGCCTACTAAATCGACCAAAAAACTCAAAAGATTAGACCATAACAACCAAAATGCGACCATTAGGAAAAACAAAACCATTGATTCGACTAGTTTGGTGCGACCATGTTTTTTTAACTGCCTGGTCCAAAAATACAAACGATGCAACCATCACAAAAAAAATAAAACACTGGTTCGATCAAGCACAAAAAACTTTGGATCGACTAGACACAAAATACCACCAGCATAAAACCACTTATTTGACCACAAACAAATCTTTAGGCGACCAAATACAAAAAACAATCATCGACTAATAGCAAGAACGTCTAGACCTGCAAGAGCACGCCCAACAATTATTGTTAACACTTGTAGTGATTCCACCATTCTGGCACAACAATTTTTTTTTACTATCACGTCTAACTATCTGTTTCAATTATTCGATTAGTTCTTTTACTGTCACGACCAATATTTTTGCTGTCAGCACAAGATCGGATCATGGTCGCTCAATTCAAATTTGGTCATGTAGGCACAAATCCTAGTCGTGGTCGTCCATCCCAAAAATGGTCGCATTAGAACAAGGCTGGTCGTGGTCATTCATTTCAAAACTGGTTGTATCAACCCAAGTCCCTGGTCATGTTCGTCCAGTTCAAAAAATACAAGCCCTGTTATTGGTCGTTCAGTGCAAAACTGGTTGAATGAGGACAAAACTTGGTCATAGTTGTGCACCTCACAACTGGTCAGCTTAGCGCATTACCTTGGCATAATCATTCTGTTCTGGATATAATACCTAATCATCTACAAATCTATTTCCTCAATACCCGCAGCAAATTGCTGGGGCCTACCCAGTGTAGATATACAACTGGGACACTAACTCTTCTCCATGTACGGCCAAGTCGACCAAGTGTTCCTGGCCATTCGATCGGCAGTTCCGGCTCATCCACACCGAACGCGTGCAGCTACTCGCTTCGCCCACGTCGTCGCCGCTTTTGTGGCTGTCTGATCACATGATTCACTTCATCTGGGCCAGCGACGTGGACCTCACTACCAGCTTTGTGCGGCAATACGCACACATTGGGCCATGTCATCGCTTCGTTCGTGGCCCACGTTGAGCCACGTCGTCATTCGATTGTAGCCGTTCGATCAGTGCCTCTCTTCATCTGTGCGGTCCAACGTGCTCCCCCACAGGCCAGTTGTTTACCATATTTGAGCAAAACCAAGTCTCACGATTTGACCAACATCACAAATTCGACCAAACACCCAAATTCGACTAAAAACACTGTTTCGCTTGTTCAGCTATGTTGTTTTGCACATTCAAACACAACCAAAACTGACTATTCGACTAACAACCCAAATTCTACAAAACAAACGCTGTTTCACAAATTTGCACAAAGCCATCGCAAATTCGCCCAAAGCCAAGCCTGCTGAGTCGACCAAAAAAAGCAAAAGAATCGACTAGAACAACAAAAATGTGACCATCAGAAAAAACAAAACCGTTGATTCCACCAGTCTGGTGCGACCACGTTTTTTAACTGCCACGTCCAAAAACACAAACGATGCGACCATCACAAAAAACAAAATGCTAGTTCAATCAATCACAAAAAACTTTGAATCGATCAGACACGAAAATTCACCAGCACAAAACTGCTTATTTGACCACAAACAAATCTTCTAGGCGACCAAATACAAAAAACGATCATCAACCAATAGCAAGAACGTCCAGTGGACCTCGAAGATCATGTCTGACAATTACTGTTAATGCTTGTAGTGATTCGATCACTCCGGCACGACCAATTTTTTTATGTCACATCCAACTATCTATTTCAATTATTCGATCAGTTCTTTTACTGTCACGACTATTATTTTTACTGTCACGACCAATATTTTTACTGTTAGCTCAAGATCTGATCATAGTTGCTCAGTTCAAAACTTGCCGTGTAGGCACAAGTCCTGGTCGTGGTTGTCTAGCCCAAAAATGGTCGTATCAGAACAAGGCTGGTTGTGGTCGTTCGTTTCAAAACTGCTCATATCAGCCCAAGTCCCTAGTTGTACTCATTCAGTTCAAAAAATACAAGTCCGGTTAATGGTCGTTCAGTGCAAAACTGGTCGAATCAGGACAAAACCTGGTCATGGTCGTGCACTTCAAAACTGGTCAGCTCAACGCATGACCTGGGCATAATCATTCAGTTCTGGATACAATACCTTATCATCTGCAAATCTATTTTCTCAATACCCACGACAACGCGCGGGGCCCACCTTGTTCATCTAGTCTTTGGCACCTAAAAGAAAGAGAAGAAGCCCTCGCTGGGGCAAGCCCTCTCACGACCCGCCACTGCCATCTTGAAATTGTCAGACAGCATGGCGGTGGCGAGAATCAGGTTGAAGCTAGGTCTATACTCCTAGGCAAGACATAAGACAAAGGGATGCAATCACCTACGGTTGAGAAATTAAGAGCTGGAACTCAGCTAAACAAGATCTTAACCATCTTAATTTTCTTTCATACTAATAGATTAATCAAATTCTAATGAAACGTGTTTAAAAAATTCTAATTAGACATTGTTTTTTGAGAAAGATTCTATTAGACAGTTAAGATTTAAAAAATGCACATCATCTTTCTATTTTGCTACGGCAAATAGGGTATGTTTGGTTGGTAGATAGATTTTGTCAAATCAAATCTTAGTTAGGGTGAAACTTTTGCTCGCGACTCGCGAGTTACTCGGGCTTGGCTCGCTAACAAACGAGCCAAGTTCGAGCTTCCTCATAGCTCGGTTCAAAAACTAACCGAGCCCGAGCTAGACCCCAGCTCGCTCGGGCTCGGCTCGGTATATATATGCATACAAAGTAACCAGAGGCTCTCTGGCTCACTTGACCTCTGTCTTCTCCATCGCCCTGCGCCTCCTCCATCGCCCTAGTGCCTCCTCTATCACGCCGTGCCTCCTTTGTCACCCCCGGCCACCCGCCATTGTGCCGCGCCTACTCCGTCGCCCTCGACCTCCCGGCACCACACTGTGAAAACAACCGAGCTGTCCAGCTCGAGAGCTGGACCGAGCTAGCTCGCAAGTTGGGCCGAGCATAGTTCGAGCTAGTTGTTTACCTCAGTGAGCTAACCGAGCCAAGCCAACTCACCAAGCTGAACGAGCTCGAGCCGAGCCAGGGCCATCTCGCTCAAACTCGGCTCGTTTCCACCCCTAATCTTAGTAGTGTCAATGTGATTTGACTTTTCATTTATTTCGTTATTAATATTTAGTTAACCAAACAGATTTGATCAAGATTTGATCATTTTTCCACATTATATATAATCCAATAATATGCAGTCATTATCAAAGATTAGATATACTTAAATCAACCGTTACACATAGGTGTGTAAATGGATCGGATACAGATCAGATATCAGTAAAACCATATCCATATCTATATTTTAAAAACAAATTCGGATCGAATTCGGATATTGATCAGATTCGGATACAGATCAAATAACTGTCGGATACAGATTCAGACCAGATTTCAACTTCAATCGGATCAGATTTGGATGTTATATGGATTTAACATTTATTTGGCCTACAATTTTTTTACTCAACACTTAGAATGTTATATTTGAAAATTTCATGACCATACATTCATAAATAAGTATACATTACAATATGATAAATGAAAATAATAGAAAAATAATTTAATAGATATATACAATTTGTACTATGATAGAAACAATCAATATAATAACACGATAGATTAATAACACATAAATCAAGCAACAAGCATCATCATAATTTCAAGTAGTAGGGTGACTATTCAATATAATCACATAACACAAGATATGACTAATTGACTATAATTGTTCAAACTTTAAAATGATAATTCAAAGTACATAAGTCTATAATTTTCATTAAACTAACATAATAGTATAACACTATAAGAGTCAAATGAAGCATTTACAAAATGAAGATTAGCAAATAACACCATCTTGTGTCATTTCCTCTATTTCTTTGAGTTGACTATCTAATTCCTTTACAATCCACACTTTCTTGTTTAGCAGATTGAGAGTGCTAAGGTGCATAGAAAGGAGCCCCTCCACTCATTGCACATGTTTATATTTAGCAATCAAATTAGCTTGCACCATTGATTTTAATGAAGATGGCATTAATTGTTAATGTAATTAGTGCTGTTAGGCAATGGTTTAATCAAAAATTCAATTATCTTTCTAAGCTTTGATCTAAGATGAGGCATCTGATGAGTTACCAACACACCATATATTAGTTCTCTATCAATAATTGCATGAATTGCCCAGAGGATGAGAAGAAGTACGCCATTTTATTGGCAATAACAAGCCAAACTAGTATGTGTTGTGGATCCTCCAATTAAGTACTCATGCATCTTCAACTAGGCGATGAGGTTCATTTTAATGAGCTTTCAAATGAAATAAGTTAACCCTCAAATCACCCAAATTTGTACTAAAGACAAACAAATGACTTAGAGGAATTTACAAATTCCTCAATAGACTTGGATAAGTACTATTTAGTTCCTTCAGCTTTGGGCTCTGTCCATTTTAAGCCTTGGACTTTCAAATGGAATCAATTAGTCCTCTAACAATTTTGGACACAACCATAATTCATTATCGAATCAGCATCAAAGTGGTGAAAGGTACTGCTTCCATCACACATAAATAATTTAAAAGCAACACTAAACCCTACACAAATCGTTGTTGCAAAATTTGCACATTACTACACTCATGGAGGGCAAGTAGAACTACTATCAGTATTCTGCATTTATGCACCACTACTGCAAATCTCAAATTATAGAACTATCAGCTCGGAATAAACCCCAAATCTTCAAGCAACCAACTCAGAGCTTCAAGCCACTCGAACTTGACATGAAACAACAAAATCAAATAGGTTAAATATCAAAACACGCTCACCTTTCAAAATAGTAGCAAGAAGTGAGAAACAAAAATGAGATTTTGACTTCAATTTCCCATTTACTAAAACCTTAGAGTCCACAGCTAGGAAATTTAACTAAATATAAGTAGTAAAGCTAAGAAAAACAAACATACTTCTGTAGCTTCCAACATCAAATTAGCATTAGTCACATCCAAAAGCAATGAGATTGCCCGGTAAATGGAGATCGATTGGGAGCTCGCGAGGTGACGATCGGAGGAGGAGGCGAGGGCGAGCCGGCGAAGCGGTGTGTGCGTAAGAAGAGCCGTCAAGTTGAGGAGTTGGGTTGCTCCAGTGCTGGTATGTGGTGACCGGCGGGGCGTAAACGCTGGATCTAGAGACTAGAGAGGAGCCGAGGAGAGGAGTGGTATGTGATCGAGTGGAGGAGACTGGACATGACAAGACGACCTGACGACGTGTGGTTTGTGGTCGACTGTTCGTCGAGTGCACGTCTGCACGAGCACCGAGCACGAGTGCACGACAGCCTGTTTTGGTTATGAGGTTAATGGGTATGGGTTTCAGGAATTTGAGTTTGTAACTTTGCATATATATTATAAAGTCATATATCAATTCGGATACGGATAATATCCGAATCCGAATCCGAATCCGATTTTTGCAAAGATTAGCACACCACAGCTGGATCCAAATCCGGAATATTTCACCTTGTACTATCTAGATCTGAATCCGATTTGCAATTCAGATGCAGATTTTCAGATTTAGATATGCTAAAATCAAATATTTTGGATAACCCATATCCATTTTACACATCTAGCTACAGACACAATATCCGCATAACCGGCACGAACCCAACCCTGAAACAGCACAAGATCCTACAGGCCGTATGATCCAATTTCTAATCAGCTCACGAAACCCGTTCACGCTGCGTTCCCCTCTTCTCCTCCGGACCTAGGGCAAGGGCAATCCACATCTCCCTCTCTCCTCACCTCCACCGTGTTTGCAGGGAGATCTGGATTAAATTTTCTTGGTAAGTCTCGATTAGCTCCACCTTTTTTTCCCCTAATTCTTGAAGCAGTCTTTCTGATTCCATCGAATTCTTTCGTGCGTCGGATTGGACAATTAGCTCCAAACTAGCACCAGATTTGTTTCTCGGTGATGTGGAATTCTTGTTTCTTGGTGATATGGAGATGATATTTTTGTGTATTTGTGTAGTGTTGGTAGGGTTTCTTGGGGGTGGTCAGAATGATCAGGCTCCAGACGTACGCGGGGTTCAGCTTCCTCGCCACAGTCACGGCGTTGTACTATGCGTTCAGTAGCCGTGAGCAGTTCTACCCGGCCATGGTGTACCTCTCGACGTCCAAGATCTGCTTCGTTCTTCTCCTTAACATGGGCCTCGTGATGATGTGCATAACGTGGCAGCTCGTCAAGAAGCTGTTCCTCGGGCAGCTCCGGGAGGCAGAGGTCGAGAGGCTCAACGAGCAGTCGTGGCGGGAAGTTGTGGAGATTCTGTTCGCGGTGACCATATTCCGGCAGGACTTCTCAGTCACCTTCCTGGCGATGGTGGCGGCGCTGCTCCTGGTCAAGGCGCTCCACTGGCTGGCACAGAAGAGGGTGGAGTATATCGAGACGACACCGTCCGTACCGGTGCTCTCGCATGTGAGGATCGTGTCGTTTATGCTTTTCTTGCTTGTCGTCGATTGTCTATTCTTGTCAAATTCTCTGAGGTCACTGATAGAGAAGCGGGAGGCGTCGGTTGCAATCTTCTTTTCTTTTGAGTAAGTTAAATGGTCAGTTACTGTTGTATATAAAAGATGTGGACTTGTGCTTTGTTACCTTCATTGGTTTAATTTGCTTTGGAGATGTATGATTGATCGAGATTATGTTTATTGCAAATTCTTCTATCTCTTTTCTAGTTGCGTTCATACCATATCCCACAATGTAGGAATGCAGAAATTCACTAATTCTCAAGCCATCGTTAACTTTAAATTGCCTACCCTCCTTTGTAGTAGATATTTCATTTGCTACCTATTGTTTAACATTTCACTTGATATTTCTATTTAAGGATATCTGAGGATCTTTTTGTATTATATGCCCACTGCCTTCAATACCTCAGACTTGTTATTTTGTTGTATATTAAGATTCTAGACCCCAAAAATATGGAGCCAACTGGTAAGAGAAAAGTCCTATTTTGGTCCTCCAACTTGAGGTCTTGGTTTCTTTAAAGACCTAAACTTTTCGAAGGCGTTATTCTGGCCCCTCAATTTTAGAGCTTGGTCCAAAAGAAGCTCTGCGTGTCATTGACGAGGGGTTTGAGACTCATATGTCAGTGACACTAAGACTTACTATATTTGATGATTTGTTATATGGAAGGACCAAAATGGGGCCCAAACAGGAAGTTAAGGGACCAAAATAAGGACCTTTGAAAAGTTTAGGGCCTAAAACGGGTCAGGACCCAAAGTTGGGGAACCAAAATAAGACTTTTCCATACTTTAAATGCAAGTATTGCAAATTAAAATTGTTAGGTTTGTAGATTAAATTTCTGTAAGACTCATCAACTGTTGAATTGCTTTGTTACCTATGACTTTGAAAGTGTGGAACATGCCATTCTGTCAAGATAATAACCAGATTGCTTACTCTGATAGCTGTTTTGAGTTACGCTTTCATTGTTCTAAATATTCAATTGATGATTTCTCTATATGTGTTATGCAAAGATATTATACTAGCTCAAATATGTGCAAATTATGTTCCAGATATATGATACTAGCAACATCCACGGTATCAACTTTCGTGAAGTATCTATTCTACGTCAGTGACATGCTCATGGATGGCCAGTGGGAGAGAAAGGCAGTGTATACATTCTATCTGGAGCTCATCAGTGACCTCCTTCACTTGTCTCTATATATGCTCTTCTTCATAGCCATCTTCCTGTAAGTGCTCTTCAGATGTTTCTTTTCATTTTTTTGTGGGCCCTTCAGTTATGACTTGGGAGTGTGAACTTTGATGGATGATCTATTTTTCTGATACCAGGAACTATGGTGTCCCACTGCACTTGATTCGTGAGCTCTATGAAACTTTCCGCAACTTCAGAATTCGTATTACAGATTTTATGCGCTACAGAAAAATAACATCCAATATGAATGAGCGCTTCGCAGATGCTACAGCAGATGAGCTCAATGCGTGAGCCTTATATTTGATTTCTGATGTATCTTCAGTTGATTTGACAACGAAAATTGTTCACAATTTATTCTATTATATGCAGGAGTGACGCCACATGCATTATTTGCCGTGAGGAGATGACTACAGCAAAGAAACTGCATTGTGGGCATCTGTTCCATGTGCACTGTTTGAGGTCCTGGCTGGAGCGGCAACATACTTGCCCCACATGCAGAGCTCCAATTATTCCCTCAGAAAACGGACATGCTGTGTCAGGGCAGCATCATGGAGCTCATCCTGCAGTTCCTCAGCCTGGTAAGATTCTATTTGTTACCCTCATATTCTCTTTTACAGTTTCCAACTTTGACCATCTGAAGCAGTTGATCAATACACTGCTGATTGTGCTATTTTCTTCAAGCCTTTAAGAATTGATATTATCACAATCTACTCTATCATGAGACGCAATTTTCTTGTGAAATCTGGATTGTAATCCAAACTACTTCATCATTGTATATTATATTTTTATAGATGTGCTATCTGTGGTCCCTTTTTTGGTTAATTAATATCTTTTTCTGAGAACTGTAGGTAACTTTGTTCTGGACATGTTTGCTTTTATCGTTACCTCTTTATATCTTTGTATATGATATCTAATTTAATTAGAAAAAAACAGCTGCAGGTACTGGCACTCAGAGCCCGGGTGAACCAAGGGACAATTTGAGCAGGCATCAAGCAAAACTTCAAGCTGCTGCTTCAGCTGCTTACTTATATGAGAAATCTTTTGCTTGTCCTCCAGCAAATACCTTGAATAGGTTTTTTTTTCCTCTTAATCGCTACTACTTTCTTGTCTTTTTCAAGAACTGAGTCTAGATCACAACACAGTTTTACGAGGAGAATTTGATGATTCTCTGAACTTGATTCTGATTGAGATTTGTTAGACTTGAGCAGAAATGCTGTATCTAATATATTTGTGTAGCTGATTAAACTTGTATTTTTCAGAAAGTTTAGACATCTCTTGTGCAGGCTACCACATCAATAACTTGAAATTATGTGACAAAATTCAGTCAGGATTGATTGCAACTTTATCTGCACTTCTTTGCTGACTTGCTTTTGTTGAGAGGTCTTTAATGGGAGTTAACTATACTGAACAACTATCATATGGAATAGAAGTTGGATGAGATAAATTGTAAATTGAGCCATCTTTTTTCTTCTGTTTCAACCATGCACCATATCCATCTTCGGAGACACTGGTTGATGGTATTCTGGATTAAATGAGCATGCTTTATATAGAGCTGGGTTCAAATATGGCGTAGTTGGCATCTGCTTAGGGCTAGGTCGTTAACCATGTTTGTTTATTCTCAGGTGCTTGAAATTGGGTCAGTCATTATGTTTTCATGATTTGAGTTGTAGAGGCTATGAAACCCCTGGGGGTGGATTGAGGTCTCAACTGTCTGCGGTGTTGCCAGTATTTTGTATTATTTACCTGGATGTTAATAAGTTTCTTGAACTCAATCGTCAGGTATTCAGGAAATCCTCTGCCATCTAAAGCAGGTACCTTACAATCAGGAGAAGCAAGTAGTTCTAATCAATCCCAGAAAGATCAATTATTGCAGTGGCAAGGTACTGGCTATCCATTTGCACCTGGTGCTGTTAATGGTGCTCGAACAGGCAGCATGGGCATTGAAACTTCACTACAAAAGGCATATGAAAATGTTATAAGGAGTCAGATAGAGGTAATGAAGCATCTTAATTCCTAAAGTGGACTGCTTAAATCAGACTACAAATCTACAATCCTTGCAATAGTATCAACCGCCAACCTTATTGCATAATGTTTTCATAAGTTTTTTGTTGGCAAACTGCCATGTTATTATGTTAACCTAGTGGGATTCATTGATCATGGTGTGAGGTGCAAGCAATAGGCAATTGGTATGTCAATAACAATAAGTTCTGTTTTCGGTTATAGCAGTTTCATGACAATGCTGAGGTACCTGTGATCTGCAAAACACTATGCTGGATGTGGGTGTCTTAATGGGCGACCATATTCAATGTGGAATTACAGGCAGCAGATGTAGTTTCAGTTTAAGCTGCTAGTCTTTAGTATGGTTGTCAGATTACAATCAGCATTTGGTAAATCTTTAAATGTTCATCTAGTAATTATGCTGACCTGCACTAGCAAGAGACTATCAATATATCATTGTTTGACATCATTTGTGCCCACAATTAACTACACAATTCTTCACCTTATTTTACAACATTACACTCGCTGTGATAACATTGCATGATATCCTCTATATAGATTTCTAATAGGATAAGGGTATTTTTTGTCTCTTTATTTTGCAGAAAACTCATTTTGGTCTCTCTATTTTCAAAAGAGTCAAATTGGTCTCTACTATTTAAACTGGCTGAAAATGATCTTTTTGAATTTAACTGGGTTTAAGATGATGACATGACATGGTTTTGTGCTGATGTGGTGGACTAAGCTTGGCTTCTTCCTCGATTGCTTCCTTCTCGTGGTGGGTGCTGCTTTGATCTGTGCTGCTCACTGGCCTTCGCGCGCGGTGCCAATGGCACCAACTACTCTGCTGGTGCATGGCATAAGATTGTCACAGCCAACCACCTCCATCGCTTGGTCCGTGCGGAGTGCGACCTTTGTCGCGCTCTCGCCTTCTTAGACGACTGTTGCCCTGTCCATGCCTACTTGATGCATGTCTGTTGCAACAACATAGGCAGGAAAATGACTAGAAGAAACAAAACACAATGCCGTCCCTCGTGCGCAAAAGCTTCCATGGCTTAACTCGAAGGTTGAAGCATCAGTTGGTCGGCACATGAGGGCCGTAGCGCAATTATAACCTAAGCTTGGTGTGGATGGGGATGGGGTGGTGGCCGCGGGTTGGATGATGCCTCGATCTTTGAGCCCACGGGCCGACACGCACTTGGACTTGGTGCCGTTGCTTGGTGGCAGGAACGGCGGTGTGGAGGTGCGCTGCGCTGGTCGTTGCTTTAGGGGGCCGCGCAGCTGCTGCGGCCTGTGGGCAATGTTGGAGTTGTCTTTGTTGGTATGGGAGGCGGCGGCGGAGTAGCTCAAGGAGCGGTAGGCCGACTGGTTATTTCTGCCCAGTGGTGGCACTCAACCTCTTCTGGAACCTTGCTTTCATCGTCGTCGTCGTGGTGCTCTTGTTTAGTTGTCACGAGATTCGCCCCTGACGCTCTGCCTTTGGATTGCCGGCTACGTCGTTCGGCCAATGTGTTGTGTCGCCATTGAGTACCGCTTGTGCAATGGCCAATGCAGTGAGGCCACGATGAAAAGGGTGGCGATGGTTTGACCTCTTCTAGTGACGAGGACCTGAGTGGGGTGGAGCTGGACAGTGGCATGGGCGGTGGGGAGGCTAGAAGGTTAGAGAAATGCCCATTGAGAAAGCTGTACACAGTCTAATTGACAGGTGGAGTCTATTTGACAAGTGGATTATATGATATCCTATACGTCATCTAGTTAATGCCATGTCATCGTCTTAAGTCTGATTTAAATTTGGAAGAATCATTTTGAGTCAGTTCAGAAAATAGAATAGGGAGACTAATTAAACTCTTTTGAATGTAAAGAGGACAAAATGAGTTTTTTTTTTATTTAAAGTATAGGGACTAAAAGTGCCTTTATCCCATTTCTAATGCTTCTTTTTTTTTTTTTTTTCATTTTTGGTGGTGGTATAACTGTTACATTTTATTTTGTTTGGTTGAAAGTGTAGTTTCTTATACTGCCTTTTGTCACTTCAGCTGGATTTGTCTGGCTAAAGAGTTGCTCCTAAAACTGGACAGATCGGTTACTGGCATGCAGCATTTGTCTGGTTCATTTCGCTGTGTATCTAACAAAACTCATGCTTGCAATTCTTTTCCTTTTTTTTTTCAGATGCTGCAAATTCAATTGCAAATGTTGCAGCAACAGAAAGATGGGATTGCTGCATTTGCAACTAACAGTGAGAATGCACAGCATACAAAAAATAAATGAAGCTGTAAATAAGGTGAGGATGAGAATTGGATGCACAAATACCTGAGGAGAAATTTTCACATGAAATCGCGCTGTTGATTCTGGTTTTTTTGGTAGGCTTCATTTATATACCCTTCGTAGTTGTCACCATCATCATCGGATATATATTTGTTTAATGTGATAATTTGCCTAGTTTAGTTCTTGTCAATACTGATTATATCATTTATGGAGAGGCAGTTGTGTACTCGTGTTGTAACAGTGGTTAAATTTGATGGCGAAAGATTAAAAAAGATGCTGTACATCGGCTGGAAATGTCTATTTGCTGCATGTTTCCATCTTCCAGCCTTATGATTCAGACTATTCTTTTCCCTGATAACACAATGCCTATATTGTATGTGTCAGGCATCTGTACCATATCAGCACATCAAGTAGGCAATGTGAGAGCCTGAGTTGCAGCATGTTACTAGCACCGATTTGTTTATGTTGGAACACTTTCTTAGATGCATGTTTGAATGATATGTATGGGAACTGGATTTGCTATGGTTGCAGTCATTCTGTACCGTGATCATGTTTTAATCTGGGCCGGTTGATCTTGATAGGATGGCCTAGATTTATTATAATTGTCCCGATGTAGTTGTAGTCAATCTAGATTGTGATTATGCTTTAGTTTGGACTGTCAGATTATAGTGGTACAAATCTGTTGCAGTTGTCTTGTTGCAGTTTCCGTGGCGATTGCAGTGGATTCCCTTCCTATGTATGTGTCATTCTGTCTTCCTGCTAATGGATAGAAGGGACAATTTTCCCGCGAAGACAGACGGGTTAGGAAACAACCTGCTTGATTGAGACCGACAAAACGGTCTGTTTAGTGTTTACTCTGCTCCTTTTGTTTTGAGGAATAATAGTTCTAAATGTCATCAGTGCAAATATTTAAGAGGATTTATTTATCAGAGCAAAGGGAATTTTCAAATCTCTTTCATCTGGTACACCTATCACAATTTTGACTACCACACACACATTGACAGGCACCAGCAAAAAATAAAATTGACACGAACGTTTGCAATGACATCCAATAAACACTCAATTACATACATGTCAGTCGCACATAGATCATGCTTTGTCCGTCTTAGCCACGAATACTTTTTACAGCAGGTTAGTTTTGTGATTTTTGTTTTTTTAGATTGTTTTAAAAAATTCTCTTGGATAGGCTTATTTTGCAAGGTTAAAGGGGGGTTTTTTTAAAAGAAATTTATCTATATAAATAATAATATCTAATATATTGGCAATATACACTTTACTTCTAACCCTAAATCACTCTTTCAACCTATAAAACAAATGTCTCAATTAAGTACACACAAAAAAAATAAAAGAAATTAAGATAATTCAACTCAATTGGGTGAGGCTTACTTTGGAAGGTGGCCACATTATGTTTTTCAAATGATTTTCTACTTAATTATTGGTGCATTTATATTTTTTCTTTCCTTGCATGGTAAATTCTCTGGTTTGTAGAGGTCCATAATTCAATTAACTTAACATTTTTTGAGTGGGTGTGTTATCACTATTTGTAGCATTGCTTGGCAGTAGTTTTCGAGTACTATGGTTGTGTTCGGTTCAAGCCCACGACTTTCCACAATAAAATGAATTAAAATAATTATTCCATTAACATGGTTGAATGGAAGGTAGATATAAACATATTTTACATGGAGAGGGAAATTAATACACGTGTAAGAACACAACCATTTTTAACCTCAACTCTCTTTGCATTCAATTTTCACCGATTCAGAATAGGAAAAACAAGAACCCACAGAAAAGACCACTCTGTATAGAAAACAAGAACCCGCATATCAGTATGAAGTCTTATGCTTGTCATGTGTTTATGACACAATTGTTTTCCGTTGCTATCCGAGACATTCTACCAGTCAAAGTTAGGGAGACAATTACAAAACTTTGTTATATTTTTAACACAATATCTACCAAGATTAGTACGCTCGTACTATATTACTCCTATACATTAATGCCATTAGCCATATTAATTATCCTTATCAAACTATTTTTCTTGTTATACAATCTTTCAAAGGTAAATGACTTGGAAGGATTGGACGATTTGCAATGAGATGTGGTTTTTACTCTTTGTGAGTTTGAGATATATTTTCCTCAATCTTTTTTGGATATTATGGTCTATCTAATTGTGCACCTCATCAGAGAAATAAAGATTTGTGGATCTGTGTTCCTACGCTACATGTATCTATTCGAGAGATTCATGGGTATCTGGAAGGACTATGTATGGAACTGTTATCAGCCCAATGGAAGTATTATTAAAGGTTATGTCGCTGAGGAGGTGATTGATTTTTGCATTGACTACATGGCGCGCGTTGACCCAATTGGAGTCCCTAAGTCCAGACATGAGGATAGGTTCGGGGTATTGGCACAAATGGGTTAGAGCATCTGTTCCCGACAGTGCCATATACGCAAAAATACATTTTCGGATCCTACAGCACATGACAAAAGTAGAGCCCTATGTCCAAGAGCACAAAGCACTTTTGCGGAGACATAATCCCTCCAAGGCAGAAATTTGGGTCACTAGAGAACATAATAAGAATTTTATTGCGTGGATCAAAAATAAAGTTGCTCAAGCCACCGATGACTCCATAAATGAGACAGTTAGATGGTTGGCTAGAGAACCGAGACGTACTGTTGGCACTTGGCAGGTGTTGGATCTAGGTAGATCTAAGTATCTAGGTTTTGATGATTAATGACGCTTTGGATAAATCCATGATTATTAGAGTTAATCTGGAGAATGTCAGATTTGATGATTAAATGACAATTTAGATAAATCCTGATTTAGCACAAGTGAATTGAATTGATTATCGGTAAACCCTAAATTGGATGTTTCCTCGGTTGTAGGTTTGATATTGATGCTATGTAGAGGAGGAGTTCGGTGGTTGCATCAAGCTTGTGATGATTGATTGATTAAGATGTAATATGTTAAATCTTGAGATTGATGACTCCAGTTGTGGACTTGATATTGATACATATGTTGAGGGGGAGCTCATCATCTTGATTAGATTGATATCATGACATGAGTAGTATAGATCGTGTGCGTATGTGTTTATCATCTACGATCTATATGATTGTATTCTATCTCATACTCATTTACTACTCATTGAATATGGTTGCGTCATTTCACTGGAAAGAGAAACTGTCGAGCTAACTCCTGTGTGGAGTAGTTTCTCTGGTGATGATTAATGACGACCTATATTTGAGACTAATATTGTGTATTGAGTGTACGTATTGTAGTCTCAGTTTGATTGCAGGATAAAAGTGAGCAAGGACGTGAGGAGGATGAAGATGATATGAGACATCCCGAGTAAGGTCAAGCTTAGCGAGGATGAGCTTTGCGAAGATAGGCGTCAAGCGGTCGAGCCTCGCGTGGTCAAGCTTAGCGGGATCGAGCTTTGCGATGACGAGCGTCGAGCGATCGAGCTTCACGAGGTCAAACTCCACCTAAGGTAAAATCCAAGATTAAGAATTGTTTTCTTAGAGTTTTACCGGTCTTGGTGTTTGGAGACAGACCGGATTGATATGATTCTTTTTACTAGTTTGACCGTACTATTAAGAGGGGTTGGAAATTAGTAGCTTGAATCTATCTAGTGCAGAAGTTCAGATGCATTCATATCATCTTGCACTAGTGTCTTGCATTGCTAGTGAGTCTAAGTGTAGTTTATGTGCATTAGATTAAATGTTTTGAAAACTGTACTTAGTCGTGATCGCCAACTGTTTAAATTAGTTTATTTATCTAGAGCTGGTCGTGGTTATATTTGCATATTCTGATTGTATCAGTGTTGATACGTGGTCGTGGTCGTGTCGCTTATTTGGTGGCTTTCTGTTTAGGGTTTGGGCGTGGTCGTAGGAGTTCGGACTGGTCGTACCAGTCTTCGGCTCACTTGCGTACGCTCGACCAAACCCTATCGACCACCTGTTTTCGATCGGATGTCAGACCTGTGTGGTCTTGGTCGTTGCTGAGTGACAGCAATCACATCCGCGAGAAAACGGCAAAATCCGTATGTGCAAATACCCCAAATTGCATTTGAGATGATTTTTGGATTGAACATTTTGATAACAGAAAGTTTCTGAGTTTTCTAGAAGTTTCTAGACCTTTCTAGGTCTTGTTTCTGTTGACAAAATTGTAGAGCTCTAAGTTATCTTTCCAACAAGCCAAAAATCACCTCAATCGGATCTCTGGATCAAAAGTTATGCTTGTTTTACTGTCAGTGTGCAGTGGCCAGACTTTGTCCGGGCATGGCCGGACATTGTCCGGCCTGTACAAATTTTTCAGCCTTTTGCAAAATGAAACCAGAGACGTTTGCATCCATCCGGGGCATTTGTCCGTCATGGGTGGACTTTGTCCGAAATGGCCGGACATTGTCCGGCCTTTACAGAAAAATCGCCCAACGGTAACTGACACATTGCAATGGCTGTTTTCGTTGAACTGGGCAGACACTGCCTAAAGTGGCCGGATAATGTCCGGCCTGTACAAATTTGGCTCAGTTTCTTGCAAACGGCTAGTTTTTCCTTGAGGCTATAAATACTTCGTGTATGGCATCATTTGTGGGTGCTCAAAGACTTCATTCTACAGCTGAAAACCTAGCCAATTGAGTTGCATATGTGTTATTGCATTTAGAGGCTAGAATTGAGTCCAAATCTAGAGTGATTTGTGAGAGAAAGTAAAGTGTGTTAAGTTAAGAGTGCTTAGTGTATTTGAATCACCATTGG
This sequence comes from Pharus latifolius, assembly GCA_019359835.1. Taxonomy (NCBI): domain Eukaryota; kingdom Viridiplantae; phylum Streptophyta; class Magnoliopsida; order Poales; family Poaceae; genus Pharus; species Pharus latifolius. Next base: position 69,335,565 of record CM033324.1, read on the forward strand.
CTTGCTAGTGCTAGAGTGTTGAGCATATCATTTGCATATTTGAGTTTTTAACACTTGATTTGTTCAAGTGAGCGTGTCCGGCTTGTTATTCTTGGTGATCGCCTTCGCTTAAACGGTGCGGGAGGAGAGTCGCGATCTCTCCAATTGAAGTTTGTCGGAGAGGCCGGTAAAGGATTGTGAAAGGTGTGGTGCTCGCCTATCCGGTGTGGAGAAGGAGCAACCCTAGTGAGATATCCTTCGTGGATATAGAAGCGAGGCTCCGAGAGAGCGCTTCAACGAGGAGTAGGGGAGACATCGGTAAAAATATTGTGTCAATTGCATATTTAATTCTTGCTTTACATTCATCTTGACACAATTGCTAAATTTACTTTTGTTACATGATTTGTTGAATTGTTTATATGGTTGAATGCAACTAGTTGATTGAATTGTTTTAAGCCTTATTGTATAATCTAACTCAAACAATTATCTTGTTGAAATAGCTTAGTGGGGAAGAAAATTTAAAAGTCTTCTAATCACCCCTCATCTAGTCGGCATCCTCGATCTTACAGCTGGGTTACGACATCAACGGTTATATGTTCTACATAAAAAAGCAGGATCACAAGAGTACTACGCAATGCAGTGACGTGACAGTTTTTGCGTTGTCCGAGGATGCCAGGGCGATACGTGCATTAAATCATACTATGGTGTAATTGAAGAAATATAGAAGCACAACTACGTATTCTTCAAGATTCCTTTGTTTTGATGCCAATGGGTCCAGATTCCTCAAGGTGTCAAAGTGGACAATAGCAAATTTGGTCATATGGATGATCCATTTATACTCGCCGACCAAGTCACCCAAGTCTTCTACGTGGTTTATAGAGCCAATGCACAGTTACTGATGAGGACATCACAACCACACACCCACATGTTTTAACTCGAGCGCATGCGCGTCGCCTTGGACAATAGGTGAATTCGTTTCTTGGGTAAATTAATTATTTAATTACAGAACAAAATGATATCACCTGATGATTGTTCTTTGCTTGTTGTTACATGTGAGGGAATTCTGGACGAAGTTGTTGACCCAATTCTTAGCCAAAGGAGAATGAACAATTTTCTGGCAACTTCGACCAACGATCGCTTCGACCTCATCGATCAGAAGAACTCTGCATTCGATCAAGAAGGCTCAAGGTCACAGCACCAGAAAGGCTCAAGGTCGCAGCATCGCACAAAGTTGCAACCCATGGTCGAAAGCACATGGTCACAGTCTAAGGACCATACAATCTGCCGACTATGCATGATTGTTCAGCAACTTTAACCAAGCACCAATTTCAGCATAGATGTTCAAGTCAGTCGTGTGAGCATTTGTTGGAAAGATCATCAAAAGATTTTTTCAACGCATCAAGAATCATTAAAATCCACTACTACAGAAATGCTTTTGCACTATCGGTTAAAAATCCACTCTACTATCGGTTCTCTTACCGATAGTGGTCGGCACGATAGTAGAGGTGCAACACACTTCTATCGGTTCAAAAACCGTTAGTAAAACATCTACATTCCCAACGTTCACTAATCGCTATCGACTATTTCTTCTATCGGCTCGAACTTAAACCGATAGTATTGTATACGTTTTTTCTATCGGCTCGTATATAAACCGATAGTATTGTTTAGGCTTTTTCTATCGGCTAGGATCTAAACCGATAGTAATGTTAATATTTTTTTCTATCGGCTCTTATATAAACCGATAGTATTTTCTGGACACAGTTAGTACTGGAAACTTTATTCTATCGGTTGTTATATATAAACCGATAGTATTGTGTAGACACAGTTAGTACTGAAAACTTTATTCTATCGGTTGTTGTATATGAATCGATAGTACTGAGATATTTATTCTATCGGTTATATTATATAACCGATAGTATTTTGTAGACACGTTTAGTACTGAAAACTCTATTCTATCGGTTGCTGCATATGAATCGATAGTACTGTAATATTTATTCTATCGGCTGTAGTATATAACCGATAGTAATATTAGTTTTTCCTATCAGTTATATACTGGCACGGTTAGTATTGGAATCATGCACATATACATACAGCTATACAGAGATACATTGGATCATTCACAAATACACCAATATTTACAAATATTCACCAATATTCACATATTGAATTTGTTCACAAATACACTAATACAGTAATATACACATGCATTGGATAGATTGAATTTATGCACATATTGATCGAGTTTATTCACAAATACATTAATAAATCTATTCACATATTGAGTTTATTCACAAATACAGCAATCAACACATTCAATATATATTCACAAATACAGCAATCAACACAAGTCAGTTACTATCGATCGTTGATAGCCACTTCTTCCATGACATATTGAGCCCAAATTGTTCGCAGCTCCTTCAATTGAGGCAACTCATATTGCTCTTTCAACATGGCGCTCTGCATATATGCGTGTATGAAGTTAGGATTGTACGTCACATCCAATTAAAGTTCGACTTTGAGTCAGGAAAAATGGTTACCCTAGGGAATTGGGCAAAGTTTCTCCTGATCAGGTCATACATGAATCTCATGACATAGAAGCCACATTTCCACGATTGTGGCTGCTGATGGCACTGGAAAAATTGCATATGCAAAGACATAAACCCACATTAACTCGAAAGAACTAATTAAGCTTAAATTAAAAGACTCATCATGAGTACTTCCATCCGTATTAATTACCTCATATTCTTTCCAAGAAATTGTTGTGCCCTTCGACGCGTCATGCCTCCCTCCAGCACTAGCATAATTTTTGAAAGCCCTGTATTTAATTTAGCATTGCCAGTTAATATGTTATCATTAATTAGCTAGTCAGAGAAAAATTTAAGACAACTATGTTACTTACGCGTCTATGTGCCATGTGAGGGTGAAAACATGCGCCACCTTGTCGCTCATCGAATCGAGGTAATAGACCTCATTCATCCATGGGCAAATGACGGCGAGGACCCAGTGGCCCCTACATTGCATATATAAGCGAACCGTTTCATACATATGTTAGGCGTAACATACAAGAATGAGTTAAATTAGTAGGAAATGCACTAACCTTTGGTGGTACGGCGCAAGGATGAACTCTCGGTCCTACTGCGCTAGTAGTGCCCTTGATATGTATTCCTCCGCATGTGCTTGGTCGTGCTCTAGCATCGTGAGGCTTATTTTCTCTGGGTTGAGAAAACCCACCTTGTCACATGCCCTCATCGACGCCAGCCTATACATGCACCTGGATGCAAAGTAGACATTAGTAAGTAGTGCATACAAAGTGATTAGATTTATGAAACGAACTGTGATAACTTCAGACAACAGCAAACTCACAGGACTCCAGTCGTATGATGGACATATCAAGCTCCCGCCAGTTGAGGAGGTCGAACAAATCCTCGTGGGCCACCGATATGCTCTCGGGCTCACGGTGAAAATGGGCTGGCCTGAAGTGAACCAAGAAGTTGATGTGGCGCCTAGATCGGGTCAGGTACCACTCGTGGAGACTTCTGGTTATTTAATCCATATTGCGCAGAAGGTACTCCGACACGAGTGGGGACCCGTTCTTGAACGTACCCGGCTGGCTTTGTTTGGCTTTGCCTTTGGCCTTGCCCTTGCCTTTGGGCGGGGAGCGAGTGTATACCTTCGAAGGTTGGGGTGTGGTGCCGCCGGCCTCATTTGATGGCGAAGGGTTTGAGGCCGTCGGAGGAGGCATGGGGCCGAAGGAGTTCGCTCATGCGTTGTGGCGGGGGTGGTGTCCTCAGGAAGTGAGCTGGTACCCATCGTCCACTTTAAGTACAAACGCATAAGTTACATTTTGCAAATTGAGTATATTAACTGAGTTGTAAGTTAGAATGGCTAGGGTTTACCTCCTGTAGTCTAACACCCTTCTTGGGCCACTGTATGTACGAGCCCAATGCCTCGCCAATTGTCCGCATTTCGTCCGTTGGGACGGGCAACGGAAAAGAGCTGTAGCCCGGGAGGGCCATGTCCACTTGTACCTTTGCGAATCCAGGCTCCAGAGGTACGCAGTGGATCCGGACATCCTCCCAAGACTGGTATACGACCCCGTTTGCAACCGCAACAGGTTTGTCGGCTATGTTGATCAATAGGCTACAGCTCTCCGGCTTCTGCAATTTGTAACAATTATAACAGGTTAGCGAAACAATTCTAACGTAACGGGAGTGGCATCAGCCGAACTGCATATATAGCTCAAGAGTTGTAATACCTCGATCAGGTCCACCGGATCCACGTGAACCTTCGAGCCAACACTACTCGGCCTGGCAGCGTCGACCTCGGCAGCTGGATCTAAACCCTTGGACTGCATAACTCGGCTGAGGCGTTCATACTTCTCGTTCATTTGAGCAAACATGTCCGCGAATTGTGCAGTCACATCTGCCCGTATCTTCTGAGATAGCTCCACTTCCCTTTCCTTCCAGCTGCCAGCCTTCTTCGCCTTTTGCCCGGGCTCCGAGAAGCCTTCCTTCCATGGCACCACAGCCCCCACGGTTCGCGTCCGCCCTGGATGCTCCTTGTTCCCTAGAGCTCGGGTAAGGATGTCGTTCTCTCTATGGGGACTGAACAATCCCTCGGTCACCTCCTTCGAGCAAGAGATCTGTTACATTGAAAGCTCTCCATTGTGAGGAAGAAATATATACAAACTTGTGTGCACACTAGTGATCATAGTTAGCCAACTTACGAGTCACTGCACGACCTTGACGTCCCTGGGGTTTGGGAACGCCACAGTCCCCGTGGCCGACACGGTCCCTCTGGCCAACCACCAGCGCTTGCATCGCTGATCGTGGATCTCGGAGAGTGGTAGGTCAGGGGAGTCGACGAAATTCGACGCCTCGTCTTCAGCCTTCTTCCACTGCTCCTCCTTCCCCGCATAGCCGCGAGAGCCAAGCCGGTGTGGGTGGTCGTTCCTCCTCTGGATTGCCCTGTTCTTTTCGCTGAGGGCCTTCGTACCAGAAACAAGAAAATTAATGCACCACTGCTTACTGCATACAATGGTGTAACCAAGCAAAGGAACCATACATACCTTGAACTCAGGAGTCCCCTTCTGTTGGGCGAATTGCTCCCATACCTCCTCCGTTATGAAGGGGTACTTCTCGCATGGAGATTCGCCTTTAGCGAGGAAGGTACTGACGAGGACGCTCTTGAAGGTTTTCCACGTGTCGTTCATGTCCTTCAAGCAAGCTATCTTGGGACCATCGTCCGGGATGTTCCACTTAGCCTGTTTCAAATGGTGCATATAAGTAGGACTTGCCTAATCTCTGGGATAAACCAAGGGAATGCGATTAATTACTCAAGAGTTCAGTGATTTTGATTAATTTTACCTTCACTTCCGCCCACAGCCTATCCCTCTCGTCGGCCTTGATGTCCTTCCAGCTCTGGACGGTGATCTTCACCCTTTCCTTCGCCAACAAGCCAACATAGGCAGTATAGTGCCCGACATTCTTCCCGATCGGTCTCCCGAACTGGTTGAACTCACATGAAAGATCCGCTCGTTTGGCCAAACGACCCAACATCGTCGGGCCTCGCGCCTTCCTCTTGCACTGGGACGAGGCAGTGCCATCTACGTTCGCCCTTGCCGAATCACTACTATCAGCCGAGGAAGATGCCGACATGGCTTTACCTAAAATTCCATGAACAAACCATCAATTGATATGAAGAAAGGTACATGACAAAGTTCATAACTAAAATTGTTGTGCCCTACGCTAGTCTCTCTGCATGAACATAAAGTCTGTTGAAATTTAAATGAACCAAAATTTCAGATGAACAATAGAAAATGGGAAGTAATTAACAGAAAATTCAGATTAGCAGTGCAAACTAAGACATACTCTATTTCCTATTGGTTTTGAAAGGAAAATCGATAGTACTAAGGTATGTATTCAGGAAAATTTAAAAGATTAGCAGTGCAAACTATGCTAATCTCTCTGGAGGAAAATAAAGTCTGTTAAAATTTAAATGAACCTAAATTTGAGATGAACATTAGAAAATGGGAAGTAATTCACAGAAAATTCAGATTAGTAGTGCAAAATAAGACATACTCTATTTCCTATCGGTTTTGAAAGGAAAACCGATAGTACTAAGGTATGTATTCAGGAAAATTTAAAAGATTAGCAGTGCAAACTATGCTAATCTCTCTGCAGGAAAATAAAGTCTGTTAAAATTTAAATGAACCTAAATTTGAGATGAACATTAGAAAATGGGAAGTAATTCACAGAAAATTCAGATTAGCAGTGCAAACTAAGACATACTCTATTTCCTATCGGTTTGGAAAGGAAAACCGATAGTACTAAGGTTTGTATTCAGGAAAATTTAAAAGATTAGCAGTGCAAACTATGCTAATCTCTCTGCAGGAAAATAAAGTCTGTTAAAATTTAAATGAACCTAAATTTGAGATGAATATTAGAAAATAGGAAGTAATTCACAGAAAATTCAAATTAGCAGTACAAACTATGATGGCATTACTATTTCCTATCGGTTTTCCAAGTCAAACCGATAGTAATCAAGTTTGTATTCAGTAAAATCTATAAGATTAGCAGTGCAAACTATGCTAGTCTCTCAGCAGGAACATAAAGTATGTTAAAATGTAAATGAACCAAAATTTCAGATGAAAATTAGAAAATGGGAAATAATTAACAGAAAATTCAGTTTAAGGTATTTACTATCAGTTTTGAATAAGAAACCGATAGTGGACTACACTGTATGACAAATTGCTAGTGATTTTCATCAATTCTGTCATTCTCATAGCTATCAAGTTTGTAGTTCATGAATTTTACTCTAGGTTTATATTTGTAATCCATTGAACGGGATATGAACCATTGCATACAAAATTAAGCAATACACGCGAGCGATTTGGTCAAGAACACTTACAGTCGATCGTGGAGTGGCCGGAGGCGGTGGCGCAATGCAGTGCCAGAGGCGGTGGAGAACCAGATTCTGATCGGCAATGGTGGCGCAGAGAAGTGAAGAAGCGAACGTCGGCGAATCTAGGGTTTTTCGCGCGAGTATTTGGAAATTGGAATGTGATCAGTTGCACTGGAGGGAAAATCGTGCAAGGTTATAACCTAATCTATGAATATTTACTATCGGTTCATAACCACAAAACCGATAGTAAAAACATGTAAGTTAGGGTTTGCAGTGTTGGCACTGTTCACTATCGATTTTATTATACCAAACCGATAGTAAACTAAGAAACATGGGCTCATAATACAATATAAATCACTATCGGTTGTAAACACTAAACCGATAGTAAACTAAGAACAGGGGCTCGTAACACAGTATAAATCACTACCGGTTATGAACGGTAAACCGATAGTATAGTTTAATTTCATATCGGTTTCACAGTTATAACCGATAGTAAAATACAATGTTATTGACCCTAAAGGATTTCCCTTAGAAGAATTACAGAGGATCTCAATACATCATTTTGCATTGTATTTTACTATCGGTTTTATGACAATAAACCGATAGTATATGTTAATTTCATATCGATTTGGAGGTTGAAACCGATAGTAGAATACTGTTAAATTGATCTAAAGGTATTTCCTGAGAACAATTACAGATGGGTCTTAGTACATCATTTTGCACTTGTAAAGACACCTGAAACCCCATGCAAATGACTTCCAATAATTTTAAAATAAATTAATAGTAAAGACCAATCATAGAATGAAAATTTGCAGTTTTCATATATATTTGTGAAAAGAATCAATTATTGCTCAAATCAAGTATATACTCGAATTGAAATGAAAATTTGCAGAAATGATTCTCAATGCATCACGTATGTTTTCCCAAAGAATTTTTGAAAAATGATTTGAAGAATTCTTCGATTAAAGATCCAAGTAATATACGTCACTTACATATTGCAAATTAGTCAAGAATGGTTGTCCACCCATAATCCTTCTTCGTGGTCGTCTCGCAGGTAACTTGTTTCGTCAATATCTTCGGTAGGGACAGATTGAAGGATTCCATTTAAAAATGGAGGTAGTTCGTCGAACTGATCGTACTCTTCTTCATCCACAACGTCTTCGACCCCAACAATATGTCTCTTACTGTGAAGGACAACGTGCAACTTTGGGTTGGCCGGGTCAACGATGTAGAACACCTGTGTGGCTTGCTCAGCAAGTATAAATGGATCATCTTTGTGTGCGACTCTACTGAGGTCGACGAGAGTAAACCCATAATTGTTGACTTTAACACCTCGAGGGATTTCGACCCATTGGCATCGAAACAGAGGAATCTTAAGTAATACATAATCGAGCTCGTATATTTCCTCAATAACACCGTAATATGAGTCGAGTGCCCTTACTGCCCTGGCATCCTCCGAAATAACAAGTAGTGTCACTCCACTACATTGCATAGTACTCTTCTCGTCCTGAGTTCTTGTGTAAAATGAATAGCCGTCGATGTCATACCCCTGCCAAGTCCCTACAGTAAATCTAGGCCCTCTGGCCAACCATGTAACATCTTCATCTACATCGCCCTCAGAAGCTTGCAGGACTCTATTTTCGATCCACCCAGCAAACTTCCTATTATGTTCTCTAGTGACCCAAATCTCTGGCTTCGAGGGATTCTGTTTCCTTGTACTCGTGTATGTATGGCTCCACCCCCGTCATGTGCTGTAAGACCCAAAAATGGGCTTTTGCATACAGATCACTAGAGGGGACGACTGCTTTAAATCCAATCGTTCCAATGCCCTGAAACCTGCCCTCATGCCGGGACGTAGGAACGCCAATTGGGTCAACCCCGAGCATATAGTTGGTGCAAAATTCGATCACCTCCTCGGCGGCATAACCTTCAATGATACTGCCCTCAGGCCGATGTCGATTCCTTACATATCCCTTCAAGATACCCATAAATCTCTCAAATGGATACATGTAGCGCAGGAACACGGGTCCACAAAACTTAATTTCTCTGACAAGGTGAACAATTAGATGGACCATAACATCAAAAAAGGATGGAGGGAAATACATCTCCAGCTGACAAAGAGTGGTAGTCACATCGTGTTGCAAATCGTCCAGTCCATCCATATCAATTACCTGCAAGGACACAGTTGCAGCAAATATTCAGATTCAAAAAATCTGATAAGTTCCACGAATGGAGCTAATTAACTTGCTAGGAGTACACGCTTACGTACCTTGCCAGATATTGTGTTGAAGAAATAACATAGCTTTGTAATTGTCTCTCTGACTTTGACTGGGAGAATGCCTCTGATAGCAATGGGAAGCATTTGTGACATCAGTACATGACAATCATGGGACTTCATACCAACCAGTTTCAAGTCTTTCATGGACACAAGTTTTTTGAAGTTCGCAGAATACCCGTATGGAACTTTGACACCATGTAGGCACTGACAGAGTTCTGTTTTTTCTCTTTTTGACAAAGTATAGCAGGCCGGGGGGAGGTATGTCCGCTTTCCCTTCTCCAACGGTGCAAGCTCAGTCCTTATGCCCATGTCGAGTATGTCACGGCGAACGTTGATGCCATCTTTCGTCTTTCCTGGAATGTTCAACAACAAACCAGTCAAACTGTCACAAACATTTTTCTCTACGTGCATGACATCAATGCAATGTCGAACTTGTAAGTGCTCCCAATATGGCAGATCCCAAAGTATCGATCTCTTCTTCCAAACATTTTTTCCTGGAGGTTTAGAACATTTACCGAACTCAACTTTGATGTCCTTCACACGCAAGTAAAGCTCCTTACCAGTCACAAACACTGGGGCTGATCCTTTCTCAGGCTTCCCATTGAATGACTTCCTCTTCTTACGGTAGGCGTGATGCATCGGAAGGAATCTGCGGTGACCCATGTACACTGTTTTTCTGCAGTTCGATAACTACATGCTTTCAGTTTCATCCAGGTAAATAGGACAAGCCTTGCCTCCTTTCGTACTATACCCCGACAAATTTCCATAGGCCGGGAAATCATTTATGGTGCAAAATATCATGGCCCGCAACATGAAATTCTCTCTCTTATGTGCATCCCACACCCGCACCCCTTCGCTCCATAATTTATGTAAGTCCTCGACTAACGGTGATAGAAACACGTCAATATCATTCCCGGGTTGTCTGGGTCCTGAAATTAGTAACGACATCATGATGTACTTGCGCTTCATACATAACCAAGGAGGAAGATTGTAGATGCATAAAAGAACCGGCCAAGTGCTATGTCGACTGCTCATATTTCCGTGTGGATTCATACCATCCGTACTCAGCCCAAACCTTATATTCCTCACTTCACCGCCAAACTCACCGAATGTTCTGTTAATGTTTCTCCATTGAATGGAATCAGCTGGATGTCTTAGTTTTCCGTCTTGTTTCCGACCTTCAACATGCCAACGCAAGTACTTCGCATCTTTCGGATTTGCAAACAGCCGTTTCAATCTGGGAATCACAGGCAAATACCACACAGTTTTGGCCGGAGGCCCTTTCTTTACCTCATCACATCCATTGTGATAAATTCTGTCCCCATGCTTATACCGCGATGCACCGCATCTTGGACAAACATGCAAATCCTCGTACTCATTACGGTACAAAACACAATCATTTGGGCATGCATGTATTCTTTCGATTTCCATTCCCAACGGACACAATAGTTTTTTGGCCTGGTAAACCGATCTTGGCAACTCATTTCCCTCTGGAAGCATGTCCGCTAACAGATCCAATAGCGTCGTGAAACTCTTATCGCTCCAACCGTTGCTTGCCTTCAAGTTATATAATCTCAACACAGCAGATAACTTTGTAAATTTTGCACATCCGGGGAACAAAGGCTTCTCAGAATCAACAATTAATTTCTCAAATTTAGCTAAATCGTTTTCGCTGTAGTCTTCTTCTACATCACGTAACATTTCATCTAAATTGTCGTCATCTACATGGACTTCCGAATGAACATTACCAATGTTCTGATCATGATCATCATTACTGCAATCCACTTCCAGGTGCTGCTGAGTGGTAGCGGTGCTCGTTTCCTCAAGATCTTCACCATGCCATATCTAACGGGTATAGCGTGCGTTAAAGCCACGACGAATCAAATGACTCCTAATCTGATCAGAGTTGTCGAACCTTTTTAAGTTCATACAATCTATATAAGGACAATGCATATCTTTCTCTCCCTTTTTTGCCTTTTCTTGCTCAGTAAATTTAATAAACCCATTCACACCCTCCAAATACTCAACAGTAGTACGTTTTATTCCATACATCCAATATTCTCGGTCCATCTACAATTATTTCACAAAATTGACAAATTCAAATAAATAATTAATGACTCAGGGCATGCATATATGCATGAAACATAATTAGCTAGGCCATATGTGTGTACATGAGCTGCTTAATTACATTAAATGGATTTGTATATATGAAACCCTAATTAACTTGATGCATGCATTAATTGGAAGAGCCAGCTAGCTAGCTGCTTAAATTCAACAAGCTATAGCTAGCTAGCCAACCTAGCCTTCTAGCTAGTTTGGAGATACATGTATCTAGTTTAATGAATTGCAAGTAGAGAGAGAGGGAGACTGCATGTGAAAGAGTGATCGAGAGAGAGAGAGGTGATGAGAAGATGACAATACCGAGGGGGATGGAAATATGATCAACCTCTCAGCTAGCTTCTCCAGATCACTCTAGCTTGGAGTCGTGCGCGGCTGAAATGATTCCAACATGTAGAGCGCAGAGCAGGGGTCGACCTAATTAAGTTGTCCAATTTTACTATCGGTTCAACAACACAAACCGATAGTAAAATAAGGTCCCCACTGTCATAACCATTAGTTTATATGAAGTCATTTTACTATCAGTTTGTTTTATATAGCCGATAGTACTATTTCATATATTGTATCGGTTAGTACAGGAAGAACCGATAGTAAAAAGTCAGTAATTTCACTATCAGTTACGCGAGAAAAACCGATAGTACTATGTAATATATTATATCGGTTGATACAGTACGAACCGATAGTATAAAGTGAGTAAATTTACTATCTGTTACGAACGAAAAACCGATAGTACTATTTTAATGTATTATATCGGTTGGTACAGTAATACCCGATAGTATAAAGTGCGCAATTTTACTATCAGTTAAAAGTGGAAAACCGATAGTACTATTTAATATATTATATCGGTTTGTACAGTAATGACCGATAGTAAAAAGTATTTGCATTTCACTGACGTTAGACTAGTGTGTAACCGATAGTAAAATGCCTCTTTTCCGCCCCTGTCGTCCTATTCTATCGGATTTTTCCCAGATTGCTTATAACCGTTAGAAAATATGGGTTAGTGGAATGCACTTCTGTAGTAGTGATCCGACATCTTATGCAACCAAGAGAGCCGAAAGAATGGCAAGTGCATGAGAGGTAAGAGTCCTGTTCGAATCCGCGAAAATTAGTTCCAGATTTTCTTTTTATAGTTTGTTAGGATTCTATTCTGTTTCGAATTATTTTAAGATTAGAATTCTAGTTTTAAACCTTCTATCTTTTGTAGACACCATACTCTATAAAAGAGAAGGCATGGTCTTAGTTTTAGGTAGACTTCGTTGATATACAGATTGTATTCTCGTGTCTTTGCCGACTTGTACAATTCGGAGTCTCAATGTTCAACTCACAATTCAGATTATTGAGTGTTGTTATCCTTCCGCTAATGCTCTTGCTTTTCTTATTGATTTGCTTGAGTTGTTCTTCGTGAACATGTCAACCTACCTTTGCTCAGTTGATAACCAATTGAGGAGTTGTTTAGCGATTGTGAGGTTGCTGGTCACGTGTCGGATCGTGGTTAGCCGCCCCTTCGTCAAGGTCACAACTCGCATTTATTCACGGATTTCTCCTATGACAAAAGATCGGGACCAAACTATATGCAAGCATCTTAAGGCGAGGCGTGTGCATATTAGTTACACATCGTCTTTCATGGCAAACGACGTATCATTGGGGTTGAAGCTATCATTGATCAGGACAAGTGATATGCATACGCCTAGCCTTAAGATGCGTGCATGTAGTTTGGTCCCGATCTTCTGTCGTAGGAGAAATCTGTGGATAAATGCGAGTTGTGACCTTGACAAGGGGCGGCTAACCACGATCCAACACGCGACCAGCAACCTCACAATCGCTAAACCACTCCTCAATTGGTTATCAATTGAGCAAAGCTAGGTTGACCTGTTCAAGAAGAACAGCTCAAGCAAATCAATAAGAAAAGCAAGAGCAACAGCGGAAGGATAACACTCAATAATCTGAATTATGAGTTGAACATTGAGACTCCAAATTATACAAGTCGGCAAAGACACGAGCATACAATTTGTATATCAACGAAGTCTATCTAAAACTAAGACCATGCCTTCTCTTTTATAGAGAATGGTGTCTACAAAAGATAGAAAGTTTAAAACCAGAATTCTAATCTTAAACTAATCCAAAACAAAATAAAATCCTAACATACTATAAGAGTTAAAAAGAATCCGGAACTATTTCTCACAGATCCGCACAAGACCTTTCCTCTCGTGCACTTGACATTCTTTTCGGTCTCCTGGTTGCATACGACGTTATGATTCTTGATGCGTTGAAAAGCTCTTTCGAATACCTTTCCAACAAGTACTCATATGATCGATTCAGACATCTGTGCTGAAATTGGCACTTAGTTTCATTCTCTAAACAAACATCCGATCGTCGCTTGGTTGCCAGGCTGTTTGGTCCTCAGGTTGCGACCATGTGCAATGCTGTGGCCTTGAGCCTTTCTGGTGGAGCGTAGAGTTCTTATGATCGATTTCTCGTGCTAAGGATGTCCTCATCAACAAGTACAATCAATTCGACGAAATACCTCCTTTTTTAGCTGACACACAATCAATCCCTATCGAAAATATTGATGAGACAAATTGATGAAGATTATTACCTGAGTTATTTGCTTATGCCCTTCTATGGGCGTAGGAGACCACAGAGAGAGAGAGAGAGAGAGAGAGAGAGAGAGAGAGAGAGAGAGAGAGAGAGAGAGAGAGAGAGAGAGAGAGAGATCCAAGTTATCTGTTTATGTCTTTCTGATAGTGAAAACCCAATAGGGGTAGGGCTATTACTCAGACTACAAGGGCCCAAACCTGTATAAATATTGTGTCTCTAGTTCCATTCTTATGGTGATATTCTTGGCGATTGATTGATACTGTCCTCCTACTAAACAAATTAAATTCGTGTAAGTTTGGTTTGGGATATTGTCCCAATCGTCGACAGCTGGTGCCGACTGTGGGGATTGACAGGATATTTTCTTCTTCACCAAGGTTTGTCATATCTATGGATCTTGTGCCCTATGCATACGATTCAGAGAACGACTTTGATCTCGCTGACTACGCGGATACCATGGATGAAGATGCTATTCCCATGGAAGAGATCGATGTTGCCCTCAAGTCCCATGCTGAGGAGAACCCTTCTCTAGCTTTGGTCACGACCATCGACCAAGAACCTAAAAGAAAAGTTCGCTTGTCTTCTGTGAGCCTTGACACATCCAAAGGTGAGTATGAGCCACAACCCATTGCATTGACCAACACGAGTGCTGGGGATCCTAATGCATCCGCATTAGACATAGGAGCTCCTAGCGATTACCGTTCATTGGGTCTGGAAGAATCTACTCCAGACAATTTCTATTCCCTCCTTGACTTTGAGTGCGACTCAGAAAAGGAGGAGATGTTCTCTTCGTCTGTGGTCTCGGTTGCACGGGAAGTCACTGGACTTTCTGAGGAGACTCCGTAGCAACGACTTGCTTAGGAAGAAGAGGATCGCAAATGGCAAGAAGATGAGGTTTGATTGTTGTGAGAAGAAGTTTGCAAGTCCACAGAGGAAACTCTACGCCTTGCCAACTTCGTTATGACACCACTAATCTCGGCCCTGGAACGTCCCACCAACGACATCCTGGTGGATGTAGGCGCGACCCATCGCCGCTCACAGATCCAGAGCGTTCCCCAACGGCTGAGGCGATAATGGCTAAGACTCCTCTGGCTCCTAGAAGAAGCACACAGGAGCGCATTCGCATGATTGCGGAAGCACTCCGCGACCCTCCTGCTGGCTTCGCAAATGATGACGGGATAACGTTTGTGAGAGTTCTTGTAGAAAATCTTGATGAGTTGCATCAGATGTAACTCCAACTGCCTCATCGCAATCAGTAACCAACTCTCGGGAAGGAGATATGCTCACCATAGCCAGAGAAGACACAACCATGCTCGAGCCACACCAACTCGTCGTGGTCATGACAAGGTTCGGAGAATTGACTATTCCCATGATTGCAACTGTGAGCTGATACGCTCACGTTTGGGACCATGCCGTGATGTTCCACATGCCCCTATGACCATGGGGATAGTCGCGATGATCGACAACCACATATTACAAATGTTGGTTGCAAGACCTTTTCACCATGATTACAAGCAGTGGTTTGGCCTGACAAATTTAAGCAGGCATGATTGACCGATTCGATGGGACGCAAAACCCATCCGAATTTCTCCAGATCTATCACTGCTATCCAGGCAGCAGGTGGAAATGAAAAGGTGATGGCCAATTATTTGCTAACGGTCTTTGAAGGTCCAGCAAGAACTTGGCTCTTCAACCAGCCAAAAGAATCGATTTATAACTAGGAGATGCTGTGTGATGCTATCCTCAACAATTTCCAGAATTGTTATGAAAAACCTGGCAAGGAGGATGATCTTCATCGATTACGCCAGACTTCAAGTGAAACTCTCTAGCAGTTTTTTAAGAGGTTTGTGGGGGTAAGAAATACTATCCCTAACATCTCTGACATTTCCGTAATCAGAACCTTTAAATATGGCGTTCGATACCAAAGATTCACCGAGGACCTCAACATTCACCAGCCATGATCAGTGTCAAAACTTTTTGATATGGCTGATCGTTACTTCGACATTGCTGAGGCAGTGGAATGGAATAGGATGGTTGACAAGGGTGATTTACCACCCCAGTCTGGTCTGGACTTCGAAAGGAAAGAGAATTCTAACAAGAAGTCTGGATAATCTATGGGCGGGAAGAGCAAAAAGGAGAAAAAGGATGGAACAAATCGCTCTCGAGAGGTCACGAACATGGAAAAGTGACCACAGGATAAATGTAACAAAGTTCCATACAAGAATAATAAACCTCATTTTGGTGGACGCAACAGCGACCACACAGAAGAATAGACTAACTCACAGGGAAACAAGAGTTGGTGTCTTTTGCATGACATCCCAGGACATGATCTTAAGAATTGCCGAACATGGTTAAAGCGCATGGAACAATTCTACCAAGATAATGCACCTATGCCTATCATACCAGAAAAAAAACAACCCAGTGGGAATAAGGACGCTGATGGAGACGGGGACATGCAGTATCAGGTACCAAATAATCATATTAATGTTATTTTTGTTGGTTCTTCGTTTTATATCTCCAAGCGTCACTTTAAATCTGTTCAACGAGATGTTAATAATATTGAAGCTCCCCCAGGAGAGTTTCAATACCCCCACTGGTCGGAGACGTCCTTGACCTTTAGCTGAGAAGATTGCCCCAAGGGATTGTCGCGACCACGGTGACTTCCTTTGGTCATATCCCTCACTATTAGCAATGTGAAAGTGGGCAGAGTCCTAGTCGATGGAGGTAGTTCTCTCGACTTTCTCTTTGTAAAGGCACTTGATGAGATGCAACTCACTCGTTCAAGAATCAAACTTGTGGTACACCCATTTTTTGGGATCATCCCTAATCCTTCATACACTCCTATCGACCAAATTGTGCTACCGGTAACGCTCAGAGAACTAGAGAATTTTTGAACAGAATTGATTACTTTTGATGTAATTGATTTTGATTTAGCATACAATGTAATTCTTGATAGACCCTCACTTGCCAAATTCATGGTAGCGACACATTATGCTTATCAGTGCGTCAAGGTGCCAGGACCAAAAGGCGCAATCACGGTCAGAGGTAGCTAGAATACGGCTCTCACTTGCGATCGCATTTCCTTGAAATTGGTTGATCAGCTTCCTCTCAGAGATGTTAAGGCTGCGACCAAGGCTAAAGAGACAGATTTGGTCAAGGTAACCCCTCGACCAGATGAAAAACTTAAACAAGTTTCCTTATCCCCAGATGATCCAACCGGAACTGTTTGGATTGGGTCAGAACTAGAAGACAAATAGGAACTTGCACTCATCACTTTCCTGCAGGCTAATGCAGATGTGTTTGCGTGGAAACCATCCGACATGCATGGAGTCCCAAGGGAAGTGATTGAGCACAGGCTAGCAATTCAGCCTAGACAGCAACCAATAAAGCAAAAGCTTAGACTGATCGGAGAGAAGCCATCCATTCAGAGTTAGATAAACTCCAGAAGGCTAGCTTTATTCGTGAAGTTAACCATTCTGAATGGCTTGCAAATCCAGTCATGGTCCTGAAATCTAATGGTAAGTGGCGCATATGCGTTGATTACACCAATCTCAATGCTGCCTGCCCGAAGGATGATTTTCCCCTTCCTCGTATCGATTAGTTGGTCGATTCAACAGTGGGTTGTGAATTGATGAACTTCCTGGATACCTACTCAGGGTACCATCAAATTAGCATGAAAGAGGAAGATCAAGAGAAAACTGCCTTGATCATACCCTTTGGCCCGTACTGTTATGTCAAAATGCCATTTGGGCTTAAGAATGCTGGTTCCACGTACCAGCGTTTGATGCAGAAGACCTTTCTATCTCAATTAGGGCATAAGTTAGAAACTTATGTTGATGATCTGGTTGTGAAGAGCGTTAAAAGCTCTATTCATGTAGATGATTTGGCTGAAACTTTCTGTAACCTGAATAAGCATGGAATAAAGTTGAATCCTAAAAAGTACTCCTTTGGGGTTTTTTTGGGTAAACTTTTGGATTTCTTTGTTTGTTCACAGAGCATTGAGGTTAATCCTGAAAAAATTCGGGCCATTGAGCAAATGAGATCTTCTTCAACCGCGAAGGAGGTGTAAAGTCTAACTGGTCGAATGATGACTTTAAGTCATTTTATTTCGTGGTTGGGCAAACGTGGATTGCCTTTCTTTAAGGCTATGCGTAAGCACAATGGTTTCCAATGTCAGATGAAGTTGAAAAATGCTTTCAGGAAGTGAAAACATATTTAGCCAGTGCTTCGATATTGGTTTCCCCAACTTTGGGAGAATCATTATCCATCTATTTGGTTACTACACCTCACGCGGTTAGCGCTGTTCTGGTCACAGAGAGGGAAGGAGTGCAACGACCAATTTATTATGTAAGTGAAGCGCTAAATGGACCAAAGGAGAGATACCCTGAGGTCCAAAAGTTAATTTACGCTCTCTTAATGGCTTCAAGGAAGCTGCGACATTACTCTCAAGCGCACAAGATTATTGATGAGGACATCCTTCGCATTAGTGATCGACCAGAAGAACTTTGCTCTTGATCAGAAGAACTTTGTGCTCGACCAAAAAGGCTCGAGGTCGCAGCATCCCTCAAGGTCGCAGCCCAGGATCAGAAGCACATGGTCGCAACCTAGGGACCATACAACCTACCGACCAAGTGACGATCGAATGTTTGTTCAGAGAATTCAACCAAGTGCTAATTTCAGCACAGATGTTCGAATCAGTCATATGAGTACTTTATGGAAAGTTATTCGAAAGAGCTTTCCAACTCATCAAGAATCATCAAAATCGGACGTCGTATGCAACCAGGAGCCCCGAAAGAATGTCAAGTGCACGAGAGGAAAGAGTCCTGTTCGGATCCGTGAGAAACAGAAACTTCAACCAAGCACCATTCTCAGCACAGATGTCCAATTGGATTTCATGAGTACTTTTTGGAAAGGTATTGAAAAGAGTTTTCCAAACAATCAAGAATCATTAAATTCCGACATCGTATGCAACCAGGAGACCCAAAAGAGTAACGGCTGCACAGAAGGAAAAAGTTCAGTCCGAGTCCGAATCCGAATCCGAGAAGATTAATTCCGGACTTCTTTTATCTTTATAGTATGTTAGAATTTTTACTCCGTTTTGAATTAGATTCAGATTGAAAGTCTAGTTTAAACCTTATATTTTTTGTAAATACCACCCTCTATAAAAGAGAGGCATAATCATAGTTTTGAGACAACCATGAATTGAATACACAAATATTTTCAGAGAAACTTTTGCTCTTGTTCTAGGGTTTGTGCTCATAAGCCACCGCCTAGAATTGAGAGTTATTCTCTTTACCATTGTTCTTGTAATTTCTTCGTTGATTGCAGGAACAGTGCGTCTACTTTTGTGTGGTCAAGCAGACAACGATCAAAGCGTGTGGTTGGGCGAATTCTTTTGTCGCAGGTTGCTGTATTGACAGTGGTTGGCGCCATCGGTTCGTCAGGTTACACGAATCAACGAGTTATCAATGATCCTACGTCGTGAAGATCGGGCACCCTGTATCATCTTGGTATCAGAGCTTCGGTTTACACAAGTGAGTACTCACTATGGCAGGACAAGAAGAGGAGGAACCGACACCCTATATGACCCAGGCTGACCTAGACAAGATGACTTGTGTTTTCAAAGTGCAACTGAATGAGAACATAAGCATCTTGCGAAGGGAGATTGCTTCAGAGATGGCCGATGAATTGAACAAGAAACTAGAGGAGCTACGTCGAGAACGAACATCAGGTGATGCTAGTGTTCATGGAGGAGGATTAGACCTCGACGAGACTAATGCTAAACCAACCGCGAGGGTACCATTCTTCAACTTGAGAGTTCCATCAACCAATGCAACCAAAGCACGCTTCAATTTGGGATGAGGTACAACTTCAGCTAGTACTAGTTCCAATACTTTTGTTCATTCTTCCTTGGTTGCAAAATCAACATCTACTACAAGTGAGAAGAAATCATCGGTATCCACTACCTCTTCAATTGGCTCCACAGCCAAGAGTAGTGACATTCAGTGCTTTAAATGTTTGGGGCATGGTTACATTGCCAAGGAGTGCCCAAATAATCATATTATGCTTGTCACTGATGACGAAGAGTATGATTCCAAGAGTGAAGATGATCCAGAACAGCTAGCTCATCCAGAAAACTATGAAGCACCGGAAGAAGAAGATAACAATGAGGGGTGTATTTTGCAAGTATTCGAGGATGTGTTTCCAAAGGATATACCTGCTGGTTACCTCTAATGCGTGGCATTGAGCATCAACTTGACCTCATCCCTAGAGCCTTGATGAGGACATCCTTCGCATCACATTCAACATTTCAGACCTTTCTCCGTCCTTCGGTTCTACACTGTTGGACTCGAGGACGAGTCCTTTTCAAGAAGGGGAGTATGATGAGGACATCCTTCGCATTAGTGATCGACCAGAAGAACTTTGCTCTTGATTAGAAGAACTCTGTGCTCGACCAGAAAGGCTCGAGGTCGCAGCATCCCTCAAGGTCGCAGCCCAGGTTCAGAAGCACATGGTCGCAACCTAGGGACCATACAACCTACCGACCAAGTGACGATCAAATGTTTGTTCAAAGAATTCGACCAAGTGCTAATTTCAGCACAGATGTTCGAATCAGTCATATGAGTACTTTCTGGAAAGGTATTCGAAAGAGCTTTCCAACGCATCAAGAATCATCAAAATCGGACGTTGTATGCAACCAGAATCCCCGAAAGAATGTCAAGTGCACGAGAGGAAAGAGTCCTGTTCGGCTCCGTGAGAAACAGCAACTTCAACCAAGCACTATTCTCAGCACAGATGTCCAATTGGATTTCATGAGTACTTTTTGGAAAGGTATTGAAAAGAGTTTTCCAAACAATCAAGAATCATTAAATTAGGACATCATATGCAACCAGGAGACCCAAAAGAGTAACGACTGCACAGAAGGAAAAAGTCCAGTCCTAGTCCGAATCCGAATCCGAGAAGATTAATTCCGGACTTCTTTTATCTTTATAGTATGTTAGGATTTTTACTCCGTTTTGAATTAGATTCAGATTGAAAATCTAGTTTAAACCTTATATCTTTTGTAAATACCACCCTCTATAAAAGAGAGGCATGGTCATAGTTTTGAGACAACCACGAATTGAATACACAAATATTTTCAGAGAAGCTTTTGCTCTTGTTCTAGGATTTGTGCTCATAAGCCACCGCCTAGAATTGAGAGTTATTCTCTTTACCATTGTTCTTGTAATTTTTTCGTTGATTGCAGGAACAGTGCGTCTATTTTTGCGTGTCAAGTAGACAACAATCAAAGCGTGTGGTTGGGCGAATTCTTTTGTTGCAGGTTGCTGTATTGACAGTGGTTGGCGCCATCAGTTCGTCAGGTTACACGAATCAACGAGTTATCAACGATCCTACGTCGTGAAGATCGGGTACCCCGTATCAATTATTGTGTCCTCTTCCTTTCCCTTAGGGGACATTCTCTGTATCTGGAAGTAATGGGTCCATTTGCGAAATGGGAAGTAGAACTTGGAGCATTCGATCTCCACTTTACAGCCCAAGTAGCAATTAAATCCCAAATTATTGCAGATTTCATGGGTCGAATGGACTAATCCCGAACCACTTGCGCAAGAATGTGTGGATTCAGAAAATACTGACCACTGGACATTGTATTTCGATGGCTCTCGGAGTTTCAAAAACTCGGGGGCCGGAGCGGTCTTAATTACGCTCCAGAAAGACCAACTCCAATATGTCGTAAAATTACACTTTGTTGTTACAAATAATGCAGCAAAGTATGAATGTCTTCTAGTTGGGTTTTGAGCAGCCAAATCCCTTGGAGTCCATTGATTAATAGTGAAAGGTGATTCACAACTAGTTGTAAACCAGGTGAACAAGAAATACCAATGTTCCGATGAGACAATGGCTCTATACTTGGACGAAGTGAGGAAGTTGGAAAAATACTTCAGACATTTCAAAGTCCAATTCATTCCGCGAAGAGACAATATTCCCACAGACCAATTGTCAAAATTGGTTCCTCACATGCATCCGCCCCAGCAGGAGTATTCATCAAGCATTTAAAAAAGCCCGCAATCACGATCACAGCAGAGGCACCAACGACGATGACTAATGTTGCGCCCCTTGAGCATTGTGCAGATTGGATCCTACCATTGAGGAATTATCTCACACATGGGACTATGCTCGAGGACAAAACCAAGAATGACCGGTTAATTAGAAAAGCGCGTATTTACAGGTTGGTTGAAGAAATCTTGTACAGAAATGGTGCTCAAGGAGTGCTGATGCACTGTATCTCTCAAGAAGATCGAAAATTCCTTCTAAAAGAGATTCATGGAGGCATGTGTGGAGCACACGCATTCTATAGAACGCTGGTCGAAAAAACCTTCTGGCAGGGCTATTACTGGCCAACGACGCTTAATGACGCCATGTAGTTGATCAAGACTTGCCATAGTGTCAATTTCATGCTAAGTAGGTCCACCAGCCAGCATATGCATTACAAGCTATTCCCTTAACTTGGCCATTCACCATATGGGGAATAGATATCATGGGTCCTATGCCTTGAGCAATCAATGGATGCAAGTTCTAGTTCGTAGCCATTGATATACATTCATCGAATGAATTGAAGCTGAACCAGTCCAAAATATTGTTGCATCTAGGCCCTTTTTGGGTTGATGTTGATTATTGATGGTATTAAGTGTCTTGGACTAACCGTGCCTTTGAGCTATTTGTATGCAGTGTTATTTCTATAAAGTTTGCAAGTGATCCGGGAGGATCTGCAAATGTCGCAGTGTTGCCCGAGGTCGCAGTCTAAGGACGCAAGCGCAAGGTCGCAGTGTCGCTCAAGATCGCAAGTGCAAGGTCGCCAAGAAGGAAGCAGCAAAGACCTAAGGTAAGTGGTTGTTTATTGTACCGGTCTCGGAGTTTGGAGTTTGACCGAATTTTATAGAAATTTTTTTTAATTTTTAACCGTACTATTAAGAAGGGTTGCAAAATCTCTTTTAGTTCTAGCAAAAAAAGAGAAACTCTTAGGTCATTTGTTGCATTCGCATTCATTCATATTCTTGGTCGAAATCTGAGAAAGAAAATATAGATTTCAAAGAGGAACTGAAACTGGTCTTTTAAACACTGTTCATTCGACCAGAGGTTTCTTGAGCACTGTTCACTAGGTACTGTTCATTTGACCAGACACTGTTCATTCGACCAGACATTCCAATAGAGGTTGGGCTATAAATATAGGTGTTTCGAGCAGTTTTATCATCCATCTCAAGCCATATTCTCTTATACATTTTTAAGCATAATCTCTCTACTCTTTTGAGTAGTTTTTAGAAGAAGTTTTGAACACTTTTGATCAGATTTTCGCTATTGTTTTTGAGCAATTTTTAAAACACTTTTAAGCAAATTTTTGCTACTATTTTTGAGCAGTTTTTAAAACACTTTTAAGCAGATTTTCACTACTGTTTTTGAGCAGATTTTCTCTATTGTTTTTTAGTAGTTTTTAAAAACCATTTTTGAGCAGTTTCTGTTCACATTTTCGAGCAGTTTTATAAACAATTTTTGAGCAATTTCTGTTGACATTTTCAAGCAGTTTTATAAATAGTTTTTGAACAGATTTTGATCAGCAGTTTTTCTAAAGAACCAAGAGATATATTTTTTGATATTCACTTGAGCCCAAGTGCTAAAATCTTGATCTTTTGATCAAGTATCATTCATTTTGATTGAGAGAGATCTTCTGAGTGCGTTCATTTGCATCATTTGCATTCTTAGAAGTTTCTTGGTATTTGTTGTGGGTCAAGAGAATATCTTGCAACTTGTTACTCTTGGTGAACGCTCTCACCTAGATGGTTTGGAGGTGTGGCCATTGACCTCTCCATTAACGGAGGTTGTCGGAGAGACTAGGCATATTTTGTGAAAGGCATTGGTGCTCGCCTATCCGGAGTGAAGAAGGAGCAACCTTAGTGAAAAATATCCTTCGTGGATATTGAAGCAAGACTCTTTATTTGAGTGCTTCAACGAGGAGCAGGGGAGACCAGGAGAGTCTCCGAGACCTCGAGATAAATTACCGTGTTTGATTTTCTTACTCTTTCTTAGTGCAAAATATTATTAAATTGTTTCAGTTTATTTGCTCTTAGGTTTTTTCTTGCAAAAATTGTTTTTAGTCAAAAAATTTTAAAGCTTCCTATTCATCCCCCTCTAGTCGGTATCCTCGATCCTACATGTGATATCAGGGCGTGGTCTCTCTTTTGAGTAGGCTTCACGGCCTAGAGAGAGAATGGCTTCAAATGAGGGTTTTCATCTTGGTCACACTGGGTGTGCACGTATCTTTGACGGGACTAACTATCCCTATTGGAAAGTGCGCATGACGGTTTTTCTAGAGGCCATGGGGCTTGATGTTTGGGACATTGTTAAAATTGAGTTTACTACTTCGGTTGATCTGACAAGTCACTCAGATGACGATAGGAGAAAACTCCACTTAAATGGCAGTGCCAAAAATGCTCTGTTAGGGGAAATATGCGCCCGTTCGATCCCGGTGATCCGGTTCTGGGGGCTACCACGAGACCGGTGACAAAGGCCCCTGGTGGTCCCATCCCGAGCGCCGCCACATGCCCGGTGGCCATAGCCCCCGGTGGCCCTGTCCCGGGCGCCGCCATGTGCCTGGTGGCCCCGTCTCGGGCGCCACCATTTTGCCTGGTGGCCATGGCCCCCGGTGGCCCGGTCCCAGGTGCCGCCATCTGCCCGGTGACCATGGCCCCTGGTGGCCCGGGCGCCGCCATTTGCCCGGTGGCAAAGGCTCCCGGTGCCCCGGTCCCGGGCGCCGCCATTTGCCCGGTGACCATGGCCCCCGGTGGCCCCATCCTGGGGAAGGCCGTGGAGGCCCCCCATGTGGGGGCCAGTGAGGAGGACCTCGGGAACCAGCAAGGACACTTGTCAAGCATCTGAGCCCCCTGGCCAGCAAAAGGATGTTGATGCCCTTTGATCCGATGGCTGCGTCCAGGGTAGTCTTTTAATTTGCGTCTTTTGGACCTATATATGCCCTTGTACCCCTCTCTTGTAACTAAGAAAAATTCATTATCATCAATACATGAAAATGAATAGGCGTGCTTAGGAGCACTCTCCCCACGAGAGAGCTCCCCTAGCCGACCCTTGTCGGGAGCACGTCAACAGGATTAGGGTCTCTACTGAGGCCCGAACCTGTATAAACCCTTGTGTCACTCTCTGTGTTGGCACGACGAGAGAGGACTGGTCACGCGGTAAGCTCGCATTGCTTTCCATTCACTAGGAACCTCTTTAAAACCTGCTGTGGTATTCGCAATACCATGACAGTTGGCGCCGACCGTGGGGACTCGTGACGAATCGCCATGGCTCCCCCAAGAACGAGGGCTTGCGCCCTACTCGGTGACGCCCGTCCCAGTGACCCGACGCCACCCCTTCGAGACACTGCCGCCCCGGCACCTTCGACCGGACGCGGTCAAACCGAGGTATCACCCCCTACACTCCAGGTCATTCCTGGTGGACAGGCTTCTGGGTCCGACTTGGTGACCGCGGCTGCCCCAGCGGGGACTAGCGTCCCCTGGCGGTGCCCCCGTTCCCCCGGGATGCGTTGCTTGAGACAGTCGTCGAAGGCCAACTCTGCGCCCAACGTACCATGGAGGAGCTGCTCCGCATCCTAGCGCGGCCCCCGGCCCCCACCTATCCGTCGCAGTTCCCATTCGTGGGGGGCCTTGCCCCCCGTTTATGGGATACCTGGTAGCCCCTCCGATTCCTGGAGGTCCGGCCGCCACTGGGACCTATGACCCCGCTGGGGGCTACGTCCCCACGGCAGGCCCGTCATTCAATTGATCCCCGCATTAAGAGCATTCCCCATTCCGGGGGCTCCCCCGATCCCGGGGGTTAACCCCGCGCCCGGGGCTTTCTCAATACCGGGGGCTTATCTCGCACCGGGAACCTTCCCCGGACTGAGGGTCCTGTGGGACCCTCATTTGAGGAATCCGGTGGCAACCGCCCAGGTGGGTTGCACTCAGAAAAGGTACATTGCAGCTCACAACAACAAGATGCATTATATAAAAATGCGAGTAATTAAAAACAAGTGCTGATCACAAGGACCAACATTACAATAATTTAGCGCCAAAATGACGCATTTAAATGTTGATACAAATTAAGGAGTTTTCGACACAAAGGGCGGCACAAATAAAACAACAATAATAAACAAAAGGACTTCATCAGTCTTCTTCTTCTACAGCAGCGGTGTTGTACGGGCCTTCTCCACATCGGACTCCACCTTGGTACATAACCCTCTAACAAGCTGGGTCTTCAGTTTCTTCTTATTCCACATTGGGTTCACGACCGTAAGATTCAGGGTCGACGAATCCTTCTTCTAAATTTGTTTGTAAAAGTAATGGTGAGCACGTTGTCCACATGGTGCTCAACAAGTCCCAAGTAAGAATGCATGTACATATAGATGAGGGGAAATTTCTCAAAGAATAGCTCTTTGGCTTTATATATGTATATAGAATAGATTTTCGCACTTAGTTTTGAAGAAAAGATCTTTATTTTCGAAAGCGGTGCTTTTGAAATCCTAAGCTAGGTTTTCAGAAAATGTTGTGTGTGGCGGTCTTTCATGAGTCACCACTTTATTCAGATTTTGTGAGAAATCTTCCAAAAGCTACTTGTGCTACATCGACGTGGATAGGATCCACAGCGCGCAAACTCCATAACCTGGGAGCTCAGAGTATCTGATACTTTTTAAACTTTGCAAAGGTGTACCACCTTAATCCACCGATCATTCGGCTTTCAAGTCGGTACCTCTCCATGCGAATCTTACGCATGTGACAAGGCCGAGATGACACAACAGTTTACAGTCCTAGTATTAACTATTTCCTGCCCAGTAAATAGACAGTTAAGCCTCAAGTACCATTGTGGGTCCTCCCCACTGCCTTACTTCCTAGCCTGGGTCTATGTTCTCGCAAGACACATAGTCTTTCTTGATTACAGTCGCGCACGACTTAATCTGGCATAGGGCGTCTTCCTTCTTTCCACCTTTTCCTCTCATGATTTTTCTGAACTCACATCACTCATAGCCTTCTGCGGCCCACCAGCTCTCGCAAGAAACTGGATCGACAACCATTGCAGGGAAAAGCTAATACTAAAGAAAGCTACTAAGTTGCGCCCGTCCCATAACCGGGCAAGTGGTTGGTACGTTTTTCATGCCACATAGAAGCACAACACAAGGTTCTAGTCCTTATGAATCTTTAGTGAGGAGTCTTTCACATTCCCAGTGCGCACACAGCACCATCCAATCAAACCATCCTCACTATCGATTTCAATCACATTTTCTTTCACAAAAAGGGGTTTTGAATATGTTTTTCTCATATGTGACCATTCAACATTTAACATATAATCTTGAGCATAGCATAGCATAAGCATGATATTCTAGGGTGACAAGGGTGCATGGATATTCAATGTCAAAAGGGGCTTTATAGTTATTTAGGTCATATCTAATCATTTCATTGAAACATAGCTCTTATTTGAATCTAAGGCATGCACATACTTGAAAACAGTTAACATACTTCATTTCAAAATATTAGGCTAGACATGATCAAGGGTTTGAGACTTGCCTTGCAGTGATGGGTCTAGCTGCTCAGATAAATCCTCGAAGATCTCTTCTGTTCCTTCAACGTCTGGTTCCACAGCGGATACAAACAACACATACACACTATATAAGCACACAAGTACTAGAAAATAATGCGTAAATATATCATGCATGCAGGGGTAATGGTTTGGACAAGGTTAATTGATATTGATCGAAGAGATGGGCTCAAAAGGACTTGAATGTCGAAGGGCTGACATTCGGCTCATGGCTTGACATAGCCCTAAATTGGTTCTAGGTCTGTTTTCTGGAGATGTAGCAGTAGAAAATATTGTAGAACATGGCTCAAAAGGCTTGGGGGACAAAGTGGCATTTCAATTGCTCAAATGTAACAGGTCTAAGTCATCCAATGCCACTGATGGACATGCACTGACATAGTGCTGGACATGGTCATAAACTAGGGCATTGCATAACTTTTGACTCAGGACTCCAATTGGTGCACAACTTTGTCTGGGGACTAGGCCTTAGCAATAGGAATAAAATACTCAACAGTCTCAAGGGCAGAAAGTGGCCGGAGGGTGGCCAAATCAGGCGAGCAAACACGGTGGTTTGGACATGAACTGAACTACTGGACAGTGATCTTGGCATTGGAACATCTCCTGATTCAGGTCGATTCGGAAGTCGAGCTAGTTGACAATATTGCTCAGGGTATTGGGATCTATCTAAGGGACAAAGTGACCGGAGCTAGATCGGCCGGTGAGGAATTCCGGCGACCGGCGCTGGAGAAGACGACATGTGAATTGGGGGTTTTTGATTCAGGGACTTTGAACTCGATTGCTTGCTCAGGGAGTGATAGGGTGAGGTGAGGGAACTATTGGTGAAGCCAAATTGGTCGGCGGATGGCCGGAGAAGCTCGGCGGCGAGAACCAGTTCACTGGTGGCGCGCAAATTGGGGAAAACCTCAATCTTGGCTCCATTTTGAATTCTAAACTCTCAGGCTTGCTAAAGGGAGTGTGGTTAACAATTTCTTCCACTGGCACGAGGGCTAATTTGGATCGAATCGGGTAGCATTGGGGAAACAGGGGATTATGGCTTTTCCGGTGATTGCTGGCGTTGAGGTTCGCCGGGGGTCAATTAAATGCTATGACACATACAGGGGGATAAGGGGAGCTTACTGGTGGTGTTGGTTTGGAGAGAGAAGCTGCGGGCGAAGCTGGCGCCGTGAGCTTCAGAAGTGGCTCGCCGGGGAAGAAGGTCTTCACGGCGGCACTGAGGAACTTGGTTGCTCTCTGGTGGTAGAAGCTAAAGCATACAGCTGCGGGGTGGTGTGAAGAGATGCTGGGCGAGGTGGAGCTTATATAGGCAAGGGGCTGGGCTCTCGGGAGTTGAGGCGAATCACACCAGATGCGCGTGACTGACACCGGAGACGAGACCGAGACAACGTCGGGACGCGGCAAAGACTGTGCCAGGCGAGAGGAATCACGGCAAATCTGGCTGGGGCAGGGCGATGGGATCACTGGCTTTGGCATGGCTGCAACGTGGCGTTGCTTTGCTGCTGCTGGAGCATGCGCGCGCGCGGGGAAGATCACGGCACAGCTCGGGTGAGGTGCTCCACGGTGGCGGCGCGGTTGTGCTCGGGTGAGGTGCTCCACAGTGGCGGCGCGGTTGTGCGCAGGTGGTGGCTACGTGGCTGCGATGGTGGCAGTGCGGGGAAACTTCGTCGGCGACGAGTTCAGTGGCGAGGCAAAGCGGCGGGGCAGTGGTCGAATTGCACTGGTCGTGGTCGAAAATGGCACAGGGGCCTGGTTGCAAAGTTTTGGGCTGATTTGCGAAGGTTTGGACTAAACTGCGAGGATTTTGGTTCGGGAACTTGGGCCCATTTGCAAATCTGAAGATCTGGAGGGCTGATTTGAATTTTGACTTTGCAGATGAGTGTTACCAAAATACTTGGACTCATCCAGCAGGAAAAATGGTAAGATCCGACAAGATCTGAGGGTTTCGACAAAAATCGAAAACAGGGTAAAATAGGGTAATTAGGGTTTGACATTTTGCCGGGGCTGAAACTAGGGTTTCGGTTGAGATTTTTGAGTTCTTCCAGAAGGGAAAAATGTTTAGAAAAATGAAAGAAAGATAATCACTTGATCAGATTTGAATTTGGAGATGATCTGAGACTTTTAGCCTTTTTGGGCTTTCTGAAAATTCTGAAAAGGACTAAACTGAAATACTTTTGGACTAAAATGTGAAAATGATCTGGGAGATGAAGTTTAGCTGCCAACTTTTTAGGTTAAGGTAGTGGCACACCTAAGATCAAAATAGGGTTGAGACATCTGGGATTCCAAAGAAGATATGCCGACTCGTAAGCAGCCTTCCCTGCGTCGAGAGCCAGTACTGCCCCGCCAGTCGCGTCCACCGCGCCAGAGGCAGTCCCCGAGCGAAGGGGATCCATTACACCCGGGACGACCTCCACACTAGCGCGCGGTCTCCCTCGTGGGGGACACCCCTCACCGGCTCCGGACGTCGCTCCGGGGGCCTATCCGGCGGCGGATCCCGCCCACGCCCCGGTAGCACGCTCCGGGCCGGAAATAGCTGCGCATGAGTTCCCTCCTCCCCTGGGGCCGCCACCGAGGGCTCCCTCGGCAGATCAGGTCCGCTTCACCCGGGAGGAGGTTGAGCGAATGCGTACCACAAAATCCGGGGAGGCTCCCTCCCGATGCCGATTGGAGCTCCCCCCGGCTCGCAGTAGTGGGGAACCATGCTCTCGTGCTGACCATGGGAAGAGGCCCGCCGAAGAAGCGACCGCCACCTTCGGGGGGGTACCCGGACGTCCAGGAGGTTAGTTCGACCAACCCGGAGGAGAAAAGATGTTATGATTGCACTGGTGGACCGCTCGGACCCCTCCCCGACTCCGACAATGAACGCGCGCCCCCTTTTAAAGGGGATAGTGAGCGGGACTCTCCCCGGGGAGGTGGAGGGGGCCAACCAACCGCTGTCCCGCCGGCTTCGATGCATCCGCTGGCCACGACCCTACCGCCCACCACACATCGAGCATTACAACGGTGAGGCCGATCCTTATGAGTTTGTGCAGTTGTACTCCACAACCATTTCAGCGGCCGGGGGGGGGGGGGAGGGGTGGCGGGGGGATGAGACGGTGCAGTGCAACGTCTTCCCCTTCTTCCTCACCGGGATTTCCCACTCGTGGTTCTATAACCTGAAGGCCGGCTCCATCAAGTTTTTCACGCAGCTTAGGCGCGAATTCTGCGCAAACTTCCAGGGGAACTACGTGCGCCCCCTGGACTCGTCCCAGCTCTACACCGTCCGGCAGAGGACGAGGCAGACCATCCGCAGCTTCTTCAAGCGCTTCGCTCAGGTCAAGAGTAAAGTCGCTCACATCCCTGACTCCACAGTCATCGAGGAGTGAAAGAGCGGGATCCTCCTCAAGGAGCTCCATTGGAGACTCTCTCGGAGCTGCCCCTCCTCCGCCGACGAGCTCTTCACCGTGCTTGAGAAATATGCTCTGGAGGTGGAGGACGACCTTTGGAAGAAGAACCAGGGGGCCCCTGCCCCCGCCGACCGAGCGGCTAGGGACCCTCTCAAGCATCCCAAGAGGGGCAACCGCAGCGAGCCACGGCCTCGGGACACCTTTTTCCTCGAGGGTGGAGGCGGCTTGCGCGATGCCCCCAAGGGCAACCGTCCCTTCCCCAAGCTGAAAGGCCGTTTGGGGGGGCATAGCCGTCCTGCTGCCGAGAACCCCCCACAACGGGAGGCAAGGAGGGCACAACAGGCTTGTGGTGCACCTTCCACAAGTCCAATACCCATGCTTACCAGGAATGCCACCAGCTTCATCAGCACTTCGCCACATTCCTGGACCAGCGTGGGCAGGGGGGAGGGAGCCCTGCCTCCTTGCCCCCTCAGCCAGCTTTACCGGCCCTTCCTACCCCCTCGGGGGAGCAGCATGGGCAGGCGCGAGAAGGGGGCTCAACCGAAGAGCTCCCCTTCAAAACCTCTCAAAGGCGTGTAAACGTCATTACGGGGGATCCGCCTCAGGACGAGACTCCAAGCGCCAGTGCAAGGAATACGCACAGGAGGTAAAAGTGGTGGGGGTGCTACACACGTTCTGGCCACCAAAGTGGTCGGACGTCCCCCTCACCTTCACAGCGGAAGACACGCGCGGGGTTCGCTTCCCCCATGACGACGCGCTCATCGTCTCCGCCACTGTCTACAATTGCCAGCTGGTGCGTATTCTCGTCGATGGAGGAAGTTCCACCGACGTCCTGTACTTGAAAGCATTCAGGGAAATGCAGGTCAACGAAAAGCTGTTGCAACCCGCGGTCGGGCCCTTGCAAGGCTTCGTCCCCGAGAAAATCATCCACCTAGTGGGGAAGGTTGATCTCCCCATGACCTTTGGCTCCTCGAACAACTATCGGACCGAGTTAGTCTGGTTCGACGTGGTGGACCTCCACTCTTCGTACAACGCCATCATGGGAAGGACCACTATCAACCATCTGGGGGCCACGATCCACTAGAACTATCTCTGCGTAAAGATCCCTGGGCCTCGCGGCATTATCACCGCCCAAGGGGACCAGGACATGGTCCGCGCTCTTTACGAGCGCGCCACCACAGCAATCGGGAGCGTCAACGTGATCAAGGCCCCGGGGGGGGGGGGGGGTGGGGGAGGACTCCTCCTCGGCGCCAGACACCACACCTGGAGGGGGACCTCCAGAAGGTCCCGCTGTCCCTGGACGACGGGGCAGGACTGTCAAGATCGCGGTGGACCTCTTCGAAGAGCACGAGGAGCAACTCACGGCCTACCTACACAAAAACTTTGACGTACTTGCGTGGAAGCCCGGCGACATGCGGGGCGTCGCCCGGGAAGTAATTGAGCATAAGCTCGTCATGACTCCCGTCACCCCCCCCACCCCCCCGTCGAACAAAAGTTGAGGAAGCTCTCCCTTGAATGACAAGATGCTATCAATGTCGAAATCACCAAGCTCCGAGAGGCAGGGTTCATTCGGGAGGTCTTGCACCCCGAGTGGCTCGCCAACCCTATCCTCACGAAGAAGTCGAACGACAAGTGGCGAATGTGCGTAAACTTCACCGACCTTAACCACGCTTGCCCAAAGGACAACTTCCCACTCCCGCGGATCGACCAACTAGTTGACTCAACCGCGGGGTGCGAGCTGATGAGCTTCTTGGACGCGTATTCAGGCTATCACCAAGTCTGGATGGCGGAAGGGCACGAGGAAAAAACGAGTTTTATAACTCCCCTCGGGACCTTCTGCTACATCCATATGCCCTTCGGGGTGAAAAACACGGGAGCAACATTCTAGCGGCTCATGTCGATGGTCCTCAAGAACTAGATCGGCCGCAACATCGAAGTCTACGTTGATGATGCGGTCATCAAGAGCCCCCGTGTGGCTGCCCACATCGACAACCTGGCGGAGACCTTCGGCGTGCCCGGGGGGAAGTTGCTGGGTTTCCTCGTGTCCCAGCGGGAGAGGCCAACCCCAAAAAGATTCGGGCCCTACTGGACATGCCCCCACCGCGCTCCATCAAAGACGTATAGCGGCTTATCGGCCACATGGCCGCACTAAGCAGCTTCGTCTCACGGTCGGGGGACGCGGCCTCCAATTTTTCAAGATCCTTCGAGGCCTCGAGGGGTTCCGTTGGACCCCCGAGGCCCAAGCAGCTTTCAACGACTTGAAGAAGTATGTCATGAGCCCCCCAATGCTTGTGAGCCCTTATCCGGGGGAACCTCTGCTCCTCTACCTCACAGCGACCCCGATCGCTGTAAGCGCGGTGTTGGTGAATTAGTGGGCTGGCAGTAGCGCCCCGTGTACTACGTGAGTGAGGCCCTTCAGGGGCTAAGACCCGGTACACGGAGATGGAGAAGATTTGCTACGCCCTTCTCACGGCATCCCGGAAGCTTTGTCACTACTTCCTGGGGCACCCGATCATGGTCTTGTCTTCTCTCCCCTTGGGGGAGGTTCTACGGAATAAAGAAGCCACCAGCCAGATCAAAAAGTAGGGAGCCGAGCTCGCTCCTATCTCCCTCTCGCTGACGGGCCGTTCCGCCATCAAGTCACAAGTCCTCGCTGACTTTGTGGAGGAATGGACCCCCGCCTTGGGGATGGAGTGGGAGAGCCTCCCCGAGCCGCCCCGACGCGACAACCATAAGACCCTCATGTTCGATGGCTCCTTGTGTCTCATTGGGGTCGGCGCAGGGGTAGTCCTTCGGAGCCCCGAGGGAAGGGCGCTAGAGTACGCGGCGAGGCTTGAGTTCCCCGCTACGAACAACGTCGCTGAATACGAGACCCTACTCTTGGGGCTGCGCCTCGCGCGCTCTCTGGGGATCCGTCGCCTTCTTGTCAAAGGAGACTCCCAACTCATGGTATGTCAAATGGACAAGTCGTACTTGTGCCATGGGGATAACCTGAGCCTTTATTTGGGGGAGGTGTGCAATATGGGGAAGCACTTCGAGAGTCTGGAAGCCCGACACATCCCCCGGAGGGATAATAACCGGGCCGACGCCTTGGCCAGTGCTCGGGAACCTCTCCCCGGGGGTGCCTTCCTGGAAATTATCGCGAAGCCCTCGGTGACCTCTCTGGACGTGAACCACAAGTCCCGCGCCCCAGAGGTCTCCAAAATCTCCCGAGTAGTGTCCTGGATGGATCCCCTCGTCTCCAAAAGGGGGAAGAGGACCCTCCCAACGAGACCGAGGTGAAACGCCTCTGTGCTAAGGCACGGGCATACCTCCTGCTAGAGGGGAAACTCTACAAGTGGGGGGGCTTCAGCCCTGCTCCACTGCCTCCCGCAGGCAGAAGGACTTCAACTCCTCGAGGACATCCACTCGGGGAGTTGTGGGTCTTACCTAGCTCCGCGTGCCGTCGCGGCAAAAGTTATTCGCCAGGGCTTCTATTGGCCCATAGCGGTTCGCGACACGCGAGACCTCGTCTCCGCATGTAAGGCCTGCCAAAAAATGGCAAAGGCCTTCAACTTGCCCTCCACAGCGCTGCAAACCATCCCAATCACTTGGCCCTTCGCGTGCTGAGGAATGGATCTCCTAGGTCCCTTCCCCCTGGCACTTGGGGGCTACAAGTATGCGGTGGTCGCAGTGGACTACTTTTCCAAGTGGGTGGAAGTTGAGCCCTTGGCTAGCATCACCTCCTGAGCAGTGCAGCGGTTTTTCTGGAAAAACATCGTGTGTCGCTTCGGGGTCTCCCTGGAAATCATTGTTGACAACGGGACCCAATTCGACTCCGCGCACTTCCGGGAATTCTATGAAGGCTTGGGAGCTAGCCTCCACTTCACCTCTGTAGCTCACCCCCAGAGCAACGGAGCCGTTGAAAGGGTCAACGGTGTGATTCTACAGGGGTTACGCTGGTGACTCGAGCAGGCAACCTCCAGGCGGGGCGCATGGGCAGGGGAGCTTCTGAGCATCCTCTGTTCCATGCGCATGACCCCGAGCCGGGCAACGGGGTGCACGCCCTTTTCGCTTGTGTACGGGGCTGAAGCAGTTCTCCACCCGGAGATTGGCTTCCGGTCGCTGTGGGTCGAGCTCTTAGATGGAGCCACAATCACAGCGTACGAGGCCAATGAAGCAAATCAGCGGTTGAAAGTCGACCTCATCGAGGAGTAGCGCGATTGAGCGCTCCTTCATCACGCCATCTACGAGCGCGAAATGGCATGCGCGTACAACCGACGTGTCCATGCGAGAGCTTTCCGCCTCAGGGATCTTGTCCTCAAGAACATGACCGACCCCCAAGCCTAGGGCTAACTTTCCCCTAAGTAGGAAGGCCCTTACAGGGTCTCCGCGGTCCTGGGCTCAGGGGCTTATAAGCTCTCCAACCTCCAAGATCAAGAACTGAAGCATACATGGAATGTGGGCTTGCTTCGCAAGTTCTACGTCTAGCCCCCGGGCTAACTCCCTCCCCCACCACGATCACGCGGGGGGAGGCGTTGTATTCACTGTTCTACATCTAGCCGCGGTTTGCCCGGGGGGGGGGGGTCCTTGTATTTCAATTTCTATCAATGCAAATGGCTTTTTCTCCAACTTGAGCTTATTGCGGATTCTTACCTTACCATCTCCTAAGACGATGCCCTCCTAGTGAGGATGCCCTCTCTTTGACGACGTAGGCTATCGCAGCCTAAAAGTCCCTAAGGCGGGAGCCCCGCTCTCGTAGGACGGCTTACAATCACCCCTCGTGGACTGAGGGGGTAAGCGGCAACCCAGTTCTCAAGGACTGTGGTAACGAGTCAATTTGAGAGACTAGTCCCCCCTCAAACACTCAGACCCATCATCGGGCTCATCCTCCTCAGGGAGCAAATTGTCTCCTCAGTGAGACACGGAATTCTCGATTTCTTAAAAATTATTTACCCGGCTCCCCGTTCTCATGGGGACAGGGGGATTTCTCACCGGGATTTCCGGAAAATTTCCTCCCGGAGGGCCTTTACATGGCTCCCCGTTCTCACGGCGACTGGGGGATTTCCTCCCTGAGGACCTTTACCCGGCTCCCCATTTTCACGGCGACTAGGGGTTTTCTTGCCGGGGTCTCCAGAATATTTTTGACCGGGAACCCCGCTAACGAGAATGCGCCAGGGAAATTTTACCGGGGGCTTCGTGACCCCGGTAATCATTAACGCCTGGGCCTCTTTGTTCCTTACCCACAGCGCGCGGAGCCAAGCTGCACCCTGCTGTGAGGGGGGGGGCGGGGTAACTCGTGCCCGGACAGGTGAACACCCTCGAAAAATTTCGAAGACAAGAAAGTTCAAGGAACAAGAAAACTCAAATAGCTTTATTGATACATTTAACCAGGGGACATCCCTCCCCCGGTGGGAATCGATACAACATTTAACCGGGGGACAACCCCTCCGGTGAGCCAAGATGTCCCGAGGACGACAAGTGCCGAGCAAATACAAGATACAAACTGGAGAGTTAAGCTCCCGTGGGAAACTACTCCGGAGGACAACCCCATCCGGGAGGTGGCTACACCTAATACTCTGGGAGGCCTTGTGATAGCTCCTGGGAAAGGTCCCGGTACAAGCCCCTTATGTGTCTCTGGGCTTCTTTAAGCTAGTTCATGGGCCAATACTCGTAGCAGGCCGGAGGGCGTATCCTAAGCGGGGGGACCCTCCGGACCCCCGGTTTCGAAGGAGACAACTCAGCATTGCTATTGTCAAAGTTATCCAAATGCCACTCCGGGAGCCAACGCAACCGAATCAGCTCCCGGAGAGCACCCTCACCACGCCCCCCGGTGGCGAGACTTAGGAAGGCTAAGGCCGCTTGGGCATCTGCCGGGTTATGTCCCCCGGGACCCGGAAGTCCTGTGTCGGGAGCGAGCCCACGTGCCACCGGGGCGCCCCCAAGTTAAGGTGTTCAAGTCTCGAAAACCCTCCCTTGGGAGCCAGCTCCCGGGGGACCTGCCCATGACGAATCAAGACATAGCAAAATATTCATTTCATTGATTGAGCAAAAAATCTTTACAAGTCTCCGGGGCTTCCTCTGAGAAGCTACCGGGAACAAAAATTCAAGGAAAGCAAAAAGGACCTATCTAAAGGCCCGAGGGGGAGGTTCATACTTGCCCGTTGCCGTCCCCCCCCCCTCCCCCGAGACCCTCCTCTGTTGCCGGGGCGTCCGCCCTCGGGGGCGCCGAAGCCAGGAACCGAGCTCGGATGATCATGTCATAGAAGCCCCCCGCCAATTCCTCCAACTCCCGCCGTTGCGGCTCGAAGAAGTTGGGGAAGCTTCGAGGCAGCCGGCCTCCGAACGCCCGGGCGCCGATCCCCCAATGCTCCACGAGGGCCGCGGCGGTGGCAACTATCGGGACTGCCCGGCCCCGGGCCCGTGCATCGGTGGCCTCTAGGATCACGGAGACTTGAGCGTAGAGAAAGCGCATAGCCTTCGTGAACGTGGCCGAGGCCAGGCTCGAGCCAGCCCCTGGGCCGAGGCTGAGCCCAAGCCCTTCGAGGGCCGAGCGAATGGACCGGCCCGCCTCCAGAGCAGCCTGGGAGTGGGAGTTCTCGCGCTCCCAGTGGGCGCTCTCACTCGCCTTCGCCTCCCTCCGAAGATGAGTGTTGGCGTCTTCCAAGGCGAGGAGTTGGGCCCGGATCCTAGCCAACTCCCCGAGGGCTTCCTCCCTCTCGGCACAAGCGGCGGCGGCCTTGTCCTCCGCCTCCTTCAAGGCCGCCTCGTAGTGGTCCTCGACGCCTTGAGCGAAGGCTGCCCCCTGCAAACCTAAGCGTTAGGCGACTT
The DNA here is from genome assembly GCA_019359835.1 of Pharus latifolius. Taxonomy (NCBI): domain Eukaryota; kingdom Viridiplantae; phylum Streptophyta; class Magnoliopsida; order Poales; family Poaceae; genus Pharus; species Pharus latifolius. The sequence continues at coordinate 69,373,263 of CM033324.1, forward strand.
CCCGGGAAGACCGATCGGACAACCTAAAAGCAAACTCACCTGGAGGTAGAGAAAAACCAACTTAGAGCTGCGCTCGTGAGTGGTCCCCCGCTGGACGTAGGGCCAGACCTTTTGGGTTTGGAGGCCTGTGGCGAACCTTTGGGCCTCATCCGGAGACAGCATGGGGGTCTCCCTCCCGGCGGCTTCGGACCTGTCCGCACCGGAGAGCCCCCTCCAACCGTCCCCGGGGGTGATGTGGACCGGGCTGGCCTCAGCCTCAACCCCGGGCACCGAGGACTCGGTCTCCGAGGAATCAGAGGACGAGCTTCCAGAGGGAATGTGGCCCTTGGGGGGGGACAAGGAGCCCTTTGTCCTTCCTGGGCTGTGGGGCTCCCAAAGCCCCGTGGTCCAAACAGGCCGGGGGGCTCGCCCCCTCAACCACTGGCCAGTCGAATCGCGGGGGAGAGGTCTCTGTGAACCGCACCTCCGAGCGCTCCACGATCGCCGGCTCTGGGACCACCGAAAAAGCAGCCGCCGGAGGGGGCGAGGGGTGGTAGTTCGCCGAATCGGAGTTGGCCGCGTCGTTTGCCACCCTCCCCCTTTCGCCCAATCCGGTGGGCGCATCGAGGAGATGCATAAACTCCCCCGTCATCCCCTGGCCGTGGGAGAGCTCCGCCTCCGGGAGGGGCAACGTAGCCCCGGACATCGAAGTGGCTCGCGCGTGCCCTGACCCGGGGGTGGCCTCATGGGCCTTGCTGGGCGTAGCGCCTAGCGTCATTGCCGAGCCAGGAGTCTTCCGCCCCTTGGCGCGTTTTGGCTCGAGGGCCCCGGTGGCCTCCATCCCCTGCTTGTGAGAGCCGGGGGTGGGGAGAGGCTCCCTCACTGGTAGCTTCAGCCCGAAGGCTTCCGCCACCAAGTTATCGGGAGGACCCTCCCCAATGACGTGCACGATGCGCTCGTGCTTGTCGGCGTAGTACCTCCCAAGGAGGTTCTCGGCCTACTCCTGGACAGCTGGATACGGCCGGACTACAAAAATGAAAGTGTTAGCCAAAATCTCAGAATGTAGGATGGGCCACCGGACACTTACATCGGGTTACCGGCCTCTATGGGGGCCGCTGTGCTGGGCACATCCTGATCCCCCTCCTCCCGTGTGAGAAGGGGGAGAGCTTGAGGAGCGCCAGCTCCTCCACGCGGTCCCTCATGGACCTCAGACCCCGAAAGCCCACCATTTTGCTAAGGAGCTTCAACTCCTCGGGGGTCCACACCGGGGGCTTGGGGGTGGACAATCGGCAGTAGGAGGGGGGCTCCGGGGAGTAGGTGACCCCCGAGTCCCGGACCCGGAGGTAGAACCACCTCTGGAGCCAGTCCCCCCAGTGATCCCAGGAGGCCGCCGCCGGGTACTCTTCTACCCGGGCCTGGAGGAGTTGCATCATGATGCAACCGAAGGCGGACTTCGGCCCCCCCTTGATGATGTACGAACCCCTCGCTGTGGGCTCGTAGAAGTACCGGAGCAGCCAGAGCGTCGGCTCCCGTCTGGTGGCTATCTCACATAGCCAGATGAAGAGGCCCATTCGGACGAGGACGTTGGGCGTCAAATGGTTGAGCGCCACCCCGTACTCCCGGAGCAACGGGTGCACCGGGAGCCGGAGGCCGGCCTCGAGGAAAGCCTCGAATACGACCACCTCTCCGGGTCGGGGGCGAGGCACAGTCTCCTTCTACGGGGGGATCCGAATGTCCCCGTCCGCGACGACCCCCCGCTCCACGAGGGACTCCAAGTCCCCCGAGGTGAACTCGGAAGCCCAGAGGAAGTCCACGTTGACAACCTCCGGGGGCACATCGGGGGCTTTGGCCTTTGGAGCCATCTCAATTCTCGGTGGCTAAGTCTCCGGTGGTTCCGGTAGCTGAGTTTTCGGGAGGATGGGCTTCTGGGAGAGAATCGGAGCGCCGGTGAAAAATTGGAAACTGAGAGTTCGGTGTGAGCCCTCCGGGTCCCACAAGGCCCTATTTACAGAGACCCCACGTGGCCCCAATGGGCGACACGTGGCTCCTCGGGATCGATCTGAGCCACCCTTTTCAAACGGAAACGCGGGAAACGATGCGCTGAAATTTGAACCGAGCGAAGCCATGATGGTTGACGGCGCACACCAATTGAGGCAACGTCGTAATTATCGGCGGCGCCGTCATAAGCTCGAGCACGAGGATCAAAGCGCCGTTGGGATCCAGAGGTTCCCTCCAAGGGAGATGTTCTCGGTAACGTAGACCATTTCCTCCAAGGACTTAGGACGTGTCCCCGAAGGACATGGGGGGCTGCTGTTGGGAGAAATCTCCGCTCGATCGATCCCGGTGATCTGGTTCCGGGGGCTACCACGAGACCGGTGATAAAGGCCCCCGGTGGTCCCATCCCGGGTGCCACCATTTGCCCAGTGACCATGGCCCCCACTGGCCCCGTCCTGGGCGCCGCCATTTGCCCAGTGACCATGGCCCCTAGTGGCCAGATCCTGGGCATCGCCATTTTCCCGGTGGCAAAGGCCCCCAGTGGTCTCGTCCTGGGTGCCGCCACTTGCCCGGTGGTCCCGTCCCGGGTGCCACCATTTGCCCAGTGACCATGGCCCCCGGTAGCCCGGTCCCGGGTGCCACCATTTTCCTGGTGGCCATGGCCCCCGGAGGCCCTGTGGCCCCGTCCTGGGCGCCGCCATTTGCCCAGTGACCGTGGCCCCCGGTGGTTCGGTCCCGGGCGCCAGCATTTGCCCGATGGCAAAGGCCCCCGGTGGCCCCATCCCGGGGAATGCCACGGAGGCCCCCCATGTGGGGGCCACGTGAGGAGGACCTCGGGAACTAGCAAGGACACTTGTCAAGTATCCGAGACCCCTGGCCAGTGAAAGGACATTGATGCCCTTCGATCCGATGGCTGCGTCCAGGGTAATCTTGTAATTTGCGTCTTTTGGGCCTATATATGCCCTTGTACCCCTCTCTTGTAACTAAGAACAATTCATTATCATCAATACACAAAAATGAATAGGCGTGCTTAGGAGCACTCTCTCCACGAGAGAGCTCCCATAGCCAACCCTTGTCGGGAGCACGTCGACAGGACTAGGGTCTTCACTGAGGCCCAAACCTGTATAAACCCTTGTGTCACTCTCTGTGTTGGCATGACGAGCGAGGACCAGTCACGCGGTCAGCTCGCGACTCTTCCATTCGCTAGGAACCTCTTCAAAACCTGCCGTGGTATTCGCAATACCACGACATGCTCTCTTTGCCGGCTTGTCCCTAAATGAGTTCAACCGTGTGAACAACCTTACCACCACTCACAAAGTTTAGACCACCCTCGAGGAGATATATGAGGGCACCACTAGGGTCAAGGAGGCAAAGTTGCTCATGGTTAGGCAAAGATATGAGACATTCACCATGTAACCAACCAAGTCCGTGGATTCCATGTTCACTTTGTTGAACAACATTGTGAATGAGCTCAAAGGACTCGGAGTTGTTTTTACTAACATTGAAATTTTAAGAAAAATGCATAGGGCTCTTCCGGAGAGTTTCGACACTCTTTTGACGGTCCTCACCAACTCTGACTTATCATCCACCACACCTACTGATCTCTATGGGAACCTCATCACCTATGAGATGCATCGGAAGGAGAAGAAGGAGGTGTCTGAATCATAAGAAACGAAAAACAAGAACTTGGCATTCAAAACTAACTCCAAAGGTGATTCAAACGATGGCTCCTCTGATGATGATCTAATCCTTCTTTTAAAGAACACCAAAAGGCTTCTTCGCAAGTTGCACAAGAAGGCAGTCAACATCGACACAAGACCAAAGGGTCAAAGCAAGTAAACTTCAAGGACATCATATGCTATGAATGTCATGAAAAGGGACATATAGCTTCAAGATGCTCAAATAAGAACAAGCCTTGGGATAAGAAGAAGAATGATCCTAAGAAGAAGAAATTCTTTTAAAACAATGGTGGAAACCAAGAAGCATGCTTCAGAGAATGGATGTCCGGAGGAGAGAGCTCTGATTCCGACTCCGATGATGAAGGGGGTTGTTCCAAAAAGTTAGCCGGATTAGCTCTTGGCAACAACAACACATTGACAAGTTCATCTTTTTACATTATGGCTAAAGGTGATGAGAAGGTACACTCTCTTGACCCTTCATATGATGATCTAGTTGAAATGATTAGTGAATTAAATGATGCTTTTGGAATCACAAAGAAGTATAGAGCACTTCAAAGAAGAGCACTCTTCTTTACTTGCTCTTTACTCCAATTTAAAAGAATCTTATGAAGGTCTACTCATCAAGGATCTCACCAACTAAGGTAGATGTAGCTGTTTCTTGTAACTTAGTTGATGATATACCAAATATAGTCTCTAAAATTGATATGTCAACTAGTTGCAATAATTTAATCGATATGCCGTATTCATCTAGCTTTAGTGATAAAAATTTGCAATGCCATGTATCATCCTCTAATGAAATAATCTTAAATGAAAATAATGAACTAAAAGCTCAAATCAAGAAACTTAGCAAAGGCTTAGAAAATTGTTAAAAAAGAAAGAATCTCTTGATCTTCTTCTTAGTGAGCAAAAATGCTCATTTAGAAAAGAAGGACTTGGATACTTTCCAAAGAAAGGAAATAAACCAAACACAAAAACTATTTTTGTAAAAGCATGCAACAAATTTTGTTATAGATGTCATGAAATTGGTCATTCATATGATGCTTGTCCTTTAATGACTTCAACTCATTTTGATGCATGCTACATGCTTAAGAGGTCAAAGAAAGGATATGTGATAGCAAAGTTTGTTGGAGCATCTATGCTAAGTAAAAAGAAGAAATCTATTTGGGTGCCCAAAGCTTCGATTGCTAACATCAAAGGATCCAAAAGGGTTTGGGTACCTAAACGGACTTGATTCTTTTGTTTTTGTAGGTAACTACAAGACCGGTGCAAAACATTGGGTGTTAGATAGTTGATGCTCCGAACACATGATCGATAACAAAAAGTTGTTCACCTCATTGGAAGACAACTCAAGTGAAAACCAAAAGATCACCTTTGGTGACAATCGTCAAGGAAATGTGGTAGGCTTGGGTAAAATTGCTATATTTCATGATCTTTCAATTTCAAATGTTTTACTTGTTGAATCATTGAATTTTAATTTTTTATCCATTGCACAAATTTGTGATCTTGAATTTCATTGCATATTTTTCTCCTAAAAATGTTTTAGTTGAAAGTTTAAAAGACAACTCTTTAATCTTCAAAGATTTTCGTTTTGGAAATCTCTATGTTGTTGATTTCAACTCAAAAGATGCATCTTTTTCAACATGTCTCGTTTCTCAAACATCGAAGGGTTGGCTTTGGCATAGAAGACTTGCACATGTAGGAATGCATCAACTTAAAAAGCTTTTAAAATGTGATTTGATAGTTGGCTTGAAGGATGTGAATTTTGAAAAGGACAAACCTTGTAGCACTTGTCAAGCGGGCAAGCAAGTAGCTATTTCACATCCAACCAAGCGCATTCTTTCAACTTGCAAACCGTTGGAACTTTTGCATATGGATTTGTTCGGCCCTGCTAAACATCAAAGTATTGAAGGAAATAGTTTTTGTTATGTTATTATTGATGATTTCTCCAGATTTACTTGGGTGTTTTTCTTGCCCCATAAATCCGAAACCCCATCTTGTTTTAAAAGATTTGCAAAAAGAGTTGAAAAGGAATTTGAACTTTCCATCAAGAAAATCAATAGTGATCATGGTGGAGAATTTCAAAATTATGACTTCATTGATTTTGTGATGAGTCCGGAATCAAACATGAATTTTCTATGCCCTACACATCTCAACAAAATGGTGTTGTAGAACTGAAGAATCGGACATTGATTGAAATGGCTAGAACAATACTCGATGAGTACAAGAGGCCAACCCGGTTTTGGGCAGAGGCAGTTTACACAGCATGTTATGCCATCAATCATCTTTATACCCATCCGCTTTTGAACAAAACTCCTTATAAACTGATTATAGGGAGAAAACCAAACATTTCATATTTTCGAGTCTTTCGTTGCAAATATTATATTCTTAAAAAGCGCATGCATCTTGGAAAATTTCAAAGACTTGTTACGAGGGTTTTCTAGTTGGCTATTCATCCACTAGTAAAGCTTATCGGGTTTTCAACACTACAACAAAATGCATTGAAGAATCATGCAATGTAGAATTTGATGAATCTAACAGCTCTCAAGGAGAGCATGAGGATTTCGATGATGTAGGCAACAGTGGCATGAGGGAAGCTATGAAGGAGATGACCATTGGTGATATCAAACTCAGCAATGAAGAAAAAAAGTCACCTGGTCGAAAGGATAAATCACTCGCGACCACTCAGGCTGATGTCGAACATCAACATGCGACCACAAATACTGATGCTGCTCAACCTGCGACCACCCACAACAATGTTGGTTGAGAAGACCTTGAACTAGAGACTGAAGAGAATGATGATCAAGCATCACAGAACCCGCGACTTCATCAAACATTCGTCAATGATCACCCCCTGAATCAAATCTTGGGTGATGTTAGTAAGGGTGTTCAAACTCGATCTCGTATTGCTTCTTTTTGTGAACACTATTCTTTTGTTTCTTCCTTAGAACCTAAACTTGTAGATGAAGCACTTAGTGATCCGGATTGGGTAAATTCCATGCATGAAGAACTAAATAATTTCACTAGAAACAAAGTTTGGACATTAGTAGAAAGACCTAAGGATCATAATGTGATTGGAACAAAATGGGTTTTAGAAATAAACAAGATGAGAATGGAGTAGTAGTACGAAACAAAGCTCGTCTTGTTGCACAAGGATATTCTCAAGTTGAAGGTTTGGATTTTGGTGAAACTTTTGCACCTGTAGTAAGATTAGAAGTTATTTACATTCTTCTTGCATTGGCATCAAATTTCAACATCAAATTATTTCAAATGGATGTGAAAAGTGCATTTTTAAATGGAGAAATATCCGAATTAGTTTTTGTAGAACAACCTCCCAGTTTTGAAGATTCAAAATATTCAAATCATGTATACAAGCTCTCTAAGGCTCTTTATGGACTTAAACAAGCTCCTCGAGCTTGGTCTGAACGTCTTAGAGACTTTCTTATTTCAAAAGGTTTTAAAATTGGGAAGGTGGACACAACGCTATTTACAAAAGTGGTTGAAAAAGATTTTTTGTGTGCCAAATGTACGTTGATGATATCATATTTGGGTCTACTAATGAATCCTTTTGTCATGAGTTTGGAGAAATGATGTCTAGAGAATTTGAGATGTCGATGATTGGAGAGCTAAGCTTCTTCCTTGGACTTCAAATCAAGCAACTCAAGAACAAAACATTCGTGAGTCAAACCAAGTATGTGAAGGACTTGCTCAAGAGCTTTGGGATGGAAGATACTAAAGCCATCAAAACTCCCATGGCCAATAATGGACATCTCGATGTGAACAACGACGAAAAAGTGGTTGATTCTAAACTTTATTGATCTATGATTGGTAGCTTACTCTATCTTATCGCGTCTAGGCCCGACATCATGTTTAGTATTTGCTAATGTGCAAGATTTCAATCGTCTCCTAAGGAATGTCATTTGATTGCTCTGAAAAGAATCCTTAGATACTTGAAATGCTATCCAAATATAGGACTTTAGTACCCTAAATATGCAAATTTTGAATTAATTGGTTACTCGGATTCAGATTATGCGGGTTGCAAAATTGATAGAAAAAGCACATCTGGTAGTTGTCAACTTTTGGGGAGATCACTAGTCTCTTGGTCATCTAAGAAACAAAACTTCGTAGCTCTCTTTACCACCGAAGTAGAATATGTTTCAGCAGGCAGTGTTGTGCTCAAATTTTATGGATGAAGAAAACCCTTTTGGATTATGGAATTTCCTTTGACAAAGTTCCACTCTTGTGTGATAATGATAGTGTCATAAAGATTGCAAACAATCCAGTTCAACATTCTAGAACAAAGCATATTGATGTTAGGCACCATTTTATGAAAGATCATGTGGCAAAAGGGCAAATAGATGTGAATTATGTAAGAACTGACTTGCAGCTAGCAGACATCTTCACCAAATCTTTAGATGAGACTAGTTTTTACTTTCTTAGAAGTGAATTGAATATTATTGCTATATCAAATGCAAGTTAAATGTCTGCTTTGCTGTTCTCCCGTCTTTGTGCTTGATGTCAAAGGGGGAAAGCTTAGGGAGAGCTTAGGGAGAGATTAGGGAGAGATTGAGGAGAGATTCTTGTATGACACTATTGATAGTTTATATACTCATTGTTTATTCATTGTAGACTCTCAAATGACTTATATGTGTATTTATATATGCATGTATTCTGGGGGAGTTCTTGTATATCTAATGCCCATGCATACACTTAGGCAGAGTCATTAATTTTTATTCATTTTCAACACTTGTTGTCATCAATCATAAAAAAAGGGGAGATTGTTGCATCTAGGCCCTTTTTGGGTTGATTTTGATTATTGATGATATTAAGTGTCTTAAACTAACCGTGTCTTTGAGCTATTTGTATGCAGTGTTATTTCTGTAAAGTTTGCAAGTGATCCGGGAGGATCTGCAAAGGTTGCAGTGTCGCCTGAGGTTGCAGTCCAAGGTCACAAGCGCAAGGTCGCAGTATCGCCAAGGTCGCAAGCGCAAGGTCACCAAAAAGGAAGCAGCAAAAACTTAAGGTAAGTGCTTGTTTATTGTACCGATCTCAGAGTTTGGAGTTTGAACGGATTTTATAGAAATTCTTTTTAGTTTTTAACCATACTATTAAGAGGAGTTGCAAAATCTCTTTTAGTTCGGCAAAAACTGAGAAACTCTTAGGTCATTTGTTGCATTCGCATTCATTCATATTCTTGGTCAAAATCTGAGAAAGAAAATATAGATTTCAAAGAGGAACTGAAACTGGTCTTTTAAACACTGTTCATTCGACCAGAGGTCACTCGAGCACTGTTCATTTGTAGATACTGTTCATTCAACTAGATACTGTTCATTCGACCAGAGGTCACTCGAGTATTGTTCATTTGACCAGACACTGTTCATTCGACCAGTAACACTGTTCATTCGACCAGACATCCCAACGGCTATTTACTAGTCGTTAGAGGTCGTAGATGGCTGTTAGCTGTATTGATTTCATTCCTTTTCGACCACAACGGCTAGCTGAGAGGTTGTGCTATAAATATAAGTATTTTGAGCAATATTATCATCCATCTCAAGCCATATTTTCTTATACATTTACAAGCATCATCTATCTACTCTTTTGAGCAGTTTTTAGAAGTTTCGAACACTTTTCGCTAGTGTTTTCGAGTAGTTTTTAAAACACTTTTGAGCAGATTTTCTCTACTATTTTTGAGCAGTTTTTTAAAACCATTTCTGAGCAGTTTTTGTTCACATTTTCGAGCAGTTTTATAAACAATTTTTTAACAGATTTTGATCAGTGTTTGTAAACATTTTTTTGAGTAATTTTTCTAAAGAACCAAGAGATATATTTTTTGATATTCACTTGAGTTCAAGTGCTAAAATCTTGATCTTTTGATTAAGTATTATTCATTGTGATTGAGAGAGATCTTCTGAGAGCATTCATTTGCATCATTTGTATCCTTAGAAGTTTCTCGGTATTTGTTGGGAGTCAAGAGAAGATCTTGCAACTTGTTACTCTTGGTGAACGCCCTCACCTAGACGGTTTGGAGGCGTGGCCGTTGACCTCTCCATTAACGGAGGTTGTCGGAGAGGCTCGGCATATTTTGTGAAAGGCATTGATGCTCGCCTATCCGAAGTGGAGAAGGAGCAACCTTAGTGAAAAATATCCTTCGTAGATATTGAAGCAAGACTATTCATTTGAGTGCTTCAACGAGGAGTATGGGAGACCGGGCGAGTCTTCAAGACCTTGGGATAAATCATCGTGTTTGATTTTATTACTCTTTCTTAGTGCAAAATATTATTAAATTGTTTCAGTTTATTTGCTCTTAGTTTTTTCCTTGCAAAAATTGTTTTTAGTCAAAAAATTTAAAGTCTCATATTCACCCCTTCTCTAGTCGGCATCCTTGATCCTACAAATATTACTGCAGCTGCTGCGAAGAAATTCTTTCAAAAGAACATTGTGACACGATTTAGTGTTCCAAGTCGTCTCATAACAGATATTGGTTCTCAATTCATTAGTGGTCTTTTTCTGGATTACTATGAACACATTGGGACTAATTCTATTTCGCATCCGTTGCTCATCCACAGAGTAATGGTGTAGTTGAATGTGCCAACGGGCAGGTAATACAAGGAGTTAAGAAACATGTTTTTGACTGCCTTAAGTTACGCTCGGGGGTTTGGGTAGAAGAACTCTACTCCGTTCTATCGGTATTACGCACTACATCCAGTAGGGCCACAGGCGAGACGCCTTTCCAACTGGTTTATGGTGCAGAAGCCATGCTGCCAATTGAAATAAAACTCGGCTTTGCTCGTGTGGATCACTTAGATGTCATAAATCAAAGTGAAAGACACGAAGATGATATTAACTTCCTTGAAGAGGAAAGCGATTGAGCACTGATCCGCTCAGCAACATATTTACAAGCTCTGTGTAAATATCATAATAAAAGGGTGCGGCCACAAACACTAAACATGGGAGATCTGGTTTTAAGAAAAATCCAAAACCAATTTGGTCGCAATAAATTCTCCCCTCAGTGGGAAGGTCCCTTTACTGCGGTCGCTATTCCGTAACTAGGATCAGTTCGATTGGCTATGGAAGACAGAAGAATATTATCAAATGCCTGGAACATAGACTAGTTGCGTAAATTTTATGTGTAAGTTCTTTCCATTCCCATTTGCTTATTGACAAGGATTGACACCCGAGTCAGTTCAAATGAATGCACGACTGGTTCAGGATAGATTCGAACCAGACACGTGCCTGGCGGTGCGAACTCAAGTCATTCTGAGGAGTACCAGCCCGAGGTCGCAGTCCTTACGCGATCAGACCGCAGCTAGTGCGCAGTCAAGAGTCCGTATTTTGTGCGCGGACAGAAGGCTGAAGATGTTGCGCGGTCAGCCAACATCGCGCGGTCAGAACTCTTTCGACCAGGGAACGTGGGAATATTCTGTCCCTGTAATAGGAATATCCCAAGTATCCCGAAGATTCTTCCACGTAGAAGAACAACCGTCAGGAGGTTAATACGTGCAGTTATCCACAAATAACACGTGTTAAACCTGCGTGGGAGTTAAGAGTGGTTCTCTAAACCGCATCCAAGCAACCGTTTGATGCCGTTACGACTTGGCGCCCTTTCGACCAGTATAAAAGGGCGGCATGGTGTATCAAACAGGGGATCGAGAGATCGAAGGATCACGAAATACAACACATCTCACTTGAAGAATCAAACAGCCAAGACTACGGCTTAGTTTAGATAGCTTTCATAAGCCTTCCAGGCTTCATTTTGTACACTCATACAGGAAAAATCTTCGCCTGTGAAGGTCTTTTCCCCTCACTTTGTAACTCTTTACTACACATAGTGCAATCCCAACAGGACGTAGGGCTATTACTCCCACCATCGAGAGCCCGAACCTGTATAAACTTCTCTGTGCTCCAGTTCTCCATAATTCTACATACCTTCCCGGAGGGTCACTCTGAAAGGTCTCACTATTTACAAATTCTGCATAAGTTCGGCTAAGGACCCCGAGTCCGAATCGTCGACACTTATCAATAAGTACGTTTATCACTCTATGTTATGGTTGCATTCTCATTTTTAGCCTTACTTTCTATCAGGTCATGCCCAGGTGCTGATCGCAATAAGTGCCTTAGTATGATGTATAGGTGGATTCGCTAGCCGAGCTCATGGTCACATCTAGTTAAGACATCTCTTTCTAAGTCGGTTCTTACCGCATAAGGAACTTACTAGTATGTTCTGATCATTTGAGTGGCTGTCAGTTAGCAAAAAACTTATGCATTTATAGTAAGCTAGTTATCTTCGCAACCTCATGATCACATCTAGCTATCACATCTCTTTTTAATCTGGTTCTTACCGCATAAGGGACTTACTAGCGTGCTCTGATCATTCAAGCCGTGGTCTCCTTAGTCCAAGAAAAATTATCCTGTGACCACTGTACTATGTCTCCAGTATCACTAGTCACAGGAGGGGGTTAGGGGAATATAACTATAGTGTTGAGTTAAAAAGCTAAGTACTTTGCATTTTTCATCATTTATTTTTTCTATTGATCATATGTATTTGCAAGGTATAAAACAAAGACTCCAATAATAAGGCAAGTATTTTCATTTCATTTCCAGTCCATTGTTACAAAAAATTACAATGAGAGGAGATACATCAAGAGAGGCCGAGGTCACGCAATAGTTTATCTATCAAAGACCTAACCTCAACCATGATCACGCTCAACTAGTCTTGGTTATCGAAGGTCGCATCTTTCGCCACTGGATTCAAATCTAAATTCGGACCATGGCGATGCCTAAGTCTGCAGAGGATAGCAGAGGCTACATTTGCAACATCGCTCTTCAGTGCCTCCTTGTGCCTCCTCGCAATTTTAGGGATACTCGTGACCAGAAGATTGGCTTGAGCCGCGACCATCTTGCAGGACTCACCAAGGGAAAAATCATCCTTCTTAGGATCGATAACGTCCACCTTCAGTGAGTTCGCGACCTCCCGCAACTTTGTGAAGGTATCTCTTTCTATGAGACGATAGCTCTTGATGATTGATTCCAAGGCATCGTTTTCATTAAAGGTGAGCTTTGCGGTCTCTTTGACCTTCTCTGTGGCCGTCTTGTAGCAACTGACGATATTTTGAAGTTTATCGAGATCATTTCCACGTTCGATAAACTTCTACTCAAAGTGGTTTTTCTTTTCAGCCAGCTTGCTATTCTCCTCTCTTTGCTTTGAGTAGAGGAAGAAACCGATCGGATTGAGTTCATAAATTCATAAAATTCATGAAGGCAATGAAATTTTCTGCCAAAACAAACTTACCATCTACCCTGGTCTACAATTGGTTGCAAACCATCTGAAGACGATCTACTTTTCATTGAAGAGAGTCAGATAGCATTGCTTTCTGCTCCAAGGTCACCTTCTTCTCTTCAGCATCTTTTAGTTTGGCCCCAAATGCCAGAGTTTTGATAAGCCTTTCGCTTCTTACCATCTGTGCTTCAGCCATCTCCTTCTCCAAAGAGGAGTGCTCAATCATCACAACTTCTCTACGGTTGCGCTCATTGGTGACCTCCTCCAGTAAAGTAGAGTTTTCCCTGCGATAACAAAAATTATTATTCCAGTTCATAAAGGATTGAGTTTAAAGTAAGGTACTTACTGCTTTAGCTTGTCGCATTCAGCTTGTGCGACCTTGAACTTGTCCACTAGCAGGCCAAACGTGACTGCGCCACAAGCAGTGTCTGAATAGAACAAAAGAGGAAGTGTTTGAAGAAAATTCTCAGAGAAACACTTGAAGTTATGAGGTAAAGATTTTTACTTACCTTCAAGAACTCCTCAACGTACCTCTCTGGGAGGTCCCCGAGTTCAGCTACTTGACTTGTAAAAGCCAAGTTGTCCTGCGCCTACCCATCTCTACCCAAAAATTGAGACCGAATGCTCAAGTCAGGGGCAGGGTGCTGGATTGTGACGGGCTGCACCTCCATCTCTTGTGTCCTCTCCTCTCCTTGCTCTTCCAGACAAGAGGGAGGCACAATGTCTTCGACCAGAGGGGGAGTAGATGCATCTACCTGTTCTTTTGTCCCCATGGTCGTGGTCGCAGCTGCAACCTCAGTTTCTCCATCATTGGTGGGTTTGATAGATTGGATATCTTGAGCCACCTTGTCAATGATGGTCGCAGGGTCCTCTTCGATGTCCTGCGAAGGTGTGACTTCAGTAGTTGTAGTGGCTTCTTCTGCAGCTGCTGGTTCTGCTGCCGCCTCGCTTATGGCTGGCAACTCCGCCATAAGAGTCTCTACCACCTCGTCCACAGATGGTGTAGCTTCAACCATCGGAGCAGGCATTGCAGTGGTCGAGGGAGCCCTGCACATCCAGTTCCAGGTTTGTTAAACTATTTCTAACTAAGTATTATGACTCAGTTAGAGGGGAAACACATGCTTACCTGATGCTGAGTCTCAAGAGATTTCGAGAACTCGAAGCCCCGCCTTTGGGAGACAAAAGCAAGGATAGCACCATGGGGGAGGATCGATCGGAGGTAGTTGATGGCCTCCTCAAAACGAACAGAGATGTTTCTTGTTCCTCCTCCACGTCACTCTCTTCTCCCTGTACGACCATGAGATAATTTCTAGTCATATTTAATGAGGTTTGGGAGCTGAAACCCTTATCGTGACAACCCTCTTGGTTGCAACCAGAGGGTTAGTTGCGGTCATGACCGCAGCAAGGTTTTGTTGATTTGCTGCCCTCTTAACAGTCGTTGAGATTGCAGCCGCTGCAGTGGTTGTTGCGACTATTGAGAGAGCGATGAATGGCCGAATTTGCAAGGAGAAACACAAAGTGAAGAACAAACTACATGATTCTCTATTGGCTATCAAAGAGAACCTTGAGACCTTCGTTAATGCTAAAATTGAGCAGGATAAAAAGAGGAAGGATGCAATGCGTGTCTCCAACTCCTTGAGTGATATGTCCAAAAGCAAGAAAAAAGGCTGCCATGTACAAGGCGTACTCAAAACTGTTAGCATTCGATAGATCAACTTTTGATGACGTGAGCATGCGATAACATTGAAGTTATTCAGAGATAAACTCAGTGGAGCAAATGATGAAGATTAGACTATCGATGTTGTATGAGTAGATTTAGTTTTTTAGTCTACTTAGGCAGCCATAAATGGCTCATTTATCTGTTAAATTAATCAATCTATCTGATATTATGTTCTGGTCAATTAAATTTAAAATATTATTCTCCAAAAGTAGTCGTTGAAATATAACCGTTGCAACCTTGGCATTGGAAGAACTAATTGTTGGACACTAGTTGTTGAAATGTAACTATTGGAATCTTAGCCTATATATCACAACCCCTCGTCCCAACCATCACAACCCAACTTCTCATGTCAAGCACCATACCTCTCAACCAACTCTATTTACAGAAAAAAATGTCATCTTCCTCTAGTTCCACCACATGTAATTCTAAGGAGAATGCCATGAATAGAATGGAAGAATTCTTGGTGGAATTCTTGGAGGAGGAGGAGGAGGAGGCTCTAGATGAGTTAGAAAATCGTATTATCGTCAATGTTCATGCTAGATTGAAAGCTTATTCCTCTCACCGTCGCCGCCGACACAACAATAAAAGATATATTGAGAGAAACCACGAAGGTGGCCATAAATGGCTCATTGTGGACCACTTCTCCGACAACCCGATTTACCCCGACAATCCTTTCTGCCAGAGATTTCGGACGAGGAGGTCCCCCTTTCTTCAAGTTGTCCAAGCCCTCAGTGAGTGATTTCCCTATTTCACTGAAAGAAGAAATGCCACTGACCGTTGAGGACTCCCTTTTACAGAATTACACCACAGCCATGCATATGTTGACATATGCTGGCCTTACTTATGCTATTGACAAGTACGTGAGGATTAGGGAGTTTATTGCGATTCAGTGCTTGGAGCACTTTATAGAAGGTGTCATCGACAAGTTTAACGAGAAATATCTTTATAGCCCCATCGCTGATGATATCCAGCATTTGCTGCAATAAGGAGAGACCTGTGGCTTTTTAGGGATGATAGGAAGTATTGATAGCATGCACGAGAATAAAGAAATTGTCATGTAATATAGAAGGGACAATTCACTCATGATATAGAGTCCTACTTATTATATTGGAAGCGGTGGTCTCTTATGACCTCTTGATATGACATGTCTTCTCTGGTGTTGTTTGCTCCAATAACGACATCAACATGCTCAACCAATCACCTTTGTTCACTGATGTTTTGAAAGGCCGAGCTCCTTGAGTTCAGTTTACGCTCAGTAGGCGACAGTACAACATATGGTATTATCTAGCCGATGGTATATACCTAGAGTGGATTGACTTTGTTAAGAAAATACTACTGCCACAAATGACGAAGGGCAGGTTCTTTATACAGCATCAAGGGGGGCAAGAAAAGATGTCGAGTGAACACAATGCGGCATGGTTTTGGCAACGCTCAACCCTTGTCAAAATCATGCGAGTATGCGTTATTTTATACAACATGATAATAGAGGATAAGCAAATTTATGATGGCGAGAATTATGATTATAACGAACACCAGGGTACATCCACCGTATTATCGTCTGTGATTCACGGTGGGGCTACGCCTGCTTTCGCTGGTGTACTTGCAAGAAACACTGCAGTTTGTACTCAACCTATATATGCACAACTCAAAATAGACTTGATTGATCAAATTTATTAATATTATGGAGGCAACCATACCATTGAGTAGCTATCTTGTTGTATTTCTAATTTTTTAAGTATGTTTATATTATATTTCAATATTCGAATATAGAGGACTTCTTTGAAATTTTAATTTTAGTTTAGTACGCTCAATGTTATATTCCAATGCTTTTATTTAATAAAATAAATTGAATTCCTCAAGTTCAATTTTTAATTTACAACTAATTAATTATTATGTTTTATTGGAATTGTCCAAAATTAAATTCCTTTAATATTTTTAACCTAATATTAATAGTAAAAGTTAATAAATATTATAAACCATTGAAATAATTAGTGTGTTCATTCAATAGACTGAACCTAGAACCAAACCATTAAAGTGCTTGGTTTTTAAATTGATTTTATAAATGTGGGTTCCTCGTCTGAGCCTCCCGAAAATCAAGCAAAAGACAAATCATCGAAGGAATAGTAACTCTTGACTAATGGACTGAGATGACACACTCTCTCTTAAGTGATAGGTTCAAGAACTTGTCACTATTGGAGACAGCCTAAGGGTATGTATACTCCAGACGATTGAAACGATACGTAGGACCCGCGTAGGAGAGCAAGTTATACAACGATGTGTACGGAGGCAGTTGCTATTTCGAGCACTGACAGGTAGGTCTCATCAGTGCCCAGGTATGCGTAGCAGCAGCATTGAACGAATTAAAGGCGCTTGACGACGTGTTTTGTAGGCCCTACCGTTCGCCAAACTATGATTGGTAAACCCGCTGCGGAAAATGCACTAACAAGTGGGGCTAGGAAAGTTGGGAGCCCGCAAGTCAATAGGTGTGTGTGCAATTAATGCATGCGGTGTGTGAAGCGACTCATTAGTGTTGGGCCCCACAAAATGCGTGAAGTTCCTGTGGGTGCGCTCGTTTCACGCACTACGCAATAAATTACCTCACATCATTGATAGGTGGGTCCAAAATAATGTTTGGTTCACCTGTCAGTTGGAGAGTTGTTTTTTCAGTTACAAATGAATTGAATTCAATTAATTCGACCTCGGTTTTGCAGATCACTGTGGCTGACAGTGGGGCTAAAATTTAATTGGACCCACATGTTAGTGTGCAGTGCTGGTGAAGTTTGAAACTAGTCATTGGGAGTATTTATTTTGTGGGGTCCATATGTCAGTGAATCAAAAAAATTATCGTTGTAATATAGTCATTGAAAATAGCCATTGCAATTATTTTATTGTCTGGGGCAAAAAAAAAGTAAAAATTGAAAAAAATCAGGAAAAATTCCAAAAAATTTATAATTTTTATCTTAAATTTTTTAATATGTTTTTTATTCGAATTATCCGAATTTAAATTTAATAATTTTTTGACTATTAATAATCATATAATGCAACATATTATCATATAAATATTTTATATGCGGGCCTCTGAAGCGCCAAGCAATCCAATGCATTTGAGTGCTTGGCGCTTAAGAAGGTGTTTTGCACGTGGGTCTGTGTGAGGAGTCTGTTCCAGGAGTCTTTGTATTAGAGTGGTAGGTATTTCGAGTGACGCTTCACCAATGTGATACAGAATATACATAAAATATTTCTCGGGCGAATTTGTGTGCTCAACAATCCACTCAGTCTGAAGTAATTTCAAAAAGTAGCCTTCTAGATGGTTGATAACTTCGAGCCGCCTAGGAAGTAGTAACTGTGAGAAGATTCAGATCGGATGACTTCTAAGGCTATCTCCAACGCCGCATCCTCGACGCGCTGACAGGTGGGTCCCACCGGGAAAAAATATTAAAAAATTCGCGACGGGAGAGAGACGACGCCACGCGAGGATGCAGCTGTGACGCTCTGACAGGTGGGCCCGTCGACGCTTGATTGGGCGAAGCTGCGCCGTTGGAGCGCGCGTGGACGCATCGCCACGCGCTTTGCGGGGCCCACAACGCGAGAAAAGGTGGCTTCGTACCCTCCCGTGAAAGCAAACTGACAGGTGGGCCCAAACGCATCTCGGGGCCACGTGACAGCGAGTGTGTGCGCGGTGTGCAGGTGCTGGACGAGGCGCGGTGGGCCCCACAAAGCGCGTGGGCTGGTGTGAACGCGCAGCGCGTGCGTGCGCGTGCTGGGTCGCTGGCAAATGGGCCCGCGTTTGTTATGGGCCCGCATGTCAGTGCCTGTTTGGGGGGAAAATAGCCATTAGCAGCTTTCGTCCCCTCGGTCCCACCTGTCAGCGACTCAAAAAATAGCCGTTTAAATTAAACCGTTTAAAAATAGCCGTTTGAGATATTTTATTCATTTCTGAGGTTAAAAATTCATAAAAAATCCAAAAAATTCCCAAAAAATTGCAAAAAATTCCTGAAAATTTGTGTGACCCCCTGCCTATAAATATGCCCAATTTTCAGCTCATTTACCCTCAAACAAACCAAAACTCACACACTTTGCACTCTCCTGTTCATCCAGTTTTTTCCGAAAAAATTTCCAATGGCCAAGAATCCCCCCGGCGGTTATGTTAATTGGTTCGGCGAACCAAATTTAGATGAGGATAACTCCCAAGCGCCAAACAGTCAAAATCCGCCCAGTTTTCAGCCTCCTCCCCCACCATACCCGATGTGCTATCCACTGTATGGTGCACCCCCTCTGTACGGCCAACCACATCCATATGGACATCCGTACGCGCAATCCCCCTACGGCCCTTACGGCCAAAATCCTCATTACGTTGGAGCTCCGACCATGTCTGCAGGAATCTCGCCCCCTCAACCACCGAGCAAAAAGTCCCAGTCCACGTCCGTATCAGATACCGGGACTCCGCATAGCTCGGCCCCGGGAGTGATCGAGGCCGACGACAACGCTAGCAAAGGCGAACGAAGGGCTGGGGCACAGTGTAAACGAATGCTCTGGTCCCAACATGACGACATGCGACTTGTGAGTGCTCGATCATCTAACTACTAAATTCCGCTATCGCAGACTTTGTTATTAAATTTGGATTTTTCGTGGTCCAGATCAGTGCATGGTTGAATAACTCCCTCGACCCGGTCGATGGGAACAATCAAAAATGCGACGAGTATTGGTCAAAGGTGGTTGCCGAGTACAACGAGAGCAGTCCGCCTGATCGCAGACGAGATCTCAGGCACTGCAAAGACCATTGGCAAAAGAGCAATAAAAAAATTGTTCAGTTCAATGGTATCTACTGCAGGTTGCGCGATGCCTATGCTAGTGGTCGTTCAGAGGACCAATTGACATCGCAAGCACGCGACATGTACAGGCAGGAGGTGGGTCAGGCCTTCATCATGGAGCACTGGTGGAGAGCCGTATGTGGTCAACCGAAATGGTGCCGAAGCTACTTGGATTCTTCGAAAAGAGCTCGCCTCAACGAAGAAGGTGCCCACACGTCGTCGTCGAACAACGACGATGACCCCGTCGAGCTTCCACGACCTAAAGGGCGAGAAGCGGCAAAGCGGAAGGGTAAGAGCAAACTAGGCGGAACATCATCGGCGCGCGAGGAGACCCTAGAGCGCATCGACAAAGCCAACGCCGAGCTTAATACTATGGCCGACAAAGCCCTTGCTGTAGTCGATAAATTGCAGGGGATGGCCAGAAGCAAAGAGAAGGCTTCATTGAAGTCGTTGACGAAGCTACTTGGGATGGATACATCCCATTTATCGGAGACCCGTAAGGCGACGCATGAGGCTGCAATAGAATACATCAACGAGCAGCTTAACGATCTGAAAAACAAATAGTAGACCGAACATTGTACTTTTCATTTAAACATTTGTACTCGCAGTATTAATTTAAGTGGTTTTGGATTTACTTGTTTGTACTGTGGCATGCGATCGATACTTTTGGATTATAGCCGTTGGAGCTGACACATCTGTTTGATGCCTTTAGATTTTAGCCGTTGGAGCTAACACATGTGATCGGTAGTTTTGGATTTTAGCCGTTGGAGCTGAGACATGTACTCGATGTCTTTGGATTATAGCCGTTGGAGCTGACGCATGTGCTCGGTACTTTTGGATTTTAGCCGTTGGAGCTGAGACATGTACTCGATGTCTTTGGATTTTAGCCGTTGGACCCGACGCATGTGATCGATGCCTTCGGATTTTAGACCCCTATATATTTGGACCCCTCCATGCCCTCATCTTCACAACTCAGTTATCTCAACTTCACAACTCAGTTATCTGAACTTCACAACCGAGGCCTCCGCTCTTGGTGATATCAACTTCACAACCAACCCCAAAAAAATGTCGTCCAGCTCAACCACAAGTAGTGGTGACGAGGAAGGCATTAACCAAATGGAAGAGTTCATGGCTGGGTTAGCACAGACCTGTCTAACGGTCGAACCCCTTATGCGTCACGCTCTTCATGATGTTGAAGCCAGCATTGGTGCTGGTACCTCGCACCGCCGCCGACGAAGTAGCAGAAGGTACATCGAAAGAGATCGCGAAGACGGTCATAACCGTCTAGTCGCGGACTACTTCGCCGATGTTCCGGTCTACCCCGGTTACTTGTTTCGCAGAAGATTCCGCATGGGGAGACCCCTCTTTCTGCGAGTTGTCGGAGCTCTCGGGGAGTGGTCCCCGTACTTCACCGAGAGGAGAGATGCCCTCAACCGAAAGGGGCTATCTCCATTGCAGAAGTGCACTGCAGCTTTGCGCATGTTGTCGTATGGCTCACCCGCCGATGCTGTCGACGAGTACGTACGCATCGGAGAGTCGACGGCCATTCGGTGCCTGGAGAATTTCGTCGAAGGAATCGTTGATCGGTTCGTGTCGGAATATCTCCGTAAACCTACTATCAAAGACCTCCAGCGTCTGCTCCAGGAAGGAGAGGACCGAGGTTTCTCAGGGATGCTGGGAAGCATCGATTGCATGCACTGGGAATGGCGCAATTGCCCAGTTGCATGGAGGGGCCAATTCACCCGTGGTGATCAAGGAGTCCCTACAATAATGCTTGAAGCGGTCGCATCCAGAGACTTGTGGATATGGCATGCCTTCTTTGGTGTCGCCGGATCCAACAACGACATCAACGTGCTTAATCAATCCCCCCTTTTCACTGATGTGTTGCGCGGTGAAGCTCCTACGGTTCAGTACTCTGTTAATGGGACAGAGTACAATATGGGGTACTACCTGGCCGACGGTATTTACCCCGAGTGGGCTGTCTTCGTGAAGACCGCACCCTTGCCCCAAACGGACAAACTCAAGTTATTTGCACAACATCAAGAAGGGGCAAGAAAAGATGTGGAGCGAGCGTTTGGGGTGTTGCAAGCTCGATTTGCTATTGTCCGCGGCCCCGCTCGATTTTGGCAACGGTCAACTCTTGCCAATATCATGAAAGCGTGTGTCATCCTCCATAACATGATAATCGAGGATGAGCGCAACTCTCATGACCCGATCACTCAATTGTACGATACTCAAGGCACATCAACCGTAACACTGCCTACTATCCACAGCAATGCTCCGCCAATTTTTGAACATATGCTAGATCGAAATAATGCGATCCGTGCTCGCCCAACACATCGGCAACTGAAACGGGATCTTATCGAGCACATCTGGCAACGTTTCAGGGCCGGCGATACGGATGAGTAGTTGTTTGTGTGGTTGTTAAGAGCCGACTGTTGCTGAATTTTAATTTAGTATATGTTATATTTTTTCCCGTGTGCCATTTCAATAAAAATATTTTTAAATCTTTTTTGTTATTTACAACAATTTTATTTTAATTTGTTGTCTTCGAATTATCTGAATTTTATTTTATCAATTTGTTAATGTGTAATAAATAATGTATGTGCGGGCCCCACGCGAAGCGCCAAGCGAAGCGCCAAGCGAAGCGCCGGTGGGTTGGAGAAGGGTGGTGCTTGAGAAGGTGCCTCGCGAAGCGCCAAGCGAAGCGCCGGTGGGTTGGAGAAGGGTGGTGTTTCAGATGGTGCTTCGCATACGTGGCATGGAATATACTGGAGAATATTCCGTTGAAGCGCCAAGCGAAGCGCCGGTGGGTTGGAGATAACCTAAAGGATTAAACAAAGTTTTAGACATATGTGTTCTTTATTCTTTCGTCTTTTGTATTGCTCTTTTATGCCTGCCTTTGTTATTGTGCAAGAACTTTAAGTCTTATCTTAAAAAATCTAGCTAAAATGATTTCTTAAGTAAACTAAAGGCATGTTTGAATTACTGGATTCCAACATAAATTTAAAAATAACCTCACATCCAGTGATAATGAATATTTAATTTTCTCCAAAAATTGTTTAGAAATCTTTGATTCAAGCAGGCCATAAAAGTCTAGTAGTTCAAACCTCGGCCTTCAGTTTTTATAAGAAACCAAATTTTGGGACATTCTAAGTTTTCCCGACCCGAATCTTTAATGTACACATAAGTTACTACTTTTACTTAAATAAATACTATATTTATTATTTTTTACTTGTCTTTTAGGCTTTTCACAATTTCTAAAATATAATTCGATCATTTAGTTTAAATGTATATAAGTAAAAATTATAAAATAATTATCATTTTCATATAGTAAATCTTAATATATTTTTTCTATCAATAATCAAATTTTAAAAAATTAATTTATATCTACATCAAACAACATATAAAAAAACCGACAAATCAAATGAGTACGAAAAGAATGAAAAATATCACAATTCACGACCCCACCGCCATGATCTTCTAGGAGCCAGACCCCACAAACCGCAAAGAATACCGTTTCACATCCTGGCAGACTCCCACCACATCCAAAGCTAGGCCTTCTAGAATGACAACGACATCCTTCCTCCAACCTTCTATTCTCCGCGCATATTCGTGCAAAAATTGATTCACGAGATATATATGGTTTCTATTTCATACGAGTCATCATATCTTTATATTATTTCTTGTGAATTTAAAGAAAAAAATGTTATATGTTAATCTTAACCAATATCAAGAGATTAGAATATATGACTAATGCATTGACATATATCTCTCATGTCAATTTTTAAACCATATTTGTATATACTTAATGGCAGTTTGATTGTAGTTCTCATAAAAACTATATAGTCTCGTGTGTGCCTCATAAAAATTGACAATCTCATATTTTAGTTTTATCTTAAAATTTTCTTCTCCAAAAACCTATGGAAGCGCAAAAAACTTTCAGCCTCACCCGACACATGCTCACGATGCTAAATTAAAAGTTATTAAAAAGATGTTTTAAAAAATTTAATGAAAAAATAAAAAGTTTCCGAATCCACACAGCTTCAAAACAGAAATAAATTTGAGACAAGTGAGTGTGACGTTACCAGCCAAACAATTCCTTAGCTCTATAAATTACGAAACCAGCCCCTGTCCCCACTCCAACTTTCCAAGCAACACAACGAACAAAAATATCTTGTCTCATGGCCGGAAGCGTACCTCTTCTAACCCAGCCGGTGGCGGCGGCGGCGAGGCCGGGGAGGCTGTACGAGGCGCTGATGGTGGGGCGCGCGGCGACGCAGGGGGAGATCAGGGCCGCGTACCGCGCGATGGCCAAGCGCCTTCACCCCGACGTGGGCGGTGGCTGCGGCGGCGCGGTGGCGTTCCTGGAGATCCGGCGAGCGTACGAGACGCTGTCGGACCCGGCGGCGAGAGCGCGGTACGACCGCTCCCTCGGGGTCGGTGGCTCTTACGGTGGGACATGGGTGAGGAGGTGGGAGACCGACCAGTGCTGGTAGTGGAGACAGGGTGGGCCCACCTGACGTAGAGCCGTTTCTTTGTTTCGTTATTGCTCCTCTCTTTTGTTTTAGCTTTTGTAAATGTCATTAGTGTTACTGTATTAGAATTTAGTGGAGATGTTAAATGGTCCTGCTATAATGCATGCAAATTGAAATTAGAACCCAATCTGTGATGCTAGTCCGATGCGTTGTGTGGCCTGTTTTTTGTTAGATTCGGCTTATAAGGAATTAGAGATATCCTCTTCCACTGGCAAAATGTTATGGGCCGCAAGCATGTGACAGCTGAACTGATAATTGCTAATACACATGAGATTATCTCTAATAGATTTAGTTCTTATTTGACTCTTAAACAGAATATTTCAAAAGGCAAATCTTCAACAATTTAACCCTTGTTTGGTTTTTAACGCAGACTCCACACTCCTAAAGAGTTAAGCAAAAGTCAAGCACTTCAACGATTTGACTCTTGCTTGGTTTTATCTAATTTGACAATTATATATTTAACGAATTTGTATTAATTCATAAATTTTAGTATTAATAATATATTAATATTACTTAGAGAATTAAATTTGGTATTTTGGACAAAAAAATAAATAATGAAATTTAATTTAAAAATTGCACTTGACGTAAAAATAATATATCTTAAAATTCAAATAGTGGTACACGACAATATTGTGAAATAAATTAAAATTAAATTTGCAAAAAAAACTACTACGAAATACAATAAGATACTACTTGTCAATGTGTTCTCCTTTGAAACGTTGTCAAATGTACTCGATCAAATCTCTTTTTAGTTGCGTATGTAGGATGATCACATATATCATTGTTTTTTGCAATTACATCTACGAATAAAGGTGTAGGTCCATTGTGGATCATAGGCGGTATTACGATGGATGTGTCCAAATGATCATTATAATCGTAGTTCTCAGAATCGTAATTGCGCTCATTCTCTATGATCATATTGTGTAAAATGATGCATGCTCGCATGATCTTGGCGACGATTGACTGTCGTCAAAATCTTGCCGCACCATACACGATGGCAAATCGAGACTATAGAACTTCGAAAGCCCGCTGAACATCTTTTCTTTCTCCTTGGTGTTGCGCAAATAACCAGTCTTTCATCGTCTGTGGGAGTGGTATCGTCTTCATAAAGACAGCCCACTCCGGTTATATACCATCGGTAAGATAATACCCCACGTTGTACTGTTGACTATTAACAGTGTACTGAACATGAGAAACTTGCTCTTTCAATGCATCTGTGAACAAGAATAATTGGTTTAACACATTGATGTCGTTGTAGAGCCTGCAACACCAAAAAAAAATGTCATATCCAGATACCATAGGAAGCCACTACTTCAAGTATAATCGTTAGGTCTCCATAATCTCCACGAGTAGATTATCTCTTTTATATTACTAAGCAATATCTTCATTCCAAGTGCATGCAATTAATACTTCTCAGCATACCCAAAAAGTCACGTGCCTCTCCTTGTTGCAGCAGGCAGTGTATATCCTCAACGGTGAGGATGCAAAGATATTGGTCGCCAAACTTGTTGATAACACCTTGTATGAAGTGCTCCAAGCATTGAATTACTGTGAACTCTCATATCCGCACGTACTCATCGACGGCACCAACAGGATCACCATACATCAGCATACGCATTGTTGTGGTGCACTTTTGTAAAGGAAAAGTCCACTGCGATTAGTGGCATCCCTTTTCAGTGAAATAGGGGGACCACTCACCAAGACTTTTGACAATACGAAGAAAGAGGGGTCTCCCCATATGAAATCGCCGGCAAAATATATTGTCGGGGTAGACACCAGAGTCATAGAAGTAGTCCGCGATGAGTCGTTGATGGCCATCTTCGCGGTTTCTCTAAACATATCTCTTATTGCTGCATTGGCGATGTCTGTGGGACGAAGAAGCATCGAACCGGATATAAAGACTGGTGATAATACGATCTTCTAACTTCTCTTCCTCCATAAAGTCCACCAAAAAATCTTCCATTTTGTTGATGGCATCCTCCTCGAAACTATGTGTGCTCGAACTAGAACTAGATGACATTTTGTGAGTTACTAGCGAAGCTGAGTTTGTCAAGAGCTATGTTGTTTGAGAAGAGAAGTTAGATTGTGAGGAGAACTTTGTGAAGGGGGTTAAATATATAGACAAGGACTCCAACGACTAGTTTCCAACGGGTATATTCCAATGGCATCGCTAATTTAATTCAGGCACTGATTAATATAGCATCACACATAGATTAATAAAGAAAGATACATGTTTGACTACTAAAGTAAACTGAAAACAAAATAACTAATCTTTGGCATCTATGGCATTAAGTTTCTCTTTTATTATCTTCATGTCTGTCGCATGCTCCTCTTTTTGAGCATCATCGAAGGTAGATTTGTCGAGGACCATAATTTTCCAGTACGCCTTGTACAATGTGACTTTTTCTTTGACTTCCCCGGGTTGCGCAAGGACTTAGAGACACGAATGCGTCCTTCTTTTCGGCCCTGTTAGGTTGATTGTTGATGAAGGCATCAAAATCCATTCTTAATGCTGCCGTAGAATCGTGTGTTACATCAATTTTGCTCTTACCTTTGCACTTCTCCTTAACAGTGTATCGTTCTTCCGGTCGTGTCTCCATTGGTGACACATCATCATTGTTAGATAATGACGTGTATGCGTCCGACTCAGACAATCTAGTTTTTTGTTGATAGCATCAACATAGATTGTGGACCACTTAGGTTGACCGCGAACTGTCGTCTACTAGTGAACCCAAACAAAAGGATGACCCATCTCTGCCTTATACATCTCGTGGGCCTGCGTCTTGAGTTGGTCATCGGAACATCGGAGCCAAACACTATTGAATTGAACCACTTTTTTGTTGCTCTAATGCTAATGATCCTTACAGTGTTCGATCTCTCTTCTCTTGTTTCTCAGGACCGTCTCGTTGTATGCAGCTGCTACATTCACATAGTACATATCGCACTTCCTATTGTTTTCATCAATTGGATTGAGCGAATTGTTGAGCCAGGCGCTAATCTGCATGTTGTCAACAAAAAATGAATAATGAAGTCATTCGTAAATACATTATCCTCAAAGTACTTCTATACGGAAATCAAATTATTACCAGTTTTATGTCGTTGTCCGTCGACCATGGTAAACGCTTCGTCTTTCATCCAGCATCTGCTGCAGGAATGGTGTTGTTGTTGTCATGATGACTCGCACCGCTAGATCGGTTGGAGCAGAATTTCGAGTGTTGTTGTCGGATACCGACGTAGAGTGCGTTTGTTGGGGGGAGAACTACAAATAATTCGGCGGCATACCCACAAAATAAAAAATTTTCCCATATTGGGGAGGTTGTGGAAATGCATGGATATGTGGTGGATATGGATGGTAGTTTGGGGGATATGGCGGCTACGAAAAATTAGATTGTTTTTTGTTACTAGGATTTTTAGTATTTTCACTGGAAAATTGGGAAGAATCTAGCCAATTTACAAAACCGTCAAGTGGATTATAATTCATATGGGATTTTAAAAAAAATTCAAGAATTTTGGAATAGCTTTGGAAGTAGATGGATGAAGATTATTGTGTGAACACGATAGAACAACATGACAATATAGAGGAGGGAGTTGGAAAAAAGTTCTATAATTTTTTGGAATTTTTTGTTATTTTTTACAATTTTTATGGCAAAAATGCATTAAAAATAGCTCCAACAACTATTTGTAACAGCTATAAATCCAACCACTATTCTTTCAGACACTGACAGTTGGGACCCATAGCTGACAATTTTTTAGTGGCCATTTTTTATTTTCTATCACTTACAGGTGGGCCAGCATAATGTCGACTCCACCTGTCATTCGCTTTGAGTCAACAACGAGCAGCATGCACAACACTGTACTCTGTTTTTAATTTAAACCAACGATCGGTTTTTTGTATTTCAATGACTGGGGCCCTACAAATAGAGGACCCACTGATCAGTGACTTTAGGTTGAACTCGTGTGCGTCGCCGAGGGTAACGAGGCTGGCACATTCGCGTGTTTTACGAGCTTGGCGAATCCCACTTCTCTTGAACGTTGTGCAATGCGACGTATATTAACTCAGTAACTGACATGTGAGAACACGAACTATGAGACCTAGCTGTCAGCTTCACTAGTTGATTTTCGCGCAGTGCGTATGTGCACTGACACTGGCACACTGCTCATTACTGTGGGGCCCACATGATATTAAGACGACGACACATACACCCAATACACAATGATTGACAAGTGAGTCTTTTTATTTTCTATAGCCACATGTCAGATTTATTTTTTCATGGATATGGTTAGCTAGCTTATTTCTCAGTGAGGTCCGCAAACCGCATGCGAAGCGTTTGCTTCGCCTCCAACGGCAACGCTGCCCTCGCCGTGTGCTCGCCTGCCGCTCGCTTCTACTCGAAGCACGCTCACGTCCCATCACACTGAGCAATCATCGACCACACGCCAGCCTCCGTCGACGCACGACAGCGATCGCACCGCCATTGGAGAGAGCCTAAGCCCACAACAACTGTCCGAGACTCGCAGGCTAGTGGAAGACTGACTCCAATTTGGGCTTGACTCGAGCTCAACATCAGCCGAGCTTGAACTCAAGGAAGCTTGACTCGAATATTTACTCGCATCTCTCATAACGACATCCCCTTTTGGCCTTCTTCAATCAAGCCTACACTGGCCATCTCTCTCCTCCCACAAGGCCACAATACATACCTACCATCAAGATACACCCGAATTTAGTTGGTAGCAATAACCTGCGGTGGCCCTCGCCCGGATCAAAGCAGTAACAATGACCCCCCTCCAAATCTAACCAAGATAAAGGCCTGTATATCTACCAATGACGACGACATCCTCCATATCCGACGGTAACAACAGCACCTCCAGATCTAATCAGCAACAAAAACGCGTTTCCAATTTCCCAAATCCAACGAGCTCCACAACGACCTGCTCCAGGTTCCCCAAATCAGAGATCGATAACTTCAACATCTTGTTGCCCTGTAAAATTCGTCGATCTTAGACAAGCCGAGCCAGAGCTTTCACAAGCTTTGTTTGAGCTAATATTAAGCTCAGCTTTGAGCTCAACTTGGTTCATACGAGCCTGAGCCGATCTCAGCGAGTGAGCTCAGCTTGTTAATAGCCCTAAACCCACAACTTCCACGACTGACCCCAAGTTCAGGAGTGGCAACTTGAACTTATTTGTATCCAGGAGTCGAACTTGAGTTATGAGCTCTTAGAAGTACTAGAAATTAAACTCTATGCTGACGAAAATGTTCAGACAGGTACAAGCCCAATTTACACCATCGAGACCCCCATCCTGCTTGGTACTGTTCTTACCTTGTCAAATACAATGTTATAACACTTTTTTTATGATTCCTTTGCTTTTCAAAATTTTCTCTATACAAAACTAGAAGAATAGGCCATCTTATCCACTATCACCACAACAGAATGTGTCTCGGGATCACTTGTAGCTCAGCAGAACTGAGTTAATGACATGCATGATTAAACGAATATTAGCGCCGTCTGAGGGGCTCTTTGCTGGGAGTGTTCGTTGGTGGTTCAAGACGCCATAAATTTGCTCGAATATAGGTCTCACATGCATAGCGATCATCGGATCTGTTGGATTGATCGCCACAGCAACATCTGTCATCCATTGAACCTTCCGGGATGTCTCGTTGGCAATGTCACATGCAAGTTGCTGCAACAGGGCCAGAAGGACCCCTTGGTTTAGAGGGACTGGAGCCATTGTACACAGTCCACGCAAATCAACCTGCAAAAGAGGGTATAAGAATATCATACAACGACAAGATTCTTATCTATACTATTATATAATGAGTTTTGAACTTTCAAAAATTCTTTTCTTTCATGGTTTTTTGATCTGATCAATATTGTGTGTTGATTTGATATATCAAATTACTATTATTTGAAGTTGGTCTTGCCTCCGCTCAACTCTCATTAAAAAATGAATTTTTTCTCCCACTTATATTCTCTCATGAATGAATAATTTGGTATATTATGGTACATTTTTAAAGACTTTTATGGTCTTCTACCAATAAACAAAGATAAAAAAACTAATATGGTTGACAAAAATGTTGTCACTAACTACGTCAAACTCAAATTGATCCAAGTTTTATGTGTTGCTCTAGCATAGTATATTCTTCTCCTATACATATTTTTCATTACCTCTACATTCAGGTTATTTTTTTTTAATTTTCAAAGGTTAGTTGCATTATAAGTTTATTTTAACTTCTTAATTTATGATTTATTTTTTTGAATTTTAATATCATTTTTCAAATATCACTATATTCATTTAAGTTGTTGCAACGTGAATTCCTTGTGCTTGCTTACTAGTAATAATAAGCTCAGATGAGCAAACAAAACTGCTGCTTCATTCATGCAATGTGGGGCAAGATGTGCACTAATTATGTATTGCAAGTTTGCATGATGATACACGGCTCTTAATTTAATGAAGGAAGCACAAGATGTGAACATGGGGGGCAAACCAAACAGCTAGAGTTTAGACTTTAGATGACAATTTGGGAGAAGTATACCTGAGAGCACAGCCAAGACACTATGGAGACATCACTTCTATGAAGAGCCATTGTAAATGCCTCTTCGAATTTGCCCTCAGATATGAGTTTTCCTAGCTCCTTCATCGGGTCCAATGGAGCCTCAATCTGATAAACAGCAATTACAATTAAAAACTACAGGCTTAATGTTTCATTCTTCACAGTATATTTTGAGATAGGACAATTAGAACATCACTCATTAATTCATTTAAATACATCACCAAAGATTAAAACATTACATCACCGAAAAAAAAGAACGGTGGAAAACGGAAGTACTTTATAATTTAATACCTCAGGGAGACCAGTCATTGGACCATTGCTAGGCTGCAGAACATTTGTACCAAGTGACTTTGTGTTCCCTGATGCAACTAGTGCCAAAAGCTTGCGCTGGCCATCAAGTAACTCTGATGTAAGACTCTGGGTGATTGATGATGCTGAAGTGATTGTTTCCTGCAAGAATTCAAATAAGAGAGTGAGCATTATTCATTATAACGAAATACATTATAGAAATATTGAATGTCAATGACAACTAGCATGCAAAAATGTTTGACTTGTATGCTTCATCCTTCTGTTACATCTTGCATTACATACAAGTACAACAAAAACTTTGAACACCTACCCTTAATGTTCGTGCCAATGGAGTATGTGCTGCCTCAACTTGCTTCTGGACAGCACCAGTGTGCTCAGACATGCCCTTCTGGAATGCACTATCCACTTGCTCGAACATTGTCTTACAAGATTGTTCAAATGCCGGGATAAGTGATGACTCAAAGTTAGAGTGCAAAGCATCCTGCACAAGTCATATTAAAAACAATTAGCACATGCTGAATTAGTAAAATATGACTATATGAGATTTAGGAACTTTGGTTGTCCAAAGCAACTCATCCTTCATTAAACCATACATCATGGATGAACACATACTTCATATGTAGTTGCACAGTAAGTTGTTACATTGTTTGGTAAAACTGTGGACTAGGCAGTTATTTTATTTGGTCAATTAAGTGAATTGGTTTTGGATGTGCAAGATGGTGTTTGGTTCAATGAATGAGCATGTACCCATACATAGGGGTGGTAAAGGATAGGGTTGAAATGGGTTGAAAGGATTGAATCTAGATTCTAGAATGGATTGGTTTTGGGTAAGTCTAAATGGGTTAAGAATAAAATGGAATTGGATTTGGTTAGGATAGTTTCAAAATAGGGTAGGGTTGGATTGGGTTAGGATGGAAAAGTTAAAGAGTCCAAATAGGTCGAACCCACAAAATTATGGGTCCTTGTTCTTTTCCTGTCTACCTTCTATGATATTTAAGTCTCTTTGAGGTGGCTGGGCTAGAAAATGGGTAAAAATGGGTTAGACCTTTGGGGTAAACTCATATCAGGGAAAAAGATTGGGTTGGAGTGTTAAGTGGGTTGGGGTTGGGTTAGGTGTTAGAAAATAGAAAGTGGGCTGGATTAGTGTAGCTTTAAGTTTTATTACAAAAGGATTGCATAGGGTTAGGATAGGGATTAGACCCATCACCATGGCTATCCATACAAGGCATGGGGCTATGAAGGATAAAACCCCCTTTTTGCATCATTCCAAAAAAAATATCCACCCAGACAGCAAACCCCCTCAAGTACCATCCCATTGGATGGGTATACACACAAACAATGAAACAGCCCTTAATATACAATGCATGAAACAGCCTCCAAGGCCAATTGAGACTCATGAAAAAAATCATACCACACCTCATGTGGAATAGCTTGCTAGTGATTACCCACTAAAATCACTATATCCAAGGCTACATACCTGAAGTGCTTGCTTTCCAGTTGTATGGAACTGTGCTTGGATCTGCCTAGCAACTGTAGCTTCAAGTTTCACGCTTACAGATTTGTCCAGTTGATTCACAAACTTGTCACCCACCACTTTCTGAAAAGGGAAGGTCAATCAGAGGATGGGAAAATTCAGAATAACAAAGACACAAATAGATTACAGAATTAATCACAACCTGAAGTGAATCAGCAACAGCCGAAGCTAATGACTTCTCAATAACAGGTGTTATCGCCCGTGCAACAGCTGGCCCCAATGAAGATATTTCTTTCTTCAATGACTTCTCCAACATGGCAGGAAGATCCTTGTTTATAGAGTTAGTGATGAAAGTAGTTATCTGATGCATTCGCTCTCTTTCAGCCTTTTCATATCTTGCATTTTCCTCCTGGAAACGAGCCCACATGGCATCAATGTTAGCCTTAATGGACTTTTCCATGTTACGTCCTAATGATGTCTCAATCCTTTTGCCTTCCTTTGCAATAGGAGCAGACACAATTGTGTTCAGCTGCTTTTGCAGGTCTTTCTGAATTCCCATTAGCTGCAAAATACACAAGCACAGTTAACAAAAGAGAAGTGTAAACTGTAATAATCTTTTCAAATCACATTGAGCCATCTCTATCCAAGGACAATTCTATCTGACTTCCATAGCATCAACTGAAAAATATACAAGCTGATTTTGATGATTTAACAAGAGGACAAGAAGTTTCCAGGTTTGATGATTTGACATGAGGACAATAAGTTTCCAGGTCGATGATATAACAAGAGAACCAAGAAGGCACAACCAAGTTCATGCTAAAAGAATCCAACAGGCAAGAAAACTAATGGCAGCTAAATATAGTGGATAGTGAAAAACTAGATATCTATACAAAACTAGAGATGAAAAGATTTTATATGTTGTGTTACCATTAGTTACAATAACCATTAGTTAATATTATACTATATAGCTTGGAAATGGGTATTTACTGCAGCAGCATAAACAACAATTTCATGCTCAAGCTTATGGATTAAAAACTCGACATATACACATATTGCATTCACTAAATCAGTACCGCAGACCAGTAGCATTTAACTTTTTTTTTTTTTGGAAAAACATATGTAATTTAGATGACAGTTTCTTATGATTGAACGAGAGCCAAGATGACAGTAGAATTCTAGCATCTTTAACCAACACCAAGAATTCCAGTAATTTTTATTCAGTTGTGTTGACCAAAACAATGGACAGAAGCCAATTTTTTTAATTTGTTAATATATAACACACAATATTAGATCAAACACAAATATATTTAGCTAGACTTTCTGATAATTAAGAACAAAAAGTACTGAAACAAACAATGAAACACCATTTATAAATGCTGTCGTCACCCAAAAAAAATTGTACAGAAAGGACTAAGATTTTTAGTGCAATCTTCACAGCTCAGAAAAAAATGAAGAAATTATTTGGGGACCAAGGAACACCTCCTAGGCTCCTAGTAAATCTTTTAACATAATCAAATCTTTTTAATGTAAATCAATTTTTTGTCAAGTAGATCAGAGGAAGAATACCAGCATCTATTACATTAGTCAAGTTTTAGTACAAGACACAATAAAATTATTTTATGTAATCACCTGTTGCAGCATCCCTTGGATAGCAGCAACTTGCGAGGAGGAATCAACAGGAGCATTTGAACTGCTTGGAGGTTCCTGTGAAGAATCAGTGGAGTTGAAAGTGCTCATTGAAGGAGATAACTGCCCAGACGCTTGAGGATGGAGAACTTTCTCCTCTTTAGTAGCCGAGGGTGATTGCAAGTTCCTTGAACCAAAAGAACCATCAGTTTTCTCAATAACTTCAGATGTTCTTTTAACAGCATTTTCATCCCCAGGACCAGAAGGCTGCCTCAATGGTGCATGCACCAATCTATCAGTCAGAGATGGTGATTCTTCAACACTGTACTTGTCAGCTGTTACCGACCGTTCACTGATTTTTTCAACACTTTGCTCTGAAGACTTGTACTTGTGAGATTTCTCCATGTTCTCACGGACAATTTGAGCCTCCTTAAGTGCCTCAAGTTCAGCATTTTGATCTGCTTTACTCTCATCCACATGTTTTGCCCCCACGTTTGCATTCTGAGAGCTGTTAGTAGCAGTCGTATCCTGAATTTTCACTTCCTCAGCTTTAGAAACTTGGTTAAGATGATTACTTTCAGCAGAAGATAGAGCACCAGATATAATTTCAGATGGAGTTATCAAGTGCTTAGCATTTCCACCAACCTTAAACATGAGACGAGGATCTGGAATCACAGTACCATCACCCTGAGCGCCTCTTGGCTCATCCTTTCCAAAGCTATCCTTCCTAGAAAATGAATCTTGCCCACTTGTAGCATCAGAGACCATCCTTTTGTTACTTGAAAAATCAAAAGCTGACTGGTCCGCATGACGATCACCAAGAGATGGTCCTTTTGAAGGACCTTGAGCTGAAGATCCAGGAAGATCCATATTTGATGTAGGAGTCAGAGACAGAACATGCGCAGAACCATCAACTTCTGCATAAGCAAGTGGTGGAGCTGATGGTTTATTGTCAAATTCTGAAGATATATCACAAGAAACTACCATCTCTGAATTAACTGATATTACTGGATATAAAGTTGCTAGTGCATTACCTGCAGCCTGATTATTACTTGGCGGTTTAGTTGAAGCACCCAAGGCTGAAGAATCAGTGAAGGTAGCTCCTTTAGATGACTCCACTGTTGCCACTTCTGGACTTGTCTCATATACAAGAGAAATAGCAGGATCTCTCCCAACATTATCAGCTGTGGGAGGCAAACAGAGTGATAATTCCAACCCATACTGCTGGATAGCCATTGTCTGGACACAATAGACTTGAACCACTTGTTCACCATCGGGTTGACATTCATGTGTTCCAGTTAGACTCAAAATAGGCATTGCAACTGTAAAATCTGCTATATAGTCGAAGCGGGTAGAAGCAGGATCTGGTCCATACTCAACATGCACAGCATAAATAGCATTCTTTTTGGCATTTGCAAGCAAAATAATGCTGGCTTGAGGCAACACTGCAACTTGATTAAAAAATGCTTCCTCAAGCCTAGGTTCCAAAGAACTAACAAGTTCCAATGTTTGAGTGTATTTCCATGTCTCGGAGTCCCTTGGCAACAACCAGCCTTCTTCATTAGCAGAGGACCAAATTTTAACTTCTCGGTTCATTGGACCCTGAAACATTAAAAACAGCTAGTATGAAGATATATGTCAAATAAAGATGCACTGTTAAGCATTTTTGGCTAGGTTTCAACAGCAGAGTTTCACATATTGTTCCTCCTATCTAAGAGTGATGACTAAAGAAACAGCTCTTCTCAATAATATAGACAGCCTGCACTTAACAACCATTTCATACGCTATCCAACCATGTCCATTCTTTGTTATGATTAGGAAGAGATGTTTCTTTTCTTAATTATTCAACTCAAGTCTAGCAGGCACTATTATGAGGCACCCTTCTCAACTGAGGAAAAATGATGTTCGTCTTGGTAGATTCAAAGTCTGCATGAGCTGAACAACAAGTTGCGGTCATTCAACATTTAGCAGAATAAGAGCTGAAAGCAGCAAACAACCCATTTCGATCAGCATAGCTCATCTGCAGTAAGTTACAGAACTAGATACCTCAATCAAAGCACATGCTCCAACAAGAAATGTGAAATAGAGAAAAGGTATTAAAAGAAAACAACAATAAACAAAGTAAAAGGTATAAGAATCCATACTGCTGTAATGAGATTTATATGATCTGGATGCTCAGGTGCTGTAAGGAAAGCAACTGAGTAAACAGCTTGACCATCATGTGGCTTAAGCACAGATAGAGGGGATGCCCTACGATCATCCCAGATCTTTACCTGTAGTGAAGAGAGTCAACATTAAAAAAATGTAGAAGTGATGTATAGTGATTATGTAGTTCACATGGTGCTCAAAGAAACCATTTAACTTTTCAGAGGGGTAGTGATGTTGTCCTTGTGCAACAGGATACAACAAAAAACATCATAGAAAGATAACTAAACTGAGCTCCACAAACATTATATTCATATATTATGTCTGTCATAGCATCTGATGGCAGGGGAACTCAAAAGCAACAATCAGATGTATAAAATTAATCAGTGAAAGCGAAAATAAGGGCACTGTTTTGCACTTAAGGAAGTTTTGGTCTCCTAAAGGTGCAAGCACGTCTAAATCCGAATAAGAGCAGATACAAAGCATGGAAAGTTAGGAAGAACATTCATCATCTGCAGTTTTGCAAACCATTTTTCTTTACAATGTTTCCACCATTAATGAAATACAGTTTCCCTAATCAACAAGAGGATATCCAAATACAAACCATGCCATCTTTTGATGCTGAAGCCAGCCGGGTGGTCATCCATTGAGATATGGACAAATCTGTTACATCTCCATCATGTTTACCTACTAAGTACACGCCATCAATCAATTTGTCAAGTGGACATTTAAGAGGTTCTTCTCCACTAAAGTCTCTTCCTCTTCCCACTTTTGTTGTGTCTATTCTCAAAACGTAGTTCCCAATTCCAACAAACAGGATCTCCTACACAATAAAGGAATCAGTCAATTAGTAATTGGAGAAACAACCAAAAGATTGAAGGTAATATAGGTGATGTAAATGAGGCACTACCTGCTTATGAGAATGCCAGCAGATTCTTGGATGGTAAGTTTCAGTGTCTCCTACAATCTGTATGGCAATTTCAATCTTTCCTGTGATTTGTGGTTTATTTTCCTCATCAGGTCCCTCATCAATTTTCCACACATATATTCGCCCATCCACGCTTGCACTATATAAGAACGAAGCAAGTTATTAAGTTAGACAACCTATAGAAGAAAGAAAAAGAAGAGGCATACAATTGAAAGTATGATGGGCCATAATATCTGTAACCAATCTTAAAAATTATCAGGTAGTTCTTGACTGTTAACACAAGGTGAAAGATTTATTGTGTCAGTAACTGGAAGCCAAACCTCAACCCCACCACAAAAACAAATCTGGAGTATCTAATAGATCAGTGTTTAGCACCTTGCTAAACGATGGACATCTTCTGCAAAGAAAGCCATGTCCGTTACCCTCTGCAGCAAACACAAAAAAATGTGAAAAAGGTCAAGAACAAATGCACCCACAAAACCAGAGCATCACTTACATCAGATACATTGTCAATTTAAATTCCATAAATATAAAGACACAAGAAGTTCACCAATATAGAGAAGAATTAATAACGCTAAACAAATTACAAATATGACTAGCCATTTATCTTCTTCATGCTAACTTACATAGTAACCAGATTCATGTTTCACTTTGAATTACCGCATTTCACTTTGAATTGTTGCTACATGACATCATCACGTGTTTCACTTTGAATTGTCGCTACATGACACCATTACATGTTAACTTTCAATTGTCACTACACAACACCATTTTACATTTTTTTTTTTTTACAATTTGCCCAGGCAAATTCAGACTTAACCCATCCTCTAACCATAGTTAATTCATTAACCTCATAATTATATCAATTATGATTTGTTATACAACAGACTAGTCTCTTCTATAAATTTAAGTTCCATATATGCATACAAAAGAAGCAGCTGCCTGCAAACATTTCTATACACATCTAAACTGATGTTGGCGGAGCTTATGCACGAAGATACCACATCCACACTTCAGCTTAATGAATCCTCACTACATTAAGTCATTTCATCTCAGTTAAACTATATACAATGACATATACCGACAATGCATGCAAACATTTATACACTTCATGCTCTAAAACAAGATACATCATCTATGGTGATTGACCTGCGTGTGCCCGCGGAGGAGCGAGCGAAGGGCAGTGTTGATGTTGAGCACACGGATGTTGCCGAGCTTGAGCCCATACACGATGTAGGTCCGGTTCACAGCGATCTGCCGGCCAAGCACCAGCCCAGGGTCGGAAGTGTACTTTGTGATAGGCGTCACCTCCAGCTGCGGTGGCTGCGCCTCCCCAGGCAGCCTAGAGTCCACGTCGTGCACCGCCCGGTCCCCGCCTCCCAGCAGCCGTCCCCGCGGCATCTTGCTGCCGCCAGTGCTCGGCATCCTCGCGGGCGGCGCCGACGGCATCGCGGGGAGCGGCGCCGCCGCGGCGAATTCCGACGACGGCGGCGGCATGGACGCCGCCGACTCGAGGTGGGTCGGCGCAGTGTTCCCGAGCAGCTGCATCAGCCGCGCGCCCGGATTGGGGCTAGGGTTAGGGTTCGGGGCGGGGCTCGCGCTGGGGCTAGGGTTCGGGCTCGGGCTGGACACGGGGAAGGAGACGACGGGGCGGTGGAGGTGGTGGGGGTCCTGCGGGTAGTGCGGGTAAGGGCCGCGGTGGAAGGAAGGGGTCGCCGGGGGGTACGAGTATGGCCCCGACGGAGCCGCCGCCGACACTGCGGCGGCGGAGAAGATGGCGGCGGGGGTGGCGGTGGTGGGGGTAGGATGGTTAGGGTTAGTCGGAGGCTTGAGAAGCTTGACGAGCTCGAAGGGAACCGTGGAGGTGGGATTAGGGCTTCCCGAGGGGGACGCCATGGGAGGCTGGGGGTGGTAGATCTAGTGGAGTGGAGAACAAGAAGAGAAGGGAAATGGAGGAAGAGAGAGAGAGGAGGGGGGGGGGGGGGGCGGATGGGGGCGCGGCGAGTGGGAGAGAGAAGGAAGGAAGCGAAGGTGGGGTGTGCTTTTTGCAATTTGCACCCCGTGGTTTCGCGTTTTATGGGGATGGGGCTCCGGGGACTGGATTAGGCCATTTCTCCGCTGACCGGTCTGTTTTGGGGTTATATTCATTCTAGTGTTCTTTCTTAATTCAATATCTAATTCAAAGCGTTCTATGATTATATTCAGTTATACAAATTTAGTAAAGAATATCTCATATAAGAACTCACTTATCTATTATGAAATCAATGTAGAACATATAAGTTCAAGATTAGAAAAGAGTAGTTTCATGTGAGACTCTCCACCATCGCATTTTTTCCACCAGCAAATATTTTCCTCACATGGAGACAAAGAACTCCATTTGAACCATTAGATAAAAAATAATGATCTAAATTAAGGCGAATGAGAAATTTATAATTATTTGCAAAATGATTAATCACTTCAATTTCTTTTTTTTTGTTAATCTACATCATTTGAATTCTATTTAAGCGATTGAAATTCTATGAAAATACCTTTTTGTCTTTTTAGGGAAAATTATGTCCACATTCACTCAAAAAAGTGCATATTTTTGTTTCTGCCACTAAAAAGTCGCTCTTTCTTCTTTAGCATTGTTACGTCAACTCTTATTTTGTTATTACTATCGTTACGTTACAGTTAAAGGCTATTTTAGTTTCAAATTAGTATTGACCTAGTTATAATTTTATAGAAAAGACAAACATACTCCTGTCAGTAAATGGGATCTACCTGTCAGATTTATGGTCATAAATTGATCGAACCCGAAACCCATGCCCCCCATCTCGACCCTTCTCTCCATCGCAACAATGTCGCTCGCCGTCGCAGCACTCGATTGGTAGAGTTAGATCTTTAATTTGAGATGTGACTCTGATAATGGTGATTTCTCATCAATATTTACTGTCATTTTACTGAACAATTACCACAAAGGATAAGGGTTCACTAGATCATATAGTGACAACCAGATTATTAGAGTTTAAATTATTTATTCGAGGGGGAACAGTTACCACAAAGTGTAAGAGTTCACTAGATCATATAATAGCGTTGCGAAACAAGATGCACCCCAGCGAATTATAAGGTATAGTAGCATTGCGAGAGCATGATGCATATTTTTAGGGATAACTGCCTTCAACTTAGAATTAAATTGATTACAAGAGACATCAAAATTATCCTACAATTTATTCAATAGATTAATGAACTAAAATCTGAGAGATTATTTCGATTCATAAGAAATATTCTAAACTTTTCTTTATTTACAGTTTTCATTCTTTTCCTTGCCACTAATCCAAAATTTCAAGAATTGTTTTGTCAAAGAAGATGATTGTCTCATCATGAGATTGACAACTCTACTTATTTAAAGGCTATAATTGACTCCATGCGCTTACAAGACATCATAGAATTTTGTGTCTGTCGAAATCATCAATCTCTCAAATTGGCTTTTAGGAACACACCTCCACCAAAACCCTAACTTGATTGGAGTAAAATTGTGCAAGTATTGCAGTGGGGGAGTTGAAACCCTAGCAATAGATGAGTGAAGGACAAGAATCTTTCCTTTCGAGGGTGATCTCAATGATAGATCCCCCATGCTTTCCCAAAGGTATGAAATATGGAACTCTAACCCATAGATTCGTAGTTTTATATGCTGGGGAATTGAAAATTTGTCAAATTTATGGTTCTTTTGACCTGGAATATTCATGCATAACAGTAGGTTCGTTGTTTGGGCACATAGTATCACTAATTGCATGTGTTTATTTGTGCACATGTGTCATTTTCTAGGATGGATCCCTCTTCAGCATACTTAAAAATTAGGTTTGGTCCATATATTTCACAGAGTCCGGGTCATAAGAAAGAGCACACCTGGGGATTTAACTTTCACCTTATGGTGGATGCTGACAAGTACAACTACATGGATTTAGTTGCTAAACTACAGGAAAATACACTTAGGGCACAAACCAATCTTTTTAGCATTACCTACTTTGACCAAGAGGAGAAAATTTATCATGCTATTTGCACTAACCAGGAATTGATTGTCATGTTCGAGAAGTTTCAAGCAACAAAGGAAGTTTCTTTGGTAGTCTTTGTCAATGAAACTCAGATTCTAGCAAGTTGTGCACCTGATGATGCCATCCCTTCTCAGTCAGAACCTTCCACTCTTTCAGCTTTGATTCCTTCTCAAGCAAGTTTAGCCAAGCCAGTGGTAGCACACTAAATAAATTTTCTAGAAATACTGGTCCTTCCTTTTGGGGGGGGGGGGGGGGTGTTGTTTGATGATTGTGAGGACCTGAGGAGGATGAGGATGGCAAGGTGTTGATGATAAGTGTGATGCAGACATTTCAAAGACACATTATGATAGGGATAATCCAAAGATGGATGTAGACACTATATTTCTTTCAACACATGACTTTAGAATGGCTTGAGCTCAATACGCTATTGTTCATGAGTCCGAAATTAACCATCAGAAGAGTGAGCCAGGGATATTCAGAGCATCATGTGCTGGTAGTGGATGCAAATTGAGGATACACGCATCTATACTACATGACAAGTCAACATTTCAGGTATTGCACTAACCTTTATGTCAAGTATTGCACAAACATTTTAGGATTGCACTAACCTTTCATATGTGAATAAATATACAAGTCAAGGTGAACCCTTACCCCATACATGCCCAAGTACTACAAGGTCATAGAAATTGAAGATGGCATCAAGGCATTGGGTTTGTGAGAAGGTTATTGATTGGTTGAGAGAAGATGCTAGTCTAGGCCCTAGTGTTTTCCAGAATAAGCTGAAAGAGAAGTACTACGTGACCTTGAACTACCCAAGTCTTTGTCGGGAAGGAGCTTGCTTTGACAAAACTTCATGATTCATGGGAGGACAACTTTGACATGCTGTACAGTTTCAAGGCTAAGATTGAGAGGAGATGTGCCAATAGTATCGTGGACATTGATGATCACACTGTGAACTACAAAGTATATTTTAGGAGAGTATTTGTTCCATTAAGGCCTTACATAGATGGCTTTCTCAATGATGTAGGTCTTACCTTGGGGTTGATTCCACCCACCTCACATGCAGGTTCAGGGGATAGTTAGCTTTTGCTTTTGTAATAGATGTGCACAATTGGCTATCTTTTATTGCATTTGGTATAATTGACTCTGAAACAAATGATAGTTGGGAGTAGTTCATGGATGAATTTCATTATGCAATTGAGACCCCACCGGGGTTAGTTATTTCCACTGATGCTGGCAAGGGGATAGATGCTAGTGTTAAAGTGGTTTATAGGTATGCAGAACATAGGGAGTGTATGAGGCATTTAGTGAATAATTTCAGAGCTATGTTCCATGGGAAGGTGTTCGATGATAATCTTTGACTTACTAGTAAAGCATGCACAGTTGAACAATGTGAGAGGCACATGGCTGCTATGGGAGAAGCTAGACCAGATGCAATTGACTGGATTGATTGCAACCACAAGCTTCTTTGGCATAGATCTAAATTTTTAGATGTTTGCAAGTGTGATTATGTGAATAACAACATAGTAGAGAGCTTCAATAGTTGGGTTAGGGAACTAAAGGTCTTGTCAATTTTTGACTTGTTGGATGCTATCTGACAAAAGGCCACGGTGATGTTTGATAAGAGGCGGAGGATCAGTATGAAGTTCCAGGGCCACATATTACCAAGTGTTCTCAAAGAATTGAATGCAAAGACAAGAGGCTTGACAACTTATAGAGTTTGCGAGGGTGGGGATACAAGAGAGATTTATGGCAAGGACATACAGGGGGAAGACTGGAGACATGCAGTGGATTTAGAGAACCATACTTGCACTTGTAGAGAGTGTCGACTGAATTGAAAGTCTTGCCTCATGCACTTGCATTCATCACTTCTCTAAGAGTGGCAAACATAGACAACTATGTCCATGAGTTCTACTCAGTTGATAGGTTAATAGCAGCATACCAAGGTATAGTTATGTCAATGACTGACAAGGGCCAATGGCCAAAGGTGGATGTTGGGTTCAAATTGCATCCACCTTTGATGATCTGCTGGAAGACCTAGTGAGCAAAGGATTAAGAGGTATGATGAAGGCCTTGTCAGGAGAAGACATTGGTGTAGATATTGCAAAGGCTACGGATATCACTATGATAAATGTAAGGAAAGAGAAAATGATCAAGGACAAGGAGAGAAAGGTTCAAGTGGCCACAAACCGGGAGGAGAAGAACA
Organism: Pharus latifolius; assembly: GCA_019359835.1. Classification (NCBI taxonomy): domain Eukaryota; kingdom Viridiplantae; phylum Streptophyta; class Magnoliopsida; order Poales; family Poaceae; genus Pharus; species Pharus latifolius. Next base: position 69,416,529 of record CM033324.1, read on the forward strand.
ACTCAGAAGTCCAATATTTCCCAGTCTCAAACTAATGTGCCTTCTACACATATATTAGCAAGATATTACTATGTAGTGTATTTCCTTCTCAGCTATTAGAATATGACTTAACTATGGCATTTTATTTTAGCTCTAGTAGGCCCAGTAGGGGTAGGAAGAGGGAAATCCAATTAGCACTCATGCTACCAAGAGAACAATATATGTGCTCAACAAAGTAAGGTTCAAGTGCCATTCACAAATAACCCAACCCTAATTCCTAATATGCTGCCATTACTTGGGTTGGGTTTGATCTGCAAATGTCTCCAACCAAGTTAACTATCCGCCTGCCGTTGCCATGTCTTGAACTACTCCAGCAATCTATGCCATTGTTCTTGCTCCTGATAGTCCAGCAGGAAACACAAGAAGCAAATTGAGGCTACTTGGTGAAGCTTCTCTAGCATCTAAGATTTACTGATGATAGTTCTATTACTACAATATGAGTACCTGCTATGTGATGTTTTGGTTAGTTGCTATTGTCACTAAGTACCTACTATGTTTTGGTCAGTTGATACTGCATCTCAATTGCTATGTTTATGTTAGTTGTTATCATGTTTTTGCTGCTGTGATAATCTTAATTGCTACTACATCTTAGTGATGCTAGTTGTTGCTATGTTTATGCTATTTCTGTTACTGTGATATCCCTAATGCAAACTATTCTAAATATTGAAGCTTCATTACACATATGTTGCACTGCATCTAAGTCATCATTACCCATAGCATCACATTTTAACCTTAATTACAAGTGTATACCCTATCTACTAGTCTACTTCACCATCACCAAATAGATAAGCAGCAATAAACACAACCATGAGATCTTCTTCAACCTTGACAACAACTTCTCGGCACTCTTGATCCTTTTCTCTAACTGTTCATCCTCGTTAACAACAATGCCTGGCTCAAAACCATGTATGGTTGTTGCTTCACGCCTTTAGCTGTTGCTTCATCTACTCGCTGCCAATACTGGCATCCATCGACCTACAAATAATTCCATAAATATACCAAGAATCATAAGAAATGCATAAAAATGAATACTTATAGAAATCTAGGACACTTATAGAAAACTCTATCTGAGTTCCTCCTAGTCCTAGAAATGAGCACATTAGCAGGAATTCCGTAGTTTGGGTAGAGAATAAGCTTGCATGCTCCAAATGCTCATGTTGGATTCCAAGAAGAAGATTGATACATGTTTGAAACAAGGGAACAAATGCTAAGGCAAATGCAAAACCATCACACTACTTTATAGCAAAGGCATATGCTTTTTGGTGCCAAACATCAATCTTTTGCCCTCTAGAACGTTGCTTCCCAACTACTAGTAATAAAAACACTTTTGTAATGGCAAAACAAAAGGGAGTGACTAGGGGGTAAATATGTCATTTCCTCATTCCGTTACCCCTTGATGGCTTCTTATTGACGACGATGGTAAAAACAAAATAGGAGTTAACGTGGCAGTGGTAAAAAAGATAGAGTGACATTTTAGTGGCAAAAAAATTATGCACTTTTTGAGGAGTACTGACAAAATTTCCCTTATTTTTTATGGCAAAGGATATGGATCGCTGAGCATGGTGGTTTTCGCAAACCGGATTCGATCCTTTGTTGACGGCATGCAAACCAGATTCGAGTCCATTGTCTCAGAATTTTTGGTGTGCTTGAGTCATTTGATTATGTTTGGATAGTTGAGATGAAAATAAAAGAAGATATAAAGTGTTGATCATAGAGTTTGAGATGCCTGTGATGTTTAAATGGTACAACATAGGACATAAATTCTTGCTGATCAGTTGTTCTCTCAAATTTAAATGTTCAAAATGTGCATACTTTATTTGAGGGGAAATTACAAAAAAAAAACCCACAAGTCAGGGGGCTTTTAGATACCCCAACAACTCATTTTGCACCAATATCCCCCCACAACCAGGTTACTATTCTAATTCCACTCCTCCAACCATAACCCCATCAAATCTAACGGAAGAGTCATATGCAGTGCGCATGAGATGATGTTGTAAACCTCGCGTGGCGATGACGTAGTAGACCAGTTTGTGGGTAGTTTCAAGTCATTGGTTGATTTGCGATGACAAGATAGGGGCGGGGTTGAGCACCCCTGTTGCTGGAAAGTAGTGCTAGCAATGGAGCAATATAAGAAGGTATGAAGAATTGCTTTCATAGGATGGCTGCACTGGTGAGAACATCATGGACCTATGATAACCCAGACAAGAGATATGCTTGCTGTGGTATTGGGCTGGTAAGCCAGTTTCTTTGTTTATAAAAATGGGAGATCCCACTACTCGTAATAAGATTCAGTTGATGCAAAAAGATGACCAATGCCAATACTTTGAATGGCTTGACCCAGAGTGGGATGACATAAGCTATGTATTCTTAACTGAGCTACTGAGGTAGAAGAACAAATCTAAGAAATTGGTTTGCAAATTGGAGAAGGAAGTGGAGAAAATCATAGCAAGTGACTTGAAGCTAAAAGAAGAGATGACAGACATGAAGGAAGAGGTGGAGAAGTTGAAAAAGTTGCACAATGAACTCAAGAAAAACTCCAACAAGATAATGCTTTTGTTTGGCTTGAGTGTGCTGATTAAAGCTAGTAGTTAGGATGTAGTGTGATGGATGTATGCAGGACTTATTTCATGATGGAATTTTTATGTGTTACTATGTTTTGTGTGGTAGTATGTGTGGATGGTGCAAGATGACAATAGTGTGATCCCAATTTGTATGGTAGTATGTGTGGCAGTATTTTGTGATGTTATCTGTTTGTTTTAGTGGCAATTGGAATTTATGAGCAAATTTGTATGTGTGATCCCAATTTATGTCTTCAATTGTGTTATGTTATAGTGACTTGACTAATTGTTAATAATAGTTTCAATCGCCCCAATGTTTTGACAATTATGTATGTACACACCTAAGATATCTCTAAAATTTATAAAGAACACCTATATCTCACTAGGATGAACCATCTAGGTTCATGATTTTTGTGCAAAATAGCCTGTACAATAAAAATGGATATAAGACATGTACAAAATAGATTACCAATACAAGTCATACACAAGGTAGACCACCTTAATGTTTCAAATGACACCACATAGACATACATAAGATAGTCTAGCAAAATGCTTTAGTATGTAAACACAAGCCATACATTTGCCAAGTAGGGATAGCATCACAAACATCCAAAAAAGTAATTTAAGGTACTAGCATAAAAGTATCACACATCCAGAAAAATTGTTTAATGTAATTGCACAAAAGCATCACACATCCAGAATGCTTCAGTTTCCAACACTCTTGCTTGAGCTAGGGGTTGGCACTAAGTAGAACCTCTCCTCCACACTGGTAGTTTGCTCTTGCTTGAGCCATTGGTTGGACCTCCCTGGATTAGAAGGTACACAACAACTCTGACGTCATGATTGCTGATGTACACCAGATCAATTGATGGTTGAAATTAGCTTGTTCATGTTCTGTTGCAAGCATAGGCTGGGACATTAAGCCTCTATTTGCACTTTGATTAACCTACAATTGACAAAGATGTTATTTATAACTGTGGAAAAAAGGGTTTTAATAGCAATACATGTAAAGAGATGGAATAGTACACACATTACTAGTTGAAGTCCTGCAGATGATGACTATTTAACATAACCTCTAGGTCAAGAAACAATGGTTGTAGTTAGTGTGTTGTAGTTATTAAAGTTGAAGAGACTGTAAATGAAAACAACATAGTACTCACTTTGCGTGTGGTAGGCCTCTAGTCAGGTCTCTTATCTTGCTAGCACCCCTTGTGATTTTGGCTATAGCTGAAACAATTGGAACATTTAATCGAGAATCTCTTTCTACCAACTGGTACTCTAGGTTTATCTACTCCTCTAATTCTCTTTTTTTTTTGACCTCCTTGACTGTTTCCTAAATCCTGGAGGGTCAACATTAGGATTCAATGTCTTTACCCACTGGAACTCATCTGGCACAGGAAATATCATTGCATCATATGTCCTCATGTAAGCATCCCTTCTGTAGAAAGAGTGTATCCACTCCTTCAGCCTATGCTTTGAAACTTGGATGGCTCCCACGGCATGGTTACAAGGTATCCCTGTGATGTCCCACTTGTTACATCCACATGTGTGCTTGGTTAAGTCAACCACAAAAGTATAACTACAAGAACTGACTTGGTATATCCCTTTACCTACACAGACTGCTCTACATAGTGTTGATGCTATCTTCTCAGTCTCTAGCTTCTTCAAGATATTAGGAGCAACATCCCATGTGTCTGAACAACCCCTTCTCTCCTCACATTGAATGATTCCATTATCTTGTTCATGAGGTGCTCCACCATGGTTATAATCGTCTCATCTCTTGCTTCTAATATGCTAGAGTTGTAGCATTCACTAATGTTGTTCACCACAAGATCGGTTTTTGCCCTTGGACTGAACCTATGTTTCCACTAATGCTTAGCATCGATTTTGACAAGCCATACGTATACTTTTGGGTCTTTCGCTTTGAACTCCTCCATTGCACCTTTGAACTCATACTCCCTGTATGCATAAGATGCACTCTCCATGTTGTCTTTCAGCAACTCACCTCTGAACCCAGCAACACTTAAGTTTGTGTGCAAGTGCCTAAAATAGTATTGGTGCTCTGAGTTAAGAAGCACCCTCTTAACAACATTGGGAAGACCTTGAATAGAAATGAAACACATAAGAAATTAGTGGTAATGAACCACATGTGAAACATTAGTACTAAATAATTCATAACTGATCTTTAGCCTGTCTGCCATGAATACCCACCCTCCATGTTGATGCCTAGTACCAATTGACCTCTTCAAGCACTCAAGAAATCATGACCAAGATTACGTGCACTCTGATTCCACAACAGCAAAGGCAATTAGAAACAAATTGTTGTTGCCATCCTTACCAGAGGCTGATAAGATCTGTGAGCCATTTGGGAGCTTCACATGTGTCCCACCCAACCCAATGAAAGGTCTACATCCCAGGGTGAAGAAGCCTACTATTTAGGCATGGTATGCCAGTATGCCACATACATCCTCTCGAAAATAGGTTTGATATGTGGCTCAGATGATACAATACACTTAAAAAAAAAAACCTAATTCCTGGATTTGTACTATGGATTGTGTGAGCATATAGTCATGCATTCTCTTGTATTACTTGTTGTCACCAATCACTCGATTGTTCGTGTAATTCCTTACTCTATATACCTTGCTCTTGCTCAGTTCTATCAGCAGCTCCTGAAAATTCTAGTTATAAAATTCAGACTAGACCGACTGTTAAACTGGAAAAATCAGAATTGATGCTTGGTCCAATCTGACTTAGTTTTTGGATCGAACAGGGTTAAAAACTGGGAGACATTATTAAATAAATAGCATGCTGATCATTTGAACAAAACATTGGCTTTGTTATGTTTGGAATAAACAATATTTTAACTACACAAGGATGGAAACACACTAAAAAAAATAAAAATTCTAGATAGAAAATTACTAACATAATTAGATTGTTAATTTAAAGAACTATCGGTCCCACCAGTTAATCGATAAATAGGTCACATGGCCGGTTCGATCACCGGTCCAATTTTGATAACTATGCTGGAAATAAATCTTCTAAAAGCCTTAACATTCCATCGCTTATCATCCCTGAAATACTCTTCGTACTCTTTGCTTACCCAATTTGCATCCATCTACTCAACATTGAAGCTACTGCCACAGTCATATTTATTAACAAACGTCTTGATTTTAAATGTATCCTAATCAGGAGCCTTTGAGGCATATATGTACCAAGGACAACCCACAGTCTTACACTTTGCTAAAATTTTCTTCCTATCATTCTTTGTCTTGCAAACCTCCTTTCCCTCATGAATTATAAGGTTTTTCAGTGCTTCTTTGAATTGCCTTGCATTTATAAATAGCATGCCAACCTCCAAATGTGGCTTCTTCATAGTTGTCAGATCAAATGTAACATCTCCCTTTCCCCTTGATCCATGGACAAAGACAAGCTCTTCATCATCTGATTTCTGGACTATGCATTGGTTCATCCGGTTCATCATAAAGGTATGCACACTCTAGGTTACCTGATGACCCTGCAACTACTCCACTGTTCTTTCTTCCTGCAGCCCTCTTGCTTGCCTTCCTACTGCCCTCACTCACATACTCATCCACCTTTTGCTTCCCCTTGTTGTTTACCTTCATATCTCCCTTGACTGCTTTGTACAAGTCATTTGCGGCATCTGAATCTCCTTCGTAGAAATTGTGCTCATAGCCCGCAGTATCATGATCCACCTCATGCTTTGCATTATCTGTTGCTTTCTTCCTCTTCCTACTCACACTCTTGCCATTGCCCTGCAGCTTCCCTCACCAATACCAGACACTCCTTCTACCTCAAAAGACTCAGAAACATCAGTTCCCATGTCAGACTGCCTCACTCCCTGCATACATGGGATCCTCCACACTGTCTTCGCTATCCTCACTCCTCTCAGCATCAATTTCCCCTCCAACACCTACTTCATCCCTCTCCCTGTCACTGCTAACCAATCTTGGCTCATCATCCTTAGTTGCATGCCTCCCAACACCACCCTTACCAAGACTATTTAATCCACATTTTAGTGGGCTCTGTAACCCCCCTTTTGATGGACTTTGTAACCTAGCTTTTGAAGGGCTTCATGTATTGCAAGTACTTCTTGCTGGTAGCATTATGAGTATCACACACACCTTTTGGTTAATGTGATCTTGTACCATTTGCATATATTGCTTGTCATCAACAAGAAGAACCAGTTCATTAGGAGGGGCATAACCAGGCTTCAGATTGTATATGCTATCACCGTCCTTGTACCCTTTCTCTTTCAAGATATCAACCATCTCGAAGTAGCTAATGAGGTCTATCTCCATATCCCTAATCATATCATACCTACCATTCCCCATACTTCCTAGGACTACCACAAAATGTGCCCCCACTATATACCTTAAGTGACAGACTCTGTAATCATCTATAGTACGCAAGATCAAACAAAACACATCATCTCAAAATGCTCAACAACAGACCTAATAGCTATGGATATACATGGATCTTTCAAACCCTAAAATAATCAATTACAACATCAAAACCCTAACTTTCAGCGAGCAATTCATTTCTTACTAGGAATTGACCATATTTCCAACTAATAATTGAATCAAAAACCAACAAAATTTCGAACCTAACAACAAAACTCCACCATCAAGCCTAAAACCTCTACAAATGAACTAGGTTTAATGAGGAACTCGCCTTTGACTCCCTTGATCAGGATTCCCCTGTCATCTTCCTTCATGACCCAACAGACTGATTGAAGTCATCGTCATTGACGGCAATTGCTTCAAATTTCTTCGTCCAAACCCTCCAACACAAAACCCTCTCCTTTGTCTTTTCTCCCTCTTATGGAGGGAAACCAAGTCCCTTCACCTCACCACCCCCTTATTAAACCCTATCCACCGTGACATTGCCATGCGGGGGTGCCAAATCAACTCATGTGCACTACACGTAACTTTTCCATTAGGTTTTGACACGGTTATGACTGGAGGAGTAGAACTGGAATAGTAACTTGGTTGTGGGGGGATACTGGTGCAAAATGAGCTGTGGGGTTTTCTAAAACCCTCCTGACTTGTCGGTTTTTTTTTTTTTATGGTAATTTTCCCTTTATTTTATATGGAAATGGATAGAAGGTACTAGTGAACTACACTTGCGAATCAGAGTTGTGTGCCAGGTTTTTTTTTATATTTTCTAAGCATCATGTAGTATTATTGAAAATGAAATTATCAAATGTGAATATTTTTTATACGCAATGAGCAGTGAGGCTCATGCTATAGAAGCTGGAGTTGCCTGACCAAATACCTCACTTTCAGATTTGAGTTTCTCATGAATATGAGAGAAGCCAGAGCCGATTTCTATAGAAATTGTGGAGCTCACTTTTGGTGCCTTCTTTGGTTTTAGGAGCCCAATATCATATTTGTGCACATAATCATAACAATTTACATGCTAAAATTATCAAGTAATATTTAACTCCATACCACTCAAAAAGATCATTTTAGCAAAACACTACTCAAACATTTCGAGTCAGTAAAATACCACAAACATTGCACTATTAGTGATTTACTACTTCTGTTAACTTATGTTAGGGTTTTCATTTATAAATTTTTAAAGTTCCAACACTACAACACGGTAAGCCAGTACAAACTGTAAGACTACTGGGAAAATTATTTTTTTACCAGTGGTCCTACATATGAAAATATGTCACATCCCAAAAATTTGACCCCTGTTAAAATTTTTATACTAATGTTGAGTAATGCTAGGCATTTTTGTAAATTGCCACTAGTTAAATTTTACTTGTTTAAATGTATATGTATATGTGTGTATGTATGAATGCTTGCATATGTATACAAGTATATATATTAGGTGTGATACTGTACATGCATGCACACTGGTATAAGAGGAGGCAGCTTCCTGTAGAAGCTTGAGATTCAAGATAAGTTTGAAGGAAAAGCAGAGAGAGGAAGGACAAGAAGTAAACAGCTGCTGCTAAATTTCCTGGTGAATGACACTGCAGCGTGGCGTATTACTAAACAGTGGAAAGGAGAGGTAAACACAGATACATGCAGCTGCTTGGATTTTGGTGTAAGGATTGTTGATGTACATGTATGCCATGAGAGATCACACACGCAGCAGCCACAGCAAAAACTTCCTCTCTTCTCTGTCCTGTGAAGCAATAACAACAGCAGCAGCAGCAGCAGCAGCAGCAGTGTGGTTGCAGCAGCCGAAATCATTCCAGGTTAGGAGATTCAATTCAAACCTTATGCATTACTTGATCATAATGCTCTCTAGTAGTTTTTCGACCAATTCTTGATCTTCTCCGGCGAGTTCTCCGGCCAGAACGACGACGAGGACCTCGGCGGCAACAGAAGAACTTAGTTTACTAATTTTATCCTACTGTATCGTGCCGGATTGATGTTGGTTGGTCGAATCTTCAGCTAATACCTCATAGAACTCCAGGGATAAGAATTATAAGTATCCAGAGACCTTTTGCGCAGGCACTGGCGAGTTGCAGCGGCGAAATTAGCACCGGCGACGAGCTCTGGGAGCCTGAAGCGCCGCCGCGGTCGGGGAAAACCTAAATTCATCGATTTAGCTAATCCTTGTCCAAATTGGTGGCACGGTTGACCTTCCTATCACCCCAGAAACCTACCTGCCAAGTTTGGTGAAGTCCGGTGGCCGCTCGCCGGCGAATTTCGCCGTCCTGTCTCCGACAACGGCGAGGCATCGCACTGTCAAATTGACCACCGTTATCAAATTACCGACGGGTACACCAAATTGGAGTCATCCTCAACATCGTAGAAGTCCCTGTTGGTGATTTCATTGCTTCATCTTCCCCAGCACTGGCGAAGGCGACGAATTGCCCTGTTTCTGGGACCGTACCGTGGAGAGAAGTCTTGGTGGAGCCGTCGTCTAAATTGTTGCATCAGTTACACTCCATAGGTGCTGTAGATTCTCACCGGAACGTCGTCGACCAGTTTCGGGCCATCGCCGCGATCTCAACGCCGGCCGTGCCATTCCAGTAGCGCCGTTCGCGAAGTCCGGTCGTCGATCAACAGGAGCCACTCAAACTGATCGCCAACAAAGTGGATGGAGCCCCTGGTGCAGTGGCCTCAAGCTGGACCTCAACCACGGTCGAAATCGCCGTCGACGAAGACCTCACCGCCACAGACCACCGTGCGCTCCGAATGCCAGCCAAGGTCAGCCGAAGGCATTTGTTTTGTGTAGCAAATGCCAGCCGCTGATGCTCGTTAGGTTGGCCGACTAGTTTTAGGGCTTTATTTCAAATTTTAACCGTGTCATTCTATTTATTATTTTAATTAGAGTCTAACCATATAATTTATATTTTTAAAAGTCCTCTTTTAGCCCAGAATTAATAAAAGTGTTAAAACCCTAATTGAAGTATATATATATATATATATATATATATATATATATATATATATATAAAATTAATATATAAACCCTAAAAGTGCAAAATCACCTTAGAAAGCTAGGAATTTGATTTAACTTGAATGATTAGAACCCTTTGCCTATTTTACACTTATTTGCCTTTGGGATCTAGGTCAAGTTCGGCCTCTAAAGCCTACTAATTAACCGTTTTACCCTTTCCGAAAATGTCATTCTTATTTTACCCTGTTTTCGTTTTGTTTCGTTTTTGATTCCTAATGAGACCCTTTTACGGTCCGATTTATTCAATTAACCATCGTAGTGACTTAAGTATAAGTATGTTAGACCCTCGGCATGCATTTTATTTTATCTTTCAAGTGCTTAATCATATTTTGATCAATAGTATACCTTAATTATAAATAAGGCCTGAGATACCTACTGCTGAGGAGCAAATCGCCGAGACTATACCAGGAGAACCAATCCTAGAGGAACGAGGCAAGTCAATTGGACTTGATCATTTAGATTTAAAAAGTTATATTGTAGTTGATAAAAGAAACGTTTACAATTGCATTATGCAGTTCAAATATATGATATTTTGATGATTATCCTATTAAAGAAAATGAGCTGTATGCCATATAAGAATTTAATCATAAAGGAAAATGTTCGGGTAAAATGGGTTAGAATGTTGATGGTGCATGAGGCACAGGGGTATTGTGGTTAAGTTCTTTACCCAAACACTTAAGGACTAAATCATTGTGCTTTAACTTTTAGTGACATGTTACTGTACTAGCCACAAGCCTGGTATAGGACGAGCATGACTTAGTAACTTTGTCAAATATTTAACTTAGTTCTGCATGGATAGTGAGAAATGAAAGTGATGTGCTTATGGAAGTGATATTGATGTGTTTATGAGATGTGATCCCTCCATTGACCCATTGCTAGACAAAGGGGAGTACCCTACCGCGGACTAGCACTGGGAAGGGATCGGAGTAGGGTATAGCCCGCTACAACGGCTATAGGTTTTGTTTGATGCATAATAAGACCTTAGCCGGGCAGAGTCAAAGTTATTACAAGACAATGAGAAAAGCATGTGAGCTTCGACTCAGTCACACGCTATATTGTTGCGTGTAAATGCGCTGACAGTAGTAGTCGAAGTAAATTGTGGGAAAAGTAGTACACTTCTGCAGAGTGTAAAGAATGTATTCGAATACTCCGTACCCTCGGATTAGGGTATGTCATGGTCAGTGACTTATCATGTGGTTAAGCACAGATAGATTTCTAAATTTTATTTTAAAACTGTTAAGTCCGACCTTGAAAAGCTAATAAAAAATGGATAGGTTATACTCTTGTTAAAGTGGATGGCAGAGTACATTTTTGCAACTACCATATTGAAATAAGAAATCATAAGCTGAATTAATATGAGTAACTTTTGAGCATTCTATTCTGCTATGAATTCTTGAATATGTATATTGTGCATTTGCCTCAATTGGCTTGCTGAGTACCCAGTACTCACCCCCGAAGTTTCAAATTAATAGAGGAGTATGAAGCCAACCAAGAACCACATGAGGATGAACCAGCTCCACTCGAGGGTGAGTTTGATCAACTCTTTTGAGGTCACGGTTCACGGCCGAGTTCGACTGTGGGAAGGGCTATCGTATGCATGTAATATAAATAAATTGCGACCATCGTGGTCTCTTTTGTGAGACTGTACTTTGTCGTTGTATAATTAAATGTTTATGAGCTGTGGTTGTGATATACACTCTCTTTACAACTACATCCTGGGGAGTTGTACTCCATGGGATGATTGCCTTGGCAATCCCTTATTGGGCATTCCATTGCGGGCTAGCCAGGGGTTTACATCGTGAGCTCCAGGCGGCCAGGATGGGACAAAATATAATTTTGATTTTTCACCGATGTGTCAGCTGAGAAAAGTTATTATTTTTAGCAGATTTACCGCTAGAAATAAATAATATATAGTAAGCTATAGATCATTTGGAAAAAGATATATAGGATTTGTGAAATAGCTGAGAATATTTTTTACACTAGGAAATTTTTTTTTTATCAGTGGTCCTGCAGGTGAAAATATAATTTTGATTTTTCACCGATGTGTCAGCTGGGAAAAGTTATTATTTTTAGTAAATCTACTATTAGGAATAAATAATATATATTTTTTGGCAAAACTGAAAATTTTCAGTAGAATAATAACAGATTTATTATTTTGAGAGGGAAATTTTGAGAGAAAAGTAACAAAAAATTTTTTAGCAGATTTATTTGTTTTGCGGCAAATATAAAACCCTCCTGCTCCTAATCTGCGCCTCTACCACTGCAATCAAAACATTTTCCCTTCCCCCAATCCAACCTCCTTCCTCCACCGAGAAACCTCCTCCGCTGCCCCAATCCAAAACCTCCCCCTCCAGCTCTGCCCCATCGATAGCCAACACTCCCACCTGTGGTCTCCACTGATCCCCCACTGCACCCCCACCTCAATTTGGTCTCCCACCGTGCGTGAGGTGTCTCACAGTGTGGCCCTTGAAGCCCTAGCGGTAGGGTGTGCGATGAATGGTAGAGGTGGAGCGATAGTGGTGATGCAGGTGTGCAGTAGAGGGTGAGGTGCGTGGCTGGCGTAGCATGGCAGATTGGCAGACTCGACACGGGAGTGAAGCAAAGGGGTGAGGCTAGGGGCTGAGGCCGCTGACCCGACACAACAGAGGGGCAGAGGGGCGAGGGCCGGCACCCGGCGTGATAGAGCTCCGATGGTGTATGTTGCATCTAGGCCCTTAGCCTGATTTTGATGATTAATGAATATAAGCGTTTCAGACTAATTGTGTTTTTGAGCTATTTGGATACAGAGTTCTTTTGGCAAAATATGCAAGATGATCAAGATAGAAGTCATAAGAACCTAAGTAAAAAGATGAGACGCAAGTCGCAAGTTTAAAGTTACAAAGGATCTAAAGTAAAATTTTTTTAATTATTTTTACCGATCTTGGTGTTCGGAGTTTGATCGGTTTATAGAAATTTGTTTTAGTTTAAACTGTACTATTAAGAGGGGTTACCAGTTCTATCTACATTTCCAGCATAAATCGAGAAACTCTTAGGTCATTGCATTCATTCATCTTAGTCGAATCTGCTTTATAAATGGTTTGGGGTTTTATGATATTTTGGCAATAGGAACTCTATTTGATGTTTATAGATTTATCTAGGCCAATCTAGGTCTAGGTCATGTTAACAAAATTATAGCCCTCAAAATTATCTTTTGAACAAGCTATAAAACACTTCAATCGGATCTCTGGATCAAAAATTATGATTGTTTTTTTAACGCTGATTGTCAGCATAGAGTTACTGATATTTAGCGTGAATATCTGTATCTAAGCTACCAATTGTCCAGAGAAAGTGTTTTTTTTTTCTGATCTCTGATTTTTTTCTTCTAGACTGATAGTCAGCATGAATGTCAGCTTCATTGCTGTCATTTGTCCAGAGAGCATGTTTTCTTGAGCTGATTTATTTTGACTTACGCTGACTGTCAGCATGAGTTGTTGACTGTCAGTATAAGTTACGACTGAAATTGTTTGGTTTCTAAGTTTGTTTTACTTGTCATTTTTGTGGTCGATGCTGACTGTCAGCATCTGAGACTGACTATCAGTATGAGTTGATTTCTTTCCATATGCAACCACAAACAGCTAGCTTATTTTTATCCGTATTTTTTGGTCGAGCCGTTGAGGTAGATGCTGACTGTCAGCATGTGTTGTTGACTGTCAGTATGTGCATTTTTATTTCCATAAAAGACCACAACGGCTAGCTGAGTTTTCACTGTGATTTGCTTTTAACAGCTCATGGTCGATGCTCACTGTCAGTATATCACACTAACTGTCAGCGTGTGCTGTTTCTTTCCATTTCGAGCACAACGGCTAGTTTGTTCTTTTGGGCTATAAATAGAGGCTTTGAGCTATTGTTTCTTACACCTAGTAGTCTCATTCTCTTATATTTGAGCATTTGTTCTAAGAGTTAAAATCTTGATCTTTTGATCAAGTCTTGAGCTGAGTGATCCACCCAGTGTTTTATTCACCTCATTTGCATACTTAGAGTTCCTCAGTGCTTGTTGGAGGTCTAGAAAACACCTTGCAACTCATTACTCTTGGTGAATGCCCTCAACTAGACGGTTTGGTGGCGTGGCCGTTGATCTCTCCATTTCGGAGGTTGTCGGAGAGACTCGGCATAATTGTAAAAGGCATTGATGCTCGCCTTTCTGGAGTGGACAAGGAGCAACCATTAGTGAGAAATATCCTTCGTGGATATTGAAGCAAGACTCATTTATTTGAGTGCTTCAACGAGGAGTAGGGGAGACTGGGCGAGTCTTCGAGACCTCGGGATAAATCTTCGTGTTTATCTTCTGTTCCTCTTTCTTTTTAATTGTGAAATATATTATTCAATTGTTTTAGTTCTCTTTCTTTGCAAAAGTTGTTTCATTTGGAAAAGTTTTAAAGCCTCCTATTCACGCCCTTTTAGTCGGCATCCTTGGTCCTACATGTGGTATCAGAGTGTGGTCTCTCTTTGAGTAGGCTTCACCGCCTAGAGAGAGGATGACATCAAATGAGGGTTTTCATCTCGGTCATACAGGACGTGCGCCTATCTTTGATGGGACTAACTATCCCTATTGGAAAGTGCGCATGTCGGTGTTTCTAGAGGCCATGGGGCTTGATGTTTGGGACATAGTTAAGCTTGAATTTTCTCCTCCAGTAGATCCGGCAAGTCACTCTGATGACGATAGGAGAAAACTCCACTTAAACGCCCGTGCCAAAAATGCTCTCTTTGTCGGCTTATCCTTAAATGAGTTCAACTGTGTGAGCAATCTTACCATCGCTCACAAGGTTTGGACCACCCTCAAGGAAATATACGAGGGCACTACTAAAGTCAAGGAGGCAAAGTTGCTCATGATTAGGCAATGATACGAGACATTCACCATATCACCAACCGAGTCCGTGGATTCCACGTTTACTCGGTTGAACAACATTGTGAATGAGCTCAAGGGGCTAGGAGTTGTTTTTACTAACATCGAAATTGTGAGAAAAATGCTTAGGACTCTTCCGGAGAGTTTCGACACACTAGTGACGATTCTCACCAACTCCGACTTGTCGACCACCACACCGACCGACCTCTATGGAAATCTCATCACCCATGAGATGCACCGAAAGGACAAAAAAGAAGTGGTCGAATCCTTGGAGACAAAGAAGAAAACATTGGCTTTCAAAGATGGCTCCAAAGATGACTCAAGCGATGGCTCCTCTGATGAGGATCTAGCCCTTATGGTAAAGAATACTCAAAAGCTTCTTCGCAAACTACAGAAGAAGGGAGTCAACATTTATACAAGACCAAAGGGGGCAAAACAAGCAAATTTCAAGGACATCATATGCTATGGATGTCACGAAAAGGGACATATAGCCTCAAGATGTCCAAACAAGAACAAGACTTGGGACAAGAAGAAGAAATTCTTCAAGAAGAATAATGGTGCAACCAAAGAAGCCTGCTTCAGAGAATGGATATCCGGAGGACAAAGCTCGGGCTTCGACTCCGATAACGAAGAAGGATATATGCTCCGAGATGCTAGCCAGACTAGCTCTCAGCAACATTAACACATGACGAGTCCATCCTTTTGTTTTATGGCTAAAGGTGATGAAAATGTACATTCTCTTGACCCTTCATATGATGAACTAGTAGAAATGATTAATGAATTAAATGAGGTCTTTGGAATCACAAAAACGAAGTATAGAGCACTTAAAGAAGAGCATTCTTCTTTACGCATTCAATACTCAGAGTTAAAAGATTTATATGTAAGTCTTCTCATTAAAGATATCACTAATGCACCATCTAAGGTAGATGTAGGCATTTTGTGTGACCTAGCTGATAATCCTTCTAATGCTATCCCTCAGAATAATATGACTACTAGTTGTCATAATTCTCTTGATATACCATGTGCTTCTAATGAAATAATTTTAAATGAAAATAATGAGCTTAAGGCACAAATAAAGAAGCTTGGAAAAGGATTATAAAACTGTTACAAAGGTAAAGTTTCTCTTGATCTTATTCTTAGCAAACAAAAATGCTCATTTAGAAAAGAACGACTTGGATACTTCCGAAGAAAGGAAAGAAACTAAATGCAAAAACTGTCTTCATAAAAACATACAACAAATTTTGCTTTAGATGCCCTGAAACAGGTCATTCACATGATGCTTGTCCTTTAATGACTTCAACTTATTTTGATGCTTGCTACATGCTCAAAAAGTCAAAGAAAGGATATGCTATAGCAAAGTTTGTTGGTGCATCCATGCTAAATAAAAAAATATATCAATTTGGGTGCCCACAGCTTTGATTGCTAACATCGAAGGACCCAAAAGAGTTTGGGTACCTAAAAAGACTTAATTCTTTTGTTTTTGTAGGTGAACTACAAGACCGGTGGAAAACATTGGGTGCTAGATAGTGGATGCTCTGAACACATGACCGGTACCAAAAAGTTATTCACCTCATTGGAAGATAACTCAAGTGAAAACCAAAAGATCACCTTTGCCGACAATCGTCAAGGAAATGTGGTAGGCTTGGGTAAAATTGCTATATCCAATGATCTTCCAATTTCAAATGTTCTACTTGTTGAATCTCTAAACTTTCATTTGTTATCCATTGCGCAAATTTGTGATCTTAGATTTCATTGCATTTTTTATCCTAAAGAAGTTTTAGTTGAAAGTTTAAAAGATAATTCTTTGATCTTCAAAGGTTTTCATTTTGGAAATCTCTATCCTGTTGATTTTAACTCTAAAGATGCATCCCTTTCAACATGTCTTGTCTCTCAAACCTCAAAAGGTTGGCTGTGGCATAGAAGGCTTGCACATGTTGAAATGCAACTTAAAAATCTTTTAAAACGTGATTTGGTTGTTGACTTAAGAGATGTGAATTTTGAAAAGGTAAACCTTGTAGTGCTTGTCAAGCTGGCAAGCAAGTAACTACACATCCGATTAAGCGTGTTCTTTCAATTTGCAAACCTTTGGAACTGCTGCATATGGATTTATTTGGACCTTCCGAGTTCCAAAGTATTGGGGGTAACAACTATAGTTTTTTTTTATTGTTGATGATTTTACTTGCTACACTTGGGTCTTCTTTATTTCTCAAAAATCTGAAACCCTCGATGTTTTCAAAAGTTTTGCAAAACGTGTTTCCACTGAATTCGAACTTTTCATCAAGAAAATCCGTAGTGATCATGGTAGAGAATTCGTTAATTCAACTTTAGTTTATTTTTGTGACTCGCTAGGCATTAAACATGAATTTTCTACTTCTTACACTCCATAGCAAAATGAAATTGTGGAAAGGAAAAATCGAACACTAATAGAGGTAGTAAGAACAATGTTAAATGTGTATGATACTTCCACTTGTTTTTGGGCCAAAGTTGTTCATACCGCTTGCTACTCTATAAATCGACTTTATTTGCATCTTCTTCTAAATTTAACTCCCTATGAGCTTCTTATCGGGTGTTTCTTATTTTCGAGTTTTTGGTTGTAAATGTTACATCCTTAGAAAAAGAAACTTTGGTGGTAAATTTCAAAGAAGAGTAAATGAAGGCTTTTTAATCGGATAATCCACCACTAGCAAGGCTTATCGAGTCTTTAATAAAAATTCTAGTTGTATTAAAGAATTGTGCGACATAGAATTTGATGTAACTAATGGCTTGCAAAAGGAGCAAGTCTCTTGTGAAGTTTTAGGTGAAGATCTTCAAGAAGCTGTGAAGAACATTATTATTGGAGACATCAAACCAAGAGAAGATGATCAAGAGGATGATGAGAATATAGAGAATGATGATCAACATACATCATCACCTCATATTGATCCACCAGAGCTAAATCAAGGAGAAGCAGCACAAGAGGAAGCACCAAGGCAACATCAAACTATCATCAAGGATCACCCTCTAGATCAAATACTGGGTGATGTCAGTAAGGGTGTTCAAACTCGCTCTCGTATTGCTTCTTTTTGTGAACATCATTCTTTTGTCTCATCCCTAGAACCTAAACTTGTAGATGAAGCTCTTAGTGATCTTGACTGGGTAAATGCTATGCATGATGAACTTAATAATTTCTCTAGGAATAAAATATGGACTTTAGTAGAAAGACTCAAGGATCATCATGTGATTGGAACAAAATGGGTTTTTAGAAATAAGCAAGATGAAAATGGTGTAGCCATTAGAAACAAAGCTCATCTTGTTGTACAAGGTTTTTCTCAAGTTGAAGGTTTAGATTTTGGTGAAACTTTTGCACAGGTAGCAAGACTTAAAGCTATTCGTACACTTCTTACTTATGCATCAAATTTTAATATTAAGTTATTTGAAATGGATGTAAAAAGTGCCTTTTTAAATGGAGAAATATTTGAATTAATTTTTGTGGAACAACCTCTCGGTTTCAAAGATTCCAAATTTTCAAACCATGTGTACAAACTTTCTAAAGCTCAGTATGGTCTCAAGCAAGCTCCTCGAGCTTGATATGAATGACTTAGATACTTTTATCAAAAGGTTTTAAAATTGGGAAGGTAGACACAACGCTTTTTACAAAAATGATTGAAAAAGATTTGTTCATATGTCAAATATACGTTGATGATATTATTTTGGGTCTACTAATGAATATTTTTGACATGAGTTTGGAGAAATGATGTCTAGGGAATTTGAGATGTCAATGATCGGCGAGCTAAGCTTCTTTCTTAGACTTCACATCAAGCAACTCAAGAACAGAACGTTCATGAGTCAAACGAAGTATGTGAAAGACTTGCTCAAGCGCTTTGGGATGGAAGATGCTAAAGCAGTCAAAACTCCCATGGCCACTAATGGACATCTCGATATGGACAATAATGGAAAAGCGGTTGATTATAAACTTTATAGGTCTATGATTGGTAACTTACTATATCTTATTGCATCTAGGCCTGACATCGTGTTTAGCGTTTGCTTATGTGCTAGATTTTAGTCAGCCCCTAAGGAATGTCATTTGATTGCTATTAAAAGAATCTTTAGGTACTTGAAATGCTACCCCAATATAGGTCTTTGGTATCCAAAAGATGCAATTTTTGAATTAATTGGTTATTCGGATTCAGATTATGCGGGTTGTAAAATTGATAGAAAAAGCACATCTTGTAGTTGTCAACTTTTGGGGAGATCACTAGTGTCTTAGTCATCTAAGAAACAAAATTCCGTTGCTCTCTCCACCGCCAAAGCGGAATATGTTTCGGCAGGAAGTTGTTGTGCTCAAATTTTATAGATGAAGCAAACGTTTTTGGATTATGGAATTACATTTGAAAAAGTGCCATTCTTATGTGATAATGAAAGTGCCATTAAAATTGCAAATAATCCTATTCAACACTCTAGAACAAAGCATATTGAAATAAGCCACCATTTTATAAGAGATCATGTGGAAAAAGGGGATATAGATGTAAGTTATATCAGAACTGACATGCAGCTAGTAGATATTTTCACCAAACCCTTAGATGAGAGTAGATTTTTCTTTCTTAGAAGTGAATTAAATATAATTGATATTTCAAATACTAGTTGACCTGTTAAATGTATTTATATATCCTTTATTACTTCTCTGGTCGAAGTCTGCTGTTTGGTCGAAGTTGTTGCCCATGCTGACAGTCATCGTCCTACACTAACTGTCAGTAACTAGTTTTAGCAGCCTGGTCGCAGCCCCTGGTCGAAGTGGTGACCTACACTGACTGTCAGCGTATCACACTGAATGTCAGTTTCAAAACCAAGTTCTTTGTGCTGACTGTCAGTGTTTCACACTGACTGTCAGCACCAAATCTCTAGTTTTTGTGCTGACTGTTAGTATATCACACTGACTGTCGCCATGTCTCGTTGTGCCGTTCTCTCCGTCCCTCGTTGTCCTCGCCGTTCCTTTTCGCCGCTACTCTGATCGCTGGCCCTTCTCGCCACCATCATCGCTCGGCGTAAAGGCTGGTGCTTACATATGCCGTTCGCGGGCTCCCCTTGCTTATTTCTCCACCAAAGCCTCTGCTCCACCTCTCGCCACCGCCTCTCCTCGTAGTCGCCGCACTTGCCATGGCCGCAGGCGCCATTGCAGTCGTTGCTGTCTCCGACTCTCGCTGTTTTCTTTTGCGTCATGTCTTCTCAACCTTCCTCATCCCGACGCGTTGCCTGTCGGAAGAACATTGCAAACAGTAGTCGTTCAACGGGTCAGGCGTCTGGGTCCCGTTCTCCTTCTCCACCAGAGTGTGTCCTTGTTGGTTATTCCAAGTGGCACGCTAGTCGCCTTCGCTCCCTTCGCTCCACAAACCCCTATCTGTCCCCTCATCCCACTGGTCGAAACTCCTGCCACATTCTCACTTTCTACAACACCCTTCACCATGATCTGTGGACCAGCATCTACTACCGTGTCCCCATTTTCATTCATCGCTCCTTATCCTGGCCAATGATTGCTTCTCGCACAGGCATAGTCACCTTGGCCGACTCTTTCGCTTCCGTAGGGCTTAGAGATCTCGTCTCTGACTCTTCTCTCCACTGGGTTGAGCAGCCCATTCACTAGTTCTACGCCACCGTTTTCATTTCCCCTCAGCGTGACTCACTTTCCTTCATGACAGGCCACCAGGTCCACACTATCACGAAGGAGCAGTTTGAGGCCGCTCTTTGTCTCATTTGCCCCGCTTCTGGCCGCCAGCTCCACACACTTCCTGATCTTGAGCGTCGTGAGGTAGCCATGCTCTACTCTGGTTCCTTTCAACTCTGTCACATGCTGACTTGTGTCGCGATGTTGACCTTACCCTAAGGATCCTCCGTCTCACTTTGCTTCCGATGACCGGAGACAGGGCAAGGGTGACCTATCTCACTCTTCAAGTCCTGATATCTATATTTTAGGAGGAGCCCTTTGACGTCGCTGATCTCCTTATTAGTGAGATTCAGCACGTTCTCATTGCCCCACATCGCCATCTGCTATATGCTCCGTACATCATGGCGCTGCTTCTTCACATTGGGGTAGTTGACACTGGTCTTTCCCGACCTCAGCACCCTCTGGTCTTCAATCCTCCGGGTTAGGCTCATCGCCGTCTTGGTGCGCGCCCTGCAGCTGCACCTGAGCCTGCCTCTCCCACATCTGATGATGATGCTGATGGTGAGTCAGGAGACGAGGCTCCAGGTCAGTCGGCTGGTCAGGAAACTACCGGAGACACGAGCACCAGATCCTCTTCATTCGCTCAGCTCCAGCATTCTTTAGATCAGATGCTTCAGACTCAGCAACAGATTCTTCGCACCCAGGAAGAGCATCACTAGATCTTGGACCGCCTTCTAGCTCAGCAGGAATAGCTTTTGGGTTGGTTGCCTTCGTCAGCCACTCCTATCCCACGCAAGAGGGCCCGCCTAGCTGACTCCTCGCCTGGCTCAGCTTCCAATGCTGCACCGGCCTCCGTTGCTCCCGCTTCCCCAGTGGTCGATCCGACTGGCTCTCCTATAGGCTCGGGAGATACAGCTGTCTTAGGCTTTTCCTATAGTGTTTAGTCTTAGGCTGCAGTTTTTTTGGTTGTTTTGAGTCGACTCCCGCCTTTTTGTGCTAGATGACAAAGGGGGAGAAATATGTATGACATTTCTTTTATGTATGGGTATGGATGTTTGGCCCTTATTGTTATATGATGTTGATTGGTCTTTACTGTCTCATGATTAGCAATCTAAACTTCTCGTTATTTTTTTTGATACATATCATATATTGTTTGACTCAAAAATATTATTTGTGATCTCATGCATACACTCAGGGGGAGTCATTGATTTTATTATCATCAAACACATGTCATCAATCATCAAAAAACGGGAGATTGTTGCATCTAGGCCCTTATGCCTGATTTTAATGATTAATGAATATAAGCTTTTCAGACTAATTGTGTTTTTGAGCTATTTGGATACAGAGCTCTTTTGGCAAAATATGCAAGATGATCAAGATAGAAGTCATAAGAACCCAAGTAAAAATATGAGACACAAGTCGCAAGTTTGAAGTTGCAAAGGATCTAAGGTAAAATTTTTTTATTATTTTTACCGATCTCGATTGTTGTGGTATTGCGAATACCTCGGCAGGTTTTGAGAACAATCCTAGCAAAGATTACGCGACGCGGGTTGACCGGATGACCGGTCCTCCCCACCGGACAAACACAAGAAATGACACGAGGATTTATACAGGTTCGGGTCCCGGTGGGGGCCCTAGTCCTATCGACGCGCTCCCGACCAGAGTCGGCTGGGGAGGCTCTCTCCGGGGGAGAGGCTTCCGGAGCACGCCTGTGAGTGTAGCTATTCCAATAAAAGTGATTCAATCCCTTACAACAGAGGGGTACAAGGGCTATTTATAGCCCCGAAAAGAAGCAAAAAGCCTAAACTACCCTGGAAGCCACCGTCGGATTGAAGGGTAGGACCGTCCTTCTCCCGGTCAAACGCCTTGGATGCTTGACAGGTGGTCGCTAATTCCCAAGGCGCTCCTCGCGTGACCTGCACGTGACAAACAATTCGAGACTTTACCTTTAGGAGGGCGATGAGGAACGGCGCTGGAGGCCATGTCCCGGGGGCCAAATGGCGGCGCCCGGGGAGGGGCCGGAGGCCACGTCCCTGGGCCAATGGCGGCGCCCGGGGAGAGCCCGGAGGCTACGTCCCCGGGCCAATGGCGGCGCCCGGGAGGGCACCGGAGGCCCTGTTCCGGGGGCCAAATGGCGGCGCCCGAGGAGGGGCCGGAGGCTACGTCCCCGGGCCAATGGCGGCGCCCAGGACGGCGCCGGAGGCCATGTCCCGGGGGCCAAAAGGCGGCGCCCGGGGAGCGGCCGGAGCCTACGTCCCCGGGCAAATGACGGCGCCCGGGAGGGCCCCGGAGGCCACGTCCCGGGAGCCAAATGGCGGTGCTCGGGGAGAGTCCGGAGGCTACGTTCTCGGGCCAATGGCGGCGCCCGGGACGGCGCCGGAGGCCATGTCCCGGGAGTTAAATGGCGGCGCCCGGGGACGGGCCGGAGGCCACGTCCTGGGGGCCAAAAGGCCGCACCCGGGGAGCGGCCGGAGACCACGTCCCCGGGCAAATGGCGGCGCCCGGGAGGGCACCGGAGGCCATGTCCCGGGGGCCAAAAGGCGGCGCCCGGGGAGAGCCCAGAGGCTACGTCCCCGGGCAAATGTGACACGACTTACCTGGACTTAGCACCGCGGAGATTTCCCCCAACAGCAGCCCCCCATGCCCCGCGGGGACGATGCTCGAGTCCCCGGTGGGTATGGTACACGTCACCGGGAAAATCTCCGGACCAAGCCATCGGAACCGTGACGCTTCGATTCCCGTGCCGGATGCTTATGGCCGCGCCGTTTCGACATAAATGCGCTCGCGGTTTGAACCGGCGCCTCGATTCGCGCGCCCGTCCCTTTGTTTCCCGCGCACGGTTTGAACTTCTACGGTCCAGATCGCTCCGCGGGGTGCCACGTGGCGCCCATCTAGACCACGTCCCGCCCCTATAAATAGGGCCTTGGGGGGCCCGGAAGTTCATTCCAAACTTTCAGCCTTAGCGATTTTTGCTCTCCCGGTAGCCCTCTCCCGGTAGCAGGCGTCCAGAACTTTCAGTTGTAGCCTCCTGAAACGTTAGCCACCGGAAAAAAAGGAAGCCGAACCTGATGGCACCCAAGGCCCGAGCGAAGACCACGGAGGTGCCCCCGGAGGAAATCCCTCCGGATTTCCTCTGGGCGTCGGAGTTCTAGGCCGAGGACGCGGAGTCCTTGGTCGAACGCGGCGTCATCGCGGACGGGGACATCCGAGTCCCCGTGAAGAAGGACGGAGCCCCCCGCCCCAGGCCCGGAGAGGTCGTGGCCTTCGAGGCCTTCCTGGAGGCGGGGCTCCGGCTCCCGGTGCATCCCATGCTCCGGGAGTTTCTGAAGGAGTATGGGGTGGCGCTCAACCACCTCACCCCGAACGTGCTCGTCCGGATGGGCCTCTTCATCTGGCTCAACGAGACGGCGACCTGGCGGGAGCCCACCCTTCGCGCCTTCCGGTACTTCTACGAACCGGCGGCACGGAGCTCCCACCTGGTGAAGGGGGGACCCAAGTCCCCCTTCGGTTCGGTGATGGTACAAATGCTGCCGTCCCGGGTGGCCGACTACCCGGCGGCGGCCTCCCGGGACCATTGGGGCGACTGGGTCCGGAGGTGGTTTTACCTCCGGGTCCGGGCCGAGGCGGTGGTGTACGCCCCGGAGCCCCCCACCTACAGCCGATCGTCCGTGCCGAAGCCTCCGGTGTGGACGGACGAGGAGTTCGTGCTCCTCGGCAGGGTGGTCCTCTCCAAGAAGACCCGCTCATTGCGGGACACCGCCGAGGAGATGGCTCTCCTCTGGATCTCCCCCTTCTAGCGCGGGAAGAGGGGAGTCGGCATGGGCCCGGAACAGCGGCCCCCGGTGAAGCCGGTGATGCGACGTAAGCTCCGGGAACCTGCTGCATTATACTTACGAATTTTTGAAAATTTGACTAACTCTTTACCTCTTGCAGTCCGGCCGTACCCGACGGCGCGGGAGAAGGCGGAGAACCTCCTCGGGAGGTACTTCGCTGACGAGCACGAGCGCGTCGTGCGCCTTGTGGGGGAGGGCCCTCCCCGGAACTTGGTCGCTGCGGCCTACGGGCTAAAGCTGCCGGAGAGGAAGCCTCTCCCCACCCCCGGGTCGCACAAACGGGGGAAGGCTGCGGCAGGGGGCTCGGAGCCCAAGAAGGCCAGGGTCCAAAAGACCCCCGGCCCATCGTTGACGCCGGCGGTGACACTGGCGAAGCCCCGGGACACGACCCCCGGGACTGGGCGCGCCCGGGCACCGGCCCGGGAAGATGCGACACCACCTCCCCCGAAGAGCCCCGTCGAGGCTCGGGGGAAGGAGGCGGGCAAGGAGGCGTCCGACTCGGTGAACTACTGTGGGACCCTCATTTGAGGATTCCAATGGCAACCGCCCAGGTGGATTGCACACAGAAAGGTACATCACAAGCTCACAACAACAGGATTCACTTTAATCAATAAGTCAAATAGATAGAATGAGTACAAGGTCACGAGGACCACTATTACATTATCATAAAGCCAAGAATGGCATTAATTAAAGTTGATACAAAGTAGAGGGTTTTTCATAAATCAAGAATAAAAAACAATAACACGAAAGCAGTAACAGAGGTCTTCATTTCCTTCTGCAGCGGTTCGGCTCGGGCCTTTACCACATCAAACTCAACTTGGCGCATGACCCTCCTAGAAGCTCAAATCGTCTGGACAGGTTCCTTCCTCTTCTCGGTGCTCAAGGCTAAAGGGATCGGGATCCTTGAATCTTTTCTTCTGAATTTGTTTGTAAAGGCAAGGGTGAGCATATTTTCCACAATGCTCAGCAAGTCCCGTTATGAGAATGCAGATACATAGATGAGGGTTTTCAAGAAAAGGGGTCTTGGTTTTATATATATAGTAATAGAGTAGATTTTCACTCTCATTTTGAAGAAAAGACCTTTGTTTTCAAAAGCAGGGCTTTTAAAATCCTAAGCTAGATTTTCTGAAATGTTGTGTGTGGCGGTCTTTCATGAGTCACTACTTTACTCAAATTTTGTGAAAACTTTCCAAAAGCTACTTGTGCTGCATCGACGTGAATAGAATCCACAGCGCGTAGACTCCATGACCTGGGAGCTCAGAGTATCCGATACTTTTTAAACTTTGCAAAGGTGTACCACCTTAATCCACCAATCACTCAGCTTTCAAGTCAGGCCAACTCCATGCGACTTTTACGCATGTGACAAGGCTGAAGTGACACAACAGTTTACAGTCCTAGTATTAACTATTTCCCTGCCCGGTAAATAGACAGTTAAGTCTCAAGTACCGTTGTGGGTCCTCCCCACTGCCTTACTTCCTAGCCTGGGCCACTTTGCTCTTCACCTGAGCAAAGCGTTTGAAGAAGCTTCTGATGGTTTCCCCAGTCCTCTGCCGGACAGTGTACAGCTGCGAGGAGTCCAGGGGACGCACGTAGTTCCCCTGGAAGTTGGCACAGAACTCCCGCTTGAGCTGCGAGAAAGACTTGATGGAGCCCGCCTTTAGGTTGTAGAACCAGGAGCGGGCAATGCCGGAGAGGTTGAGGGGGAAGACGTTGCACTGTACCGTCTCGTCCCCCCCGGCCGCGGAGATGGCTGTGGAGTAGACCTGCACAAACTCGTAAGGGTCTGCCTCACCATTATAATGCTCGATGTGAGGAGGGCGGTAGGGCCGTGGCCACCGGATACTGCGAAGTCTTCGGCACAGGGGCAGGTTAGCCCCCTGCACCTCCCGGGGAGAGCCCCGGTCGCTATCTTCTTTCACGGGACCTTCGTTGTCTGAGTCTGGAAGCGGTCCGAGAGGTCCGCCAGAATGGCGGTGGCGACGCTTTTCCTCCGGACCGGGACTGAGTTCCCGGACGTCCGGGCTCTCCGCCGGAGAGGTTGGCTCTTCAGCGGGTCTCTTCCCCCGACCGGTGCGAGAGCGAGGCTCCCCGCGCCCGCGGCCGGGGGGAAGTTCTTCCCCGCGCTCTGGTGAATGCATTCTCTCGACCTCCCCCCGGGCGAAACGGACCTGTCCCGCCGAGGGAGGGAGCTCATGCACTGTAGCTACCGGCCCGGAGGCTTCCGGAGCCGATTGGGGGGAGCCCCCTGCGACGACCCCCGGGACCGGAAAGGGGGAAGCCCCTGTATTATCCGGAACCGGGGAGGGGGCGCCCATGGCGACGCTTGGAACCGAAGTGGAGGGGGCCCCAGTGGCCACGACCGGAACCGGAAAGGGGGGAGCCCCTGTAACTTCCGGAACCGGCGAGGGGGCAGCCCCCGCGGCGACGTCCGGAACCGGGGAGCCCATGCGGGGGGAAGTCCGCTGCGGCACGGGAGCTGCTCTGTCAACCGCCCCCGGTGCGGTAAACGCGACGCGGGGGGCGGGACTGGCTCCCGGCGTAGGGAAAACCCCCGGCATGAAGTGGGCTCCCGGCGCCGGGAATAGGCCAGGGACGGGGTACCCCCTTGGTGCCATGAAGGGCCCCGGCATAAAGTAACTTCCCGGCACCGGGACGGGCCCGGGTGCCGGGAAGGGTCCGGACGTATATCCCGCAGGGGGAGGGAACCCCCCGGCAGGATCATACGGGGCGGACAAACCCCCGGAGGCCGGAGGGGCCGCTGGGTAACCCATAAACGGGGGCATAGTCCCCGGATATGGGTGCGACGCAAATGTGGGGGCCGGAGGCCGCGCCAACACGCTGAGCAGCTCATTCATAGAGCGCTGGGCGCGGAGTTGGCCCTCCACGAGAGCCTCAAGCAGGGCGTCCCGGGGAACCGGGGGAGCCGTCGGGGGGAGACTGGTCCCGGCCGAGGTCCCCGCGGTCACCGGGAACAACCTGGAGGTGGAAGCACCTAAGTTAAGAGGGAAAGAGGGAGGCGGTACTTGGGCCAGGTCGCCTCCGGAAGGGACCGCCGGGACAGCAGTGTCCCGGGCGGACGGCGCCGGGTCTCCGAGACCCTGGTCACCGGGAAGGGTGCGAGCCCTTGTTCTTGGGGGAGCCATGGCGTCTTGTCACGGGTCCCCACGGACGGCGCCAATTGTCGTGGTATTGCGAATACCTCGGCAGGTTTTGAGAACAATCCTAGCGAAGATTACGCGGCGCGGGTTGACCGGATGACCGGTCCTCCCTTGCCGGACAAACACAAGAAATGACACGAGGATTTATACAGGTTCGGGTCCCGGTGGGGGCCCTAGTCCTGTCGACGCGCTCCCGACCGGAGTCGGCTGGGGAGGCTCTCTCCGGGGGAGAGGCTTCCGGGGAACGCCTGTGAGTGTAGCTATTCCAATAAAAGTGATTCAATCCCTTACAACAGAGGGGTACAAGGGCTATTTATAGCCCCGAAAAGAAGCAAAAAGCCTAAACTACCCTGGAAGCCACCGTCGGATTGAAGGGTAGGACCGTCCTTCTCCCGGTCAAACGCCTTGGATGCTTGACAGGTGGTCGCTAATTCCCGAGGCGCTCCTCGCGTGACCTGCACGTGACAAACAATTCGAGACTTTACCTTTAGGAGGGCAATGAGGCCCGGGACGGGGCCGGAGGCCACGTCCCCGGGCCAATGGCGGCGCCCGGGACGGCGCCGGAGGCCATGTCCCGGGGGCCAAACGGCGGCGCCCGGGGAGCGACCGGAGGCCACGTCCCCGGGCCAATGGCGGCGCCCGGGGCGGCGCCGGAGGCCATGTCCCGGGGGCCAAAAGGCGGCGCCCGGGGAGCGGCCGGAGCCCACGTCCCCGGGCAAATGGCGGTGCCCGGGAGGGCCCCGGAGGCCACGTCCCGGGGGCCAAAAGGCGGCGCCCGGGACGGCGCCGGAGGCCATGTCCCGGGGGCCAAAAGGCGGCGCCCAGGGTGCGGCCGGAGACCACGTCCCCGGGCAAATGGCGGCGCCCGGGAGGGCCCCGGAGGCCACGTCCCAGGAGCCAAAAGGCGGCGCCCGGGGAGCGGCCGGAGACCACGTCCCCAGGCAAATGGCTGCGCTCGGGAGGGCACCGGAGGCCACGTCCCGGGGGCCAAAAGGCGACGCCTGGGGAGCGGCCGGATACCACGTCCCCGGGCAAATGGCAGCGCCCGGGAGGGCACCGGAGGCCATGTCCCGGGGGCCAAAAGGCGGCGCCCGGGGAGAGCCCAGAGGCTACGTCCCCGGGCAAATGTGACACGACTTACCTGGACTTAGCACCGCGGAGATTTCGCCCAACATCGGTGTTTGGAGTTTGATCGGTTTATAGAAATTTGTTTTAGTTTGAACCGTACTATTAAGAAGGGTTGCAAGTTCTCTCTACATTTCCAGCATAAACCGAGAAACTCTTAGGTCATTGCATTCATTCATCTTGGTCGAATCTGCTTTATAAATGGTTTGGTTTTCCGATATTTTGGCAATAGGAACTCTATTTGATGTTTATAGATTTATCTAGGCCAATCTAGGTCTAGATCCTGTTAACAAAATTATAGCCCTCAAAATTATCTTTCGAACAAGCTATAAAAAACTTCAATCGGATCTCTAGATCAAAAATTATGACTGTCTTTTAAAACTGATTGTCAGCATAGAGTTGCTGACAATCAGCCTGAACTGTGTCTAAGCTACCAATTGTCCAGAGAAAGTGTTTTTTTTCTAATGTTGGGGAAACTCCCAGAGGCTTACCGGGGAAAAACCCCAGAGGTTCACCGGGGAGCTGGAAAGCCTTCGCATGCAAAACCCGGAGGGCCGCCGAGTCCCGGAGGCTCACCAGGGGCCCCGGAGGGTCACCGGGCCCTGGGAAGCCACCAGGAGACCGGAGAGCTCTCAGAGGAGTCCCGAGCGCCTTGCGTGGTCGACCCCGGGCGCGCGGGGTCACGTGCTGGTGGCCTGAGGAGCGCTTCGGGAACTTACGAGGACACTTGTTGATCCGGGAGGATCTTTAGGTCTTGATCGCATAAGGATCTGCGATCATAACCGTGTTCGGAAAGGTTTCGTGACCACGGATTGGTTTGCGACCATGAAAAGGAATTCGTTTCCTGTTCAAAATTGTAATCCGATCCGAATATATATAATTAAGCTTATCCGTTTAGGATTAGTTAGTTAGTTATATGAGTCTTATACGTTTAGGTTACTGAGTCTGATACGTATTCATACTATTGGACTATAAATATCTTGTAATAGGTCTAGTTTAGATCATCGAGTCTAGATTGAAGTCTTAGACACATAGTTTCCTCGACGTAGGCGAGTGCGACCTAACGTTCGACGTGTAAAGCCCTCTTTGAAATAAAGAGTTGTGCAATTAACTTGAGCTGTATTTTCGATCAACCTTTGGGCTTCGGTATTTCCGAGTAAGATCCTGTTATTCCGCATATTAGTATCTGGGAGAGCCTATTGCGAAAACCAAGGCTAGGTCTCAAACGGATCACTTGTCAAGCATTGAAGCCCTTCGGCCGGCAAAATGACGCCAACGCCCCTCAATCCGACGACCGTAGCTAGGGCCTTTTGGTCTTTTGCATGTTTTGGGGCCTATATATACCCCCTTGTATCTCAATTGTAAAGGACTCAATTCATTTTCATACACTCAAAACAACAGGCTCCCTTGGAGACCCGTCTCTCCCGAGAGAGCACCTCCCCAGCGGACTCACATCCGGAGGGTGCCCACAGGACTAGGGCCCTCATTGGGATCCGAACCTGTATAAAAGTCATCGTGTCAATCTTTGCGTTGCCTGGCAGGAGGTGACCGGTCGGTCGGTCAACTCATGCTGCTGTACATGTGTTATGCACGTCCGAAGAAACCTGCCGGGGTATTCGTAATACCACGACAGTCGGTGCCGTCCGTGGGGACTCATGACGAATCGCCATGGCTCCCCCAAGAACCAGAGCTCAAGCTCTCTCCCTTTCCGGTGGTGCCGATCCTAGTGACCCGATGCCGCCTCTGCAAGAAGATGATGCTGTCATGACCCCGCCATTCGGGGACACCCGGAGAGAGGAGCTCTCTTCCCCTCCCGTGGTCTCCGGTAGGAGGGTTCCCATTTCTAACCTGGTGACCGCGACTGCAATTGCGGGGTCTAGATCGCGTAGCTCAAGCACGAGTTCTGTGCGAACTTCCAAGGGAACTACGTGCGCCCCCTGGACTCGTCCCAGCTCTACACCGTTCGGGAGAGGACGGGGGAGACCATCCGCAGCTTCTTCAAGTGCTTCGCTCAAGTCAAGACTAAAGTGGCTCACGTCCTTGACTCTACGGTCATTTAGGCGTGCAAGAGCGGGATCCTCCCCGGGGAGCTCCATCGGAGACTCTCCCGGAGCTGTCCTTCCTCCGCCGACGAGCTATTCATTGTGCTTTAGAAGTATGCCCGTGAGGAGGAGGAGGACCTCTGGAAGAAGAACCAGGGGGCACCTACCCCCGCCGATCGGGAGGCCAGGGACCCCCTCAGCAAGCGTCCCAAGAGGGCCAATCGCAGTGAGCCACAGCCTCGGGACACCTTTGTCCTCGAGGGCGGAGGCGGCTCGCGCGACAGCAATCAGGGCAACCGCCCCTTCAAGCCAAAAGGCCATGGGGGGGCAGTCGTCCTGCGGGCGAGAAGGCCCTGCCACAGGAGGCAAGGAGAGCACAACCGATTTGTGGTGTGCCTTCCACAAGTTCACTACCCACGCTAGTCTAGAATGCCACAAACTCCTACGGAAATTCACTGCGTTTCTCGACCAGTGTGGGCAGGGGGAGGGAGCCCTGCCTCCTTGCTCCTGCGGGGGAGTAGCAAAGACAAGCACAGGAAAGGGGCACAACTGTAGAGCTCCCCTTTCAAACCTCCCAATGGTGCGTAAATGTCATTACGGGGGGATCCGCCTCAGGGCGAGATTTCAAGCGC
The DNA here is from genome assembly GCA_019359835.1 of Pharus latifolius. NCBI lineage: Eukaryota > Viridiplantae > Streptophyta > Magnoliopsida > Poales > Poaceae > Pharus > Pharus latifolius. Next base: position 69,447,879 of record CM033324.1, read on the forward strand.
CAGCCAAGGAGTACGCGCGGGAGGTAAAGGTTGTGGGGGCGCTGTAGCTTCTAGGCCCCTAAAGAGTGTTTTGGTTTTTAAATGACAATTACAAATGTTGAACTAACGTTACCTGTTAAGTTGTGTCAAGAACAAACTCAAAAGACAGGATAATGAAAGGCAAAGAAAGAGCTACATGATGAAGAAAGGACATTGAGCAAAGAGGCAAATGTACGGAATAGGGTCCTTTTTCCTTGTACCGGTCTAAGGTGATTAGAGAAGAATTTTGACCGGATTATAGGATAGTCGTCGTACTATTAAGAGGAGCATGTGGTGTATCACCAAATAGTTCATCTATGTGCCACAAGTCATAAAAACAACTTGCATTGCGTACTAGAAGGTCATATCCTTTGAAAATGCATTTTTCCATTCAATTCAGCCAAAACTCAGTCTCAGTCGGTCTGACCGATTGTTAGCCGGTCTGACCGCATAAACGGTCTGACCGAATGTTGTTTCAGACTGACCAACGGTTATGTTAAAGTGTGTTTTCTTTCTTAAAGAGGTTGGTCTGTCCGTGGTTAAACCCTAAGTCAGACTCCTGGAACTTCATGATCTCATTTTATGGAACTTGATGTGTTGAGACGGTCTGACTGATTGTTGGTCTGGTCTGACCGCTAAAACGGTCTGACCGAGTTTTTGTACTATGGTTTGACCGTGTGGCCGGTTTGTCCGAAGTTCACGGCTTGACCGTAAATCGTGTCTAGAAACCATGTCGTCTCTTGAAGGTTTCATGGTCTGACAGCCATTGGCTCCGGTTTGACCGTGAGAGTGCCCGACAAGGGCAGGTGAGCATTTATTGCACCTGTTTAATGCCGTTGCAATTGCGGCGGTCTGACCGGGCTTATACCTGCGGTCTGACCGCCAAGTGATATTTTTCTCCCAACGGCTTGTAACAGCTATATTTATTGTGGGGGGTATATATACTCCCATGCATGGTCCTGTTTAGGATCTCTGGCCTATTTGTGAACATTGCCATCATCTTTGAGAGCCAAAAACAAGTTTCATACACTCTAGTGTTCAATTTCTTGAATTTGAGAGAGTGTGCATTTGAGGTCTTCTAGTGCATTGCATTTAGATCACTAAATCAACCTTGTGGCACTAGAAGAGTGTTAAGTAATCATCATCAGCTTGTTAGTCTTGGAGCTTGCCGGCTCCTAGACGGCAAGGAGGAAGGTTTTGGAGAGCTCTTCAAGGAAGATTGTGAAGAAGCCTCAAAACACCTTGTGAAAGGGTCGAGCATGCCTTGCCGGAGCGGTAAAGTGCATCAATAGTGAAATCGAGGTTTGGATAACTCATCACACTAATTCGGCTTGAGATTTAAGTCACTTCGTGAGAGAAAGTCGACTAGATAGAGGAGCGATTAGAGATTTGAGTTTGCCTCAACGTGGATTAGGGGTGATCGGCAAATCACCGAGACCACGGGATATATCCTTGTGTTAAATTGATTGTTGTTCATCTTGTTTTAGCTATTTGCTCTAAATTGTTGTTAATTGCTTGATTAGGTGTTAAATTGTCAAAATCGCCTATTCACCCCCTCTAGTCGATATCCTAGATCCTTTTCAATTGGTATCAGAGCCTGGACTCCATATTTAGAGGATTTAACCATCCCGGAGTAGGTTAAAGATGGCTAGTGAGGGTCAGATTAATATTGGCAAACCACCACTCTTTGATGGATCAAACTATACCTATTGGAAAACTAGAATGATGGTCTATCTTAAAGCCATGGTTGGAAAAATTTGGAAAGTGGTGGATGAGGGCTTCACAATTCTAGATAATGATGACATGACTAACCTAGATAGAGAAAATGCCTTAGCAAATGCTCAAGCCATGAATGTTCTTTATAGTGCTTTAAATCTAGGTGAATTTAATAGAATTTGTAAACTTGAAACGGCTCATGACATTTAGAGAAATCTTATGGATATTCATGAAGGAACCTCAATGGTCAAGGATGCTAAATTATTTATTCATAAGGGACAATTTGAAAAGTTTGCTATGTTGCCCAATGAAGATGTCTCGGAGATGTTCAACCGATTAAATAACATAGTAAATGAGCTAAAAGGGCTTGGTTTGGATGTCACAAACGTGGAGTTTTGTCATAAATTTCTTAGAGCTTTACCTTCAAAATATGACACTATTGTGACCTTACTTGTACAATCTAATTTGAAGAGTATGACTCCTTTGGAGGTCTTGAGTGAAATTCTCACTCATGAGATATTTAAGAAATCCCAAGAAGAGGTGCAAGATGAGGCTTTCGACTCCAAGAAGAAGAACATAGCACTCAAAGTTCAAGCCTCCAAAAGGGAAGATAATGAAGAAGAAAGCGATGAGAGAGACACCGATGAGAAAATGGCTCTCTTCGTGAGAAGGTTCAAGCGGTTTATGAAAAAGAGATATCAAGGAAAGTCCTTCAAGAAAGGACAATCATCCAAAAGGAACCCATTTGAAGAAAGAAGATGTTTTGATTGCGGTGAAAAGGGCCATATCTCCGCACAATGCAAAAACAAGGAAGAAGAAAAATCGGTGAAAAAGAAGAAGTACGAAAAGGAAGGAGAAAGCAAGAAGAAGGTTTTCAATAAATATTACAAGAAAAAGAAGGACGGACAAGCTTGCTTCATTGAATGGGATTCGGATGCTTCAAGTTCCGATTCCGAAGATGAAGATGAACCATCACCTAAAGGACTCGCCGGAGTAGCTATCAAGGACGCTCCATCTCTATTCTCCACTCCTCGTTGCCTCATGGCTAAAGGAGAATCTAAGGTATCATGTGGCGAAGATGAATACACTTATGATGACTTAGTTGAGATGATCACCGGTTTTGATGACTATATGAGTAAAGAAAAAGAAAAATTCAAGGAATTGAAGAAGAGATACAAAACTGTTCAAAATTCCTATGAGGAGCTAAAAACATCTCATGAGAGCCTCAAAGAAACTCATGAGATGCTTAAACAAGCTCATGACTCATTAATTACTCATAAAGCCAACAAAACGGGTAATGACATAGGCATCACTTGCGATATCGTAAATGACTTGCCTATGATATCGACTTCTAGCATATCTACATCTTGTGAAGATTTAATTGAATTACCATCTTGTTCACAAGTTGATGATCATGTACTTAGTCTTGAAAATAGTGAACTTAAGGACAAAATTGAAAAATTAACAAATGATCTAGCTAAATGCTACGTAGGGGAATCAAAATTGAGACATCTACTAGATTGTCAAAGGTTCTCTTTAAGAAAAGAAGGACTAGGTTATATTCCTAAAAAGGTCAAACATGCATTTCCCCCACCTAAAACCGTATTTGTAAAAGAAAAGGGGTATTGCAACAAATGTAAAAGTTTAGGTCATATTGAGAAAAATTGCCATGCTAACAAAAGTAACTCATCTCTTATATTCAACTCTTGCTATGTTTTAAAGAAAATGAACAATGACGATGTTAAAACCAAATTTGTTGGAACCCCTATAATTGGTGCCAAAAAGAAAGCCATTTGGGTCCCAAAATCCTTGGTAACTAACCTCCAAGGACCCAAAAAGATTTGAGTACATAAAAGGACCTAACTTTGTTTTGTAGGTAAATTACAAGGCCGGAGGACAACATTGGGTGCTCGATAGTGGATGCACTCAACATATGACCGGTAATCACAATATGTTCTCCTCTCTAAATAACGAAGGTGCGGAATATGACAAGATCACATTTGGAGACAATAGCAAAGGAAAGGTAAAAGGTTTAGGTAAAATTGCCATCTCAAACGACCTCTCCATCTCTAATGTATTGCTTGTCGAATCTCTTAACTTCAATCTCTTATCCGTAGCTCAACTTTGTGATCTTGGATTTATATGTGCTTTTTATCCAAAAGATGTAATTATCACTAGTATTGATGATAATAGGTTGATCTTCAAAGGTTTTAGACATGGCAACCTCTATTTAGTTGATTTCAATTCAAATGATGCAAATCTCGGTACATGCTTGTTCACTAAATCATCTAAAGGTTGGCTATGGCATAGAAGGCTTGACATGTTGGAATGAAACAAGTAAATAGATTAGTTAAACATGATTTAGTTGTTGGATTAAAAGATGTAAAGTTTGAAAAAGATAAATTATGTAGTGCTTGCCAAGCAGGAAAACAAGTTGCAAATTCACATCCAACCAAAGCACAATGTCAACTTCTAGTCCACTTGAGTTATTGCACATGGATTTATTTGGTCCAACTACCTTTGTTAGCATTGGTGGCAATAGTTATTGTCTTGTCATTGTAGATGATTTTTTGAGATATACATGGATATTCTTTTTACATGACAAGTCAATTGTATTTAACACTTTCAAAAGTTTTGCACAAAGGGCCGAAAATGAATTTAGTTTCAAGATCAAGAAAGTGAGAAGTGACAATGGCTCCGAATCCAAGAACACCAAGGTTGAAAACTGGTGTGATGATAAGGGTATCAAACACGAGTTTTCGGCCAAGTATACACCGGAGCAAAATGGAGTAGTCGAACGAAAGAACCAGACATTGATATATATGGCAAGATCCATGCTTTCGGAGTACAATGTTTCGGACACCTTTTGGGCCGAAGCAATCAACACTGCATGCCATGCCTTGAATCGACTTTATTGTCATCGGCTACTAAAGAAAACTCCTTATGAGCTTCCCATCGAAAGGAAACCAAACATTTCCTACTTCCGAGTGTTTGGATGTAAGTGCTACATTTTGCGAAAAGGTACACGCTTATCTAAATTTCAAAGTAAATGTGATGTAGGATTTTTATTAGGATACTCATCAAATAGCAAAGCATATCGTGTCTACAACCAAAACTCCGGTTTGGTTGAAGAGACGCATGACGTAGAATTTGATGAGACTAACGGCTCTCAAGAGGAGCAAGACAACTTGGATGATGTAGGTAATGAAGGGTAAAGGGTGGCGATGAAGAACATGACCATTGGGGATATCAAGCCGAAAGAAGATAGTGATCAAGATGAACATCCATCCACTCAAGCTATCCCTTCTTCGTCAACACCTCAACATGAAGATCAAATAGTTGAAGTGGTTAATGTGGAAGATTCGCCTCAACAACAACCGGAAGTAACGTCTACCTCTACTTCACAAAACCCGGTTGATCATCCAAGAATTCATCACTCAATTTCTAAGGATCGCCCCGTCGATCAAATTGTTGGTGATTTGCATAAGGGTGTTCAAACTCGTTCTCGTCTTGCTTCATTTTGTGAAAATTTCTCTTTTGTTTCCTCTTATGAGCCCACACATGTATATGAAGCTTTAAAAGATCCAGATTGGGTGAATGCTATGCATTAAGAATTAAACAACTTCACCCGCAACAATGTTTGGGAATTGGTCGAAGAACCAAATCCAGATGAACACAATGTCATCGGAACCAAATGGATTTTTAAGAACAAATAAGATGCAAACGGAGTGGTAGTAAGGAACAAAGCAAGATTGGTGGCCCAAGGATATACTCAAGTTGAAGGTTTGGACTTCGGTGAAACCTTTGCTCCCGTAGCTAGACTTGAAGCTATTAGAATCTTGCTTGCCTTTGCTTCATCTCATAATATTAGACTTTATCAAATAGATGTCAAAAGTGCATTTTTAAATGAAAAAATTAATGAATTAGTGTTTGTTAAACAACCTCCAGGATTTGAAGATCCTACAAAACCAAATCATGTGTATAAACTCTCCAAGGCTCTTTATGGTCTTAAACAAGCACCTCGTGCTTGGTATGAAAGACTTAGAGACTTCTTAATTTCAAAAGGCTTTAAAATTGGGAGAGTTGATACTACCTTATTTACTATGAAAATTGGAAATGATTTCTTTGTATGTCAAATTTATGTTGATGACATCATATTTGGATATACTAACCAAGAATTTTGCGAGGAATTTGGTAACATGATGTCCAGGGAATTTGAGATGTCCTTGATAGGTGAATTAAGTTTCTTCCTCGGACTACAAGTTAAACAACTCAAGGAAGGAACTTTTGTCAGTCAAAGTAAATATGTGAAGGACCTACTCAAGAAGTTCGGACTTGAAGAAGCAAAGCCAATCAAGACACCAATGGCCACAAACGGTCACCTTGTCTCTAATGAAGGAGGTAAACCGGTAGACTCAAAGCTTTGTAGATCTATGATTGGTAGTTTACTGTATCTTACTGCTTCTAGGCCCGATATCATGTTTAGTGTTTGTATGTGTGCAAGATTTCAAGCCTCTCCTAAAGAAAGTCATTTAATGGCCGTTAAGTGCATTTTTAGGTATCTAAAATATTCATCTAGTATAGGGTTGTGGTATCCAAAAGGTGCTAAATTTGAATTAATTGGATATTCTGATTCCGACTATGCGGGATGTAAAGTGGATAGAAAAAGCACCTCTGGCAGTTGTCAACTATTAGGAAGATCTTTAGTCTCTTGGTCCTCCAAGAAACAAAACTCAGTAGCTCTATCAACCGCCGAAGTGGAATATGTTTCCGCGGGTAGTTGTTGTGCACAATTGCTTTGGATGAGGCAAACTTTGTTGGATTATGGGATAAAATTTGAAAAAGTGCCTCTTTTGTGTGATAATGAGAGTGCAGTGAAGATAGCCACAAATCCAGTTCAACACTCTCGAACCAAACATATAGATATCCGACACCACTTCCTTAGAGATCATGTTAGTAAATGTGATGTGTTGGTGGATAATGTGAGAACCGAAGATCAATTAGTGGATATATTCACTAAGCCCTTAGATGAAAATAGCTTTTGTAAACTCCGAAATGAGCTTAACGTCATTGATATATCAAATGTGGCTTGAAAGGTTGAACTCATATTGGTTGTGCTTGAATTGTCACTTGATTGCATGAACTTCTCATTTTAGAGTATTTTAGGCATTTTTATCAGCAATTGAGTAGATATTAGGCACAGACATGTTGATTTGTAAGATGGATACTTCCCCTTTGGCGATATTGTCTATATCTTACTTATAGTTATCCTATATATATTTCTTACCTTAAAACTAAATCTCTCATGAGCATCAATCAATCAAATTCCCCAAGTTTTTCAGTCCTTCCAGCGGTCTAACCGAATAACAATTGCGGTCTGACCGAATGCATCTCCAGAGAGCATTTCAAAATATCTTCTTCCAGCGGTCTGACCGGTCTCTTGCTCATGGTCTGACCGAACTTACTCGACCAGAGACCTTTTATCCCGAATCCCTATCCTTTTCTCTCTCTCCCTCACTTTTGTCTCTTTCACGTGCGCCCCAAAATATTTTGGAATTTTCTTCTCTGGTCAAACCCAAGCGAAGCTCGGACAAACCGTTGGTCAAGATCTCCTCCAAACCATGTCTTCTAGGTATTCTTCTCGGATTCATCTCCGTTGTTTCAAATTTTTCCTCCTTATTTCGGGATTCCGAGAAACTTTGATAAACCTAGTATGAATCTGCGAATAACCTAAAATTGATACGTTCTCTTGATACTATAAATGTTTATCTTTGAGTATCAACTCACTTTATGCCCTAAATTCAAGTGAATCCCAAAAATCTTCTCAAACCCTAACTCTACGGTTGCGCCGGTCTGACCGACGGCAACAGTAGAGCCAGTGTTGGCTAATCTGTTATCATCACAATTAAATTCATACGCTCTTGTCTCTTAGTATCTTACCTGTTTTATATCTTGCCAATCATCTAGCGGTCGAGGTTCTCAAGGAAATGTCTCCGTCCGGACAAATAAGAAGAAATTGGCGAAGCGGCCAAAAAGAGCTCAACTTTCGAGCAGTAGCGACACTCAAGATGTTGATTGGGTGCCCTCGCCTGGAGACTTAGAAACGGAACAATCTTCTCACCGTGGCGGCTCTGAGCACATGGGCATGGATGTTGAGAGTGAGGACGATGAGATAAATGTCCATGCATATCAAGGACCTAAGAAGAATTGGACGTCAAACGACTATACAAAGGCTAGGACCACCTACGCCTATAATCATGAGAATGACGCCACTACTCCTCACTTCCACACGATGACACAGCAAGATGCATTCTATGGTCATCTGATTCACAAGAATATTTTCGAACACAAATGGATTGAATGAGCTTATGTTGTGAATCAGCCCATCATGGCTCCTCTGGTTCAAATCTTCAAGGAGATTGGGCTGTATGACTTTGTGGAATATAAGTGCCCATGGAACGCCACTGCCATCCGTCAGTTCTATGCTACCATCGAGATCATTTGGGTGGAACAAAAGATCATGTGAATGACTGGGTCTAGGAGATATGAGGCTTCTTTTGAGGAGTTTGCTATGGCAAATAAAATAAACTATGAAGAAATGAAGGAAGGCATAAATATGGAGGATGAGGATTATCTACATGAGGATGACTGGCTCCAGTTCTATGAGCAGCCGGGAGGTGCACAGAGGATCGTACCTGGCACTGTTACAGGTCTTAAAGTCCTCCCAGCTGTAGTCAACAAAATTATCCGAGCTACGATCCATCCAAAGAGTGGAAATCGAGAAGTTATCCGTGACTACTACTGGAACTTCATCGACCACATCCTCAAACGTCATCAGATCAACATTGTTACTTTCATTTTGAAGACGATTGAGGATGTCTAGGTAACCACTCTTCCAAATCTATACTTTGCTCCTTACATCATGACTCTGCTACTCCAGAAGACGAAGTTTCCTCGCGGATCCTGCGATATCAGACACCTAGGCTATAAGCCGTTTAGTGTCAATCCGCGCATCTTGGCTCGAGGCCATGGAGCACAGCCCCATCAGCAGCAGCAGGCTTAGGATATGCCTCCTCCACCTCAGCCGCAGGCTCAGCAGCCAGCACAGCAGAGCCAAGCCCCCGCCTGGTTTTCTCAGTTCCAGCAACAGTTCCATTAGCCGATGATGGATCAGTTTGCTACACTTCTCCAGGGGCTTGAGCTAGCACGCTTGGACTTGGCGGCTTTAAATGATCAATTCCAGACCTTTTCATCGCGCCAAGATCAGTTTGAGCAGCGCTTCGACGCCTTCTCAGCTCACTTCTACTCGAGATTCTCTCAGACTCCTCCTTTCAACCCTCCAGATGATGATGCTCCCGCCGAGTCTTAGCTTTTCTGGCAATTGATGCCAAAGGGGGAGAAGATCTATCTAAAGCTCTAGATGAATGACTTTTGATAACTATGTCTGTGATGCTTTGTGATGCTTTGAATGATGTTGTTTTGAATTTATGTTGTTTTGAATTGAATGTCTTATTTGTGACCTATGTGGTGTGATGTTTTGAATGCCCTAATGTGGATGTTGCTTGGATAACACTCTTGTGATACTTCAAGTTATATTGAGAATGAATTGAGATATCCTCTTATATACATGCTTGAACTCCACCAAAAGGCCAAAATTTTCATAATCATCTATTTAGGGGGAGTATGTCTTTTAATGCTCAAAATTCAATCATTTATATCTAATGTTGTCATCAATTACCAAAAAGGGGGAGATTGTAGCTTCTAGGCTCCTAAAGAGTGTTTTGGTAATTAATGACAATTACAAATGTTGAACTAACGTTACCTGTTAAGTTGTGTCAAGAACAAACTCAAAAGACAGGATAATGAAAGGCAAAGAAAGAGCTACATGATGAAGAAAATACATTGAGCAAAGAGGCAAAGGTACGGAATAGGGTCCTTTTTCCTTTTACCAGTCTAAGGTGATTAGAGAAGAATTTTGACCGGATTATAGGATAGTCGCCATACTATTAAGAGGAGCATGTGGTGTATCACTAAATAGTTCATCTATGTGCCACAAGTCATAAAAACAACTTGCATTGCATACTAGATGGTCATATCCTTTGAAAATGCATTTTTCCATTCAATTCAGCCAAAACTCAGTCTCAGTCGGTCTGACCGATTGTTAGCCGGTCTGACCGAATGTTGTTTCGGACTGATTGACAGTTATGTTAAAGTGTGTTTTCTTTCTTAAAGAGGTCGGTCTGTCCGTGGTTAAACCCTAAGTCAGACTCCTGGAACTTCATGACCTCATTTTATGGAACTTGATGTGTTGAGACGGTCTGACCGATTGTTGGTCCGGTCTGACCGATTTTTTGTACTACGGTCTGACCGTGTGGCCGGTCTGTCCGAAGTTCACGGCTTGACCGTAAATCGTGTCTAGAAACCATGTCGTCTCTGGAAGATTTCACGGTCTGACCGCCATTGGTTGCGGTCTGACTATGAGAGTGCCCGACAAGGGCAGGTGAGCATTTATTGCACCTGTTTAATGCCGTTGCAATTGCGGCGGTCTGACCAGGCTTATACCTGCGGTCTGACCGCCAAGTGATATTTTTCTCCCAACGGCTTGTAACGGCTATATTTATTGTGGGGGGTATATATACTCCCATGCATGGTCCTGTTTAGGATCTCTGGCCTATTTGTGAACATTGCCATCATCTTTGAGAGCCAAAACAAGTTTCATACACTCTAGTGTTCAATTTCTTGAATTTGAGTGAGTGTGCATTTGAGGTCTTCTAGTGCATTGCATTTAGATCACTAAATCAACCTTGTGGCACTAGAAGAGAGTTAAGTAATCATCATCGGCTTGTTATTCTTAGAGCTTGCCGGCTCCTAGACGGCAAGGAGGAAGGTTTTGGAGAGCTCTTCAAGGAAGATTGTGAAGAAGCCTCAAAACACCTTGTGAAAGGGTCGAGCACGCCTTGCCGGAGCGGTAAAGTGCATCAATAGTGAAATCGAGGTTTGGATAACTCATCACACTAATTCGGCTCGGGATCTAAGTCACTTGAGAGAAAGTCGACTAGATAGAGGAGCGATTAGAGATTTGAGTTTGCCTCAACGTGGATTAGGGGTGATCGGCAAATCACTGAGACCACGAGATATATCCTTGTGTTAAATTGATTGTTGTTCATCTTGTTTTAGCTATTTGCTCTAAATTGTTGTTAATTGCTTGATTAGGTGTTAAATTGTCAAAATCGCCTATTCACCCCCCTCTAGTCGATATCCTAGATCCTTTTCAGGCGCTACATACGCCTCGGCCACCAAAGTGGTCAGACGTCCTCCTTACCTTCACAGTAGAAGATGCGCACGGGGTTCGCTTCCCTCATGACGACGCGCTCATCGTTTCCGCCACCGTCTACAACTGCCAGTTAGCATGCATCCTCGTCGATGGCAAATGCTCTGCCGACATCCTGTACCTAAAGGCATTCAGGGAAATGCAGGTCGACGAAAAGCTACTGCAGCCTGCAGCCGGGCCATTGCAAGGCTTCATCCCCGGGAAGACCATCCACCCGGTAGGGAAGGTCGATCTCCCAATGACCATCAGCACCCCAAACAACTACCAGACAGAGAATGTCCGGGGAAATCTCCGCAGGACTAAGTCCAGGTAAGTTGCGCCACGTTTGCCCGAGGACTTGGCCACCGGCCCCTCCCCGGGCGCCGCCTTTTGGCTCCCGGGACTTGGCCTCCAGCGCCGTCCCGGGCGCCGCCAGTCGCCCGGGGACCTGGCCTCCGGCCCCTCCCCGGGCGCCGCCTTTTGGCTCCCGGGACTTGGCCTCCGGCACCGTCCCGGGCGCCGCCATTCGCCCGGGGATGTGGCCTCCGGGGTCTCCCTGGGCGCCGCCTTTTGGCTCCCGGGACTTGGCCTCCGGCGCTGTCCCGGGCACCGCCAGTCGCCCGGGGACCTGGCCTCCGGCCCCTCCCCGGGGGCCGCCTTTTGGCTCCCGGGACTTGGCCTCTGGCGCCGTCCCGGGCGCCGCCATTCGCCCGGGGACGTGGCCTCCGGGGTCTCCCCGGGCGCCGCCTTTTGGCTCCCGGGACTTGGCCTCCGGCGCCATCCCGGGCGCCACCATTCGCCCGGGGACGTGGCCTCCGGGGTCTCCCCGGGCGCCACCTTTTGGCTCCCGGGACTTGGCCTCCGGCGCCGTCCCGGGCACCACCATTTCGCCCGGGGACGTGGCCTCCGGGGTCTCCCCGGGCGCCGCCTTTTGGCTCCCGGGACTTGGCCTCCGGCGCCGCCATTCGCCTGGGGACATGGCCTCCGGGGTCTCCCCGGGCGCCGCCTTTTGTCTCCTGGGACTTGGCCTCCGGTGCCGTCCCGGGCGCCGCCTTTTGGCTCTCGGGGACGTAGCCTCCGGGCTCTCCCCGGGCGCCGCCATTTGGCCCCCGGGACGTGGCCTCCGGTGCCCTCCCGGGCGCCGCCTTTTGGCCCCCGGGGCATGGCCTCCGGCGTCGTCCCGGGTGCCGCCATTGGCCCGGGGATGTAGCCTCCGGGCTCTCCCTGGGAGCCGCCATTTGGCCCCCGGGACATGGCCTCCGGCGCCGTCCCGGGCCTCATCGCCCTCCTAAAGGTAAAGTCTCGAATTGTTTGTCACGTGCAGGTCACGCGAGGAGCGCCTCGGGAACTAGCGACCACCTGTCAAGCATCCAAGGCGTTTGACCGGGAGAAGGACGGTCCTACCCTTCAATCCGACGGTGGTTTCTGGGGTAGTTTAGGCTTTTTTGCTTCTTTTTGGGGCTATAAATAGCCCTTGTACCCCTCTGTTGTAAATGATCGAATCATTTTTATTGGAATAGCTAAACTCACAGGCGTGCTCCGGAAGCCTCTCCCCCGGAGAGAGCCTCCCCAGCCGACTCCGGTCGGGAGCGCGTCGACAGGACTAGGGCCCCCACCGGGACCCGAACCTGTATAAATGCTCGTGTCTTTTCTTGTGTTTGTCCGGCGGGGGAGGACCGGTCGCCCGGTCAGCCCGCGCCGCGTAATCTTCGCTAGGATCGTTCTCAAAACCTGCCGGGGTATTCACAATACCACGACAGAGATGGTCCGGTTTGATGTTGTGGACCTCCCCTCTTCGTACAAAGCGATTATGGGGAGGATCACAATCAACCATCTGGGGGCGGCGATCCACCAGAACTATCTCTGCGTGAAGATCCCCGGGCCTAATGGCGCAATCACCGTCCGAGGCAACCAAGACGTGGCCCGTGCCCTCTACAAGAGCGCCACTGCGATGATCAAGAGCGTCAACATGATCAAGACCCAGGGGGAGAGAGCTCCCCCCTGGCCTCGGACGCCCCGGTTGACCCCGCCGGGAGGTCTCTCCCAAAACCGCGCCCAGAGGGGATCTCCAGAGAGTTCAGCTGTCCCCGGAGGACGGGGAGAGGACCGTCAAGATCGGGGCGGACCTCTCCGAAGAGCACGCGGAGCAACTCGCGACCTTCCTCCGCAAAAACTCAGACGTCTTTGCGTGGAAACCCACCGACATGCTGAGCGTCGCCCAGGACATTATCGAGCATAACCTTGCTGTGACCCCCCGCCGCCCCCCGATCATGCAAAAGTTGAGGAAGCTCTCCCTTGAACGCCAAGAGGCTATCAAGGTCAAGATCGCCAAACTCCGAGAAGCGGGGTTCGTGCGGGAAGTCTTGCACCCCGAATGGTTGGCAAACCACATGCTCGTGAAGAAGTCGAACGGTAACTGGAGGATGTGCGTGGACTTCACCGACTTTAACCGAGCTCGCCCAAAAGGCAACTTCCCGCTCCCGCGGATCGACCAGCTGGTTGATTCGATCGCGAGATGTAAATTAATGAGCTTCCTCGATGCGTATTCGGGCTATCATGAAGTCCAGATGGCTAAGGAGGACGAGGAAAAGATGAGTTTTATAACTCCCCTCAGCACCTTCTGCTACGTCCATATGGCCTTCGGGCTGAAGAATGCTGGAGCAACTTTCCAGCACCTCATGTCAGTAGTCCTCAGGGACTAGATTGGCCACAACGTGGAGGTCTACGTTGACGACGCGGTCGTCACAAGCCTCTGCGCGGCCACACACATCGATGATTTGGCAGAGACCTTCTGCAACCTCCGTGAGTACGGGTTAAAACTTAACCCAGAAAAGTGCACCTTCGGTGTACGCGGGGGAAAGCTTCTTGGCTTCCTCGTGTTCCAGTAGGGCATTGAGGGCAACCCCGAAAAAATTCGGGCCTTGCTGGACAAGCACCTGCCGCGCTCCGTGAAAGACGTGTATTGGCTTACCGGCCGCTTGGCCGTGCTAAGCCGCTTCATCTCACGGTCGGGGGAACGCGGCCTTCAGTTCTTCAAAATCCTCCAGGGCCTCGAGGGGTTCAGGTGGACTCCCGAGGCCCAGGTGGCGTTCGACGACCTGAAGAAGTACCTCACGAGCCCTCCAATGCTCGTGAGCCCCTTTCCAGAAGAACCCCTACTCCTTTACCTCGCCGCAACCCCAGTCGCTGTGAGCGCGGTGCTGGTAAAGGAGCAGGATGGGCAATAGTGCCCTGTGTATTAGGTAAGCGAAGCCCTCCAAGGGGCTAAGACGTGGTACACAGAGGTGGGGAAGATTTACTACGCCCTCCTCATGGCGTCCCGGAAGCTCCGCCATTACTTCCTGGGATACCCGATCACGGTCCCGTCATCTCTCCCCTTGGGGGAGGTGTTGAGGAACAAAGAGGCCACCGGCTGGATTGGGAAATGGGGAGCCGAGCTCGCTCCTTTCTCCCTCTCCCTTACGGGCTGTTCCGCCATCAAGTCACAAGCCCTTGCTGACTTCGTGGCGGAGTGGACCCCCACCTCCGGGACGGAGGGGGAGACCCTCGCCGGGCCGCCCCGGCGCAACGACCACTAGACCCTCATGTTCGATGGCTCTTTGTGTCTTGCCGGGGCCGGCGCGGGGGTAGTCCTCTGGAGTCCCGAAGGGAGGACGCTGGAGTACGCGGTGAGACTCGAGTTTCCGGCTACGAAGAACGTCGCTGAGTACGAGTTGCCCCTCACGCGCTCCTTGGGGATCCGTCGCCTCCTAGTCAAAGGAGACTCCCAGCTTGTGGTTTGTCAAATAGACAAGTCTTACTCGTGCCATGACGCAAACCTAACCCTCTATTTAGGGGAGGTGCGTATGATGGAGAAGTATTTTGAGGGCCTAGAGGCCCGACATATCCCCCGGAGTGATAATGACCGTGCCGACACCCTGGCCCCGGCGACCAGCAGCCAGGAACCTCTCCCTAGGGGCGCCTTCCTTGAGATCATCGTGACGCCCTCGGTGACCCCTCTGGGTGCGGACTCCGAGTCCTGCGCCCCGGAGATCTCTGAGATCACCCGAGCCGCGTCCTGGATGGATCCCCTCATCTCCTTTATAAGGGGAGAGGGGGAGCCCTCCGGCGACACTGAGGCGAAGCGCCTCCGTGCCAAAGCGCGGGCGTATCTCCTACTGGAGGGAAAGCTCTACAAGAGGGGGGCTTCCGCCTTGCTCCGCTGCCTCCCGTAGCCAGGACTCCGGCTCCTCGAGGACATTCAATCGGGAAGCTGCGGGTCTCACTGGCCCCGCGCGCAGTTGAGGCGAAGGTTCTCCGCCAAGGTTTTTATTGGCCCACTGTGGTCTGCGACGCGCGAGACATTGTCTCCGCGTGCGAGGCCTGCCAGAAAATGGCAAAGGGCACCAGGCTACCCTCCATGATGCTGCAAACCATCCCCATAACCTGGCCCTTCGCGCGCTGGGGAATGGACCTCCTTGGCCCCTTCCCCCTAGCACCTTGGGGCTACATGTATGCGGTGGTTGTTGTGGATTATTTCTCCAAGTGGGTGGAGGTTGAGCCGTTGGCTAGCACCACCTCCCGCGCGGTACAGCGTTTCTTCTAGAAGAACGTCGTATGTCTCTTTGGGGTCCCCCAAGAAATTACCGTCGACCACGGGACCCAATTCGACTCGGCGTACTTCTGGGAGTTCTGCAAAGGCTTGGGAACTACCCTCCACTTCGCCTCCGTAGCGCATCCCCAGAGCAACGGGGCCGTCGAAAGGGTCAACGGCGTGATCCTGCAGGGGTTACACCGACGACTCGAGCAAGCCGCCTCCAGGCGGGGTGCATGCGCAGAGGAGCTTCAGACCATCCTCTGCTCCATGCACACGACCCCGAGCCAGGGCAACAGGGCGTACGCCATTCTCGCTTGTGTACGGGGCTGAAGCAGTCCTCCCCTCAGAAATCAGTTTCCGGTCGTTGCGGGTCGAGCTCGTAGATGGAGCTACGGCCGCAACGTACCAAACCAATGAAGCGAACCAACGGCTGGAAGTTGACCTCGTCGAAGAAGAGCGCGACCGAGTGCTCCTCCACCAGGCCATCTACGAGCGCAAAATGGCGCGCGCATACAACCATCACGTCCGCGAGAGAACTTTCCGCCTTGGCGACCTAGTCCTTAAGCACGTGATCGACCCCCAAGCCCTGGTCAAACTCTCCCCCAAGTGGGATGGCCCCTACAGGATCTCCACGGTCCTAGGCTCGGGGGCTTGTAAGCTCTCTAACCTTGAAAACCAGTTGTTGAAGCACACTTGGAACGTAGACTTGCTCCGCAAGTTCTACATCTAGCCTCTGGGCTCACTCCCTCCCCCGTAGCGATTTCACAGGGGGAGGCGCTGTACTCACTATTCCCTCCCCCACCGCGATTCCGCGGGGGGAGGCGTTGTATTTCATTTTCATCAATACAAATGGATTTTCGCTCAACTCTGGAATTTTTTCAGAATCACTGTTCCCTCCCCCGCCACAGCTTCGCGGGGGGAGGCGTTATATTTCATATTCATTAACACAAATGGCTTTTTGTTCGACTTTGGTGTTTTTGCAGATTCTTATCTCTCCACCTCCAAGGCGATGCCCTCCCTGTGAGGATTCCCTCTCCACGAGGATGTAGGCTATCGCAGCCTAAAAGTCCCTACGACGGGAGCCCTGCTCCCGTAGGGTGGCTTACAGTAACCCCTCATAGACTGAGGGGGTAAGCGGCAACCCAATTCTCGTGAACTGTGGTAGAGATTCACTTTGAGAGACTAGTCCCCCCTCAAATACTCTACACCCGCTACCGGGTCACGGAACCCTCCTCCGGGAGCGGCTTTTGCCCTCTGTCGATCACGGGATTCTCGACCGGCTCCCTGTTCTCACGGCGAACGGGGGGGAATTCTTACTGGTCCTCGAAAATTTGCGACCAGGAATTTCTCGACCGGCTCTCCGTTTTCATGGTGGCCGGGGGAACCCCTCACCGGTCTTCGGAATTTTTTGATTGGAAATCTCTCTGCCGGTCGGCGGAACTTCCGACCGGGGGTTGTGCGACCCGAGTAGTCATCGAAACCTGGGGTTTTCCGGGGCTTCTCGTCCGTTACCCACAGCGCGCGGAGCCAAGATACCCCCTATTGTGGATGGGGGGATAGCCCGGGCCCGAACAGGAGGTAATAACTCGGAAAGTTGGGAAGACAATTGACGAGGATTGACACCCGGGTCACTTCTAATGAACTTTTGGTTCAAGACAGGTTCGAACCAGACATGTACCTGGTGATGCGAACTCAAGCTATCCTGAGGGGCATCACCATGAGGTCGCAAGCTTTACGCGATCAGGTCACAGTTTTACGCGGTCAGACCGTAAGCCTTGCGCGGTCAGAAGTCCGTAAGCCTTCCGCGGTCAGAAGTTCGTAAGCTATACGCGAACTGCGCATTCGGGATATTGCGCGGTCAGCCAATATCCCGCGGTCAGAACATCTGTCGATCAGGATACTTGGGATCTATCTATTTCGGTTGCCCGTACAACAGGATATTCTAAGTATCCCAAAGATTCCTACACGTGGAGAATCAACCGTCAAAAGGTTAACACATACAGTTATCCATGAATAACACGTGTTTAACCTGCGTGGAGGTTAAAGAGCAGTTCCAAAAAACCGCATCCAACCGTCCATGCAACCGTTTGATGCAGTTTCCTCTACATGGCACCCTTTCAAACAGTATAAAAGGATGGCATGGAACATCAAAAAGAGGGGGAATCCAAGTTAGCCAAGTCTACGGCACACCTCATATAGCATTTTAACAAGCTTTCTTTGGCTTATCTTTGTACACTCTTACAGGAAAAAATCCTCGCCTGTGAGGACTTTTTCCTCCATTTGTAAACCTTTTACCACACTTAGTGAAATCTCAACAGGACGTAGGGCTTTTACTCCCACCATCGAGGGCCCGAACCTGTCTAAACTCTCTGTGCTCCTGTTCACCATTGTTCAGCATACCTTCCCGAAGGGTCATCTTGAAAGGTCTCACAGTTACAAATTCTGCATAAGTTCGGCTGAGGACTCCGAGTCCGAATCGTCGACAGCTGGCGCCCACCGTGGGGCCTTTCTCAAGGCGTCCTAATTGAAATTCGGAGGTTCGCCGAAACATGGCTGGAGCATATGATTCCGAGAACGATTTCGATCTCGAGGATTACGCCCATATACCCATGCCTTCTCCAAGCGATCCTGTTCCGATGGAAGAGGTCGAAGGCCAGAATCTTCCACAGGTTGAATCATCTCCCCAAGTCATGTTAATCGACCAGGAGGTAACTGGCACAAGGTCAGAACCCACAGAGGTTCTTAATGTGCTAGGCGATGAATCCGGCCCGTCATACGATCCCGCTGAGGGAAAATATGATGGTGACCCTGAAGTTAGCCCAGGAAGGTTCGACCCTGATAACCTCCACCGTCTCTTTGATTTCGAGTCTGACTCGGAACAGACCGAGATGTTCTCCCCATCGACGACCTCTCTCCCTAGGCAGTTTGCTGCGTTGTGGGAGGAAACCCCCGATCAACAGGCTGCCAGGGAAGAACAAGATCGCAAACAGAAGGAGGAGCAAGATCTCGAGCAACAGAACAACGAACTACGCAGAACTGCCCTAGAGGCTTCTTCAAGATGCGCAGGCTCGTTACGATGCTGCCCCGAGTTCTTCTCGACGGTCGCGTGGTCGTAGACGTGACCAGACTCCTTCCTTACCACCGGAGCAGTTCCCAGTGGACGAAGAAACAGTAACACCTGGTGCCCCTAGGAGAAGTACCCATGGTCGACTGCGATCTATCGCGGAGGTCATGCGTAATTTTCCTCCTACGGTCACGGATGCGCAGAGACCGGCCTTTTTCAGGATCCTGGCGGAAAGACTAGACGAGGTCGCATCCGAGGCGACCCCAACAGCTTCTTCCCGCTCAGTGACACATCCCCGTGAACGAGATGGTCCTCATTTTGGCTCTGCCCGACGGAGTTACCCGCCACCTTTACCGTCCCGACAGGACAAATATCGGCGAATGCAGGACTCTCGTAGTAGGGATCGAGTTCCCGTTCACTCTCGTTTGGGACCCCGAGTAACCTCGCCATTAAGTGAGTTTGCTCGAAACCCGACCGAAAGTCGCAGGACGGTTCACGGTCCTTACGTTGGTTGCAAAGCTTTCTCGCCTGGCCTACGAGCAGTCGTTTGGCCCGATAAGTTTCGACCAGGGGCCATTGAGAGGTTTGATGGAACTCAAAACCCATCTGAGTTCCTTCAGATCTATATTACTGCCATCCAAGCAGCAGGAGGCGATGACAAGGTCATGGCCAACTACCTGCCAACAGTCCTCGTAGGACCGGCTAGAACCTGGTTGTTCAATCAGCCTGAGGGTTCTATCTATAATTGGGAAATGCTATGTGATGCCATCCTTAGCAATTTCCAAAACTGTTACCAAAAGCCGGGTAAGGAGGACGACTTGCATAGACTGCGGCAAACTTCGACCGAAACGCTTCGGCAGTTTGTCAAGAGGTTTGTCGGGGTAAGAAATACCATCCCGAACATATCTGATGGCTCCGTCATCAGGGCATTTAAGCATGCCGTTCGATACCGGAGATTCACTGAAGACTTGCTCATCCACCCTCCTCGATCAGTGGCCGATCTGTTCGATATGGCTGATCGATACTCCGATGCAGCCGAGGCAGTCGAATGGAACCGAATGGTTGATAAGGGGGACCTACCGCCCCAACCAGGCTTCAAGGACGCCAAGAAAGAAGATTCAAGCAAAAAGCCGGAGTCTTCACCGGGTGGGAAGTCAAAAAAGTCGAAGAGGAACCGCTCTGGACAGTACCGTGAGGTCGCGGTCGCGGAGAAACCACCTTCGACCAAAGGTAATAAGTCTTCTTTTAAAAGTAAAACTGCTTCTGGTGGCCGGGATTCCGACCAGCCAGAAAAATCAACTAATCCGCAGGAAGGCAAAAGGTGGTGTCCACTCCACAATTCCGCAGGCCACGATCTCAAAAACTGCAGGAGTTGGTTGAAACAGCTGGATGATTTCTACCAAGGAGCTGGGCCAATGCCAACCTTACCGCCTAAAGAGCAGGCGTGCGGGGTTAGAGACGTCGACGGAGACGAAGAAATGGCTTACCAGGTACCTCAAAATCATGTTAATGTCATTTTCGGAGGTTCCTCCTCTTTCGTTTCCAAAAGGCAGTTTAAAACCTTTTGCCGAGAGGTTAACCAAACGGAGACATCCCTTGGCGAACCTCAATATCCCCGTTGGTCGGATATGCCTTTGACGTTCGATCGCGCTGACTGTCCTGTGGGGCTAACTCGACCATTGAGGCTACCTCTGGTTATTACCCCAATCATCAGTAACGCGAGAGTCGAAAGGGTCCTGATTGACGGGGGAAGTTCCCTTGATCTTTTATTGGTCAAGACACTCGACGAGATGCAAATTCCTCGTTCGAAGATCAAGCCCATAATCCATCCGTTTTATGGGATAATCCCAGGCCCCTCGATGATGCCATTGGGACAAGTGGTCCTCCCGGTCACTCTGGGAGAACCAGATAATTTCCGAACAGAATTGGTTACTTTCGATGTAATCGATTGTGATTCAGCTTATAATGCAATCTTTGGCAGGCCGACTCTTGCTAAGTTCATGATGGCAACGCACTATGCTTATCAGTGCGGGAAATTGCCTGGCCCCAAAGGTGTCATTTCGGTCCGAGGAAGTCGCAACGTGGCGCTCACGTGCGACCGGCTATCTTTGGAGATGGTCGATCAACTTCCCCTCCGGGACGCTCAGGTCGCCACCGTCGCCACCGATGCGATCAGGGCTGCTCCTCGACCAGATGAGAAACTCAAACAAGTTCCCTTGTACCCAGATGACCCATCCAAGACAATTCGGGTTGGGTCAGCCCTGGATGACAAATAGGAACTCGACCTCGTTGCTTTCCTCCGGGCTAACGCAGATGTGTTTGCGTGGAAACCGTCCGACATGCCCGGTGTCCCAAGGGAAGTAATTGAGCACAGGTTAGCAATTCGACCTGGACAACGACCAATAAAGCAAAAGCTCAGGCGTTTTGCCACCGACCGACAGGAAGCCATCCGAGAAGAGTTAGACAAACTCTTACAAGCCGGGTTTATCCGCGAAGTGAATCACCCGGACTGGCTCGCCAATCCGGTCATGGTCCGCAAGTCAAATGGCAAGTGGCGCATGTGCGTCGACTATACTAGCCTCAACAGTGCCTGTCCGAAGGACGACTTTCCCCTTCCCCGCATCGACCAGCTGGTTGACTCCACTGCGGGTTGCGAACTGATGAGTTTTCTGGATGCCTACTCAGGATATCATCAAATTAGCATGGCAGAAGACGATGAAGAGAAAACTGCCTTCATCACCCCGTTCGGCACATACTGCTACGTCAGAATGCCGTTCGGTCTCAAGAACGCTGGTTCCACGTACCAGCGCTTGATGCAAAAGACCTTTCTTTCCCAGATAGGGCGTAATCTCGAAGCATATGTAGACGATTTGGTTGTAAAAAGCACCAAAAGATTGTCTGATTTGAACGATCTTGCTGAAACCTTCTGTAACTTGAATCGCTTTGGAATAAAATTGAACCCGGAGAAATGTTCTTTTGGGGTTTCTTCAGGAAAGCTTCTTGGTTTCCTTGTGTGTTCCAGGGGCATTGAGGTTAATCCAGAGAAAATCGGAGCTATTGAACAAATGAGGTCGCCCTCGACCATGAAGGATGTTCAACGCCTGGCTGGTCGCATGGCGGCTTTAAGTCGTTTCATATCGCGATTAGGCGAAAGGGGACTACCTTTCTTTAAAGCCTTGCAGAAACATCATAACTTCACGTGGTCCGACGAGGCCGAAAAAGCGTTTCAGGAGGTAAAAACATATCTGTCCAGTCCGCCGGTATTGGTGTCTCCTGAAAAGGAAGAACCATTACTTCTGTATTTGGCGGCCACCCCACACACGGTCAGCGCAGTTCTGATCGCGGAAAGGGAAGGAGTACACAGACCCGTCTACTATGTGAGCGAAGTACTTCATGGTCCTAAGGAGCGCTACCCTGAGGTCCAGAAGATACTTTACGCGCTACTGATGGCTTCCCGTAAGCTACGACATTACTTTCAAGCACACAAGATCACAGTACCCTCCTCTTTTCCTTTAGGGGATATTGTCCGAAATCCAGAAAATCTGGTCGAATCGCCAAATGGGCGGTCGAATTCGGTGCCTTCGAGATCCATTTCACCCCTCGCACGGCGGTTAAGTCTCAGGTTTTGGCCGACTTTGTGGTCGAATGGACCAACCCTGAGCCACCCGTGCAGTTGGCAAAGGAACTGGAGTGCCCCGATTATTGGACAATGTACTTTGACGGCTCCCGTAGTTTTCAACACTCGGGGGCTGGAGTGGTCTTAGTTACGCCTCAGGGCGAACAGCTTAAGTATGTTATTCAACTACACTTTGTTGCCACCAACAATGCAGCAGAGTATGAAGGTCTTCTTGCAGGGCTCCGGGCAGCAAAATTCCTCGGAGTCCGTCGATTAGTGGTGAGGGCGGACTCACAGCTGGTCGTAAACCAGGTAAACAAGGAGTACAGCACCTCCGATGAGACAATGGCTCATTACCTGGGGGAAGTGAGGAGATTGGAAAAACACTTCAGTCACTTCGAAGTCCAATACATCCCGCGAAAGGACAACATTCTCGCAGACCAATTATCCAAAATTGGATCCTCACGCTCATCCGCTCCGGCAGGAGTGTTCATTGAACACTTGGACCATCCTTCGATCATGACTTCGGTCGAGGATGATCCGGCAATAGCCTTCGTTGCCAACCTCAGTCAGGAACAGGATTGGACTCATCCATTGAGGGTCTATCTTGAACATGGGACCCTACCCGAGGACGAAACCAAAAGCAATCGGTTAATTCGAAAGGCGCGCCTGTACAAACTCATAGATGGGGTTATGTACAGAAAGGGTACTCAAGGAGTATTCATGCGCTGCATATCTCAGGAGGAAGGAAAATCCCTCTTGAAAGAAATACATGACGGTGTATGCGATGCACACGCGTCATACCGAACACTGGTCGGAAAAGTTTTTTGACAGGGATTCTACTGGCCTTCGGCACTCGATGATGCCAAGTTTATGGTCAAGATGTGTCCACAGTGTCAATTTTATGCAAGACAGGTTCATCAACCTGCTTATGCATTGCAAACTATTCCTCTCGCATGGCCCTTCGCGATCTGGGGAATGGACATCGTCGGTCCTATGCCACAAGTGGTCAATGGGTACAAGTATCTGTTCGTAGCCATTGACACGTTCACAAAGTGGATTGAGGCCGAACCAGTACGAAATATTACTGCATCAGCTGCACAAAAGTTCTTTCACAAGAACATTGTGGCACGATTTGGTGTTCCAAACCGTCTCATCACAGACAACGGTTCTCAGTTCGCTAGCGGTCTCTTCCTAGACTACTGCGATCAGATTGGGACTAAGGTGTGCTTTGCTTCCGTGGCACATCCACAAAGCAATGGTGCCGTAGAACGGGCCAATGGGCAAGTGTTGCAAGGCATCAAAAAACGTGTTTTTGATCGCCTCAAGACCCGCTCGGGGGCTTGGGCAGACGAGCTCTATACTGTTCTATGGGCACTACGGACTACCTCTAGTCGAGCCACCGGTGAGACACCCTTCCATTTGGTCTATGGGGCCGAGGCTGTGTTGCCTATGGAAGTCAGTATTGGATCTGTTCGCACGAATCAATTCGAACAGGTCAACCAATCCGAACAGCGATCGCAAGATCTCATCCTCCTGGAAGAACGGCGTGATCGCGCCCTGATCAAGTCCGCGGTATACTTGCAGGCTCTACGCAAGTATCACAGTAAAAAGGTGCGACCACGTGATCTCAATGTGGGCGACTTGGTTTTACGAAAAATTCAAGACCAGTCTAACCGCAATAAATTCTCCCCAAAGTGGGAAGGACCATACACTGTCGTCTCAGTGCCGTGGCCAGGATCTGCGCGGTTAGCCATGGAGGATGGTCGGATTTTGTCCAATACTTGGAACATCGATCAACTTCGCAAGTTTTACGTGTAAGTACCACATCCCTTTTCCTGTTCAATTAGCATCTTTTCATAAAAAGCATGTCTTGTTTTCATACAATGAGTGTTTTTCTTTAAGCCCAAATTATACAAATTCGACCTGGGGCTGATCGCCGGCGGTTAGGTTACTACAACATTTTTTAACCGGATTCGCTGGTCGATCTCATGATCACTTCCAGATAAGTCGCTCCTAAGTAAGCCGTTTCTCAACGCACACGGGACTATCTGGCAAGTCTTCGGTCATCTGGGTGGCTACCAGTTCGCAATAAGGTTAAAATGTTATTTTAATCTTGACCATCGACTTGAAGCGCATATCCCTGGTCATCATACTTATTTTTTCCCCTCTGCTTAAAATACTAAGGCTCCAGTATTCACAAAACAGAGGCGGGGGCTAGAGGAGTATACTTATAGTATGAAACTTATGATGTGAATATGCACTTTCTTTTGAAAAAATAGTTTTACATACATGGCATTGTAATTACAATTGTTGGGTTACAAAATGTAAGGATCATTCGATCCTCAGCTCAGCCAAGAGTTTGTCAACGAAGGGCTTAACTTCTTCAATAATGGCGTCAAGCAGTTCTTCACTCTCGACCTCAACCGGTCCCACCAGCGCGCTCAGATTCGCATCTGGGCCATGGTGAAGTCGAACCCGGCTGAGTACGGCAGAAGCGGCTGATCGGACTCTCGTCCTGATTATCTCTTCACGTCGCCGTAAATCTCCAGGGAGATATTCGAGCAGTGATTCTGCTTGAGTTGTGAGCAGTGATGCCCAATCGCTGACACTTGGGTCGTCCTTCCTCAACTCTACCATGTTGGTATTCAAAAGTCTAGCCACGGCCTTCAGTTTTTCGAAGACCAGTAGGCTCAACTCTTTGACCGCTCGGTCGGTATGGTTGAGCGAGGACTCAAGAATCATCTTGTCCTGGCCGAGCTGTGTAATGCGACCTGCTTGCGCTGTACAGAGAAAAGAGGTTATTAACAAGAAACGGCTTTAAGTCTTCTCAAGTTGAGAATCGACTTACCAGCATTCTCAGACTGAAGTCTATTGATTTCAGTCTGTAGTTTCTTGAACTCCGTAACTGAGTTCAGCCTCATCTTGGCTAACTCTTTTTTCAAGAATGTAACCTCTCTGCAGCAAAATTAGGTCAGTCACAATTAAAGCCTACTTATATTGACAGAAGAATGACGATCCTCACTTGCGCAAGCCGTCACGATCTTTTTGAACAGCCGCCATGATAGCCATTGCAGCATGCGACTGACTCGTCACCCATGATAAGCCCTGTGATACAAAGCAAGAGAGTTAAGTATGCTCTAAAGGCGATTCAAGCGCCGAAACAGGGGTGATCATACCTTCATAAACTTATTTAAAGCGGCATCATCCATGCTAGTAGGAATCCTTGCTAGCGCGCCGGAAGTGCCTGCGACAGGGACAGTTGATGGGAGTGCCGGCCGAACACCACCCCCAGAGACTACTGGTTGTGACCCGATCCCTGTACTTGTTTCACCTCCCGCGGTCCGGACAACTTCCTGAACCGCGGGAGCAGAGCGCTCTTCATTAGAGGCTCCTTCATCAGCCCTAATTTCAACCTCCCCAGTGGCGGTTGAAGGGTTAGGCGCTGTCTTCTTTTGCCTAACAGGAAGAATGGGTCAGGCAACTTTTATTTAAGATTACTGTCAAGTAAGAGCTCTTACCTTATTTGAAATCCCATTCGTTCCTGGGACTTCTGGGAAAATTCCCCTGGCTAAGGAGAGCCGTCTCCGGTTCTCGCCTTCCTTATGGTAAACAAGGCAGCACCCCCCTAGAAATGTCATGTTACAAGCATATTCTTAGGGAACAGGTAAAAACACATAGGTCTTTACCTGGGCCACCGGACTAACTGGTGGGGCTGCATCCGAAGGCCTTGGCGATTCCTGAGTTGCTGGAACCGTCACAGCCGGCCTTTGTTCGTCTACCTCCTCCTCTGCCTGCGGAGGAGGAGGATTTTCCTCTCTGGAATCCCCAGTGGTCCCAGGGGGAAGCTCTCCTCTCTGTATGTACATTAACTTATCAAATGTGCAGAAAGAGCCATAGAGGGAATGATCGAAAAGATTCTTTACCTTAGTCGTCCCTTCGACCAGGGAAGCAGAGATGATTGACCCTGAAACCTCGGGGCCTTCAGGAATTGGAAGGTCACCCGCGACCACAAGATCCTCGGTGGTCGCAGGGTCAGCCACGGCCACCTCTTCGGCAGCTGTGGTCTCTGCGGGGCAGCTTGGGGCATCGCTGGATGGAAGATCCGCGATCTTCCTCCTTCGAAGGATCAGAGGAACGTCATCCTCTTCCTCCTCGCTCCCCTCTCCCTGTACGACGAAGAAGTGATTCCATGTCGCGCCTGAAAAAGTAGCAGGAATGCGATATCTTACCGCAGTCTTTCTTGCGGGACGAGGAACGCTTCGTGAAGACCCCTCCCCAGGGTTCAGCTTGGTCTTCTTAGGGGCAGGACTCTTTGTCCTGGGTCTCTGAGAGACCTTCTTCACGATCCTCGCCGTCGGCTTCTTCAGAGAGCCGACATTTTCACTTGGGAATGTCGCATCCGCAAACCTCCCTAGGAGCTATTCTCATTCCAATGGGATTGATTAGTGCTAGACATACATGAGACCCGCAAAACAGAGGCCAAGTGGAAAGTGTACCTTTCGACGCTCCTGTCTAAGGTCGTCGCCGGCATGAATCAAGCTTTGGGGGCGAGGCGATCCCTTGGGGCCCTCTACCTCAGCGTTGTACGTCCTGAGGAGGTAGTTAGTCCGCCTCTCAATCTCGGCTGAGGGCAGGACTGTTCCCAGATACGAGTTAAATTGATACATTTCAAAAATGACATAAAAGGATTTCAATGTCAGAAATGAATACCTTCGTTATAGTCCAGGGTAGTGTCCGCCATGGACTTGATCTCCCAAGCCGGATGAGCCCTTTCACGCAGGGGGCTCACCCGGTTCTTCACAAAGTCTCGGATGACGTCACGTGCCGTCAACCCTTGTTCGACTAAGTGAAGGATCACCTCGGCATGCTTCATGAACTCCGCGTTCATCGCCGGGAGAGTATCCAACTCGCTCGGCTTCTCCGGCCGCGAGTTCTCAAACCACAACCCGCTCTCGGTCGGCGGGGTGCAGTAAAACCATTTCTGGTGCCACCCGTGCACTGAGTCTCGCAGGGGTGGGGAGGGATACTCCTTTTTATCCCTCAGCCGGAAGTAGATGCATCTGGCGGCGTTGGTGCTCTTCGACCACGCCGAAAAGTAGAATCGTCGGAAAAGATCCACGCTGGGATATATTCCGACGAAGGCTTCACAAAGATGCTGGAATACTGCAAGGATCAGCATCGCGTTGGGGTGGAGGTTGATTAGTTCCCACCCGTAATGTTCAAGGACATCCTTAAGGAACCGACTCTCAGGGAATCGGAACCCGCAACGCAAATACTCCTCAAAAACCACCAACTCGCCTTCTTGGACAGTTGGGGTTTCTTGGTCCTTCTCCGCAGGTCGCCAGTTAATGAGCAGCCGCGGAGAAAGGATCTCCTCCTTTTCTAGCGCCATCAGGCTCTCCTCAGAATGATGAATGGATCTGCTCCAGGACGCCATCTTTGGTGTAGAATCAAAGGGGAAGCTGGCGATTTGGGGAAGATGAAGGCTGAAGAAAATGAGGGTTTTGAGCGGCGGGAATAATGAGGGTTTTTAGCTGTGTGGCTTCTTTGAGAAGACATCTGCTCTTTTTATAGACCCAAGGCGACGCATTAATGAGTAAACGGCTCATTTCAAACGTTCCATTGAATGCTTTATTCATTTCCCATAATGGATACTGTCTCTGATGGACCTGATAAAGTACTCAGGCGTCGGATCTGAAACAAAAAGACTTCTTTGTTTTGGAAACTGAAAGCGTAAAAGGACTGAAAAATTTTCAGTACTTTTCAGAGGACGTTTTTCCTTTTTATACTTTGAACATTTTATTCGAAAAAATCATGTAACCCAATTTTTAACGTACTGAAGTGTTTTTAATTGGGTTATGGTTTTATCGAAATCGTGTTTTAGGCTAAAACTTCGATTCTAATCGAAGTGACATCCTGACCGAATCCCAACTCTGGTCGAACCTTAGTTCTGACCGCGGCTTTGAAACTGATCGCGGAATCAGGGCAGGTCGCGGTGCTTTTTTTCTTAAAAGTGATTTTGATCGCAGAACTAAAATTTCCTGTGTATGAATGGTCACGAACGTAAAGTTCATGGCTATATTTTCGCACAGAAGATGTGGAGAACATTTCATGAGAAATAAAGAACTTTTATTTCTTACATTCTTTACATACAAAAGGGATGCAGTCGATCAAAACATCGACTTGCTCCGAAAGAAGTTTACAAAGTTCCCCAAGGGACATGTTGTTGTCAGTAGGATCTACGCTGACAACCCCCAGGGAACTAGCAACTACCCTAAGTCTATCTATATCGTCCCTAACAACAGACGCACTATTGTCCCTAATCAAGTCAGAAAGTTCTCGCTGTTGCTGAGCGAAGTCCCTCTCTCGACGGAAATGGTGCGCCTCTTCTCGGGATCGATCAAGACATTCTGCTAAACGCAGAATCTTCGAGGCCATCTCCTCGGTCTTCTTCTCCAGGGCATTCTTCTCTTCCAGAAGGGTCTGTCCGGAAGGAAGAGATGGAACAGCAGAAGGCTGATCGCTGGGGCCTCCTACCTCCTACATTTTTGCAAAAGTTAGTCATACTAACTAAAATTATCAGCAAAAAAGAGAGAAGAATTGTTACCTGTCCCGGTGCATAACCCGTTGATACACCCATCTTGGGAGGAAGATCATCATATGGTGGAAGAGCAACCTCCCCAGAAGAAGATTGCTTCGCCAACCCAATATGGCAATCATCTGATCGAGGGATAGTCACCGCTTGCCGACCAGGATGTTGATCACCCAAAAGGATGGGGGAATTGAATGTGAAGGGATCTTTTCCTAAGGATAAAGGCCTAACTTGCCGAGAGGCATGAACGGGGAGCGTCAAAGGAACTGAAGGAAGAAAGAAACTCGCTACGTTCTTTACCTTTGTTCCACTGGAAGATCCTTCGTCAACCTTGGGTTTCTTCCTTAAGGGAGACAGGACTTCATTCGTTTGAGACTCTTGTTCGACAACTTCCTCTTCATCACTCTCAATCTCGATGATATCGTGATCTGCCATTGGGAGGAGTATGTGAAAAGGAAGAAGGCAGGATAACAAGAAAAAGACTTGGGCGTAAGAGGGAAATTGTAGATCTTTACATGTCCAGGGGTCTGGTATTTATAGCCACCAGGGCGACGATTCGCCTCCCAGACGCCTCGGATTTCGTTAAGACATTTACAATTTTACCTCGAGATAAAAATATCTCTACGGCGCCATCATTGCCCGTCACGTAATGTCAGAACCCGTCTTGAAAAACCAACCGTTTTCACTTAGTGCGCCACTAAGTGGAGAAGTTAAAGGGCTGGGTTAAAAATCCAATGCATGGTTTTTTAAATTCGAAATAAACACGTCTCTTCGTTTTCTTCGAATTTGGGGGCTAGCTGACGAGGATTGACACCTGGGTCACTTCTAATGAACTTTTGGTTCAAGACAGGTTCGAACCAGACATGTACCTGGTGATGCGAACTCAAGCTATCCTGAGGGGCATCAGCATGAGGTCGCAAGCTTTACGCGATCAGGTCACAATTTTACGCGGTCAGACCGTAAGCCTTGCGCGGTCAGAAGTCCGTAAGCCTTCCGCGGTCAGAAGTTCGTAAGCTATACGCGAACTGCGCATTCGGGATATTGCGCGGTCAGCCAATATCCCGCGGTCAGAACATCTGTCGATCAGGATACTTGGGATCTATCTATTTCGGTTGCCCGTACAACAGGATATTCTAAGTATCCCAAAGATTCCTACATGTGGAGAATCAACCGTCAGAAGGTTAACACATACAGTTATCCATGAATAACACGTGTTTAACCTGCGTGGAGGTTAAATAGCAGTTCCAAAAAACCGCATCCAACCGTCCATGCAACCGTTTGATGCAGTTTCCTCTACATGGCACCCTTTCAAACAGTATAAAAGGATGACATGGAACATCAAAAAGAGGGGGAATCCAAGTTAGCTAAGTCTACGGCACACCTCATATAGCATTTTAACAAGCTTTCTTTGGCTTATCTTTGTACACTCTTACAGGAAAAAATCCTCGCCTGTGAGGACTTTTTCCTCCATTTGTAAACCTTTTACCACACTTAGTGAAATCTCAATAGGACGTAGGGCTTTTACTCCCACCATCGAGGGCCCGAACCTGTCTAAACTCTCTGTGCTCCTGTTCACCATTGTTCAGCATACCTTCCCGAAGGGTCATCTTGAAAGGTCTCACAGTTACAAATTCTGCATAAGTTCGGCTGAGGACTCCGAGTCCGAATCGTCGACAACAATTTCGACAATTTCAAAGTTTCGAAATTGCAAACAAGCAAGTTCACAGCTTTATCAATACAACATTAGAACTGGTGGACAACCCGGGCGCACGCAAGATACAACCTGGGGATTTAGGCACTTGCGGAAAACTACCCCGGAGGACAGCCCCCTCCGAGAGGCAGCTACACCTAATAATCCCAAAGGCCTTCCGAGATCTCCCGGGAAAGATCTTTGTAAAAGCTCCTAATGCGTCGGAGGGCCCTTCGAAGGAGATCCTCCAGCCAATACTCGTAACCAGTTGGTGGGAGTATCCTGAGTGGGGGGACCCTCCGGGACCCCGGCTTCGGTGGAGACAACTCGGGACGACTATTGTTGAAGTTCTCTAAGTGCCACTCCAGGAGCCATCGCAGCCGGACTGGCTCTCGGAGGGTGCCCCCCGTCGCGGAGGCATCAAGAACAGACCTAGGGGCTAGCTCGCCGACTGCTCTCCCGGCGGCCAAACTTAGCAAAGTCGAGGCTGCTCGGGCACTCCCCGGGCTAGGTCTCCCAGAGGCTGCCTGGGCACTCTCTGGACTACGCCTCCCAGGGTGTGGAAACCCCTCGAGAGTAATATCTAAAGACACCTGCTAACTAGCGAAAGACACTTAGCAAAAAGAAGTTTCAATTTCAAACAACGAAAGATTTAGAAGTTTCCGGGGCTTCTTCTAAAGAGGCTGTCGAGAGCAAAAAGTCTAAAACTCAAAACCTAATCTAACGGGGGGGGGGGGGAGCTCATACTTGCCCATCCTTGTCCCCCCCGGGGGGACCTCTGCGTCGGCTGCCGCGTCCTGCACCGGGCGCCTGCCACCTGTCTCCATCGCACTGGTGATCCTATCGAAGAGGGCCTCGGCGAACCCCTCCAGCTCCACCCACTGGGGGTCGAAGAAGGCGGGAAAACTCCGGGGGACCAGCTCCCCGATGGCCTTGGCACCCGCGCCACAAAACTCGACGAGAGTCGCAGCCAGGGCGATGACCGGAACGGCGAGGCCTCGGGCCCGAGCCTCCGCCGCAACTAGAATCAGGGAGACCTACGTATCGTGAAAATGTGTACCTGTGTATTGTGCAAATGCGTGGCCTCCCTGATCGATGCTGGTGCTGGGTCGGGGTTCGCCCCCTGCCCGAGCTCCTCCAGGGTAGAGCGGATCGCCCTACCCCCGGAGAAGATCTCCAGGGCACCTAAGGCCTCGGCCTCCTAAGTGATCCCCTCTCAGCCTGCAACTCCCTCCGGAGCCGGGAAGCAGCATCCTTGACGGCCGCAAGCCGAGCCTGGACCGCGGCAAGCTCCCCGAGTGCCCGCTCCTTCTCGGAATACTTCGACGCTAGGTCACTGAGCGCCTTCTCCTTCCCGGAGCGCTCGAAGGCCACTGTGTCCTCGGCTACCCGGAGGCGTGAGGCGAACCACGGCGGAGACCCCAGGCTAGCGTCACCGTCTGGAAGAACAGAACGGTCAGAAGACGAAAACAGAGGCGAGGATACGACGCGAGCGACTCACCGAAGTCCAGACGCAGTCGCCTCCTCCATATCCCCCATGTCGCCTCCCACGTCGCTCCCACGGGAAGCCTCTCCACCCAGCAAGGTGCCCTCCTCTGGGGTCCCGCCCTTGGAGGAACTGGAAGTCAGGTACATCAGCGGAGCTGGAACCCCGGGGTGGATGAAGAGGTCCTTGCCCCTTCCCGGTGGAGGGGGCGCCGCCACCGCCGATCGAACCATCGAGGGGCCCACCTCTGGGGCCAAGATCAAGGCCATCGACAGGCCCCCCAACATCCTGAACCAGACAGAGACCCCACAGGAGTAGGAAGCGGCGAGGGACTCAGAGCATACACACTACCACAGAAACAGACATCCTGGACGGCACATCACAGACGGTTATGAACTGTTCAATGGAAAACCGTCTGTGAAGGCCTGTCGGGAGAATATGTTCAGATATCACAGACGGTTCTGACGTCAAAAACAACTGTGACAGTAAACCAGACGGCTCTGAACACAAAACCGTCTGTGATAGTATACTTATCACAGACGGCTCTAACCTAAAAACCGACTGTGATATATACAATCGGTTCCCAGCTAAGAACCGTCTGTGATAGTCTAATTATCACAGACGGTTCTAACCTAAAACCCGACTGTGATATATACAGACGGTTCTGAGTTCTGAACCGTCTGTGATAATTAGACTATCACAGACAGTTCGGAACTCAGAACCGACTGTGATTTATACAGTCGGTTGTAAACCACGAAGCGTCTGTGATAGTGTAGTTATCACAGACGGTTCTGATGTATTAACCGACTGGAAAAGTACCGGCGCTTCGAATTCTCAACTGTGATCATTTCTGTCTCCGATCTTCGCGCGCGGCGCCTAGGAGAACACGAAGCATCGCTTTGGAAGTTCTATAAATTGACAAATGGAAAAATTGTCATTTACTTTACAAGTTTTTATAGTTCTCAGACTGTTTGACTCCTTAGCTTCTCTGCGCCAATGGCATCCTCGATGGCATCGTCAGCCTCGCCCTCCCCGGTATGAACTCTCAATCTTTTGGACTTACCCCTGTATTGTTAATCCATGTTCAATACATTCTTGACCTGTTGATTTGCACAGGGAAGGGGAGCCGTGGAAGACACTGCCAAAGTCAAGGCCGAGCTGAGGGCCCTCCAGGAGGAGCACAAGCTCCTCACGGAGAAGCACACTCGGCTACGGCTTGACCTTGACGATCTCTTCCAGCGCATTCAGCGCATGAAGACGGATGGTGACAATGCTAGGGCGAGGATGAGGCGTCTTCGCGAGGAGAAGAAAGCCGCGGATATGACCATCGCTGGCTGCGGTTTGACAATGAAGGATACTATCGCGAAGCTGAGGGAGGTCGCAGGCCTTCTCGACGCTGAAGTAGTTGATCCTGAGAAGGACAACTTGTCGCTGGAGGAGTCCTGCGTCCTGGCTGCAAGTCAAACTGACTTTATTCTAGATGCAGCCAGGGCTAAGACCACTCCTTGACCTAGCATTCTGTATTTTTACTTTTTTTTTGTAAGTGATGAAACAAATTATTGAAAACTTTGTTCTTATGTCAACTTTCTAATTTTCCAGCACATTCTTGGACTGCATGCAATTAATCTTCCCTCTTTCTTTATCTTTCGTTGGCTTTTGTCGAACATTCGACCATACAAAGGTATGTACACTGTGTGCGATCAAGGAACGACTATCGCGATCTTTGGTTTGTGATCGGAGCCCTTGAAATAATATAGAAACAATATAGAGGTCGCAGGTCCCATGCAAATAATATAAAAAGAATATAGAAGTTATATATCAACGTGCTTTGAAATATCACAAACGGTTCTGAGGTAAAAAACATCTGTGATAGTCACATTAGAGACGGTTTTTACGTAAGGCCCGACTGTGATGGTCCCAACAGTGTCCTCGAGTCGACTCGAATTCTTAACCTCTATCAATATCACAGACGGTTCTTAACTCCCAACCGTCTGTGATAGTCCCAACAGTGCAATTCTCTACATGCAATTGTTGATAACCGCACATAATAACTGAGCAGATGAAGAGACTTAATTATTTACTTCAAATTTATTTTGCATCGAATTATGTAATCTGACTCTTCAACTTCCTCTTCTCGAATTCTCGACCTCTATCAATATCACAGACGGTTTTTAACTCCAAACCGTCTGTGATAGTAAGACATATTAAAGACGGTTCGGACATCAGAACCGTCTGTAATATTAAAGCAGACGGTTTTGATCTCCCAACCGTCTGTGATAGTCCCAACAGTGCAATTCTCTACAAGCAATTGTTGATAACCGCACATAATAACTGAGCAGATGAAGAGACTTAATTATTTACTTTAAATTTAATTTGCATCGAATTATGTAATCTGACTCTTCAACTTCCTCTCCTCGAATTCTCGACCTCTATCAATATCACAGACGGTTTTTAACTCCAACCCGTCTGTGATAGTAAGACATATTAAAGACGGTTCGGACATCAGAACCGTCTGTAATATTAAAGCAGACGGTTTTGATCTCCCAACCGTCTGTGATAGTCCCAACAGTGCAATTCTCTACATGCAATTGTTGATAACCGCACATAATAACTGAGCAGATGAAGAGACTTAATTATTTACTTCAAATTTATTTTGCATCGAATTATGTAATCTGACTCTTCAACTTCCTCTCCTCGAATTCTCGACCTCTATCAATATCACAGACGGTTTTTAACTCCAAACCGTCTGTGATAGTAAGACATATTAAAGACGGTTCGGACATCAGAACCGTCTGTAATATTAAAGCAGACGGTTTTGATCTCCCAACCGTCTGTGATAGTCCCAACAGTGCAATTCTCTACATGAAATTGTTGATAACCGCACATAATAACTGAGCAGATGAAGAGACTTAATTATTTACTTCAAATTTATTTTGCATCGAATTATGTAATCTGACTCTTCAACTTCCTTTGCCGTGTTGCAGTTTATCTCCCGAGAAGTTGTATATCATGAATTGATTGGCCTTGAAAACCAGTACTAGTGCGCTTTTTAGAACTCGAGGCACCCGCGCATATGAACCGTCACCTTCTGTTTCTATAAATAGCGAAGCTCCTAAATCCCTGTCTTTATTCCCTCCTCAACTCCCACCTTGATGGCGAGCCGAGATTCCAGTGAGGTTATTGAAATTGAGAGTGATGAGGAAGAGATAAGGAATGAACTCGATCAGGATCTTCAGAAAGTAAGTCCTCTCTGAAACTCTAATGCAGATCTTTCTTTTATGACTTGATTACCTCGAAACAAATGCATTTCGAAATCCACAGGTGGTTGAGGAAATGATCCCTCCAAAGAAGAGACTTAGAAATGATGAAAGATCGTACAGTGGAGCTGCAGCGAAGACTCTAGAGGGTGCTGAGGCCTGTGTTGCCACATTGCCCCTTGCAACCCCTCCAGTTGCATCGACTCCACCTTTGGAGATCCACAATAATCCTTCCAATATCCCCTCTCCAACACCTTTGTATCATCAGCTTTTCTGGGGTAAGGCTCACACTTCCACGTCCAAATCCACTCCGAAGCTGGAGAAGCATATGTGCAGGAGGAGAAAGCTGCCTTGTGCAGAACTCTCCAAAAAAAAAAAGAGGCGCTGGAGAAGCATTCTGAGGGGATGTCTTTTGCCATTCTGCACTTGGCAGAGTGCATGCTTTGAGTTGCAGCTTCATCTCCACCTTGGTTGTATCAACTTTAATTTCTTGGATGATCCTACTGATGCCAAATCCACTCCTTTGGTGAGAGATGATGTTGATAGTCTTAGAGCCATTGGTAGTTCTCCTGGGGCGGCCAGTGTAGATCCTACTGATGCCAATACGTCCCTAGGAGAACTTTGTAAATTACTTTCGGAACAGGTCGACACTAATCAATTGGTCGCTTAATTAATAGTATCTCTTATGTATGGAAAGATTGTAAGAAATAAGAAATTTCTTTTCCTTATATATCTGGCTTTCGATTGATTATGTAACTGATAATCACCAAATGATGTTCTGTGTAAAAATGTTAACAAGAAAATACTGCTGCGATCAAGACGGTTTTTAACTCAAAACCGTCTCTGCTTGAAAGATTACAGACGGTTTTAATTTCAGACATATATATAAAACAAATATGAAAAACAAGATAAAACCAAACAGTCTGAACGTTCATTTTTGTAAATACTAACATTGAAATAAGATAGAACCAAATATGAAAAACATGTGGAACAACTGATCGATGACCAGTAGTCGAATGCAAACAAAAAAACCGGGATATTAAAGACGGTTCGGACTTTAAAACCGTCTGTGTTATCACAGACGGTGCTGAGGTAAAAACCGACTGTGATAACAACATACACAGACGGTTCTGAGGTAAAAACCGACTGTGATAATAACGTAGACGGTCGGATGTGATAACACAGACGGTTCAGATGTGAGAACCGACTGTCATAATCAAATACACAGACGGTTCTGATGTAAAGCGGACGGTTTGGAGTTCATAAGCGTCTGTGATATTTCTTTTCTTCAATAATGCACCGATATTACCGACGGTATTATATAGAACCGTCTGTACTGAACCTGGTATAAAAGGTCTTTTGGCGGATGTTTTGAGCTAGTCGTACTCTCTTGCTCGACCTACACTGTCCAGTTCGAAGAGATTTGGGGCAAGGAAGAGCGAAATCTCGAAAGGCAGGGGGAGCATTTGGGGGCAAAAATTTGAGGATCGAACCAAGGTTGGTTACTTGCTCCCAAGGCGTACACATTACTTGATTTCATCATCAATATCGATCTCCATTGATTTACTAATTAGCATGTGTATGAATTTGATTTATTGCAGATGGTCCGAGACTGGATGTATAATGACAACCGAGTGGGTGAGGAATACATGAAAGGTGTTTTTGATTTCGAAAAGGTTGCTGTGCAAGACATGGCGAAGAAGGGTTTACCATATATGTACTGTCCTTGTGTAGACTGCCAGAATATTAAGATGTTCACCAACTCATCTCAAATTGTCGCCCACTTGATCCGACGTGGTTTCAAAAAGGGGTACACGTGTTGGGTCCACCATGGAGAAGAGCCAACTGCAGAAACAACTGCCACTCAGGTTGAGGAACAGGACATGCCGGATCCAAACAACGACTTCGACGAGGATATGCCAGAGGATGACCATTTAGATGACATGTTGCGTGATGTCGAAGGAAATTACAGTGAAAGGGGGTTTGGCAAATTCAAGCGCTTGATTGAGGACTCAGAGAGGCCGTTGTTCCCTGGTTGCAAGTCGAAATACACAAAGTTGGCCTCTGTGCTTGAACTGTTAAAATTGAAGGCAAGCAACAGCTGGACCGACAAGAGTTTCACAGCACTGTTAGATCTTTTGGCGGACATGCTCCCGGAAGGAAACGAGTTGCCAAAAAACACCTACCAAGCGAAAAAGCTGTTGTGTCCTTTGGGAATGGAAGTAGAAAGGATACACGCATGCCCTAATGATTGCATCCTTTACCGTAACGACTACAAAAATATGCATGTTTGTCCGGTGTGCGGCGCATCCCGCTATAAGCGTACTAAGGACCGAACAGACGATGGCGACTGCACGGAGATAAAGGAAGGACCTCCTGCTAAGGTGTTGTGGTATTTGCCAGTCATTCCCCGCTTGCAGCGTTTGTTTGCAAACCGTAAAGAGGCAAAATTACTGCGTTGGCACTCGGAAGACCGGAAGAAGGATGGAAAGTTGAGACACCCCGCTGATTCTTCGCAGTGGAGAAACATCGACAGGGAATTTGTTAACTTCGGAGCAGAATTGAGGAATATAAGGTTCGGGTTGAGTACCGATGGAATTAATCCTTTTGGTAACATGAGCAGTCGGCATAGCACTTGGCCGGTTCTTTTGTGTATCTACAACCTTCCTCCTTGGTTGTGTATGAAGCGCAAGTACATCATGATGTCTCTACTTATCTCAGGACCAAAACAACCCGGAAACGATATTGATGTGTACCTAGCACCATTGATAGAGGATCTCCTAACAATGTGGAACGAAGGGGTGCAGGTATGGGACGCATACAAACGAGAGAACTTCATCCTACGTGCTATGATATTCTGCACCATCAACGATTTCCCAGCCCTTGGAAATTTGTCGGGCCGTACTACGAAAGGAGCCAAAGCCTGCCCCCACTGCGAAGATGACACTGAGAGCGTGTGGCTGAAGAATTGCAGGAAAACAGTGTACATGCGTCACCGTAGGTTTCTTCCGAAGAATGACGCGTACCGTAAGAGGAAGAGGGAATTTGACGGCCACAACGAAGATGGTTCAGCCCCGAAGCCTACGCGCGGGAAAGATGTTTACTCACGGGTGAAGGACATAGACGTTGTGTTTGGAAAGGGTGGTAAATTGAAATCCCGCACGAAGAACACTTGGAAGAAGAGATCGATATTTTGGGACTTACCGTATTGGGAGCATTTAGAGGTTCGTCATTGCATTGATGTCATGCATGTAGAGAAGAATGTTTGTGACAGTTTAATCGGCCTATTGCTGAACATTCCAGGGAAGACAAAGGATGGCATCAATGTGCGGCGTGACATGATCGAAATGAGAATCAGGCCCGAGCTAGCACCGAGAGAGGACGATAAAGGCCGTATATACCTCCCCCCCGCATGCTACACTTTGTGCAAGGCTGAGAGGACAGAACTCTGTAAGTGTCTCCATGGTGTTAAAGTTCCATCGGGTTACTCCGCAAATATGAAAAAGCTTGTGTCCATGGGCGATTTGAAATTGCTGGGTATGAAGTCTCATGATTGTCACGTGTTGATGACACAAATGCTTCCTGTTGCCATCCGGAGTATTCTGCCGCATAAGGTCAGAGAGACGATCACGAGGCTATGTTTTTTCTTCAATGCAATTTCTTCCAAGGTCATTGATCCCGATGGACTGGATTCTTTGCAGAGCGAGGTGGTTCGAACTCTCTGTCAACTTGAGATGTATTTTCCTCCATCGTTTTTTGATATCATGGTCCATCTCACCGTCCACCTTGTCAGAGAAATCAAGATATGTGGACCCGTGTTCCTACGTTATATGTATCCATTCGAGAGGTACATGGGTGTACTTAAGGCCTACGTGAGGAATCGGTCCCGGCCCGAGGGTAGCATTGCCGAAGGTTATGCAGCGGAAGAGGTTGTTGAGTTCTGCGTCGATTACATGGCCGAGGTAGAAGCAATAGGAGTTCCTGTGTCTCGTCACGAGGGGAGGCTTGATGGTGTTGGCACTATCGGACGGAGAGCCATCACTCCTGATTTCGATATGTACTCGAAAGCTCATTTTTGGGTCTTGCAACACATGACGGAGGTGTCTCCGTACATCGACGAGCACAAGGAGATGCTACGACAAGACAATCCTCGCCGATCCGAGGTTTGGATCACGGGACAACATAACAGTCGATTCAACGCGTGGATGAAGGTGCGAATCACCGGAGAGTCCGCAAGTGAGAACCTTAAATGGTTGGCAAAAGGGCCCACGTTTACTGTATAGACTTGGCAGGGATACGACATCAATGGGTACACATTTTACACGAAAGCTCAAGATCGAAAGAACACTGTGCAAAATAGTGGAGTGAGCGTAGAAGCTTTCCATGAGGGGTTCACCAAGACAGGCCCAACAAGGGTAGTACGTGGATTGAACTCGTACTACGGGTTCATTGAAGAAATTTGGGAGCTCGATTACGTACTGTTCAAGATTCCCCTGTTTCGATGCCGATGGGTCCAAATCCCACAGGGTGTGAAGGTTGACAGTTACGGTTTCACTTCTGTGGACCTGGATCGCGTTGCTTATAAAGATGAGCCATTCATACTTGCAAATCAAGCCATTCAGGTCATTTATGTCACTGACCCGGCCAATAAGAAGTGGCACATCGTCCTTCATGGCAAGAGAAGGATTGTTGGAGTTGAAAATGTCGTAGACGAGGAGGAATACAATCAATTTGATGAGATTCCTCCATTTGGAGATGGCGTACAGGTCGATACTGAAGACACCGACGAAACCAGTTACGTGCGTATGGATCACCAGGAAGGGTTATACTTTAAAGGTAATCAACTGTACGTCTTATCTCTCTGTTTCCATCGGCATAGCTTATATCTCCTGTAATTCTCGTATTTGCAGGGCCGCGGCAAGTGGAAAGTTGAGGATAACATGGCTGTGTACGTGCAAATTGTCGGTGAAAGTTCCCATTTGTAAATTTAACATACAATATTACGTGGAGAATGCTCAAGTTACAGAGCATTTGGACTACATTGTAACCAATTATCGGATATACGTACATAGTAACCAATTTACAGAGTATTTGGACTACATTTGAAATATCTGAGTGTTCATTTAAAACATGTTTTCGAGCATTCAGAGTTGAAAGCTACAGATCAGTTTCAATTTGTAAAACTAACGTTCAATAGAGAGATTATCAAGGACGGTTTTGACCTAGCACAGACGGTGCACAGTCGGTTCTAACCTTACAACCGTCTGTGATAATCTCTCACTATGTAGATTACCACAGACGGTCTTTATTTGAGAACCGACTGTGATAATATTATCACAGACGGTTATATATATAAAACCGTCTGTGATATTTTCAACAGTGTCCGACTCTTCGAGTTCTTAACGTGCACCGTCGGTTCTCAATTCCAAACCGTCTGTGATAATCTCAGGCACAGTCGGCTCTCAACTCAAAACCGTCTGTGATAATCTCTCTGGTGACTACGATTATTATAGACGGTTTCGATGTGAGAACCGACTGTGATATATACTATTATAGACGGTTCGTATGTGAGAACCGACTGTGATAATACCGACGCGGTACATAGTTCAAGGCGGGCTTTATCCCGCTCATTCTACTTCGCCCTAGCTCTGTTTGCCCTAGCTCTCTCCGCCCTCGCACCGTCCGTCGCGATCACCTCCATCGCCTCCCACCTTCTCCTCTCCGTCCGTCGCGATCACCTGCATCGCCTTTCCACCGTCAGGCGCGATCACCTCCATCGCCCTCCCGCCTCCGACGCGATCACCTCCATCGCCTCCCCACCGTTTCTGTCATTCTTGTATGGGTTTTGTTATAGAATTATTAGTTGCATATTTACTTAAACTGTTCTCTCTTTCACTTATGTTAGGAACTATGTCTGGTGACGAAATGCACCACTCGGGGACTCAGGGTGACCTCGCTGGAAATGAGACGCCTGGGCCGGAGGTCGCCTCGTCCGCCGTGACCCCGCAGAAGAAGGGAAAGGGGCGAGGCCGGACGACATGCGCGCGTCTGAACAAGGGGGAAAAGCAGCACGTCCAGTTCGACGACAATGGTGTGCCGGAAGCTCCGCCCAAACTTGTCGGTCAGTACCGCTCACTATGCGGCAAAGTGGCAAGGGAGCGGGTGCCCATCACCACCTCCGACTGGGGTCAAGTGCCCCCAGAGTGCAAGGATGCGCTGTGGGAAGAAGTGCAGGCGGCGTTTCACATTCCGGAGGATCGCCACTTCACCGTCCGCCGGAGGACACTTATGTCAATAAACAAGGCGTGGAGGAACTTCAAGAGCGAACTTGTCAGGCACTATGTGAAAGAGTCGACGACCCCCTTCAATGACTACCCTTTCGTGACTCCCGAGGCATGGCAGCAGTTCGTAGAGATGAAGGGCAAGCCTGAGTTCCAGGAGCTTAGTGCGAAGGCCCAGGCTAACCAGGCCAAGAACACCCACCCACACAGACTAGGCACCGGTGGGTATGTGGGGAAGAAGGCGCTGTGGAGGAAGCAGGACGAGGAAGCTTCACAGTCTTCGGCCGGCAGTCCTTATGCGGGCATAACGGACGTGCGCGCCCGCAATTGGTGCCGAGCTAGATTGACGATGGACTCCTCCGGAAGCGTCTCCGTGAATAACCCTGCGGACAGGGAAGTGATCGACCGACTGGTAAGATTGTCCGATCACGTACTATCCTCATAACACGCATGCAATGGGCTGTATTGCTAAGTTGTCCTGTTGCAGGTGACGCTGAGTGCGCAGGCGGCATCCGGAGAGTTCAACCCGAGGAGGGACAGGGATATCCTCACAGCGGCGCTAGGAAACAAGGAGCATCCAGGCCGCGTGCGCGGCCTCGGCGCCACTGTGCCTTGGAGGCATGGTTTCCCCGATGATGAGGAGGCGGCTAAGAGGAGAAAGAGATCCCACCAAGCCCGCGATGAACGGCTGAAGGAGGAGATGCGATCGGAGTTCGCTGTTCGGGACAAAGCACTCCTGCAGCAGTTGTCGGAGATGCGGTCCATGTACGAAGAGCTAAGAAAGGCGACCCAGGGCACCCCTGTTCTAGCAGCTGGCGCAGACCCAGCGGAAGTACCGACCCCCATTGGCCACCGTAGTAGCTGCGCGTCTGCGCCGGGGTCTTCGCAGACGGAGCCCTCTCCTCCAAAGTATCCGGTGGACTCTCTGCAGGTAATGACCGTTAATGCGCACTGTTTGTCTATGTTAATTCATTCGAAAGTGAGAAGCGGTGAAATTCAACATGTTAATGCGCACTGTTTGTAGGAACCCGCCTCCTGCAAGCTTATGGTCCTGGCCGGTGTCTTCCCGATCGAGGCTGCCCGTGGGATGGCGCAACCATGCACGGCCGGGGCCACAATCCATGGTGCCCCTCTATGTGAGGGTTTTGCACGTGTCCAAGTGGACAGTGTCTTTGACCATTGCAAGGGTTTTCCATTGGAGAAGCCGCCAAACGACGAGATTACCACTCTCGGGGATGCGGTGCACACGTTCGTGCAATGGCCCAAGAAAGACATCGTCCTGTATGAGGTAATTCCCCCACCAGTTTCATAATTTGTACTGTAATAATAGCCCTCAGAGTTAGTGTCCTAATACGTAGGTTCTTACATCGCAGACATCACAGACCGAGACGCGGCCTACTAGCCAGCATACCCCTTCGACGACGAAGCTGACTCCGAGTAAGAGGCAACCATTCAAGAAGCTGGCTATGAGGGGAAAAGCAAAGAAGAGCCCGTCGAAGGAGAGCGAG
Source organism: Pharus latifolius (assembly GCA_019359835.1). NCBI lineage: Eukaryota > Viridiplantae > Streptophyta > Magnoliopsida > Poales > Poaceae > Pharus > Pharus latifolius. Next base: position 69,490,996 of record CM033324.1, read on the forward strand.
AAGAGTGCTCCAGCTCTCATGCCGTTCTCTCTGGGAATGCCCATGGCCTCCGATACCGCAATTTCGAGCATGGGGTTAGCATGCCAGAGCCTGCATGCATGGTACATGAGGAGGACAAACCAGACCAGGACGCAGCGTTCGACGCACATCATGGTCAAGTACACCGTGGCAGAGTTCCATCACGACGTTGGGACCTACTCGGTGACCTTCGAAGACCTGCACAATTTGCTAAACAAAGATGCGCTCGACTTGTCAATCCTACGGTCTTGGGTGCTGTAAGTATCCTACTATCCGTGCATATACGGATATATGTCATTTATTAATTGGTTACTTCCGTGCAGTTGCATGGCCAACTATGCCAAATCCAAGGGCATACCTGTTGGTTTTTTGGACCCCCAGATGGTAGCCGAGGTGATGTTTAGGACTGACACAGACTTCGTTGTCGACTACATCAAAAGAGGGTTGCTTGCTCAGGTCGACAAGGAGTATATACTTGTACCCTACAACCAGAGGTGAGTGCTTTCATCAGTACTTCACCCGTAGATTAGTGTCTCCATGTGCACACCCCCAAATTTAGATTAAATTTTTAATTCTCTACGTGTAATATGTAGCTACCACTGGATCCTGCTGCTACTTATTCCGAAAAGCAACAAGGTGTTCTACCTTGACTCATTGCAGAGGAAAGGGTACTCGTATTCCGGCGCACGAGATGTATTCGGAAGGTGATCTGGACCTGTCTTGCATGCATCTAGATTTACTATCCTCAAATTGTCAATTTCGGCTATCCTCAAACTGTCAATTTTGACTATCTACAGGGCTTTCACGAAGTACTTTGCCGAGGTAGGGACACAAAACGAGCGGCGAGCCGATAAGTTTCAGTGGTTACAATTTTCGGTACAAATTTCAACTGAATCTGTTTTATTTTATAACTTGTCCCCACCTAACTCTCGGTCTGTAAATTGGCAGTGCCATCAGCAGCCGGACGACAATACATGTGGGTTCTACGTGATGCGCCACATGTATGACCTGATCATCACCCCTCACCGGCCCGATTTCCCCGAGGTATTACAACTGCTCCCCTTAATTTGTCTCCATTTGACAGAATTTACAACTTAATTCAGCTAATTTTTTATGTACCAACTCTTGCTGCAGGGGGTCGACTTCCCTTCAGAAAGCCTTGACCCTCGGCAGATTAGTAATGTCCGAGGGATGCTCGCTGAGTTTTTCCTTTCGGAGGTCATATCACCCGAGGGGAAGTTTAGGGACCCGCAAGGTTCGTATTAGTGCGGCCTTACATTTATTTGTACATCTAACACACTTTAATTGTCGATTACATTTATTTGTTCAATTGTACATATTTCTGAGTTCTGTGATGTATATATGAAATGCTATACAGAGAGGGGTGCAAATATATTTGAGTACTGCATGTGCATATGAAACTGTATATATTTGAGTACTGTACAAATATAATTCTGAGTTCAATTGTACAAATATATATGCATGAGACTGTATATATTTGAGTACTATGCATGTATGAAATTCATGAACTGTATATATGAAAATGCAATTTGTACAGAGGACATCTGTGAATGTTATAATCTCAGACGGTTTGTAAGATCAAAACCGTCTGTGCATGCACAGACGGTTTTGATCTTACAAACCGTCTGAGATTATAACAGTCACAGATAATAACACATCGCAGATGGTTTTGACCTCAGATCCGCCTGTGATATCAGACTATCACAGACGGTTCTGAGATAATAACACTATCACAGACGGTTTCAATATTAACACCGTCGCTGATATCGCAGATTGGTTTAACCTCCAAGCCGTCGGTAATAATATGAGTATCACAGACGGTTGTGAGATCAAAGCCGTCTATGAATTATGACTATCACAGTCTGTTATAACATCAAAGCCGTCTGTGATACTCATACTAACACAGACGGTTCTGATGTCAAAGCCGTCTGTGTATACTCAAATATCACAGACGGTCGAGAACAGAACCGTCTGTGATACTCATACTAACACAGACGGTTCTGATGTCAAAGCCATCTGTGTATACTCAAATATCACAGACGGTTTTGTTCTCACGTCTGTGATAGTATGAGTATCACAGACGGTTCTGATGTCAAAGCCGTCTGTATATCACAGATGGTTCTGATGTCAAAACCGTCTGTGTATACTCAAATATCACAGACGGCTCTGAGAACAGAACCGTCTGTGATAGTGTGACTATCACAGACGGTTCTTACCTTATAACTGTCTGTGAAATATGAGTATCACAGACGGTTCTGACCTTATCACAGACGGTTCTGAGCTTATATCAGTCTGTGAATGGATATATCACAGACGGTTGAAAACATCAAAAACCGTCTGTGATAGTGCGTGATTATCACTGACTCGAATATCACTGACGGGTAAGAACCGTCTGTGATGTCTGTTTTGACCCGACTGTGATGATGAATTCTGTAGTAGTGACATCTTCGAGTCGGAGCCCTGGACCACCCCGGCCATCGCGCTGCCAGAGGGACCTACTCCAGGGGCGTGCCCGCCACGCCAGGAGTGCCTGGGGCAGCGCCCGATACGCCGCCGGCGCCACGGTTAGGACCTGTGTGGGCGAAGCCGGAGGCGACACCTGGGCCCCCACGGGACTCCTCTGAGCCCAAGACCTCGCGGGGCTCTTCTGCGACCAAGGGCGCTTCAAGGACCCCCGGACCGTCTCCTTTCCCGCTTGTGCAAAGCAGGGGTGGGAAGTGGTACCCGGGCTGAAAGCCTCAGCCTGAACGCCTCGGCAACGATGTTCCGGGGAGGACCCTCCCCGATAACGCGCACAATCCGCTCGTGCTCATCTTCGTAGTATCGCTCGAGGAGAGTCACCGCGACCTCCTGGGCCCGGTCGTAGGACCTAACTGCAGAAAGAAAAGAATAAGGGGAGGCGTTAGGAAATGCCTCCCTTCGAAAAGAACAAACCCGAAGACTTACGATCTGCCACCGACATCTAGGGCAGCCAGTGCGCCGCTGACATCCCCTTCCCCGGCGGGTGTGGAAGGGCGCAACCCGGAGGAGTGCCATCTCCTCTGCGTGGTCCCACATGGACCTCTGGAACCGGGCCTCCGCCATCGTGGTGAGAAGGTCCATCTCTACATCAGTTCACTCGGGGGCGATCGAGCCGCCCGACCGGTTGTACGAAGAAGGCTCTGGAGAGTAGCCTACCCTGAGGTAGAACCATCGCCGGAGCCACTCCCCCCAGTGGTCCCGGGAGGCCAGCACTAGGTACTCGTCGGCACGGCCCGGCAGCAGCTGGATCATGGTGGAGCTGAAGGCCGACCTGGGTCTGCCTCTCATCACCAGCGGGCCCCTCGCCGAAGGCTCATAGAAGTACCGAAGAAGCTGGAGGGGGGGCTCCTTCCTGGCGGCCGTCTCACATAGCCAAACGAACAGCCCCATCCGAACGAGAGTGTTCGGGGTAAGATGGTTAAGCAAGAGGCCATATACCTGCAAGAACTCCCGGAGCAACGGATGCACCGGGAGCCGGAGGCCAGCCTCCACGAAGGCCTTGAAGGCCCCAAACGAGAGTGGACAGGAACCCGTTCCCTGTCACGAGAATCCTGCGGCCACCTGGACTTGTCTTGTCGAGATGGTACAGGTGGCGGGTGACTCCGTCTGCCGGAACCAGAGTTGGGATGCTCTCGGTTATGGGAGCGTGTCACTGACCGGGAAGAAGCCGTCGGAGTTGCCTCCGATGCGACCTCCTCCAACCTTTCCGCCAGGATTCTGGTGAAGGCCGGTTTCTGCGCATCCGTGACCGTAAGAGGAAAATTACGCATGACCTCCATGATGGATTGAAGCCGGCCATGCGAACTTCTCCTAGGGGCACCAGGTGTTACCGTTTCTTCGTCCGCCGGGAAATGCTCCCGGGCAAAGATGGTGTCTGGTCGCGTCTGCGACCACGTGATTGTCTGGAAGAACTTGGAGCAGCATTGTAACGAGCCTACGCATCTTGAAGAGCCTCTAGGGCTATTCTGCGAAGTTCGTTGTCTTGTTGCTCGCGATCTTGATCTTCCTTTTGTTTGCGTTCCTATTCTTCCCTAGCAGCCCGTTGATCGGGAGTTTCTTCCGATAAGGCAGCGAATTGTCTAGGGAGAGAGGTCGCCGAGGGAGAAAACATCTCTGTCTGTTCCGAGTTAGACTCGAAATCAAAGAGACGATGGAGATTATCAGGGTCAAACCTTTCCGGGCTGATTTCCTGGTCAATATCATTCTTCCCCTTAGTAGGGTCGTATGATGGACCGGATTCAACCTCTAACGCATCGAGAACCTTAGTAGGTTCTGATTCTACGTTGGTCGCCTCCTGGTCGATAGACATGACCTAAGTAGTTGAATCGACCTGCGGGACATCTTCGCCTCCACTTTCCTCCATCGGAACAGGATCACTAGGAGAAGGCATCGGAATGTGGGCATAATCCTCGAGATCGAAGTCGTTCTCAGAATCATATGCTCCAACCATGATTCAGTGAACCTCCGAATGAAAACTAGGACACCTTGAGAAAGGCCCCACAGTGGGCGCCAGCTGTCGACGATTTGTACTTGGGGTCCTTAGCCGAACTTATGCAGAATTTGTAGGTTGTGAGACCTTTCAGGGTGTCCCTCCGGGAAGGTATGATGAATCAAAGTTAACTAGAGCACATAGAGATTTATAGAGGTTTGGGCCCTCGATGGTGGGAGTAATAGCCCTACGTCCTGTTAGGATTTACTATGTGTAGGAGAAAAGAGTTACAAAACTATGGAAAGGATCTTCACAGGCGAAGATCTTTCCTGTGTGTTTATACAAGACAGTGCCTAGAAGGCTTATGAGAGCTAACTAACTTAGTCTAATGTCTTCTGTTGATCTTCTGATCTCTCGATCCTTCGATGCCCCGATCTGATGCATAGGCTTACCCTTTTATACTGGTCGAAAAGATGCCAAGGCATAACGGCATCGAACAGTTGCTCGGGTGCAGTTTTGGCAACTGCCCCTAACTTCCACGTAGGTTTAACACGTGTTATTGAAGAATAACCGCACGGATTAACCTCCTGACGGTTGTCTCCATATGTGGAGGAATCTCCAGGATACTCGGGATATCCCCGTTGTAGGGACTGAACAATCCCGCGTCTCCTGGTCGAAGGTGTTCTGACTGCGTGTTTCTTGTAGTCATCTGACCGTCCACTATCTGTAGCCCTCTGTTCGCGTATTCGCATACGAGCTCCTGACAGCGCAATGTCTACGGTCTGATCGCGTAAAAGCCTATGATGACATGTCTGTGCTTCTCGGAGTAGCTTGAGTTCGCATCAATAGACACTCGTCTGGTTCGAATCCGTCCTGAACCAGCCGTGTATTTATTTGAATTAGCTCGGGTAGCAATCCTCGTCACTTACCAGGGAAAAACCCCGGAGGTTCGGCGGGGAGCCAGAAAGCCCCCGCAGGCAAAACCCGGAGGGCCGCCGAGTCTTGGAGGCTCACCGGGGGCCTTGTAGGCCTCGGAGGGTCACCGGGGCTGTTGTTGGGAAAACTCCCACAGGCTTACCGGGGAGAAAACCCGGAGGTTCGCTGGGGAGCCGGAAAGCCCCCGGAGGCAAAACCCGGAGGGCCATTGAGTCTCGGAGGCTCACCGGGAGCCTCGGAGGCCCCGGAGGGTCCTTGGGGGCCTCGGAGGGTTAGCCGCCCCCGAAGGATCACCGGGGTCCCGGAGGGCCACCGGGCCCTGGGAAGCCACCAGGAGACCGGAGAGCTCCCAGAGGAGTCCCAGGCGCCTCGCGCGGTCAACCCTGGGTGCGCGGGGTCACATGCTGGTGGCCTGAGGAGCCCTTCGGGAACTGATGAGGACACTTGTCAAGCATCGAAGCCCTTCGACCGGCGAAATGATGCAAACGCCCCTCAATCCGATGGCCTTAGCTAGGGCCTTTTGGTCTTTTGCATGTTTTGGGGCCTATATATACCCCCTTGTATCTTATTTGTAAAGGACTCATTCATTTTCATACACTCAAAACAACAGGCTTCTTTGAAGACCCCTCTCTCCCGAGAGAGCACCTCCCCAGCGGACTCACGTCTGGAGGGTGCCAACAAGACTAGGGCCCCCACTGGGACCCGAACCTGTATAAAAATCACCATGTCAATCTCTGCGTTGCCTGGCGGGAGGTGACCGGTCGTTCGGTCAGCTCACACCGCTATACACGTGTTACGCACGTCTGAAGAAACCTGCCTGGGTATTCGTAATACCACAACATCTGATCTCTGATTTTTTTTCTTCTAGATTGACAGTTAGCATGGGATGTTGATAGTCAGTATGAATGTCAGTTTCATTGCTGCCATTTGTCCAGAGAGCATGTTTTCTTGAGTTGATTTATTTTGACTTACGCTAACTGTCAGCATGAGTTGCTGACTGTCAGTATGAGTTACGACCGGAAATTTTTTGGTTTCTAAGTTTGTTTTACTGGTCGTTTTTGTGGTCGATGGTGACTGTCAGCATCTGAGACTGACTATCAATATGAGTTGATTCTTTCCATATGCGACCACAAACAGCTAGCTTATTTTTATCCGTATTTTTTGGTCGAGCCGTTGAGGTAGATGCTGACTGTCAGCATGTGTTGCTGACTGTCAGTATGTGCATTTTTATTTCCATATACGACCACAACGGCTAGCTGATTTTTCTCTGTGATTTGCTTTTAACAGCTCGTGGTCGATGCTGACTGTCAGTATATCACACTGACTGTCAGCGTGTGCTGTTTCTTTCCAGTTCAAGCACAACGTCTAGTTTGTTCTTTTGGGCTATAAATAGAGGCTTTGAGCTATTGTTTCTTACACCCAGTAGTCTCATTCTCTTATATACATTTGAGCATTTGTTCTTAGAGTTAAAATCTTGATCTTTTGATCAAGTCTTGAGTTGAGTGATCCACTGAGTGTTTTATTCGCTTTATTTGCATACTTAGAGTTCTTCGGTGCTTGTTGGAGGTCTAGAAAAGGCCTTGCAACTCATTACTCTTGGTGAACGCCCTCACCTAGACGGTTTGGTGGCGTGGCCGTTGATCTCTCCATTTCGGAGGTTGTCGGAGAGACTCGGTGTGATTGTAAAAGGCATCGGTATTCTCCTTTCCGGAGTTGACAAGGAGCAACCATTAGTGAGAAATATCCTTCGTGGATATTGAAGTAAAACTCATTCATTTGAGTGCTTCAACGAGGAGTAGGAAAGACTGGGCGAGTCTCCGAGACCTCGGGATAAATCTTTGTGTTTGTTCTTTGTTTCTCTTTCTTTTTAATTGTGCAATATATTATTCAATTGTTTTAGTTCTCTTTATTTGCAAAAGTTGTTTCATTTGAAAAGTTTTAAAGCCTCCTATTCACCCCGCCTCTAGTCGGCATCCTTGATCCTATAGTGTAGTCTCCCTGAATTCGGAGCCACCTCTATTTGGTGCAATAGATTGGAATAGAAATCCATAAGTAGGAGTGGTATTCTTGATCAAATCTCTTTTAGAAATTTTCATTCTTGGATGCTTGTAATACTCTTGAGTATATCTGGTTGTTGGTTAGGTCATGAATATTTTCATCAACTTTGATCATTAGTTGATGACTTGATGTTCAGCAAATTTGTTTTGTTGCCTTCCAGTTTGCATATCCATTTTACTACATTACCATGAGTTACTTTCTACACATTAGCTTGAATGGGTATCATGTAATTATTATGGGGCATGATTTCAATGTTCTGATATCTAGTTTGTACATATTAGGTAGACTTCCTGAAGACTGCCAAAAAGTTCTAAAAAACCACTAACTACTGATCACAAAAAGTGATTGTAACTACAAAAATGAGCTAAATGGTTTGCACATGCTATATACATAAGGATAAGCTACCACTACTGATAGCTGGCCCAGAGTACATGCATGCATTGGGATCAAGGAGCAGGACACCACCAATTTGATACTTCCACCTTTGCCTACTCAACCAATGATTCAAATGCATTTGTCACAAAAAGTAAGGGTATTTAACAAGAATTTTTCGTACGGAAAACACTCAATAAAATAATAATTTCACAAAAAACACAAGAGAAAACAAAATTACAAAAACGACCACAATCGCCAGTCCAATTGGGCTCGAGCTTGATGATGATCATGGTAGTACTGATCCAGTAGCTCAGGAAGCTGTCTACGATCATGAGCCATGTCTGCAAGCAGGAACATTGACTTAGTACGTCATATGAAATGAGTATAAAAACAAACATAAAATACATGAGAGGAATGAATACACATTGCACAACATTGCTGATTGATTCACGTTCAGTGTGATTCGGATGAATTACGACATGTCCTCCTTGTGTGGCCAGGCTGTCGACAAACAGCACACTTTCGCAGCTCATCGCGTTCTGCATTATCCATGTCGTTGCTGATTCAAAGTCTTCGTCGTCGTCCAGGGCCTCTCCGCTCCAGGTGTGGTGGTGGAACATACAAGATCTGGCCTGTTCTGCATGATAGCTCTCTATAGTGCTCCTGAGTTCCCCAGACCTCGAAGTCTGCAGTCCATGTTTTAGCGAGGAACCGTGCGCCATAGTAAAGTGATATGTACGTCTCACTTGACTTGTTGTCATGCGCACACGCTGCCATCACATGGGAGCACGATTTATGCAATAAAACAGGCTTGTTACAAGTGCACTTGACGCCGTCTTCAAAAATGACACCTTGCTTTCTGATCGACCGCATGTATCCTCCCCCCAAGTTCTTACTCTTCAGATAAACAACCCAACTTTGCCTTCTGCTGTTTGGAATGCACTGTGGCTTTCATTTCTAAGTACCTTTGCACTTCGTGAGGATATTTTGATGGTGTGACCCCAAGTAGTGCTCTTGCAGCTGTACCCCTCTCATGGAAGTATTTAACAGTGCGATGCCATGTAAATTCCACAATTCTGGTGAGCGGAAGCCCTCGCACCCCCCTCAACACAAAGTTGTATACCTCCACCATATTGGTTGTCATTATTCTGTATCTAGCTCCTCCCTCATCATGCAGTAGTGACCATTTCTCTGGAGCTTTGTCACTGATCCATTCACTAAATTTCTTTGTTCTTGATCTCCGGCTGCGACGTATCGGCCCATCTGAAGTTCCCACGGCATTTTCTCCATCCTCCGCCTGTTGCGAACTGCTTGCCTCAGATCTTTGAGCTTTAGCTAGGTCCAAGATATCTTTCTCTAGCTCATCCCAAATTCGTTGGAACTTATGGCCCTGGTTTTGATCACAAAACCGCTTGAAATTCTTCATCAGGCCTGTGTTTCTGTAATGAGTGAAAAAGTTCGCCGCAAGATGTCGGTTGCACTACCGACTTATCAAGTCATTCCATCTGTACTGTGGGTCCTCTGTGCACAACATGAACTCAATGGCACTCAACAGGCCCTTGTGTCTATCATGGATGACGCACACATTCTGTCTATCCTTCACAACAGCTTGTTTCAGATTTGTAAGGAACCACACCCAGCTGTCTGTGCTCTCGCCTTCTACGATGGCGTACGCCATTGGAAGTAGCTGATTATTTGCATCTGCGCCAACAATTGTCATTAAAGTTCTCTTGTACTTTCCAGTTAAAAATGTGTCATCCACGCAAAGTACTGGCCACATGTACTTGAATACAGAGATTTCCTGCCCGAATGACTAGAATATATGCTCCATGCACTATGTCACCATTTGTGCCCACAACTGGCCTATGAACCATGTCCATTACAGTGCTAGGGTTGGTATCGACGATTTGTTGTATCAGTCTAGGCACGTAGTTATATGAATCATAGAAAGATCCAAATAACATCTCAAGACCAAGTTGTTTCGCTCTCCATGCCTTGCCGTACTAAATGCTGTATCCAAATGTGTCGGCGATTTGAGCGACAATTTCTTTTGGTGCCATGTCTAGATTTGCATGCAGGTTCACCGAAATAACATTTGCCACACAAGCAGATGATATATTCCTGTGGCTCCTTGAGGCTTCTGTAACCAAACAGTCATGTTCGGTGATTCTCAAAACAACAAAGTGCTCACTGTCCTTGTACCGGGCAACACGAACATAAAATCTACATCTCTCCACCATGCACTTCACTACGTACAGACGCGGATTTGTTCTATCCACCTTGAAAGAGCGACGTAGTGCAATGGACCACATCACCACGCCTTGCTTAGCCTCCTCCTTGCTTCAGAAATGTTGCCCTAAAATTAATCTTTGCTCATCCGATGCCGAGTTCGAACTACGATTATCGTGGATTCGTGCGTGATCAAAACCACTTGGATCTAACCATTGTTGCGGAGGTCCCATTCCACGATAATCTTCTTCGCTAAACGAATCCGCATAGTCTGCGTCCACCTCCGAACCTTCGCTTCCTGACTATTGCATACCCTCGTCTTCACCTTCGTCGGCGTAGGCCTCGTCCCCAGGCCAGAAATGCCCACTCACAAATCCTGTGTTCGAGACACCCGTAGAATCCTGTGCCATTGTTGGATTAATGAATGTCTTAGGTACGTCTTCCGCCAGTCCAATGTTTAGGACCGTCACATACAGCATGTAGTCATCTGGCCATGAATGGGATTTAATACCCTCCTAACTAGAGAACCCCAAGACCGGTCGCCTTTAAGTTTACATAATTTCCAATTACCTGTTTCTCCAATAGGCACCAACGCTTATATGACAATTTCGTGTAAAGATGTGTTGATATTTAGTATGTTCACGACTCGGGTCTTAAGATCCTCAAAATTAACTGCACTGAGATCATTCAATTCCATGTCTACACGGTGACAGCTACATAGGTCATCCCCATGTGGTCCGTTTCTGATTACTTGTTCCCCGTGAAAAACATACACTATTCTTGTTTCTGACATTGTCTACCACAAAAAATTATAATTAATATTTGCTTTATTTTCCAAATAATCTAATTTGTTATAGGTGAAATTTAATATACAGCTCATCCATAATATTGTATACACATCATATTTGTAAATGCACAAGATTATACAACAGATCTAAATTAATTTACGTACACATCACATCTAAATTAGTTTCGCACAACATATCTAGGTTATCCACATATTTTTTACATCACATGTATCTCAGATCTACGTATCCTACGATCTATACTCTAATCATTAACACATGTAGAATTAATTATGGCTGAAACGTGTAGTAATGCTGAGTTATGGCTGAAACAATCAATTGATTGCAGGTAAATCATTAACACATTTTCTACCAATTTCTAAAACAGATCTATACTCTAAACTAAATTTCTAAACCAAATATGTATTTAAAACTAATTTCTAAAGCATATATGTATTTTCAATTTAATTTCTAAAACAGTTATGTATTAAAAACTAATTTCTAAAACATATATGTATTTTAAATTTATTTTCTAAAGCAGATATATATTTAAACCTAATTTCTAAAACATTTCTGTATTTTAAAAGTAATTTCTAAAGCAGATATGTATTTAAAACTAATTTCTAAAACAGATATAATTGGAAGTTCAAAAAAAATTACCTTTTTTTCTTCTCTTCTTCTTCCTTTTCTCTTCCTCTTCCTCTTCTTCTTCCCTTTCCTCTTTTTCTTCTTCTCTCCTCTTCTCTTTTCCTCCCCTCTCTCTTTCTCTTTCCGAAATTTTCCAAATGAATTTTTCCCCGCACCCTCTCTCAGTTGCCACGGCTAGTGATTATATACGACTTAAGTCGCCAGCCCGGCTGGCGACTGAGGTGTGCGCGGCTTTAGTCACCAGGCAGGCTGGCGACAGTGGCCGATATGCATATAGTCGCCAACTGGGTTATGGGATGGCGGTAGTCCAAAGTTAGTTTGTGTTGGGCTACAAGATAGGTGCACTTTTGCTATCCTGCGTACTTCGTTGTGTTTGAGACGACTTCGTCGATCGGCAGTGGCCATATATATAGTAGTGGATAAATCTTGCCCATATGTGGACGGTCGTTGAGGACATGCCCTATAGCTATAACAACCACTTCACTTATTTGGCGTGGTACCGGCCATAAGCCTTGTTTAGATTGTCCCCTCAACCAATGACCACAGCTAACGAGCCCTCAGTTCCTTCTACTATCGACGAGAGGTTCGACCGATGACTCGTGGGGTGTGTCACTCCGTTGTAAGTAGTACAACCCTTTTATATTTTTATTTCGACAGTTGTTATTATTCTTGTAATTTGATTTTTGTTGTTTATACAGCTCGATATTATCATAGCACTATCCACCAGTGCCCAGTAGATGAGATATAGACTACGTGATGGTGAACACATCCCCATGAGATGGAGACAGCTTGGACACTGCACGAGCAAACCCTTCATCGTTGCATCCATTGCTTGTCGATCAGTCGTCCTCATCACACCCCCCGCCAGCCAATCGTCCTTCTTCGTCCCATGCCCCACTGCATGAGCCACATCCGTTGCAAGATGACACCTCCTCTGATGAAGGGATGAACATCGCCGTGTGGAGGTATACTTTTGACCAAGGGGTGGCATAGGATTTGGCTGCGTAGGAGGGTCAAGGTCTGATGTAGGAGCAGATCCTAGCACAGATACATCTAAGTGGTCCTGCATGGCACAGTGATGCATCGCATCCCCATTCACAACAACAGGTCACTCAGTAGGCGCAGCTTGCTAACAATCCTCCAGTGACGCGGCCCACATAGCAGCATCAAGCACCTCCAACGACGCACCCCACATAGTAGCAGACACCGTCAGTCAAGAGGCATCTAGTTAGGGACTGTCACCCGCCCACTCACTATAGGCTGTCCAAGTATTAGGCATAGGCAAAGAGGGAGAGATAGTAGTTTATGCCTCTTTTTGGTTGTATGTAACAATAGTGGAAGTTTGGTTCAACTAAAAATTTGTTTCAGCTTTTCAGCATAGTGTTTCAACTTTTTAGCTTTTGAATCAAAAAGTAACTTTTCAGCTTTTGCAGAAAAGAAATGTTTCGGTTTTTCCAGTGTAATTCACATCAATCTTTCAATGATGCATGAAATCAACTGTTTTTGATACGTCCAATCAGCTTAAATTTTTCACGTTCACTGCTTATAACAAATTTCAAGTTCGTCACTACCGTTCTATAAATTCACTCTAACCCTAATTCGCGGAAACCCTAATGCTAACCCCAACTTGCCAAAGTCCTAACCCTAACTCACTGAAACCCTAACCCTAATTTTTTTAATATAAACCGTGCATCATTTTTGCAATTTTTTAATATTAAACTACCCTCAACTTCATTGACCATTCAGCATAGCGTCGCATAAGCTTTTCAACATTCTCAGAAAACATCTCATTTTGTTTAGCTTTTCAGCATTTTTTCTTTTCAACTTTTTCAACTGTTTGATAAAACTTGCCTACAATTTGAAAAGTCTGCCCGAGTTGTCATATCTGGTCAAAAATGAAACTCATCTCAAATCCTCCTATGACGTTCGTCACTCTCATCTATAAATATGCGTTGTTCTTTTTGTTGATTGAAAGATGCCGACTAGAGGGGGTGAATAGGCGATTTTTCAAATTTTAATCTTGCTGAATAACTTATATCCTAGTTTGCAATGTTAACTCACAATCTATCTAAATGATGACACAAATTAAGTTTTGCAATCCTAGGGTGACAAATCACAATATCACAATTTCTAGAATTATAAAGCAAGTAATAGAAATAACCGAACGAGATCGAATTTATCCCGAGGTGTCAGAAATTTGCCGATTTCCACTAATCCTCGTTGAAACACTCTATACAAGAGTTTTTGCTTCGATTCCACTAGGGTAGCCCTTCTCCTCTCTGGATAGGCGAGCTCCAAGCCTTTACACCCACCCGCCGGGCCTCTCCGACACACACCGCCGTCGATGGAGAGATCGCCAGATCTTCTGGGTCATCTAGGTGACGACAATCACCAAGAGTAACAAGCTTAACACTTCACTTGATCAAACACAAAGCTTGAAAACACAAGGATGCAAGTGCAAATGGCTCACATGCAATTTTACTCAATTTGCTCTCAACAATTTGCTCAAACATTTGCTCTAGATGCAAGAGAGTGAGTGTGAGAGGTTTGGCTAGACATACCGGACAATGTCCGGCCAGTGTGGGTCAAAGTGAATATTGCAAACGTGTCAGTTTCCGTTCAGCTATTTTATTTAAGACTGGACAAATAGTCTTTTGTCCGGACAAAAAACCCAGACAAATGTAAACGTCTCTGGTTCACTTTTTAATTTTGCCTCAAAACGAATTTGTACTGGGCGGACATTGTCCCGCTTATACTGGGCAAAGTCCGCTCAGTCCCAGACAGATGTTCACTTTTGTTTGACACTCACAAGTTTTGTACTAGCTGAACATTGTTCGGCCATCACAGACAATGTCTGACCTATTCCAGACAAAAGCTCCCAGACATATCTATCTGTCTCTGATTTCATTTTGCAATTTGCTAAAAGAGTTCTATACTGGCTGGACATTGTCCGGTCATCACAGACAATGTCTGGCCTGTGCAAAACAAAAACAGGACTTTGCTATTTTACTCAAACTTGATTTGAGACTACATGCAAATGCAATTTTGGTTTCAAAATAGTGTGTTTGATCAAGTTTCTCGTGCTAAGATCCCTCTTAATAGTATGACCATCTAAAATAGAAATTTTCAAAAGAAACGAGTGTACTACTCTGTATTTTGCCCTCATGCCGAGTTTCGTCGTTGTTCACACTTCAAGATGTCTTGACGATCTTCATTTTTCGCTTCTTAGACGTTTTCACCACGTCTTGACCTAAAACTCAATTACAAAGGTTAGTTGCGTGTATTTCAGATGTCATTAATCACCAAAACCCTAAATAGGGCTCAAGATTCAACACTTTCTGTTCAGGTGCTCACTAACTCTCTCTACATCTACATCAGACGTTGTAGGCTTCATCCTCTTCATCAACAATAATAGCTAAACTAATGGCTGCACCTGGTTCATCGTCCAAAGGATGATCCGGCAAAACATTTCAATTACCACATGTCACTATAACAAGCCATCAGTCGAGCACAAGTCCTGCGAAGAAAAAAACGTCTTGTTGAAGGTACCGCGGCTGCATAGAGGTTAAGGTTTCTAGGAATAGAGATGTGAGAACTCTACATGTTTATCGTATCTTTCTTACTATTTAACTTATTGATTGATCATGTTTTTTCTTCAGAAGGTTGAGCCCAAGTGTGACTTCATTCAGTGGATCAACAATGACATGCCAGAGTACACTAAGTCATATTGGAGGTGGTGGGAAACAGTAAAGACTAGCCACACAATGTTCAGTCTCCTAGAGAACCCACACTCGAACAATTTCGATCCTTACTGAGGCCAAATGGCGTTGCAACCCAGACAAAAGGACAAACGAGTTAACTTGCCCTAGTACAGTTACCTTTGTTGAGAGTCAACAACTGGGCCTTCCATGAACCATGATCTCAATTTTTAATGTTTCATCAAAAGGCATGAATTTGTTTAAGAGTTATTCACTCAAAAATATACTCTCTCTCCCTTTATAAATGTATGTCATTTTAGCTTCATATATATGAATTAAGTCGTGACTCAAAATATATTATCTGTATTAGAGTTTTACTGGGCCAACTGGCTGCTAATTTTAGTAGGCACGGTGGGTGGAGGCAGGACAGGGCGGGGAGCCGAGGGAGGTGGCTCCTAGGGTTAGGATTTTGACAGTGGGAAGGGTGGCGTGGCAAGGGGTGTCCACGGGGCATCCCGAAGCCGTGCCACGTCTTCAATCGTTGGGTGGGCTAGCGACTGAAAGACAGTCACCAGTTGGCCAAGTGACTAAAGGCCAGATGTGTAATTTTTTTTTCCAATAGGTTTTTTGAGATTTGATTTTTTTAATTGGTTATTTAAAAAAATTCACCAAAATGCTAGTGTTCAATTTCCACCAATAATATGTTGTGTTCACTATATGTGTGTTTTCTAAGATTTGATTATTTGACCTTGTAGTTTCATACATCTCTAAATAGCTATACTAATGAACTCTTCATAGTCTCTTAAAAAAGTTAAATGATGGATGGTTGACATAAACATAAGCATGTTAAGGTAACTACCCCAAGCTAGTGTGAGTTGTGGATTCTCTAGTTTTCTAAAGAGTTGACAAAAAATGGCATATTAAGTATACTGCTGGATTATGCCCGTGCGTTGCTGAGGTGGCGATGGCACGAGATGATGTAGTTTTAAATGAACACAATAAAATACTTCATATTTAGTGATCCGGGAGGATCTCCAAGTCCTAATCGCATACGGCTTCGCGACCAAGTCCTAATCGCATACGGCTTCGCGACCAAGTCCTAATCGCATACGGCTCTGCGACCATGGATTGGTCCGCGACCAGGAAAAGGAATTCGTTCCCTGTTCGGAATTGTAATCCGATCCGAATGTGTATAACTAAGCTTATCTGTTTAGGATTAGTTATATGAGTCTAATACGTTTAGGTCTCTAAGTCTGATACGTACTCATACGATTGGACTATAAATACCTTGTAATAGGTCTAGTTTAGATCATCGAACTCAATCGAAGAGTCATAGAACTTATTTGAGTTTTAGACACTTATAGTTCCTTCAACGTAGACAAGTGTGTCTAACGTTCGACGTGTAAAGCCCTCTTTGAAATAAAGAGTTGTGCAATTACTTTGGGTTTCGGTATTTCCGAGTAAGATCCCGTTATTCCGCATATTAGAATCTGGGCGAGCCTAGTGCGAAAACCAAGACTAGGTCTCAAACGGATCAAGTTGGTATCAGAGCAACTTTCCTATCCTGTGGATGGTGAAGACTCGCCAGGGTCACAAAACCTCCGGCGAAACTCCAGGCGATCAATTGACGGTTCCTACAGCCGCGTCTCCGACAATGTCTGACGATACCTCCGTTCAAGCTAACCTAGCCGAACAAGTGGCTAAGCTCTCCACCGACATGGAAACCGTGCTTGCTTGGATTAAGCAGTAGGCCATGATTGTACCTCCTAAAGTAGGGAAGGTTACGGGTGAGAAGAGTGGTGAAGACTTGCGTAGGGCAAACGAAGATGAAGACGAAGGCGACCACAAAACCGACGACCTCGCCAACACCTCCTTAGCTGTCGGATCTTTTAAGGTCGACGCTAAGATTGATATACCCATATATGATGGGGTGATCGATGCCGAAAAGCTGGATTCTTGGATCGATCAACTTGAGACCTACTTTGACCTAAAAAGGTTCAGTAGCGCTCAAAAGGTGAAGTTTGCACCTTTGAAGATGAAGGACCACGCCAAGACATGGTGGAAGGCCCTTGTCGCCAGCGGTGAAGCTGACGATCTTGCGTGGGGTCAATTCAAACGACTTCTGCGACAAGAATTCTATCCGATGGGCTACCTTGAGGAGAGATGGGAGCGTTGGCACAGACTGTACCAACGGCGCGACCAGACCGTCCAAGACTATACGACAGAGTTTTGACAACAAGCAATGGTCATTGGCATCTCACTATCCGACCCTCAAGTATTTCGGAAGTACACATCTGGACTTCAGAAATCGATCAGTACTGATCTAAGTCTGTTCGGCGTCCAAGATATCGCGACCGCGAGCACAACTGTTATGGCGATCGAGAAGAAGAACAAATCCCGCAGCGATAAAAGCACGAAGGAAAGTGCGACCTCGACAAAGAAAAAGCCGAGTCCGAAGAAGAACGCTTCAAAATCGGGCACGGGTGCCTTTTGCGAAAATTGTCAAGTCGCGGGACATACGAAGGACAAATGCTACAAGCTTCATCCTGAGCTTCGACCAAAGAAAAACGGACCAGGGAAAAGGACAACCACGGCTACTGCGACTTCACCCGACGAAGAAGTTGTCCGAGTGAATTCGGTTAATGAGGCGGATACGACCTTGTCTCTGATGGCAATGCCGAAGGAGAAGGGTTCGGATCCACCGAACGACCATCACCCGACGGAGGACTTGTTCACCATCAACATCCAGGTGAAGCACGAAATGGTCGCAGCGATATTCGATCCAGGAAGTCAAAAGAATTTGGTCTCCGCTGGACTGATTCGGCGACTTGGTTTGAAGACAACCACACACCCGCGACCATATCCGCTGGGTTGGTTTACATCCGACGTGAACCAACAGATTACGAGTCAGTGTGTGTTGAAGTTTGCGATCTCTGCACAATATATCGATGAGGTGCAATGCGATGTTGTCCCTATCGATATCTGTCAGGTGATCTTTGGGAGTCCGTATCTGTATGATCGAGACGCTCACATCTTCATCTCTTGAGAGGATATAACTCGAAGCACCCGAAGACCTGGGATGAAAGCATACCGTACCTGCAGTTTGCTTTTAATCCAGCAGTGCATGGTTCGACTGGAAAGTCGCCGTTTGAGGTCTGTTTAGGATTTCTACCACAGAGTCCATTCGACATGGAGTTTGTGATTCCTACCTCAACACAAAACAGTAAGGAAGCATCTGATCAGAATTGAGCGCAAAAGTTCCTGGAAGATATTCAACGACTCCATCGTGAGGTTGAACAGAACTTGCTGAAAGCTCAACTCAAGTACAAGGCGCGACATGATCGGCACCGAGTTGATGCGCAATTTCAAGAAGGTGATATGGTATGGTTACATCTGAGTAAGGAGAGACTTAAAGGTGAAGGTAAGAAACTCAAACCCATTCGTTATGGTCCTTTTCGGATTTTGTGGAAAGTGTGTAATAATGCTTGTCAGCTCGAGTTACCTCCATACATGGATATTTACTCGGTTGTTAATATTGAGCACCTCAAACTGTTTGAGCCTTCAATGCTGGATGATGAGCCAGATACCATAGTACCATCTGTTGAAGATTTGGTCTATCAACGAGACGAACCTCTACGTGAAGATGTGATTCTGGAGAAGAAGGTGACTACCACCCGCAGTGGCACCAAGGAGAATTTTCGAATCGGTCGGAAAGATCAACGAGCACGTGCGGCAAAGTGGTACACCAAAGAAGATGGACAAGCCCAATTTCCACATCTCCAGTTCAATCGAGAGGTCGCAACAGGGGTTGGCTCCTTCTCAACAAGGGAGTCATGATCCGGGAGGATCTCCAAGTCCTAATCGCATACGGCTTCGCGACCAAGTCCTAATCGCATACGGCTCCGTGACCATGGATTGGTCCGCGACCAGGAAAAGGAATTCGTTCCCTGTTCGGAATTGTAATCCGATCCGAATGTGTATAACTAAGCTTATCTGTTTAGGATTAGTTATATGAGTCTAATACGTCTAGGTCTCTAAGTCTGATACGTACTCATACGATTGGACTATAAATACCTTGTAATAGATCTAGTTTAGATCATCGAACTCAATCGAAGAGTCATAGAACTTATTTGAGTTTTAGACACTTATAGTTCCTTCAACGTAGACAAGTGTGTCTAACGTTCGACGTGTAAAGCCCTCTTTGAAATAAAGAGTTGTGCAATTACTTTGGGTTTCGGTATTTCCGAGTAAGATCCCGTTATTCCGCATATTAGAATCTGGGCGAGCCTAGTGCGAAAACCAAGACTAGGTCTCAAACGGATCATTTAGTTCCAATATTGCACATTTGTTTAATAATATTGAAATTAGTTTTGCATTTAACAATTGAGGTTTGTCACGTTTGTCCCCTAATCCTAATGATATAGGTATACACAGCTGAGGGTGAATTGAGACAGCGATGGAATGAGCTATTGTTGTAGCCTTGTTACTAGAAATGCAGTAGTCGTCGAGCCTAAAATCTTTCCCAAATGTTTAGCTAACGCTCAGAGCTTCTTCAGAGTTGAGAGTAGAGGTCTAGATGGGGTAGAGTAGGGTGGATTTTTGAATTACTAGCATTCACCTGACATAGGAGGGGGGGGGGGGGTGGGGTTGAGTGGTCGAGTGGGTTAGTGTTGATTAGTCAACAGGTATTCATAAGGTAATAATTGAATATAAAATAGTATAAATTTTATTAAATTGATGTATTTATCTTATAATTTATATCTAATTTATTAAAAAAATATATGATTTTAAATAATCAGGGTGGGGCAAGGTGGCCATCCACTCGTCCTTGCCTTAGAGAGGGCAGGGTGTCTCTAGGTCAAGTCGGGTCAGGTAGGGTGAGGCTGTAGCAAGATCTAAATCTCTAGTTTAGAGGGTTCGCAAATCATACTATGACAAGTTTTATTTTCTATGCGGTTCGAAAAGAGAAATTTTCATGAATTGTTCTACTTCTTTCTCAAGTGTTTCATTTGTCCTCTATTTTTTTAATTTTAAAAATTAGGTTCCATTCTTTTATAATTTTTCAATTGAGTCCTACTTCTTTTAAGATTGTTTCAATTGAGTTCTACCTATCACTTGTTATTAGTGATCGTTTCTATTGTTTTATAAAATTTAATAATCTATTAGTGTTTTTAATGTTTATATGATATTCATGTATTAAATGTAAGTTTTTGTGTCAAATTAGTGATCAGTTGTCGTAACACACTAATACTTAATTAGCTCAAATAAAAAAAGTTAACAGTGGGATCTAATTGAAATAATTTTTAAAAAATAGGATCTAATTTTCAAAATTGAAAAAAAAAGAGATTCAATTAAACATTTGAAAAAAAATATGATTATTTGTGAAAATATCTCGGTTGCTAAAGTATACTCGGCAAAATGAGAGGGGCCTTGGACGGTGGTTAAAGTTGTGTCATGGCATGCGTGAAGCGCGAGTGCCCTCCTGTAAACACTGAAAACTTTGTGAAGCGTTAAATCCTTAGTGGAGTGAAACTTTTGGTAGAAATTTTGGAAAAACTTTGCTGATTGTTAACGAACTTCGTAAAATTTCACCCTGTTAATGGTTTTCAGAAAAAAAAAATAATAGTCGGGAAAACTCCATTATAGGGCCCTACTGTTAACTTTTTTCCATCTAATGTGCAAAGATTCCCGCCTGTCGCATTTTTCAGGTGTTTGTTAATACACTTGGTTTAATTTCTCTGTGTTTTTGTTTGGAATTCCTGAAAACTCCAACAGCTCTGAGCTCCCCAGATCCGCAGTGGCTTTTCCGGACTGTTGATTCTCGACAAACTCTGCCGTGTGTTTATGTGTTTTTTATAAGTATTTTTGCACTAGCAATTACCTAATTTTGGTATTGCCTATAGCTGTGCAGCACACCGAGGAAGGGAGCACAAAAAAAAATGATATGTCCACGTATATAATTGCATGCCTTTTAGTTTTAAGTAGCCGCATAATTTTTCCTTTTAGTTTAGTGTTGTACTATCTCTGTTATTTTTATTTGTCATTTTGAAATTTTTTATGATCTTCAAAATATGATTTTAATCATTAATTATTAGGACTGTATACCAATACAAATTATGAAACAATCATAATATGATAATAAATTTGCTAATATTATTTTCATATATTTAATCTTAATTTTTTTTGTATATTAACATAAATAATAGTTTTAAAAGTTTGATTTACACGTATATTAAATGATAAATAAAAAAGAACGGTGGGATTACTGCATTTTTGTGATCAAACTGTAGTCTAAATATCAACGATTTGGTGTTGATTCGGTATTATATCATGTATAGAAACCTTCCTTGCTAAGACCAAACAAAATTATTAGATTTAGCATATTTGCATTTCTGGGAGTGAGAAAAACCGATCAAACTGGAATAACTGAGTCAAACCGAATCGTGATAACCAAATTGCTAATTTTGTTTGTTGGTTTTTTTTACTTTGGAAAATCAAAATAACCAAAATAATTGAACCAATATATATATATATATATATATATTAAGAATATAGAACACATTCACGTTGGTAAAAATCATTAATTCTAATTATTGAAATTTTATTCAGTTTATCCTTAAATATATAGTGTACTAATAATATAATATGTGTATATTTTTCAAATATATATTACTAAATGATATATGCATAGATTAATATCATTAAAAATATGACCTTTTATAAAGAATCAAAATTGAATTAATTGACAAAATTACCCATTTTTATACTTTAGTTAATTCCGTTCTAGAAATCTCAAAACTGAAATTAATAACTTTATTACAAAATTTTATAAAATCAACCAAACTAACTAAATTAGTACCTTACATATTTCTACGTGGTGGATGGGTTGAGTCTAGTAGATTCTGGGATAGACGAAGAGAGGGCAAAGGGGGAAGGGGAGGGTAGGGCGCCCAGTAGCTAGCCAACTAATGACAATGTGGGTGTTATAGGTTGCGAGTTCCACTAGAGTTCATTTGTTTTAAATAAAGCGTAAAAAATTATCACATGTAGACAATGGACCCAGTAATATTCATCATTTCCAAATAAACCATGGAAAACTGAAGTGTTCTCTAATTAAAAATTTACACAACTATATCTTCTCTAGATGGCCCATCTTTTTATTACAAAACTAAAGGATCTGGTTTCTTCAATTCCACCTGTTTTTTAATATGTATAAATAAATAGATAAAAGATTCCGGTCACAGCTCCATAATAGTTAACAAGTTATGTTTTAGTGCTTCTTCAATATGATGTGTGTTTCTTTGCGACCATCACTGAGTATTCTAATTGATTCTTCGTATTTAGAGGAATACAAATTAATATATAAAAAGAGAATAGGTGAACCACACTTCTCCAAAGTGTTTTGAACCACTCTTATAAAGAGAAGAACATAGATTGATATATATATAGGATACACAAATCACATTAAATATCTTGATATAATCCCCACAGAGAGAGAAACACGGACTAATACATAGAGAGAGCATAAACAAATCACACTTCTCCAAAATACTCTAATCTATTCTCATAGTGAGAGAAACACAACTGACACATAAAGAGAAAATAGACAAATCACACATTTCCAAAGTGCCTTGATTCACTTTTCAAAGAACAGACTGATATATTGAGTGAGAACACAGGTAAGGTACACTCCTCGATGGCATTTGAATAACATAAGACTGATAAATAAAGTGTGGTTTTGCGGCAATCGTAGGTTCTAGCAATCTCCAATTGCAAATTGCAACACAATGTCCATGTCACAGAGACCTCTGCCGGTGATTAAAGGATCATCGGGTGTAGTTTATCCGAATTTCAATTTATTAGATAATTTGAAGGTAAGACAAACAGTTGTTTAAATTTTAAATTTATCTTTTAAACTGAAACATTCTTTTAAATTAGAAATCTTAAATAAATTTAGACTCTTGACTTATTAAATTAAATTTACAAAGTTAAAACAGTTTATAAACCTAAACTAAACTAGGTGAAACATATCCTAAGAGATAAAGCATATTGGCATTCGTTATCAGGAAAGAACATCCAAGAACAGTCTCCCATTGTAGAAAGAAAGAGACTGGATCCTCATGTCATGTCATGATAATTCACAACCAACCAAAGATTACACACCCCGACAAACAGGTTCATCAGACATTCTAGATTTATAGTTTGCCAATTGCTCAAGCAAGCCTACAGATCAGTGGTCATATCATGCCCCTATCATATCGTTTTCTTATTCTTCTTCCCAATTATAAGGGCATCTACAATGGTACGCGAAACAACGGTTTGAAGCTAATGCCAGCGCCATGTCGGCCTGGCTCAGCGCGGAGTGGATTGCAACTGGCAGGTGCACTAGACGTGAGAGCCAACTGCGGTAGGTCCTATGCAACCCGAGCCGGCTCAAGCACTGTATTGGAGCGGCCTCTATGCAGGTTGAAACATTTTGTTGCCCTGCGTGCAAACGCCAGCGACGATATCGCGCACAACATGAGCTACGGCCCCGTGCCGTTGACCACCCGGCTTCAGCCAGCCTATCTCGCTTACAGGAGGGCTCAAATAAAATGGGTTTCACTTATTAGTGAGACAAAACTTCAAAGTAGAAACCTACCGGTGGAGGTTCCACTCGGCCTTTTCCCTTTTTAAAAAATTAAATGAATGTGGGTGTTAGTTTTCATGATTTAGCTTATTATCTCTTCTCTAGAATATTTTTGGAGTCA
The DNA here is from genome assembly GCA_019359835.1 of Pharus latifolius. Lineage (NCBI taxonomy): Eukaryota > Viridiplantae > Streptophyta > Magnoliopsida > Poales > Poaceae > Pharus > Pharus latifolius. Next base: position 69,514,964 of record CM033324.1, read on the forward strand.
ATATTGTTCCGAGATTCTAAGATGAGGTGGCACACTATCTCAATCTAGAGTTTTCTTTAAAACTCCAACTGTTTGAATGCCCTTAGGGAGTTTTTTTAATTAAATAATTATTATTAATTTGAAAAATAGACATAAAAAATTATTATTTTCATGAAATGGATCCAAACTGAACTCTCAGATTAACACTATAAGCCGAGACGTTAGATTTGTCTTAGTAAACCATAAGTTGTGGTGTTACCATACCCCAATCATCATGTAGGACAAATAGGACTAGCCACTTCAACAAGCGGGTAACGCCATTACCAACGGTGTTACAATCACACTTACCATTTTATGAAAATTGCTATGTTAAGTGATGGTAGTTGCTAGAAACTCTATTTTTGTCTCATTACTAGTGGGTATGGCGTTACCATAAAAAGGGGTAACACTATAGTCTGTGATGCTACCATACTAATTATAGCTAAACTCAGCATAGTGCCATGACTGGTAATGCTACATATCCAATCATAGTGTCTCCAATCATGACGCAAACTGAATTCCATTAACCGGAAATGGTAGTTAATGTTGAGTGTTAGTTTCTCAATAGTGGACGTTCTGCGATGTTGTTGTTTTGAGTCAAAATTGATGATGCAAACGATCTGAAATAGCAATCACAAACACAAGACTTAGAGTGATCGTATGATGGATCACTTGAAGTTGAAGAAAAGAAAGTGACACATCAAATTTATATAGATTTGGGATTCGATGGAATCTCTACTCTTGTTGATGTGCCATCCACGTAGAGTCTGTTAGGAGCTTCTCTCAAGCGTGAAGTTACTCCAAGACACACCAATTTGAAGGTGTCATATTCTTTCAACTGCACTCTAGATTAAAAGTGAGGGATACACGGGTTATTTATGGCCTTCAAGGTTACAAAAAGACCAAAATACCCTTGCTAAATGTCAATTGCGAGGGGAAAAAACATCCTTTGAGTAAGTGGAGTGTGGATGGCTTGGTGCTGTAAGCTCTTGTTAAGTAATGTCAATTATATGGTAAGCCGTTCTTGGATTCTTTTTACTAGACTATTGTGCCCAACATACGAGCATCTTATGCTCGAATTTTTTAGTTATTTATATGTTGATGTTGGCACTGTAGATTATCAACACTCTGGTACCATTGAATTTCAAATAATGAATCAAAATTTTCAAATAACTCTAGATCAATTGAATTCATTCTTTATGTTTCCTAATTATGATGTACACACTACTGCTGCACATGCAGTAGGTCAAGACAATCTTGACCAACTTTGGGGTAATATCGTGGACGATAATTTCCCATGATTGAATGCAAAAGTTTCACGCATTCATAATCCTTACATCCGTTATATGCATTGTTTCTTTGCAAAAACTATTTTTAGTACAGGAGATAGTCAGGGTGTGTGCACTACTCATGATGCTTTTTATCTTTTATCCATTCAACTAGATGATAGAGAGCTTAATTCCAGTGTATTTTTAATCAATCATCTAGAGCATGTAAGTAACACACGCACCGGCAATATTTTCATCGGAGATTTAATCACTAGAATTGCTGAATATTTGGATGGCAATTTCGCCAACCTCGCCCTACCGTCGAATGCGAATACTATCGACCTTTATGGCGGTTATAGGTACAAGGGTCCTTACAAATGCAAGTATATGATTCTTGATCCACAATTGTTCTGCATTTTGGGTGGCAACGAGTGGTTGATCATCCCGAACTACCAACAAGTCTCTCAACCAATGTAGCAAGAGGAGCCCGAAGAAGAGAAGGATGATGACGATGATGATGAGGACTATGTGCCTAATGCTCCAAAACACGTACCTCAACCTGAGTTTGCAAGGCAGTTGACAATCAACTAGATCCATGTCGACATAGAAGCCATTTGGAACACTCAGATGGACTTGTATGACTTGGTACAGGACATTCGACACATTCAGGAAGAACAACACTCCATGTTTAGCTCGTGGAACCAAATGTTCGAGTTGTTCTTCAATCATTATTCATTGTTGACACCTCCTCAACAACTTCCTCAAGATTTGATGTAGCCACTAGCACCATTCAACTACGCAAGGCCGTAGGATCCAATACCACAACAGTAACACCATTAAAGACTTCGTCTCATCAAGCTTGGTAAAACCCAGCTTGGGGGACAACATTTCATGCTGCAATTCTTTATCTTAAGCTACTGCGTTTTAATTTTTTTATTTATTCAAAGAACTTGTTGAGAACATTATTCCTCGGCTTGTGCGAATCATTTGTTTTCTTTTCTTATTTCTTTTGCATTTTTGCATCATTTGCATTTAGTGATAGGTCATAAATCGTTTAATGTATAAAACTCAAAAATCCAAAAATATTTTCTTTTTCTTTTACATGCATATTTGCATTTACGAAGGAGGAATGACCCAATCTAGGCAACAATTCAAGGAGATTATCGGATAAAGGTTAAAGTATTGCCTTCATGAGGTACGTGATTCTCAACAATGCAATTCAAAATACTTATTACAGAATTTGATTCGTGTATAACTTGAGTAATTGAATTTGTCTACCCATTGCTGTTAACCTAAAATATATATTGTGCTAAAGTTTATACCTTGATTTTCAAATAAAGTTTTGAAATAATTATTCTATAATTGAGAACCAAATTATTTAATGTCATTTCTTGCTTTAAAGTGGTCCATAGTTTAGAACCTGAGCTATGTCTTGAATGTTTTCGATTTTATATGATTTTAATAGTAAATAATATCTGTTCTGCACTACTTCGCTGACCAATAATAGATGATCCAAATCATTCTACATCTTGACTATGAGTAGAGAAGTTAGCAGAAGGGAACGACCTTTCTCTTAACCAAAATTTCTTGCTAGAGAAATAAATGAAAAAAATAAATTAGAAAAAAATTTCCCAGCATATTCCTCTAACCGAGTGAAGGATGAACCTTTTAGTACATTTATGGTTATGAGTATTCTTCAATACCAGAAAGGAAAATACTTCCAGTAGTAGAAGTCGGCGAAAGAAAAAAATATATATAACTAAGCAAAAATAAAAACTTTCTTTATAAATAAAAGTTTGATTTATGTCTTAGTTATAAGCTAACCACTTGTAAGGTTTGTATGATCTTAAATTTCAGAACTTGATTCTGGGAGATAAAAACAAAACTTGTATTTTCTTTTCAAAGGCATGAATTTTAACATGATCATGTGAAAAGTTTGATGGTAAATGGTGATGAACACAATTTTTGATGGCTTCTAAAAAATACATGATTTCTATTTTCTCTTAAGTATCCAAATTAGTTTTGAGAGACTTCTCGCACCTTGTGATTAGTACGGCTTCTGGCCTCATCATTTTCCTTTTCTTTTCTTATGTTTCATAGGTGACCTCCTATGACAAGTTTAAGGCTTTGCTCAGGGACGAGCAAAGGTTAAGCTTGGGGAGAGTTATTAGCGGTGATTTTTCACAGTTATTTACAATCATTTTGCTGAATAAATTAGTCAAATCACCACACTTAGTCTTAGATTTTATTTAGAATTTGCTAAAATTTAGTTTGTTTGCTTTTGATCTACACTAATCCTCTGTTTTGAAAGTTCGGAGACGAAAATCACATGAAATGACGAAGAAATTTGAAGAAACATGAATGATACCACTTAAGATACTAGTTACAACTAGTATTGGAAGTAGTATGGAGTTCTAGAGCACTGAATAGAGACAACAAATATCAACAAAGTCACATACAATTTTTCATATAGGTTTGCAACCCATATGTGCAACCCAATGCACCTATGGCTTACAAATAAGGTCAAACCATTTGTAATTACAAAGATTTCGGAGTTTGTTGACCTTCGTGCAAATAGAAAAACAATTTTGAAGCTCTCTAGACTCTTGGGCTATAAAAAGACAAGGGGGTTGATAAAGGGCATCAGAGGGAGAGTCAGAGTCCTGGAGACAGAGGGCAGTTCATCAGCCATCCATGATCTTCTTTAGCCCAGTTCCACAAATTGTTTAGTTTTTTTTTAGTTTATTATTTTGTAATTGAGATGTTGAAGACAGTGACTACGTCCGCCAGTTCATTGTCAGGGTAAAATTCTAATGATCTCTGGATGTAGGTGATTCAATTTATGAGTAAAGCATGAGGTGACTTCTTTTTAATCTATTTGCTGTCTTTCTATCTTTGTTTCATTGGAGTGACTTGCTTAATTCTAGGTTATACTTAGGTGCCAGTATAATTCAAGTCATTTGTATTGTTCACCACCTTTGAGAGAGGGGTGAAAGATCCAAAACCTCAAGCCATGAACTTGTATCTAGTTTATATTCTAATCTTCATAGCGATAGCTAGAGAATTGGGGTTTAAACTATTTACTCGAGGGTAAATGGTTAACACAAAGAATTAGGGTTCAACAGATCGTGTAGTAGCATTGGAAAAGTGGGATACACTCTAGTGAATTATAAGATGCAGTATCATCGCAAGAGTGGGATGCATCTTTTTATGGGATAACCGCTTACAAAATATAATTAAATTAAAATTGATTACAATAGTTACTAAGATCAACCTCTGCAATTTATTCAATAGATTGATGAATTGAAATCCAAGAGATTGTTTTCATTCATAAGAATTAATCTAAACTTTTTTCTTTACTAGTTTATTTTTTCCCTTACTACTAATCCAAGATTTCAGAAATTCCTTTGTCATAAGAAAACAGTTTATGTCCGCATGGGATCGACAACTCTACTCATTCTAAGGCTACAGTTGACTCTGAGTTTGCGAGACATCAAAGGTTTCTGGTGCCACTGCCTAAGATCATCAATGAACAACAAAAATGTGTGTACAAATGTTTTGCCAATTCATTATTTATCTTGTGTTTTTGTATCTAATTTTGGTTTTTCATTGGTTGCAAAAGTGTGCTCAATGTAAATTCTTGATGTAGGAGGAAGATTACGAAGCATATCTACATAATTTGGGAGTAATTGCAACTGGTAGAAAGTGCCCTACATCACTGGAGCAATTAAAGCTAGGAGCAAATACTCGCACTGGAGTAATTGGAACTGGGAGCAAGGATCAGATGAGCAAGCTAGTTGGATTACTTGAGATACTTGTAATCCTTGTTGCTTTTCTAGTTGCTTTGCTGATATGTATGTTAGTTGTGATAAGTAGAAAGTAGTTGGAATTGGTTTAGCTCAAGGAAAATGGGATGTAATTGAACTTAAGCTTGTAATCAATGGTTTTATTTTGGCAATTTAATGTAATTTTGTCAAGAATAATGTCTAACTCAATTTCAAGAAATTATAAGAATCAGTGAACGTGAACATGAGAAGCAAAATACCATTGCCCTCTTGACTTAGCATTGTGCCCATACATTGTTTAGATACTCAAACAAAATACAAAGGACATAGTCATGACATTACACATTGTTATAGAATTACATAGGAAAGTAGTTCCTTCATGCAAACACAAGACAATGGTTATTACATAGAACATAGGATAGTAGTTCATTAGTTGTTTCCCTTGCCTTGTGACCTCCTCTTGGCAAGTGTGGATGGGCTTGATGCTTGTGATTTCCCATTGGTGACTAGGGATGGAGTTGTTGCTTCTGATCTCCTCCTAGCTAATGGGGATGCTTGTTTAAGACTAGCAACATCTATTTCAGTCTTTTGCCTATTGCATTGGCATTGATTAGTTACTGATTCAAGTACTATTAGATATTTAACTCAGTAATAGATTGGCATGCTTAATAGATTTCACCTTCTAGTAATTGGCCCAAGACTAATGTTTGCACCTGGTAGTGTTAGTTCTAGGGGTGGTGTTTCTTCTCCAGCATTAGCAATAGTTTTGGTAGTGTTTCTTCTCCTGCATACAAAAAAGTTAGTTTGACTACTTTACATTACTTTCCTGAGCTGAAATTCAGAGTAAGTGGTCTTACTTTCTAGTCCTTCTAGGTGGTGGATCAGGGTCAACCTTGTGGGGGTGACCAAACTGTTTGCATCTCTTACATTGGTACATTTTCCTATATACTTCATTGTTGCCTTCTAATCTTCCCTTGATCCTTTTCTTTCTAGGCCTTCTAGATGGTCTACTAAGATTGGGTGGAAACATTTTAAAACTTGAATCAATTGTATGCCATTGGGCCTTGTCTGTCATTGGTTTGAAAACACCCTCATATGCAGCTCTGAATTGTGCTACAGAGTAGTATTCATGCACATATTTCTCTAGTTTAGCCCCTTTAATTGAGCAAAGAAAGGTAAGAACATGGAAGCAAGGTTTACCTGATGATTGCCATAGTCTACAGGTGCACTCTCTCATATCCAACTCAACAGCATGTCTCCATGTATTACCATTCCTGTCCATACTTGAAATTTCTAGTGAAATCACCACTTCTTGAAACTTTGTATTGCAAACCCCTAGTCTTATTGTGTAGTTCCTTCATAACCTTTGGAAGAATTACACCTTGTAGGCTCATTGAAATCCTCTTCCTAACCTCCATCTTCTTCATGACCATTTGCCTAATTTTGTGAATTAGGTCTATAACAAGGATATCCTTATGCTCACTAATCTAGCTATTGAAGGTCTCTGCAATGTTGTTGTTCACATAGTCCACTTTGGATTAATTAGAGAACTTACATCTAGTCCACAGGTGCTTCTGATGCTTCCGTAGATGGGATATTGCTTCAGGACTCTTTCAGCTACCTCATGCTTCTCAGTTGTGTAAGCCCATGCAGCCTGCGACATGTTCTTGTCAAATACATCTCCTTTAAATTTCTTCTTGAAGTTTGCCAACAAGTGCTGTGTTCTACACCAGTGTTGAAAACATTAGAAAGTGCCGCATCAATTCTTTTTCCTGCATCAGTGTGTATTGCCAATCTAGGATGAGTACCGATAACCCTCTCGAGCTGTTGCATGAGCCATTCCCAGTTCTGGGTGGAGTTTGAGTCAATAATCCCATAAGCCACAAGAAACAGCCAATTGTGGCATCCACAGCTGTAGTAGATGCCAACTGACCAGTTGATGAGGACATATATACATCTGCACGAGCAACACCTATGCATAACAATGCTACACATACACTTAGTGATTTTAGTTTAGATAATTCAAAGAAGAAAGCATACAATGGTCCAATTACGTGTAACCGTGCTAAACAAATCCAAAACCAGGTGAAATCTAATTTGAGTTTAATTTCTGATTTTAATGACTTGACTATGCTGTCTATGTGTTCTTCTTCTATGGTACTTAGGTACATGGAAGAGGTGCCGATGCGTGATGATTATGGACAGGAGAAGACCGAGATAAACCCTTATGTGTATGCATTTAAGTACACAACTCGGTTCCAATCGTTTTGCTCAACCAGACCAAGGTTCGCGGTCATTTTGCTGGAAACGACCACGAGCATGACCAAGCTCGGTCTCAACCGCTTTGCTCGATTATGAAGAGGATAAGAGGAGCTGGACCCTTATGTATATGCATGTGACCCAATCAGAATATGGTCTAACCGAACCCAGCATGACCACGGGCATGTTTCGGTCATTTGCTCGACCTCGGTCATTTGCTCGACTAGACCAAGTTTCAGTTGTTTTGTTCGACCACAACCAGGGTTCGGGTACGACCAAGCTCGGTCTCAATCGTTTTGTTCAACTAAGGAAAGAAAAGGCTATCTTTTTTCTCACTTCCATGTATGCCCAAAGGTCATATGCTACACGATATGTTTCTCTCCCATGCATACATGCAAAATATGAACAAGGGAGAAATTCTCAGGTTATACAGTTGGTTGGAGATAGGGCGAGAGAATCAAGAAAGGATTCACATGTCTGTAAATTACTATTTCTGTTTTTTTAGTTAGTTTAGTTTCCATCTATGGTTTAGCTCTATATATATTATATATTAGAGGCCTTCGAGGAAGACATCAATTATGATTTTAATTGTTTTTTTTGAAAAATAATCTATTCAGATTGATCTATTAAGAACCATGAGTGTGTTCTTACTAGCGGTGTTCTTGTGATTCCTCATTAATTGCACCTAGCTTGTGCTTCTATGCTATCGTTCGTAGTTGTGTGAGTTAATATTCAGGTTTGTGGACTAACGATTGTCTCAGATAGCAGGCTACAGTTGGCTTCCTCGTCGTTGGGTTATAATTTCCCAAGTTATCATCCGATCCTATGGCGTGAAGGTTAGGCAAAGCCGGCGTATTAGTTCTCTACGGGCCAGTGTGTATCACCACTGTACCTCCCAGTTAAGTGTGTAGAATCTATACCCAAGTAAGGCGTACAGCCTTGTAAGAATCCATCAACACAAGGTTTCCATGTAACAAAAAGCCTGCTGAAATGCATCTTTCCCTTAATCTTTTTGCAGTCTATCTCAACAATGCTCCCAGGGCTTCTCTCCACCTCAGCCTTGCAGCTCTACAACAATTTGAAACTGTCCTTCCATGTCCCATGCAGCTCACCTAATGCTTTATGCCTCCCAGACCATACCTTACAATATGTTAATGAAACTTTAAACTGGTCCTCCAATTGCTCATTGAGCTTCTTGGCACCCACATGAGGATCTTTCCTTAAAATTTCTTTCCCCTTGTCTGATATCCAGGCTTTAGATGCCATACTGCCCTTCATCTAAGCTATTGTGGAACTATAAGCTTGAGGTAGCATCTTCACCTGCAACGAGAGACACAAGTTAGAACAAGTTAATTTACTTAGGTAATACAAGTCAGACTTTTGAGTTAAAATGTTAAACATCTAATTGGGTGCATTACCATGAATGTACTCACAACCTGAAACTTAGATGCATGTATTCTCCAAGGACACTCTAAGTTAGCACATCTAGTGTTGTATCTTGTTTTTGTCACTGTGACCTATGTTGACCTCGAACTTTCTTGATTGCATACTGCCTTAATGTTAACTTAAATGCCTTATTGTCAGCAAAATGTTGCACCCACCACAAAATTTGGATTAGTGCTAGCATGAACAAACCATGGAGCATTGCTTCCATCATCGACCACTGGCAAATCGTCATCTGGCACATATTCTAGATCAAAATCCACAGGAACCTCTTCTTTAATAGCATCCACACCACCCCCACCACCACCACCCTCATTAATATCTACATCACCAACATCATTTCCACCATCCTCCTCCCAATACAAGTGCTCCTCATCAATGCCGATTGGCTCATCATCATCATCATCACATTGCCTAAAACATTCATCTAAACAAGCACTTTGACCATCGTATCACATAGGTTTCTTCCCAAGTCCCTCACGTCAACTCAATTTCATATTGCTTCACTCTCCAAGCTCTCCCATACTTAACTCAGTAGCTAATGATTGCAAATATGACATCCACTAATGTGTTCTCTGTATATGTCAATTCTTTTCTATAATTTTATATGTGTGCTTTGTTTGTGACTTTGTATATGTGCGAGGAATAATGAGCAATATCGGTGATAGTTTGTTAAGTAATTTCATGGCTAGAGGCGTCATTTATGGCTATGTAACGCCACTAGTCATGGTCTTATGTTTGTTTTTACATTCTGAGTAGCACAGTACTACCGTGGCCTATGGAGTTACACATTGAAAGATAACGCTAATGTTTATAGCATTACATACCAACAGCTAACGCCATACGAAAATTGCTTCCAGTAGCTAACATCCCTTATTACACAAAAAAAAATGATTCAAAACAATTGTGTTTGTAATGTTATAGTAAGTGATGTTACATTTTACCCATGTAGAGCTGTGGCATTACATCGATGCTGATGTGGCCAGTAGAGTTGTCAAAATAACTCAAGGATCACAAGTTATTTGAGATTGAATCAAATTTAGGCTTGACTCGAGCCCAAAAACGAGCTGAGCTTGAGTCTATTCTCGACCTTGAGGCCTAATTCAAGTTGAGCTCGAGCTCAACCGAGCTTGGGTTCGGCTCAACTCGAGTATAATATATACTTGTTATATTTAGAATCCAAATCCCTGACACTCCGACACCAACAAGCTTACCCTAACCAGCCGCCACCCACCTTTCATGTCCCCTCAACTCCCATCCTATTCAAAATAAAAAATAAAACTTAATCCTACTCCCATCCTTTGTCCAGATGGTAGCAAGGTCACACTGCATCGTCTACATTAGCGGCGTCCCTTCCTTGGAACACACGCATGGCCAATGGTCTCCTTGCCAGGTGATGCACGGCCATCGACATCCCTGCCGACGACAAGGCAAAGCTCCTTCGTCCAGATCAGAGGGCTAAACCTCTGTCTAGATTGACGGCACTACTTTGTCTAGATCGGTGGTGTCCCTTCCTAGGGGGACACGCATGGCCCGCAGCCTCCCTGCCCAGTGATGCACGGCCTCGACCTCCTTGTCGGCAGCGAGGTAGAGCTCTTTTGTCAATATATGCGGGCTAGACCTCCATCCAAATCGACAGCGAGGCAACACTGTTTCAGCCTTGAAGCATTGTTCTCCTTTCCATTGACTCATTGTTCTCATCCGAGCTGAGCTCGAGCCTTGTCAAGCTTCAGTCCAACTAAGCTCGAGCTCGGTTATAATCTTGAGACCTTCTTTGTACCGAACTTGAGCTTGAATCGAGCTCAAGCCAAATCTTGCTTGGCTCAAGATGGACCCATCGACAGGTCTAGTGGCTAGTCTCATCTATCCTATATGGTGTACTGATGTATAATAGTACTACAGACCGTCGTGTTACCAAGTTATATATAATGACTTGGTCCATGGTGTTAGGCTGTGTGCCGGTTTGAATCTAGTTCATGAAAATAATAATTTTTTGATGTTTATACTGGCAATAATTTGTCCTGATAAATCACTATTTGCAATTTTTTTAATGTATTAGCTACTGTATAGTTATTAGTAACTTAATTGGCTAAGCAGAAGTGTTAGAGCAGATAATGTATTCCACCTAGTTAGCGAGTTTTTTTTTATAATTAACCAACTTAAAAAAAAGAATTTCAAAACTAACCCATAGTTGCAAAATATCACAAAAATGGGCTGTCACATAAGCCTGTCGAATGCCCAGGACACGACAAGATAGTTGTCGAGTTTGAGTAACGTGTCGAATCCCCAGAACGCAACCACTGCTAATCTCGACCACGACCACCACAACTAGACTTGTCGAGTGCCGGTCACTCGACAAGCTAGCGCCATGCCAAAAAAATCAAATTTAATTGTAGGAGTGGGGGATCGGGGAATCGAACTCAGGCCATACACATTACACGCTCTAACCAGCTGGGTTACGGCCTTTCGCTACTCTAATGGTACTCGGTTTTTTAATATAGAGTAACTTGTCGAAGGCCTAGAACTCAATAAGAAAGCAAAAATTAATCGCAGCAGCGGGGATTCAAACTCGGGCAAACGAGGTGGGAAGGGAACGAGTGAACCAGCTGGGCTACGTCTTGTTACTGCTTTAAAGACACTGAGGTTTGTAATATGCTGTAGCTTGTCGAGTTTCCAGAACTTGACAAGTTGCTGCTCGTGGTCACTACCCCTTATCGAGTTCCTAAAACTCGACATGCAGTCAGGTCGTGGTCGAAGTGCTCTTGTCGAGCAGTGGGAACTCGACAAGCTGCATACACGCGACAACTAGCTTGTCGAGTTTCTACTGCTCGACAGGCTTACGTGGCAGTCCACTTCTGTGATTTTTTGCAACTGTAGATTAGTTTTGGAAATCTTTTTTTTAAGTGGGCTAATTATAAAAAAAACTCCCTAGTTAGCTACTAGTATGTTGAAATTTATTGCAAGGATTGAACGATTTCTTCTTGAACTAATAGTTTTTAATAGCTAATTCATTACCAACCACTTGTCCCATGCTATAGGCTATCTTCAATTTTTTTAATGTATTAGCTACTGTATAGTTATTAGTAACTTAATTGGCTAAGCAGAAGTGTTAGAGCAGATAATGTATTCCACCTAGTTAGCTACTAGTATGTTGAATTTATTGCAAGGATTGAATGATTTCGTCTTGACCTAAGAGTTTTTAATAGTTAATTCATTATCAACCACTTGACCCATGTTAGGCTATCTTCAATCCTTTTGACTCTTACTTGACTCTTAAATAGAATATTCTCTGCCACACGTGCGAGAATCATTTAAAAGAGCCAAGCCTCCAACAGTTTGTACCTCACTTACTCAGCTATGTTTTATTTTTCCCTCGCTTACATGTGGGCCAGCGCAACGGGACCCCATTTGTCATCCCTATGGCTAAAAACAAATGCGTGCGCAATACTATAACCTTCCTAATTTAATCCAATGATCATTTTTTTTCTTTATTCAATGACAGGTGGACCATAAATATTATCGAACCCACTGATCAATGAGGAGAGCTCGCATTCGTATGCGTCACTGACGTCAGCAACACTGGCGCACTCGCACGTGGCGGGCCCCACTTTCCTTGAGCCGTGTGCGACACGGCGTAATCTAACTCAGCCTCTGACGTGTGGGGACGCAAAATATGGGACCTAGCTGTCAGTGATTTTTTTCGATTTACACGCGGTGTGTGTGCGCACTGACACAGGCACGCTGATCATTGGTGTGGGGCCCACGCGGTAATTCTCTCCGACGTTTATACCCGACACACAGTGATTGACATGTGAGTCTTTTTATTTACTGGCCCCACCTATCAGTTTTATTTTTTTGCGGGTAGGGTTCACCGGTCTATTTCTCGGTGAGACCCGCAAAACGTGTCCACTCGCGTCTTCTTCCCCTCCAACACCAGTGCTGCACTCGCCGCGAGCTCACCTCCTGCTTGCCTCCGCCTGTAGCACGTGTATGTCTCATCACGCCGAGCAAATGATGAGCATCCGTTCGCCTCTGTCAACACGCGCCGCCGCTACCATCGCTATTAGAGATCACCTTAAGACAAAAAATTCTCACCCAAACAAATTTAGAAGATGCGAATGTTTGGCTGATATCCGAACTTGCGCTATCTCGTGCATACCAAAAATTAGCCCACTTTGCCGTCCTTGAACCATCCACAACTGGACAACTTTTTGCATTGAGATTGACCAAACTTCCCAAGGCTCACCGAAATTTTCGGCCTAGAACTAAATGAAAAAATTAGTTAAAGGATACTCTAGAATGAGGTCTTATCATAGTACATTAATTGTTAAATTGATATACACATCATTAAAACACCACCGTTCTACAACTAAGCATAAAATTTTTCAAAGCAGCTCCAAGACATGAGGCACTTCTAGACCTCCAGCCTAGAGTCTAATGCACAGCCAAATCAATAAGTTGGTAAGTATAAAATTCTTTTTTTCCTTGGCACATTGATTAGCTTATCTTCTTGCCCATCCACATGCCAACCAACCATTTGATGCATCATTGGTATCCGTTTTATTGTTTGCAGTGAGCTATGTGATAAGATAAAATAGTGGCAAAGTATGACACGAGCAATTAATTGCATTGGAATTTCATATTCCAAGGGCATGAGATTTAAACGAGTTTTAGCAAGTGCTAGTTCCCTCTCTCTTTTTTTTTTTTTTTTTTTTTTTTTTTTTTTTTTTTTTTTTTTTTTTTTTTTTACTTTGCAAGAATACAAGTCGAATATGGAATATGGGAATTTTTTTTTCCTAATAACTCAAAAAAAACAAATTTGAAAAATAATCTAGACCCTTTAAATTTTACAAAAATGACCTTCTGTCGCCAATCAGACCGCGCGATTGATCTTCAGTCGCTAGCTGGCCCAGATGCCGTGCCACGCCAGTTTTCAATCGCTAGCCGGGCTGGTGACTGAAACCCACAACTGAAACCCACAGTGTTTCAGTCGCCAGCCCGGCTAGCGACTGAAATGGCTCTGGTCCTCTAGTCGCGGTCGAAAGGAGCAAAGATCCAGATGCAAGGATTTGGACTGATTTGTGATGATTTTGCTTGGGAATTTGGACTTGTTTGCAAATCTTGAGATTGGGAGGGATGATTTGAGATATAATTTCACACACAAGTGTAACTTTATTCCAGGAGCTTATTCAGCAGGAGATTCGATGAAATTCATCAAGATTCGATGATTTTGGGATAATTCGAAAATAAGGCACTTTAAGGTAATTAGGGTTTCAGAAAATGGCAAGGCTTGAAACTGAGGCCTTGGATGAGATTTTGGAAATCTTGTAGAAGGAAAACTTACTCAGAATAGTGAATGGGAGATACTCCCTAAATTAGATCGAAATTTGGAGATGAAATGTGGGTTTTAGCCTGTTTAGGGTTCTCGGGAAATCTGAAGTGCCCTATCATACAGAGGGGCAAGACGACGAAGTTTTGGCATCAACTTCTGGAATTAGGACATGGGAAAATCTAGGATCAAGATTCTGAGACACAGATTTGAACTGGGGCAAGAAATGGCTATTTAACTAATTTGCAGGTTTGAGTGGAGTGGGATTCAAATCTGGGATGAAAGTACTAATCGTAAAAAAGCTGAAAGTACTAATCGTACAAAAGCTGAAAAGATGAAAGTATAAAGGCTAAAAAGCAGAAATGCAGAGTCAGACAAAAGTAGAACAGTAAAAAATGTGACAATGTTTTTTCTCAAAAGGTTGGAAACATGACAAAAATGTACGAAAAAACTGAACAGTCTGACAAAACCCTACATCAGGCTACTGCCCCCTCCTCCCCCTCTGTGGGGGGCCTGATACTCCGATGGTGTGTACCGAGAGGGTGGCTGACGATCCCTGACGCGCCGCCTCCTCGCTGGTGGTGTCTGCATAGACGGCGAAGCTTGGGAAGGCTGTGTCGGCTGCGTAGGCGGCGAAGCATCGGCATGGAAACTATGATGCTGCTGTGTCTGGTCGAGAGGCTGGTGCCATGCAGGAGTATCGAGCTCTTCATCTGAAGAGCTATCAGCAAGCATGAAACCCGTGTGCGGTGGTGGGGGGCGCGACAACGACAGACGATTCGCTGGTGGCACATCCGGCGAAGGACCCGGCGCCGACAGTGATGGTAGGGGAATCACGGTCAAGTGAGGTGGCAGCAACACTCTTAAACCGATCAGAATCTGATCGACCTGCCGCTCGACCTCCGAACAATATGCGTACACATCATCGCTGGGTATGGTGGGTCCGAGGCGGGACCTAACCATCATGTCCCGTGCACCAGCAAAGACGCCGCCGAGGATGTCTAGCTATGCACACGAATTAATGCAATTATAGAACGACAATCCATGTGAAAGTCAGGTTGCAAAGAGCTAAGGAACTCACAGAAGAGTGGATTCGCCCAGTAAGGCGTCGGTCGTAGCGGTCGTCGATGGTGGCGGGAGGGAGGGGCTCATCAGGCGCGGCTGGTGGACCGCCCACCAATCGGTAGATCATGCGAGCTCGGTACCAGGACAGATACAAAAAATGAATGTCGTAGCTGTACGGCCTATGCTTCTCAACCGTGCGTGTGTGGGCCCAATCCATCCACTCCTGCACATAGGGCCGCTGCCGACGAACGAAATCGTCCCTCACTCAACCCTTCCTGGATTGCCTGCGGACAAAGCAATTAGTTAGTGACAGAAATCATGTGTAAAATAACATGTGAATGTAATGCATATTTGACGTACTCGTAGATATGGTGCGGGATCTGTCGAGGAGGCGGCATGGGGACAAGCTGGTGTAGGCCGAACTGGCGCATAACTCGCTCAGGCGAGTACCCCTCAATCATGTGCGAGAAGACGAGCAGAATCTAGGTGCGCTAGTACACAGCATCCTGCGTACAAAGAGAAGAAAGGCCAACTGGAGCGACGGATTGGAGGTTCGCGGTGGTCCACGGATCCTAGATGACGCTGTCGTCAAGGAGCAGATCGAAGCCCGTGGCGTACGAAGGATAACATAGGTGCGCCTGATCTGTGGCTCACCTCAAACTCAGTCTAGCCCACCTCCATCCCATCACGGGGCCGTCCCTCGCATCCCCAGCCAATGCGAACTGATCCCACGGAACCAGCGGTCGACCGATGGGGAAATACTCGTACGACCACATCTGCAAGAGGATGGCACACCCAACGAAAAGAGAGCTCACTGGTCTCTGCTTGTGGCGTCGCACAACCCCCTATAGGTGTGGCAAAGCACGGTGGATCTGAAACTGAACCGCGGCACGTGCCCCAGAGCCGAGTCGGCAATACTCCTGGCGAGCTAAACGTACTACCGCTCGCAGATGTCTCCGTGGGTCCCAGGGAAGAGCAACCACCCAAACAGTTACAGCAAGTACGCCTCAAGGTGGTGCCTGAAGACCTCCTCTTGAGCGGCCACGGGGAGCGCACCATCGTGCACTGCGAGAAGGTAACTCTGGGGAACTCCCGTGTCCTGTGTAAACCCCCCTCGCTGGCCCTACTCCCTCGAAGTGCTATGGAAATCTAGACGCCATGCAACACTCTCGGTGGCCGCTGGGACATATATCTCCCCGCGGATAGGCAGGCCAAGCAGCATGCTGACGTCCTGCAGCGTGATAGTGAGCTCGCCAAAACTGAAGTGGAACGTGTGCGTCTCGGGCCTCCACCGGTCCACAAGCGCAGTAACGAGGGCTCGGTCGAAAGGGAATCGTCTCGTCCGATCTACCATGCGGGTGAACGGCAACAATCTGGCCTCGAGCAAATAAGGCGCGAACTACTCATCTAGAGGCTACATCTCACGCGGTGTCCTCATGCGCAGAGCTAGGAGAACGGTGCCCTGTAGAAGGCGTCGAGCACGGTGACACTCCTGATGGTGCTGTGCAATCAGCTCGGGAAGCTGATGGTCGTAGGCCATACCTACAGTTGTCACACATTGGTTGAGAAGTTGAAACATTACTGTTAATAAACAAACATTCACGACAAAACATTCAGTACTTCAAACATTACAACATTACAGTTTTATTTAGGAAAATTTAGTACAACTCATATAGGTAAGTTGTATTGCTTTAGTTTTACGACGAGGTCGATGCACCTACCACCCGCGGGCATCGATTTCTTGTGTGACGAGGCTGCCTGCAAGCGCTGCATCTACGTAGGTCGTCTTCACGCTCCGCTGCATCCATATCGTTCTGTATCCTCCTGGATCGACGTCGGCCGACATGGCCTACGAGGAGCCTCTTGTCTGGGATCCATTTGATGGTATCTTCCAGCGACAGTTCTCGATAGTTTCCCCTTGCCACAAACCCATTGAAGACACCATCCCAGGTTTTCCACAAGTATTGCAGAGTATAATAGGTTGAGATATACTGTGCCGGATCAATCCCAGGAACGGAGCAGGCAGCGATGACGTGCGAGCAAGGAATGTGCAGCAGTTGAGTCTTGTTGCATGTGCATTGGGCATCTGCATTTGAAATTCGACATATGTGGACCCGACCAGCTCACAATGTGCCACAGACATGTCTGTGCCTTAGCCGAACCTCGTACATTCCGTTCAAACGACTCATCACTGAGACATCATGTGTCAACGACTTTCTTGTCCAAAATTCGAGGTAATCATTGATCTTTTTAGGCCAGTGTACTAAGGGGTCATGCACAAGACTTGAGGCCGCCAAACTCCTACTGTCGTAGTACACTACTATGCAATAGAATGTCATCTCAACTATTGCAGTGAGTGGTAAGCATCGCACATCTTTCAGGACGAAGTTGTACACTTAGGCCAGATTTGTCGTCATAATTCCATACCGAGCCCCGCTTGTGTCGTGCAGCAACGACCACTTCTCCATTGGTTTGGGCTGAATCCATTGACCGAAATTGAGACAACCCCGGCGGCTTCCAACGCCGGTAACGCCGCCATCTTCTCGAGCGCCTACCTCTTGCAATTCCGCCAACGTACCTTCCTCCAGCGACTTCCATATTTTTGAGAACTTTGCCTCTTGGTTCTGTTTGGCAAGCCATTTGAACACCTACTGACGAGGATTATCACCCAAGCTAGTTCAAAGTATTACACGCCTGGTTTAAGACAGAATCAGATTAGACGTGTGTCAATAAATCCGTCGCTATGGTCTCAGACGACCTAAAGGGCGCGGATACAGAGATATTTCATGGTTGTAGCCCCTGCGCGATCATGAGGTCGCAGACAGTGCGCGGTCAGGAAACTCCAGACAGTGCGCGGTCAAAAGGGTCGTTGATTATCTGCGACCAAGATAATCAGGGAAGGCCTAACACTTTGAATGGGCATATCCCGAGAATCATGAAGATGTTTCCACGTATGAAGACAACTGCCGGGAGGCTAACACGTGCGGTTATCCCTCATTTGCACGTGTTAAACCTACGTGAAAGTTAATAGCGGTTAACAAAACTGCATCTTAACAACTGCGCAAGGCCGTTTCGTATTGGCACCCTTTTGTCCAGTATAAAAAGGTAGTCAATGCACGTTCTAAAGACAAGTGACAAGTGATTCATTCAATCAAGCATACAAGCACTACCAGGCATTCACCGAACCTGAAGGCTTAGATATAGTTAGGTAGATACTAACATAGAAGGGATCATCGCCTGTGATATTCTCTTCTACCCTCTTGTACAAACATTTTATTACGTATAGTGAAATCACAACAGGACGTAGAGCTATTACTCCTACTATCGAGGGCCCGAACCTGTATAAAATCTCTTGTGCCTCTATAGACTTGATTCACCCTACCTTTCTGGAGGAGCGCCCTAAAAGGTCCTACAACTCACAAATTTGCATAAGATCGACTAAGGACCCCGATTCCAAATCGTGGACAGCTTGCGCCCACCGTGGGGCCTTTCTCAAGGTGCTTTCCCTTCATCTAGAGTTTTGGTGAGCAATGTCTGGGGCATATGATTCCGAGAATGATTTCGATCTTGACGATTATACCCATATACAAATGCCTTCACCTAGTGACCCCATTCCAATGGAAGAGGTCAATTGTGAAGACATTCTGAAGAAGCGTCAAGAGGACACGTTTTCCCTTACCCGGGTCATGTCCATCGACTAGAGAATGGGAGAGACAGGTCCAGAACTTGATGTCAGTTCCACTATTTACAAAATTGAGTCTCGGTCACCATGTGTTCCCGTCAAGAACCAGGATGGCAGCGACCAGGAACTCAGTTCCGGGAGGTTTGATCCCGCCAACCTCCACTCTCTCTTTGATTTCGAATCTGACTCGGAGCAAACAGAGATGTTCACTCCTTCTGTAGCTTCGCTTCCTAGAGAATTCGCTGCCTTGTTATAAGAGAATCCCGATCAGCGGATTGCTAGGGAAGAACAGGAGTGCAGACAAAAGGAGGAACAAGAATGCAAGCAGAAGGAGGATCAAGACCGTGAGCGACGAGCACTAGTACAGAAATGCAGTCTACTAACCCCTATCTTCTATCGGTTATTAGCGATTTAGTTTAAAACCGATAGAAAATGTGCCTCGAGGTCATAAAAGGCCATCGGGTGTATTTTTCCTATCGGTTTGTAAGAAACTTCCCGATAGAAGAAGCAGTATGATTTATTCTAGCGATGATGAACATATTTGCCGTTAGAAGAGATGCATAAGTACTGACGGGAGAATGTTGTGCGCCGATAAGACTGGTCGACTTCTACAACTAGACTTATTCTATCAGTACTGTATGAATATACCGACAGAGTATATTCAAAATTCCTATCGGCAATATGTAGTGCGCCGATAGAACTGTTGGCCTTCTACAAATATTTTTATTCTATCGGTAATGGATTCTTGTATCGTTAGAATATATAGAAAATTGCTTAGAACTGTTCATCTCAAATAGTTTTATTCTATCGGTAATGAATGTTTATACCGTTAGAATATAGCAAAAATATCTTAGAACTGTTGGCCTTCCACAACTAGTAATATTCTATCGGCAATGTACGTACACACCGATAGAGTATGTACAAAAATTCCTATCGGTAATATGTATTGTGCCGATAGAACCATTCGCCTTCTACAGATGTTTTTATTACTAACGGTATGCTGTTTTTGTACCGATAGAAAATATATAGTTGTATAAATACACGGGTAGGTCTCTTTCATTCTCACAGTTCATCTAGGGCTCGTAGTCCTAACCCGTAAGCTCCATGGACGGCCGGCGCACCTCTACAGGGGACCGCTGCACCTCCGCACCTCCATCGACGCCCTCTAGACTTTGGCATCCCAAGGAAGGTACGTAAAATTTCTGCGATATTGTTAGATTATTCTAATCCGATTATGGCAATAATTCTGCTTTTTTTGTATCCTTCATTTTGATGTGTCTTCTTTTCAATATGATTATGATCTGTTCAGGTCCTTGGATGATGCTCATGAGGGGCAACGTATTTCACGGTTCTTCATCGTAGTACGCTGCCTACGTTGGCTTGTTGGTGAAAGAAACGGTGAAGATCACCGTCGAGAGCTGGAAGGACGTGAAGGGCGAGATCTTGGTTGGCTCGGTCGAGAAGATCCTTAAGCCCAGCGTGTTTCTCAAATCAGGACCTATAGAAAGCATCTTACATTTTTTTGCATGCACCAGCTTGAGGCCAGATGCTTACCTGCTTGGAGAAGAAGAATTGTTGTTATTTGCACAGCCATTCTACACCATCACTACACAGAACAACATCTTGGAAGGTAGGTTCTTTTTGTTAATGGAGTTGAGTTGAGTTGAGTTGATCGAGTTTGAGTCCGAGGAAATCACCAATACGTACAAATGTATGTCGACGGCAGTTCCAGCTCCTCTGGCGTCTTCGAACTGAACTCCTATGGTTAAGTCCAATGTGGTTCAGACATTTGCTGTTTTGGATGAATGGATTTGTGATGTATCAGGTCTAACTTGTAGTCGGTAGTTGCATTGTGGCAACCTGCAAAGGTTCTCTTTTATGTAAAATGTATGGGCCATTGGGTCCTCGTCGTGATCTGTTGTTAATTTTAGACGTAGCTTTTCTAATATACATCGAATGTGTGAATTGTTGTATTTGTATATTGTTGTATATTTGTGTATCATGTATTGCTAATTGGGACATGAACTTGACTGTGCAGGGAGTATTTGTGTATTTAATTGTATTGGTAGGTAGGTGTGTATTTGTACTGTTGTTTCAGACATGCACTTGAATTTGTGAACTGGCATGTGTATGTTTGTACCTGAATTTGTATTGGTGAACTGGCAAGTGTATGTTTGTACCTGAATTTGTGAACTGGCATGTGTAATTTCTTTGGCAAGATGAAGTCCCAAGTACTTAAGAAAAATATTTTTGTGTCTCCTAGTTAATCCACAAATTAGCATTTCTTGAAATATTGCTTTATCTTCTAGTTAAGATCCGTTTGATGTAAGATCTGTTTGATGTTACATTGATATGATTCCTTGAATGTGAGAAATGGCATGTGTATGTTTGTCCCAGTTTGGTACCAGTACCTCCTCTAACGGTAAGTACACATATTTACCGATAGGAAAAGACATATATTTGCTCAGTCATGCATATTCTAACGGTAAATACACATATTTACCGATAGAAAAACTCTTGCTCGTGTGTCATGCATCATCTAACGATTCGTACACATATCTACCGATAGAAAAACTCATGTGCGTGCTGTGTCATGCATGATCTAACGGTCAATACACATATTTACCGAAAGAAGAAGTCCTGTACTTGCTCGGTAATGTACATTCTCTAACAGTATGTGTGTGTTTTTACCGATAGACTATGTGAGCGGCAAATTACCTAAGTTAGTCTAACGGTTATTTCATGTATTTACCGTTAGAAAAATGTCCATTATAAGGAAAACCCCACTCGACCATTGCTGAGCTGCGCTTTAATTTGTTCTGTTGCACTCTGTGTCCCTCTGTTTGTGACGAAAGTTCCACGCCCGCAGCTACACTGCTAGGGTGATCAGCGCAGGCTGGAGGGAAGCTGATTGCGCCCCTCTCTTTAAGGTAGCTTAATTGTCGACACTTATCTCTCTCTCCCTCTAGATCTCCCTTCCTCTCTACTTGCAAGCTAGCTGTATTGTGTAGTTCCAAGTTTGTAGCTCTAAGCTTGGGAGCTTGGTAGCTGGAAATGCGTCATGTTTTAGGAGCTAACTAGCTTGTATTGTGTAGTTAGCTAGGTTAATTAGTGTTAATTTCGTCAGGCTAGGGTTCAACACATCTATATGTTGTAAGAGGCTGTACATGTACATATACATAACTTAATCGGGCAGGTTTCATGCATGGCTTACTCGTTAAATTTTGTTAATTGTAGATGGACAGGAAATATTGGATGTATGGAATAAAACGTACTACTCTTGAATATTTGGATGGTATGAATGAGTTTATTAAATTTGCTGAGTAACAAAAGGAGAGGAAGGGAGAGAAAAATATGCTCTGTCCTTGTACAGATTGTATGAACTTGAAGAGGTTTAGCAACTCTGATCAAATTAAGAGTCATTTGATTCGTCGTGGTTTTAATGCGCGATACGCCCGTTGGATATGGCATGGCGAAGATCTTGAGGAAACAAGCACCACTACTACCAATCATCACAACTCGGATGTGGATTGCAATAATATCGATGATCATCTGAATTTTGGTAATGTTCACTCGGATGTGCACGTAGATGATGATGATGACAATCTAGATGATATGTTACATGATGTAGAGGAAGATTACAACGAAAATGACTTCTGTGAATTTGAGAAACTGATTGCTGACTCTGAGAAGCCTCTGTTCCCTGGATGTGCAACATTTACAAAACTGTCTTCTGTGCTGAGATTATATAACTTGAAGGCAAGCAACCGTTGGAGTGATAAAAGTTTCACGGTACTATTAGATCTTCTAGCGGACATGCTTCCAGAGGGAAATAAGTTGCCAAGATCTACTTACCAAGCCAAAAAACTGTTGTGTCCGTTGGGAATGGAAATCGAAAGAATACATACATGCCCAAATGATTGTGTATTGTACCATAACGAGTACTCCAGTTTGCATGTTTGTCCAAGATGCAGCGCATCGAGGTATACGCGTAGGGACCGGATTGACAGTGAACTTCACGAGGTAAAGAAAGGACCCCCGGCAAAAACTGTGTGGTACTTGCCTGTGATACCTAGATTGAAGCGGCTGTTTGCAAATCCGAAAGTCGTGAAGCACCTGCGTTGGCATGCTGAAGCCCGGAAACAAGACGGAAAACTGAGACACCCAGCTGATTCTATTCAATGGAGAAACATCAATAGAACATTTGCTGAGTTCAGCGGCGAACTTAGGAATGTAAGGTTCGGGCTGAGTACAGATGGTATGAACCCACATGGTAATATGAGCAGCCGGCACAGCACTTGGCCGGTTCTTTTATGTATCTACAATCTTCCTCCTTGGTTATGAATGAAGCGCAAGTACATCATGATGGCGTTACTAATCTCAGGACCCAGACAACCCGGAAATGATATTGACGTGTTTCTAGTGCCTTTAATCGAGGACTTACAGAAATTGTGGAGCGAGGGTGTGCAGGTGTGGGATGCATACAAGAAAGAGAATTTCATCTTGCGGGCCCTGATATTTTGCACCATAAATGATTTTCCGGCCTACGGCAATTTGTCGGGGTATAGTACGAAAGGAGCCAAGGCTTGCCCTATTTGCCTAGATGAAACTGAGAGCATGTGGCTGCAAAACTGTCGGAAAACAGTGTACATGGGTCACCGCAGGTTTCTTCCGGTGCATCACACGTACCGTAAGAAGAGGAAATCATTTAACGGGAAGCCTGAGAAGGGATCAGCTCCAGTGTTTCTAACCGGTAAGGAGATTTACTCGCGCATGAACGACATCAAAGTTGAGTTCGGTAAGCATTCTAAACCTCGAGAAAAAAATGTTTGGTAGAAGAGATCGATTCTCTGGGATCTACCGTACTGGGAGCACTTACAAGTTCGACATTGCATTGACGTCATGCATGTAGAGAAAAATGTCTGTGACAGTTTGATTGGTTTGTTGTTGAACATTCCGGGAAAGACAAAGGATGGTGTGAAAGCTCGTCGTGACATGGTAGAAATGGGGATAAGGACTGAGCTTGCACCTTTAGAGAATGGAAAGCGTACATACCTCCCTCCAGCCTGCTATACGTTGTCCAAGAGCGAAAAAACAGAACTCTGTCGGTGCCTACACGGTGTTAAAGTTCCATGTGGGTACTCCGCGAACTTGAAAAAACTTGTGTCCATGAAGGACCTAAGACTAGTTGGCACGAAGTCCCACGACTGTCATGTCCTGATGTCACAAATGCTTCCCATTGCTATCAGAGGCATTCTCCCAGTTAAAGTCAGAGAGACAATCACAAACCTATGTTATTTCTTCAACGCAATATCTTGCAAGGTAAGTACGTGCACTCGTACTATAAGTTCATTACCTCCATCTGTGGAGCTTAATTAGAAGATTTTTCTGATATGAATATTTGGCGCAACTGTGTCCTCGTAGGTAATTGATCCAGATGGACTGGACGCTTTGCAACGCGACGTGGTTACAACTCTTTGTCAGCTCGAGATGTATTTCCCTCCACCCTTTTTTGATGTTATGGTCCATCTGATTATTCACCTTATCAGAGAAATTAAGTTTTGTGGACCCGTGTGCCTGCACTACATTATCCATTTGAGAGATTTATGGGTGTATTGAAGGGATACGTAAGGACTCGTCGTCGACCCGAGGGGAGTATCATGGAAGGTTATGCCGCCGAGGAGGTGATTGAATTTTGCACAGATTATATGGCCGGGGTTGACCCAATTGGCGTTCCTAGGTCCCGACACGAGGGTAGGCTTCAGGGCATCAGAACGATTGGATTCAAAGCTATCGTCCCCGCTCGTGATGTGTACGCAAAATCACATTTTTGGGTCTTACAACACATGACGGAGGTCGAGCCATACATACACGAGCACAAGGTAATGTTACGGTCACAGAATCCTTCGAAGTCAGACGTTTGGGTCAGCAGAGAACATAACAGGAAATTTGCTGAGTGGATCCAAGAAAGAGTCACGCGAGCTGCTGAGGGTTCCGTAAGTGAAACTGTGACATGGTTGGCTAGAGGCCCAAGATTCACAGTAGGGACTTGGCAGGGGTACGACATCAATGGGTATTCATTTTACACAAGAGCTCAAGACGCCAAAGTAGCACGCAATGTAGCGAAGTGACACTGTTTGCTATTTCCGAGGATGCCAAGTCAGTAAGGGCGCTGAACTCATATTATGGTGCTATTGACGAAATATGGGAGCTCGATTACGGATTACTTAAGATTCCCCTGTTTCGATGCCAATGGGTCGAAATCCCTCGAGGTGTTCAAGTTGACAGTTACGGGTTTACTCTCGTCGATCTTGGTAGAGTCGGACATCAAGACGATCCATTCATACTTGCAAAGCAAGCCACACAGGTATTCTACATCGTTGACCCAGCCAATCCAAACTTGCATGTTGTCCTCCACAGCAAGAGACGTATTGTTGGGGTCGAAGATGTTGTCGACGAAGAGGAGTATAACCAATTCGATGAAATACGTCCATTTTTAGAGGACATTCAATCTATCCGTACTGAAGATATCGACGAAACAACGTGTCTGCGAGATGACCACGAAGAAGGATTATGGGTTGAGAACCATTGATGATTAATTTCTATTGTAGGGATAAATGCAAAGCAAACAGCCCACAAGTTCTGCAGCAAGGTGAGGAACTTATCATTAATACATCAGGCAATACATTTTTCTTTAGAACTTAATGATAAGCTAGTTAACAGCACTAATATATCTCAATTTTACTCCACAGCATGAGTTCTAACATGTACAGTACCTTTATCCTGTAAATACTTAATTCTTCCCTTCAAATAGCACTTGCAAAAATCTCATCGCAGCTTCTTGCTTCTTCAAATTAAGCTCTCCAAAAATCAATTTTTCTGACGGTATTTTGTTATTTCTACCGATAGAAAAGGACATCCGCTACTTTCATGTGTCTCAGGCACTTCTCTCGGGCACTTCAAAAGTTTTCGAAAAGTTTACTTTTTCTATCGGTATTATTCTATTTTACCGTTAGAATAAATTTGTTAGTCTTACGGTATTTGTTGTCTGACGGTTTTTTCCTGTTTTTACCGATAGAACAATACTCTGGCGCTTTGAATTCTCAACCGTGTCGCCATGCGTCGCCTTGGAAACTCTATAAGTACCTCGCCATGCGTCGCGGTATTTTGTTGTTTTTCTAATTCTCGAACGGTTCGACTCCTCATCTTCTCTTTCACAATGGCAACCTCCATGGGATCGTCAGCCACGCCCTCCCCGGTAAGAACTCTAAATCTCCTGGGTTTACCCCTGTATTGTTAATCCATATTCAGTACATTCTTGACCTGTTGATTTGCACAGGGAATGGGAGCCGTGGAAGACACTACCAAAGTGAAGGCCGACTTGAGGGCCCTCCAGGAGGAGCACAAGCTCCTTACGGACAAGCACACTCAGCTACGGCTTGACCTTGACGATCTCTTCCAGCGCATTAAGCGCATGAAGACGGATGGTGCCAATGCTAGGGCGAGGACGAGGCGTCTTCGCGAGGAGAAGAAAGCCGCGGATATGACCATCGCTGGCTGCGGTTTGATTATGAAGGATACCATAGCGAAGCTGAGGGAGGTCGCAGGCCTTCTCGACGCGGTAGTAGTTGATCCTAGGGACAACTTGTCGCTAGAGGAGTCCTGCGTCCTGGCTGCAAGTCTAACTGACTCTATTCTACATGCAGCCAGGGCTAAGACCACCCCTTGACCTAGCATTTTGGGTTTTTTTTTGTAAGTGATAAAACAACAATGAATGAACAATTTCTTTTTATGTCAATTTTCCAATTTTCCGGCTATCTTCGCTCTTTCTTTATCATTCTGCAGCTTTCAACCACGGTCTGTTTGATGTTAAATTGTGTGTACCTTTTCATTACTCTGACGGTATTTTGTTGTTTTTACCGATAGAAAAAGGGCACCCAATACTATAATCTCAAGCACTTAATTAAAAAATTTTTCTGGGGAAAATTGGTCTCACGGGATTTTATTGTTTATACCAATATAAAAAGGCATCCACTACTTCAAATATTTTTCCGGGAAATTTACTTTTTCTATCGGTATTATTTTGTTGTACCGATAGAAAAGTACATAATTCTATCGGTATCATTTTGTTGTACCGATAGAAAAGTTCCTCCACTACTTTATTACTCGTACACGGCCCTTGAGTTTCCCTCCAGTCGAACAGTTCCACCTTAGAGCACTGCGTCTCTTCGAGAGCGAAGAAAACCACAACCTCCGCCGTGACCACTCACTTCCTCTCTCCCACACGACGATCGCCGGCTGGACACTGGTTCGCCACTGCCACCGGTTCTTATTTTCGTCCTTCACCGGCCGCCGCTGCGTTCTACACCGCCTCTCCATCACCAGAACTGATCGCCGCCGTAAATACCCTAATTCGTCGTTATATTTCCAGCATCTTCCTTATTTGATCCTAGTGTTTTGCACGTACTAATTCTTCGAGTTTTGCAATTACACTAGGGTTCCCTATTGTGTTGGATTATGTACATTCCGCAGGCAATGTTGATTTAAATTAGGGTTTACATAATATGTTCCAGTGCTGTAATGAACCTGTTTTGAGATTTTAACTTATCTATATTGCTGTATGTGTGATCAATTGTATCCAACTGCCATGTAATGCACATTATATGTTGGAGGTGTTCTTACACATATTCTATTGGCAGCTCATGTGTTTACCGATAGAAAATATTTCTGCACAAGTAGTAAAACTTAATTTGGATCTGGAAGGACATGAGCCATGCAATGTACTAGTTTGGTTGGGAATTTTTACTCACTTGGTATGAATATATGGCAATGTGGATGGGTCTTCGATGTATATGTTTCAAATGCCTATACATGACTTTTTCCAACCTAATAGATGTGAAGTCCTGATGACTCGCATACAGGCTAAAGATTATGCACAGTGGCACTTAGATATCTTTATATTCCATTAGCATTAGGTTTGTCAGATTATGCACAGTGGCACTTAGATGCTTGTGTGCATATTTACGTGTGAAATAATAATGCTGGCCCATGAATATTAGTATAGCAAACATCGAGAATGTTATGTGATGACAGTGAATGGTGGCTTGTCAACAAAATTCCATATGTAGAGAACATTGTTATGTTCTATCGGTATCTCACGGGTTTGCCGATAGAAAAATTGTCTTCTGTGGAGGTTATTGTTATGGTCTATCGGCAGCTCATGTGTTTACCGATAGAAAATATTTCTGAACAGTCTTAGGAAGTAATTTATGCATGTCTTGCTTTTTGTATTATTTTCCCTTTTGCCGCCCTAATTAGTCTCCAGTCCTGAGCTGAGTTATGGAACTCCAAGGCGAATTAATTGCCATATGGTTTGTTGATGGTTTTCTAGGGGAAGACATGTCGTCGTCTTCATCGGATGGTACTAGTGGTTCGACTAGGGTCAACCCCAACGTAACTGAAGATGCAGCTGTTACATCCCGGCGCAAGAGGGTGGGGCGAGGCGCGACGACGTTGGGCCGTTTGGCCAAACGCACGGATCTTTCTTGTGAGTTCAACCAATTTGGGAGGCCGATTGGAAAGAATGCTGGGAAGTACGCGGCCTACGTTGGGCTGTTGGTGAAAGAAAGGGTGAAGATCACCATGCAGAGCTGGAAGGACGTGACGGCGGACGAGAGGGATAGGTTGTGGGCGGAAGTGAAGGTTAAATTAACTGAAATCGCTGAACTCTTTCGTAATCACGTTCTCTTAGCTTATACTAAAGTTTAACTAACTCGTGATTAATTGTATGCATTTTTTGAAAACAGGCTAAGTGGAACATCCCCGACGATACACCTAGGACGGCCTGCTTGAAGGACATGAACGGAACATGAAAAACCTTTAAGAGCTGACTCGTCAGTAACTTCCTCGCTGCGGGGAAATCTCCTTGCGAGAAGTACCCCTTCATATCGAAGGAGGTATGGGAGGAATTCACCAAGCAGAAGGGGACTGAGGAGTTCAAGGCCCTTAGTGAGAAGAATAGGGCGATCCAGAAGAGGAACGACCACTCGCATCGGCTCGGATCCCGGGGCTATGCGGGGAAGGAGGAGCAGTGGAAGAAGGAAGACGAGCAAAATCCTGTCATCGACACCCCTGAGTTGCCGCTCTCCGAGATCCGGGATGAGAGGTGCAAGCGATGGTGGAGGGGGAGGGGGTCCGTGTCGTCCACGGGGTCTGTGCAGTTCGCAACCCCTGGGGACGCCGACGTTGTGAGGCGAATGGTAAGTTGGCTAACCTCGTAAACTGTGTGCGCACAAGTGTATATAAGGCAATTTGTCTCACAAGGTACCTTTAAATGTAACAGATCTCTTTTGAGAAGGAGGCAGCGGAGGAATTGTTTACCCCGCAGAGGGAGAACGACATCCTCACCCGGGCTCTAGGAAATAAGGAGCATCCCGGGCGGACACGGGCCGTGGGAGCCATTGTGTCGTGGAAGGCCGGTTTCGCAGATCCGGCTCCACCGAGGAAGAAGGCCCACTCCTGGAAGGAAAAGGAAGCTGACCTCTCGATAAGATACGGGCTGAGGTACAGGCGGAGATACGGGCGGAGATGCGGGCTGAGATACGGGCTGAGGTGCAGTCTGAGGTCGCACAAATGAGGGAAGAGTTTGCACGGTTGAGAGAAGCATTGCTGGCCAAGAGTGCAAATGCGGATCCCCAGGGCGACGGTACCCCGCGGGGTCGGATAAGCAGTTGCGTTTCGAAGGTCCTCGCGAATCCAGTGGATCTACTTGAGGTACTGCAAGCCTTCATCTGTGCACTTAAGTTGATGCCACTCCCATTCTGTTAGAGTTGTTTCGCTAACTTGTTTTAATTGTTACAAATTTGCAGAAGCCGGAGGGCTGCATCCTACAGAATCACGTGAGTTTGCTGATGCTATGTATTGCTGTTTTCTAACTCTGTTTGCTAACTCTGCATTAATGTTGCAGTTCATTTGAAATGTAGTAACTTTCTGTGAAATACTAATGTCGTCCTTTGCATGCAGGTGCATGTACAGGCTAGCATCGGAGGCTGCGTGTGACAAGGTGGGTTTCCTCGACCCAGAGAAAATAAGCCTCACGATGCTAGAGCACGACGCCGCGCACGCTAAGCAGTACATATCCAGCGCGCTGATGGCGCAGCAGGACAGGGAGTTCATTCTGGTGCCGTACCACCAAAGGTTAGTGCATTTCGTACTAATTTAACTCAATCTTGTATGTTACACCTGAGATATACTTTCAGCTAGCGGTCCTCTTTTACGTACAATGCAGGGGCCACTGGATCCTCATCGTGATCTGTCCGCCGAGGAACGAGGTGTACTACCTCGATTCGATGCGTGACAGATTATCGATCGAATATGTGGTCAAGGGGAATATGGAGGCGTAAGTAACTTATATGTTTGATTTAAATTTTGACCTCACTAGCTAATGATAATACATTAACTGGCAATACTAACTGAAATGCAGGGCTTTTGATAAATATGTGTCCGCTGGAGGGAGGCATGCCGCACCGCAGGGCTCCCTACTAGCTTGGAAAGAATATGAGGTACTCACGAGACTTTTTGTTTATGCTTAATTAGTTTATGGAAACAATAGCTAACATGTCTTCGCATATGCAATTACCTCAGTGCCATCAGCAGCCGCAATCGTGGGAATGCGGGTTTTATATGCTGTGCTACATGTACGACCTAGTGCGGACAAACTTTGCCCAATTCCCCCAGGTAAGCATCGATAGCTAACTCAAATTTCAAAAATGGGTGTCACGTTCTAAATTAGGAAGTTAGTTACTCAGTATTCACACATGCTTGCAGATCGCCATGTCGAAAGACCAATACGAAAATGCAAAGATTAGAGATCTTCGACAAATCTGGGCACAATATGTCATGGAGGAAGTTGCGCCCAACCATCCACCATGACAATTTTCTCTTTTTCGTGTACTCTGCATAGACTGTTTATATACATGTGAATAAATATATATGTGAATAAATGTCCACATTGGATTGCAATTTGTATTTTTCCATATACATGTGAATAAATGTGAATAACTGTCTAATGTGTCAATCTGTTCTGTGAATTTACCTTGCATCTGTACTGTATTGTGCATCCAATCTATACTGTATTGCATCTGTACTGTATATGTGAATGTACTGTATTGTGAATGTAAATAACGTACTGTATATGTGAATGTTCTATCGGTAAATTCATCCACAACCAAGAGACTATTGTAGGTTTTTCTATCGGTAAAATCCAAATTAACCGTTAGAAGAGTGTGACCTTTCCTGCCGGTAAACTCATACATATACGAGAGAGTACTAAGCTTTTTTCTGTCGGTAAACTTGTAATTAACCGTTAGAAAAGTCGTACATTTCCAACCGCTAACGACGAGTTTTCTATCGGTACACTCCTAATATGCCGATAGAATAGTATGCTTTTTTCTGTCGGTAATCTTGTAATTAACCGTTAGAACAGTCGTACATTTCCAACCGCTAACGACGAGTTTTCATCGGTAACCTCCTAAGATGCCGATAGAATATTATGATTTTTTCTGTCGGTAATCTTGTAATTAACCGTTAGAAAAGTGGTACTTTTCCAACCAAAATACGTCAAACTATGACGGGTTTTCTATCGGTACACTCCTAAGATGCCGATAGAATAGTGAAGTTCTTCTATCGGTTATTTACCGATAGAAAATGTTCTGTCTTGTTCTATCGTGTCTATCTCTATTGGTACAAAAACCGATAGTAAAAGGGTGTTTTTTGCCGATAGAAGAAAGCTTTTCTGTACTAGTGATATCACGCGCAGTCAAGCCTTGTTGGGCTAGGTGAAGAATAGCTTGGGTTTGCTTCTTTTGTTCTGCGCTCAGAACAGGAAGGGAATCTAACTCACTGGCCTTCTCCGGTCAGGTGTTTGCGAACCATAGTCCGCTCTCCGACGGAGGGGTGCAGTAGAACCATTTATGATACCACCCATGAACAGAGTCCCGTAGGGGCGGGAATGGGTACTCTTTCTTCTCCCGTATACAGAAGTAGATACACCCAGCGGTATTGGCACTTTTGACCATGCTGAAAAATAGAAGCGTCGGAAAAGCTCCACGCTTGGAAGCACTCTGACAAAGGCTTCACAGAGGTGTTGGAAAATCGCCAGGATAAGGATTGCATTTGAGTGGAGATTCACTAACTCCAGCCCGTAGTGGTCCAAGATTCCCCGCAGAAACTCGCTTTCTAGGGATCGGAACCCGCAGCGCAGGTATTCCTCGAAGATCACCAATTCGCCCTCTTGGATGATTGAGGTTTGTTGATCTTTCTCCGCTGGCCACCAGTTGATTAGCAACCGTGGGGGGAGAATCTCTTCTTTTTCTAGTGCCACCAGACTCTCTTCTGTATGGTGGACGGATCGGCTCAAGGACGCCATTACTATGAAGGATTGAGAAGAAAAGTGGTGACTTTGGAGACAACGAAGACGAGGAATACAAAAGAGGGTTTTGTGCGGCAGGAGGGTCTAAGACAACGAAGGGTTTTTGGCTTCTCCAATAAGCTACCTCTTTCTTTTATATGTCCGAGACAACCCTTCGCCGAATATTTTATTAATCTCCCATAATGGGTGTCTTTCCTCTTGAAACCCGTTATCCTTACCCAGTAATGAATCTAAAATGAAATATGTTCTTATCATTTTATTTTGCATTCGGGGGCTATGGTACGAATAAAAATATTGGAAATTCCTAAATCTTTATTATGGGAATAATTCTTTTTGACTGTGGAATAAGTTTATTTTGGATATGTGTGATCACGACAGCTATGGTCGCTGTATGGTCAAAAGGCTGTTTGTTCTGTGATCATTCTGACCGCAGTCTACGGCCTCAATGCTATTCTGAGACCAGAGAGCTGTTTTCTGATCGTTACTCTAGTTCTGATCGCAGTCTACGGTCTTAATGCTATTCTGAGACCGAAGAACTGAACCAGTTTTTGGTCGCAGAAGCATTCTTGTGTAACTATTTCTCACAGAATGTAAAGAACCTTGAATCGGATTATAAGTTCCACATAATCCTTTCAAAAAGATCGAGTATGTGAGGAAAAGAAATTCTTTATTTCTGACAATCTTTACATACGAAAGGGACACAGACGACCAAAGCGTCAACCTGGTCTGATAGCATTTTACAATGTTCTCCCAGGGACATATTAACATCAGTGGGATCAACACTGGCTGCCCCTAGAGAACTGGCTATGGCTCTAAGCTTATCTACATCATCCTGAATCAAAGAAGCGCTATTGTTCTTTATTGCATCAGAGAGTTCTCGCTGCTGTCGAGCATAGTCCCTCTCCAAGCGGAATTGGTGCGCCTCTTCGCGGGAGTTGTCATAACATTCTGCCAGATGCAGAATGGCCGAAGACATTTCTTCGGTCTTCTTCTCCAGAGCCTCTTTTTCTTTTTGGAGAGTTTGCTCGAGGGAAAGAGGTTGGATCTCAGCAGGCTGGTCGCTGGGGGCTCCAGAAATTTTGGTCTCCTGCACAACATGTATGTATTAGTTTTACAAGATAAAACAATCAGCAGAGAGAATGAAAATAATTACCAATCCTCGCAATAAGATTGGACGGGAGGATGAAGCGCTTCCCCTAGAAAGTAGATCACCCGACAAAAGTCGAGGACCATCTAGTCGTGGGAGTGTAACCTTCCCACGAGAAAATTGATAACCCAACAAAAGCTGGGGATCGCTTGATCGCAATGGAGAAAGCTGAGAAGAAAGTCTTGAAGCGTTGTTATGGATCTTCAAAGGTGGAGATGAGGGTTCGACCTGCCGAGTTGTGTGGACAGGAAGAACTACATGGGACAAGGAAGGAGAGTGCAATGATGCATCCCTAACCTTTGCACCCGTGAATGAAGCTCCACTGGAGGATCCCTCGTCAACCTTGGGTTTCTTCCTTGGGGGAACCAGCTCCTCAGTCCCCTGTGAATTCCCAAAAAGTATTTGAAAGCGATTAGGATGTAAAATGACGACTTGAACCAAAAGTTTCAGAAAATACTTACCTTCTGGAAATCCTGGTCAAGTTTGGGTATCACTTCTTCTTCATCACTCTCAATCTCAATGATGTTCTTGGGGTCTTGATCTGCCATCGGAACGAAGAACTGAAGCTTAAAGGGAGTAACTGGAGAGAAGTTGCTCTGAAAAAAGACTTAGTCATGGTGAAGAAACTCGTGAATACAAAGGACTAAAAGGCTCTTCAATTTATAGAGCTTGAAGGTGTCGGTTCATTTTCACACACATCTCGTGTTCTTAAACCGCACTTACAGTTGCCATCACGACGAGTCGCCTAAGTCATCATTACCAGCTAAGAAAGACTCAAGGTTTTTCTCGGGATATGAACCGTCACACGGCGGAACAGTATCAGTTGAAGTTAAAACGTCGGGTTCATAATTCGATGCAGGATAAAAATTTGAAGTAAATATGTTCTTTCATTTTTCTTCAAATTTGGGGCTTAGCGGACGAGGATTATCACCCAAGCTAGTTCAAAGTATTACACGTCTGGTTTAAGACAGAATCAGATTAGACATGTGTCAATAAGTCCGTCGCTATGGTCTCAGACGACCTAAAGGGCGCGGATACAGAGATATTTCATGGTCGTAGCCCCTGCGCGATCATGAGGTCGCAGACAGTGCGTGGTCAGGAAACTGCAGACAGTGCGCGGTCAAAAGAGTCGTTGATTATCTGCGACTAGGATAATCAGGGAAGGCCTAACACTTTGAATGGGCATATCTCGAGAATCATGAAGATGTTTCCACGTATGAAGACAACTGCCAGGAGGCTAACATGTGCGGTTATCCCTCATTTGTACGTCTTAAACCTGCGTGGAAGTTAAGAGCTGTTAACAAAACTGCATCTTAACAACTGCCCAAGGCCGTTTCGTATTGGCGCCCTTTTGTCCAGTATAAAAAGGTAGTCAATGCACGTTCTAAAGACAAGTGACAAGTGATTCATTCAATCAAGCATACAAGCACTACCAGGCATTCACCGAACCTGAAGGCTTAGATATACTTAGGTAGATACTAACATAGAAGAGATCATCGCCTGTGATCTTCTCTTCTACCCTCTTGTACAAACATTTTATTACGTATAGTGAAGTCACAACAGGATGTAGGGCTATTATTCCCACCATCGATGGCCCGAACCTGTATAAAATCTCTTGTGCCTCTACAGACTTGATTCAGCCTACCTTTCCAGATGAGCACCTTGAAAGGTCCTGCAACTCACAAATCTACATAAAATCGACTAAGGACCCTAAGTCCAAATCGTCGACACCTGCATCAGGCGCATGCTCTTGAAATAGTGTGAAAATTCGCGGCAAGATGCCGAGAGCACCAACGACTCTGCAAGTCATCCCAACTCAGCGATGGATCCACTCCCGATTGCATATACTCAATCGCACTCAGCATTCCTCCATTTCGATCATGAATCAAGCACACGCGCTCCCGGTCTTTAATGACCTCATTCTTCAATTTGCCCAAGAACCACAGCCAACTGTTGTAGTTCTCCCCCTCGACCACGGCATATGCTATGGGGAGAAGTTGGTCATTGGCATCAACAGCCACGACAGTCAACAAAGTTCCCTGGTATTTTTCAGTTAAAAAATGTTCCGTCAGTGCAAAGCACGGGTCTCATATACCTGAACGATGCAAAGCACTGTTGGAATGCCCAGAAAAATCTCCGCAGTACCATGCACCCAAGAATCACAACACCCTTCGAGCAGATTACCGGCGTATCAACAATTTCGGTGACTGTGCCTGGATTTGCTTCGCATATGCGCCGCAACAGTCTCAGTACGAAGTTGTATGCCTCAACATATATCCCAAAAAACTCCTCCAGCATCCTCTGTTTAGCCCTCCATGCCTTCGCGTACTTGATCTTATAACCGTACTTCTCCGCGACATGTGCAATTATCACTTCCGGTGTTATTGCCGTATTTTCCTTTATTACTGACAATATCAGGCTGCCAACACAACTGGAAGTGATATTTCTATGCTGCTACACCATGCCCTCAACCAGACATCCGTGGTCTTCGACTTTGGTCACTTGAAAGAACGGGCCATCTCATGGCCGAGTGACATGTACATACCATGGACAGTTCTCGACTAAGCACCTCACATTCCACAGGCTCGGATTTGATTTGACCACCCGGAATGGCCTATTTAGTGAAACAGCCCACGTAGTTATGGCTTTATTTGCATCTTTCTTACTCCGAAACAACTGTCCAAGCTGGACGGTTGATTCATCATAGGACCATTGTGAACTCAGCTCATCACGAACCACAGCGGAAATCAAAGATGATGGATCAGTCCATTCACTTATAGGATTCTGCTATTCCGTGGGTTCATTAGGAGATTCATACACTTCTGACGGATCAGTATACTCCTCCTCATTAAAATCCTCCTCCAATTCTGGTAGTTCTTCAGCTGCATCTACTTGATGGCCCCAAAACGGAGTTGTATCTCTTATAGTTTGCAAAGGTACACTGCCAGTTGTACTGGCATTGTTACTGCCACCTGCACCGGTATCGGCACCACCACCGTCATCGTGACCTCTAGTGCTGATATTAGTGCTGCTCTTTTCTCTTCCTACGGAATGGCTGCCCTCCGAGCTATGTGCGCGTAAGATTTCAACGTACAGTATGATGACCTCGCAACCATAGCCTGGATTTGTCACAAATTGTCCAAACGAACCCCATGATTTATCACCTTTCAATCTCTTGAGCACCATTTGTTTCCCTCCAGAATCATGCCTTCGACCCTGAGATTATCCGTCGTAGGATTTAGTTGTAACAGGTCGACTAACCACATCTCCAAATCATTGAAAAACATTGACTGTGGTTGTCTCATTTGACCGTAAACATGCATACAACCACCAAGATCATCACCATTTGCTCCATTACAGATTATACCAGCTCCGTAATAAACACAAACCGTACTGGGTTGCTCCATGACCTAATCAATTTGTCATTCTGTGTTAGGTTTAAACAGGATAGTGCGACGATGCGCAATAACTGTAGCGGAATTATACTACGATATTGTGACTATGAGATGTGTCAAAACTAATTTATATCTTGTATTGTAGTAGACTGTATAATTAGAGGACCAACATTGCTCAAAGTACTACAAAAAAACATGGTTTTTGAAACAACAGAAATTTTCCAACACTGCATTTCAGTCGTTATTAGGCTACACGATTTTTGCCTGGAAAAAAGGTGAAGTGAACAATTAAATTTTAGACCCTACAGTCCTAAAAAAAATAGCCCATCTCCCTCTAAACCCGTGCGGGCAAAGCCAAGAAGGCGAGGACGACGGCGGTGACGACTAGGACAATGAGGCCGCGATCCCTAACCCTAACCTTAACCCTAACCCTAACCAAAACCCAACCCTACCCCTAACCCTAACTGAAAACCAAATTGCAAAAAAGAAATGAAATTTGACTTCACTCAGTTTCTTTTCAATTTTTTTTAGAAAAATTGAAGTATAAATTTCAAGAAAAAATTGCAATTTCTTTTCTTATGGAACATACATATCAATATGCATGGGTAATACCTTTTCTCCCACTTCCTGTTATTATGTCAATAGGGTTTGGACTTTTTTTTTATTCCGACAGCAACAAAAAATCTTCGCCGTATATGGGCTTTTCCTAGTTTTTTACTAACCCTAACCCTAACCCTAACTGAAAGCGAACCCTAACCCTAATCCTAACTAAAAACCAACCATAAACCCTAACCCTAACTGAAAACTAACCCTAACCCTAACTGAAAACCAACCCTAACCCTAACTAAAAGCCAACCCTAATCCAATATAAAATAAACTTTTCAATCTATATATTATCAATCATTTTAATATACGTACTAACAAACGTTTACATCTACATACTAACAAATATTTTAATTTACATGCATACTAATAAAATTCAAATTTGAAAAACATCACATTTTTTAGTCCATTACATACTAATAATATATAGGTTCTTCAAATTTTTTAATCTACGACCATACACTAATATACAGGTTCTTTAAATTTTTTAGTCCATCACATTCACGCATTTACCATTCATATAAAATTATAATCTAAATCGTATCTAAATACTACGAGTTAACGATCTAATTAATTTAAATATACGAGTTAACGAAAATGTATCTCAGTGAACAAATTTGAAGATCCTCCGAAAACAGTTTTTCTCCTCCTCTTTCCTTCCTCTTTCTTCTCTTCTTTCTCTCTCTCTAAACATATTTCAGTAATTTCTGGATTTTCGAAAAAAAATGAAAACGGCCGTACTGCGAAAGGGATGGATGTGGTTTAAATACCCATTTCAGTCGCTTGGCGACTGAAACACTGCAGATTTCAGTCGCCAGCCCGACTATCGACTGAAAGCTAGCGTGGCACAGCACTTGGGCCAGCGGGGCGTTGGGCCGTACCACATCTTCAGTCGCTTGCCCAGCGAGCGACTAAAGATCGGTCACGCGGCTCGATTGGCGACAGAGGGCCATTTTTGCAAAATTTAAAAGGTCTAGATTATTTTTTGAATTTATTTTTTTTGGGTTATTAGGAAAAAAATTCGGAATATGGATGTTTCATGAAGGCACAACATGAATTTCCAATTAAAAATAAATGGGCAGGAAATTAGAGTCGACACAAAGACAAGAAAATACTATCAATTGTAGACTAGGACAAATGGTGCAAAACAAGAAACTAAACAAACTTATAAATGAAGATGACCCAGAATGTAAATTTTCATTTAGGCATTAACTCGAACTAATCGTTTTTAGTTGAAATACATAAAGAACATCCTAGGTAACAGGTATGACCGGTTTAACAGAAGTGGAGTGATTTTCAGAGCAAGCTGAGACTAGAAACTGGTTGGTTAGTTTCCCGGTGATTCCTATTCATTTCGAATTTTTTTGTTTGTATTTTCTCAAGTTTTTTTTTTGTAGTATCTCAGATTTGGATAATCACTAACATATACATTCTTACAATATAGCACTCTAATACCTCTAATTCAGGCCTGTTTTACACTTCCAGATTGGGCCAAGATGGCCGGTTACCAGTGTGGTTCCCGAACCCTAGGTATTACATCAGTATTCACAAACCCTATGGATATGTTTAGGTTTGAAAAATGCCGTGCCATGTCAAGTCAACATAACCACTTCAGCACACGAAAGGAATGCAGAATAATGAGAAAAATATGTTTAGTCATTAAGTCCTTGTACACCCTTCCCCAAGTAAACACCACCAAATGCAACTTAAAAATGATCCAGGGTGACAGAGATTAGTCTCATAACATCAAACCCATCCACGATCAACACAAAGCTGAGTTTGCATCTTTATTAATCGCACGACCAAAAGACCAATATTGGAGTCACACCATGTGAGCAATTGGGTACTAAAACAAGCAAGCAAGATAGTGGTTCATATGGGGGAAAAAATCTCGGTTTAAGATGGTGTAAAGCCGTAGACAACAACTATAATAATATATATGGTAAAGACAAAGCAATTATTGACAGATGATGCAAGCTCTTTGGGTTAGGGTTTCACTCGTGACAGCGAGACATACTCCAGCAAACAATAGGACCTCTCAATTGAAGACAAAAGTTAGAAACAAGATTACGCAGTAGCGAGCAATAGCTCCTTACACACAGAGCAAGCAAGCAGCAGTTGATGACAAAGATACAAAACCCTTGATGAACATAGAAAAGAGTAGCAGCAATCACCAGTAATTCAGAAGGGATATGAAACTTACCTTCCAGGCCTGGTGAGCCTTCTTCCAAGAAAAGATTCTCTCAACTGGATTCAGTCACACACTGCCTCGGCTTATTAATCCCCTGGTCTATCTGCTCTAGCAAATGGAGAGGCACAGGGAGTGGCAAAACAAAACAGATAGCAATCAACATTCATCGGTACCGAAATGCAACCACGGTTGCAACCCGGGCTACAGATTCCAGTGTGAAGACAAAAATTCATTGCTAAAGCTGCTTCCCTAAAAATCGGAATTGGAAAAAACATAAGCCGAGAAAGTCCATTTCTTATGGTGCAAAAGCTCATACAATGCAAGCTACAACAAGAGCTGCCAAAATGTACATGTGGGTTGTTCCAGGATTATCCCAGATATATGATACTTTTGGCAACCGAAAGTTTGAAGTGAACTAATGCATTTGTAGAGTTCTGGATGACACATACTAGCAACCAAAGGGCACCTAGCAAAAGTGCATCATACCATTTTGAGTCAAACATATTCCACAGATAATTTGAATTGTGTCCATCCTAATTACCATTTCCATGTTTCAGTTATCCGTGGCCCGCTATGACTCGAAGCACAAGGCACAATCAGCTAATCGTATTGAGTAAACTCATGCATCAAGAGAGGCAGTGAACAATAGCTGGATTGTCAAAGACCATTGGTGCTAGAACCTATGGCCTTTGCCGCAAGCAAGCTCAACTATGTAGTTCTGATGTGTGGTCGCTGAGATTAACTGCTTCAGTAGTAACTGCAGAAGTTGAGTCAACTTCAGAATTAACATTTGGAATCTGGTCAGGCTTGTCTTCTTGCATCTCTATGTCACGACTACCAGACTCCTCGGCTTCTGCATCAGCCATTTCTTCATCACGATCACCACCCCCATGCTCTGTTCCATTTGGCACTGGTGCAGGCTGCTCGAGCGGCCTTTCAGGCTCTACATCAACAACATCAGTGTTTCCTGTAATTTCAGTGCCTTCCAACCTTGGGCCCTGAGCAGCTGGGTATGGGTCGGTGCACTTAGTCATCGTAGATGTGACTAGCAGATTCTGCACATAAGGAAGTTTACAATTGGTGATTGAGTTCTAAAGTACTAAAACAAAACCAAGTAGTAACTTTGATGAAAGCACATGCATATGCATGTGCACAAACATAAAAGACCTAAAAGTACTAGAAAGAACTGATCAATAATTTACAAACTGAAGTAGAAGCAACCCCATTCTAACTATCATGACCACAATAGATTTGTGGTCCAAGTCTACATTCAGTGATATGGTGAATTGGTGATATGCTGTATAATCCAGGTCAAGTTTGAAATTCTATTAGAATGCATACCTCAACCTAAGATATTGTAGCTTGACTTCAGGCTTATATTTCAATGGCATTTATAAAAGTCATACATGCATTGCTCAGTGTGTTGCACCTATAAAGTCATAAACACTTAGACCATCCAGTGGCATGTCTTAAGAAATCTAGTGCTAGAAAACTTATAACTTGCACGCATAAAAGGGTGAAAAGACAACAGTAACTTCACACAAACACAGCTTCTGAATTAACTGGCTATCAGCTTATATCGGTAGGGTTTGAAGATGGTGTGGATACATTTATGCAAAATAAAAAAATGAGCATGTGCAACAAATGTCACACAATTAAAAGAAAAGGCACACACTCTTAGAACAGTAATAATAAGTAGTTTGCTAGGTGCAATAATCAAGATCAGGGGTTGAACATGGTGCATGAAACAAGAGGAACATATTGAGTCCATGTATAAGAATTTAATTAAAGAAATCAAATGGTGAACACAACTACAATTCATAGATTCTCAAGAACTTACAAGTTTTATAGGAGAACACGAGGGACATGGCAAATCCAGCTTTAAAGTCCATGATATGCATGCCCCAAATATTACCCTTTTACATGGGAGCTTGATAAGGAACAAGAGCAGCAAAAGATTTTGATATATCCATCTATGTTGTTGCAGTGAAGTAGTTACCATGCATACCACGTGCGCAAAGCCAGTGAGTCTCCACACAGATTATTTAGAGTTAGGTAAGAGTGAATCCTAATCAACAACTATTATTTGAGGGGGGTAAAACAAGTAGAAACATTTGAGTTCTAGATGGTAAAATGAATGTTTGGGCGAATCGACAATTCAAAACTCATGCATTCGAGTACCATAGCAGAGAACCGCACATTATTGATATAACCTATATAAAGTGTGAAGGCTCAGCAAACAAACCTTCTCCAAGGCCAAAGCAAGCTTCGATAATTTAGTATATGTTCCTTTTGGGTCCAGCAAAATCTGCCAATAGAAACCCATTGTATGACCCTTCTTCAGAAGCAAGATGAGTACAGAGTAATAATGAAATAGAAAATGACCTCCCTTGTGAATAACTCTATCGCCAATTCACCACAACCCGATAACCAAGAGAAATTTTAATGACAAACCAAAAGGGAAAAGTCATCACCTCACAAAGCCTTTGCAGTGTGAATGGAGGACCCTCTTCAAACCTCAAGAGAGCTGCAACATTTTTCAAATAAGCAATCACAAATTTTTATATACTCCATATAAAGTAGCTCAGGCATTAAATTGTGATATGCAGGAAATGAGTGTTTGTGCAAGTAGGTCTTGCATGAACTGCAGTGGAGATCCATCTGCTTCCAAGCATCCGGTTAAATGCTGCAATTCTTTTGCAAAGTGCAAAACATTCACAACAGCAAGCTAGGAATTTGAAACATTCACATTTCATAAATAGAAAAAACCATGAATGTTGCCTGCAGACCAAAAAAAATAGAAGTATTGATGAAGAAGTGCAACAAAATTACATTATGGATGGTGTAGCTACCATTACTGCAAAATATGAGCTTAGCAAGCCATGTTTTATCTGCAAATCTTACAAGATTTTAATCATTAACAGTTTTGATAACACAAATGATTTTGCCAACCACGCTCTTCAATCCAACAAAGCATCAGCGGTATCTGAGTGGCAAAGATCATCTGACATTCAAATCCATCCTAAACAGTGTTATCTCGAGTTTTTTTAACAGTCAACAGAGGTAGCATCGAGATGCACAAACTATAGATAGATAATTAGGGATCAATCATGACAGTCAAAACATACTGAAATGAATATTAGCACCTAGTGAAAGGACATCAAGATCATTTCTGATTAAAAGAGGTCTAGGAATATACATATATAGCACTGAGTACCAACAGAAATCTGTCCAAACTTCAATATTGGAACAACAAAAATTACAAGAGATTGAATATTCATAGCAGTACCATCATCGAGCCGATTAACTAGCTCAGAGTATGTTTCTCCTGACAGAGAGCTCTGTTGTGGCCCAGCCTCTCTGCTCACTGTTTGAGCCTCAGGATATTCAGCTAACACCTTTATATGTGGGCATGTTGAAACTTAAGTTAGAAGGTCAAGCCAGTCATTTAACATAATACAATTATCTACAATATGCATGAAACTTCTTTTGGTGGCATACCTCCCCATACCTGCTTCAATTGGAGAGATAACAAGCCCTTGAGAAAACTCCAATCATGCCTGCAAAGCAGAAGTTAATTTAGAAATGTAAAAAAAGGTTCCACTCAATTTTTTTTTTTTGTTCCAAATGCTCTTTAGTCTTAATTCAGTACCTTAATCAACCTAGCAGTCTAGCATCCACTCAGTTCACTTAAAACTGGTATTGAAATGATTACTCATTTCCACAACGTTTCACTTATACAAATGCACTCAAG
The DNA here is from genome assembly GCA_019359835.1 of Pharus latifolius. NCBI lineage: Eukaryota > Viridiplantae > Streptophyta > Magnoliopsida > Poales > Poaceae > Pharus > Pharus latifolius. The sequence goes on from CM033324.1 coordinate 69,558,332, forward strand.
GCATAGAACAGCAAGCTTGCTTTGCTCAGAAGCGACATATGAGTTCAAAGGTGAATCAAATGCTAGCTATTAAACTTTAACAACCCATTCCACTGGAAGACCCATAGGCACAATTATTATTTTCTACAATCAGTTTCTGTTGAGGGAAAAAACTGAATTACATTACAGAGAAAGATGAAGTAGCATGCACTGTGTTCAAAAACCTCTAAAAATGGTTACATTCAAGAAAATGAAATCTAGGCAGTGTATCAAGTACAATACCAGAACTTTCCAGTGTCAGCTATAACCTCAATGATGTTTCTCATTTCGTCCAGACTGACATCAACAATTTGCTGTGCATCCCTAAAATGAAATACAGACAATGCTCAGAAGCAAAAACAAAAGTATGCCGGACCAACTGTGACACCAATATGTGGCATCTTAGATTATGCAAAGATTTCAAGAATAAAAATTCCCTGGTTTACTATCAGCACAATTGAAATATGCAACTAACCATCCAGCTATGCTGCTACTGAACTGTGCAAATTTGAAGGCAATCACCACTGATACAATCTATCTAAGAAATGTGATCTTTGACATTGAAGTGAACAAACACCCTATTCATGATGGATTCACCGTGTGTTTCTGCAACAATTCTGGGAAACTGTAAGGATGGTCTATTTCGTTTGCTTGAAATTTCCTATGATGTGACTTAATTTAACAAATATCTGCAGTTTGTTAATTTCTATGATGGGATTTAATCTAACAAGTATATGTATGATTTCAAAGTTGATGGATGAAGATTCAACAAAAAAAACGAGACCTATGGTAAATTGCAAGATCTTTGAGAAAAATTTAGCTAAAGACAAGGCTGTGATGAATGAAATTATTGGTAAAACATAATCAGCTTTTATAAGTTGAAAATATTTTTCAAAAAAAATTTTAGGTGCTTAGGATTAGGTGCTGCCACATGAAGCTAAACAAACAAAGAGGGATGTTGAAATTAGGGTGTGAAAAGGATATAATATAGAGCTTATTTGGTTCAATGCCACACTTTACCTAAACAAATTATAGTTTGCCACACCTAAGTGTGGCGTGCCACATTTTTTGTGGCGGATAAAGTACATGTTTGGTTTACACGAAATAACACATGTCACACATCTTGTAGCCACCATTTAGTTTGTGATCATAAAAAACTAAGTGTGACAGTGATAAAAAGTCCCACATGTTAATCTCATATTTTTTTCCCCCTAAGACTACGTGTGGCGAAAAAATTTTCAAGACAAATCTACTAATATCATTTTCACATTATTGATCAAAAATAAAATTAATTTTGACTGCAATGTCACTTTTTTTTTTTTACACCAGAGAGAGTACATTTATAAACAGAGGGAGGGAGTATCTTTTTAGGAGTGTACCATACGCATCCAAGTTTCACTTTCATCTACTTAAACAGCATCAAAATAATAATTGCAAGCCCACTTATACCTCCGCAACTTGCATCACTTACCCATGATTCGCCTCCTTTGGAACCCCATCCTCGACCGGCCGATCGGTGTCGACAGCCACCGACGCTTCCTCCACTGCGGCCAGCGGCGCCACAGGCGCCGACAAATTCTCCACCGCAGCACCCTCCATTCCCAACTTTTCCAGTAGCTGCACGAACTGAACAATTGAGCACAACCAAGCAAACAAAAACATCCCGCCTTAACGGCTGCATCAAAAACCATATCTATTACATCCTCGAAACTACACCAAAATGCGCACACAACAAGACGTGACGGGCGGCGGTCGTGGCGGCGGCGGGGCTAGGGTTTCGAAGGGCGAGGTGAGCGTGGGGGTGGCGCGCTCTAGGGTTACGGGGGGCCTAGTGGCGGCGGTGGTAGGGGTGTAGGAGGGGAGGGAAGTGCTCACCTAGGGCTTCGTCTTGCCGGCGCCCCGCGGCGAGGTGGGAGCGGAGGAGGAGGAGGCGGAGGTGAGTGGTGAGGTCACCGGATGGTGAGGAGACTAGAGAGAAGGGCGGCCTCGTGTGGGGAATGGGCGGTAGTCTCCGGTGTGCGTGGATTTGTTCTATCGTCTCCGTTTGTAGACCGTTTGTGGGTCCATGTGCAGTCGCAGGGATTTTTTTTTTTCCAAATTTTCTGTTTGGAATAAAAAATATAAAGAAACTAGTCAGTGCCGCGCACATTTAGGGGTGAAAACGGAACCGGGTAGGGTCGGGTTCAACCCGGTTCCAGATCCAGACGGAGCCAGATGCGGATGTGAAAACTCGGATCCTATCTGGATTCGGATGCGATGCGGATGTAGTTTTGTTGAAAATTCCGGATGCAGATGCGGAGTCAGGTTTCACTAAAATATGTTGGATGCGGATGCGGATACGGTTAAACTCAGATCCATATAACTCCTCTCCCACCTCCGCCACACCCACCACCTCCTCGGCTCTTCCCCTCCTCGCCTCGCCACCGCCGTCTCCTCCTCTCCTCGCCACGGCCACCGCATCCTGGCCATCGCTGCCTCCTCCTGTCCTCGCCACCGTCGCCTCCTCCGCCACCTTCGCCTCCTCGCCTCGCCACTGTCGCCTCCTCCTCGCCACCGCCAACTCCTCCTAGCCTCGCCACTGCAGCCTCCTCCCCACCTCCTCCTCGCCTCGCCACCGCCACGGAGCAACGTGTTGGCTCGACTGGCAGGAGTTATGGCAGGATGGCGAGCTCCAGTGCGCGATAGATGGCAGTAAATGACGATTGACGCGACCGCGACGGGTGTCCACAAGACATCGAGTCATGGATGCCGACAAGGCCATGGCGTGGCGCCGTTGCCCGTGTCGCGCGATTGTGAGCGTCGGCGAACACGTGGCACAAGCACGAGGCGCGGTGGCCGTGACACGCTATTGCGGCACGAGTTCTACATTGAGGTCGTGCGGTGGGCAGCGCCGAGTGGGCGGCTGCTGTGGGCACACGCTGCTATGCTGGCGACGGGAATGGCTAAGTGTTGTACATTTTAGCGATATACCATGTTTGGCCATGTTGCATCTAGACCCCTATTATTATGGATTTTGATTATTGATGACATTAAGTATTTTTGATCTAATCATGTTTTTGAGTTATATGTATGCAGAGACCTCAGATCTATTTCGTCTAAGATCGCAGTATTGCCAAAGTCACAAGCACAAGGTCGGCAAGTAGAAAGCCGCAGAGACCTAAGCTATCTGGAGGATCTACAAGTCGCAAGCACAAGGTCGCGAGCCGAGGTCGAAAGCACAAGGTCGCAGTGTCGTCCGAGGTTGCAAGTCCAAGGTCGCGAGCTATGGTCGCAAATGCAAGGTCGCCAAGAATGAAGCTACAAAAGACTTAAGGTAAAATGCGTATTTATTTTTACTGATCTCGGTGTTTGGAGGTTGATCGGTTAAGGATTTTATTTCTTAGTTTTAACCGTACTATAAAGAGGGGTTGCAAGTCCTCTCTATATTTTCAGCATAAACCGAGAAACTATTAGGTCACTGCATTGCATTCATATCGGGAGGATTTGGTTTTGAAAGATTTGGTTTTTCAGTTGTGTTTTTGACAACAGAAGAGTTTTTGATTTTTCTAGAAAGATCTAGGCCGATCTGGCCTTTTCTTTTGTTGACAAATATATAGCCCTTTAAATTATCTTTCAAACGAGCTATTAAAATCTTAAATCGGATTTCTGGATTAAAAGTTATGGCTATTTTTATTCATATTGACTGTCAGTTTGCTATGCTGACTGTCAGTTTGTGTTAACTGACAGTTGTCCAGAGAGGTTTTTTTTTGAGCTGAAATTTTTTGAACTAAACTAACTGTCAGCATGCCAAGACTGACTGTCAGTTTGCATTTTGACCTCAAGACGTTTTTGAGTTGATGTTTTATCTGGTTGTTTTTGCGGTCCATACTGACTGTCAGTATGTGATACTGACTGTCAGTATGTGATACTGACTGTCAGTATGAGGTATTTGTTTCCATATACGACCACATACGGCTAGCTATTTTTTATCTGTAAATTTTGTCAGCCGTTGAGGTAGAAAATGACTATCAGTTTCATGAACTGACTGTCAGTTTGTGCTATTTTATTTCCATATACGACCTCAAACAGCTAGCGAAGTTTTCTCCGGATTTTACTTCTTTCTGGTCGTGACCCAAACTGATTGTTAGTTTTTCATACTAACTGTCAGTTTTCACTGTTGCTTTTGTTTGCAAGCTCCAATGGCTAATTTGATCTTTGAGGCTATAAATAGAGACTTTGAGCAGATGTTTCAAACAACAAGCAGCCTCCTTCTCATACATACACTTGAGCATTTGTTTTAAAGTTAAAAATCTTGATCTGTTGATCAAGTCTTGAGCTTTGTGATCCACTGAGTGCTTTTGTTTATATCATTTGCATACTTAGAGTTTCTCGGTGCATGTTGGAGGTCTAGAAGTGACCTTGCAGCTTGTTAGTCTTGGTGAACGCCCTCACCTAGACAGTTTGGTGGCGTGGCCGTTGACCTCTTCTGTTTGAAGATTGTTGAAGAGGCTCGGCGTGATTGTAAAAGGCATCGGTGCTCGCCTTTCCGGAGTGGACAAGGAGCAACTACTAGTGAGAAATATTCTTCGTGGATATTGAAGCAAGACTCATCCATTTGAGTGCTTCAACGAGGAGTAAGGGAGACCGGGCGAGTTTCCGAGATCTCGGAAAAAATCTCTGTGTTTGTTCTCTTTTTCCCTTCTATTTAATTGTGCAATATATTGTTAAATTGTTTTTGATTCTTCTCTTTGCAAAATTTGTTTTAATTTGAAGTTTTTAAAGCCTTCTATTCACCCCCTCTAGTCGGCATCCTCGATCCTACAGGCCACACCCATGGCCCCCTTGCCATTGGCATTGACACACTGCTTTGCATGTGCTCACAACCTGTTTGCTCTTTTGCCTATGAGAGGAGTTCTTCTCATGTTGCGGCATGCGCAATGTTTGTCTCACATTCTTGATGTGCCGCATTGCTTATCTCTACTCGTGCCGGCCACATGCTTATTGTTTTGCCTCTGAGAGAGGTATTTATCATGTTGCTGTGCATATGTCTTGCGATCCTGATGCTCAGCATGGCTTGCCTGGCTAATGCTAGGATTAGGATACTTGTATATGATAACCAATCGCTTAATCTTCATGGTAGCTACACATCTTATTGTGCCTCGGGTGTGTTGAAAGGGATCTAGGATATCGACTAGAGGGGGGTGAATAGGCGATTTTAACAAATTATCAATAAATCAAACAATTTATAGTAAATGAGAGAAAATAAATAACACAAGATGAACAATGAACAATTTCAACACAAGGATATATCCCGTGGTCTCGGTGATTTACCGATCACCCCTAATCCACGTTGAGGCAAACTCAAATCTCTAACCGCTCCTCTATCTAGTCAACCTTCTCTCGAGAAGTGACCTAGATCTTGAGCCGGATTAGTGTGATGAGTTATCCAAACCTCGATTTCACTAAGGATGCACTTTACCGCTCCGGCAAGGCGTGCTCAACTCTTTCACAAGACGTTTTGAGGCTTCTTCACAATCTTTCTTGAAGAGCTCACCAAAACCTTTCTCCTAGCCGTCTAGGAGCCGGCAAACTCCAAGAGTAACAAGCCGGTGATGATCACTTAGCCTTCTTCTAGTGCCACAAGATTGATTTAATGATCTAAATGCAATGCACTAGAAGATCTCAAATGCACACTCTCACAAATTCGAGAATTTGAACCCTAGAGTGTATGAAACTTGATTAAGCTCTCAAGGATGATGACAATGCTCAAATTATGCCAAAAGTTGTGAACAGGGCCGTGCATGGGGGTATATATACCCCCCACAATAAATATAGCCGTTACAGGCCGTTGAAAGAAAAAGATTACTTGGCGGTCAGACCGCAGGAATATGTCCGGTCAGACCGCCGCAATTGCAACGGCATAAAACAGACACAATAAATGCTCACCTGCCCTTGTCAGGAACACACACGGTCAGACCGGAGACAATTTCGGTCAGACCGTGAAACTGTCCAGAGACGACACAGTTTCTGGACACGTTGTACGGTCAGGCCGATAAATACGGACAGACCGGCCATACGGTCAGGCCGTAGTTCAAAAGCACAGTTAGACCGATTTCTCGGTCAGACTGGTCTAACAAACGGTCAGAGCGTCATAGAACAAAACAACAGAAAGGTAAATCAAGAGGTCCCAGGAGACTGACCTAGGACTTAACTACGGACAGACCGACCTTTTTAAGGAATAAACTACACTTAGACATAACGTCGGTCAGTCCGAGATCCTATTCGGTCAGTCCGTGTATTCGGTCAGACCGACTGAGACAGTGCTGAGCAGAAATGAGCTGAAACAAGCATTTTCAAAGTATATGACCTTCTAGTATGCAATGCAAGTTGATTTTATGATTTGTGGCACATAGATGAAGTATTTCGTGATACACCACATGCTCCTCTTAATAGTACGGCAACTATCCTAAAATCCGATCAACATTCTTCTCTAATCACCTTAGACCGGTAAAAATGGAAAAGACCCTATTTCGTACCTTTGCCCTTTTGATCAATGCCTTTTCTTCATCATGAGGCTTTTTCTTTGCCTTTCATTAACCTGTCTTTTAAGTTTCTTCTTGACACAACTAGGCAGGTAACGTTAGTATAGCATTTGTAGTTGTCATTAATTACTAAAACACTCTTTAGGGGCCTAGAAGCTACAATCTTCCCCTTTTTGATAATTGATGACAACATAAAGAGTAGATGAATAAGTTTTTAAGCATAAAAGGAATTTTGCAATAAGCATCGAAGAGAAAGACACTCCCCCTAAATGTATGAATAAGAGAATTTTGGCATTTTGGTGGAGTTCAAGCATGTGTAAAAGATGCTATCTCAATCCATTCATTATATAGGCATGAGGTATCACAAATAAGACATTCAATTCTACACATGATATCATCATCAAAAGGTCATATGAAAATAACATAAGCATATCTCATATATCATGAAGTAACAATCTCATACAAGAGTCATCCAACATAAATGTCATCCACATAGATCATAAAAGAGATATTCAACTGAACAAGTTAAATTAAAACTTTACACCAAAAGTTTTTATTTAAGGTTCAAATCTCTCCCCTACTCTTCTACTCTCTTCTACTCTAGTCTCTTCTACTCTCTTCTCTCCCCCTTTGGCATCAATTGCCATAAAAGCTAAGAATCGGCGGGAGCATCATCATCGGGAGGATGGTGAGGAGGAGTCTGAGGGAAATGGGTGTAGAAGTGAGCGGAGAAGGCGTCAAAGCGCTGCTCGAACTGATCCTGGCGTGACGAGAAGGTCTGGAACTGATCATTCAATGCCGCCAAGTCCGAGCGAGCGAGCTCAAGCCCCTGGAGAAGAGTAGCGAACTGATCCATCATTGGCTGATGGAACTGCTGCTGGAACTGTGTAAACTGTTGCATCTAGGCCTTCATGCCTAACCCTAATTTTGATGATTAATGAAAACAAAGTGTTCCGGACTAATTGTGCTATTGAGTTTATTTGATACAGAGTTGCGTTGGGAAGATATGCACGGAATACAAGAAGAACCCGACGTAAAATAAAAGCACAAGTAGCAAAGAGCAAAAGACAAGTCCAAAATCGTGAAGATGCGAAAGACCTCAGGTATTACGAGTTTTTATATTTTACCGATCTTGGCGTGTGGAGATGATCGGTTAGGAAAAATTCTTTCTAGCTTTAACCGTACTATAAAGAGGGGTAGCGAAAGTCCTCTTTTTATCTCCAGCACAAACCGAGAATGTTAGGTCATTGCATCGCATCCTTTTTATGTGGATTTGCTTTTGGTCTTATTTGGAAAAATCTGTTTTTCAGTTCAGTTTTTGACAGCAGAAGAGTATTTGCATTTTTCAGAAATATCTAGGCAGATCTGGTTTTTGCTTCTGTTGACAAAAATGTAGCCCTTGAAATTATCTTTCCAACGAGCTATTAAACACCTCTTTTAGGTTTCTGGATTTAAAGTTATAGCTGTTTTTGTTCATGCTGACTGTCAGTTTGCATAACTGACTGTCAGTTTGAATGTCAGTTTAGTGTAACTGACAATTGTCCAGAGAGGGTGTTTTTTGGTCTCAAATTTTTTGTACTAAACTGACTGTCAGTTTGTCCATACTGACTGTCAGTTGGGGTTTCGACCAGAGAGTGTTTTACTGTGTTTCTATTTGTTTCTGGTCGAGCTAGTACACAAACTGACTGTCAGTTTGTGTAACTGACTGTCAGTTGCGTGTTCCAGCTTTCCTGTTTTGGCTGCAAACGGCTAGCTATTTTTTATCCGTAAATTTTGTCGGCCGTTGTGCACTAAACTGACTGTCAGTTTTCATAACTGACTGTCAGTTTGGGTTGCTGATTTTCAGCCCTAGCTCCAACGGTTCATTTGATTCTTGAGGCTATAAAAAGGGGCTTTGGGCATAAGTTTTCTACAACCAGTAGCAGCATTTCATACACACTCTTGAGCATTAGTTTCTTATATAAAATCTTGATCTTTTGATCAAGTTGAGTGCTTTCCGATCCACCGAGAGTTTCAGTTCTTTTGCATTTGCATATACTTAGCTTCTCGGTGCTTGTTTGGAGGTCTAGAGAAGACCTCGCTGCCTGTTACTCTTGGTGAGCGCCCTCACCTAGACGGTTCGGAGGCGTGGCCGTTGACCTCTTCGTTCGGAGATTGTCGGAGAGGCTCGGCGAGTGTGTACAAGGCATCGGTGCTCGCCTTTCCGGAGTGGACAAGGAGCAACCATTAGTGATAATATCCTTGGTGGATATTGAAGCGAGACTCAAGTGATTTGAGTGCTTCAACGAGGATTAGTGGAGACTGGGCGAGTCTCCGATACCTCGGTAAAAGTCTTCGTGTTCGTTCTCTTTTCCCTTTACTTATATTATTTGTTCTTTATTTGATTTAAGTTTTAAATTTTTTAAAGCCTCCTATTCACCCCCCCCTCTAGTCGGCATCCTTGATCCAACACGTGGTATCAGAGCTTGGTCTCTCGATTCATTAGGCTTTACCGCCTAGAGAGAGGATGTCGTCAAGCGGGGATTTTCTTCTTGGACATACCGGTCGTGCGCCCATCTTTGATGGAACAAACTATCCTTATTGGAAAGTGCGCATGTCGGTATTCCTAGAAGCCATGGGGCTTGACGTATGGGATATCGTTAAACTCGGCTTTACTCCTCCGGTTGATCCGGCAAGTCAATCCGAAGACGATAGGAGAAAGTTGCATTTAAATGCCCGTGCAAAAAATGCTCTCTTTGCCGGTTTATCCTTAAACAAGTTCAACCGTGTGAGCAACCTCACGACTGCTCATAAGGTTTGGACTACCCTCGAAGAAATTTACGAGGGCACTACAAAGGTTAAAGAGGCAAAATTGCTAATGGTGAGGCAAAAATATGAGACATTCACCATGTCATCAACCGAGTCCGTGGATTCCATGTTTACTCGGTTAAATAACATCGTGAATGAACTCAAGGGTCTTGGCGTTGTGTTTACTGACCTTGAGCTTGTGAGAAAGATGCTTAGGGCCTTGCTGGAAAGCTTCGACACCTTGGTCACGATTCTCACAAACTCCGACCTATCAACCACAATTCCAACCGATCTCTATGGGAACCTCATCACCCATGAGATGCACAAGAAAGAAAAGAAGGAAGCGGCCGAACCCACGGAGACGAAGAAGAAAGCTTTGGCCTTCAAAGCTAATGCAAGGAACGATTCAAGCGAAGGCTCCTCCGATGAAGACCTCGCACTTATGGTAAAGAACACCCAAAAACTTCTTCGCAGGTTACATAAGAAGGGTGTCAACATTGACACACGACCGAAGGGGCAAAAGCAAAACAACTTCAAGGACATCATTTGCTATGGATGTCATGATAAGGGACACATAGCTTCAAGATGCCCAAACAAGAACAAGGGGTGGAACAAGAAGAAGAAGTTCTTCAAGAAGAAGAACGAAGAAATCAAAGAAGCCTGTTTTGGAGAATGGATGTCCGGCGGAGAGAGCTCCGACTCCGACTCCGACAACGAACGAAGTTGCTCCAAGAAGATGGCCGGACTAGCTCTCGGCAACAACACTTCATCCATGTGCCTTATGGCCAAAGGCGATGAAAAGGTGAACTACAAGACCGGTGGGAGACATTGGGTGCTAGATAGCGGATGCTCCGAACACATGACCGGTAACAAGAAGTTGTTCACCTCAATAGAAGACAACTCAAGCGAGAACCAAAAGATTACCTTTGGCGACAACCGTCAAGGAAATGTGGTCGGCTTGGGTAAAATCGCAATCTCAAATGATCTATCTATTTCAAATGTTTTATTGGTCGAATCTCTAAATTTCAATTTGCTTTCCGTTGCACAAATTTGTGATTTTGGTTTTAGTTGCACATTCTTCCCAAAAGAAGTTTTGGTTGAAAGTTTAAAAGATAAAACCTTGATCTTTAAAGGCTTTCGCTTTGGAAATCTTTATTTGGTTGATTTTCATTCAAAAGATGCATCTCTTTCAACATGTCTTGTCTCTCAAACCTCAAAAGGTTGGCTATGGCATAGACGACTCGCACATGTTGGAATGCATCAATTGAGAAAACTTTTAAAACGTGATTTGGTTGTTGGCTTAAAGGATGTGAATTTTGAAAAGGACAAACCTTGTAGCGCTTGTCAAGCAGGCAAGCAAGTAGCTACTTCACATCCTACTAAGCGCATTCTTTCAACTTGCAAACCTTTGGAACTTCTTCATATGGATTTATTTGGACCTTCCGAGTTCCAAAGTATCGGGGGTAGCAATTATGGTTTTGTGATTGTTGACGATTTTACTCGCTATACTTGGGTTTTCTTTATTTCTCAAAAATCCGAAACCCCCGATGTTTTCAAAAGTTTTGCAAAACGTGTTTCTACTGAATTCGAATTATCCATCAAGAAAATCTGTAGTGATCATGGTGGAGAGTTCGTTAATTCAACTCTATTTGATTTTTGTGACTCTCTTGGAATCAAACACGAATTTTCCACATCCTACACTCCACAGCAAAATGGAGTTGTTGAAAGGAAAAATCGAACACTTATAGAAATGGCAAGAACTATGCTAAGTGAGTATGATACTCCTACTCGCTTCTGGGCTGAAGCCGTGCATACCGCTTGCTATTCTATAAATCGGCTTTATTTGCATCCTCTTCTGAATTTGACTCCTTATGAACTTCTTGTTGGGCGCAAGCCAAATATTTCTTATTTCCGAGTCTTTGGTTGCAAATGTTATATTCTTAAGAAAAGAAATTTTGGTGGAAAATTTCAAAGAAGAGTAGATGAAGGCTTTCTAGTCGGATACTCCACCACTAGTAAAGCTTATCGTGTTTTTAATAAAAATACAAGTTGTATTGAAGAATCGGGTGATGTCGAATTTGATGAAACTAATGGCTCACAAAAGGAGCAAGTATCTCATGAAGTTTCAGGTGAAGATCTTCAAGAAGCAATGAAGAACATAACCATTGGAGACATCAAGCCAACAGAGGAAGATCAAGAAGATGATGTCAACGTTGAAAATATTGATCAAGACGCATCATCATCTCATGTTGATCCTCCAGAACAAAGTCAAGATGAAGCAGTACAAGATGAAGAACCAAGGCAACATCAAACGATCACCAAGGATCACCCTCTAGACCAAATATTGGGTGACGTCAGTAAGGGTGTTCAAACTCGATCTCGTATTGCTGCATTTTGTGAACATCATTCTTTTGTATCTTCTTTAGAACCCAAACATGTTAATGAAGCTTTAAATGATCCTGATTGGGTTAATGCCATGCATGAAGAACTTAATAACTTTGCTAGAAATGAAGTTTGGACTCTAGTTGAAAGACCCAAAGATCATAATGTAATTGGAACAAAATGGGTTTTCAGAAATAAGCAAGATGAAAATGGTGTTGTAATCAGAAACAAAGCTCGTCTTGTTGCTCAAGGCTTCACTCAAGTCGAAGGTTTAGACTTTGGTGAAACTTTTGCACCGGTAGCAAGACTTGAAGCTATTCGCATTCTTCTTGCTTATGCATCATGCTTTAATATCAAACTTTTTCAAATGGATGTAAAAAGTGCTTTTCTAAATGGTGAAATTTCTGAACTTGTATTTGTTGAGCAACCTCCCGGTTTCGAAGATTCTAAATTTCCAAACCATGTATTTAAATTGTCGAAAGCTCTCTATGGTCTCAAACAAGCTCCTCGAGCCTGGTATGAGCGACTTAGAGACTTTCTATTATCAAAAGGTTTTAAAATTGGGAAGGTTGATACAACTCTCTTTACAAAGAAAATTGAAAAAGACTTGTTCATTTGTCAGATTTATGTTGATGATATTATATTTGGATCTACTAATGAACATTTCTGTCATGAGTTTGGAGAGATGATGTCTAGGGAGTTCGAGATGTCCATGATTGGTGAGCTGAGCTTCTTTCTCGGTTTACAAATCAAGCAACTCAAGAACGGGACGTTCGTGAGTCAAACCAAGTACGTGAAGGACCTGCTCAAGCGCTTTGGGATGGAAGACGCCAAACCAATCAAAACTCCCATGGCGACAAATGGACATTTGGACATGGACAAAAGCAGCAAATCGGTTGATTCTAAACTGTATAGGTCTATGATTGGTAGTCTTTTATATCTTACTGCATCTAGGCCTGATATCATGTTTAGTGTGTGCTTATGTGCTAGATTTCAGTCTGATCCTAAGGAATGTCACTTAACTGCTCTTAAAAGAATCCTTAGGTATTTAAAATGTTATCCCAGTTTAGGCCTTTGGTATCCGAAAGATGCAAATTTTGAGTTAATTGGGTATTCGGATTCTGATTATGCTGGGTGTAAGATTGATCGTAAAAGCACATCTGGTAGCTGTCAGCTGTTGGGGAGATCATTAGTATCATGGTCATCTAGGAAGCAAAATTCTGTAGCTCTCTCCACAGCTGAAGCTGAGTATGTGTCTGCAGGCAGTTGTTGTGCTCAATTGTTGTGGATGAAGCAGACATTTTTGGATTATGGGATTATCTTTGATAAAGTGCCACTATTATGTGATCCGATGACTCTTGAGGATGTGGTCGATGAAGCAGTAGTAATCCCGGACCTCTTCTCGATTTCCACTCTTTGGATGGATCGTGGCTCGTACGATTTTGTTGACTACAGCAGGAAGGACTTTGAGACCTGTAACGGTGCCAGGTACAATCCGCTGTCCACCTCCCGGCTGCTTATAAAACTGGAGCCAGTCATCCTCATGGAGGTAATCCTCATCCTCCATGTTGATCCCCTCCTTCATTTCCTCATAGTTTATCACCCTCCTTCATTTCCTCATAGTTTATCACCCTCCTTCATTTCCTCATAGTTTATCTTGTTTGTCGCAGCAAACTCCTCAAAGGTGGCCTCATAACGCCTAGAACCTGTCATCCACATGATCTGCTGGTCCGCCCATCTGATCTCAACCGTAGCATAAAACTGTCTGATGGCAGTGGCGTTCCATGGGCATTTGTGCTCCACAAAGTCATACAGCCCTATATCCTTGAAAATCTGCACCAAAGGAGCCATGATGGGCTGATTCACAACATAAGCCCATTCGATCCATTTGTGTTCGAAGATGTTCCTGTGGATCAAATGTCCGTAGAAGGCATCCTGCTGTGTTATCGTGTGGAAGTGAGGAGTAGAGGCGTCATTCTCATGATTGTAGGCGTAGATGGTCCTAGCCTTTGTATAGTCTCTTGAAGTCCAATTCTTCTTCGGGCCTTGATAAGCGTGGACTTTTATTTCATCGTCCTCACTCTCGATGTCCATGCCCACATGAGACGATCCACCAAGATGTGACGACTGTTCTGTCTCTGAATCTCCGGCCGAGGGCACCCAATCATCATCCCGAGAGTCGCTACTGCTCGAGGGTTGAGCCCTTTTTGGCCGCTTCGCCAATTTCTTCTTATTTGTTCGGACGAAGATATTTCCTTGAGCACCACGACCACTAGAAGATTTGCAAGAGATAAAACAGATAAGATACTCAGAGGTAAGAGTGAGTGAATTGATAAGATAACATATTAGTAAACTCTGGCTCTGCTGTTGCAGTCGGTCAGACCGAAACAGGGGCGGTCAGACCGGCGCAACCGTAGAGTTAGGGTTTGGCATGATTTCTGGGATTTAGGTGAAATTAAGATGCAATGTGGATAGATAAATGAGTATGGGCAATCAGTGCATCAATAGGAATAATCAATTTTAGGTATTGAAAGGATTTAAACTAGATTCACCAAAATTGCCCTAAACCCCGTGATGAACAAAATGATAAAGAAGGGAGATCTGAGCAATATACCTAGAAGACATGATTGGAGAAGGTCTTGATCAACGGTTAGCCCGAGAGTTGCGACGGTTTGACCGGAGAGGAAGATTCCAAAGACTTTTGGAGCGCACGTGAAAGAGACAAGTGGGGAAGACGGTGAAAAGGACAGAGATTCGGGATAAAAAGATCTCTGGTCATGAAAATTCGGTCAGACCGTGGACAAGATACCGGTCAGACCACTAGAAGCAGACAATTTTGATGCTCTCTGGAGAATCATTCGGTCAGACCGCAATTGGATCGGTCCGACCACTAGAAAGACTAAAAATCTTGGAGGATTTTTGATTGATTTGATGCTCAAGAGATTTGGATAGGGTGATATATAAATATAAGATAATTATAAGAGAGATATAGACAATATCACCAAAGGGGAAGTTTTTATCTTATAACTCAACAAATTTTTGGTTCACTTTACTCAATTGCCGATAAAAGAGTCTAAAAAGCTCTAAGATAGGAAGTTCAAACAAACAAGTGATACTTTAAGCACAAGCAATATGAGTTCAACATTTTAAGCCACATTTGATATATCAATGACGTTAAGCTCATTTCGAAATTTGCAAAAACGACTTTCATCTAAAGGCTTAGTGAATATATCCGCTAATTGATCTTCGGTTCTCACATTATCCACCACCACATCACCTTTGCTAACATAATCTGTAAGGAAGTGGTGTCGGATATCTATATGCTTGGTCCGAGAGTGTTGAACTGGATTTGTGGCTATTTTCACCGCACTCTCATTATCACACAAAAGAGGCACTTTTTCAAATTTTATTCCATAATCCAACAATGTTTGCCTCATCCAAAGCAATTGTGCACAACAACTACCCGCGGAAACATATTCCGCTTCGGCTATTGATAAAGCTACAGAGTTTTGTTTCTTGGAGGACCAAGATATTAAAGATCTTCCTAACAGTTGACTACTGCCAGAGGTGCTTTTTCTATCCACTTTACATCCCGCATAATCGGAATCAGAATATCCAATTAATTCGAATTTAGCACCTTTAGGATACCACAACCCTATGCTAGATGAATATTTTAGATACCTCAAAATGCGCTTAACGGCCATTAAATGACTTTCTTTAGGAGAGGCTTGAAATCTTGCACACATACAAACACTAAACATAATATCGAGCCTAGAAGCAGTAAGATATAATAAACTACCAATCATAGATCTATAAAGCTTTGAGTCTACCGGTTTACCTCCTTCGTCAGAGACAAGGTGACCGTTTGTGGCCATTGGTGTCTTGATTGGCTTTGCTTCTTCAAGTCCGAACTTCTTGAGTAAGTCCTTCACATATTTGCTTTGACTGATGAAAGTTCCTTCCTTGAGTTGTTTAACTTGTAGTCTGAGGAAGAACTTAGTTCACCTATCAAAGACATCTCAAATTCCCTGAACATCATATTACCAAATTCCTCGCAAAAATCTTGGTTAGTAGATCCAAATATGATGTCACCAACATAAATTTGACATACAAAGAAATCATTTTCAATTTTCTTAGTAAATAAGGTAGTATCAACTTTCCCAATTTTAAAGCCTTTTGAAATTAAGAAGTCTCTAAGTCTTTCACACCAAGCACGAGGTGCTTGTTTAAGACCATAAAGAGTCTTGGAGAGTTCATACACATGATTTGGCTTTGTAGGATCTTCAAATCCGGGAGGTTGTTTAACAAATACTAATTCATTAATTTTTCTATTTAAAAAAGCACTTTTGACATCCATTTGATAAAGTCTAATATTATGAGATGAAGCAAAAGCAAGCAAGATTCTAATAGCCTCAAGTCTAGCTACGGGAGCAATGGTTTCACCGAAGTCCAAACCTTCAACTTGAGTGTATCCTGGAGCCACCAATCTTGCCTTGTTTCTTACTACCACTCCGTTTGCATCTTGTTTATTCTTGAAAATCCATTTGGTTCCAATGACATTGTGTTCATTCGGATTTGGTTCTTCTACTAATTCCCAAACATTGTTGCGGATGAAGTTGTTTAATTCTTCGTGCATAGCATTCACCCAATCCGGATCTTTTAATGCTTCATCTACTAGTGTGGGCTCAAAAGAGGAAACAAAAGAATAATTTTCACAAAATGAAGCAAGACGAGAACGAGTTTGGACACCCTTACGCAAGTCACCAACAATTTGATCGACGGGGTGATCTTTGGAAATTAAGTGATGAATTCTTGGATAATCAACCGGTATTTGTGAAGTAGAGGTAGAAGGTACTTCCGGTTGTTGTTGAGAAGAATTTTCCACATTGACCACTTCAACTATTTGATCTTCATGTTGAGGAGTTGATGAAGAGGGGATAGTTTGAGTGGATGGATCTTCATCTTGATCACTATCTTCTTTCGGCTTGATATCCCCAATGGTCATGTTCTTCATTGCCACTCTCAACCCTTCATTACCTACATCATCCAAATTGTCTTGCTCCTCTTGAGAGTCGTTAGTCTCATCAAATTCAACATCATGTGTCTCCTCAACCAAACCGGAGTTTTGGTTGTAGACACGATATGCTTTGCTATTTGATGAGTATCCTAATAAAAATCCTACATCACATTTACTTTGAAATTTAGATAAGCGTGTACCTTTCCGCAAGATATAGCACTTACATCCAAACACTCGGAAGTAGGAAATGTTTGGCTTCCTTCCAATGAGAAGCTCATAGGGAATTTTCTTTAGTAGTCGATGACAATAAAGACGATTTGATGCATGGCACGCGGTGTTGATTGCTTCGGCCCAAAAGGTGTCCGAAACATTGTACTCCGAAAGCATAGACCTTGCCATGTCTATCAATGTCCGGTTCTTTCATTCGACTACTCCATTTTGCTCTGGTGTATACTTGGCCAAAAACTCATGTTTGATACCTTTATCATCACACCAATTTTCAACCTTGGTATTCTTGAATTCGGAGCCATTTTCACTTCTCACTTTCTTGATCTTGAAACTAAATTCATTTTCGGCCCTTTGAGCAAAGCTTTTGAAAGTGTTAAACACAATTGACTTATCTTGTAAAAAGAATATCCATGTATATCTAAAAAAATCATCTACAACGACAAGACAATAACTATTGCCACCAATGCTCACAAAAGTAGTTGGTCCAAATAAATCCATATGCAATAATTCAAGTGGACTAGAAGTTGACATTGTGCTTTTAGTTGGATGTGAGTTTGCAACTTGTTTTCCGGCTTGGCAAGCACTACATAATTTATTTTTTTCAAACTTTACATCCTTTAATCCAACAACTAAATCATGTTTAACTAGTCTATTTAGTTGTTTCATTCCAACATGCCCAAGCCTTCTATGCCATAGCCAACCTTTAGATGATTTAGTGAACAAGCATGTATCAAGATTAGCATCATTTGAATTGAAATCAACTAAATAGAGGTTGCCATGTCTAAAACCTTTGAAAATCAACCTATTATCATCAATACTAGTGATAATCACTTCTTTTGGATAAAATGCACATATAAATCCAAGATCACAAAGTTGAGCTACGGATAAGAGGTTGAAATTTAGAGATTCAACAAGCAATACATTAGATATGGAGAGGTCGTTTGAGATGGCAATTTTACCTAAACCTTTTACCTTTCCTTTGCTATTGTCTCCAAACGTGATCTTGTCATATTCCGCACCTTCGTTATTTAGAGAGAAGAACATGTTGTGATTACCGGTCATATGTTGAGTGCATCCACTATCGAGCACCCAATGTTGTCCTCCGGCCTTGTAATTTACCTATAAAACAAAGTTAGGTCCTTTTAGGTACCCAAATCTTTTTGGGTCCTTGGAGGTTAGTTACCAAGGATTTTGGGACCCAAATGGCTTTCTTTTTGGTACCAATGATCGGGGTTCCAACAAATTTGGCTTTAATATCGCCATTGTCCATTTTCTTTAAAACATAGCAAGAATTGAATATAAGAGATGAATTACTTTTGCTAGCAAGGCAATTCTTTTCAATGTGACCTAAACTTTTACATTTGTTGCAATATCCCTTTTCTTTTACAAATACGGTTTTAGATGGAACAAATGCATGTTTTCCCTTTTTAGGAATGTAGCATAGTCCTTCTTTTCTTAAGGAGAACCTTTGACTATCTAGAAGATGTCTTAATTTTGATTCTCCTACATAGCATTTAGCTAGATCATTGGTTAGTTTTTCAATTTTGTCCTTAAGTTCATTGTTTTCAAGACTAAGCACATTATCATCAATTTTAGGTCTAGATGGGAATTCAATTAAATCTTCACAAGATGTAGATATGCTAGAAGTAGACATCATGGGCAAGTCATTCAAAATATTGCAAGTGATGCCTATTTCATTTCCCGTTTTGTTGGCTTTATGAGTAATTAGTGAGTCATGAGCTTCCTTGAGCATCTCATGAGTTTCTTTGAGACTTTCATGAGATGTGTTTAGCTCCTCATAGGAATTTTGAAGAGTTTTGTATCTCTTCTTCAATTCCTTGAATTTTTCTTTTTCTTTACTCATATAGTCATCAAAACCGGTGATCATCTCAACTAGGTCATCATAAGTATATTCATCTTCGTCACATGATACCTTCGATTCTCCTTTAGCCATGAGGCAATGAGGAGTGGAGAATAGAGATGGAGCTTCCTTGATAGCTACCCCGGCGAGTTCTTTGGGTGATGCTTCATCTTCATCTTCGGAATCGGAACTTGAAGCATTCGAATCCCATTCAATGAAGCAAACTTGTCCATCCTTCTTCTTCTTATAATATTTCTTGAAAACCTTCTTCTTGCTTTCTCCTTCCTTTTCGTACTTCTTTTACTTCACCGATTTTTCTTTTTCCTTGTTTTTGCATTGTGTGGAGATGTGACCCTTTTCACCACAATCAAAGCATCTTCTTTCTTCAAATGGGTTCCTCTTTGATGATTGTCCTTTCTTGAAGGACTTTCCTTGATATCTCTTCTTCATGAATCGCTTGAACCTTCTCACAAAGAGAGCCATTTCCTCATCGGTGTCTCTCTCATCACTTTCTTCTTCATTGTCTTCCCTTTTGGAGGCTTGAGCTTTTAGTGCTATGTTCTTCTTCTTGGAGTCGGAAGCCTCATCTTTCACTTCTTCTTGAGATTTCTTGAAGATGTCATGAGTGAGAATCTCACTCAAGACTGAGTGAGAATCTCACTCAAGACTTCTAACGGAGTCACACTCTTCAAGTTCGAGCGCACAAGTAAGGTTACAATTGTGTCATATTTTGAAGGTAAAGCTCTAAGAAACTTATGACAAAATTCCACATTTGTGACATCCATACCAAGCCCTTTTAACTCATTTACTATGTTATTTAATCGGTTAAACATCTCCGATACATCTTCATTGGGCAACATAGCAAACTTTTCAAATTGGCCCTTATGGATAAATAATTTAGCATCCTTGACCATCGAGGTTCCTTCATGAATATCCATAAGATTTCTCCAAATATCATGGGCCGTTTCAAGTTTACAAATTCTATTAAATTCACCTAGATTTAGAGCACTATAAAGAACATTCATGGCTTGAGCATTCGCTAAGGCATTATCTCTATCTAGGTTAGTCATGTCATCATCATCAAGAATTGCAAAGCCCTCATCCACCACTTTCCAAATCTTTCCACCCATGGCTTTAAGATAAACCATCATCCTAGTTTTCCAATACGTATAGTTAGATCCATCAAAGAGAGGTGGTTTGCCAATATTGATCCGACCCTCACTAGCCATCTTTATCCTACTCCGGGATGGTTAAATCCTCTAAAAATGGAGTCCAAGCTCTGATACCAATTGAAAGGGATCTAGGATATCAACTAGAGGGGGTGAATAGGCGATTTTAACAAATTATCAATAAATCAAACAATTTATAGTAAATGAGAGCAAATAAATAACACAAAATGAACAATCAACAATTTCAACACAAGGATATATCCCGTGGTCTCGGTGATTTGCCGATCACCCCTAATCCACGTTGAGGCAAACTCAAATCTCTAACTGCTCCTCTATCTAGTCAACCTTCTCTCGAGAAGTGACCTAGATCTTGAGTCGGATTAGTGTGATGAGTTATCCAAACCTCGATTTCACTAAGGATGCACTTTACCGCTCCGGCAAGGCGTGCTCAACCCTTTCACAAGACGTTTTGAGGCTTCTTCACAATCTTCCTTGAAGAGCTCACCAAAACCTTTCTTCTAGCCGTCTAGGAGCCGGCAAACTCCAAGAGTAACAAGCCGGTGATGATCACTTAGCCTTCTTCTAGTGCCACAAGATTGATTTAATGATCTAAATGCAATGCACTAGAAGATCTCAAATGCACACTCTCACAAATTCGAGAATTTGAACCCTAGAGTGTATGAAACTTACTTAAGCTCTCAAGGATGATGACAATGCTCAAATTATGCCAAAAGTTGTGAACAGGGCCGTGCATGGGAGTATATATACCCCCCACAATAAATATAGCCGTTACAGGCCGTTGGAAGAAAAAGATCACTTGGCGGTCAGACCGCAGGAATATGTCCGGTCAGACCGCCGCAATTGCAACAGCATAAAACAGACGCAATAAATGCTCACCTGCCCTTGTCAGGCACACACACGGTCAGACCGGAGACAATTTCGGTCAGACCGTGAAACTGTCCAGAGACGACACAGTTTCTGGACACGTTATACGGTCAGGCCGATAAATACGGACAGACCGGCCATACTGTCAGACCGTAGTTCAAAAGCACGGTTAGACCGATTTCTCGGTCAGACCGGTCTAACAACCGGTCAGACCGTCATAGCACAAAACAACAGAAAGGTAAATCAAGAGGTTCCAGGAGACTGACCTAGGACTTAACTACGAACAGACCGACCTTTTTAAGGAATAAACTACACTTAGACATAACGTCGGTCAGTCCGAGATCCTATTCGGTCAGTCCGTGTATTCGGTCAGACCGGTCTAACAAACGGTCAGACCGACTGAGACAGTGCTGAGCAGAAATGAGCTGAAACAAGCATTTTCAAAGTATATGACCTTCTAGTATGCAATGCAAGTTGATTTTATGATTTGTGGCACATAGATGAAGTATTTCATGATACACCACATGCTCCTCTTAATAGTACGGCAACTATCCTAAAATCCGGTCAACATTCTTCTCTAATCACCTTAGATCGGTAAAAATGGAAAAGACCCTATTTCATACCTTTGCCCTTTTGATCAATGCCTTTTCTTCATCATGAGGCTCTTTCTTTGCCTTTCATTAACCTGTCTTTTAAGTTTCTTCTTGACATAACTAGGCAGGTAACGTTAGTATAGCATTTGTAGTTGTCATTAATTACTAAAACACTCTTTAGGGGCCTAGAAGCTACATGTGTATTATAATATCGTATGTATATGTACTTAAATATCCCGAATATGGGTTAAACCCAAACCCAACACAGCAGCCCTACATCCACCCGAGTATCGGCGACCTCCTCAACCCTTACCCAACCCTAGATTCACCACCTCGTCACCTCCACCCTCCACCAGCACGCCACCTTAGCCCCTGCGCTGCCTCCTCCCCTCCGCCCCGCCGCCACAGCACCCTCTTCGCCGCCATCTCCTTACCTCCACGGCTCCGCCCCTTTGCGGCTTTGCCACCACAGCTGTCTCCACCCCTCACCGCCCCTTCGCTCCTCCACTGCCGCAACTGAATCCGTTTAATATACGTGTCCGTATCTGCAAAATATCCGCTCCGTATCCGTATCTGTTTCTTTCATATCCGTATCCGCATCCGCATACCATCCGCATCCGTATTCGTATCCGGAAGAAAGATGCGGATGCGGATATGGGTTTAGTACTATTCGACCTGAACCTGACCTGTTTCCACCCCTACGCGCATTGCCATGGGGTGGTTCAGCTGGTTTGATGACATAAAATGTGTTGTAACTGTTATCATATTGAGTTTTTTTGAATGTGTATATGATGCGGGGAAAAAATGTGCACAAGATGAACAATATAAGAGGTAGGAGCTTAAGTAGATAGGCAACAGTCAAGTGAATAATGGTGGCATAATAAGATGCGCTCTAATAGAGGGTATGGTTGAAAGTTGTAAGTATTTAGCGTAAGGGGTATGTACAATTATGAAATGCACTATGATATCATATACATATGTATTCACATTTGGACATCATAGGATTATGTCAGATCAGTGTCGCATACATGTTTGCAGAGCGTGGCAGATGGGTCTATATTGTGAGTATGCTTGATAGGTTCTATAGGAAATATGCCCTAGTTATAAAAAAAAACTTCCGCTAGGTGAAGACACCAATACAATGCTGCAAAATACAGCATATGCATCACAGATGTAACGACAAAGCAACCATGCCGTGGCAGAGTGCACCAAAGTGCAGACCATGGACAAAATAAAGCTAGAGAACATGATTTTGATCCATGGAGCAAAAAAACTTGGCATACTGGTATTGTTGTAAGGATGATCTTCTGGTGGATGGCACTTGATGAGATGGAAGGTAACATTAGTGGATAAGGCATTTGTGTTGTATAGTCAGACAACGAGTGCATCAATATACGGTTGCTAGAAGGGTAGGAGGAGTATGTGGTTGTTTAAAGTGAATTACCTTAGAAGTTTGTACTATGTGGCACTGTCCTGGTGTGAAGAGGCGGGAGCGCCTGAGTCATTAGGGCTGTGCATATAAGTGTAGGAAACCGAGTAAGCTACATTAGCAGAATTTCAAAAATTTTACTCGAAGGCTATAAGTAATAGATCATAGATTAGATTGTTACCAATAGCAGAAGCAGATTTGGTGAAGCGATCGAATGTTCATAGCAACCATTTGCGGATCGTCCTGATCAGCAGATGTAGATGACAATGACCGCTCACGGATCATTCTAATCAGCGCAGCAATTGTAGCAGCACTTCTACCAGTATCCACACGTACCAGGATGCACTAGTACAGAAATGCAGTCTACTAACCCCTATCTTCTATCGGTTATTAGCGAAACAGCACAAAACCGATAGAAAATGTGCCTCGCGGGCAAAAAAGCCCGACGGATGTATTTTCCCTATCGGTTTCTAAGAAACTTACCGATAGAATAAATAGTATGATTTACTCTAGCGGTGATGAACATATTTTCCGTTAGAAGAGATGCATAAGTACTGACGGAAGAATGTTGTGCGCCGATAGGACTGGTCGACTTCAACAACTAGACTTATTCTATCGCTACTGTATGAATATACCGACAGAATATATTAAAAGTTCCTATCGGCAATATGTAGTTCGCCGATAGAATAGTTGACCTTCTACAAATATTTTTATTCTATCGGTAATGGATTCTTTTACCGTTAGAATATATAGAAAATTGCTTAGAACTGTTCATCTTCTAATAGTTTTATTCTATCGGTAATGCATGTTTATACCGGTAGAATATTGCACAAAATATCTTAGAACTGTTGGCCTTCTACACTAGTAATATTCTATCGGTAGTGTACGTACAGACCGATAGAGTATGTACAAAAATTCCTATCGGTAATATTTGTTGTGCCGATAGAACCATTCGGCTTCTACAGATGTTTTTATTACTAACGGTATTCTGTTTTCTTACCGATAGAAAATATATAATTGTATAAATACACGGGTATGTCTCTTTCATTCTCACAGTTCATCTGGGCTCGTAGTCCCAACCCGTAAGCTCCATGGACGGCCGGCGCACCTCTACAGGGGACCGCTGCACCTCCGCACCTCCATCGACGCCCTCTAGACGTCGGCATCCCAAGGAAGGTACGTAAAATTTCTGCAATATTGTTAGATTATTCTAATCCGATTATGGCAATAATTCTGCTTTTTTTGTATCCTTCATTTTGATGTGTCTTCTTTTCAATATGATTATGATCTGTTCAGGTCCTTGGATGATGCTCGTGAGGGGCAACGTATTTCACGGTTCTTCATCGCAGTACGCTGCCTACGTTGGCTTGTTGGCGAAAGAAAAGGTGAAGATCACCGTCGAGAGCTGGAAGGACGTGAAGGGCGAGATCTTGGTTGGCTTGGTCGAGAAGATGCTTAAGCCCGGCGTGTTTCTCAAATCAGGACCTATAGAAAGCATCTTACATGTTTTTGCATGCACCAGCTTGTGGCCAGATGCTTACCTGCTTGGAGAAGAAGAATTGTTGTTATTTGCACAGCCATTCTACACCATCACTACACAGAACAACATCTTGGAAGGTAGGTTCTTTTTGTTAATGGAGTTGAGTTGAGTTGAGTTGAGTTGAGTTGATCGAGTTTGAGTCCGAGGAAATCACCATTACGTACAAATGTATGTCGACGGCAGTTCCAGCTCCTCGGGCGTCTTCGAACTGAACTCCTATGGTTAAGTCCAATGTGGTTCAGACATTTGCTGTTTTGGATGAATGGATTTGTGATGTATCAGGTCTAACTTGTAGTCGGTAGTTGCATTGTGGCAACCTGCAAAGGTTCCCTTTTATGTAAAATGCATGTATGGGCCACTGGGTCCTCGTCGTGATCTGTTGTTAATTTCAGACGTGGCTTTTGTAATATACATCGAATGTGTGAATTGTTGTATTTGTATATTGTTGTATATTTGTGTATCATGTATTGCTAATTGGGACATGAACTTGAATGTGCAGGGAGCATTTGTGTATTTAATTGTATTGGTAGGTAGGTGTGTATTTGTACTGCTGTTTCAGACATGCACTTCAATTTGTGAACTGGCATGTGTATGTTTGTACCTGAATTTGTATTGGTGAACTGGCATGTGTATGTTTGTACCTGAATTTGTGAACTGGCATGTGTAATTTCTTTGGCAAGATGAAGTCCCAACTACCTACGAAAAGTATTTTTGTGTCTCCTAGTTAATCCACAAATTAGCATTTCTTGAAATATATTGCTTTATCTTCTAGTTAAGATCCGTTTGATGTAAGATCTGTTTGATGTTACATTGATATGATTCCTTGAATGTGAGAAATG
Organism: Pharus latifolius; assembly: GCA_019359835.1. Classification (NCBI taxonomy): domain Eukaryota; kingdom Viridiplantae; phylum Streptophyta; class Magnoliopsida; order Poales; family Poaceae; genus Pharus; species Pharus latifolius. The sequence continues at coordinate 69,583,601 of CM033324.1, forward strand.
GCATGTGCATGTTTGTCCCAGTTCGGTAACAGTACCTCCTCTAACGGTAAGTACACATATTTACCGATAGGAAAACATATATATTTGTTCAGTCATGCATATTCTAACGGTAAATACACATATTTACCGATAGGAAGCACATATATTTGTTCAGTCACGCATATTCTAACGGAAATGCACATATTTACCGATAGAAAAATACATATATTTGTTCAGTCATGCATATTCTAACGGTAAATACACATATTTACCGATAGGAAACACATATATTTGTTTAGTCATGCATATTCTAACGGTAAATGTACATATTTACCGATAGAAAAATACATATATTTGCTCAGTAATGTATATTCTCTAACGGTATGTGTGTGTTTTTACCGATAGAATATGTGAGCGGCAAATTACCTAAGTTAGTCTGACGGTTATTTCATGTATTTACCGTTAGAAAAATGTCCATTATAAGGAAAACCCCAGTCGACCATTGCTGAGCTGCTCTTTAATTTGTTCTGTTGCACTCTGTGTCCCTCTGTTTGTGACGAAAGTTCCAGCTACACTGCTAGGGTGATCAGCGCAGGCTGGAGGGAAGTTGATTGCGCCCCTCTCTTTAAGGTATGCTTAATCGTCGACACCTATCTCTCTCTCCCTCTAGATCTCCCTTCCTCTCTACTTGCAAGCTAGCTGTATTGTGTAGTTCCAAGTTTGTAGCTCTAAGCTTGGGAGCTTGGTAGCTGGAAATGCGTCATGTTTTAGGAGCTAACTAGCTTGTATTGTGTAGTTAGCTAGGTTAATTAGTGTTAATTTCGTCAGGCTAGGGTTCAACACATGTATCTGTTGTAAGAGGCTGTACATGTACATATACATAACTTAATCGAGCAGGTTTCATGCATGGCTTACTCGTTAAATTTTGTTAATTGTAGATGGACAGGAAATATTGGATGTATGGAATAAAACGTACTACTCTTGAATATTTGGATGGTGTGAATGAGTTTATTAAATTTGCTGAGCAACAAAAGGAGAGGAAGGGAGAGAAAAATATGCTCTGTCCTTGTACAGATTGTATGAACTTGAAGAGGTTTAGCAACTCTGATCAAATTAAGAGTCATTTGATTCGTCGTGGTTTTAACGCGCGATACACCCGTTGGATATGGCATGGCGAAGATCTTGAGGAAACAAGCACCACTACTACCAATCAGCACGACTCGGATGTGGATTGCAATAATATCGATGATCATCCCAATTTTGGTAATGTTAATTCCGATGTGCACGTAGATGATGATGATGACAATCTAGATGAGATGTTACGTGATGTAGAGGAAGATTACAACGAAAATGACTTCTGTGAATTTGAGAAACTGATTGCTGACTCTGAGAAGCCTCTGTTCCCTGGATGTGCAACATTTACAAAACTGTCTTCTGTGCTGAGATTATATAACTTGAAGGCAGGAAACGGTTGGAGTGATAAGAGTTTCACGGCACTATTAGATCTTCTAGCGGACATGCTTCCAGAGGGAAATGAGTTGCCAAGATCTACTTACCAAGCCAAAAAACGGTTGTGTCCGTTGGGAATGGAAATCGAAAGAATACACGCATGCCCAAATGATTGTGTGTTGTACCGTAACGAGTACTCCAGTTTGCATGTTTGTCCAAGATGCGGCGCATCGAGGTATACGCGTAGGGACCGGATTGATAGTGAACGTCACGAGGTAAGGAAAGGGCCCCCGGCAAAAACTGTGTGGTACTTGCCTGTGATACCTAGATTGAAGCGGCTGTTTGCAAATCCGAAAGTCGTGAAGCACTTGCGTTGGCATGCTGAAGCCCGGAAACAAGACGGAAAACTGAGACACCCAGCTGATTCTATTCAATGGAGAAACATCAACAGAACATTTGCTGAGTTCGGCGGCAAACTTAGGAATGTAAGGTTCGGGCTGAGTACAGATGGTATGAACCCACATGGTAATATGAGCAGCCGGCACAGCACTTGGCCGGTTCTTTTATGCATCTACAATCTTCCTCCTTGGTTATGCATGAAGCGCAAGTACATCATGATGGCGTTACTAATCTCAGGACCCAGACAACCCGGAAATGATATTGACGTGTTTCTAGCACCTTTAATCGAGGACTTACAGAAATTGTGGAGCGAGGGTGTGCAGGTGTGGGATGCATACAAGAAAGAGAATTTCATCTTGCCGGCCCTGATATTTTGCACCATAAATGATTTTCCTGCCTACGGCAATTTGTCGGGGTATAGTACGAAAGGAGCCAAGGCTTGCCCTATTTGCCTAGATGAAACTGAGAGCATCTGGCTGCGAAACTGCCGGAAAACAGTGTACATGGGTCACCGCAGGTTTCTTCCGGTGCATCACACGTACCGTAAGAAGAGGAAATCATTTAACGGGAAGCCTGAGAAGGGATCAGCTCCAGTGTTTCTGACCGGTAAGGAGATTTACTCACGCGTGAACGACATCAAAGTTGAGTTCGGTAAGCATTCTAAACCTCGAGAAAAAAATGTTTGGAAGAAGAGATCGATTCTCTGGGATCTACCGTACTGGGAGCACTTACAAGTTCGACATTGCATTGACGTCATGCATGTAGAGAAAAATGTCTGTGACAGTTTGATTGGTTTGTTGTTGAACATTCCGGGAAAGACAAAGGATGGTGTGAAAGCTCGTCGTGACATGGTGGAAATGGGGATAAGGACTGAGCTTGCACCTTTAGAGAATGGAAAGCGTACATACCTCCCCCCGGCCTGCTACACGTTGTCCAAGAGCGAAAAAACAGAACTCTATCGGTGCCTGCACGGTGTTAAAGTTCCATGTGGGTACTCCGCGAACTTGAAAAAACTTGTGTCTATGAAGGACCTAAGACTGGTTGGCATGAAGTCCCACGACTGTCATGTCTTGATGTCACAGATGCTTCCCATTGCTATCAGAGGCATTCTCCCAGTTAAAGTCAGAGAGACAATCACAAACCTATGTTATTTCTTCAACGCAATATCTTCCAAGGTAAGTACGTGCACTCGTACTATAAGTTCACTACCTCCATTTGTGGAGCTTAATGAGAAGATTTTTCTGATATGAATATTTGGCGCAACTGTGTCCTCGTAGGTAATTGATCCCGATGGACTGGACGCTTTGCAACGCGACGTGGTTACAACTCTTTGTCAGCTCGAGATGTATTTCCCTCCATCCTTTTTTGATGTTATGGTCCATCTAATTGTTCACCTTATCAGAGAAATTAAGTTTTGTGGACCTGTGTGCCTGCGCTACATGTATCCATTTGAGAGATTTATGGGTGTATTGAAGGGATACGTAAGGACTCGTCGTCGACCCGAGGGGAGTATCATGGAAGGTTACGCCGCCGAGGAGGTGATTGAATTTTGCACAGATTATATGGCCGGGGTTGACCCAATTGGTGTTCCTAGGTCCCGACACGAGGGTAGGCTTGAGGGAATTGGAACGATTGGATTCAAAGCTATCGTCCCCGCTCGTGATGTGTACGCAAAATCACATTTTTGGGTCTTACAACACATGACGGAGGTCGAGCCATACATACACGAGCACAAGGTAATGTTACGGTCACAGAATCCTTCGAAGTCAGACGTTTGGGTAAGCAGAGAACATAACAGGAAATTTGCTGAGTGGATCCAAGAAAGAGTCACGCGAGCTGCCGAGGGCTCCGTAAGTGAAACTGTGACATGGTTGGCTAGAGGCCCAAGATTCACTGTAGGGACTTGGCAGGGGTACGACATCAATGGGTATTCATTTTACACAAGAGCTCAAGACGCCAAGAGTAGCACGCAATGTAGCGGAGTGACACTGTTTGCTATTTCCGAGGATGCCAGGTCAGTAAGGGCGCTGAACTCATATTACGGTGTTATTGACGAAATATGGGAGCTCGATTACGGATTACTTAAGATTCCCCTGTTTCGATGCCAATGGGTCGAAATCCCTCGAGGTGTTCAAGTTGACAGTTACGGGTTTACTCTCGTCAATCTTGGTAGAGTCTGACACCAAGACGATCCATTCATACTTGCAAAGCAAGCCACACAGGTATTCTACATCGTTGACCCGGCCAATCCAAACTTGCATGTTGTCCTCCACAGCAAGAGACGTATTGTTGGGGTCGAAGATGTTGTCGACGAAGAGGAGTATAACCAATTCGATGAAATACCTCCATTTTTAGAGGACATTCAATCTATCCGTACTGAAGATATCGACGAAACAACGTATCTGCGAGATGACCACGAAGAAGGATTATGGGTTGAGAACCATTGATGATTAATTTCTATTTCAGGGATAAATGCCAAGCAAACAGCCCACAAGTTCTGCAGCAAGGTGAGGAACTTATCATTAATACATCAGGCAGTACATTTTTCTTTAGAATTTAATGATAAGCTAGTTCACAGCATTAATACATCTCAATTTTACTCCACAGCATGAGTTCTAACATGTACAGTACCTTTATCCTGTAAATATTTAATTCTTCCCTTCAAATAGCACTTGCAAAAATCTCATCGCAGCCTCTTCAAAAATCCCTTTTTTCTGACGGTATTTTGTTATTTATACCGATAGAGAAGGACATCTTCTCTCAGGCACTTCAAAACGTTTTCTATCGGTATTGTTCTATTTTACCGTTAGAATAAATTCATTTGTCTCACGGTATTTGTTGTCTGACGGTTTTTTCCTGTTTTTACCGATAGAAGAATACTCTGCCGCTTCGAATTCTCAACCGTGTCGCCATGCGTCGCCTTGGAAACTCTATAAGTACCTCGCCATGCGTCGCGGTATTTTGTTGTTTTTCTAATTCTCGAACGGTTGGACTCCTCATCTTCTCTTTCACAATGGCAACCTCCATGGGATCGTCATCCACGGCCTCCCCGGTAAGAACTCTAAATCTCCTCGGTTTACCCCTGTATTGTTAATCCATGTTCAGTTCATTCTTGACCTGTTGATTTGCACAGGGAATGGTAGCCGTGGAAGACACTGCCAAAGTGAAGGCTGACCTGAGGGCCCTCCAGGAGGAGCACAAGCTCCTTACAGACAAGCACACTCAGCTACGGCTTGACCTTGACGATCTCTTCCAGCGCATTAAGCGCATGAAGACGGATGGTGACAATGCTAGGGCGAGGACGAGGCGTCTTCGCGAGGAGAAGAAAGCCGCGGATATGACCATCGCTGGCTGCGGTTTGACTATGAAGGATACCATAGCGAAGCTGACGGAGGTCGCAGGCCTTCTTGACGCGGTAGTAGTTGATCCTAGGGACAACTTGTCGCTAGAGGAGTCCTGCGTCCTGGCTGCAAGTCTAACTGACTCTATTCTACATGCAGCCAGGGTTAAGACCACCCCTTGACCTAGCATTTTGGGTTTTATTTTTTATGTAAGTGATAAAACAACAATGAATGAACAATTTCTTTTTATGTCAATTTTCCAATTTTCCGGCTATCTTCCCTCTTTCTTTAACATTCTGCAGCTTTCAACCACGGTCTGTTTGATGTTAAATTGTGTACCTTTTCATAACTCTGACGGTATTTTGTTGTTTTTACCGATAGAAAAAGGGCACACAAATCTCAAGCACTTAATCAAAAAAATTTTCTGTGGAAAATTGGTCTCACGGGATTTTATTGTTTATACCGATAGAAAAATGCAATCACTAATTCGAATATTTTTCTGGGAAATTTACTTTTTCTATCGGTATTATTTTGTTGTTTCGATAGAAAATTACATAAGTCTATCGGTATCATTTTGTTATACCGATAGAAAAGTTCCTCCGCTACTTTATTTCTCGTACACGGCCCTTTAGTTTCCCTCCACTCGAATAGTTCCACCTTAGAGCACTGCGTCTCTTCGAGAGCGAAGAAAACCCCAACCTCCGCCGTGAGCACTCACTTCCTCTCTCCCACACGACGATCGCCGGCTGGACACTGGTTCGTCACTGCCACCGGTTCTTATTTTCGTCCTTCGCCCGCCGCTGCTGCGTTCTACACCGCCTCTGCATCACCAGAACTGATCGCCGCCGTAAATACCCTAATTCGTCGTTCTATTTCCAGCATCTTCTTTATTTGATCCTAGTGTTTTGCACGTACTAATTCTTGGAGTTTTGCAATTACACTAGGGTTCCCTATTGTGTTGGCTTATGTACATTCCGCAGACAATGTTGATTTTAATTAGGGTTTACATAATATGTTCCAGTGCTGTAATGAACCTGTTTTGAGATTTTAACTTCTCTATACTGCTGTATGTGTGATCAATTGTATCCAACTGCCATGTAATGCAGATTATATGTTGGAGGTGTTCTTACACATATTCTATCGGCAGCTCATGTGTTTACCGATAGAAAATTTTCGGCACAAGTAGTAAAACTTAATTTGGATCTGGAAGGACATGAGCCATGCAATGTACTAGTTTGGTTGGGAATTTTTACTCACTTCGTATGAATATATGGCAATGTGGATGGGTCTTCGATGTATATGTTTCAAATGCCTATATACATGACTTTTCCCAACCTAATAGCTGTGAAGTCCTGATGACTCACATACAGGCTAGGCTAAAGATTATGCACAGTAGCACTTAGATGCTTGTGTGCATATTTACGTGTGAAATAATAATGCTGGCCCATGAATATTAGTGTAGCAAATCATCGAGAATGTTATGTGATGACAGTGAATGGTGGCTTGTCAACAAAATTCCATATGTAGAGAACATTGTTATGTTCTATCGGTATCTCACGTGTTTGCCGATAGAAAAATTGTCTTGTGTGGAGGTAATTGTTATGGTCTATCGGCAGCTCATGTGTTTACCGATAGAAAATATTTCTGAAGAGTTCAGTAAGTAATTTATGCATGTCTTTCTTTTTGTATTATTTTCCCTTTTGCCGCCCTAGTTAGTCTCCAGTCCTGGGCTGAGTTATGCAAGTCCAAGGCGAATTAATTGCCATATATATGGTTTGTTGAAGGTTTTGTAGGGGAAGACATGTCGTCGTCTTCATCGGATGGTACTAGTGGTTCGACTAGGGCCAACCCCATCGTAACTACTGAAGATGGGGCTGTTACATCCCAGCGCAAGAGGGTGGGGCGAGGCGCGACGACGTTGGGGCGTTTTGCCAAACGCACTGATCTTTCTTGTGAGTTCAACCAATTTGGGAGGCCGATTGGAAAGAATGCTGGGAGGTACGCGGCCTACGTTGGGCTGTTGGCGAAAGAAAGGGTGAAGATCACCGTCCAGAGCTGGAAGGACGTGACGGCGGACGAGAGGGATAGGTTGTGGGCGGAAGTGAAGGTTAAATGAACTGAAATCGCTGAACTCTTTCGTAATCACGTTCTCTTGGCTTATACTAAAGTTTAACTAACTCGTGATTAATTGTATGCATTTTTCGGAAACAGGCTAAGTGGAACATCCCCGACGATACACCTAGGACTGCCTGCTTGAAGGACATGAACGGAACATGGAAAACCTTTAAGAGCTGGCTCGTCAGTAACTTCCTAGCTGCGGGGAAATCTCCTTGCGAGAAGTACCCCTTCATATCGGAGGAGGTATGGGAGGAATTCACCAAGCAGAAGGGGACTGAGGAGTTCAAGGCCCTTAGCGAGAAGAATAGGGCGATCCAGAAGAGGAACGACCACCCGCATCGGCTCGGATCCCGGGGCTATGCGGGGAAGGAGGAACAGTGGAAGAAGGAAGACGAACAAAATCCTGTCATGGACACCCCTGAGTTGCCGCTCTCCGAGATCAGGGATGAGAGGTGCAAGCGATGGTGGAGGGGGAGGGGGTCCGTGTCGTCCACGGGGTCTGTGCAGTTCGCAACCCCTGGGGACGCCGACGTTGTGAGGCGAATGGTAAGTTGGCTAACCTCGTAAACTGTGTGCGCACAAGTGTATATAAGGCAATTTGTCTCACAAGGTACCTTCAAATGTAACAGATCTCTTTTGAGAAGGACGCAGCGGAGGGATTGTTTACCCCGCAGAGGGAGAACGACATCCTCACCCGAGCTCTAGGAAATAAGGAGCATCCCGGGCGGACACGGGCCGTGGGAGCCATTGTGTCGTGGAAGGCCGGTTTCGTAGATCCGGCTCCACCGAGGAAGAAGGCCCGCACCTGGAAGGAAAAGGAAGCTGACCTCTCCGATAAGATACGGGCTGAGGTACGGGAGGAGATACGGGCGGAGATGCGGGCTGAGATACGGGCTGAGGTACAGTCTGAGGTGCAGACCGAGGTCGCACAAATGAGGGAAGAGTTTGCACGGTTGAGAGAAACATTGCTGGCCAAGAGTTTAGATGCGGATCCCCATGACGACGGTACCCCGCGGGGTCGGATAAGCAGTTGCGCTTCGAAGGTACTCGCGGATCCAGTGGATCTACTTGAGGTACTGCAAGCCTTCATCTGTGCACTTAAGTTGATGCCACTCCCATTCTGTTAGAGTTGTTTCGCTAACCTATTTTAATTGTTACAAATTTGCAGGGGCCGGAGGGCTGCATCCTACAGAATCACGTAGGCGCCGGGCAGGAAGTGGTTGGACACGGCTTCGTATATCCGTCTGGGCCGGATGTCCGGGTCCACTGTGTACCTCTGCGGTTGGGTTTCGCAAAGGTACAGGTGGACATGGCCATGCCGGGCTACAACGATTCTCCGTTGCCAGTCCCAACAGAGGAAGTGCAGACACTTGCCGAGGCAGTGGGCTCCTACGTACAGTGGCCCAAGAAGTGTCTTGTAATACAACCGGTAAATCCTACACATTTTAGATTACATCCTACTCAGTACACTCAACTTGCATAATCTAACATACGTGCTCATTAATTGAAGTGGCCTGCCGCGGGGCTACCAGGGGACTGCGCCCCCAGCTCGGGGCATGAGGGCCGATCTCGTGCGAACCTGGACACATCAAAGACGGCCTCGACCCCACCCAGCGCATCCACGCCTCCACCTCGGAAGAAAGCCGCCATCACCTCGCCCTTGCCTTCGAAGGTACGCGCTCAGTCCCCGGCAAAAGGCAAGGGCGCCAAAGGCAAGGGCAAAGGGCGACAGGGACTGCCGCGGACGTTCACGAACGCGCTCCCACTCCTGTCGAAGGCATCTTTGCGGAAATTGGATCGATCAACCAGAGACCTCCACGACTGGTACCTACATCGAGCTCGGCGCAGCCTGAACTTCTTAGTTCCCTAAAGGCCTGGGCAGTTCCACCGTGAGCCCGAGACTATATCCGTGGCACACGAGGATCTGTTCGACCTCTACAACTGGCGGGAGCTCGATATGTCCATCATACGGACTGGAGTCCTGTGAGTTTGCTGATGCTATGTATTGCTGTTTTCTAACTCTGTTTGCTAACTCTGCATTAATGTTGCAGTTCATTTGAATACTGAGTAACTTTCTGTGAAATTAATATTAATCTCGTCCTTCGCATGCAGGTGCATGTACAGGCTAGCATCGGAGGCTGCGTGTGACAAGGTGGGTTTCCTCGACCCAGAGAAAATAAGCCTCACGATGCTAGAGCAGGACGCTGCGCACGCTGAGCAGTACATATCCAGCGCGCTGATGGCACAGCAGGACAGGGACTTCATTCTGGTGCCGTACCACCAAAGGTTAGTGCATTTCGTACTAATTTGACTCAATCTTGTATGTTACACCTGAGATGTACTTTGAGCTAGCGGTCCTCTTTTACGTACAATGCAGGGGCCACTGGATCCTCATCGTGATCTGTCCGCCGAGGAACGAGGTGTACTACCTCGATTCGATGCGTGACAGATTATCGATGGAATATGTGCTCAAGGGGAATATGGGGGCGTAAGTAACTTATATGTTTGATTTAAATTTTGACCTCACTAGCTAATGATAATACATTAACCGGCAATACTAACTGAAATGCAGGGCTTTTGATAAATATGTGTCCGCTGGAGGGAGGCATGCCGCACCGCAGGGCTCCCTACTAGCTTGGAAAGAATATGAGGTACTCACGAGACTTTTTGTTTATGCTTAATTAGTTTATGGAAACAATATATAGCTAACATGTATTCGCATATGCAATTATCTCAGTGCCATCAGCAGCCGCAATCGTGGGAATGCGGGTTTTATGTGCTGCGCTACATGTACGACCTAGTGCAGACAAACTTTTCCCGATTCCCCCAGGTAAGCATCGATAGCTAACTCAAATTTCAAAAATGGGTGTCACGTTCTAAATTAGGATCGAAGTTAGTTACTCAGTATGCACACATGCTTGCAGATCGCCATGTCGAAAGACCAATATGAAAATGCAAAGATTATATATCTTCGACAAATCTGGGCACAATATGTCATGGAGGAAGTAGCACCCAACCATCCAGCATGACAATTTTCTCCTTTTGATGTACTCTGCATAGACTGTTCATATACAATGGAATAAATATATATATGTGAATAAATGTCCACATTGGATTGCAATCTGTATTTGTCCATACATATGTGAATAAATGTGAATAACTGCCTAATGTGTGAATTTGTTCTGTGAATTTACCTTGCATCTGTACTGTATTGTGTATCCAATCTATACTGTATTGCATCTGTACTGTATATGTGAATGTACTGTATTGTGATGCAAATAAAGTACTGTATATGTGATTGCTCTATCGGTAAATTCATCAACAACCGAGAGACTACTGTCCTTTTTTCTATCGGTACAATCAAAATTAACCGTTAGAAGAGTTTGACCTTTCCTGCCGGTGAACTCATACATATCCGATAGAGTACTAAGCTTTTTTCTGTCGGTAATCTTGTAGTTAACCGTTAGAATAGTGGTACTTTTCAATCGCTATTGACGAGTTTTCTATCGGTAAACTTGTAATATGCCGATAGAATAGTGTGAGTTTTCCTGTCGGTAAACTTATAATTAGCCGTTAGAATAGTGGTACTTTTCAATCCGCTAGCGACGAGTTTTCTATCGGTATACTCCTAATATGCCGATAGAGTACTAAGCTTTTTTCTGTCGGTAATCTTGTAGTTAACCGTTAGAATAGTGGTACTTTTCAATCCGCTAGCGACGAGTTTTCTATCGGTACACTCCTAATATGCCGATAGAGTACTAAGCTTTTTTCTGTCGGTAATCTTGTAGTTAACCGTTAGAATAGTGGTACTTTTCGAACTGCTGGACGTAAGAATACGACGGGTTTTCTATCGGTAGATTCATAATATGCCGATAGAATAGTGAACTTCTTCTGTCGGTTATTTACCGATAGAAAATGTCCAGTCTTGTTCTATCGTGTCTATCTCTATCGGTACAAAAACCGATAGTAGAAGGGTTTTTTTTACCGATAGAAGACTGCATTTCTGTACTAGTGATGGAACGTCGTATGATGGTGTGCTAACACCAACGCGCACGATAAGGGTTTAGGGGCTGTTTAAAGGAGATGGCAGCTATGTCATTTGTGATGATCCTCAAAGCCCATCATCCATTTCTTTATATAGAGCCATGCAGAAGAAATCCTAACAGATTAGGTTTTCTGATGTGATTCAAATCTTATCCGAACTACCCATGCAAAGAAATCATAACAGATTAGATTTCCTTATGTGATATGAATCTTATCTGAACTACAGGATACGTCTAACATTAAATCTTCGTATCTGATACGTAAACTCTATAACAAACCCAATCTGGATCTGATACGAAAACCCATAACAAACCCAATCCGAATGCATAAGGAGTCTAATATTAAGTCTCCGAGTCTGATAGAGAAACCCATAACAAACCCAATCTAAATGCATAAGGAGCCTAATATTAAGTCTCCGAATCTGATACGGAAACCCATACCAAACCAAATCCAAATGCATAAGGAGTCTAATATTAATTCTTTGAATCTGATACGAAAACCCCAAAATAGACTTAATTCGAATTGCATTATTCCAACCCGTTAAGTGTGTGACTCTGTAGGTTCATGTATATTTATTCACAAGCAGGGAATACTTACCCGAATTGTAAGTCGGTAGTGGCCCTTGTTGGATCTAGGTAGATCTAAGTATCTAGGTTTTGATGATTAATGACGATTTGGATAAATCCATGATGATTAAAGTTAATCAAAAAATGGCAGATTTGATGATCAAATGACAAATTACATAAACCCTGATTTAGCACGAGTAAGTTGAGTTGATTATCGGTAAAACCTGAATTGGATGTTTCCTCGGTTGCGGGTTTGATATTGATGCATATGTAGAGGGGGAGCTCGGTGGATGTATCAAGCTTGTGCTAATTGATTGATCAAGATGTTATATGATAAATCTTGAAGTTGATGACTCCAGTTGTGGATTTGATATCAATTCATATGTTGAGAGGGAGCTCATCACTTTGATCATCTGATTTCATTGCTATCATGACATAAGTAGTATAGATCGTGTGCGTATGTTTTTATCATCTACGATCTATATAATTGAATTTCATCACATACTCATTTACCTGCTGTTGAATATAGCTTTGTCATTTCACTGGAAAGAGAAACTGTTGAGCTAACTCCTGTGTGGAGTAGCTTCTCTGGTAGTGATTAATGACAACATATATATGAGACTAATGTGTGCATTTAGTGTATGTGTTGTAGTCTCAGTTTGATTGCAGGGTAAAAGCAGGGAAGGGCGTGAAGAGGATGAAAACGATATGAGACATCCCGAGCAAGGTCAAGCTTAGCGAGGATGAGCTTTGCGAAGACAGGCATCAAGCGGTCAAGCTTCGCGTGGTCAAGCTTAGCGGGATCGAGCTTTGCGATGACGAGCATCGAGTGATCGAGCTTCACGAGGTCAAACTCCACCTAAGGTAAAATCCAAGATTAAGGATTGTTTTCTTAGGGTTTTACCGGTCTCGGTGTCTGGAGACAGACCGGATTGATAGGTTTCTTTTTACTAGTTTGACCGTACTATTAAGAGAGGTAGGAAACTAGTAGCTTGAATCTATCTAGTGTGGAAGCTCAGATGCATTCATATCATCTTGCACTAGTGTCTTGCATTGCTAGTGAGTCTAAGTGTAGTTCATGTGCATTAGAGTAAATGTTTTGAAAACTGCACTTAGTCTTGATCGCCAACTATTTAAATTGGTTTATTTATCTATAGTTGGTCGTGGTTGTATTTGCATATTCTGATCGTATCAGTGTTGATACGTGGTCGTGGTTGTGTCGCTTGTTTGGCGGCTTTCTGTTTAGGGTTTGGGCGTGGTCGTAGGAGTTCGGACTGGTCGTACCAGTCTTCGGCTCGCTTGCGTACGCTCGACCAAACCCTATCGACTACCTATTTTTGATTGGATGTCAGACCTGTGTGGTCGTGGTCGTTGCTAAGTGACAGCAATCAAATCCGCGAGAAAACAGCAAATCCTTATGTGCAAATACTCTAAATTGCATTTGAGATGATTTTTGGATTGGACATTTTGATAGTAGGAAAGTTTTTGGGTTTTCTAGAAGTTTCTAGACATTTCTAGGTCTTTCTCTTGTTGGCAAAATTGTGGAGCTCTGAGTTATCTTTCCAACAAGTAAAAAATCACTTCAATCGGATCTCTGGATCAAGAGTTATGCTTATTTTACTGTCAGTATGTAGTGGCCGAACTTTGTCCGGGCATGGCCGGACATTGTCCGGCCTGTACAAATTTTTTCAGCCTTTTGCTGAGTGTAAACAGAGACATATCCATCCATCCGGGGCTATCCGTCTGGGGAGGCCGGACATTGTTTGTATGGCCAGACAATGTCCAGCCTGTACAAATTTTTTAAGCCCAGAAATGAAACAGAAACAAATGCATCAGTCTGGGGCATTTGTCCGTCATGGGCGGACTTTGTCCGAAATGGCCGGACATTGTCCGGCCTGTACAAGTTATTTGAGCCAAGAGTTAACAGAGACATATTCTTTTGTCCGGGGTTTTTGTCCGGACAAATAGTATCTGTCCGGCCTTCACAAATTTCGCCCAACGGTAACTGACACGTTGCAACGGCTGTTTTTCGTTGAACTGACCAGACACTGTCTGAAGTGGCCGGACAATGTCCGGCCTGTACAAATCTGGTTCAGTTTCTTGCAAACAGCTAGTTTTTCTTTGAGGCTATAAATACTTCGTGTTTGGCTTCATTTTTGGGTGCTCAAAGACTTCATTCTTCAGCTGAAAACCTAGCCAATTGAGTTGCATATGTGTTATTGCATTTAGAGGCTAGAATTGAGCCCAAATCTTGAGTGATTTGTGAGAGAAAGCAAAGTGTGTGAAGTTAAGAGTGCTTAGTGCATTTGAATCACCATTCGCTTGCTAGTGCTAGAGTGTTGAGCATATCATTTGCATATTTGAGCTTCTAGCACTCGATTTGTTCAAGTGAGCGTGTCCGGCTTGTTACTCTTGGTGATCGCCTTCACCTAGACGGTGGCGGAGGAGAGTCGCGATCTCTCCAATTGAAGTTTGTCGGAGAGGCCAGCAGAGGATTGTGAAAGGTGTGGTGCTCGCCTATCCGGTGTGGAGAAGGAGCAACTCTAGTGAGATATCCTTCGTGGATATAGAAGCGAGGCTCCGAGAGAGCGCTTCAACGAGGAGTAGGGGAGACCGGGCGAGTCTCCAAGACCTCGGTAAAAATATTGTGTTAATTGCGTATTTCATTCTTACTTTATATTCATCTTGACACAATTGCTAAATTTACTTTTGTTACATGATTTGTTGAATTGTTTATATGGTTGAATGCAACTAGTTGATTGAATTGTTTTAAGCCTTATTGTATAATCTAACTCAAACAATTATCTTGTTGAAATAGCTTAGTGGGGAAGCAAATTTAAAAACCTCCTAATCACCTCCCCAGTCGGCATCCTCGATCTTACAATTGATATCAGAGCAAGGTCTCTCATTTATCGGCTTAACCGCTAGAGAGAAAGGATGAATTCGCTAGAGAAATTTGGATTGATTGCTCATCAATTTGATGGCTCAAATTATACACGTTGGAAAATCATTATGAGTATCTTGAGGCATTAAATTTGAAATTATGGAGATTAGTGCAAAAGGGTATGGATAGCTCATTATCTTCGGATAAACATACTCTTCTATTATATACAAAGGCTAAAAATGTGCTTCTTGAATCACTTAGTCATGATGTGCTAGAACTAGTGAGTGATTGTTTGACCGCTCACGATGTTTGGTTAACTCTTGAGACTTTATTTGTCGGCACATCTAGTTTTGAGCATGTTAAGATGCGCTTGCTATTGCGGGACTTCGAGGCATTTGTGATGTTGGAGCATGATACACTCTCCACCATATATGATCGCTTGATCAATATCACAAATGAGCTCAAAGCCCTTGGTGCTAACATTTCTGATCTAGATATTTGTAGAAAATTGCTCCAGGTATTGCCGGAGGGTTGCTATGGAGACTTCATCACCAATCTTGAGAGTAGTGACCTTTCCGTCACTTCACCGAGCAAGCTCATTGACATGTTTATGTCAATTGAGACAATGTCCAAAGAAAATGACATGTGTTCCACCTCCGAGCATATCAAGGACGATGATCCCAATGCGGAGGATAGGGAGTTTTCGAGCGAGCTCAAAATCGAAGATGATGTGGTTTTCCCTAGCAAGACAAAGGCTAAACCGAGCAAGAAGAGCTCAAGAAAAGGTAGAAAGAAAAGGTCAAAGTCGGAATCTTCATCTCAAGACGATTCTATATGCCCTTCGGCATCCAACTCGACGGTATCAAATTCTAACCTCTCTAATAATGAGCTCATGGATATAATTATAGAGTTAAAAGGCTTGCTTGGCAATATGACTAAAAATCTTAGCACTTTAAAGAATGATTACTCATATTTGAAAGTGAAGCATCAAGAATTGAAAATTTCTTATGACTCCTTGCTTGCCAAGAATTCTATTAGCTCAACATGTGTATTAGATGTTAGAGCTTCTTGTGACTCCCCTATTGATCCATCTTTAGGGTCACACACTTCTACTTCACATGCTAACAATAATTCATTGGTTAATTCATGGTTAAATTCAAATGCTAGTCTTGTGGACACTAGTACTTCATGTGAAAACTTATCTAATGATTTAATTATAGATTCGCATGCTTGTATGGATGATACTAGTATCTCATGCCATGATTCTTCTAGTGACTCATCGTTATGTCATGGTATTAGTACTAGGAGTTCTTCATTTGATATGCCTAGCTCATCTAGTCATTTTAGTGCTATACCTTCTAGTTCATCTATTTGTGATGGTATGCCATAATGTTCTTATCATAATTCTTGTGTTGACACAAAATCATCTCAAGCACCTAAAATTCAAAATGATGAACTTAGGAGTAAAATAAATAGATTGAGAAAAATCTTACTAGATGTCATATGAGTAGTGCTATGTTTGGTAAACTCTCTTTAGAACATAAAAATTCATTTAAAAAGAGAAAATTAAAAATTCACACTCATCTAGTAAGAGGCATCATATTTCTCATTACACTCATGTCATTTCATTCAAAAGGCCCTCACGTACCTCATGTTATTTAAAAGGGCAACGTTCGTATGAGTGCGCATCTAATCCTTTTAGAGTTGGTTCTTTTGACTCTTATTTGATTTCATATTCTAAAAGGGTTTAGTTGCAAAACCAATAAATCACCATTTTCAAAAACCTAAAGATAAAGCAATTTGGGTACCAAAAGACTTATGTGATAAGGCTAGAGGGCCTCGTATGGTTTGGGTACCAAAATGAGCTTAAATCTTTTTGATGTGTTTAATAAAAATATTTGCATTGCATATTCACCTTTTATTCTTGGTTGTTGTAAATCCATATGCAAATTTTTCAAAAGAATGAAAATTTATATCTTATGTTGTTGCATTTAAAAGTGCTTTCGTTGCTCATCACAACCCTATATGTGAAATATTTTAAAACTACAATTATAAGTTTTTAAATTGAGCATATTTGGTCAAAATGTCAAATTTTCATTCAAAAGGCCAAAAATCATCAATTCTTATTAAAATGGCCTTCAAAATGTATTTAAAAGGTTTTTAGAGACTTTAAATGAAAAACAATGTCAAAAAGTTCTTCTTATCAAAAACTAGCCTCAAAACAATCTTCGGGTATCTAGTTTTTCAACAAAATCATTTTTAAACACAAATCAAAATCTATTTGGAATTTGCAAAAACTTGCTTTACAAAACACTTAGATATTACTATCCCGAAGAAATTTGATGTTGGAAACTTTCTCAAAATAGTTCTCATTTGAAAGTTATGGGTATTTGAATTTCACTGAAAAACTTGAATTGACACGAAATACCCTAAATATGCAAAACATGAGTTTAGCTATTTTGTTGGTCCATATTTGCGAGCGTTGGTTGAAAATGATATGTTTAACTCATGTAAGCCCTTGCATGTTAAAAATATCATGAAAATCAAATTTGAACTCTATTTGCAAAAGTTTGTCAAAATTCAATCCTTTTACTTAATACAAACATCATTTGGCCATAGCTCTCAATTTAAAATTCATTTTTGGAAAGTTCTTTTTGGAAAATGTACTTGATGCATTGAAAATCATATCTGCACATTTTCATCTCATTTTGGACAAGATTTGAGCAAAATTGACTCTTTTCACAAATCGAAAATGAAATCTGCAAAATTCAGTTTTCTCATGGTTTTGGGCTGATTTGTCATTTTCATATCTCTTTATTGGTTGACTATTTGAAGAAATTTTATATATGAAATTTTATCCTCTATGATTGTTCTTTCTTGATAATTTATTTCAAAATTATTGGAAGTCATTTGAATAGACTTCCAGGTGTGGTTAAAAGTGTAAAATGAATTTCTGAAACTTTAAACCTGACCAACATTTGTCTTTTTCATATCTTATTGTTGGATCATATTTTGGCTTCACTATAAAAGGAAATCTTGTTCCTCATTGCATTATCTATCTCCAAAATTTATTTTGGAATTTTTGGAACTTTTTTGCATATGTTTTGATGATTATGAAGAAGCCAACATGGTTAAGAACATTTTAATCTATTTGGATGTTAATCCCTCAATTCCTTCAAATGACTAAAATATTTGAATCTTGAATCTTCATGAAAAGTGTTTCCATTAATGAGTCTCATCTTTATGAAACCTTTTCATGAGTCTGATGATCATTTGGATGGGTTGTCAATCTGAGTTCATTTGGATCTTTTGTTTATCTTTGGAACTCATTCATTGAATTCATTTACTATTTGGTAAGATTTTCAAATGAAAGCAAATCAACTTTATGCCAAATAGCATTCTCTTGCTCTTGCATGATGTGGTCTTGAATGAAATGCATTTCAAGCAATATTTGTTTTAGACCATGAAAGGAGTTCATACTTCTTTTCTTTATTGATCTTTGTTGAACTCTCTTTTTCAAAAGAAGATCTTTTCATCTATTGCAAATAATTTTTGACAAAACTTGGTTGACACACTTAGGGGGAGCAACTTCAAAGTTATTGAATCCTTACATACCCTAATTGTGCACATATATCACATTTTGCAAACATTTCGGTAATAAGGGTCATTTTCAAGCAAAAAGGTAAAAAGAGCTCAAAACTTTCAAAATGTTCAAAATTACCACAAAACCTTCATAAATACGTTTCAAATATGGTTTCAAAGGTTTTGAAAGTGAAACAAAAGAGTTTCGAACTAAAATGCAAAATTTCGACAAATTTGAAGTCTTCGGGATTTTGTTTTGGCCCAAAATGATTTATTTCCATAAAACAAGATGGGTTAAGATTTGATAAATACTTTCTACATGAAACATTTAGAACTCACTCACCCAAAGATAGTTCGTATTGAACTTATTCTCAAAAGGCCTATGGTTTTCAAATTATCACATATCCTAGGTCGCCCGAAAATGGCTATCGACCCGAAAATACCCAAAAGTGCATTTTTGTGATTTTGGCTATTTTGACTAAACTTTCTTTCATGTCTTGGTTTGAAATGGTATTTCAAACTCATCTAAGTCCAAAACTTCAGAAAAATCGGAGTTTCTTCAAGAATTGAAGTTTTTCGAGAAAATTACTTATGTTTTACCCTTTTACCCAAAAATCACTTCTTGAGAACTGATTTCATGATCTCCTGCAAATAAATTTCTTTCAATTGGTATTCAACTAAGTTCATGTCATGATATTCAAACCTTTTATGGAACTAGAATCAATGTTTGAGGCAAAATTGCAAAAATTAGAAAATTTCAGAAAGTTCAGCAGCTTTTCTAAACTGACTGGACATTGTCCGCCCAGAGCCGGACACTGTCCGCCCATACAGGACTTTGTTTGAACCTAGCAGACACTGTCCGGGCTGTGTGAAAATGGATAGTTTCTGATTATTTTTCAGCTGATTGCTTTGCTTCCTGTTTTTGTCATATTCTTACGCTTATCTCCTTCCATATCTTTGCATTTGATCATGATTCATAGGATGGAGTTTGAAATGTTTTTAATTGTGTTTTGGATATTAAATAAAAATTATCTTCATGATTCTGGAGCATATTCAAATGAATTTGAGAATTGAGTATTCTTCTGAAAATTTGAATATTTCAAGAGGTCATATGTCCCTCTCTTAACCTTGTGACCTAAACATATTTCAACAAACCTCCTTTCGGCATATCTCTCATTTGTATGTGTTTTTATCTTAAATGCCAAAATAAGTGAATTTTTGAGGATTAAATCCATTGTTTCAAATTAGGATTGGTTTAAAAGCTCAAAATCCTCTCTTATATCAAATGATTTCCAAAAATGAGAAGTTTGACACAATCATCATCAACTATTCAATCGAGACATTATATTCTTGTGTGACAAATACATATTGATGACATGACTTTTGATTATACTAATGAATCCCTCTATCAAGAATTTTTGTGAGATGATGTTTAGGGAAAGCGAGATGATTCAAGAGCTACGTCACTTCTATGCACGACAAAACAAGCAATTTAAGAACGTGATGCTCAATAGTAAATTCAAGCATGTGAAGAAATCGCTCAAAAGCTTCGAGATGCAAGATGATGAAGCTATTACAACTCTCAAACCTACAAATGAACATCTCGACATGGACGAACACGAAAAAGCGGTCAATTCTAAACTCTATCGATCCTTGATTGATAGTTTTGCTTTCTTTTACCGCATTTAGACTCGTCATGACATTTAGTGATTGCAAATATGCTAGAATTCGATTATCTCCTAAGAAATGTCATATCATTTCCATTAAATGCATTCTTAGGTAATTGAAATGCAATCCTAGATAGATCTTTGATATCCTAAATACAAATTTTGAATTACTTGATTATGTGGATTTGGATCTTACGACTTGAAGGATAGATCGAAAGAATACATCCGATGGTTGTTGTACTTAAATTCTTATGGATGAAAACAAAACATTGGATTATCTAATGGCTTTTGAATAGATGCCACTCTTATGAAATATTGAAAGTGTCGTAAAAATGCTGAGTAATTTGATTCAAAACTCTCGGTTAAAGTATATTGATATACGACCCCATTGTATACAAGAGTTTGTGGCATGAAGAGGTTTAGAGTTGGATCTTGATATGGCACATATGCATCTAGCGAATATGTTCACATCAAATTAGATGCATCTAGATTTTGAATGTTCAAAAATGGATCAAATGCCCTAGATATAAATGTCATTGATATATTCATTATATGTTGATTGTTTTGGATGTCTTCCCCATATTTTGAATATGATTTTCAAAATCCCTTTAAACAAACCTTCTTGAAATCATGTTTTTGCATAAAAACCATTTCATATAAACTCTCATGACCTAGAAAATATTGTTTCTCAAATTTTAAGCTCTCAACCCTTCCTTTTTGTGCTTGATGACAAAGGGGGAGAGATAGTGTTTGAGAGAGAATGGTTTAGAGATAAGCTTTAGAGAGCTTTAGAGAAAGCTTTAGGGGGAAAGACTTTAGGAGAGTTTGGGAGAGATGGATATCTTTTGAGTTAATTGACAAAGGGGGAGAGATAGATATCAAATTGGTACAATTGGTATTTGATAGATTAGTATTTGATAGAATTGATATTAATATCTGAGAAAGATGATAGAAGTAAATTGAGATTGATAAATGATATTTTGGGAGAGATATTATTTGATATCATTAACATCAATCTTTGGAAGAGATATTTGAGTTAGAAAAAAATTGAGAAAGTTGATGTTTTTGGAAAATGACTTGATTGAACTTGTGCTCAATTGTCATGTATATCTCTTAACTCATAAGATTAGATGTTGTATTCAGTTCTAATATATTTTTGTATATATTGAGGAGGAGCTGAAGAATCTCTTTTGGATTTATTGAGCTTATAAATGGTGTTGTTATCAATCATCAAAAACGGGGAGATTGTTGGATCTAGGTAGATCTAAGTATCTAGGTTTTGATGATTAATGACGATTTGGATAAATCCATGATGATTAAAGTTAATCTAAAAAATGTCAGATTTGATGATCAAATGATAAATTAGATAAACCCTGATTTAGTACGAGTAAGTTGAGTTGATTATCGGTAAAACCTGAATTGGATGTTTCCTCGGTTGCGGGTTTGATATTGATGCATATGTAGAGGGGGAGCTCGGTGGATGTATCAAGCTTGTGCTAATTGATTGATCAAGATGTTATATGATAAATCTTAAAGTTGATGACTCCAGTTGTGGATTTGATATCAATTCATATGTTGAGAGGGAGCTCATCACTTTGATCATCTGATTTGATTGCTATCATGACATGAGTAGTATAGATCGTGTGCGTATGTTTTTATCATCTACGATCTATATAATTGAATTTCATCTCATACTCATTTACCTGTTGTTGAATATAGCTTTGTCATTTCACTGGAAAGAGAAACTGTTGAGCTAACTCCTATGTGGAGTAGTTTCTCTGGTAATGATTAATGACAACATATATATGAGACTAATGTGTGCATTTAGTGTATGTGTTGTAGTCTCAGTTTGATTGCAGGGTCAAAGCAGGCAAGGGCGTGAAGAGGATGAAAACGATATGAGACATCCCGAGCAAGGTCAAGCTTAGCGAGGATGAGCTTTGCGAAGACAGGCATCAAGCGGTCAAACTTCGCGTGGTCAAGCTTAGCGGGATCGAGCTTTGCGATGACGAGCATCGAGCGATCGAGCTTCACGAGGTCAAAATCCACCTAAGGTAAAATCCAAGATTAAGGATTGTTTTCTTAGGGTTTTACCGGTCTCGGTGTTTGGAGACAGACCGGGTTGATAGGTTTTTTTTTACTAGTTTGACCGTACTATTAAGAGGGGTCGGAAACTAGTAGCTTGAATCTATCTAGTGCGGAAGCTCAGATGCATTCATATCATCTTGCACTAGTGTCTTGCATTGCTAGTAAGTCTAAGTGTAGTTCATGTGCATTAGAGTAAATGTTTTGAAAACTGCACTTAGTCTTGATTGCCAGCTATTTAAATTGGTTTATTTATCTAGAGTTGGTCGTGGTTGTATTTGCATATTCTGATCGTATCAGTGTTGATACGTGGTCGTGGTTGTGTCTCTTGTTTGGCGGCTTTCTATTTAGGGTTTGGGCGTGGTTGTAGGAGTTCGAACTGGTCGTACCAGTCTTCGGCTCGCTTGCGTACACTCGACCAAACCCTATCGACTACCTATTTTCGATCGGATGTCAGATCTGTGTGGTCGTGGTCGTTGCTGAGTGATAGCAATCAAATCCGCGAGAAAACAGCAAATCCTTATGTGCAAATATTCTAAATTGCATTTGAGATGATTTTTGGATTGGATATTTTGACAGTAGGAAAGTTTTTGGGTTTTCTAGAAGTTTCTAGACATTTCTAGGTCTTGCTCTTGTTGACCAAATTGTGGAGCTCTGAGTTATCTTTGCAACAAGCAAAAAATAACTTCAATCGGATCTCTGGATCAAGAGTTATGCTTATTTTACTGTTAGTATGCAGTGGCCGAACTTTGTCCGGGTATGGCCAGACATTGTCCGGCATGTACAAATTTTTTCAGCCTTTTGCTGAGTGTAAATAGAGACATATCCATCCATCCGGGGCTATCCGTCTGGGGTGGCCGGACATTGTTTTATATGCCCGGACAATGTCCGGCCTGTACAAATTTTTTAAGCCAGAAATGAAATAGAAACAAATGCATCAGTCCGAGGCATTTGTCCGTCATGGGCGAACTTTGCCCGAAATGGCCGGACATTGTCCGGCCTGTACAAGTTATTTGAGCCGAGAGTTAACAAAGACATATTCTTTTGTCCGGGGTTTTTGTCCGGACAAATAGTATCTGTCCGGCCTTCACAAATTTCGCCCAACGGTAACTGACACGTTGCAACGGCTGTTTTTCGTTGAACTGACCAGACACTGTCTGAAGTGGCCGGACAATGTCCGGCCTGTACAAATCTGGTTCAGTTTGTTGCAAACAGCTAGTTTTTCTTTGAGGCTATAAATACTTCGTATTTGGCTTCATTTTTAGGTGCTCAAAGACTTCATTCTTCAGCTGAAAACCTAGCCAATTGAGTTGCATATGTGTTATTGCATTTAGAGGCTAGAATTGAGCTCAAATCTTGAGTGATTAATTTGTGAGAGAAAGCAAAGTGTGTGAAGTTAAGAGTGCTTAGTGCATTTGAATCACCATTCGCTTGCTAGTGCTAGAATGTTGAGCATATCATTTGCATATTTGAGCTTCTAGCACTCGATTTGTTCAAGTGAGCGTGTCCGGCTTGTTACTCTTGGCGATCGCCTTCACCTAGACGGTGGCGGAGGAGAGTCGCGATCTCTCCAGTTGAAGTTTGTCGGAGAGGCTAGCAAAGGATTGTGAAAGGAGTGGTGCTCGCCTATCCGGTGTGGAGAACGAGCAACCCTAGTGAGATATCCTTCGTGGATATAGAAGCGAGGCTCCGAGAGAGCGCTTCAACGAGAAGTAGGGGAGAACGGGCGAGTCTCCGAGACCTCGATAAAAATATTGTGTCAATTGCGTATTTCATTCTTACTTTATATTCATCTTGACACAATTGCTAAATTTACTTTTGTTACATGATTTGTTGAATTGTTTATATGATTGAATACAACTAGTTGATTGAATTGTTTTAAGCCTTATTTTATAATCTAATTCAAACAATTATCTTGTTGAAATAGCTTAGTGGGGAAGAAAATTTAAAAGCCTCATAATCACCCCCTCTAGTCGGCATCCTCGATCTTACAGCCCCTAGCAGGACATAACGACTATCCAAATACACACAAAGATCATAATCGGCAAACCTATATAATGTCTTCATGTTGATCCTCTTGCCATACGATACCAGATTAAACCAAGGTAAAAAATGTGCCACCCTTGCACAGTTCAATCCTTTCTCGATCTCATAGTGAATTGATCTTCCTGTAGTTGACACTCAACCACAAATGGCATGGTCATGCACTTCTCAATTTATCTATATCGAGGGGCTCAGAGATATCTCTCTTATTATATGAGAGATGCAAATTCTATCTTAACCATTCATATTCCTCCGCATAGCTCATACCATACCCGAATATTACTTTTATTACAACTTAATTAAAAATAGCGTTTGGTAGTATCAAAGTATACTACTACACATGTAGAAAACTATGATGGTCTCAAGTCTAAGGATCAATCATAAACATTATTTGAGACCAATTAGTGACACTTAAATAACAAATCTAAACAGTGTCTCAAAATGGGTCTATCCAACATTATATTCTCCAATATATGTCCACATTATTGATTTGATATCTTCTATCCATGGTCCGTGAAACATAACCATCAATCAATATATGCGCTGATCCATTAATCAATAATGTCCTAATTAAAGATAATGGATCAGGGACTTTATTAGAATAATATCATCAAATAAATTTAGAGTCTCACGAACAAGTCACATACTTGTTGATCGAACCAAAATGATAATTTATTCAAAAATAACATATTATTCAAATGTTCATAAATATAACAAAGATAAATACATCTCTGTGATTTTCCCTAAGACATATCACTAACAACCTCCCACTTAGACTAGAGTCAATCACAGATGTATCTAATAACTATTGCTCTAGTATGCACCTCATGCTTTGGTTGCGGGAGAGGCTTTGTCAACGGATCAGCAACATTTAAATCCGTGGACACTTTGCAAATCTTCACATCACCTCTATTCACGATTTCTCAGATGAGGTGATAACGCTTGAGTATATGTTTGGATTTCTGATGAGACCTTGGTTCCTTGGCTTGCGCAGTGGCTCCACTATTATCACAATAGAGATCCATTGGGCTTGAAATGCTAAAAACCACACCTAGTTCAGAGATGAACTTTTTAATCCAAACAGCTTCTTTGGCAGCTTCAGAAGTAGCAATTAATGTACTCTTCTTTAGTTGTAGAATCAGCAACAGTTTCTTGCTTAGAACTCTTCCATCTTACAGTTCCTCCATTAAGGCAAAACACAAAATCAGATTGCGATTTGAAATCATCTTTGTCAGTTTGGAAGCTAGCATCAGTGTAACCACTAACAACAAGCTCTTCCTCACCTCCGGGAATACATCCTTAGTCCTTCTCAAGTATTTAAGGATGTTTTTTACAGCAATCCAGTGACTCTCACCTGGATCTGATTGGTATCTGCTTGTAACACTTAGAGCATAGGAGACATCTGGGCGTATACAAAGCATGACATACATAATAGACCCAACAGCAGAAGCATATGGAATCTTATTCATTCGGTCCCGTTCATCACATGTCAAAGGACATTGACTCTTGCTAAGACTAATGCCATGTGACATAGGCAGAAAACCTTTCCTGGAATCCTGTATGTTGACTTTATTCAATACTTTGTCAACATATGTACTTTGGCTTAATCCAATTAGCCTTTTAGATCTATCTCAGTAGATCTTAATACCCAAATTATATGCTGCCTCACCTAAGTCTTTCATAGAAAAGTTACTTTTCAATGAGGACTTCACAGACTCAAGCATAGGAATATCATTTCCGATCAAAAGTATGTCATCCATATATAAGACCAGAAAAACAAGTGTGCTCCCATTTGCCTTTTTGTAAACACAAGACTCTTCTTCATTTTTGATGAAGCCAACTTGTTTGACTACTTTATCAAAACAAAGATTTCAACTCCAAGATGCTTGCTTCAACCCATAAATGGATTTATAAAGCTTGCATACTTTCCTAGTATTTTCTGGATCGACAAAACCTTTAGGCTGTGCCATATACACATCCTCACTTAGATTTCCATTTAGGAAAGCCGTTTTGACATCCATTTGTCATATCTCATAATCAAAATAGGCAGCAATAGCTAGGATGATCCTGATTGACTTCAACATAGCAACGGGCGAAAAAGTTTCATCATAATCAACACCTTGAATTTGCTTGAAACCTTTCGCAACTAATCATGATTTATGGATATGAACATGACCATCCATGTCAATCTTTTTATTATAAACCCATTTGCACTCAATAGCTTTTACATCATCAGACAAATCAATCAAGTTCCACACTCAATTGTCATGCATGGATTCAATTTCAGATCTCATGGCTCTAAACCATTTCTTAAGAGTCAGGGCTTGTCATTGCTTCTTCGTAAGTCTTGGGCTCATCATTGTCTAGCAATAATACTTCACGCTGCTCCATTGTAAGGAACATGTACCTTCCAGGTGCGTGACGTACCCTTTCAGACCTACGTGTAACCGGTGCTTGTCCTGTATTTTCTACATTATTTTGCAGGTCTTGTTGAGCTTCAGTAGGTGCTGAAACAATTTCCAGTGGTTCCTGAATTTCTTCAAATTGCACTGTGCTCCCACTTACTCCTTTTGAGAGAAACTCTTTCTCCAAAAAGACACTGTTTCAGGCAACAAACACTTTGTTTTCTTCTCGATTATAGAAGTAATATCCTTTTGTTTCCTTAGGATATCCCATAAAGAAGCATGTATCTGATTTGGGTTTGAGCTTATCAGACATTAAACATTTTACATAAGGCCCACAACCCCAAATCTTAAGAAAAGACAACCCGGGACGCCTTCAATTCTATATCTCATATGGTGTCTTTTCTACGGGTTTTGATGGAGCCCTATTTAATGTGAACGCAGTTGTTTCTATAGCATATCCCCAGAAGGACAATGGAAGATTATTTTGGCTCATCATTGACCGAACCATGTCCAACAAGGTCCTGTTCCGTCGTTCTGACACACTGTTCCATTGAGGTATTCCCGGTAGGGTCAATTGTGGAGCAATTCTGTGTTGTTTTAGATGATCACCAAATTCTTGGCTCAAATACTCCCCTCCACGATTAGATCGTAGGGTTTTGATTATCTTGCCAAGTTGATTTTATACTTCATTTTGAAATTCCTTGAATTTATCAAACGTTTCAGATTTATACCTCATTAAGTAGACATATCCATATCTACTAAAGTCATCAGTAAAAGTTATGAAGTACTGAAAACCACCTCTAGCTGTTGAACTTAATGGTCCACATACATCGGTATGAACAAGAGCCAATAAGTCACTTGCCCTTTCACTTTCACCTGTGAAAGGTGCCTTTGTCATTTTGCCAAGTAAACAAGATTCACACATATTAAATGATTGAAAATCAAATGAGTTTAGAAGACCATCTTTTAGGAGTTCCATGATGCATTTCTCATTTATATGGCCTAAACGACAATGCCAGATAAACGTGGGATTCAAATCATTGGGTCTAAGCCTCTTAGTACATATGTTATAGACAGGTAATTCAAGATTTAGTTGATAAAGCCCATTCTCCAATGAGGCATTTCCATAAAACATATCATTTAAATAAAAGCAACAACGATTATTCTTTATTCTAAATTCATAACGCAGTGTGTCCAAACACGACACGGATACAATATTTTTGCTTATGGTAGGAACATAATAACAGTTATTAAGTTCTAAAACTAATCCTGAAAGTAAAGCTATTATAAAAGTTCCAACAGCTAAGGCTGCAACTCTTACTCTATTGCCAACGCAAAGTTGAACCTCGCCCTTAGCCAAATTTCTACTCCTTTTAAGCCCCTGCATCGAAGTGCAACTATGAGCAGCCAATCTGGTATCAAATACCCAAGAGTCGGAAGGAGAAGTGGCTAAATGAACTTCTATAACATATATACCTGAAGGAGTCTCACTTTCCTTCTTTTTCTTTAAATCTTACAGGTACTTCTTGCAATTCCTCTTCCAATGGCCAAATTCCTTGCAATAGAAGCATTCAATAGTAGGGGGTGGCACCTGACTTGGACTTTCCTTTGGAATTAGGCTTAGCGCTAGAGGACCTTTCTAGAGCTTTGCCCTTTCCCTTAGCCTTGCCCTTGCCCTTCTTCTTAAAGCTTTTTCCCTTTTGAACCATCATTACATTATTAGGAATTTTCTTAATGTTCTGTTTCGTTGTTTTAAGCATCCTATGCAATTCAGTTAATGATTTCTCCAGATTATTCATGTTATAGTTCATGACAAACTGGTCACAGCTCAGAGGGAGAGATTGGAGAATCATATCAGTAGCCAACTCTTGACTAAGGAGAAAACCAAGCTTTTCCAAATTCTCAATGTAACCAATCATCTTGATCACATGAGGACTGACTGAGCTCCCTTCTACCAACTTGCAATCATGCAATTTCTTGGTGGTTTCATATCTTTCCACCCTGGCCTGCTCCTTGAATAAGTTTCTAAGAGATACGGCCATGTCATAAGTTGTCATGTTCTCATATTATTTCTGAAGCTCAGAGTTCATGGTGACTAGCATTAGACAGCTGGCATCAAATGCGTCATCAGTATGCTTTTTGTAAGCATTCTTTTGAGCACGTGGAGCACTACCGGCTGGTTCATCAGGTATAGGAGTCTCTAGAACATAGTCATTTTTCTCTTGTTTGAGAACAATTTTCAAGTTTCTATACCAATCAATAAAATTTGTTCCATTGAGCTTTTCTTTATTAAGGACAGATCGCAAACTGAAATTATTTGAGGAGCTACCACTATCCATGGTCTACAACAGTAAATAAATGCAAAATTTTAGCATTATATTTATGAAAAATATTTTATTAAACAATTCAATAAAAGATGTACCAACTATATATTTTAGAACAAAAATCACTCAAGAAATATATATAGTAGGTCAAGATCCGTATTTCACTAAGTTCTAGTGAGCTTTGGCATCACTGCTAGAAACCTAGTTATTTAGGTAAGCAACTCCTTACTAATTATATCATATAAAACTTTTAATGTCGCGCCCCGAAACTGGGACTATGACTACTCCCGTGGAGACCTAGCTCGCTGCAGCTAGTCCCATATACACATACCTTTGACTTCCCAGGATAAGTCAAACACAGGAGTATATTACATTGCAACAGAGTAACTTACAAAATATTTAAGCAGTGTGGCCTGCTGGCCTTAATATTACATAAAGAGATTACAATGCCTTCACGGCATTCAAGGTTTAGCAAAATATTAACTACACAGCAGAAGATAGGTGACCCTCCCACAAAAGAAGTTGACGGCAGAACAACACACATCAGGGCTCTGGCGGAACTGACTCTCCTCCTTTTGGATCCACAAATTTCTCCACGCCTTCATCTTGATCAAGGTACGCTCCATCTACTGAGTTGAATGTTGCAAGGGTGAGCACTTACGTACTCAGCAAGTCATAGGTAAGAGTAGATACATATAGTAGTGATAATATGAACCTAGACTAGTCAAGAATTATGGATGTTTGTAAAATAATCTTTTTCTTTCATATCTCATCTCATCTTATCTTATGGCAGCACTTTTCATAATATAGCATCACTATTCATGTTCACTAGATTATAGTACTACCGCGACACGTCGACACACGACAGCCCACGGCAACACTCCTTATCATGAAAACACATGTCATTTGGGTAATCTTGATTTAATAAATTTTATTTAGAAAATATACTTGTGTCACACCCCGTGGATTTAATCCACCACAGCAGACTCCTACAACCCGGGAGTTCGGAGTATTCGAATACATTTTTAACTCTGTAGAGAGGTACCAATTTACCAGCAAGATATTCCACTTTCATGCCCTTCCTATCAAAATGATTGGACCCCTGGCTCACTTCATTCTGTGAGTAGCAAGGTGGAGATAACAAGAACTTTTGTTATATATCACTCACATTTCACCCCTGACCCTGTGGGTCTCCGCGAACCACAGTTGTGGTAGGTTGTACCCAAACCTCCACCCCTTTGCGTATTCCCATTACTGGGTCAGCGTGCAAGATCACCTTCAGTGATATGTGTGGGAGCTGCACTCCGTGTAAATCGTGCATCACAACACATCTCATGCAGGGGTTTCATGTGCGATCCACATAAGTACTTGTTCAGGCCTGTCCCATACCAGGCTTGCAGTTAGCACGTTGTTCATGCCACTAGACGCACAACACAAGGTTCTAGTCCTTATATGCCAGTGACCAGACCATCCACAACCCTGCACCTTCCGTGCCTGCACATCCTTTGCAGTTAAGCACCTCCAGTGCTACAGCCATCCATACCAAAATTCTGGTCACGGCTAGAGGTTTTATTTCATGAATATAAGTATATAAATACATATATAATAGTTCATGGCTCAAAACTTGTTCATTTCACATTTCACAGATAACCAGTCTAGTACTGCCAATTCATAATTCAACCATTCTCAATCTTTCACATGCAATATTATCTATATTCAAGGTTATGTTATAGCAACTCTTAAAATATAGGTTCAAGATGACCAAGGATATGACTTGCTTTCCGCGTCGTAAGATATAGCAGTTGATGACGGGTCAACAGCAAAATCCTCAAAGTCAGCTTCTGGATCTGCTCGACGACAAACAAACACACAATGATTACTTATAATATTAAAATGTTTTGACTTATATGCAGAAATGCTTAACAAGAATAACTGAACGATATTGGAGATAATTTGGATTGCAAGCTGAACTGAGTCGAGATTCTAGGGTTTCAAGGAATCTGGGCTAAGGATGGGTATTAGATGATCTTAGGGTTTCAAGGTTGCAATTTTGTGGCTGGTTTGTTCAAAAACAGCGAATGTCAGCAGATTGACATTCAGATCAAGGTTCTGATATAGCTTTAAGAAAAGCTAGAGTGCTTATCTCAAGTTGTGGTAGTAGAAGAAAATGTAGATCACAACTCTACAAATTCAGTGGACAAAGTGGTTCTCAAATTGCACAACCAGAAGTGGGTAAACAAGGCCAATGCCACTGGCTGACAAGCTCTGGCATAAGGCTGACAATGTCAAAAACTAGGGCTAAGCATAAAATGCTGTTCAAGGGCTCAACTGGTGTGCTAACTTTGTCTAGGAGGTAGGCTTGAGTAACAGGAACAAAAGTCATAACAGGATCCACGGCTGAAGATGGCCGGACAGCAAGAAATCCGGTGATGAACTGCAGTGAACTCACTGCACTGAAATAGTTCTGGACACAAATTTTGGCAAGGTTATATCTTTCAATCTAGGCCGATCTAGGTGTCGGGCTAGAAGACAAAAATGCTCAGGAGTTCAAGACACACACACTGGACAAAGTGGTTAGGGATGAAACGGCTGGGAAAAACTTTCCGGTGGTCGGCGCCGGAGAAGAAGGCACTGAAATTGGGCATTTTTAATACAAGAGGTTTGAACTCAATTCCTTACTTGGAGAGTGATAGAGAGGTACAAGTAAGCTACTGGTAGCATCAATTTGATCGGAAGATCATCAGAGAAGCCTGGCGACGAGAGCCGGCGACTGTTGAAGTTCAAATTTGGAAATTGCCTTGATTAGAGCTCAATTGATGATTCTAGGTTCACAGGCATACTCAAAATAGCTCTCCGATCAATTTAGATTACAGGTTTGAAAGCTAATTCGGGATAAATCAAGCTACATTACAGGAACAGGGCAAATCAGTAATTCCAGTGATCGTCGGCGTTAGAGGTCACCGGTGAGCAATTAAATGATACCACACAGAGAGAATGATAAGAGGAACTCACTGGTGGCTTCAATTTGAAGATTGGTGCAGCAGAGAGTGCTGGCATCGTGAGCTTCCTCGACGGCTCGCCGGAGAAGAAAACGAAAACAGAAGAATCTGGGACTTGGCTGATTTCCAGTAAAGTGTGAATAAGCTGTTGAGTACAGGAGTGCTTAAATAGGCATGGCGAAGCTTGCGAAGAGGGGACAGCGAAGAGATTGGCACCAGTGACGAGACTGGTTGCGTGTAGAAGCAACAGCGGTGAAGAAACAGCGAAGAACGGTGATGCGACGGCGACAACAGTTCTGCAGCTGATCACATTGTTGTTTCATCGGGACTTAGCATTAGCTGAAGCAAGTGGTGGCGACAACAACTGGCGCGGCACAAAAGCTACTGACAAAAGCTTGTGATTTCTGCTGCTGGTCGCGCACGAGGGCGGTGCTGTTCATCGGCGCTGCCACGGCAAGGGCTGAAGCGAGGACACGTACACACAAGCATGCACAGTCACGAGCGCAGGCGAAGCTTCACCGGCGACAAGCAACCACGGCGCACAAGCACGGCGAGTTCTGGTCGAAATCAGCTGAGTGCTCTGGTCGAATTTGGACTGAATTGCAATTCTAGATTTTGAGTTTTGGACTGATCTGTAAATCTGGAGATTTGGAAGGTTAAAGCTGAAATTGATTGCGCTGATCTGACAGATTATATTCAACAAAATATTTGGTAAAGATATTTGATAAAATCTAGCACATTTGAATAGTTTTTGATATGAACTGAAAATAGGGTATTTTAGGGTAATTGCAATTTGAGTTTCGATCGATTTCGAATTCTGGCATTTAGGATGAGATTTTGAAATCTGGACAGAAGGAAAAATTGTTTCAAATAGCATTTAGAAGAGATTTGCTGAAGGAATTCAGAATTTGGAGTTAACATGAAGATTTTAGCCTTTTTGGGTTTCCAAATATCAAATAAAGGACTAATTTGCAATATCTCTTGGACTGATTTGTAAAAAGAGTCTAGATGATAAAATTTGGCTGCCAACTTTCTGGTTTTAGGAATTTGGCATACCCATGATCATAATCTAAGAATAATCTGCTCTGAATTTGATCAAGATTTGGCTAAATCTGAGTTTAGAGTATTTAGGGTAATTAACTTAATTCTGTTTTCGAAAACAAAAGTTTTGACAAATCTGGGATTTAGAGATGGAATTGAATCTGGCTTCTGAAGACTTTTAAGTTCAGAGTAACTAATAGATCACATCTGAACAATCTGATCTTGATTTGGGTTTACAGGAAAGATTTGGAGATTTTAGGGTTTGAGATAGATACTGATCTGACTACTACTACAGATACAGGCATGCATGCTATTCATGAAAAAGGAAGTTTTCACCCCTAAACTCAGGGTGTTACATAACTCTTGTTTGTTGGGTGTCATCCCAAACCATGGCTCTCAACACCATGCCCCAAAGCCCAAAACTGTTTTGATGGCCTTGTTAAGTTAAACTAATTCTATGCTTATGAGTGTCCAACATATATCTTACCTTATTAAGATGATTAATGGTGCCTTGATTTGTCAGGCCCACCAAGCAACGATCAAAATCTTAACAGGTGCAGCAATTGGAAAGGCATAATAAACACTTAATTTTTATGAGGGGTTAAAACATGGCAAAACATTCATATGCATGAAAATAACCATTAGCTAGATGATCTAACAGGTGCATCTTCGACTATATTTAACTTTCGTTGGCAGTAACCTTGGCCAGGAAAGACCGCGACTGTTTTCGCTCACACCATGAAGGAAAGTGTTCCACTGAGCGGGGCTTATTAAGAAAAATCTTATGATGTGTTCTTTCCTTAGACACCAAAGTTGACAACTTCTGGTTGTCAAGTATAATCTTTATGTTTCATGAGGGGTTAAAAGATGTTACAACATATATGTGCATGAAAATAACCATCAATTAGATGATCTAACATGCATAACTACAACTATATTTAACTTCCGTTGGTAGTAACCTTGGCCAGGAAAGACCGCGACTGTTTTCGATCACACCATGAAGGAAAGTATTCCGCTGAGTGGGGCTTATTAAGAAAAACCTTATCATGTATTCTTTCCTTAGACACCAAAGTTGACAGCTTCTGGTTGTCAAGTATAATCATTTTTTTTAAAAAAATTTAATAATTAAATTAACCACATTAATCAAATTTTTAAACCAATCTGATTGGTTTAAATCCCCTTATGCCAGTTATATTAACTCCAATATGAATATCTAGAATAAGCAGCTAATGTCATACATAGATCCAATCTATACACATATGATTTAGAAAATCCAATCTACTATTGTCATATAAACCCTAACATCACCTCCCTCTGGCCCATGCTAGGATCATTAGACATTAGTTCATATTAAAGTCGGCCAAAAAATAGTTCATCACAACACTTGGATGTCAAAACAAGTATGTATAACGAAACTTATACGGTAACAGACTGAATAAACTAGTAGATCTAATCTACTCTAACTTCATATATCACACATATATTATTAATTCAGATCTAATACTATACAGGATGGCTCTGATACCACTGTAGGAAACCGAGTAAGCTACACTAGCAGAATTTCAAAAATTTTACTCGAAGGCTGCAAGTAATAGATCATAGATTAGATTATTACCAACAGCAGAAGCAGATTTGGTGAAGCAATCGAATGTTGACAGCAACCGTTTGTGGATAATCCTGATCAGTAGATGTAGATGACAACGACCGCTCATGGATCGTTCTAATCAGCGCAGCAATTGTAGCAGCGCCTCTACCGGTATCCACACGTACTAGGGTGGAACGTCGTATGATGGTGTGCTAGCACCAACGAGCATGACAAGGGTTTAAGAGCTGTTTAAAGGAGATGGTAGCTATGGCTTTTGTGATAATCCTCAAAGCCCATCATCCCTTTCTTTATATAGAGCCATGCAGAAGAAATCCTAACAGATCAGATTTCCTGATGTGATTCAAATCTTATCCAACTGCCCATGCAGAAGAAATCCTAACAGATTAGGTTTCTTGATGTGATTGAAATCTTATCCGAACTGCCCATGCAGAAGAAATCCTAACAGATTAGGTTTCTTGATGTGATTCAAATCTTATCCGAACTGCCCATGCAAAAGAAATCATAACAGATTAGATTTCCTTATGTGATATGAATCTTATCTGAACTGCAGGATAAGTCTAACATTAAATCTTTGTATCTGATATGTAAACTCCATAACAATAAGATGTTAGGATAATTTTTTTAGAAGGGTGGGTGCTGGAGCAAAAAGGGAGCAAATTCTACACCTTTTGTTATGACATTTGGCTTGATGGTCAGAGAAAAGAGCTCTCTTTGCAGTGTTCCTATGAGTGAAAAGAAGTGCTTAGTAGTAATCAATGGTGTAGGGATAGTATTGCTATACGTTGGTGGCAACTTCTAGCGGCAAAATGTTTTCTCTAGTAGATGGATCGTGCTGAGGGGTTGGCTGAAGAGGGATACTGCATGTAGTTGAATCAGGGGGTGGCGCTCCCAACACTTCAATGACATCTGCAATGGATGGGCTGCAAATCTCTTGATCAATAGATGAATAATGGTGTGTGATGGTTTATTATTCAATGTATTGAATGGAATTGTGGCACCTCTGAGGTTTCTAGGAGGAAGGCAACTGGGGCCTAGTTGGGAGGTTTGTTTTGTGGGGGTCGGTGTAGCAGTGCCTAAGATTGTGTCGTAGTTGGGTTCGCACACTGGAGTGTTACTTTTGTTACCAGAGCTACTATTTTGGCATGCGGGAGCGACAATGGAACTGCATCTTGTGGAAGGGGGGAGACTTTCTTGATGACATGTCTAATGGAGTAGTCCACATTTTGTTTGTCATTCATCTGTATTTGGAATATTGTAGGTACGGTACTCAAGTGTGACAAGATCGAAGGGATATGGAGTGGATTGATTTTCATGCCTTGTGATGCCTCACCAGCCATGCGGCCCATGAGTTGCTCAGTGATATAAGAGAAAGTGATAGCATATATACTGCCAGTTTCATTGGTTAGAGTTAAGGGTAGCTTGTATCTGTAGCATATGGCAGCAAGAAAGTGAGGTATGTGTATGAAGTGAAGGGTGAAGATGCAGAAAGGTGAAATGGGCTACTCACATTGCAATAGGTTTTCCAGGTCTACGGCCAGCACGGATGCGACCGTGTAGTAGCCAACCCTGTAGTTGTGACATGCTGGGTACCACCAGCTGACTCCTGCAATCATTCGTGATATGGATGCAATGTAGTTGTATCTTGCTCCTCTCTTAATTTCATTGCAAAAATTCCAAGAAGAATAGCAAAGTAGACAGGCATGATGAGATGTTGTGCTGCATAGAACGGATAACTGGAGTATGGAGTGAAGGAAGCAACCATTTCATAGAGAAACGACACTTGGAATGATGACAATGACATGGTGGTAATCTCAGCAAGAGTATATATTTTTTCTAGTGCATCCGATCTATGCTGTTGTGGTGGCTGCGGTAACTAAAGTTGTAGGATTGACTTCGATCTCCCATTGGTACTTTGTAAGACGAAGATGGCACAAAAGTGCATTGGTTGTTTGGATAAGTGGAAGATGGCATGTTATATAGGAATGGGAAGCCATGAATAGCTGACATGCATATGCTAAAAAAGAGGCAACAATGGGAAAACCTTGCATGGAATTCAGTGACCTCAAGGATGTCAAGGTCGATGTGTATCTCAGTAGCTAATGTTGATAGCACCTACGACTAACCTGAAGAGTTTACACGACAAAAACATAATCATTGTAATCAGCATGTAAGTGCAATAAGTAAGAAGTACTGAGAGTGGGAAGAATGGGCAACCCATGTATCACTCGATGCGAAGGCCTATTAATACTGCCACAACAATATTTTCCTAGCTTTTTGCAATAATAAATTGTTAATCAAACTGCTCTCCATGGTCTCGCCACAATATTATCCTTTGTGACTACTCGCTAGGAGCAAGCATTATGGCACTAGAAAGAGTAGTTAGTTGCAAGCATAGGTTATAGAAAATGCTAATGGCAATAGAGGAGGCAAGGGATAACTTAAGGGAATATGATGCACTCTTCATCCCGTATGTCAATCTTCCTATAATTATTGGTGGATGAGCCAGCATAGTCATGAGGTCCAACATGGCTTATCACACCGAGCAAATCTGTAGCAGCAAAAGAGGAAAATAAAAGGCAACAAATTGAGAAATAAGGTGAGTGCCACAGATGATATACAAAAGACATATCTAGAAGAGGGTTCGTGGGTGCATCATAGGTGGAGATATAATCAAATTTGCAGAAAAAGAAACTATAATGTGGACTATCTGCCCTTCTAGACTGCAGTTGATGCACCTTTGTCGTAGCATTAAACTAAAGCATATGCTTTCCATAGTGGTAAATGTAGGATTTTCCATATGTGTTCACAATGTCAGCATTTATTATCATGTAAACGAGTCCTTGAGTGAGCTCTCCACAGAACTGGGTAGTGTACCTCTTAGGCACCGTTATCTGCATATTGGTACCTTGCATGGTGAACAATGAAGGAATACAAGCTGGGTATGTGATCGCACCTAAAACGGTGTGATTTTGTAATACCGCAAGTGGACAGTTGATCGTTGAGCACTTGAGGGTCGAATTCCACGAGGAACAAGCGTATTCGTCTTTTAGGTTATGGATCATTGATTAAGTCTGAATAATTTTGGTGTTTGTTTGTCTACAACTCAATCTACTACTAAATCTATCAATCTAAGGTTTAAAGCGGTAAATTGCAAGTATCAAATTTGGGGTTTAAAAGCAAGAATGAAAAGCTAGGGCTTTGGGGGTTCCATATCCATCCGGCGTAATTCTATCCAAAGTCCGAGAACTACAAGTTAATTTCAATCACTACTACAGAAATGCAATCCACTAACCCATATCTTCTAATGGTTATAAGCAATCTGGGAAAAATCCGATAGAATAGGACGACAGCGGTGGAGAAGAGGCTTTTTACTATCGGTTATATTCTGGTACACCGTTAGTGAAATGCAAATATTTTTTACTATCGGTCATTACTATACCAACCGATATAATATATGAAATAGTACTATCGGTTTGTCTTTCGTAACTAATAGTGAAATTACGGACTTTATACTATCGGTTCGTACTGTACCAACCGATATAATAGATGAAATAGTACTATCGGTTTGTCTTTCGTAACTGATAGTGAAATTACAGACTTTTTACTATCGGTTACTACTGTACAAACCGATATAATAGAGTAAATTTTACTATCGGTTATATAAAACAAACCAATAGTAAAATGACGTCATATAAACTAATGGTTATGACAGTGGGGACCTTAGTTTACTATCGATTGTGTTTTTTGAACAGATAGTAAAATTGTACAACTTATCTCGACCCCTGCTCTGTGCTCTGCATCCTCGATTCATTTCTACCTTACGTGCATCTACGCTCCAAGCTAGAGTGATCTGGAGAAGCTAGTTGAGAGGTTGATAATTCGATCCCCCTCGGTATTGTCATCTTCTCATCACCTCTCTCTCTCCCTCAATCACTCTTTCACACTCTCTCTCTCTCTACTTGTAATTCATTAAACTAGATACATGTAGCTCCAAACTAGCTAGAAGGCTAGGTTGGCTAGCTAGCTATAGCTTGCTGAAGTTAAGCTAGGAATGATTTATGGCTGAAGTTAAGCAGCTAGCTGGCTGGCTCTTCCAATTAATGCATCAAGTTAATTAGGGTTTCATACATATCCATTTAACGTAATTAAGCAGTTGTACACACATATGGCCTAGCTAATTGATGATGTTTCATGCATGCATGCCCTGAGTCATTAATTATTTATTTCAATTTGTCAATTTTGTGAAATAATTGTAGATGGACCGAGAATATTGGATGTATGGAATAAAATGTACTACTGTTGAGTATTTAGAGGGTGTGAATGGGTTTATTAAATTTGCTGAGCAAGAAAAGGCGAAGAAGGGAGAGAAAGATATGCATTGTCCTTGTATAGATTGTATGAACTTAAAAAGGTTCGGCAACTCTGATCAGATTAGGAGTCATTTGATTCGTCGTGGTTTTAACGCATGCTATACCCGTTGGATATGGCATGGTGAAGATCTTGAGGAAACGAGCACCGCTACCACTCAGCAGCACCCGGAAGTGGATTGCAGTAATGATGATCATGATCAGAACATTGGTAATGTTCATTCGGAAGTCCATGTAGATGACGACAATTTAGATGAAATGTTACGTGATGTAGAAGAAGATTACAGCGAAAACGATTTAGTTAAATTTGATAAATTAATTATTGATTCTGAGAAGCCTTTGTTCTCCGGATGTGCAAAATTTACAAAGTTGTCTTCTGTGTTGAGATTATATAACTTGAAGGCAAGCAACGGTTAGAGCGATAAGAGTTTCACGGTGCTATTAGATCTGTTAGCGGACATGCTTCCAGAAGGAAATGAGTTGCCAAGATCGGTTTACCATGCCAAAAAACTATTGTGTCCATTGGGAATGGAAATCAAAAGAATACATGCATGCCCAAATGATTGTGTTTTGTATCGTAACGAGTACAAGGATTTTGCATGTTTGTCCAAGATGCGGTGCATCGCGGTATAAGCATGGGGACAGAATTTATCACAATGGATGTGATGAGGTAAAGAAAGGGCCTCCAACCAAAACTATGTGGTATTTGCCTGTGATTCCTAGATTGAAAGGGCTGTTTGCAAATCTGAAAGATGCGAAGTACTTGCGTTGGCATGTTGAAGGTCGGAAACAAGACAGAAAACTAAGACATCCAGCTGATTCTATTCAATGGAGAAACATTAACAGAACATTCGGTGAGTTTGGTGGCGAAGTGAGGAATATAAGGTTTGGGTTCAGTACGGATGGTATGAATCCACACGGAAATATGAGCATTCGACATAGCACTTGACCGGTTCTTTTATGCATCTACAATCTTCCTCCTTGGTTATGTATGAAGCACAAGTACATCATAATGTCGTTACTAATTTCAGGACCCAGACAACCCGGCAATGATATTGACGTGTTTCTATCACCGTTAGTTGAGGACTAACATAAATTGTGGAGCAAAGGGGTGCGGGCGTGGGATGCACATAAGCGAGAGAATTTCATGTTGCGGGCCATGATATTTTGCACCATAAATGATTTCCCGACCTATGAAAATTTGTCAGGATATAGTACGAAAGGAGGCAAGGCTTGTTCTATTTGCCTGGATGAAACTGAAAGCATGTGGTTATCGAACTGCAGAAAAATAGTGTACATGGGTCACCGCAGATTCCTTCCGATGCATCACGCTTACCGTAAGAAGAGGAAGTCATTTAATGGGAAGCCTGAAAAAGGATCAGCCCCAGTGTTTGTGACTGGTAATGAGCTTTACTTGCGCGTGAAGGACATCAAAGTTGAGTTCGGTAAATGTTCTAAACCTCCAGGAAAAAATGTTTGGAAGAAGAGATCGATTCTTTGGGATCTGCCATATTGGGAGCACTTACAAATTCGACATTGCATTGATGTTATGCACGTAGAGAAAAATGTTGGTGACAGTTTGATTGGTTTGTTGTTGAACATTTCAGGAAAGACGAAAGATGGCATCAACGTTCGCTTAACATGCTCGACATGGGCATAAGGACTGAGCTTGCACCGTTGGAGAAGGGAAAGCATACATACCTCCCCCCGGCCTGCTATACTTTGTCAAAAAGAGAAAAAACAGAACTCTTTCAGTGCCTATATGGTGTAAAAGTTCCATGCGAGTATTCTGCGAACTTGAAAAAACTTGTGTCCATGAAAGACTTAAAACTGGTTGGTATGAAGTCCCATGATTGTCATGTACTGATGTCACAAATGCTTCCCATTGCTATCAGAGGCATTCTCCCAGTCAAAGTCAGAGAGACAATTACAAAACTATTTTATTTCTTCAACACAATATCTAGCAAGGTAAGCATGTACTCCTAGCAAGTTAATTAGCTCCATTCGTGGAACATGTCAGTTTTTTGGATCTGAATATTTACTGCAACTATGTCCTTGCAGGTAATTGATCTCGATGGACTGAACGATTTGCAACGCGATGTGACTACAACT
Source organism: Pharus latifolius (assembly GCA_019359835.1). NCBI lineage: Eukaryota > Viridiplantae > Streptophyta > Magnoliopsida > Poales > Poaceae > Pharus > Pharus latifolius. The sequence goes on from CM033324.1 coordinate 69,624,612, forward strand.
TTTTGTCAGCTGGAGATGTATTTCCCTCCATCTTTTTTTGATGTTATGGTCCATCTAATTGTTCACCTTGTCAGAGAAATTAAATTTTGTGGACCCGTGTTCCTGCGCTACATGTATCCATTTGAGAGATTTATGGGTATCTTGAAGGGATATGTAAGGAATCGACATCGGCCTGAGGGCAGTATCATTGAAAGTTATGCCGCCGAGGAGGTGATCGAATTTTGCACCAACTATATGGCCGGGGTTGACCCAATTGGCGTTCCTACATCCCGGCATGAGGGCAGGCTCAGGGCATTGGAACGATTGGATTTAAAGCAGTCGTCCCCTCTAGTGATCTGTATGAAAAAGCCCATTTTTGGGTCTTACAGCACATGACGGGGGTGGAGCCATACATACACGAGCACAAGGAAATGTTATGGAAACAGAATCCTTCGAAGCCAGAGATTTGGGTCACTAGAGAACATAACAGGAAGTTTGCTGGGTGGATCAAAAATAGAGTCCTGCAAGCTTCTGAGGGCAACGTAGATGAAGTTGTTACATGGTTGGCCAGAGGGCCTAGATTTACTGTAGGGACTTGGCAGGGGTATGACATCAACGGCTATTCATTTTACACAAGAACTCAGGACGAGAAGAGTACTATGCAATGTAGTGGAGTGACACTACTTGCTATTTCGGAGGATGTCAGGGCAATAAAGGCACTCGACTCATATTACGGTGTTATTGAGGAAATATGGGAGCTCGATTATGTATTACTTAAGATTCTTCTGTTTCGATGCCAATGGGTCGAAATCTCTCGAGGTGTTAAAGTCGACAATTATGGGTTTACTCTCGTCGATCTCAGTAGAGTCGCACACCAAGATGATCCATTTATACTTACTGAGCAAGCCACACAGGTGTTCTACATCGTTGACTCGGCCAACCTAAAGTTGCACGTTGTCCTTCACAGTAAGAGACGTATTGTTGGGGTCGATGACGTTGTGGATGAAGAAGAGTATGATCAGTTGGACGAACTACCTCTATTTTTAGATGAAATTCTTCAATCTGTCCCTACCAAAGATATTGACGAAACAAGTTACCTGCGAGACGACCACGAAGAAGGATTATGAGTGGACAACTATTCTTGACTAATTTGCAATTTGTAAGTAACGTATATTACTTGGATCTTTAATCGAAGAATTCTTCAAATCATTTTTCAAAAATTCTTTGGGAAAACATACGTGATGAATTGAGAATCATTTATGCAAATTTTCATTTCAATTGGAGTACTTGATTTGAGCAATAATTGATTCTTTTCACAAATCAATATGAAAACTGCAAATTTTCATTTGAGCGAACATGTCCGCGAATTGTGTAGTCACATCTGACCGTATCTTCTGAGACAGCTCCAATTGAAAGAATAACCGCTAATTAGACCTCTTTTTTCTTTTATTTTCATCCAAAATTTCTATAAAATGGCTTAATCTTTAGAAATTTTAGAAAGTCAGTTTCCTTATTTTAAGCACTTTGTATAGGAATTTTCTACATAAATTATTGTCAACTCACCGTAATTCTAAACATAACTTTTTAATAACGGCATGACTATAATATTCACAATTTTTGCATATAAAATTTTTTCTAAGAACAAAATGTGATGATCTAAGAAAAATGCGACGATCTAAATAAAAAAATGCGACAACCTAAAATAAGAAAATGTGACAATAGAAAAAATATGACAATCTAAAATAAAAAACGACAACCTAAAATAAAAAAATACGACAACTTAAAATAAGAAAATGTGACAATCTAAAATTAAAAATTGTCGCGCCCCGAAACTGGGACTACGACTACTCCTGTAGAGACCTAGCTCGCTGCAGCTAGTCCCATACACACACCTTTGACTTCCCAGGATAAGTCAAACACAGGAGTATATTACATTGTAACAGAGTAACTTACAAAATATTTAAGCAGTGTGGCATGCTGGCCTTAATATTACATAAAGGATTACAATGCCTACAAGGCATTCACGGTTTAGCAAAATATTAACTACACAACAGAAGATAGGTGACCCTCCCACAAAAGAAGTTAACAGTAGAACAACACACATCAGGGCTCTGGCGGAACTAATTCTCCTCCTTCTGGATCCACAAAGTTCTCCATGCCATCATCTTGATCAAGGAACGCTCCATCTATTGAGTTGAATGTTGCAAGGGTGAGCACTTACGTACTCAACAAGTCATAGGTAAGAGTAGATACATATAGTAGTGATGATATGAACCTAGACTAGTCAAGAATTATGGATGTTTATAAAATAATCTTTTTCTTTCATATCTCATCACATCTTATCTCATGGCAGCACTTCTCATAATATAACATTGATAATCTTGTTCACTAGATTATAGCACTACCGTGACACGTCGACACACGACAGCCCACGGCAGCACTCCTTATCATGACAACACATGTCATTTGGGTAATCTTGATTTAACACATTTTATTTAGAAAATAATATTTGTGTCACACCCCGTGGATTTAATCCACTGCAGCAGACTCCTATAAACCCGGGAGCTCGGAGTATTTGAATACGTTTTTAACTCTGCAGAGAGGTACCAATTTACTCGCAAGATATTCCACTTTCAAGCCCATCCTATCAATACGATTAGACCCTTCCTCACAACCATGTGTGAGTGGCAAAGTGGAGATAACAAGAACTTTTGTTATGTCTCACTCACAATTCACCCCTGACCCTGTGGCTCTCCGCCAACCACAGTTGTGGTAGGTTGTATCCTAACCTCCACCCCTTTGCTTATTCCCATTACTGGGTCAGCCTGCTTGATCACCTTCAGTGATATGTGTGGGAGCCGTACTCCGTGCTTATCGTGCATCACTACACATCTCATGCAGGGGTTTCATGTGCGATCCACATAAGTACTTGTTCAGGCCTGTCCCATACCAGACTTGCGGTTAGCACGTTGTTCATGCCACTAGACGCACAACACAAGATTCTAGTCCTTATATGCCAGTGACCAAACCATCCACAACCCTGCACCTTCAGTGCCTGCATATCCTTTGCAGTCTAGCACCTCCAGTGCTACCACCCTCCATACCATTTTCTGGTCACGGCTAGGGGTTTTATTTCATGAATATAAATATATATGCACATATATATTAGTTCATGGCTCAAAACTTGTTTATTTCACATTTCACAGATAACCAGTCTAGTACTGCCAATTCATAAATCAACCATTCTCAATCTTTCACATGCAATATTATCTATATTCAAGGTTATGTTTTAGCAATATTTAAAATATATGTTCAAGATGACCAAGGATATGACTTGCCTTCCGCGTCGTAAGATACAGCAGTTGATGACGGGTCAACAGCAAAATCCTCAAAGTCAGCTTCTGGATCTACTCGACGACAAACAAACACATAATGATTACTTATAATATTAAAATGTTTTATGACTTATATGCAGAAATGCTCAACAAGAATGATTGAACGATATTGGAGATAATTGAATTCAAGCTGATCTGAGTCGAGATTCTAGAGTTCAAGGAATCTGGGCTAAGGATGGTGATTAGATAATCTTAGGGTTTCAGGATTACAATAGGGATAACAATTTTGTGGCTGGTTTAATCAAAATAGCAAATGTCAGCAGATTGACATTCAGATCAAGGTTCTGATATAGCTTTAAGAAAAGCTAGAGTGCTTATCTCAAGTTGTGGTAGTAGAAGAAAATGTAGATCACAACTCTACAAATTCAGTGGACAAAGTGGTTTTCAAATTTCACAACCAGAAGTGGGTAAACAAGGCCAATGCCACTGGCTGACAAGCTCTGACATAGAGCTGACAATGCCAAAAACTAGGGCTTGGCATAACTTTTGATCTAGAGCTCCAATTGATGTACCACTTTGTCTGGGAGGTAGGCATTGACAACAGGAACAAATAAGTCAACAGGATCCAAGGCTGAAAATGGCTGGACAACAAGAAATCCGATGATGAACTGCGGTGAACTCACTGCACTAGATCAGTTCTGGACAAAATTTTGGCAAAGCTGTAACTTCTAATCTAGGCCGATCTAGGTGTCGGGCTGGAAGACAAAAATGTTCAGGAGATCAAGGCATACACACTGGACAAGGTGGTTAGGGCTGAAACGGCTGGGAAAAGTTTTCCGGTGATCGGCGCCGGAGAAGAAACATTGTCATTTGGGGGTTTTCGATACAGGCTAAATGAAGTCAATTCCAAGCTTGGAGAGTATCTGAGAAGTATAAGGAAACTATTGGCACGGTTAGTTTGGTCAGAGAATCACCGGAGAAGCCTGGCGACGATCGCCGGCGACTAGTGAAATCTGGATTTGGGGAAACCTTCAATTTAAGCTCAATCTGGAAATCTAAATACACAGGCTTGCTTGAAAAGGTTCACTGATCAATTTAGATTACAAATTCGAAAGCTAAAACGAATTGAATCGGGCTGCATTGCCGGAACAGGGCATTTTTCAATCCCGGCGATCACCGGCGTTAGCGTCCACCGGAGAGTAATTAGATGATACTACACAGAGAGGATGAGAAGGGGAACTCACTGATGGCTTCAATTTGGAGATTGGTGCAGCAGGGCGTGCTGGCACCGTGAGCCTCCTCGACGGCTCGCCGGAGAAGAAAACGAAAACAGAAAGATTTCGAGATTTAACCGATTTCCAGTGAAGTAAGGAAGCTGCTGAGTACAGGAGCGTTTAAATAGGCCAGGCAAAGCTTGCAAGGAGGGAGCAGCGAAGTGATTTGGCATCGGTGATGAGATTGATTGCGTGCAGAAGCAACAGCGGCGAAGACACAGTGAAGAACGGTGATTGCGACGGCGACAGGACTGCAACTGATCACCATGTCGGTTCATCGGGACTTTGCAAAGCTGGAGCAAGCGGTGGCGACAACAACTGGCGCGGCAAAGCAACATGGCGGGGAGTTGCTGACAAAAGGCTGCTGGTCGCGCGCGGGAGCAGGCGCTGGTCGTCGACGTTGCAGAGACATTGCCACGGCATTGGCTGAGGCGAGGACACGTACACACAACATGCACGGTCATGAGCGCGGGCGAAGCTTCACCGGCGACGAACAGCCACGGCGCACAGGCACGGCAAGCTCTGGTCGTGAACAGCTAAGTCCTCTGGTCGAATTGGGCTGAGTTGCAATTTCAAATCTTTGAGTTTGGGCCAAACTGTAAATCTGGAGATTTGGAAGGTTTAAACTGAATTTGATTTCATTAATCTGGCAGATTATATTCAACAAAATATTTGGCAAATATATTTGATAAAATCTGGCACATCTGAATAGTTTTTGATATGAACTGAAAATAGGGTATTTTAGGGTAATTGAAATCTGAATTTCAATGGATTTCGAATTCTGGCATTTAGGATGAGATTTTCAAATCTGAACAGAAGAGAAAAATGTGTCAATTAGCATTTAGAAAAGATTTGCTGAAGAAATTCTGAAATTGGAGTTAATCTGAAGATTTTGGCCTTTTTGGGTTTCCAGATATCAGATAAAGGACCGATTTGCGATATTTCTTGGACTGATTTGTGAAAAGAGTCTAGATGATAAAATCTGGCTGCCAACTTTCTGGTTTAAGGTATTGGCATACCCATGATCATATTTCAAGAATAATCTGATCTGAACTTGGTCAAGATTTTGATTAAATTTGAATTTCTGGGACTTAGGGTATTTGGGTAATATAAGGTATTTTTGTTTTTGAAAACAGAATGGAGTTGATAAATCTGGAAGTTAGAGATGGAATTGAATCTGGCTTCTGAAGACTTCTAAATTCAGAGTAACTGATAGATCACATCTGAACAATCTGATCTTGATTTGAGGTCACAGGTTAGATTTAGAGATTTTAGGGCTTGAGATAGATACTGATCTGGCTACTACTACTGATACATGCATGCATGCTATTTATGAAAAAAGAAGTTTTCACCCCTAAACTCAGGGTGTTACAAAAATATAACAACTTAAAAAAATATAACAAATTAAAAAACGGAAACCTAAAAAAGAAAAGAAAAAGACAACAATATAATAAAATGCAACGAAAAAAAAAACACGACCATCTAAAAGTTACGACAACCTAAAACCTATTTGATGAAGTGATGATTATTGGATTAAGATGTAATGGTTGACATTAAAAATAAAAACAAATAAACTAAAAAAAAGATTATTTTTTCAATAATCATACCGTTTTAATAACTTTAATAGACCTAAACAAATCCAATCCGATCAGAATGAGAGTTTAGTTCCGGACCGAGGCCGATTCTGCTTAGGTTGCATTTTACAATGTAAAAATGCGACCCAACCTGACCATTTGGCTGGTTTTTACATTGGCTTGGCCTACTCGTCCCCGATTCAACCGGTTTTTAACGGGCTAGGCCCGAGCTTGGCCCGGCTCAGATAAAAAGGAGAGAGAAAAAGCCCAGTAATACGGCCCGTGATGAAGGCCCATGAGCCGGTTTAAGCAGGGTTCTTGCTCCCACCCTTGCGGCGCCACCACCAAACTCCACACCCACCCAATGCTTCTGCGCTCGCCTACAAGGACGACGGCCGCCCTTCGCCGGCGGTGGCCGCGAGGGTTCAGCACCTCGTCGACGGCAGCGGCGGAAGGGGATTCCGGGAAGATCGTGGCCGCGGTGCTGTTCGAGCGGCTACCCGTCGTCATCCCCAAGATCCACCCCGTCGTCTACGCCTTCCAAGAATTTTCGTACTCCAAATCTATCCTTTTCCAATTCTTACTGTCTCATTAATGCTTCTTGTTTAAGCTAATGCTTATTTATATCTGTGTGGTTGTTCTTGGTTCGTCTCTGTTTGTAGGTTTCGGTGGAGGCAGCGGTACAGGCGGCAGTACCCCGACGATGTCCTGGGGAAGGCCGATGCGAGGTGAAATTTCTCACCTTTTGGTTTGTTTCTTTTGTTTTTAATCTATATCTATCATTTCTGGTTAGCTTGTTTTAGGTTTATAGTGGTATAAGATCATTCAGTAGTAACACAAAAATGGTTATTAGTGGAAAGGATGCTTGTCTAGCAGCTACATCATGCGAAATTAAATTGGAATGGCACCAGGTAACTAGTTTTGCGATTGGTATTTACGAGGGAAAGATAGGGTGTAGTTATAGTACTAAACTTTTGTGCAATTTAGTGCTAAACTCTTGTGATTTGCCAATAGTTGTGACTAAAGATGCGGATCTTAGTTTCTGATGTTTTAAGAAGGTTGTGTAGTGTGCGTAATGATGAGAAGAAAAGGAATGTTGAGCGGTATCTGTATGGTGTTATCTTGGAGTGGCGTGCATTAGTTGGTGCTGCGGCATGTCAAGAGATAACCATTAAACGGAACTTGTTACCAATGAAGGGGATATTTTTCGTAATAGAGATGAACAACTATAGAGTGTTGATTTAATCCGAACCTCTAAGGAAACTGAGCATAAGTTTTGCAGAGTTCTCAGGAAGCAAGGAGATCTAATGTATGGAGAAGTTGTGTTTTCTTTCTGGGCTTTGATTCAGTTCTAGCTTAATCATTTTGCTACATGGGTATTAAAAAGGAATTGTGAATTGACAACTTTTTTCTTTTAGGGGTAAGGGTGATTATCAGATTGATTATGTGCCTGCTCCAAGGATCACGGAAGCTGACAAAACAAATGATACAAAGTGAGTTCTGAATCCCCATTATTGTCAGTTCATTTGCATATAGTTGTAGCTTTTTTAGTTGCATTTTGGAAAGCTTTGTTTTGTGCTTACATTCAGTTTCCATTTCCTAACTGTTATGCAAACACAAGCAAACTTTATTGTATGCTCATCTGCCTTATATATGTTTAGATGCCCTGATAAATATCATGTAGTTTTATGCATACCATTCATTTGGTCATTCCTCAACTGTTTAGCCTTCTCAGGTGTAGGCACTAGGCACTAAAATAAATTATAATTTTGTAGGAAGCTGCTATGACTTCTGCCTGTCTCATTTCTCCATACCGAGGGTCCTCTTCCTCTTCTTTAGCCCTTTGCTTTAACATGGCCTAATGAACTATTTGTCCTGAATAAGCTAGAACTACAACATTGCTAGAGTATTTGTGATATATTTATCATAGCCAGTTTAAACATTATTAGATTTTATCGTGCTGTAGTTCTTCACTCAACATGGTTAAGGGAAAGTTATGTTTGGATAGGCGTAATAGAATTGTGCTGAGGCTAACATACGTCTTGTGAATTTACTCCCTGTTGATTTTGTTAGCTTTTCAGCATAACCCTCTAGCTAGCTTGTGGTAAACTATTGGTTTTTTAGGTCATTACAGCGAGCTCTTGACAATAGACTCTATCTTCTCCTGTATGGCAACACCTATGGTACTTCTGATGGCAAAACTGTTTGGCATTTTCCAGAAAAAGTATATGAAAATGAAGATACTTTGCGACTGGTACACACTTCTGACAATTTTACTTCTGATGTTTTCCTTTGGTCATTTCATGTTGTACTCTGGTTCAAGTTTCTTTACTATAACATTACCTTTCTTTATGTGCAACCAATTTTGAATTATGGTTTGACACTGTCATATTTCCGTCATTACTTTCTTACATCCTGAATATTTGATTTCAGTGCGCTGAGTCAGCATTAAAATCTGTTCTTGGAGGACTTCAACATACGTATTTTGTCGGCAATGCTCCAATGGCTCATATGGCAGTAGAACAAATTGAAGGTTCAAGTGTTCCATCATTCAAGGTGTCCTATTCCTCGTTTCTCAGATTGGCTATCACAGTGGTCCATTTAGACTTTTATCTGCTTGAAACATATACTTCAGTTTCATGTCCAGTCACTCCTTAATCCTGTTATGCTTCTTGTAGCGTTTCTTTTTCAAGTCACAAGTGATCGGCACCACGAAACTGCATATCGGTGAATGCCAGGACTATGCGTGGGTGACTAAGGATGAATTGCTTGAATATTTCCCAGAGCACAAGCCTCTTCTCAACAAGATGATCATTCACATAAGGTAACTCTAATCAGGGGGAACAAGCTGTGGAAACCTTTTCCGTTTGACGGAGCAAGCATTGAGTTGCTTGACCTGTGTACAAGTTTTCATGCGGTGTGTGTCACCATGAAACCATTAACAGAACTGGAAAGCAAAGATTTGTGCAAGCATTTTTGAAAGAAACAACACCACACATGCTCATTTAGCTGATCTTTTGTTTGTTTGGATCAATGTTCATCATTTGTAACCTGGAGGCTTATCCAGTTATTGTATCTATGTGATGCCTTGAATGCTTCGGTTACTATGACTGCTCATTATTCCTAGAGCAAATAATTTACTGGGCGACAATTTATTTTGGTTGCTATCCTTTCCTGTAATGTCACTTGAATGTAGCAGATCTGAATTCTTGCAATGTGTTTCTCTTGAAGTGTGTTTGCTACTTGGATCTAAGCAATGGCATTAATCCTTCCATTTGTCATGATAAATCAATGTTTATAATGTGTGTTAAAGGTAAATATTCCATTTCTATCAATGTGTTTTTCTGATCATGCTGTCATATTATGTGGTTTAGACTGTTCAGTTATGTTGCTTCCATGAATTCTGTTTTGCTTGCCTACAATATATTTTAGAAATGATTTACAGAAGCAAAAACCGGAACCAAATTTTGGAAGTGTTTCAAAAAAAACTCCTACTTCTCTATTTTGTATCTTCAAATGATGTATATACTGTTAGTTGTAACCAATGATATAGCAATGTAATTATGTTTAATTTTATGGGTATATTGTAAACATTGTAGTTGGAGCAGTTCGAGTATCTCAAATCTTACTACAACTTTCTAGTATAAAAAAAGATTGCCTCGGACTCCACCTCAACTCAAAGAACTACCAACTGAAGCTACTTGTTTGGTTGGAACCTGAGATTGCATGATATAAACATGAGACACAACACTACACAAACACTATTTTTCTAAAAAAACACGGTATTTTCTAAAAAGAGGGAAATCCATTAAAAATCATCTTAAATGGTTGTGTAGCATAGCCCATATGTATCAAAAAATTCTAAAAATTCCGCTCTTGCAGAGACAAAAGGGCTTTGATCATGTCTAACAATGCACAATCCAAGAAATAGGACTTTTTTTATAAATAATCCATTAAAAAAATTAAATATTAGAAATGATCTTTTCGGAAAAAAATTTACAAATGGCATTTAATTGCTAGCTAGGTGGCGATTGTATTTTAGTCGTTGGTCAGACTCGTAACTAAAGATGTGGCACCCCTATGCGTGCTGTGCTAATTAGGCTCGCAGCCATGTCAGCTTTCAGTCGTTGGGTTGGACAGCGACTAAAAGAAGTTAGAGTCATCTAACTCTAATTCCAAATAGACTAGAAATTAAAATTTTGGAAGTGTTTGACAAAAAACTTCTACTTCTTTATTTTGTGTCTTCAATTGATGTATATACTGTTAGTTGTAACCAATGATATAACAATGTAATTATGTTTAATTTTATGGGTATATTGTAAATATTATAGTTGGAGTGGTTTAAGTATCTCAAATCTTACTCTAACTTTTTAGTATAAAAATGGATTGACTTCGACTCCACCTCAACTCAAAGAACTACCAACTGAAGCCACTTGTTTGGTTGGAACCTGAGGTTGCATGGATACAAACATGGGACACAACACTACACAAACACCATTTTTCTAAAAAACACGGTATTTTTCTAAAAAGTGGAAAATTCATTAAAAATCATCCTAAATGGTTGTGTAGCATAGCCCATATGTATAAAAAAACTTTTAAAAATGCCGTCGTAGAGGCAAAAGGGCTTTGACCATGTCTAACAATGCGCAACCCAAGAAATAGAATTTTTTTATAAATAATCCATTAAAAAAATTAAATCTTAGAAATGACCTTTTCAGAAGAAAAAAAATTTACAAATGGCCTTTATCGCTGGGCAAGTTGGCGATTGCATTTTAGTTGTTGGCCAGACTCGTTACTAAAGATGCGGCACCCCTATGCATGTTGTGCTAATTAGGCTCGTAGCCATGTCAGTTTTCAGTCGTTGGGTTAGACAGCAACTAAAAGAAGTTAGAGTCATATAACTCTAATTCCCAACAGACTAGAAATTGAAATTTTGAAAGTGTTTGACAAAAAAAACTTCTAGTTCTCTATTTTGTGTCTTCAAATGATATATATACAGTTAGATCTAACCAATGATATAGCAATGTAATTAAGTTTAATTTTATGGGTATATTGTAAACATTATAATTGGAGCGGTTCGAGTATCTCAAATCTTACTTCAACTTTCTAGTATAAAAATAGAGTGACTCCGACTCCACCTCAACTCAAAGAACTACCAACTGAAGCCACTTGTTTGGTTGAACCTGAGGTTGCATGGATACAAACATGGGACACAACACTACACAAACACTATTTTTGTAAAAAACATGGTATTTTTCTAAAAAGAGGGAAATCCATTAAAAATCATCTTAAATGGTTGTGTAGCATATCCCATATGCATAAAAAACTTTTAAAAATGCTGCTCTCGTAGAGGCAAAATGGCTTTGATCATGTCTACCAATGCGCAACCCAAGAAATAGGATTTTTTTTATAAGTAACCCATTAAAAAAATTAAATCTTAGAAATGACCTTTTTGGAAAATTTTTTTACAAATGGCCTTTAATCGTTGGGCTAGCTGGCGGTTGCATTTTAGTCGTTGGCTAGACTCATAACTAAAGATGTAGTACCCCTATGCGTGCTATGCTAATTAGGCCCGCAGTGGGTTGGATAGCGACTAAAAGCCCTATTTAAACCGCCCAACGACTGAAACCCTAACAATAGCCCAATAAAAAAAACAAAAAGAAGAGGAAGAGGAGACGAAGAGAGGAGGAGAGGGAATCACTGATTTCGTTATCAACTCGTTGTAATTTTTGGTAAAAATTCATGAAACCTTAGATGGTAGAAAAAATTTAATTTTCGCATTACCCTAAACTTTAGGACAGTTAGAAATTTGAATTTTTGCTTCAATCTAGGGTTTAGATCTGTTATATTTTAGGTGCTCAAATCTTTGGATTTTAGGATTCTGAGAAAATTCTAGATATGGCCTATAAACTATTTTAGGGTTTAAATCTTTGGATTTTGAGTTTATTGTATGATTTATACTTTAGATTTTGAGTAAAAATTAGGGTTTGTGGATTATAGGGTTTATGATTTTAGATTTTAGGATTTCTGATTGATTTTAGGGTTTCAGGATTTCAAATTGATTTTAGGGTTTAAATCTCTAGATTTGAGAAATTTAAAGTTTAGATATGGTCTATTTAAAATTTTTCTTCACCCTAATCTCAAATGTACTAGTTTTTGAGTAAATTGTTTGTACTACGTATATTAATTTAGTATAAATAGTGTCCTTGTGACGTAGATATATTAATTTTTTTTCTCAAGTCTAGACCTAACTCGTAAATTTCATGGGCAAGGTTATGGAATAATTCGATATGGTTTGTATTTTTTATGGAGACAGTGTAGTTTGTAATGGATCATATAGTGATGATCTCAGTGTTTGTACCCATATATATAGTCAAATTATAGAATCACTGTTAATGTCTTTCAACGACTTAGAGATGTGGGTCACAGAGTTGATTATTACAACTTAATCTTTCCACAAAATTGAAGGTCTCTCGCTAGGAGAAAATGGTTGGATTCTCAAAAGATTGAAAGATGACAAGTTATAGGGTTCATTTGTGAGGATATTGAAAAACCCTATGTAGAGAGTAAGAGTGTTTATATTTTATATGCAAATTTTTGTTGCAATTAATTATAAAAGTAGCCATTCATTAGTTTTGACAAGGAGTACGATATATGTTGGTACTAGTTTGGGAGTGGAGGCCAGTGCCACTATAGGTGCTACCAACAGTAGAGCCATGCAGACTTTTAGCACCATTATGCAAAACATAGCAATGTGATTTTCGCAACTGTCAAGCAGACTTAGCTATAATCTACTCGAGTTGTTGGAGAATTTTAATGAGGTGGTATGCACTGACTCATCAGATATATATGACTCCTCCAAGGAACTAACAGAAGAGCATGACCCTATAAGTGAATAAACCGATCCATTGCACTGATCTCAGTTGTGGTTCCTGGAAATCTAAACTCAAGGTGGTCTTTTAATGGACGATAGTATAGCTAGGCAGTTATCTAGGGGCAAGATGCAAAAAAGAAAAATCCATCACCACATGGACCATTTCACTTAATAAGCCATTCCAGGTGGTTAAGTCAAATTCGGACTTGTGGGTTGTGAAGTCTTTGTTGATAATTGCTCATGGTACATACTTGTAACACACCCGAAGGAGGAGCCTTTCTTCCAGGTTACTAGAGTGGCGGACCACAGCTGTCTAGTTGAGTACATATTGCCGCAGAGATAGCTGATTTATTTACGCTTCCTCTCTCATCAATAGCCCACCAACAATTTTTATTATTATCAAATTTGCATCTAAGGCTGCAAAATCAAGATGTGGAAGACTCAGATAGATGGATTGCTATGGGATCTCAAAACACTAAATTTGCAACTAAAAAGATTTATCACTCTATTAGTGGTCCTTCTGAATCTCATGTTATCTTTTGTAAAGTTGGAAGGATGGTTGCATCCTCAAACAAAAAGTATTCTTCTGGACCTTTTTTCTTGAAAAATTGAATACAAGAGACCTACTGATTGGAAACACATCATATGGATAACTCTGAATGTGTTTGTTGTCCCCATGGAGATTTAGAGACTCAAGTTCATCTATATTTTCACTGCTTTTTTGCTCAAGCTTGTTGGCAACGTATTGGAATTGTTTGGGCAAATGATATATCTTGTTGGGATAGGCTTCTAAATGGAAGATCTCATATTGCAGACATCAAAGCATTCTATTGGGAAGTCATAATAATTGCTCTTTGGAATTTTTGGAAATGCCAAAATAAGATTATATTTCAAAATATATCCGAAACAGTATTGGACTGGTTAGAAAAGATTCAAAATGACTTAATCATGATCCTTCCCAGGATTCGTGTAGCTAATAAGATAAGCCTCCACAATTGGCTTATTCTTTTGTAATGTCTTTTTTGTAATTTTTTCGTGCTTATTCTTGTAAACTTTTATTATCTTCATGATAATATATGACTTTCAGTAGGGACTTCCCTATTGTCTTTTTGTCCCAAAAAAAAAAAAATATTGCCGCAGCATAGAAATATTATGTCCGCATTTGTTGCTAGCCTCGTACTCTCCATTGCTAAGGAAAATATTGCCATGCCACCAAAGAAAATAATCACACATGTGGCAGAAAAGTACGGATACAAAATAAACTATGAGAAGGAGTGGAAGATGAAACAGAAGGCACTGAAGAAGCTGTTTGGTATATTTGTTGAGGCATACAACTTACTACCTAGGATGTTTCAGTGCATTGTTGAAGCCAATCCGGGCACTATAATTGAAATTTTAGATACCCCGGTTGTCGACTCTGATGGTGTTGTTGTACCTGATTAGATGGTGTTGAGGTGATTCTTTTTGGTGTTCCAGTAGTGCATTACGTCATTATGTACATGAGACCTTGCTTTATTCTTGACGGGGAAGTATAGGGCACTCTAACGACTGCCGTGGCAATTGATACCAACAACCAACTATTGCCCATAGCATATACAGTCGTTGAGGGGGAGAACTACAACAATTGGCTATGGTTTCTTACTAAATTGAAGAATGAAGATATGTAGAGCCGTTGGTGCTCTCGTCATCTTTGTGCAAATTTTCATACTTGTTTCAAGAGCAAGCAGTTGATGCAAACATTCAAAAAACTAGTCAAGCAGAATCAAGAGTCAAAATTTACAAGCATTTGGAAGTCTCTGGATAAGGGCACAATGAAGCAGAATTAGGAAGGTGATCAACCTGAACAAGACAACGACAACAACGAAGGAAGTAGTAGGAGGTTGTTGAGTTTTAGTCACCGGATCCAATTGAAACCTAAGTAGAAGTGATTGTTGCTTCATAACACGGATGGGGCACGGTATGGACTCATGACAACAAATCTTGCAGAAGTATACAATTTTGTACTGAAAGGTGTGCAGTGCTTTCCACTCATAGATATAGTGGAGATGACATTCTACTACACAATAATGTACTATGAAAGTAGAAGCATGGCAGTCAAAAATCTTGCTGACGATCTGCTTATGCGCTGGCCCAAAAAAATCCATGATCATCTTAAATTTAGGACCAGGAAAGCAATGTCACATGAAGTGTCCGTACTAAGCCGTTTGAATGGAAACTAGCTGGCGCAACTTAGATACAAGTTCGTGCATAATACATTAATAGCTGGTCGGGTCCACGAATGTAGAATTTTGTAAGGAATTGCAGCATGCATGTGCAACAAGTCTCAATTACTTCACATTCCCAGTTCCCATGTGATCGCTACTTGAGCCATACCAAGCATTACATATCCAAATATTATACTCTAGAGTATTTGGTGAAAATTGGGATGGTGTCTTCCACGGCTACACGGTGAGAGGAAACTATAGAGACATCTCGTTAGAAAATACGTTAAGGTGGATCCCAAACAAGAGGTTACAAAGGTAACACATGCTAGTCGGTGTCGAACATGACAGATACAAAATAATATGGATGTGGGGGAGTGTGAAGACGTATTCTGTAGGTACACCATATGTATGTAGGACCAAGGATGCCGACTAAAGGGGGGTGAATAGAAGGCTTTTAAAATCTTTGTGAGGAAAACAATTTTTGCAAGATATGAAGGAAAACCATGTTTTCACAGAAAGGTCTAAAACTATCTAAGATCAAGTTGCATTCAACAAGATAGAAAATGCAATACAATATACAACAAGAGTAAGTGGAAGCAATTGAGTCCAGGTAAATACAAATTGTGCAAGAGAGAAATAAGTGACACAACAATATTTATTGAGGTCTCGAAGACTCGCCCGATCTCCCCTACTCCTCGTTAAAGCACTCACGCGTGAGCCTCGCTTCTATATCCACGAAGGATATCTCCACTCAGCTTGCTCCTTCTCCACTCCAGATAGGCGAGTACTAATACCTTTCACAAGTTTTTGTTGGCCTCTCCAACAAACTCCAATGGAGAGATCGTGACTCAGCTCCAGCAACCATCTAGGCGATGGCGATCGCCAAGAGTAATAAATCGAACGCCTTCACTTGAATGAATCAAGTGCTAGAAACTCAAATGATACAAATGAATGCCCACACTCTACCACTAGCTTTCAAAATGATGGATGATGTGCACTAAGCACTCTTGGCCTCTCACAAATGTTTCTCTTCTCAAATGCTCTAAAAAATTTTGGCTCAAATCTTGGCTCTAGATGCAAGAGATTGAATTCAAAAGATTTGGCTAGCTTTTGCACAGGATTTTCGAGTTTTTGAGCACCTCAAATACTGGCCAAGTCGAGGTATATATAGCCCTCACAAAGAAACTAGCCGTTTGCAAGAAGTCGAGCAAATTTTGTACAGGCAGACAGTACATGTCAATATGATCATTGCAAACATGTCAGTTACCGTTCAGCTACTTTTGCGAAGGCCGGACAAATAGTATTTTGTCCGAACAAAAATCCCAGATAGATACAAACGTCTCTGGTTCACCTTTTTAATTTTCCCTCAAACCAGGATTTGTACTGAGCGGACATTGTCCGCTCACACCAGACAAAGTCTGCTCAGTCCCGGACAGATGTGCCCGGACAAATTCAATTGTCTCTGGTTCACTTTTGCTTAGCACTTAAAAATTTTGTACTGGCCGGACATTATCCGGTTATCATAGACAATGTCTGGCTTGTTCTGGACAAATACCCCGGACAGATCTATCTGTCTGGTTTGTTTTGCAATTGATAAAAGAGTTTTGTACTGGCCGAACATTGTTCGGCCATCACAAACAATGTCTGGCCTGTGCAAAACGAAATTAGGACTTAGGTATTTTTACTATACTCTGAATTCGAGGCTATATTCAAATGCAATTGTTTGAGACCACGCGGGTATGTATGTTGACAATCAGCATAGACCACAATCAGTTTTGATTGAAGAACTCTAAGCCACTGGTTGAATATCCGGTCGAAAGCAGGTGGTCGAATGGATATGCTCGAATGTCTGTATTCGAGTTGTGAACTGGTACGACTCGTTTGAACTTTTACGACCACGACCAGTTCCAAATAGTGATACCGCGAAATTGTGCATATACGACCACGACTAAGTATAGTTTTCAATTATTATCTCTAATTCAAACAAACTACACTTGTTTTTTTAGCAATGCAAGAGGTGAATAAGCACTAGTGCAAAATGATATGAATGCATTTGAGCTTCCACACTAGATCGACTCAAGCTACTAGTTTCCGACCCCTCTTAATAGTACGATTAAACTAGCAAAAAAGAAACCTATCAACTTGGTCTATCTCCAAACATCGAGACTGATAAAATCCTAAGAAAATGATCCTTGATCTTAGATCTTACCTACGATGAAGCTTGACCTCGCTCAAGGTGGCTCATATCAACATCATTTTCCATATATACACCTTTGTTTGCTTTCATCTCACAATACACTTTGAGACTGCAACATATATACTCATTAAACAATGTTAGTCTCATAGTTAGGTTGTCATTAATCACCAAAGTAATTACTCTCAAAGGAGTTGACTCAACAATTTACCTTTTTGGTGTTTAATGACAGAACCATTTTTGATAAATCACAAAAGGGTAAGAGATGAAATATACAGTCATATAGATCCATACATGATAAGAGGTAAACACAAGATTCATACTACTCATATCATGATAACAATTAGCACAAGCTTGATGCAAATACAGATGACTAATCTTATGAGCTCCCTCTCAATATATGCATCGATATGAAACCATAACAAGGGAGACATCAACTTCAGGGTTTAACAAATAATATTTCAATTTACTTATACTAAAAGAGGGTTTATCCAAATTGTCATTAATCATCAAAACCTAGATCCAATAATCTCCCCATTTTTTATGATTGATGACAACAATCTCCATAAATCCCAAAATAGATTCTTCGGCTCCCCCTTAATATATGCAATAATATTTCGGAGGTGAGCAAAGTATTTGATCATATAAGTCAAGAGACATGTATGACAATTAAGAGAATGTGAAGCAGGAAGTGGAAGCACTCAAGTCATACATGAAACTTTAGGAACCTTCCAAAATATCAACTATCTCAAATATCTCTCCCAAATATCAATGATCTCAAATATCTCTCCCAAATATCAATGATCTCAAAAATCTGTCCCCCTTTGTCATCAAGCACAAATAAGAAGGGGTGAGAACTCAAACTATGACGAGCAATATTTTCGGAGTCATTTATTTATTCACTAAGTTTGCTAAAACGAGTTGTAACAGATTCCCAAGAAATGTTGATTTTTACTTGAAATTATTTTTATTCAAAAACAAGATCTCAAGAAAATTTGCAAGTATTTTTGAAAAGACACCCAAGGTATATGGAAGGATAACAAGACAATCAACACACAACGGATATATCGATGACATTTAATTCACTTCTAATCATGCAAAATCTAGATCTATCTAATAGTTTGGGGTGAAAGTATCCGCTAGTTGCATGTTTGTCTTTACATGATTGATCTCTATATCTCTTTTTGCCACAAGATCTCTTATACAATGATGCCGAATATCAATATGCTTTGTCCGAGAGTTTTGAACCGAATTGTTTACAATCTTTACGGTACTTTCATTATTACATAAGAGTGACATCTTTTCGAAGGCAATTCCATAATCCAACAAGATTTGTTTTATCCATAAAAATTAAGCACAACAACTACCGGATGTACTTTTTCTATTGATCTTGCAGCCCACATAATCTGAATCCGAATAGCCAAGTAATTCAAAGATTGTATTTTTGGATACCAAAGACCAATCCTAGGATAGCATTTCGAATACCTAAGAATTCTTTTAATGACAATCAGATGACATTCCTTAGGAGATGATCGAAATCTAGCATGTAACCAATCACTAACTATGATGTCGGTTCTAGATGCAGTAAGATAAAGCAAATTGTCAATCGTAGATTGATAGAGTTGATAATTAACCACCTTTTCATTTTTGTCCATATTGAGATGTCCATTTGTAGCCATGAGAGTTTTAATAGCTTCAGTATCTTCCATCTCGAGGCTCTTGAGCAAATTCTTCACATTCTTGATTTGACTCATGAACGTTCTGTTCTTGAGTTGCTTGATTTGTCGTGCAAGGAAGTAACTGAGCTCTCCAATCATTTGCATCTTGACTTCCCTAAGCATCATCTCACAAAACTCTTGATAGAAAGATTCATTAGTATAACCGAAAATAATGTCATCAATATATGTTTGACACACAAGGAAATCTTTCTTGAGTAATTTTGAGAAAATTGTGTCAACCTTCCCAATTTTAAAGTCGTTTGATATAAGAAAAGTTCTGAAGTGTTTATACCAAACTTGATAGGAAATAACAGTTTTAATCCTCACAAAAATTTTCCCTTCTTTTGGCATTAATCACCAAAAACATACAAATGAAAGATATGTCAAAAGGGGGTTTGACAGAAACAATGTTAGGTCACAAAGTTAGGAGAAAAGTACATGACCTAATGAAGAGTTCAAATCTCCACAAAAAAAAATACTCAAATTGAGAATCCATTCGAACATGCTCCAATTTCATGAAAATCATATATGTTTTGATATGCAAAATCACAAACCTTCCAAATAACAGCATATGAATCATGAAGAAATGCAAAAGATGGAGAGAGAGGGGAGCAGAGATCTGACCACAGCAGGGAGTAGAATAAGCCTAAGAGATTAAGTAACCATCCAGCTGCACACAGGCCAGACAAAGTCCGACTCTGGGTGGACAACGTCCAGACGGTTCAAAAAAAGACTGAATCTTCTGAAATTTTGAGCTTTTACAAGTTTTCCACAAAAGTTGAATCAAGTTCCAGAATAGATTTAAATATCATGTCAGGAACTTATATGGGTAGAATTTAGGTGGATTTGATTCAAAAAAGATCTTGATTTTAGTTCTTCAAAAGTGATTTTAGGGTAAAACGGGTAAAAGCAAACAGATTTTCACGAAATCTTCAATTCTTAACGAAACTTGGATTTTTCTGAAATATTTGGACTCGGATGAATTTGAAATACTATTTCAAGCCTAGACATGGAAGAAAATCTGGCTAAAATAGCTAAATTCACAAAATGCACATTTTGGGAGTTATCGAGTTGAGAGTCGTTTTCGGGTGACCTAGGATATGTGAAAACTTGAAAACCGTAAGTCTTTTGAGAAAACGTTCAACACGAACTATCTTCAAGTGATTGAGTTCTAAGTGTTTCATGTAGAAAATTTTTGTCAAAACTCAACCCATCTTAAGCTTGTTTTATGGAAATTAGTCATTTTAGGCCAAAACAAGATCCCGAAGTTTCCAAATTTGTTGAAATTCAGCATTTTAACTTGAAATTTTCATTTTCAACTTTCAAAACCTTTGAAAACATTTTTGAAACCTATTTATAAGGTTTTGTGGAATTTTTGAACACTTTTTCACCTTTTGGGTTCGAAAATGACTATTTTATCAAAACACTTGCATAATTTTGATACATGTACATAATTAGGGTATACAGTTATTCAATGACCTTGAAGTTGCTCCCCCTTAATGTGTCATCCAAGTTTGGTCATAAAGATTAAAACAAGATAAGAGAGAAAATGCAATGCATTTTTTTAAAACGTCAAAAAGAGTCAAGCCCTTTTTGGTACCGAAAGCATATGAGGCCCTCTAGTTTTATCGCATAAATCTTTTGGTACTCAAATGGCTCTATCTGTAGGTTTTTGAAAATGGAAATCAATTAGTTTTGCAATTAAACCCCTTCTAGAACAAGAAATCAAATAAGAGTCAAAAGAACCAACTTTAAAAGCGTTAGATACACACTCATGCGAATGTTGCCCTATTAAGTGACACGAGGAACATGAAGTTCGAGAGGGCTTTTCAAATGAATTGGTATGAGTGCGATAAAGTATGTGATACCTCTTACTAGATGAGTGTGCATGATTTAATTTTTCCTTTTTAAATGAATATCTATGATCTAAAGAGGGTTTAACAAATATTGCACTACTCATATGATATCTAGTAAGGTCATTGATCAATCTATTTATTTTAGTCTTAAGTTCATCATTTCCAATTTTAGGTACTTGAGATGATTCCGTGTCAACACATGCAACACGATGCGAATGAGAACATGACGGCATATCATCACAAGTAGATGAACTAGAAGGCATAGCATTACAATTACTAGATGAGTTAGACATATCAAATGAGGAGCAACTAGTACTAACACCATGGCATAAAGATGAGTCACTAGATAAATTATCACATGAAGTACTAGTGTCCACAAAGCTAGCATTTGAATCTAACCATGAACTAACGATTAAGTTATTACAAGAGGTGCTAGCATGTGAAGTAGAAGTATGTGACACAAAAGATGGATCAATAAGCGAGTCACAAGCAACTCCAACATCTAAGGTAATTGTGGAGCTAATAGCATCCTTGGCAAGCAAAGAATCATAAGAGCTTTTCAACTCTTGATATTGCACTTTCAAGGATGAGAAGTTATTCTTTAAAGTGCAAAAGCTTTTAGTCATATTGCCAAGAAAGTCATTTAACTCTACAATCATATCCATAAGCTCATTATTAGAGAAGTTAGTATTTGATACCGTCGAGTTACATGCCATAAGGCATATAGATTTGTCTTGAGATGAAGACTTTGAATTTGACGCTTTCTTTCTAGCTTTCTTTGAGCTATTCTTGCAAGATTTCGCTTTTGTCTTGCTTAGGCGAACCAAGTCGATGGCGTCTTTGAGCTTGCTAGAAAGCTCCCGATCCTTCGCAATGAAATCATCGTTCTCCAGTTGGTCTTTAAGCTTGCTAGAAAGCTCCCGACCCTGGATACTCTCAAACAGATCACTGTATTTCTCCAGTAGTTCTGACAAACTATCAGAATCTTCTCGGCACGCCAACGACAATACTGCTCAATTTGACCAACTAGTCGAATCATAACCAGCACGTATTTGTGACATGCATTGACGATTCGTTTGGCCTGATTTGCAGTAATCAAGTTTGAAGTGTTGACGTGGACGTCTCTACTGATCATGAACTTAATTTTGTTTTTAGTGAGCTCGTACTCTTGCGCGCGCCAATGGAAGTGAGTGTCATGATCATACAGATACGAACTCTCAAAGATCACCTGAAAAATATCGATAGGAATAATGTCGCATTGGACCTCATCGATATATCGAGCAGAGATCGCAAACTTCAACACACACTAACTTGTAATCTGTTGGTGTGTGCTTGTCTTCAAACCAAGTCTCCGAACCAGTCCAAGGGAAACCAAATTCTTTGACTTCCGGGATCGAATTATTGCCAAACCTAAATCTCACGCCTGCTGTATGGCCAGGAAGAACATGTAGGGTATTTTGTTCAAAGAAGGCTAGAATCTCTCAAACGACTTTGCAAAAAGTTAGAACTGGTACCCCTACAAGCGTATCCTAACCTACATTATGAATTAGATGGAGCACATCATCTTCTATTCCTAGAGACCTAATGGCAAAAACATCTAAAAATTTAGTCGGCTATAAGGGTCTCTTTTTCAAATGCAAAAAATGAGTAAAATGATCAGGATTAGTAAAATAGATGTGCGGAAAATCAGGATCAGAGAAGGTTTTTGGGGACATACCACTTTGATGCTTTGTGGTTTTGCTTGATGTTGTATCGAGGAGTCATCATTGGCGTAGAAACTTTAGATCCAGAGGAGTTATGCAAGGAGTCGGAATCCGTAGTCGGATTGAAGTTTTGACTGCTGGATGAAGTGATCTAGGGCTGTTTTTTGTGGAAGTTTGGAGCTCAAATAATGGAGTTTGTGCTGTTGGGAGGGTTGGAGAAGATGGATTTATTTAAATAGAGGTGGTAGATAGGAGTTATGGGTGTATGGGAGAAGGAAATAAGAAAAAAAAAAATCAAAAATCAACACAAAAAAGCCAAAATAGGTGAGCTACTCGAGCTAAGCACGACCATGGGCATGAGTCGTGCTCGGCTCTGGGTTTTTCTCGACCAGATATTTTTCTTGAACAGGGTTATTTTAGAAATGAACAAACAGAGCAAACCGAGTTCAACACAACCACCAGCACTAGTCATGCATGACCAGGGCACGGGTCGTGCTTGGCTCTATTTTAAAAAATATATTTTAAAAATCGAGCAAACTGGTCAAATCGAGCCCAGCACGACCACAACCATGGGTTGTGTCGCTGGTAGTGCTCGGCTCTGTTAAAAATAGGATTTTTTTTGTTGTTTTTGAAATTGACCAAACAGAGCCTAGCACTGGTTGTGCTCGGTTCGGTTAGTTTTAGAAAATTTGTTTTTTGGTTTTTCAAAAGTGTCAGTACTAGTTTATGAAAAATGGGTTGGGTGGTCAAATGACATCAGAATTGAGTGATTCTTGTGCCACTATGTTCATAAAAGAGAGAACTACGTGTTAGTATATCGGGTTGCCTCCCGACTAGTGCTGGTTTAACGTTCCACTCGATGGAGACCCTAGCATGATCTTTATGGAGTTTCCTAACAGTGATTTTCAATGTTTGGTGTAATGGGAGAACTAAGCCTATTGTCTAGCAATTCATATTTTTTAGTTTTCATCACATATATGTTTAATCGGTGTTGAGGCTCAATACCAATTAGATCATCAATAGAATATCCTAATGCCTTGCGATGCAGTGTTAATGTATTGATCAATAGGCTTGATAGTTTATCAATTATATTGGCATTTGCAAGCATGTGATTATGTTTATGTCTATCAAGAAGCATATATTTCACCAAGGAAGGAAGAGGTGTGAGAATTGGTACCTTGTTTGTGCAAGAATTGCCATGATTTCTTACCATTAAGAGTCGATTGGGTAATGATGATGTGTTTGTAGTAGCATGATCATCCTTTTTATTGCTTGTCTATGTGTTGTCCTCAAGAGCATCATCGCCAATTTGTTTACACTGCAATACAGTCTCAAGAGGGTTTATCCTACATGTGGTGTCCTTATACATAGGGTACTTAGCAATTTTAGGCAGTTTAAACAATATTTTCTCATTCTCCATGTGAAAAGCAATTGTATCCTCACATATATCAATTTGACCTTTTTCTAAATCATCCAAATCCTTTTTATTTGTAAGAATTTCTTTTAAGAATTTTCCATATGAAGAAATTTGAGTGACAAGATCAACGAAAGGCACAGTCACATTCAGTTTTTTCAGGATATCAAGTGATTTTTCATTAAAATTAGACTGGAGGTAACACCTTAGAAAAGATGGAATTGGTCTAGAAACATGTGTTACCTCATTATTACCTGATTCTATTTCTTTTGATTGTTCATCCTTACCATGGTCATCTGCTAGTGCAGGTGGATTATCATGCTTAAGTTCGATCATCGGTGTCAAATCTTTGGTAGGCGTCTTCGTTGGTTCCAGTTGCACCTTCTCTCTTTGGAAAGTTCCTACACCATTCAAATCAACAGTATCAACACAAGCTATAATATTAATATGTTCAGAATCACGAGGGCTGATAGGTTGAGAAGGTAGAGGGTTAGAAATCATTGGTGCGGGATTGGCCATTCGCACGAATTGAGTCTCGAGCATGTCAACGTGTGTAGAGATGGAGTCGATCTTCTGGTTCAGTGCAACCTTTTCCTTCTCTTGATTTACTACAAAAGCTTCTAGCATACTCTTGATGTTGGATTGTTCGGGTTTATTTGTTGTTGATGTGGTGGCCGGTATGGTTGTTGTTGTTGTTGTTGCTGCTGCTACTGCTGAAAAGATTGCCATGGTGCTTGGTACGACTGTTGTTGTTGAGGGAGTTGGTGTTGCAGTTGGATCAATCTTGATGCAGCGTGTTCATTCCCCCATTGCATGTAGTTCTGTGTCATACCTTCAATTAGATTGTATACTTCATCAACACTTTTGTTCATGAATGCACCGCCAGTTGTGGCATCAGCAGTCATCTATGCTGGGTAATTCAAAGCGTTATAAAATGTTTGAACTACAAGTCACTTTTCCAGGCCGTGGTGTAGGCACAACCTCAAAAGTTCCTTATACCGCTCCCATGCTTCGTAGAGTGATTCTCCTCCCTGCTGAGTAAAACAAACAATCTACTTTCGAATATGTGCAGTTTTAGATAGAGGAAAAAATTTATTGAGAAAAATATGTGAGAGTTCATCCCACATTGCTATTGAAGCGGGCGGTAGAGTGTACAACCATCTCTTGCCTTATCTTGAAGGGAGAAATAAAAGAGACATAGTAGTAGTGCATCCTGCGAAAATCCATTAATTTTAAAAGTATCACAATGCTCAAGAAAAATATGGAGATGTAGTGAAGGATCTTCAGTGGAAAAACCATTGAATTGATTTTGTTGTATCAGATTCAATAGTGCAGGGTTAATTTCAAAATTACTTGTTTCGATTGCTGGTCTAAGAATACCTCACTAGAACCCCATGCTGAGTGGGATTCCATAATCCTTCAATTTCTTCTGTTCACCCATCTTTGGTGATTTGGCTTCCTCCAGTGTTTGATTGTCCAATGTGGCTCATTCTTCATTGTATCAGATGCACTTCCAACCTGCAGGGATTAGTTGTGCTCAAAAAGAAGAAAAAGAAAAAATAGAAGCAAAATTGGGAAGTGAGATTGACTTATATCAGCAAAAATTAATCCAAAAGATGAATTATCATTGTTCCCCGGCAATGGCGCCAAAAACTTGATCGCGCGCGTAGACGTGAAGTAATAAATCGCAAGCGAATTATTGAACGTTGAGTACTTGAGAGTCGAATTCCATGAGGAACAAGTATATTCATCTTTTTAGGTTAATGGATCACTAATTAAGTTTGAACGAGTTGGGGTTTGTTTGTCTATAACTAAATCTATCAATCTAGGTTTAAAGCAGTAAAGAAAAATCTAGGGTTTCAGGAATTCCATAACCATCAGGCGTAATTCTATCCAAGGTCTGAGAATTGCAAGTTAATTTTAGTTGTTTTTCAAGACAGATTAAGTTGTCGGTAGGGTCGCTAGTACAATGGTCAGAGGATCGCTTCCACTGTTACGTTTAGCGGGAGCCTCTCTCCTGTTCAAAATCCCGGGTCAAAGCGCTAAGGACTCAAGAACTCTCCTAAAGTATTGCTAAAACTCAACTGTTACGTCTGTTGCCGAAACAAGAATTTAGGATTTGGAGGAAGAAAATATTAGTAAATAACTTCAAAACTTGAGATCAAAACCAAGGAAGAATCATACCTTCCGGATTAGGTCATCCCTAACCCTAAAAGTGAATACTCGCAAAAAGCCATAAAAATACAAAAATAATAAGAAGAAAAAGAAAACTTACTTGATTGCATAAAAATTAAGATTTCCGTCTTTGCCGACTTACAAACGCAAGAAAAATAAAGAAGGGGGCCCTTCTAAACTAAAACTAAGCCCTAAGAGAATCTATAAAGACATATGAAAGCATCTAAAAATGCATAAGATTGCCTGTCTAATTCAACTAAAAGCTTCTCTATTTATGATATATGGGTTAACGTGTCCAAAAATAACTCCTTGACATGCAGGTAACGAAGTCTGGCTTCAAACGGCGCGATAACAAACAAATCTGAGTCAAAATCGACTAGATTCGACCAAAAACCTCTGGAAACTAAGTCGTGCTCAACCAGTGTCCTGGTCGAGCCCACGGTAGTGCTGAGCTCGGTCAAAAAATGGCCAAGAGACAGTTGTGTTTGATCGGGACTCTTTTTGACTAGACGTGTTCGTGTTCAATCAGGACTCGTTCTGACTAGATGTCTTTGTGTTCGATAGGGACTTTGTTCGACCAAGTGTGTTCGTGTTTGATTATAGCTCTTTTTCGTCCAGTTGTGTTCGATTATGGTTCCTTGTCGCTTGAATGTGTTCGACCAGGGTGTTATGATCGAGGAATATTCGATCAGGGTTTCTTATTTGTCCAATTTTGGAATCTTTGTCAAAATTGACCCAAACAAAGTCAAAATTTCCTCAAATTTGGTAGGTTTGGTCCCTGAAACATGGAAAACACAGCCGTGAAAGCGGATTGTAAAAATAATATAAAAATACATATAAAATGTTGCATCAAAGGTGTTTTTAGCATGTTTTATACGTTTTCAATAGCAAATTTAGGGTAAAAATACTACCAATAAGGAACAAGCTTGTCTTTTAAAGTGAAGCCAAAATATGAGCCAAATAGAAGATATACAAAAGGCAAATTTTGGTAAGACTAAAAGTTTCAAGTTTTCAAATTTTGAGAAAACTATTTACCTATATAAAAAGGCCTGAAACACCATTCAACAACTTTCAAAAATTTTGAAATAAATTCTCAGAATAGATAGCATAAGAAGATCAAATCTCATACAGAAAGTTTCTTTAGATCATTAACCAAGTTAGATATACAAAAATAACAAATCACACAAAAACCACAAATAGTCTGAATTTTCAGAATTTAGATTTGATTTGTGGAAATGTCAAAACTTTCTCAAATCAAATCAAAATGCCACAAAAATTTGTAGAAATTATGTTTAAGTCATTACAAAAATTTTGCAAAAATAATCATTCAAAAAGTATTTTCCAATCGAAAATTATGATGAAAAGTATTTTATGTTATACAAGAAAGTTAATTGCAGCAAACTTTTGCAAAATGGGTTCAATTTTTATTTTCATGGGGTTTTGACATAAATTGACTTTAATAAGTTAGAAATACTATTTTGAGCCAAGATATATGAAGAAGTGCAAGTCAAAGAGCTAAAATCATTTTATATGTATAGGTTGTTTTGGGTCAAAACAAATTTTTCAGTAAAATTCTAAACCTTATATCTTTGAAATGAGGTTCCTTTTTGAAAATATGTTCAACTACAAAAACCCTCAGGGAAATGAAATCTAAAATATTTGTAAAAGGAGTTTTACAGTTGGTTAAGTTAGGATTTTGCATTGCTATAGGGTTTGTCGTAGTATTAAAAATACCTTGGCAGGTTGGATGACGTGTTTGAAATGTGTTCGACAACACAGGCTGACCGTGTGACGGGTCACCCCGTGTCAGACAATCACAAAGATTGACACAAGGGTTTATACAGGTTCAGACTTCAGTGGAGACCCTAGTCCTGTCGACATACTCCCGACACGAGTCAGCTAGGAGGGGCTCTCTCCCGGAGAGAGGGCACCTAAGCACGCCTATTGGTTTTGTTGTATTGAGTACAAAATGAATGTCTTAGGTTACAAGAGGGGGGTACAAAGGTATATATAGACCCCAAAAGACGTAAATTACTAAACTACCCTAGCCTCGACTGTTGGATCAAGGGTGCTATGGTCATTTGGCGCAGCATAGGGCACCGATCTTGGACACGTGGCTGCCTTCAGCTTCAGTGCTCCCAATCTCAGGCCCAGGGGACTGGAGGAGAGAGGCTCCTCTCTCGGTCCCGGAGGAGGGAGGCTCCCACTCTGGAGGACGGAGGACCGTAGGAGGGAGGCTCCCACTCTAAAGGACAGGGGACCTGAGGAGAGAGGCTCCTCTCCCGGGCCGGTGGAGGGCGGCCCCCACTACAGAGGACGGCGGCCCGGAGGAGAGAGGCTCCTCTCCCGGGCTCGGAGGAGGGCGGCCCTACTCCGGAGGACGGAGGATCAGAGGAGAGAGGCTCTTCTCTCAGGCCGAGGGAGGGTGGCCCCTTCTCCGGAGGAGAGAGGCTCCTCTCCCGGGCCTAGCGGAGGGATATCACCTACGGCTAATATTTCCCCCAACATCAGCCCCCCGCACCCCGGAGGACATTTGATGTCGTTGGGGGGGGGGGGGTGCGACAAGCTAACACTTTCTGGGGGAACATGCCTCTCCCGGAGAGCCTTTCGGGAGGCGGAGTGCCCTTCTCCCAGGAGAGGGAAATGCTATTTAAGTCGGCCATGCGTCGCCACGATTCTTGTGCCCCTCTTAGTATTCGCGGCCTAGATCTCTGGGGCTAACACGTGGCGGCCATCGAGGCCTCCTCAACCGTCTATATTAGGGGGGGCACCATTGGAGAGGGCAATCCTTCTCCCCTACTTTCATTTCCCAGCCAACAGCTTCTTGAGTGACTTCCCCCTCGACCAGAAACCCTCTCCGGGAAAGGCAAAAGAGATGGCGTTGAAGGCGCCCGAGAGAGCAGCGGACATCCCCCCAGAGGAGGTGACCTCAGACTTCCTCGAGGTTATAGAGTTCTCTGAGGAGGACCGGGACACCCTCGTCTCTCGGAGGGTTTTTGTGGATGGGGACATCCGCATCCACCGCCCATAACTGAAAGTCGCAAATTCAATAAGTTGAAAACAACCAACCCGGACAATCCGGGTTCGTAACAAACAGTCCAAGTTTTTATCGCTAGCCGAGCCAATGACTGAAAGCTGGCATGGCAGGTGGGCTAGCTAGCGAAGCAAGTGTGAGGGTGCCACGTCTTCAGTTGCGGGCCGGGCCAGTGTCTGAAAGTCAGTCGCCACCTGGCCCAACGACTGAAGGTCATTTGTGAATTTTTTTTTCTAAAAAGGTTATTTCTGAGATTTGATTTTTTTAATGGTGTCAACAATCAAATAAATGATCGCCGAACTTATGGTGAAACAAACAAGAAGAGCTCTAAAGCCATCTCTACTTACTCTCCAAGCACCTAAACTAATTGATTCTAGATATACCGCCATCCTAATTTTCCAAGAGCAATAATTTTTTGCCCTTGATGAAGGGAACCTTCTCATTGTAATTTTCCTTCAGAGAAGACATCATCTCTCAATACGGTGAAGTCTTAATGATTGAGAGACCGAGCTTTGATACCATGTGTTGATTGAAAGATGCCGACTAGAGGAGGGGTGAATAGGTGGTATTAAAATTTTAATCACAATTAACAATTTCTAATACAAACACAAGAGAGTATCAATTACAAACTAGTTGCAAGCATAAATAACAAGTTTAGTATCCTAGGATGATCAATTCAATAGCAATAAACAAACCTAAATATGAAAATGCGAGAGAAGAAATAACCGATGACATAATCGATTTTTCTCGAGGTATCAAAAATTTGCCGATTACCACTAATTCTCGTTGAAACGCTCTACACAAGAGTATTACCTCAATTCCACTAGTATTTGCCTTTTTCCTCTCCGGATAGAAGAGTACTGAGTCTTCACACCCAATCTCCGAGCCTCTTCGACAATCACCATCGATGGAGAGATCGTCAGACTTCCCGAATTGTCTAGGTGATGGCAATCACCAAGAGAAACAAGTGTAACCCCTTCACTTGATGGAAATCAACTCTTGAAGATCAAGATGTGATGTGATTCTCTCTCGGAGCTAGCTCTTCAATGCAGCGATTTCTCTCGGAGCTAGCTCTTCAATGCAACTAGTGAATCGAACAAACAGTAGCTCTAAATGCAAGAATTAATGAGCTGAATGATTTGGCAAGTAAAAGCAATGAATTATGAATGATAAGAGAATTAAATGAATGCCAAGTGTGGAGTATATATAGCCCACGAGCTAAAACTAGCCATTTGGCAGATTTCAAACAAAGTTTGTACTGTCCGAACATTGTCTGATCACTTCGGACTTTTTCTGGCTAGTGCATGTGAATAGTAACTGTTGGGCAATTAATAACTTGTTAGTTACCGTTCAAGACAAATTTTGTAAAGGATGCACAAAAGAATATATGGCCGGACAAATGATCCGGACAAATGCATCTGTCTTTGATTACTCTCTAATTAACACATCTTTGGTTTGGACAATGTTTGGCCATTTCTGACAAAGTCTGACCAAATCGGACAAATAGGCCTGACCGATGTTATCGATACGACCACAACCAAATTTTATACTGGTACAACTAGGTTTTGTACTGATATGATCACGACCAGATCTTGAACTGATATGACCAGGTTTTGTACTGATACGACCACGATCATATATTTACTGGTATGACCAGGTTTTTTTACTAGCACAACCATGTTTTGTACTAGCCAGACATTGTCCAGTCACATTAGACTTTGTTCAGCCATATCAGACAAGTTGTATTTGGATAGATTTATTTGTCTCTAGTGAACTAGTCCACAATGATGACTCAATTTGTATTGACCTGACATTGCCACGCAAGACAGACTTTGTCCGGTAAATGCAAACTGAAACAAATTTTCATCTCTGAAATTCATACTCTATCCTAATTATCTCCTAGACTATATGAATATGCATTTGAGCTTCAAGACCTTAGAAAGATCAAGTTACTAGAGTTAAACCCCTCTGTCACGCCCCGCCCAGGGCTATGACCACTCCTGTGGGGATCCAGCTCTCTGCAGCTAGACCCATACACACATACCCTTGACTGCCCAGGAGGAGTCAAGCACAGGAGCATCACATTGTAACAGAAATACATGAGCATCAGCAAGGTGACTTGACAGCCTTATTACAAATAAATTATTACAAGAGCCGAAACGGCTTAAATAAACAGAGTATTTAAACCAAAACCTATGCAACGGAAACTAAACCACAACCCATAGCAAGAAGTGGATTGTAGGACGACGATCTTCGGAACTCTGGTGGAATCGACTCTTCTTTGACATCTAGGTCCACGGCGCTCTCCGTGTACTCGTGTAGGTCCTGAAGTTCTCCATCTATTGGGGTTTTAATAGCAAGGGTGAGTACTTTCGTACTCCGCAAGTCATGAGAAAGTAATAATTACCCCTATAGTATAAATTTCATGAACCTATGCTATTTGGAGAAAGGGGAGAGGGATTTGTAAAATACTTTTGTCCTCACATCTCCTAACAACATTTGATCATATATATATATATAGAATATCATCCAATCTGTAAAATGTCCTCCTTCTCGTAACTCTTTGACAGCATTTAATCATATAGATATGATATAATCCAACATTGCTTTTCTCATCTACATATATGTCTATGTATACCTCCGCTTAGGCAATTAACTGAAGATGGGTGTGATTGTCTCTCATGAGTTGCCACTGTTGGATGTTTTAACAGAACTTTTCCAAAGTTACTTGTGTGCTTAGACGAGGGACAACCCCTCTACGACAGGCTCCTATAAAACCCGGGAGCTCGGAGTATTCGAATACGTTTTTACACTCTGCAGAGGTGTACCAATTTACCCACTACGAGACCTCAACTTTTACGTCGGGCCAACTCCATGCGACTTTTACGCATGTGACAAGGCTGAGATCACACAACAGTTTACTGACCTAGCATTAACAATTCACCGCCCGGTACATAGACAGTACAGGCCCCACTACCAAGGTGGGTACTCCCCACAACATGATAGATGGCAAGCACATGTAAAGTCCTCATTACCGTTGTGGGTCCTCCCCACTGCCTGTTCATCTAGCCTTGGGTCTATGAGGTCCTCCTCTGGACGCATAGAATCCCACTTCGGGTTCGGTCGCGCACGACTCGAGAGCCAGGCTAGGGCGACTTCCTTCTTACGCCTTATCCTCTCTACCCCTCACACCGCTCGTGGCCCTCTGTGGCCCACCAATTTCCACTCGGGAAACCAGATCGACAACCAGTTGCAGGGAAGAGTTAATACCAAGAAAGTCATGACATTGTGCCTGTCTCATACCAGGCGAGTGGTTAGTACGTTGCCGTGCCGCATAGCGCACTAGAATGACACACAAGGTTCTAGTCCTTACGAACCGCCAGTGAGGCCAACCACAATCCCACTGCGCACACAGCACCAACCATCCAAACCATTCTCACTGTTGGTTGTACTTTGTACTTTTCACAAATACACTTAAATACATATATAACAGGTGTGGCTCACACCCCATCACATTTCATGTGCCTAATCATATTTCTATTCACATGCTCTAACCTGTTCTATCACCACATAACTCATCATATTTCTTTATATTCCAATTCAATGCTGTCTTAGCAAGATATCTCAATTCATCACATGCATTAATCTCTATTACCAAGGTATTCATAGCAAGGTATAAAATATGGGATCAAGATGATCAAAGCATGACTTGCCTTGCTTTCCCGCGACAGGGTCTTCTGCGAGGTCTTCAATCAACTGATCTCCGCGCTTGGAACGGACGATCTTCTAAACGCGATAAACACACAAAATCAATCTATCAATTAAACATGCATGCGACTATAAGATGCGATATTTGAAGTATAACATGTCTAAATGCTGGGACTTGAGAATCGGGTTTGATCGAGGTTGAATCGGCGAGATTTCGGAAATAGGGTATTTAGGGTAATCGGAACGGATTCGTTTTCGAAAAATGGCCGAGAGTGCTGAAACGGAACTTTAGAACTGTAATCTGGAGGGATGATAAAAGGAGAATATATATTAGAGTCAATTTGTAGTAAGATGCTTCGGACGGATCTGGATTCGAAGTTCCAATGGAGAAAATCCACTTTTGTCGGGATTTCGGGGCAAAACGGGCAATTCCTAAGTCCAAAAGTGATGATATTCAGATCCGAGGGTCGGATCTGAGGAAAAATTATATATCTGGAAGTTTTAGAGTGAGACAGATCTGATGGCGAAGACGGATTGGCGATCGGACACTTCTACAATAATTCGATAAAATCGGGCCGCGGGGGAACGATACGAGCTTATACAGCGGATTTGAGATCCGGGCTTCGGATGAGGAATCATCCTTCACGACATTGAAAGTAGGCAGCAATGCGAACATAGTGACTCGATCGGGTCTTCGATCGGGTGTCCAGAAGACATAGAACGACATAGCATGTCAAAAGGGCTGACATTGGAAACACTGTATACAGTACTGTAGCAATGTCATCCCGAGACATTGGACGCGTCCACGGCGTACAGCTGGCCGGCGACGAGTGCAAGGGTGCTGGAGGCTATGGGCTGGCTGTTTGATGCTTGGACTCGGAGGAGGAGGTTCAGCAGGTGGTGTAGCCGCTCGGTGGTCAACAATGGCGGCCGGAAAGACGACGAACGGCGAGATAGCCGGCGACGGTTTCTTGCGTTTCGTCCACGGGAGCGGCTCCCATTTGGTACCTGGGGGTTTCGGGGTGTGGGGAACTCAATGGTGAACTCGTATCGGGCAAAAGATGGCCGGAGAGGCGACTTTCCCGAGGATGGTCGACGGCAAACAAACTTTGGCATGGCGAGATTGGGCGATCCAATGATCGGATGACGATGCTTCCAAAGGAAAACATGTGCAAGAGACTAAACTCTACAAGTTTGACAAAGTTGTACTCACTGTAAACGGTCGGAGACGACGAAGAAGGGCCAATGCCACTCGGGCTGACGCTGGAACATGCCCTGGTCGCGGCCAGAATCAGCAGCAATTACCCCCTTTATCATTTTATGTGCATTTCTTGATCGAAATGCAGCTCTCTCAGATGCATTGGCTCTCTGACTCAAATATCTACCATTCTACAGAGCTTTTCTGCTGGAGATGAAGTTGTGTGAAGAAAAAATCTGCTGCAAAGACTATACATGCAAGGACATACGTGGAGTTTTCTACAGTAGAGAGTTGGTGGTGATGTGTAATTGATCCAGCAGGGCTAATATGGTCTTAACACTATTTGTGCAGTGGAAAAGTGAGGGTTAAACTAGTAATTTCTCATAAGAACTCATTTATATGCATTTTTGGGCTCATTTTCAATTAATAAAAATTAGGAGGACTGAAATGCAAAAGGGCCAAAGCTAAATCCTGCTCATTTCTGGTTTCTTGGAATTTTCAAAATATACTTCTTAATTTTAGAGCTATTTCTCATGCTTAATTAAGTATTTTCAATATTCCAAAATGCATTTCCTAATTAAAATAAATATTATTTCATGTGTAAAATGGTTTTGCTTTGTATCTAAAATTCATAATAATGTGAATCCCAATTATGCATGCATCAAAGATAAAATGGGGCAAACAATCTGGAGTTTACAGGGTTTTGATTCAATCTGAAACGAAAACGAAAACGGCGATTAGGGTAATCAGGGTAATTAGGGTTTCGCCTTTTTCAGGAAATGATTTCGATACCTTAGAGCAAGATTCTGAGATTGTCGATGTAGAGAACTTTGTTTAGAATAGCATTTGGGAGGTGTTCCCTGAATCAGATTGAGATTTGGAGTTGAAATGCGACTTTTAGGGTTTTTTGTTGGTTTTTGAATCTGAAAAGGACTAAGTCGCGATGAATCTGGACTAAATTGTGAAAATGATCTTAGAGATGGAATTCTGATGCCAACTTTTTGGATTAAGGTATTGGCATACCCTTGATCGTATTCCAGAGATAATTTGGTGGGAATCTGGTTCGGAATTTGATAAATCGGCATTCCAAAATTTCAGGGTAATTTAGAGTATTTCTGATTTCGAAAATAGAAGAGACGAGAGATTTGAGCCGATGAGGATTGAATCTGGATTAACTCCTGAAGAACTTTATTCTCAGGGCACTTTGAGGATAATATCAGTGCATTCTGATCTGAATTTGGGTCAACGGATACGAGTTTGAGATTTTCGGGCTAAAGAGACAAATTTGATTGGAGAGATTTGGCTATAACCATGTAGATACATCCATGCACGATTTTATGAAAAGTAGTCTTTTCAGTCCCAAATTTGGGCTGTTACACCCTCTTTATAGTACGACCGGTAAAATTAGAAAATCAAAACACAAATTCGATCCACTTCTACACCAATGTTTGGCAAAAGACTACAAAAATGATCCTTGATCTTCATTTTTACCTCGGCCATGATTTGGGGAATTTTAGGAGTCTCCGTTTGTTGTTTTCGTATCGCCATCATCATGTTTTGTCCTGAAACTTGATTAGTTCTAAATAATCGAGTTAGTTATGTGTTTTTCGCTCGTCATTAATCACATAAACCCTAAACAGAGTCTAGATTCAACACCCAAAGCGACGACAGGGGAGGTTAGTCACACATCAATCTAACCCTACTGTGTGGGACGGCGGTGCAGTCGTTGATCTGGTCAGCCATGACCTCGAGGCGCATGATGCCAGTCAGCGGCAGCATCGATCTAATTGGCCGCAACCCTTGAGGCGTGTAGTAAACGGTGGTGTTGATATGGCTGACTACGAACCTGCGAGTAAGACAGTGCTAATTGCAACACTAGCGGCGGTGAGCGCCCATGCGGGTGTGCAAAAACTCACTGGTTCGAACTGGACCCAATTAACCAAATTTTTTTATTAATTTGGTATTTAATTTGGTTTTCATTTTTAAAAGCCAAAATATTTACAAAACCGAACTAACTCAACCAAGAAAACCAAAATAACCAAACTTACCGGATTATCTTTCTTTACCCTAAATACATTTTAATAAGAATTCTATTTGCAATGATAAAAATACAATTTTGTTGAATAAATCTTTGATTGCAAGAGTATAAGGAGTTGATTAATTTGATATTGATTTTACATAATTGAAATTAAAAAAAATCAAAATATCCGAATCGAATAAACCGAAATAATCGAATACACAGCCCTTACGACGTTGGTGCCCAACTGGAGCAACAGCAACCATACAAGAACTAAAGAATTGAAAGGAAAAAACATGGAGGGGTTTTTTTTTTTGGTATTTTTGAAAAAAAAATAAGTCAAGAGTGCTATATATTAAATCACTTTTGATTTTTTTTTTGGCATCTGACCAATGAGTTTAATTTCGATGGCATTTACAAAAATTCAATATTTTATAATAGCACAAAATAAAATATTCCTTCTAACTAAAAATGCCGACGCGTCGATATTGCCATGTAAGATAAAAGTAGTAATGTATGTAATTTTCTCTTTTTTTGAGAAACAATATGTATAATTTTCTCAAATCTACTATTGCATATATGTTATCAGCAGCACAACAAAGACAATTAGTTGTTTATGTTAAAAAAAGAAGATTGATCTCTCTTTTCTTTTCCTTATTAGACTCAGAGGAGACATAACTGATGCGTGGAGATATTAAGGATGAGGTAAAAATACAATATGGGGTTTGCGTGGGCATGTATTTATGATTGAGTCATTTCACATGGTGTATCTATCAGGACGTAAAATTGGATTGTTTTGAAAAAAAATCTAAAATGTCTCGCTTATATATATAAAAGTGTTTTAATTTGTCAACATATCTAATGAGGGTGGCTCAGCTAATTTAACATGATCGGAATAACTTGGCATATATTTATGATTGAGCCGTTTCATGTATTTAATGAATGAATATATAAATAATTATATAAAATTGAGAAAGTAAAAATTTTAGAAAAAATACGAAAAAAAACCAAAAAAAGACCAAAAAAGACTGGAATAACTGGGAAACCGGCTGGATCTTGGCATCCGGCTGGGTCCAGAACCACACTTAACTCAGAAAGCTGTACCCTGTATCCAATACAGCATCCGATACCGGAACCAAGGATGGGTGGAGTGTCCATGCAACATAGCCGCAGTTCTACCAGTCCTCTTGCTACAGACGATCCTAACTCTCTGCCAGAATGGCTCAGCGCTCATGCAGCGTGACACGTATCAAGCCACGTTGGCTCCAGAGGACACCTACCTCTTGTCTCTTTTTCTGTTGTACTACTTTTTATTGCAAAGTTTTCACATGCTTTCAGGTCTGCTCTGTGCCTTCTTTCTACTAGGCTGTTCTGTCTCAGAGCAAGAAAGAACGAAAGAAGAGTTGTAGGGAGGAGACAAGAACTACTTTGTCTTCTTGGATTGCAAGGCTTTGGTTCCGAGTTTGGACTAGCTAATCCATGCAGGTCCCTGTGGGCTTCCTTGCCAAGCTGTGGAGCTTTCTGTCCTTTCTGCCTTACTTTCTCCTCCTCCTGCTGCTTGGATCCATCAAAGGTTAATTCAAACACTGGCATTTCTCTTCTTTGTTTAATCAATGTCTTGCGAGATGTTTTGTGTCCCTTTTAGGGCATTTTTAGTTCAGCTTTAGCTCCAATTTTATGGACTTCACTTGTCAACTGAAACTGAACCCAAAGACGGACACCAACTTATATTTTAGGCTTATTCCATAATTCTAAGCCTCCTTTTGAATTAGAAACGCCAATAAGTTGAAGCGGAAGCGGGTGAAAAGAGGTTTATCTGGCTATCTGGCTTCCATAAGTTGAAACTCTAATAAATCAACTTATAAGCCTTCATTAATTAGAGAGGTGAACTGGATGGAAGAGGGATTATCGGGTTTTTATAAGCGGAAGTTACAATAAACTATCTTGGGCGTCCTTAGACCATATATAGGTTTGGCGTATTGTATGCGTAGGAGGATTAAAATTAGACCACGCAATGGGGCTGGCCCCATTTGGCCCGGCACATGGTTCGGCCCGGCATGGATGTTGACAGCATGGCACGTGCTTTCAGCCGGGGCCGGGCCTGGCTTTCGAGCCCGTTGGGCGGCCCAGCCCGGTACGGATGGGGTCAAGCGCACGGGCCGGCCCGGCACGGACCGTCCCACTGGACGCGAACAGCCCGTCACGTATACACGTCACAAACTGATATACGCAGAATAGCGAGCCGCGAGGACGGACCGACGAAGGCCTGCTAAGCCACGTGGACTTCGATGATAGGTCGTCCGAGGCCAATGGCAAGCAGCCGGAAAGCCGCTGGAGACGGGTGCTCAACGCTGCGCCCACTCGGCGCGGCCGTGCGCGAGCTCGGCTAGACCACCAACGCCGTGCGACGTCGGAAGCAATGCCGGGGAGGTCTCTTCCAAGGAGCCGCGGGTCGAGCAGGCCGTTGTGGTTTTGGCGTTTGGGAGCAAGAACGTGTTGTAGAGGAAGAGATGGGGTTAGATTGATGTGTACTGGCCAAAACTTTTCACTGACGGGCCGTGTGGGGCTATACCTAGGCCTCGGGGGCCGTGCTGGTCCTCCCCAGCTGGCTGTTGCCCGGCTCGGCATGGCACGGTCTATGAGCCTGGCCAGCACGGCACGCCCCAGGCTTGCCGGGCCCCATTGACATGTCTAGTTAAAATGTTCATGGCAGTATGCTGATGGTGTGATTCAGACATTGATGCAAAAAATGCAGCCATAGCTGAATGATTTGTTGTTTTTGCAGCTGCACTAATCGGTCCGGTTGTAGCCGCCATTGTGTTCTTCGGAAATTCTGCTGTCATAATTGGTCTGTGGCCTGCGCATTTCATCTGGACATACTGCTGTGTGCTGAAGTATAGTAACTTCTCCTTCATTAGCATGATAACTTGCATCAGTTTTGTATTCAGATTGAGCGATTGCGAAGATGGTTGGCCAATCTTCACTTAGTGAATCCTAAATTTGAAAATTTTATTTTCTAGCATGCGTGATTGCTTGGCACTTTAAGAACTTTGCATTGCAGAACGAAAAGAATTGGGCCAGTTCTGAAGATCCTTATTGCAATAGTTTTGCCGTTGCCGTTGCTCCTGTTGCCTGTACTTGTAATTGTTGGGAGCCTTCTGGTTGGTATAGGGTATGGAGTTTTCGCTCCACTCATGGCAACTTTCAAGGCTGTTGGTGAAGGTGTCGTGGACAAGCTCACTCACTGTTTTACGGTAGGTGTGTGGAAATGCAGATATTATTCTTGATCTTTAGATATACGACTCAAGATTTTATAGCAGTTGTAACAAATCCATGCAATGTCAGGATGGCACTGTCAGCATAATACGGGGAGCTCTCACAGTGGTTCGAGATGTTACTGATTCCTGCTTCCACTCGTACTTCTCTTTCACGGATGTGCTCGTTGAGAAACTGGGGGATGATGAGACACCTTTTGATATCAAGTATGCAATCACTGTCTTTTTAACAACCAATGTTTGGAGCCTATCTGAATCATATTCGAAAAGTACTTAATTGTCATTTAAAAAACAGTTAACTTAATGCAAAGTATACCTTCGGTTTGAACTGACCAAACTTGAAACGTCAGGACCTGCATCCAATAAAAGGCTTACTGCAAATTAGTTGTCGTTATCAGAGCACTTTACTTATGAATGCTTTTGGAACATTTGTGAAGGTTATCTTATATACCACGGGGCCTACTGGTCGCCTTAGTTGCTATTCCTGTTGATGTTCTGATAATAAGTGCGGTAGCATTGTGGAAAAGCCCTTGCATGCTGTTGAAAGGATGGCAAAGATTGTGCGAGGACCTAATTGGAAGGGAAGGGCCTTTTCTAGAGACAGTGTGTGTTCCTTTCGCTGGTCTAGCAATTATATTATGGCCACTTGCTGTGATTGGAGCAGTAATCGCCTCATTTCTTAGCAGTTTCTTTCTCGGCCTGCATGCTGGATTAATTGCTTATCAGGTTTGGATATGAAGTATTGAAGCATTCTCCTGTATATATTCAGTATCAGATTAAAATCCAAGTTATATTTTATTATAACTGCCTGCAGGAGGCTTCTTTGCAAATGGGACTAGCATACATGATTTCGGCAATTGCTTTGTTTGATGAGTACACTAATGATTTGCTTTACTTAAGAGAAGGTTCTTGTTTTCCGAGGTATGTCCAAACAATTATTTCCTCTACAATCAGCTCTACATCTATTGAAGCTTGTTTACTTATTTGCACGGCACTCTGTCCATGCATAGAGATTCATTCTACTTGTCAGTAAACTACTTCCGACAGACAGGCCCAAGTACCGAAAAGAGGATATTCTGAAGAGTGAGACCGGCCAGAACAAGGAAGGGTGCGGCGTTACAGGTGAATCCGCAGAGAGACGACAAAATGGTCACAATAAGCACAGGAGGACTAGTTTAACATTGCAACAGTCAAAGACGTTCAAGGAAACAATCCAACAAATAAGACCCATTCAAGTAGATAAATCTCTCTGGTTTCTCAAAGATTTATATCTCCCTTCCAACAGCTAAGATATTTAGGGCTTTTTTTTTTTAGTTTTTGTCTAATACTATAGTTTTAAAAGAAACTGTGATATTAAAAATCAAAGAGATAGTTTTATCATATTTTATGATTTTTGAAACTATAGTTTCCTTAAAATCATGATTTTTTTTTTCAGTTTTACGAACTTTAGTTTGGTCCGAAGTTTTGACCCAAAACTTTGACCACAAGTGCGAACCCACACCCGAATCTCCTCCCTCGCCCCTTCCTCCTCATGTCAGCAGCTGCGCACGCGGGCGCTATCGGTGCCGCTCCCTCATCCTTTCCTTCTTCTCCTGCCAAAGGCCGCGCACAGGGGCGCCAACGGCTATTGCCCCCTCATCCTCCTTCCACTGGTGGCCTCGCACCCTCCTCGTCCTCCCACCAACGGCTGTCGCCTCCTCCTCCTCCCACCATCGGCCCCGTGCCTCCTCCTCCACCTTCTCTGCGGCATTTGCCCGCTCCTCACCCACCCCTCCCTCATGTACTCCGAGTGGCGGACGGGGACCCGGAGAAGCCACCTATGCCGGAGCCGGAGGTTAGCGAAGGAGGCGCAGTTGGAGAGGATTTGCTTGCAGAGGTCAAGGAGGTGGGCGGCAACAACGGGCGGAGAGGATCTGCTCGTAGAGGTCGAGGAGGTGGGTGGCAACGGTGGCGGGCGGAGGAGCAGTTGGAGTATTGGGAGGCGAGGTCAGCGAAGGAGGTGTGGCCAGAGAGAATCTGCTTGGGGAGGTCGAGGAGGCGGCCGATGACGGCGGCGGCGGCAATGCGGGTGGTGGCAGAGATGGGGCGGTCATTTGGGTCCTTCCACGACAACTTGCATTGCGACCCCCTGTACTTCATTAGGATGTGCGACGCCCGTGCCTGTACAACAGCGGCGGGGGGGCGGGGGGGGGGGGGGGGGGACGAAGGTGGTTGGCGTAGTGGAGTACGCGAAATGCTTGGCCGAATTTCCGATTTCGCTTGTGGCATAGACCGAAATTTCCTTCTTAAATTCTCATTAACAGTTAGTTTATTTAAACACTAAATTGAAAGTTTTGAAAAATAAATTGTGTATCTAAATACCTATAAAAACTGTAATTTTCTCAAAAATTGTGGTTTTTATAATACTACAAAATACTATGATTTTGATTGCATGACAATTTCAAAACCATGATTCTAAAATACTGCGATTTTTAAGAATTATGTTTTCAAATAGGGCCTTATTTGTCTCAGTGTAAACTTAATTTCACAGGTATGGGATTGGCTCTTCCGATCTTGCGAGCTAAACGGAAGGATATTACTGCGTGAGGGTCTGATTGGTGCTGAAGATATGGAAGACTACATCAGCAAAGGAAAAAGCAAGAAGCTAAGCATCAATTTGCCTGCCTGGTGCATCCTTCAGTGCCTGATGCGATCTGCGAAATCCAATTCACACGGCTTACTCATATGTACGATCGTTTACCTAACCAATGACTGTCAATTTACAAACTTCATGGTTCTTATCTCATTTTCTGATTTCTGATAGCTGATGATGTCGAAGTGACCAACTTCAACTGGCCTAAAGACAAAGTAGTCGACTGGATTCTCGGACCGCTGCTAGTTATAAAGGAGCAGATAAAGAGATTAGAGCTAAGCGAGGAGGAGGAACTGTGCTTGAGAGAGCTCATCATGACGAACAAAAACGAAAAACCATCGGATTGGGACGACTGTGGCTTCCCATCAAGTGACAATGTAAAGAGAGCTCAGCTACAGGCAATTATCAGAAGGTATTGATCGAAATACCCCCTTTTACTCAACTTTTACCAGTAAACTCAGCAACCGTGAAATAACAAATTCCTTTACAGGTTGCAAGGAATCGTTGCAAACATGTCCCATATACCGAGTTTCAGGAGGCGATTCATCAATCTGGTGAAGGCATTGTATCTGGAGGTGGTCGAAGCAGGCGCTATTAATCAACAGAACACAAACCATGAAGTTCATAAGATCTGTGTTACTGCTTCTGAAGAAAAGAACAAAGATGATGTAGGCAAGGTGGGTTCATCAAGTAGTACATCTGGAAACATGGATATGGTGTGATGCTTCAAAGAAGAAACGACCAAGCTGGAAGGCGTTACCAACTGAGTGTTCTTTGTTGCTTTTGTTACATATATCTCAAAAATAGTGAATTGGTGCTTAGATTTCGTTTTGTGAACTTTACCTCAATCGTTTGCGCCTCATCTCATCCCGAATGCAAGGCATGAATCGGTGCCAATCTGCACCCAATGGCGGATCTAGGATTTTTTTTTTTCATTTTTCAGGATGGGGGATAGTGTTGACAAAAAAAGATGTGTTCATAGATCGTAACTAAACAGCTAAATGTTCCATTCACAAATAAGTTTGTGTGTTTGCATTGAAGCCCCAACTTTTCTCAGTCAAAATTGGTAATTTGGCCATTGTTTGGTTTATTGACAAAACCATGGGATAGTTCACTTCTTTGCCAAAGTTTGTCCAGTAGTAGTAATGCACATGCACTCACCATAGTTATTAGGCAACCCAACAGGTGACGTGACCGGACCACTCGTTCACCCGTCTAACCGCCGGTTCTCTAATATTCATATTATAATGTCCGAAGAAGTGAAAATTATTTTTAGCTATTTGCACACATTATAGTATCAAAACAAGATAAAAATGCAATACAAACACAAAAGTAGCATCTATTTGCAACTTGTGCCCTTAACAAATCTCAATGCCTCGTCGAGAACCAGCTATACATAAGTTTATTGTAAAGTAAAACAGCTCTCAAGGTCTTCTGTTCAAGGCTACAAGCCCATGACCATCAATGGCGCATGGATGTAGAAAGCTTAATCTCAATGCATTTAAATTTTGGATGATCTCATATAAAAGAAAAAAAACAAGTAGGAAAGCAAAGATAAAACAAATTAGATCTGTACCGAATTCTCAACTGGAGGCCGAGCTGTTAAGTCGAAGCTGCCGGAGCCGCCGCACCACGCTGCGGCACCACCACTGCGGAGTTGCTGCACCACGTCGGGAAACCGCCATGCTGGCACCGAGAAGGCACGGCGATGGACGCTGCAAAGTCTACATACCCTTTGCCGGTGTATGCGAGGCCGACATTATGAAGCTGCTGTTGCCGCGAAGCCTTCCGCACAAAGAACCATCAACCGCGCCGCGAAACTGTCCAACGACTTTGAAGGTACGCTTAGGCCACCAATGATGGGCTCCAGACCTCTAGTCTCTAGAGACTTGGCACGATAAACAAAATAGAGCATGAGAATTTTTTGTAGAAATAATT
Organism: Pharus latifolius; assembly: GCA_019359835.1. Classification (NCBI taxonomy): domain Eukaryota; kingdom Viridiplantae; phylum Streptophyta; class Magnoliopsida; order Poales; family Poaceae; genus Pharus; species Pharus latifolius. The sequence goes on from CM033324.1 coordinate 69,668,714, forward strand.
AATTTTAAAAAATTGTAAATCTAATTTAGAGTATATATAATTTATAAAATAACTCAATTTAATAGTACGATTGATTATAATGTTGACACATAAATTGGTGTCATATAGAGAGAGTATGATAGATAATTCTTTGTACCATCCACAAAACATACTATGTGGCAGAAAAACACACGGTAGAATAAAAGGAGATCTGTCGCACACGTAAGTTAGAAGCTTTCTACTGTACTTGGCATGTGCGGTAGCAACCAAGCACAACACTGTCAGTTTTTACTTTTTCTTTTGCTTTTGTCTTCCCTGTTGACAATGTACTTTAAGACACAACCACACTTGCCATATATGCCAGGCAAGAATCCTACCACCCTCTTTAGCTGGGCTTACATGCTGTTGTACATTCTCTCTCGTGAAGTTAAAACTAGTATCCTTTATACATATATATGCATGATGCTGTATAAATGCATGTTGTTGCGAAATGAGAAGCACCAAACAAAAGAAAGAAAGTGAAGAGAGGTTTGAGGTTATTTTGAGCTAAGTTCAAAATTTGGGAGTTTGCAAGAAAGTAAAATTGAAGAACACGAAGAGATCTACAAGATTACATAAGTTTTTAAAAATATATTAATATATTGTTAATGAGACGATTAGTATGTGATTTGGATATGTTGCAGTAGAGTTGTTCATCTTAAAATAAAAAAACTTAACTTAGATAATTTTTAGAGGTAAGTGTAGATTAGTATGGCATTTATATTGATGCTATCAAAATTAATTAGTGTTGAAAAATTTAGTAGGTTAATTTTTTATAAGATTATATAGTAATTATATAATAAATATCACATAATACAGGAGCATAGGGAAAAATTTAAATCATCATAATAAGAACAATTATATAATAAAATAATATATTTAAAAAGAGTTGGTTCCTGTGAGCCTACCAAAAGAAAATTTTGAAATGTGGTTCGAGTGAGCATAGCAAAAGAAAAGTGTGAAAAGGAATGTTTAAAGAATATTTAATATATTTAAATAATAATAGAATAGACATGGTTATGGTACTCGCAATTTTTACATACAAAAATTTTTTTAAGAAAAAATACGATGACCTAAAATAAGAAAATCCGATTTAATATGGTTTATATGGTAATCTTTATTGATATAGGAATACCGTATTAATGAAGATTTGATATGATTTGTATGATAATATTCAGGAATGACTTAACAAATGATTTGTGTATATCATGGGGGCGATGTCATTTGTAATGAATTACAAAGATTGATCCTTAGCCAGTTCTATATGAATATGCACACACATAGAGTTGTCGTGGAAGGGGTAAGTGAAGACCTGATTCTCCGAGTTTCCAATGAGTGTTTCGCGAGTTGAAGGTGAAAAATCCTGGGATCAATTTTTGCAATTGGTGAATGACCCTAGATCACAATAGTTCCAAAGCAAGCAGATGCATAGAGGGTGATCACTTCATATGTGTTATTATTGCATCGATCGTTCAAGGTGTACAAGTCGACCCCGAATCTATTTGTGGTGCACTGTCAAATCCCAGAATGCATGTGGAAGTTATGTGCAATGCAACCGAATGATGCTATTTACTTTGAAATAAGAAGAGTTGGTAGTCACACTTGTACACTTACTGAGGCATTAGACAAACATCGAAACATGAGCTCATCATATCTAGGCAATGTGATTAATCATTCAGTGCATGTCAACTTATCTACACCATCGAAGGAGATTATGGCTAATGTGGCCGAGGCATGTGGGCATCAAATCACATATAGAAAGACATGGAGGGTAAAGCGGAGGGCAATAGAGTCGTTGTTTGGCACTTTTAAGGAGACATACAATAATGTCTCTAGACTACTTGATCAAATCAAGGAAACCAATCCATGAACTGTTTTAGATATATTTAATGAAGAAATTTAAGGAATTGATGGTAACATGAGAATGTTGTGCCATATATTTTTGGCTTTTTGCACAGTGCCTTAATGGATTTCATCATTGACGGCTGGTCCTATGCATGGATGGAACATTCTTGATAGGAAAATAAAAAAAGACATTGCTAACTGCAATTGCATCGATGCAAATGACCAATTACTTTGCTTTTGCCATAGTAGAGAGTGAATGCATAGAGAGTTGGTTATGGTTTCTGGTAAATGTGACAAGACCAATTGTGTTGGAGTGCTCAAACATTTGTATAGTAATAGATCACAACATAGGGTCGATGACTGCCATTGAATTGATAAAGAATTACTAGCAACCTCAATTTCAGTGAAATGACTTACAGAGTCAATGGTGTATGTGACATCTTGCAGCAAATTTCTTTACTCACTTTAAAAACAAATGGCTTATGATCACTTTCAAGAAATTATATTTACAAAATCAGTTTAACAAATACAAAGAAATTTGGAAGATGTTTGATGAGCTGACGATGAAATACAGTAGGGAGCACGAACCAAAAGGAGAAGATGAGGTTGAGGCTAAGGTTGATCAAGGTGAGGGAAGCTCTCGTAGAGGTAAGAGATGTAGGCCCAAAAAGTTTTCAAACTGGATTGGTGGCCTCCCAGAGGAAAAGTAGTCACAGGTGAAGGACACATATGGCGCTAGATACAAAATCATGACAACCTATTATCAAAAATGTACAATGTGGTGTTGAAGGGTGTATGTTGTTTATTATTGACAACAATTATGGATATGACATAGTATCGCACAATCACCTATTTTAACAACTAATCCATGATAACAAGAAGGTTAATTGATGATCCAATACAGAATTTGCTTGACGTTGTCCAAGAATACATGAATTGAAAGATAAAGAAGACCCAATCCCACTCAGTGTTTTGTATTAATGAGTTTGAGAAGAAGTGTGAGGTGCATTTGAGACAGAAACATATAGCTTGTCACATGAGATCAGATAAAGCTCATCAATGCACCATTGTAGAAGTTACAACATGCACATGCAACAAACCACTACTACTGCACAAGCCTTGTTCTTATGTCATTGCAGCATACTCCACCATCCGCCCAGAGAGATGCTGCAGTATAGCTGGGCGACTGCGGTCTTGTGCGAGACCTACAAGGGTCTATGTGATGCATGTGTGCGGTCCACTACCACTGATCCAGTATTGCCTTCATGCTACATATTGTTGCAGCTGTGGTCCTGGGAGTACTTTCCGATTGGTCGGCTACACATCGAGCATCCCATCCACCCGTACCCTGTAGTGCATCACCTCTGTGGTAATGAAGATGATAACATAGACAAACTTACAATGGGCACTTACTGGGCCATAGGGACACTCAGATGGTCCAAGCATCAGGTGTTACGATGCTATAAAGCCTATTAGGTTGAGTTTGAGATCCTACATGATAGTCGTGTTACATGGAGACTATGGATTAATGACTTCATCTCTGAGATTGCACCCCATATTTTATCGGTATAGTGCATACAAGACTCAATCTGGTGGCTCACTCGGTGTCACCTCATGTTCTTGCACATGGTGGAGGTGTACGTACCAGAGTGTGTCATGTGATAGTTTGGTCTTTATCAAGAGATACCCCCATTCCACCTTGATAGCTCCCTAGAGATGTCCATGGGAACGTCAAATTTATGCTATATATTTAATTAATGTAGGAATGCATTTTTGTTGGATTTTAGACACAAAAATTGCTACATATTTACTTAATGCAGGAAGACAAGGAAGGGTCAAAAAGGAAGCGATGACTGGGTGAACTACCAAAGTCTATGGGTAACATAGTGGGATGATGAGGCACACACAAATTGTGTACTTGAGGATCGACCATATGATCCGAACACTTACCGTAGGTACCTTCCATGGTATGTACCATAGACAAGTGCGAGAATTAGCCATGTGGTGGTAGATCGAGCTACCAACCTTTCCTATGATGTTAGTGCTCGCACAAGTTTTGATATTAGTATGACTACAAGGAGTACTCATCATTCAGTACATATGTTGCCTCACAATCTATCTTTTTTCATGCTCTTTGGAAAAAATAACGCACATTTTAATCTGTTTTGTTAGTATGATAGTGCAAGGGACATTAACAACACTGCATCTTCCGTTTTGCGGAGATTTGGTTGCGCAATACAAATAGAGGTCACCACTGCACTCCGGACCATGCAATCCAAGCCTTAGAGTGTCATGACTAACTTGGGTTGTGGGCCATCAAGCAATGTTGTCCGTCAGAATCCACCAATGTATCGTCCTACATCACCACCTCTCTCAATGTCGCACAGTATGTCGTGCAGCAACCCTCCTAGTATACCAAGGCCTCACTCATCACATCCATCTTGTCTTACATGTTCATACTCCACGTGCCATACCTTTGTTTTTGATAGGCCATCATCTTCGATTTCCTCACCATCGATTCCACGCACTTCGTCTTTGAGTAGCCATTGGGCTCACCTTCCCGTACCACCACGTCGTTCAGGGTCATTTCAGATACATGATAGAACAGAGGGAGTCGCCCCGACTTTGATGAAGAAGATGATTTAGATGTGAATCGCAGGGAGGCCTAAAGAGGCTGCTGATGTTGAGATGGCCTCCCAACTAGCAGCTAATGAGGGCCTTGACCAGGGTGAGATTCAGTACTTCCAGGGCATCTCAGATTATCAGCCATACTATCAGCCCCCTGTGGCATAACATAGAGGTACTGATGATTGGATGTCAAACATGCTAGGGATGTCTGACCTTTATGCACATCAGTACTACCCGCTTGATGAGTTCAGACCTTTATGCACATCGTAGATTCTCCATCACCAACACAACCATCTCAGTCCACTGAGCAGATACAGCGATACAGACCTTTTGTAGCTGTCGAGCTGTGATCACATGTTCAGTCGGATCCATATCCGTCGTTGTCTTTTTAGAGAGACAGACCAGCACGTAAAAGGGGACATCGAAATCTTTTGCAGCTATTGTACTATGTATATAGAACAAATACAAACATTTGTCAATCTTTAATGTTTACCACTATTACCTTTATCGAATGCATTGTATTTTGGCCGAAAACCTAACCCTAAGTGCCCCTTAACCCTAACCCTCACCTCCATATTCTTTTCTTTTATGCTCTCTACTTCCATAAAACTTAACATATCATAATAAATACTCTACGTAGATTTAAATAGGACTAGACTAATTATTTTATGGCACATCTAAATTCATGTGTATGAAGGTAAAACTACATATATTTGTAAATAGAGAGTACATTCTTAACTTGATTTTGCTAGTAAATTCAAGTCTTGCATTGAGAAGATTTCATAACCCCTTTTGACGAAATTTTAAAAATTGTCACACTAGTTTAGGGAGGACCCAGTTGTGGACACTTAACAAAGGTTGTTGTACCAAGACTATCTCCATGGAAGCGGGGGTGTCAAGGTTCACTCACAAGAGGTGCCATGCCAAGACGGCGGTGCAACAGTGTCATGTAGTTGAGAGAGGTGGTGGCCGCGGAGGTGAGCAGCAGGGATAGTAACAACAACAAATGTGTTGATGAGATTACTATTTTTTTTTCTTTGTTGTTTCGACAAAAAGTTTTGTTTCTTGGGATTGGTGTGATGGTAAATTTGGTGGCTTTAATTGATGGAAGCAACTGGAGAGGAGTTCATGCCAGAAGCGGTAGAAGGGGATCATAGAGCACTCCCACTGCAGCAAGGCAGAATACTGCACCAACTACATCAGGGACAAGTACTTCTGCCCCTAACCATTGTTAATTCTTGGTCTGGTCTGTGTGGAGGAAATGAAATCTGCGTCATTGCATTGTGTCGATTTGTTCCTCAGCAAAATTGTCGAGTTTGTTTGATGCCTTGTTGGCAAAATTCTGATTCCAAATGGCTTGTCGTGTAATGATGTGCATCATCACACTGGCAACAAGAGATACATTGAAATGCAAACCAGGCATTAGCTATTTATACATGTTACAATTTATGTTCTTGCTACCAGTCTAGGAAAACACCTAACTTGAAAACATGGGGACCAAAGCACATCCATCCACTTTCACTTCATTTCTTGATTTGACAAAAGAAGAATACTCAGCCAAGCTTCTATTTGGTAGGTATGAAGAGATGTCGAAGGCTATGGTTGTGGAGCAGTGTCTATCCTACCGGAAAAGCTATAATTGCACAGATTGCACTGAAAGTACTAAGTTGCATGGACTCAAGGTGATGATGATATTGTAGTTTCCCTTTGTTTTTTTCACATTGTATACACATTGGCGTGATGCAAATCGATGATATAGAAATTTATAATTACTTTTTGAGTTCTAAAATGTGTATTTCTTGGTGTTCATAGGACTCACTTGTGAGGAAAGATAAGGTTGGTAACTCAAATGCAAGGAAAGAGAAGGTTGATGCCTCAATTGCAAAGCTATCTAAGTTTCATTTTTTTTTTCAATTAAAGGGATACTATCCCCAATTTCTATGAAAGATATTGAAACTAAACAGTCTTACAGAAAGAGTTGTAAGTACAATTTGGTAAGTCTAACTTACCACAACATAGCTACTTAAGCTAGCAAGTTTCTAAACTTTTTGTAAAGTGATGTCCCCCACCCCACCCCACCCCCCCCCCAACACACACACACACACACACAACCGTTCAGTGTTGAATGTAGGTTTCAATGAGTAACACAGTGTCGATCCCTTCCACATATTATGTAAAGAATAGATCAAGATATTAATTTCTAGATTTAGATCTAATACTTAACTATGAGAATATGAATTGTGTGTGGTTGATATTTTTACCCTACCAATTTGAAGACGGAACATTCTAAATTGGACATGCCGCTGACTTAAATTGCACACATCCCTATTACCCCGCGATACCCCCATCACAAGGTGCATGCCTGTGCATTTTAAAAATCTTGCCCAAAGATTTAGGCTAATGCTTGAACTCTACGTGATGCCCAAAATCTCTCAGAATTAATCTGATTAGGTACGATTGCTCCTACTATCACTAGAAGGTCGCACTTAACCAAAATTAACTTGTTTATTAAATGTATGTTCGGAAAATCAATTTATGATCGTAGAAATTGGGATCTAACAAGAACTAAGCATTAAGTATAGCATCCAATATATCAAGATTAGTATAAGCAACAATTTAGAACAAAACATAAACTCAATCATAAATAAGATCTTATATAGCAATTAAGAGTTTACACCATAAAACACAAAGCCGAGAATAATTCAACTACAAAAGTAAAAAAGACTTCCTTGACTTGAACGAACACGACAATTACTCATAAATATCCAATCTAAACTTTTGTGGTGTCGGCCTCTATGGAAGAGAGAACCAATGATTTATTGGAATAAAAACCCTAAACAAGATACATGGTGGTGGTGACGAGAGAGATCACCAGCCTAGGGCTGGCTACTCTCTACGCTTCCTTCTTTGGCCTTCTTTGATTCTTTCCCAATAGATGTTTTCCCTAAATGATCAAAACATAGAAGTATTCCTCAATTTGGAAACCCTGAATTTTGTGGAATCACCCCATTGGGTTGTTGGATAGCTTTCAAACTTCAAATCTTTGAGGATAAGCCCAAAGAAACGTCCAAAAAAACCTAAGTACAAAGGGGTATTGAAACTACTCAATTTGAACCAAAATCGTGCAAAACAAAAGGCTATATGGTTGTTCATATGGTTAGGGTTGACCGTATGTCCTACCGTATACCCAACTGGACGCCCTTCTGCGTAGCTTTCAATTCAAGAGTCATAACTTTCTTGTCCGACCTCCAAATGTAGCAAATTATATATGAGTTTCGATTATCTCAATGAGCCCTACAATCTTGTGGTTATATAATTTTTCATTTGATCACATATTCAATCCCAAAACCTCATCTAAAGTTCAAATGACAGATGTCTAGTTCTATTTTCGCTTTAGTTTGCTCAAACTTGACTCCTTTTGAGTTGTCCACATATTAGGGCCTTAGCTACGTCATGTGCCTATTAAAAAATAGTTTAAATTTATTTCTTAAGGAAAGCAAAACAGCAAAAATATAGGTTTTCTTTATAAATTAATATTGTTAATATGCATGAGGCGAGAAGATAATAATTAAATCCGTAAAATCCTATCTAGGGTGCATAAAAAAGAACGCATTCCATGTCCAACAAACCCAACAACAGCCAACCATGAAATAAAAAAATTAAAAGAAAAACCGACCATCTGTTAAGAGTGTTAAGATTAACCTCAAATTGTATTAGGGTCTAAAATCCAGTATATATAGATACAGCTTAAAGGACTAAAGTCTAACTTAGACACAACTCAAATACATATACACATATATACATATACGTAACACCCCCCTCAAACTCAAGGTGGCTCAAACGTATGGAGTTTGGAAAGGCTGAACTCGTGACGATCTCGTGTCTGGGGCTTCATGAAGAAGTCTGCAACCTGAAGATTAGATGCCACATACTGAAGAGCAATAGTGTCGTGCTCACAATGATAGCGAGTAAATAAAGCACCAACACTAATGTGTTTGGTTAACTCATGCTTCACAGGGTCATGTGCAATCTGTATGGCACTCATGTTGTCACATAAAAGTGACGTAGGAGCAGTGCAAGCCACATCGAAATCGGTAAGGAGCCAACGAAGCCATATGATCTCGATAGTAGTCGTAGCCAAAGCCCAAAGCTCAACCTCCGCACTAGAACGAGAAACAGCGGCCTGTTTCTTGGACTTCCAAGCAAGAAGAGAAGTGCCCAGGAATATGCAATAGCCAGTGATAGAACACCGATCAGTAGCATCACTCACCCAAGTAGAGTTAGAGTAAGCATGTAGCTGAAGCTGACTAGTCCGTGCATAGAACAAACTACGGGAAGAAGTACCACGTAAATAGCGAAGTACTCGAAGGAGATGATTGTAATGTACTAAGGTGGGAGCACTGACAAACTGACTAAGTACACTAATAGCATGTGAAATATCTGGCCTAGTGACAGCAAGATAAACCAGGCTCCCGACAATGTGATGGTATCTGGAGGGATCCTCAAGAGGAGAGCCATCTGTGGGTCGCAGTTGCAGATGCAACTGCATGGGTGTAGCGGCTGTCCGAGTGTTAGTGAGACCAGAACAAGTAAGCAGATCAAGAACATACCGCTCCTGAGACAGGTAGTAGCCATCTGCATTAGAATAACCTGAATACCCAAACAATAGCTCAAAGGACCCAGATCAGATATCTTGAACTGTTCACCGAGATGCACCTTAATAAAGGCAGCATACTGCTCATCATCCCCTGTAATCAACATATCATCAACATAGAGCAAGATAAGCGTCCGACCTGATGAAGACACAGATGCCTGATCCTCTGATGAGAAGGATAACTTTGATTTGATGGAGAGTGACCTTGGCGATCCGGCTACCAACCAAAAAAGACTGGACGCCCTGGCAATCGCTAAACCACACTCACGAGTCATTATCAACCATGCCAAGATGCGGCTGAACTGATCACGAGGATCGATTCCTACAAGCAACCGAAGAACAAGCAAGAACAAGATAAAAGCAATCTGAAATTGCAAATATGGATGAAGCACACGATAAATTTGAGGTTGTGTAACTTGTAGTTGTTGGTCTAGCTGACACAAGAATACAAGGATGAAGTTTCACACATGGGGAAAACTAATCTAAACAAAACCTGAGGAAGAACGGGAAGTGTGACGGCCATATGTAATAGGGGTGGCGGCCAAGGAGGTGGATGTGAAACCCTAGGGGTACACGGGCCTTGGGCCCAAATTAGAGGTGGCATAGCACCCAGCAGAATCTGTCTATGAATTGTTTCATCGATTGCGGGTGATCCAGACGAATTTGGCAGTGGGGCCAGATCCATCGGAATGGTGACATCATCAGCTTCTCTGTAAAGTTCTCATTCACCCCAAATGGACTCCGTACGTGGCCTGAGCATCCATTTGAAGTTGGACTGCTGCTGGATGACCGAGCTGGACTCGCTGACAAGTTGGGCTTGATCTTGGGCTGGGCTTGATGCATCGTGAGTTGCTCCACCTTTGATGTAGCTCACTGATCCTCCGGTGTGGGCGTAGTGAATGGCTCAGCACATGGATTCATGCCGACTCGCCATTCTCCTTGATCTTCCCATGGCGGTGAGGAAGTAGTGGAAGTTGTGGCGGTGAGGAAGTAGTGGAAGGAGTGGATGGAGCCTTGTTCATATCTGAGCTAGTGATGTCCTCGTCGCAACCGCGAGCAGAAGTGTGAACAAACAGGGCCGAATCATGAACACTAGCAACAAAACCAGCAACAAGAAGCACTAAACAAGCGAGCAAACCAAACACGAGGTGCTTGTTTAAGACCATACAAAGCACGACATAGACGACAAACATGACCAGTAGGTGCGGAATAACTAGGTGGTGGCTGCATATAGACCTCCTCCTAAAGATCACCATGAAGAAACGCATTCTTCACGTCCATCTGAGAGATAGCCCACTGACGAGTAGCAGCAACAACAACGAGAGTACGCATCGTTGTCATATGAGCAACGGGAGCAAACGTCTCCTCTTAGTCACGGCCATACTGCTGCTGAAACCCCCGAGCAACAAGGCGCGCCTTATAGCGCTCAATAGAACCATTCGACCGTGTCTTGATTTTGAAGACCCATTTGCAAGTAATGGGTATTGCACATGTGGGTAAAGGAACAACATCCCAAGTCCCTGTACGCTCCAATGCTGAGAGCTCCTCTGTCATAACTAGCTGCCACTCAGGTATAACAACTGCATCTTGATAGCTGTGAGGCTCCTGAACTGAACTAGTGATAAGCATACTATAACGAGCAAGAGGAGAATTAGTAGTACGATCATGAAGTGCATACCTGGGTGATGATGATGCTGGCAGATCATCGGTAGGAGCCTCATCCGAAGGGGCCAAATCATGAGTAACATGATCCAAAGAGAGCTCAGGAGAGGAAGAAGACAAAGGCTCAGAAGAAACTCTAGGACGATGAGTATAATGATAAGGATAGGGAGAGACACAAGTGGTGGGAGGTAAGGTGGGAGGTGAAGATGGAGGCTATACTATAGAGGACGGTGGAACAGGTGTAGAGCTATGATCAGACGGAGAAGCAGAAGCAGATGAAGTGGAAGGAGGAAACATATGATAGGAGGGTAAGGAGAGAAAACTGATGGACTCTGTGGGAACAGACGAGTGAGAAGAAGAGGAATAAAAGAAAGGTTGACTCTCATCAAAGGTAACATCTCGAGAGAAACAAAGATGGCGAGCAGAGGGATTGTAACAACGATAACCCTTATGCTCACGACTGTAACCAAGAAAAACACACTCAACAGATTGAGCGGTCAACTTGGTACGCCCATGAGAAGGAAGAAGGACATAACACGCACATCCAAAAACTCGAATATGTGCATATGTTAGAGGAGTGGAAAACAGAAGTTGAGAAGGAATCCGACCATCAAGACTAGTGGACGGCTGTATATTTATAAGATATATGGCTGTGGAAATAGCCTCAACCCAGAAAGAGTGAGGAACAAAAGAGACAAGCATAAGAGTATGAGCAGTCTCAATAATGTGACGGTGTTTGCATTCAGCAACACCGTTTTGAGCATGAGTGCCTGGACAAGATAACTGAGGAAGAGTTCCCTCATCAGAGAGGAACTGTCGGAAGGATGTGGAAAAGTACTCACCTCCAGAATCAGAGCGAAAGGTCTGAATGGAGTTGGAAAACTAAGTATGGACCATACGAGCAAAAGACTTATAAATAGATAACAACTGTCCATGATGTTTCATGAAATAGATCCAAGAATATCGAGAAAAATCATCAATAAAGATCACATAATATTTATGTCCACCTTTGGAAACAAAAGGAGTAGGTCCCCATACATCAGAATGGATAAGTTGAAAAACACGACTAGACCTAGAAATACTAGTAGGATACGGACGTTGTAGCTGCTTTCCAAGCTTACAACCCGAACAAGATATAGAACTATTAGAAGTGACATGACCTAAAACACCCTGATGCACTAGACTAGATAAGCGAGGGCTAGAAATGTGACCCAAACGATGATGCCACTGGTGGAAGCTAATAGAAGACGTAGGGCCAGACATGAAGGCTGAAGAAGTGGAGACCGAAGTAGCAGTGGTAAGAGAAGAGACCGGAAGATGTAGGTAATCAAGCTGGTAGAGATTCTTGGGGCTACTGTGAAGTCGGCCACGTCCAATGAGAGCTCCCATCCGATGATCCTGCACATAGCAAAAAAAATCATCAAACCCAACAAAACACTTTAGCCTAGCAAGCTGAGGTACAGACATAAGACACAGCTTGAGCTGCGGTACACAAGAGACATCAGAAATAGTAAACTGAGTGGTAGAAATGGTGCCCTGATGTGTGACCAGTAAGGTAGTGCCATCAACAGTCTGAACAGAGAGATGATCCTTGGACGGCCGACAGGACCGTAATGCTGAACAATTAGATGTCATATGGAAAGAGGCCCCTGAATCCAGAACCCAAGGACTAGCTGTACCTGATGGTGGTGTAGAGTGAACAGCAGCCCCGGCAAAGGACGAGGAGGATGCAGCAGCCTGGTGCTAGAGAAGGGTATGGAGTTGTCGCAGCTTTGCAGCAGTGAGAGGAGCTGGCTAGTCCGAAGGTGTGCCAGAAGGCACAGCTATAGTAGAACGTCCACGACGAGCAGCACGATCATGCTCAAACTGGGCCTTCAGCTCTGGATGAAGACTAAAGCAACGCTGAATAGTATGGCCCATCTTCTTGCAATGTGAACAAACAGCAGGGGCACGCACATCAGTGCGCGGAGTAGTCGAACTAGTGCACGGAGTAGTCAAACTAGGCAGCGACACAGCCAACACAACAGAGTGTGATGGTGAGAACTGAGATGCCGAAGAGGAACGCAGTCGAGTCTCCTTAGCAATGATGGCCTTGACAGCCTCTTCCAGAGTGCAGAGGGTCTCACGATTCAAAAGCTGAGATCGAGCCATCTCAAACTCGGAGCGAAGACGCACATAAAGTGAAAAACACGCTCCTCCTCCCTATACAGGAGAGTGAGAGGCCCTGCATCTGTGGGTGCCATAGAGTCCAGCTGACGCCAAATCACGTAGAGATGACTGTAGAACTCCTCAACAGTTTGATCGCCCTGTTGGGAGGCAGAAAGTTGCTGCCATAGAGACCAACGAAGGGCATGACTCGCCTGCCGGTAGCGAGATGCAAGAAAATCTTAGATGTCCTGGCAGGTGGAGAAAGAGTCAATGCTCAACTGAATGTCCGACGAAGTGCTCTGCATAAGGACATACTTTACCTTGGCTTCATCACGCAGCCAAGTGGGCAAAGTAGGATCACTGGTGAGTGGCTTCGGACTTGTGCCGTCCACATGTCCATGCAAGCCAAAACCGTCGAGAAGAGAGGCCATGACAATAGACCACTCCCTGTAATCTTTGGTGCCTTTGAGTTTCACATCACAAAGCGGCATGGAGAAACCACCTTTAGGAACTGAAGAAGCCATAACGTCGGAGGAAGGGATTGTAAGATTTGAAGAGGTAGAAGACATCAACAGAAGAAAGCACACACATAAATAAGGGTGATGCTGTTTTTTTAAGAAATTAAAGAGGGTTAACCGAACAAAACCGGAGTGTCTCACAGAAGGGAGACACAGAACGGCGGTGAGGCACCAATGCAGAAGGCTACGGCGGCACAATTCGGCGCGTGGGAGCCACGGTGGCACGATCCGGTGCAGGATTTGATGGCTGTGACGCGGGAGCGTGGGAGGCAACGGCGGCGCCACGGGAGCACAGGAGGCGTGGGAGGCGACGGCGGCGGCACAGGAGGCGTGGCGGCGACCTTGCGGGAGGCGTGGGCGACCTTGCGGGAGGCAAGGCGGCGGCACGGGAGGTGTGGCGGCGATCCGGTTGCGGGAGGCGTGGATCTGAGGTGCGATGATGACGACGGCGACAATGAGGCGCAAAATGGTGCACAACGGCGTGGACGTCTAGGACAACGGGAGGTTAGGGTTCAGAAACCTTACTCTGATACCATGTTAAGATTAACCTCAAGTTGTATTAGGGTCTAAAGTCCAGTATATATTGATATAGCCTAAAGGACTAAGGTCTGACTTAGACACGACTCAAATACGTATACACATATATACATAATATACGTAACAAAGAGATCCCCCATCAGTCGATGACAACCATAACTGATCTATTTCGTGCTTCCTCCTGGATTGATGAGTTCGCCTCTTGCAGCCATCTTGGCTCGCCTTTTCAGCACATCCTGCATTTCTTGTGTGGACCAAGGTAAAGCATCAAATTTTTTGAAATTTTGCACAATGTTAGATCACCATGATTTCTGCTTTTTGACGATTAATTTGTAGCAAGACATAAGTTGAAAGCACTTGAAGAAAAGAAAAAACTTAAAGTATGGTACTATACAACTTTAGCAAGATCCCTGAATTTTTTTTGCCTAATAACCCACAAAAAAAACAAATTTGAAAACTAATCCAGACCTTTAAAATTTTGCAAAAATAGCCCTCAGTCGTGAAGTGGGCGGCGCGACTGATCTTCAGTCATTAGCTGAGCTAGCGACTGAAGACATGGCATGGCCCAACGCCCCGCTGGCCTAGCCATCGTGCCATGCCAGCTTTCAGTCGCTAGCCCAGCTAGCGACTGAAACCCGCAACGTTTCAGTCGTCAGCCTGGCTAGCGACTGAAAGGCAAAAGTAATTATTTTGCAGTTTTGAGTGGAGTGGGATTCGAACTTGGGTCAACATGCTGGGTTGGTGCGTCCAAACCAACTGGGCTATATACCATTTGTTGTGTTATATTCACATTGCACATATTAATATCATTTGTTGTGTTATATTTACCTACTAATTGAATGCTTAAATGCAAACAACACATATCGCATTCCTTTTATATAAATTTTAGACAACCTACTCCATAGCAGTACATTCCTTTTATATAAATTTTATAAATGTGTATTAATTTCGCATTTATACCTTGCTTTTTATACCTAGTTTTGCAGGTTAATTTATGAATATGTATTAATTTTGCATTTATACCTGCAAAATAAGGATGGTATAAATTTCATGAATATGTATTAATTTTGAATTTATACCTAGCTGTATTTATACCTAGTTGCATTTATACCATGCTTTTGCACATATGAGTACTATACTTATTAGTTGATTGATTAAATGCAAAGAAGACATATCGCATTAGTCGAGAATTGTATGTTATATAATTATAGAACTTGTAAACAACCTTGTAGAATTATATTCTTCTTATATAAATTTTATGAATGTATAATTGTGAAAAGTAAAAAAGATGTGTTATATAATTATAAAATGTAAGGATTAGAATTGTATGTTGATTATTAATGCGGTACAAAGTTTAGGGTTTCAGTTTCGATTTCCACAAATGACAATGTGGAAGCGTACAAAGTGTAGGGTTTTGATTTTCAGTACAAAGTCTTGATACGGTAGATAAAATATAAAGTTACATGCGTGTGTGACAGTTGCAAAAACAACTAGAACGAGGCCCACATCAACAAAAGGTGATCAAACTGCAGTGCGCCACCTGATCTAAGTAGAGAGTGTTAATCTCTCCTAGAAGATTTTTATAGTGGTCCTCTCTACCTCATTCCAATCTGGGTCGAGCCACAACATGTAATTGCTTCTATCCCTCTCCTCTTGGAGGCCACAATGTAGGTAGTTTCTACCATCAGTGTCGTAGGCCCAAGACGTACTTACTCTAACATCACCTCGACATCTGCACATAAAGTCATCTGTGTCGGAGGCATCGTCGGGCCAGTTGAACTCCTCAGTAGGACGCGTTGTTGGGTACGTGTCTCCATGACAAGAGCAATAACACGGACGTCTGCAGCAACACATGTGTTGAACGTCGTGCATGTTGATCGACAACTCTTGCATGAAGTCGAGCTGCTCGCGAAGTCTCTTCTTTCTGCAGAGAAGATAGAGTATCGTACGTGCAGCCTTTGCGCTCCACTCGGGGTTGAGCCAAAGCAGGAAAGTGCACTTGCGAGCATCTTCCCTCAGACACACGAAAAATCTCCTCCCGTAGTCACCCTGAATGGAGGACGTGGTAGTCTTCGATAATAAACCGCTGTCGACGATTCGGACTCGGGGTCCTTAGTCGAACTTATGCAGAATTTGTAGGTTGTGAGACCTTTCAGGGTGCCCCTCCGGGAAGGTATGATTAATCAAAGATAACTGGAGCACAGAGAAGTTTATACAAGTTCGGGCCCTCGATGGTGGGAGTAATAGCCCTACGTCTTGTTGGGATTTCACTATGGATGGTAAAAAGAGTTACAAAGTTATGGGAAAGATCTTCATAGGCGAAGATTTTTCCTATGTGTTTGTACAAGACAATGCCAGGAAGGCTTGCAAAAGCTATCTAACTTAGACTACTGTCTTCTGATTGCTTGATTCGATGATCTGATCATTTGATTGTTCGATTGTCTCGATTCGATGCGATTCGATCCCCCTCTTTGATGCATTGGGCTACTCCTTTATACTGGTTGAAAGGGTGCCAAGTCATAACGGTATCGAACAGTTGCTTGGATGCAGTTTTGGCAACTGCCTTTAACCTCCACGTAGGTTTAAC
This sequence comes from Pharus latifolius, assembly GCA_019359835.1. Lineage (NCBI taxonomy): Eukaryota > Viridiplantae > Streptophyta > Magnoliopsida > Poales > Poaceae > Pharus > Pharus latifolius. The sequence continues at coordinate 69,685,311 of CM033324.1, forward strand.
ACGTGTTATTCATGGATAACCGCACGTATTAACCTCCTGACGGTTGTCCCCATACGTGGAAGAATCTTCGGGATACACGGGATATTCCTGTTGTAGGGACAGAATAATCCCGTGTTCCCTGGTCGAAGGTGTTCTGACCGCGTGTTGTTACCTGACCACGCACTATCTGCAATCTTCTGTTCGCGTATGGCATACGAACTCCTGATCGCGCACTGGCTACGGTCTGATCGCATAAAGCCTACGACCATCTGATTGTGCTTCTCGAAATAACTTGAATTTGTATCACCAGGTGCTTGTCTGGTTCGAATCTGTCCTGAACCAGCCGTGCATTCATTTGAACTGGCTCGGGTATCAATCCTCGTCAGCTAGCCCCCAAATTTGAAGAGAACGAAGGGACGTGTTTGCTTCAAATTTCAAGACTTTACATCGGATACTTAACCCGACGCTTCAAATCCTCCACTTAGTGGCGCACTAAGTGTGGTGGCTGGTTCCCCGAGACGGACTCTGGGTAATACATGATGGGTAATGATGGCGCCATAGAAACGTTTTTTAACCCGAGGTAAAATTGTAAATGCTTTAAAAACCCGAGGCGTTCGGAAACTGAACCGTCACCCCGGCGGCTATAAATATCAAAGCCTCTGGACTTCAAAACTTCACAATTCTCTTTCCCGGCTAAGTCTTTTCCAAAGCCATCTTCCCTTCCCTTCCATACACTTCTCGATGGTAGATCAAAACATCATCGAGATTGAGAGTGATGAAGAAGAAGTTTTCGAGCAGGATTTACAGATGTCCAAAGATCTGTCTCCTTCAAGGAAGAAACCCAAGTTTGACGAGGGATCCTCCAGCAGAACAAAAGTGAAAGACACACCATCGCTCTTTCTTCCTTCAGTTCCTGTAGTTCTTCCTGTCCATGCACCTCGGCAGGTCGAACCTTCATCTCCACCTTTGGAGGGACGTTTTTCTTAGCTTTCTCCATTTCATCCCAATGATCTCCGTTTTTGTTCGGGTGATCAATTTTCTGGTTGGCAAGCTGTTCCTCCTCGACCAGATGATCCTCAACTTGTGTTGGGGAAGCAATTTTCTGGTGGGAAGGTTGTACTTCCACCATATGATGATCCCCGACCTTTATCGGGTGATCTACTTTCTGGGGGAACTATATCAACCTGTCACTTGCGAGGACATGTAATTATTTTTATCTCCTTTTGCTCGTTGTTACAATTAGTGCAACTAACATTTGCAAATGTAGGAGATCGGAGCCCCCAGCGATCAGCCTGCTGAGATCCTGCCTCCCCCCCCGGATAGACTCTCCAAGGGGAAAAAGAGGCCCTGGAGAAGAAGACCGAAGAGATGTCTTCGGCGATTCTGCATCTGGCAGAATGTTTTGAAAGATCCCGTGAAGAGGCGAGCCAATTCTGTCGGGAGAGGGACCACGCTCAGCAACAGCGAGAACTCTCCAATTTGATTAAGAATAATAGCGCATCTCTTGTTAGGGATGATGTAGATAGACTTAGAGTAGTTGCTAGTTCCCTGGGGGTCGTCAGTGTAGATCCTACTGACGACAACATGTCACTAGGAAAACTTTGCAAACTCCTCTCGGATCAGGTCGACGCTCTAGTCGCCGGCATCCCTTTTATATGTAAATATTGTCAGAAATAAAGATTTCTTTTACCTTACATAGCATGGAAACTCTTCATTATTTCTGTGCGAAAACATGGTCATAAGTAGTGTCTTTACGACCACTCGTACACTAATAAGTCCCAGCATTACGACCAGAAACGCATTTAAAAATGTTATTCCGTGAGTAGTACTGATACCGCGATCAGACTTAAAGCCGCGGTTAGAAATGAAGTTCGATCTGGAAGATTACCGCGATCAGAACCGAAATTCGATCAGACCACCACTTCGACTAGAATTGGAATCCGATCAAAAACATAGTTCTGATAATACAGCCAACTGATCGAAAAGCAACTGTGTACCCAGCAGTTGAATCATAGAATATCTTTATGATCAACTCGTGAAAGTTTACAAGAAATATGAAGGAAAATGTCCTCCGAAAATCCTTTGTAAAACTTTTCACGTTTTTATGCGCATCTTTAACCCTCAAATCCGAGACAAAGAAAACCTTTCGTTTCAGATTCGGTGTTGGAAACGCATAACGGGTTTACCAGAGAAAACATCCATTATGGGAAATGAATAGAATATTCAATGGAACGTTACCCTCAGTGGAGCATCTCCTTGGGCCTATAAAAGGAGCAGGTAGCTTCTTGAGGAAGCCACACATCCAGCCTCCAGCCCTAGAACTTTCGCCCCTCAAAAACCCTCGTCCCTTATCTTCCATCGCCCCCAAAGCCGCCAGCTTTTTCCTCCAATCTTTTCCAAAAATGACATCTTGGAGCCGATCAGTTCATCATTCGGAGGAGAGCCTGATGGCGCTGGAGAAAGAAGAGATTCTTCCCCCAAGATTGCTGATCAATTGGCGACCCGCGGGGAAGGATCAAGAAACCCCAATCGTCCAAGAGGGCGAGTTGGTGGTTTTCGAAGAATACTTGAGGTGCGGGTTCTGATTCCCTGAGAGTCGGTTCCTGAAGGGGATCTTGGAGCATTACGGGTTGGAGTTGGTGAATCTCCACCCAAATGCGGTCCTGATTCTAGCGATCTTCCAGCACCTGTGCGAATCCTTCGTTGGAGTGTATCCCAGTGTGGATCTCTTCCGACGCTTCTACTACTCGGTGTGGTCGAAGAGCACCAATGCCGCTGGATGTATTTACTTCCGGATAAGGGAGAAGAAAGAGTATCCCTTCCCACCCCTGTGAGACTCCGTGCACGGGTGGTACCAGAAATGGTTCTACTGCACCCCTCAGTCCGTGTCTCGCCCCGAAACTGGGACCACGACTACTCCTGTAGAGACCTAGCTCGCTGCAGCTAGTCCCAAATATGCATAGCATACACATACCCTTGACTTCCCAGGATAAGTCAAGCACAGGAGTATATTCACATTGCAACAGAGTAACTTACAAAATATTTAAGCAGTGTGGCCTGCTGGCCTTAATATTACATAAAGAGATTACAATGCCTTCGTGGCATACATGGTTTAGCAAAATAACATCTACACAGCAGAAGATAGGTGACCCACCCACAAAAGAAGTTGACAGTAGAACAACACACATCAGGGCTCTGGCGGAACTGATTCTCCTCCTTCTGGATCCACAAAGTTCTCCATGCCATCATTTTGATCAAGGAACGCTCCATCTATTGAGTTGAATGTTGCAAGGGTGAGCACTTACGTACTCAGCAAGTCATAGGTAAGAGTAGATACATATAGTAGTGATGATATGAACCTAGACTAGTCAAGAATTATGGATGTTTGTAAAATAACCTTTTTCTTTCTTACCTCATCTCATGGCAGCACTTTTCATAATATAACATCATCATTCATGTTCACTAGATTATAGCACTACCACGACACGTCGACATACGACAGCCCACGGCAGCACTCCTTATCATGACAACACATGTCATTTGGGTAATCTTGATTTAACACATTTTATTTAGAAAATAATACTTGTGTCACACCCCGTGGATTTAATCCACCGCAGCAGACTCCTATAAACCCGGGAGCTCGGAGTATTCGAATACGTTTTTAACTCTGCAGAGAGGTACCAATTTACCTGCAAGATATTCTACTTTCAAGCCTTTCCTATCATAACATAATGATTGGACCCCTGACTCACTTCATATTGTGAGCGGCAAGGTGGAAATAACAAGAACTTTTGTTATGTATCGCTCACATTTCACCCCTGACCCTGTGGCTCTCCGCGAAACACAGTTGTGGTAGGCTGTATCATAACCTCCACCCCACCTCATATTCCCATTGCTGGGTTAAATACCAGATCACCTTCAGTGATATTGTGGGAACTGTCCCTTATGTCATTCATGCATCACTACACATCTCATGCAGGGGTTTCATGTGCGATCCACATAAGTACTTGTTCAGGCCTGTCCCATTCCAGGCTTGCGGTTAGCACGTTGTTCATGCCACTAGACACACAACACAAGGTTCTAGTCCTTATATGCCAGTGACCAGACCATCCACAACCCTGCACCTTCAGTGCCTGCTATCCTTTGCAGTCTAGCACCTCCAGTGCTACCGCCATCCATACCATTTTTCTGGTCACGGCTAGGGGTTTTATTTCATGAATATAAGTATATAAATACATATATAATAGTTCATGGCTCAAAACTTGTTTATTTCACATTTCACAGATAACCAGTCAAGTACTGCCAATTCATAAATCAACCATTCTCAATCTTTCTCGTGCAATATTATCTATATTCAAGGTTATGTTTTAGCAACATTTAAAATATAGGTCCAAGATGATCAAGGATATGACTTGCCTTCCGCGTTGTAAGATACAGCAGTTGATGACGGGTCAACAGTGAAGTTCTCGAACTTAGTTTCTGGTTCTGTTCGGCGACAAACAAACATACAAATATTACTTAATATATTAAAATGTTTTAGGATCTATATGCAGATATGCTTTACAAGAATGACTGAACGATATTGGAGATAATTGAGATTGCAAGCTGAACTGAGTTGAGAGTCTAGGGTTTCAAGGAATTGGCTAAGGATGGGTGTTAGATGCTCTTAGGATCTCAAGGTTACAATAAGAACATCAATTTTGTAGCTGGTTTGATCAAAAACAGCGAATGTCAGCAGATTGATATTCGAATCAAGACTCTGACATAACTTCAAGGAAAGCTAGAGAGCTTATCTCAAGTTATGACAGTAGAAGAAAGTGTAGATCATAACTCTACAAATTCATTGGACAAAGTGGCTTTCAAAGTGCACAATCAGAAGTGGGTAAACAAGGTCAATGCCATTGGCTGGTATGCACTGGGACAGTGTCAAAAATTAGGGTTTAGCATAACATGCATTTCAAGGGCTCAAATCAAGTTGTGATAGAAGAAGAAATTGTAGATCACAACTTCAGGAATCTAAGGGACAAAGTTATGCTCAAAATGCACATCTGAAAGGAAGTGAAAAGGGCTAATGCCACTGACTGACATAGTCTTGCATTGAATCTGACATGGCCAGAAACTAGGGCTTGGCATATCTTTTGATATAGGGCTCCAAATGATGCACCATTTTGTCTGGGAGGTAGGCATTGATAACAGGAGCAAATCATTCAACAGGATCTACGGCTGAAGATGGCTGGAAGGTGATGAAATTCAAAGGAGAAGTGTGGTGGCGACACGGCACAGTGAAGCCACTGGACAAGGTTTTTGGCATGGCTATAACTTGAATTCTGGACAGTTTCAGAGATCGGGCTAGAAGACAAAGATTCTCAGGAGGTTGAAGCACACCTGAAGGACAAAGTGGATGAAGCTGAAACGGCCAGGAATAGGTTTCCGGTGAACGGTGCCGGAGAAGTTGACATACAATTTGGGGGTTTTTGCTGTTGGAGGTTTGAACTCAATTCCAAGCTCAAGGAGTATCTGAGAAGTATAAGGAAGCTACTGGGATAGTCAATTTGGTCGGAGGATCATCGGAGAAGCCTGGCGACGATTGCCGGCGGCTGGTGAAGTTCAAAATTGGGGAAAGCTTCAATTCGAGCTCAATCTGGAGATCTTGATGCACATGCTTGCTTATTAGAGATCACTAATCATTTTACTTCACAGGTTTGAGGGCTAATTCAGGGTAATTTGGCATGCATTGCCGGAACAGGGCAATCGGGATTTCCGGCGATCACCGGCGTTAGGGTCCACCGGAGATCAATTAAGTGATACTACACAGGGAGGATGAGTAGGGGAACTCACTGATGGCTTAAATTTGGCAGGAGGTGCTGTGGGTGAAGCTGGCACCGTGAAGCCTCAATCTGAACTCGCCGGAGAAGACGACTGCAGCGAGGAAATTTGGAAATTTGGCTTGATCCTGGTGATGAGAAGATTGCTCAAGTGTTGGCTGCTTAAATAGACCAGAGGGCGAAGCTTTCAATGAAGTGGCAGCAATGAATTTGGCGTCAGTGACATGATTTGCCGGGCGCAGATGCAACAACGGCGAGCGGTGACGCGATAGCGCTCAGGCGAGGTGACTACTGATCAATTTGTCGGCTCATTGGAACTCAACATTGTCGGGCGGTGCAAGGCGGTGACAACACAAGCTGGCAATGAAAAGCAACGTGGCAAGGAGTTGCTGACAACGGCCACTGCTGGTCGCGCGCGGGAGCAACTGCTGGTCGTCGGCGCTGCCACGACGATGGCTAAGATGCGGACGTGTGCGCAACAGCAAGAGCAAGCATGCACGAGCACAATTTCAGGCGAGGCTCAGCCGGCGGCGAGCGAACACAGCGCAAGGATCACGGCGAAGTTCTGGTCGTGCACTGGTTACTGCCCTGGTCGAATTAGGGGCTGATTTGCAATTTCCAATTCTTGATTTTGGGCTGAAATGAAAATCTGAAGATTTGGAAGGTTAAATCTGAGATTGATTGCATTAGTCTGGTAGACTTGATTCAACAGATGACTTGGCACAAATAGAAGATAAAATTTGAGACATTTGGCTGATTTTTGATGTAAACTGAAAACAGAGTATTTTAGGGTAAAATAAGTCTGAATTTCAATTGATTTCGAATTCTGGAATTTAGGGTTTGATTTTGAGATACTCATAAAAGAAGAATTTGTATTGAAAAGCATTTGGGAGGTGTTCCCTGACTTAGATTTGAATTTGAAGATAATTTGCAACATTTTGCCTTTTCAGGCTTCTGAAAAATCTGGAAAAAGGATTGATCTGCGATACTCTTGGACTGATTTGCGAAAAAGGTTTAGATGGTAAAATCTGGCTGCCAACTTTTTGGATTAAGGTATTGGCATACCCTTGATTATAATCCAAGAATAATCTGGTCTGATCTTGGCTAAGATTTTGATTAAATTTGAATTTATGAAACTTAGGGTATTTTGGTAATATAAGATATTCTGTTTTCGAAAACAGAAAGGAGTTGATAAATCTGGAAGTTAGGGATAGAATTAAATCTGGGTTCTTAAGGCTTTTAGGTTTAGGATAATTGATAGATCATATCTGAACAATCTGATCTTGATTTGGGGTCACAGGATAGATTTGGAGATTTTAGGGCTAGAATGGAATAAAACTGGAGCTGATTTGGCTGATCTAGAAGAGACATATGCATGCATGACTTTTTAAGAAAGAAACTTTTCACCCCAAAACTCAGGATGTTACAGTCCGAGAGCGGGTTGTGGTTTGTCAACTCGCGGCCAGAGAAGCCTAGCGAGTTGGATTCCCTCCCTGCTCTGAATGCAGAGCAGAAGAAACAAGCCGAGGTGATTCTTCACTTAGTCTAGCAGGGACTGACAGCTCGCGATGTCATTCGCGGCTTCGTGAAGAATCGGGTGAGTCCCCTGCGCGAAAGGGCTCATCTGGCTTGGGAAATACAGTCCATGGCGGACAGCACCTTGGACTATAACAATGGTATGTGACTTAGCCAACGAAGTCTTACACTTTTCTGTCATAACTTGCTAACTGGTCAGCTGGTGATGCAGTTTTGCCTTCGTCCGAAGTCGAGAAGCGAACGAACTACCTCCTCAGGGCATATAGTGTCGAAGTGGAGGGAACCAAAGGATCGCCTCGCCCCCAAAGCTTGATCCATGCTGGCGACGACCTTAGACAGGAACCTCGAAAGGTATGTCGTCTCTCGTTATGTTCTGTCTGTAAGTCATATGTGTGTTTTGTACTAACAAGGGCATTGGGACGGCATAGCTTTTGGGGAAATTCGCCGAGGCGACATGTCCAGGTGAAAGCGTCAGTTTCTTGGGAAAGCCGACCATGAAGAGAGTAAAGAAAGTCTCTTCAAGGCCTGGAGCGAGGCATCCTGCCCCCAAGAAATCCAAGAAACTTCTCGGGGAAGGCTCCTCGCATAGGACGCCCCCTACCGCGAAGAAGACTGCGGTAAGATATCATGTGCCTCCTGTTACCCCAGGTACGAACTGGAATTACTCCTTTGTCGTACAGGTTGAAGGAAGCGAGGAGGAGGAAGACGACATTCCTCTAGTTCGCCGGAAGAGGACGACGATCACTCCTCAATCCGGCGAAGAGCTGCCTCGGCCCGCAGAGACAACTACTGCAGACCCCACGACCACCCAAAACCTTGTGGTCACGGGTGAGACCTCTGCTCCTGAAGCCCGGGAGGCTTCAGGATCTGTAACTTCTCCCTCCTTGGTCGAAGGGACGACCGTGGTAAGATTCCTCGCGGTCTTGAATTTACAATTTCATCTGTGTACGTGTTCACCGATCCACGCTTGTACAGGAAGGAGAAATTCCTCCTACCACTTTTGTGAGTCCTAGAGGGGCGATACCCCGCTCCTGGCGACAGGGGCGGAAATAACGGAGCAAGACCCCACGACCACTTCCAACCTCAGGGTCGTGGATGAAGTGGCAGCACCGGTGGTTCAGGAGACACCTAGACCATCGACCGTATCCTTGCCAACCGAGCAGGTTACCCCGGTAAGGGTTCTTACCATTCGAATCTTCATCATTCCTCATGTATATGCTTACAGGGTGATATACATAGGGAGAAAAAGAGAAGGTCTTGTTCACAAAGAGAAAGACCAGAACGGACAATGATTGTCCTCTTTCTCTTGGGGAACCATCTTTGAAGTCCCAAAATCTAATGGGATTTCAATTAAGGTAAGAATTCTCCTCTGTTAATACCGGATTAGGTTGTGGCAACCATCCGTGAAACTGGCGGTTTCTTTTCTAGCTTAGGCGTAGAGATTCAGCGCCAAACCCTCCAACGGCCTCGGCGAGGGTTGAAGTTCCTTCTGGTGCTGAAGCCTCCGGTGAAGAAAGCTCTGTCCCTCTAGTCCAGGAAGTCATCCGGGCTGTTAGGGACGAGTTGGATGCGGAAGCCCAATCGCAGGCATTGAGATCTGCGACCGAGGCTCAGTAGGGACATTCATCTGCTGCTCCCACCGGGGATGAGGCGAGTCCATCGACTCGACCTCTAACCATCCCGAAGGACAAGTTGTTCGGGAATATACTGAGGTATGTCGAACATCTCTTCACGGTATCTGAGTTTTCCATAGAGCACTCAGATTTGCAACTGACTTCCCTCTATGCCATAGGAACTGACCTGTATGGCGACCAGATTGATGGCTATGGTAAGTAGCATCGAGGCCATACAAGAGGAAAAGGATCGCTTGCAGGAGTAAGAAAAAAGTGCTTCTGTTTGCCCGAATACAAACTTGTCACAACAATTGTCTTTTTTATTGCAGAGAAAACGCCTTCCTGAACAGATACAATTTATATAAACCTTGTTCCTGTATAGATACAGTTTATAGAATGCAATGCATGCATTTTTTTTGGCTTTATTCCGAAAGAAAGCACTTTTTGTTGTTTCATATTATAACCATATTCCCCTAGCCCCCGCCTATGATTATATATACTGGAGACTTAGTATTATAAGCACAGGAAAAATATGGGTGTAACAACCAGGGACATTCGACCAGGCTAGCAATTATACTCGATGCAATGCCTAACCTTTTTGCAAACCGGCAGCCACCCAGATGACCAAGGACATGCCAGCAAGCCCCGTGTGCATTGAGAAACGGCTTATTGAGGAGTGTCTTGTCTGGAAGTGGTCATGAGATCGGCCAGCGAATCCGATTAGGGCATTGTGGCGATATAATCACCGGCGACCAGCCCCCGAGCCAAATTTGTAACGCATGGGCATAAAAGGAAATATTCGACACATGAAACAACAAAAACACACTCGTTTTATTAAATCATGCTAATTGAAAAGGAAAAGGGATTAGATACTTACACGTAAAACTTGCGTAATTGATCGATGTTCCAGGTATTAGACAAGATTCGACCATCCTCCATTGCTAACCGAGCTGATCCTGGTCACGGCACCGAAACAACAGTATAAGGGCCTTTCCACTTCGGGGAGAATTTGTTGCAATTGGATTGGTCTTGTATTTTACGTAGAACCAGATCGCCCACGTGAAGACTACGTGGTCGCACCCTTTTGTTATGGTATTTGCGCAAAGCTTGCAAATATACCGCAGACTTGATCAAAACATGATCACGCTTTTCTTCTAGGAGGATGAGATCTTGTGATCGCTGTTCGGCCTGATCAACTCGTTCGAATTGTTCTGTTCAAACAGATCCAATACTAACTTCCATAGGTAACACGGCCTCAGCCCCGTAGACCAGATGGAAGGGCGTCTCACCGGTGGCTCGACTAGATGTAGTTCGTAGTGCCCAGAGAATGGTGTAGAGCTCGTCTGCCCAAGCCCCTGAGCGAGTCTTAAGGCAGTCAAAAACACGTTTCTTTATGCCTTGCAAATCTGCCCGTTGGCACGTTCACGGCACCATTGCTCTGTGGATGAGCCACAGAAGCAAAGCACACCTTGGTTCCAATCTGACTGCAGTAATCCAGAAAAAGACCACTAGCGAATTGGGAACCGTTATCCGTAATGAGACGATTCAGAACACCGAATCGAGCAACAATGTTCTTATGGAAGAACTTCTGTGCTGCAGCAGCGGTAATATTTCGTACCGGTTCAGCCTCAATCCACTTTGTAAACGTGTCAATAGCTACGAACAGAAACTTGTATCCATTGACCGCTTGTGGCATAGGACCGACAATATCCATTCCCCAGACCGCGAAGGACCATGCGAGGGGAATGGTCTGCAACGCATAGGCAGGTTGGTGAACCTGTCTCGCATAAAACTGACACTGAGGACACATCTTGACCATAGTCTTGGCATCATCGAGTGCCAAAGGCCAGTAGAATCCTTGTCGAAAAGCTTTTCCGACCAGTGTACGATATGACACGTGCGCACCGCATACACCGTCATGTATTTCTCTCAAGAGGGATTTACCTTCCTCCTGAGATACACAGTGCATGAATACTCCCTGAGTACTCTTTCTATATAAAACTCCTTCTATGAGTTTGTATAAACGCACTTTTCGAATTAACCGATCACTTTCAGTTTCGTCCTCGGGCAAGGTCCCATGTTCAAGATAGACTCTCAATGGATGAGTCCAATCCTGTTCCTGACCAAGGTTGGTAACGTAGACTGTTATCGGATCATCCTCGACCGAAGTCATAATCGAAGGATGTTCCAAGTGTTCGATGAACACTCCGTCTGGAGCTGATGTGCGTGAGGACCCAATTTTGGATAATTGGTCTGCGAGAATGTTGTTCTTTCGCGGGATGTATTGGACTTCGAAATGACTGAAGTGTTTTTCCAACCTCCTCACTTCCCCTAGGTAATGAGCCATTGTCTCATCGGAGGTGCTGTACTCCTTGTTTACCTGGTTTACGACCAGTTGTGAGTCTCCCCTCACCACTAATCGACGGACTCCGAGGAATTTTGCTGCCCAGAGCCCTGCAAGAAGACCTTCATACTCTGCTGCGTTATTGGTCGCAACAAAGTGTAGTTGAAAGACAAACTTAAGCTGTTCGCCCTGAGGCGTAACTAAGACCACTCCAGCCCCCAAGTGTTGAAAACTACGAGAGCCGTCGAAGTACATCGTCCAGTGATCGGAGCATTCCAAGTCCTCGGGCACCCGCACGGGTGGCTCAGGATTGGTCCATTCGACCACAAGGTCGGCCAAGACCTGAGACTTAACTGCAGTGCGGGGCGTGAAATGGATATCAAAGGCACCGAGCTCGACAGCCCATTTTGCGATCCGACCAGATTTCTCTAGATTGCGGACAATATCCCCCAATGGAAAAGAGGAGGGTACTGTGATCTTATGTGCTTGAAAGTAATGTCGTAGCTTACGGGAAGCCATCAGTAGTGCGTAAAGTATCTTCTGGACCTCAGGGTATCGCTCCTTAGGGCCATGAAGTACCTTGCTTACATAGTAGACGGGTCTGTGCATCCCTTCTCTATCCGCGATCAGGACAGCACTGACCGCGTGCGGTGTGGCCGCCAAATAGAGAAGTAATGGTTCTCCTTTGTTGGGAGACACCAAGACTGGTGTACTGGATAAATATGCCTTCACCTCCTGAAATGCTTTTTCGGCCTCATCGGACCATGCGAAATTGTGATGTTTCCGCAGGGCTTTGAAGAAAGGCAGTCCCCTCTCTCCTAGTCGCGATATGAACCGACTCAAGGCCGCCATGCGACCTGCCAGGCGCTGAACATCCTTCATGGTCGAGGGAGACCTCATCTGTTCGATAGCCTTGATTTTTTCAGGGTTGACTTCAATGCCTCTGGAACAAACAAGGAAACCAAGAAGTTTTCCTGAAGAAACCCCGAAAGAACATTTCTCCGGGTTCAATTTTATTCCAAAGCGATTCAAATTACAGAAGGTTTCAGCGAGATCATCCAAATGAGACAATCTCTTAGTGCTCTTTACAACCAAATCATCTACATATGCTTCGAGATTACGCCCTATCTGGGAAAGAAAGGTCTTTTGCATCAAGCGCTGGTACGTGGAACCTACGTTCTTGAGACCGAACGGCATTCTGATGTAGCAGTAGGTGCCGAACGGGGTGATGAAGGCAGTCTTCTCTTCATTTTCTTCTGCCATGCTAATTTGATGATATCCTGAGTAAGCGTCCAGGAAGCTCATCAGTTCGCAGCCCGCGGTTGAGTCGACCAGCTGGTCGATGCAGGGAAGGGGAAAGTCGTCCTTCGAACAGGCACTGTTGAGGCTGGTGTAGTCGACGCACATGCGCCACTTACCATTTGATTTGCAGACCATGACCGGATTTGCAAGCCATTCCGGGTGATCGACCTCACGGATAAACCCGGCCTTTAGGAGTTTTTCCAACTCTTCTCGGATGGCTTCCTGTCGGTCAACAACAAAATGCCTGAGCTTTTGCTTTATTGGTCGCTGTCCAGGTCGAATCGCTAACCTGTGCTCGATTACCTCCCTTGGGACACCGGGCATGTCGGACGGTTTCCACGCAAACACATCTGCATTAGCCCGGAGGAAAGTAATGAGCTTGAGTTCCTATTTTTCATCCAGTCCTGATCCGACCCAAATTATCTTGGATGGATCATCTGGGTACAAAGGAACTAATTTGAGTTTCTCATCTGGTCGAGGAGCAGCCTTGATCGCGTCAACGGCCACTATGGCGACCTGAGCGTCCTGGAGGGGAAGTTGGTCCACCATCTCCAAAGATAGCCGGTCACACGTGAGTGCCACGTTGCGACTGCCTCAGATCGAGATGACACCCTTGGGGCCAGGCAACTTGCCGCATTGATAAGCATAGTGCGTTCCCATCATGAACTTAGCAAGAGTTGACCTGCCAAAGATTGCATTGTAAGCCGAATCACAATCAATTACATCAAAAGTAACCAATTCTATTCGGAAGTTATCTGGTTTTCCCAGCGTGACCGGGAGGACCACCTGTCCCAACGGCATCATGGAGGGACCAGCGATTATCCCATAAAATGGCTGGATTATGGGCTAAATTTTCGAACGAGGAATCTGCATCTCGTCGAGCGCCTTGACCAATAGAATGTCCAAGGAGCTTCCTCCGTCGATCAGGACCCTTTCGACTCTCGCATTACTGATAATAGGGGTAATGACCAGAGGAAGCCTCAATGGTCGAGTAAGCCCCGCAGGACAGTCAAAGCAATCAAACATCAAAGGCGTATCCGACCAACGGGGGTACTAAGGTTCACCAAGGGATGTCTCTGTTTGGTTAACCTCTCGATAAAAGACTTTAAATTGCCTTTTGGAAACAAAAGAGGAGGAACCTCCGAAAATAACATTAACATGATTATGAGGTACCTAGTAGGACATCTCTTCGTCCCCGTTGGTGTCTCTTAACCCACATGCTTGTTCCTTAGTTGGTAAGGTCGGCATCGGTCCAACCCCCTGGTAGAAGTCATCTAACTGCTTCAACCAGCTCCTGCAGTTCTTGAGGTCGTGGCCCGCGGAGTTGTGGAGCGGACACCATTTCTTGCCTTCCTGTGGGTTAGTCGACTTCTCTGGCTGGTCGGTATTACGACCACCAGAAGCAGTTTTATTTTTAAACGAAGGCTTGTTACCTTTGGTCGAAGGAGGCTTCTCTGCAACTGCGACATCGCGGTACTATCTAGAGCGATTCCTTTTCGACTTCTTCGACTTCCCGCCTGATGAAGATTTCGGCTTCTTGCTTGGATCTTCCTTCCTAGTGTCCTTGAGACCTGGTTGAGGCGGTAGGTTACCTTTATCGACCATCTGGTTCCATTCGACAGCCTCGGCTGCGTCGGAATATCGATCAGCCATATCAAAGAGATCGGCTACTGATCGAGGAGGATGGATGAGCAAGTGTTCGGTGAATCTCCGATATCGAACGGCATGTTTAAATGCCCTAATAACGGAGCTATCAGATATGTTCGAGATGGTATTCCTCACCCTGACAAATCTCTTGAAAAACTGACGAAGGGTTTCGGTCGAAGTTTGCCGTAGTCGATGGAGGTCGTCCTCTTTACCCGGCTTATGATAATAATTTTGGAAATTCCTAAGGATAGCATCACACAGCATTTCCCAGTTATAGATCGAACCTTCAGGTTGGTTAAACAACCAGGTTCTAGCCGGCAGGTAGTTGGCCATGACCCGGTCATCACCTCCTGCCGCTTGGATGGCAGTAATGTAGATTTGAAGGAACTCGGAAGGGTTCTGAGTTCCATCGAACCTCTCTATGGCCCTTGGTCTAAACTTGTCTGGCCAAACGAACGCACAAAGGCTGGGTGAGAAAGCTTTACAACCAACGTAGGGACCGTGAACTGTCCTATGGCTTTCGATCGGATCGCAGGCGACCTCACGCAATGGAGAAGTCACTCGTGGTCATAAACGAGAGTGACAGGGACTCGATCCCTATCACGAGAATCCTGCGCCCGCCTGGAGTTGTCCTAGCGGGATGGTATAGGTGGCGGGTGACTCCGTCGACCAGAACCAGAGTGAGAATGCTCTCGGTTGTGGGAACGTGTCACTGACCGGGAAGAAGCCGTAGGGGTCGCGTCAGATGCGACCTCGTCTAACTCTCCGCCAGGATTCTGGTGAAGGCCAGTTTCTGCGCATCCGTGACCGTAGGAGGAAAATTACGCATGACCTCTGCGATAGATCGGAGCCGGCCATGCATGCTTCTCCTAGGGGCACCAGGTGTCACTATTTCTTCGTCCACCGGGAAACGCTCCGGAGGCAAAGAGGGTGTCTGGTCGCGTTTGCGACCACGTGATCATCGAGAAGAACTCAGAGCAGCATCGTAACGAGTCTGCGCATCTTGAAGAACCTCTAGGGCAGTTCTGCGTAGTTCGTTGTCTTGTTGCTCGAGATCTTGATCCTCTTTTTGTTTGCATTCCTGTTCTTCCCTAGCAGCCTATTGATCAGGAGTTTCCTCCGACAAAGCAGTGAACTGTCTAGGGAGAGAGGTTGCCGAGGGAGAAAATATCTCGGTTTGTTCCGAGTCAGACTCAAAATCAAAGAGACGGTGGAGGTTATCAGGGTCAAACCTCCCCGGGCTGATTTCCTGGTCGACATCATCCTTCCCCTCAGCAGGGTCATATGACGGACCAGATTAACCTTCTAACGCATTAAGAACCTCAGTGGGTTATGATTCTGCGTTAGTCGCCTCCTGGTCGATAGATATGACCTGAATGGTCGAATCGACCTCTGGGACATCCTCGCCTCTGGTTTCCTCCATCGGGACAGGATCGCTAGGAGAAGGCATCGGGATGTGAGCATAATCCTCGAGATCGAAATCGTTCTCGGAATCATATGCTCCAGCCATGATTTAGCGAACCTCCGGATGAAAATTAGGACACCTTGAGAAAGGCCCCACAGTGGGCGCCAGCTGTCGACGATTCGGACTCGGGGTCCTTAGTCGAACTTATGCAGAATTTGTAGGTTGTGAGACCTTTCAGGGTGCCCCTCCGAGAAGGTATGATGAATCAAAGATAACTGGAGCACAGAGAAGTTTATACAGGTTCGGGCCCTCGATGGTGGGAGTAATAGCCCTACGTCCTGTTGGGATTTCACTATGGATGGTAAAAAGAGTTACAAAGTTATGGAAAAGAAAAGATCTTCACAGGCGAAGATTTTTCCTATGTGTTTGTACAAGACAATGCCAGGAAGGCTTGCAAAAGCTATCTAACTTAGACTACTGTCTTCTGATTGCTTGATTCGATGATCTGATCATCTGATTGTTCGATTGTCTCGATTCGATGCGATTCGATCCCCCTCTTTGATGCATTGGGCTACCCCTTTATACTGGCCGAAAGGGTGCCAAGTCATAACGGCATCGAACAGTTGCTTGGATGCAGTTTTGGCAACTGCCTTTAACCTCCACGCAGGTTTAACACGTGTTATTCATGGATAACCGCACGTATTAACCTCCTGACGGTTGTCCCCATACGTGGAAGAATCTTCGGGATACACGGGATATTCCTGTTGTAGGGACAGAATAATCCCGCGTTCCCTGGTCAAAGGTGTTCTGACCGCACGTTTTTACCTGACCGTGCACTATCTGCAATCTTCTGTTCGCGTATGGCATACGAACTCCTGACCGCGCACTGGCTACGGTTTGATCACATAAAGCCTGCGACCATCTGATTGTGCTTCTTGAAATAACTTGAATTTGTATCACCAGGCGCTTGTCTGGTTCGAATCTGTCCTGAACCAGCCGTGCATTCATTTGAACTTGCTCAGGTATCAATCCTCATCAACCGCAGTTGCAAAGACATGGCCCTAAACTTTGTCCGTCATCCTACGAATAGATGGGAATAACCTAGAAAGTGATGCATAAATTTGCGCTTCGTTTATGCGAGCTGATTATGTACTTACGTTGTTGCATCTTCTTCTCTGGCTACAGCTACTGTCACCCGCCATGTTTAGATGGGCGTGTTAGAGGAGTGTGAGTTGTGCTTTGAGCTGAAGTGCTTAATTTATAGAAGTGCTAGTCATGAAGAGTTGTGTCGTTGGTTGGACGCATCTGTACGAAACCAGACGTCTCCGCTCAAAAGATGAAAGGTGCAAAAGCTGAAAAGACTAATCGTACAAAAGCTGAAAAGCTAAAAGCTAAAAAGCAGAAATGCAGAGTCCTACAAAAGTTGAACAGTAAAAAATTGTGACAGATGCAAACCCAAAAAGTAGGAAAGCTGACAAAAACGTACGAACAAACTGAACAGTTTGACAAAACCCTACATCATACTACTGCCCCCTCTGTGGGGGGCCCTGATACTCCAATGGTGTGTAGCGAGAGGGGGGCTGACGATCCCTGCGCGCCGCCTCCTCGCTGGTGGTATCTGCGCAGACGGCGGAGCCTCTGAAGGCTGTGGCGTCTTCGTAGGCGGTGGAGCATCGGCAAGAAAGGCAGGCTGCATAGGATGCTGCTGTGTCTGGTCGAGAGGCCAGTGCCATACAGGAATATCGAGCTCTTCATCCGAAGAGCTATCGGCAGGCACAGAACGCGTGTGCGGTGGTGGATGGCACGACGATGATGGACGGTCTGCTGGTGGCACATGCGACGAAGTACCCAGCGCCGACGGTGATGGTGGGGGAATCACTGTCAAGTGAGGTGGCAGGAGTACTCTGAAATTGATCAGAATCTGATCAACCTGCCGCTCGACCTCTAGACAATATGCGTGCACATCGTCACTGGGCATGGTGGGTCCAAGGCGGGACCTGAGCATCATGTCCCATGCACCAGCAGAGACGCCGCCGAGGATGTCTAGCTGCGCAGATGAATTAATGCAATTATATAATGACAATCCATGTGAAAGTAAGGTTGCAAAGAGCTAAGGAACTCACAGAAGAGTGGATTCGCCCTGCAAGGCGTCGGTCATAGCCCTCGTCGATGGTGGTAGGAGGGACGATCTCATCATGCACGGCTGGTGGACCGCCCGCCAATCGGTAGATTGTGCGAGGTCGGTACCAGGATAGGTACGAAAAATGGATGTCGTGGCTCTACGGCCTGTGCTCCTCGACCGTGCGTGTGTGGGCCCAATCCATCCACTCCTGCACATAGGGCCGCTACCGACGAACGAAATCGTCCCTCACTCGACCCTTCCTTGATTGCTTGCGGACAAAGTAATTAGTTAGTGACAAAAATCATGTATAAAAATAACGTATGAATGTAATGCATATTTGATGTACTCGTGGATATGGTGCGGGATCTCTCGAGGAGGTGACACGGGGACAAGCTGGCATAGGCCGAACTGGCGCATAACTCGCTCAGGCGAGTACCCCTCAATCATGTGCGAGAAGACGAGAAGAACCTAGGTGCACCAGTAAACAGCATCCTGTGTATAAAGAGAAGAAAGACCAACCGGAGCGACGGATTGCAAGTTGGAGGTGGTCCACGGATCCCAGATGACGCGGTCGTCGAGGAGCAGATCGAAACTCGTGGCGTACGAAGGATAACAGAGGTGCGCTTGATCTGTGGACCACCTCAAACTCAGCCTAGCCCACCTCCATCCCATCATGAGGCCGTCCCTCGCATCACTGGCCAATGCGAACTGATCCCATGGCACCAACGGTCAGCCAACTGGGAAATACTCGTATGACCACATCTGCAAGAGGATGGCGCATCCAGCGAAAAGAGAGCTCACCTGGTATCTGCTCATGGCGTCGCACAACCACCTGTAGGTGTGGCAGAGCACGGCGGATCCGAAACTGAACCGCGGCATGTGCCCCAGGTCTGAGTCGGCAATACTCCTGGAGAGCTCAACGTACTTCCACTCGCAGATGTCTCCGTGGGTGCCAAGGAAGAGCAACCACCCAAATAGGTACAGCAAGAATGCCTCAAGATGGCGCCTGAAGACCTCCTCTAGAGCGGCCAAGGGGAGAGCACCATCACGCACTGCGCGCAGGTAACTCTGGGGAACTCCAGCATCTTGCGCAAACCCCCCCGCTGGCCTTACTCCCTCGAAGCGCTGTAGGAAATCGAGGCGCCATGGAACTCTGTCGGTGGCCGCGGGGACATATATCTCCCTGCGGATAGGCAGCCCAAGCAGCATGCTAACGTCCTGAAGTGTGATGGTGAGCTCGCCGAAGCTGAAGTGGAACGTGTGCGTCTCGGGCCTCCATCGATCCACAAGGGCGGTAACCAGGGCTCGGTCGAGGGGGAATCGCCTCGCCTGATCTACCATGTGGGCTAACGGCAACAGTCCTCCCTCGAGCAAATCAGGCATGAACCGCTCATCTAGAAGGCGTCGAGCATGGTGATGCTCCTGATGGTGCTGTGCAATCAGTTCGGGAAGCTGATGGTCGTCTACCATACCTGCAGTTGTCACATATTGGTTGACAAATTGAAACATTACAAATAATTAACAAACATTCAGTATTTCTTATGAAAATTCACGACAAGGCATTACAACATTATATTTTTATTTAGGAAAATTCAGTACAACTCATACAGGGAAATTGTATTGCTTCAGTTTCATGACGAGGTTGATGCGCCTACCACCTGCGGGCATCGATTTCTTGTGTGACCAGGCTGCTTGCAAGCGCTGCATCTACGTAGGTCATCTTCATGCTCCGCTGCATCCATATCATTCTGTATCCTCCTGGATCGACGTCGGCCGACATGGCCTACGAGGAGCCTCTTGTCTGGGATCCACGTGATGGCATCTTTCGGCGACAGCTCTCGATAGTTTTCCCTTGCCGCAAACCCATGGAAGACACCCTCCCAAGTTTTCTACAAGTACTGCAGAGTATAATAGGTTGAGATATACTGTGCCGGATCGATCCCAGGAACAGAGCAGGCAGCGATGACATGCGAGCAAGGAATGTGTAGCAGTTGAGGCTTGTTGCATGTGCATTGGGCATCTGCATTTGTAATTCGACATTCGTGGACCCGACTAGCTCGCAATGTGCCATGGACATGTTTGTGCCTTAGCCGAACCTCATAGTTTCTGTTCAAACGACTCAGCACTGAGACATTATGTGTCAACAACTTCCTCGTCCGAAATTCGAGGTAATCATTGATCTTTTTGGGCCAGTGTACTAAAGGGTCATGTACAAGACTTGATGCCGCCAAACTCCTGTTGTCGTAGTATCCTACTGTGCGATAGAATGTCATCTCAACTATTGCAGTGAGTGGTAAGCATCGCACACCTTTCAGGACGAAGTTGTACACTTCGGCCAGATTTGTCGTCATGATTCCATATCGAGCCCCGCCTATGTCGTGCAGCAACGACCACTTCTCCATTGGTTTGGGCTGAACCCATTGACTGAAACTGAGACGACTCCGGCAGTTTCTAGCGCCGGTAACGCCACCATCTTCTGGAGCACTTACCTCTTGCAATTCCGCCAACGTACCTTCCTCCAGTGACTTCCATATATTTGAGAACTTTGGCTCTTGGTTCTGCTTGGCAAGCCGTTTGAACACTTGCATCAGGCGCCTGCTCTTGAAACAAGTGTGAAAATTCGTGCCAAGATGCCAAGAGCACCACCGACTCTGCAAGTCATCCCAACTCAGCAATGGATCCACTCTCGATTGCATGTACTTGATCGCACTCAGCACTCCTCTATTTCGATCGTGAATTAAGCACACGCGCTCCCAGTCTTTGACGACCTCATTCTTCAATTTGCCCAAGAACCATAGCCAACTACTGTAGTTCTCCCCCTCGACCACGGCATATGCTATGGGGAGAAGCTTGTCATTGGCATCAACAGCCACGATAGTCAGCAGAGTTCCCTGGTATTTTCCAGTCAAAAATGTTTCGTCAATGCAAAGCACGGGTCTCATGTACCGAATTTCATCGACTCCCCTGACCTACTGCTCTCTGAGATCCGCGATCCGCGATGCAAGCGCTGGTGGCTAGCCAGAGGGACCGTGTCGTCCACGGGGACTGTGGAGTTCCCAAACCCCAGGGACGTCGAGGTCGTGCAATGAATCATAAGTTGGCTAACTTCCTGGTTGGAATCATAGAGTGTGGTAGAAAAAACTATGATTACTAGTGTGCGCACAAGTTTGTATATATTTTTTCCTCACAATGGAGAGTTTTGAATGTAACAGATCTCTTGCTCGAAGGAGGCGACCGAGGGATTGTTCACTCCCCATAGGGAGAACGACATTCTTACCCGGGCTCTAGGGAACAAGGAGCATCTAGGGCGGATGTGAACCGTGGGGGGTGTGGTGCCATAGAAGGAAGGCTTCTCGGAGCCCGGGCAAAGGCAAAGAAGGCTCGCAGCTGGAAGGAAAGGGAATCGGAGTTGTCTGAGAAGATACGGTCAGATGTGATTGCACAATTCGCAGACATGTTCGCTCAAATGAACGAGAAGTATGAACGCCTCAGCCGAGTTGTGCAGTCCAAGGGTTTAGATCCAGCTGCCGAGGTCGACATTGCCAGGCCGAGTAGTTGTGGCTTGAAGGTTCACGTGGATCTGGTGGACCTGATTGAGGTATTGCAACTCTTGAGCTATATATACAGTTCGGTTGATGCCACTCCCATTACGTTAGAATTGTTTCGCTAACCTATTATAATTGTTGCAAATTGCAGAAGCCGGAGAGCTATAGCCTATTGATCAACATAGGCGACAAACCTGTAGTGGTTGCAAACGGGGTCGTATATCAGTCTTGGGAGGATGTCTGGATCCACTGCGTACCTTTGGAGCCTGGATTCGCAAAGGTACAGGTGGACATGGCCCTCTCGGGCTACAGCTCTTTTCCGTTGCCTGTCCCAACGGAGGAAATGCGGACAATTGGCGAGGCATTTGGCTCGTGCATACAGTGGCCCAAGAAGGGTGTTAGACTACAGGAGGTAAACCCTAGCCATTCTAGCTTACAACTCAGTTAATATACTCAATTTGCAAAATCTAACTTACGCGTTCGTAACTTAAAGTGGACGATAGATGCCAGTTCACTTCCTGAGGACACCACCCCCAGCACAACGCATGACCAAGCTCCTTCGGCCCCCATGCCTCCTCCAACAGCCTCAAACCCTTCGCCATCAAATGAGGCTGGCGGGATTGCACCCCAACCTTCGAAGGTATACACTCTCTCCCCGCCCAAAGGCAAGGGCAAGGCCAAAGGCAAGGCGAAACAAAGCCAGTCAGGTACGTTCAAGAATGGGTTCCCACTCGTGTTGGAGTACTTTCTGCGCAATATGGATCAAACAACCAGAAGTCTCCATGAGTGGTACCTGACCCGGTCTAGGCGCCACATCAACTTCTTAGTTCACTTCAGGCTTGGTCATTTTCACCGTGAGGCCGGGAGCATATCGGTGGCCCACGAGGATTTGTTCGATCTCCTCAACTGGCGGGAGCTTGAAATGTCCATCATACAGACTGGAGTCCTGTGAGTCAATTTGCTGTTGTGTGAAGTTATCACAGTTCATTTCATAAATCTAATCACTTTGTATGCACTACTTACTAATGTCTACTTTGCATCCAGGTGCATGTATAGGCTGGCGTCGATGAGGGCATGTGACAAGGTGGGTTTCCTCGACCCAGACAAAATAAGCCTCACGATGCTAGAGTATGACCAAGCACATGCGGAGGAATACATATCAAGGGCACTACTAGCGCAGCAAGACCGAGAGTTCATTCTTGCGCCGTACCACCAAAGGTTAGTGCATTTCCTACTAATTTAACTCATTCTTGTATGTTACGTCTAACATATGTATGAAATGGTTCACTTATATATGCAATGTAGGGGCCACTGGGTCCTCGCCATCATTTGCCCATGGATGAATGAGGTCTATTACCTCGATTTGATGAGCGACAGGGTGGTGCATGTTTTCACCCTCACGTGGCACATAGACGCGTAAGTAACACAGTTGTTTTAAATTTTTCTTTGCCTAGCTAATTAATGATAACATATTAACCGGCAATGCTAAATTAAATACAGGGCTTTCAAAAATTATATTACTACTGGAGGGAGGCATGACGCGTCGAAGGGCACAACAATTTCTTGGAAAGAATATGAGGTAATTAATACGGATGAAAGTACTCATGATGAGTCTTTTAATTTAAGTTTAATTAGTTCTTTCGAGTTAATGTGGGTTTATGTCTTTGCATATGCAATTATCCCAGTGCCATCAGCAGCCACAATCGTGGGAATGTGGCTTCTATATCATGAGATTTATGTATGACTTGATCAGGACAAACTTTGCCCAATTCCCTAAGGTAACCATTTTTCCTAACTCAAAGTCGAACATTGGATGTCTCGTACGTTCCTAACTTCATACACGCATGCAGAGCGCCATGTTGAAATAGCAATATGAGTTGCCTCAATTGAAGGAGCTGCGAACAATTTGGGCTCAATATGTGGTGGAAGAAGTGGCTATTATCGATCGATCGTAAATGACTTGTGTAATATATATTGAATGTGTTGATTGGCGTATGTGTGTAAATTCATTGGTGTATTTGCGGATAAACTCAATATGTGAATAAATTCATTGGTGTATTTGTGAATAAACTCAATATGTGAATAAATTCAATCTGTCCAATGCATGTGTATATCTTTGTATTAGTGTATTTGTGAATAAATTAATCTCTGAATAATTAGTGTATTTGTGAATAAATTAAATCTGCTGTATTAGTGTATCACTGTATTTCTGTATCTGTTAATGATCCTTTGTAATACTATTGGTTCATATCCTACAACCGATAGAAGAAAGTTGCGGTACTAACCGTGTTGAGTACCTAACCGATAGAAAAAACTATACATTACTATCGGTTTTCAGTGAATAACCGTTACAAGAAATATAACATCACTATTGGTTGAGATCATTGAGCTGATAGAAGAATTGCCATTAGCGATTACTGAAACGTTGGAGGTGTAGGTGTTTTACTATCGGTTTTTAACCGATAGGGGTGTGCTACGTTTCTATCGTGCCGATCACTAGCGGTAAGAGAACCGATAGTAGATTTGATTTTGAATCGATAGTAAAAAGCATTTCTGTAGTAGTTGTAACATCCCAAATTTTGCCATCTCTTTAGCTTGCCAGTCAACATATCTTCATTGGATTCTCGGATGTCTCAACCCCATTTTTGATCTCTTATCTCAGAATTATGATCTTAGGTGTGCCACTACCTTAATTTAAAAAGTTGGCAGCTAAACTCCACCTTTCAGACCATTTTCGCTTTTTAGTCCAAAAGTATCGCAAATCAGTTCTTTTCAAATTTGTCAGAAGTCCAAAAAGACTAAAAGTCTCAGACCACTTCCAAATTCTGATCTGATTCAGTGAATATCTCCCCTTTACTTTTCTGAGTATTTTTCCCTTCTGGAAGAATTCCAAAAGCTCAACCGAAACCCTAGTTTCAGCCTCGCCAAAGTTTCAAACCCTAATTACCCTATTTACCCTAATTACCCTATTTTCGATTTTTGTCAAAACCACCAAATCTTATCGGATTTTACCATTTTTCTTGCTAGATGAGTCCAAGAGATTTATTAACACTCATCTGCAAAACCAAATCTCCAGATTTGCAAATAGGCCCAAATTCCTGAAACAAATTCCTTGCAAATTAGTCCAAACCATCGCAAATCAGTCCAAACTTTGCAACCAGGACCCTGTGCCATTTTCGACCACGACCAGCACCGTTCGACCGCACCCCGCCACCTCGCCTCGCCGCAGAACTCGCTGTCGGTGAAGTTTCCCGCGCTGCCACCACCACCGCCACGTAGCCACCACCTGTGCGCAACCGTGCCGCCACCGTGGAGCAACCTCAATCGCGCCAGTGCCATGATTTCCTCGCGCGTGCGCGTGCTCCAGCAACAGCAAACCAGCACCACGTTGCGGCCATGCCGAAGCCAGCGATCCCGTCGCCCTGCTCCAGCCGGATTTGGCGTGATCCCCCTTGTCTGGCAGAGTCGCTGCCGCGTCCCAACGCTGCACGCCATCTCGATCTCACCTCCGGTGCCAGTCGCGTATCCTGTTTGATATGCTTCAACTCCTGAGAGCCCAGCCCTTTGCCTATATAAGCTTCCTCCCTTGCCGAACATCTCTTCGCACCACTCCCGTAGCTGCAAGCTTCAGCTTCTAGCACCAGAAAGCAGCCAATTCCCCAGCGCCGCCGTGAACACCTTCTTCCCCGGCGAGCCACTTCTAGAGCTCACGGTGCCAACTTCAACCGCAGCATCTCTCTCCAAACCAACGCCACCAGTAAGCTTCCCTCATCCCCCTCTCCATATCATAGCATTCAATTGGCCTCCGGCGAACCTCAACGCCGCCGATCATCGGAAAAGCCCAAAACCCCTGTTTCCCCAATGCTGCCCGATTTAATCCAAATCAGCCCTCGTGCCAGTGGAAGAAATTGATCAGTACACTCCATTTAGCAAGCCTACCAATCTGGATTTCGAAATTGAGCTAAGATTGTAGCCTTCCACAGTTTGCGCGCCACCAGTAAATCAGCTCTCGTCGCCGAGCTTCTCTGGTCATCCTCCAGCCGAATTGACTTCACCAATAGTCTCCACACTTCACCCTCTCACTCCCTGAGCAAAGAATCGAGTTCAAACCCGCTGTATCGAAAACGCCCAATTTATTTGTCGTCTTCTCCAGCGCTGGTTGCCGGAATTCTTCTCCGGCCGATCTAGCTCCGGACACCTTGTCTCTTAGATAGATTCCAGTACCCTGAGCAACATTGTCCAGTAGCTCAACTTCTGAATCGACCTGAATCAAGAGATATTCCAATGCCAAGATCACTGTCCAGTAGCCCAGTTTATGTCTAGACCACCGTGTTTACTAGCTGGATTTGGCCGCCCTCCGGCCACTTTCTGCCCTTAAGCCTATTGAGTGTTTTGTTCCTGTTATCAAGGCCTAATCCCCAGAAAAAGTTGTGCATCAATTGGAGCCCTGAATCAAAAGTTATGCCATGCCCTAGTTTCTGGCCATGTCCAGCACTATGTCAGTGCATGTCCACCAGTGGCATTGAATGATTTAGACCTGTTACACTTGAGCAATTGAAATGCCACCTTGTCCATTAGATTCCTGGAGTTGTACTCTACATCTTTCTCTACTGCCACTTCTCCAGAAAACCTACCTAAGACCAATTTAGGGCTATGTCTAGCCGTGGACCGAATGTCATCCTTTCGACATTCAACTCCTTTTGAGCCCATCTCTTCAATCAGCACCCAAGTGGCTTTGTCCAAACCTTTCCCCTGCATGCATGATATATTTTATGTGTCATTTCCCATAAAGACTATCTTTTGTATGCTTATATAGTGTATGTGTGTATTATTTGTATCCGCTGTGGAACCAGAGATTGAAAGAGCGGAAGAAATCTTCGAAGAATTGTCTAAGTAACTAGACCCAGCATTGCAAGGCAAGTCTCAAACCCTTTATCATGTCTCACCTAATATTTTGAAATGAAGTATGTTATCTGTTTTCAAGTATATGCATGCCTTATATTCAAATGAGAACTATATTCAAATAAAGTGAGTAGATATGACCTAATAATTGTGAAGCCCCTTTTGTGATTGAATATCCCTGCACCCTTGTCACCCTAGAATATCATGCTTAGGCTATACTATGCTCAAGATTTTATGTTAAAATGTTAAATGGTCACATGTGAGAAAAGCATATATATTCAAAACTCCTTTGGTGAAAGAAAATGTGATTGGAATCGATAGTGAGGATGGTTTGATTGGATGGTGCTGTGTGCGCACTGGGAATGTGAAAGACTCCTCACTAAAGATTCATAAGGACTAGAACCTTGCCATAAAAAACGTACCAACCACTTGCCCGGTATGGGACGGGCGCAACATAGTAGCTTTCTCAGTATTAGCTTTTCCCTGCAATAGATGTCGGTCCGGTTTCTTGCGAGGAACTGGTGGGCCAGTGAGGGCCATGAGTAATGTGAGTTCAGAAAAATTATGAGAGGAAAAGGTGGAAAGAAGGAGGACGCCCTATGCTAGATTAAGTCGTGCGCGGCTGTAATCAAAAGAGGCTATGTGTCTTGTGAGAACATAGACCAAGACTAGGAAGTAAGGCAGTGGGGAGGACCCACAACGGTAATAAGGACTGGAATGTCTATTTACCGGGCAGGGAATTGTTAATGGTAGGATTGTAAACCGTTGTGTGATCTCAGCCTTGTCACATGCGTAAAAGTCGCATGGAGCTGATCCGACTTGAAAGCTGAGTGATCGGCGGATTAAGGTGGTATACCTTTGCAAAGTTATAAAAAGTATCAGATACTCTGAACTCCCAGGTCATGGAGTCTGCGCGCGGTGGATTCTATCCACGTCGATGCATCACAAGTAGCTTTTGGAAGATTTTTCATAAAATGTGAAAAAAGTGGTGACTCATGGAAGACCGCCACACACAACATCTTCTGAAAATCTAGCTTAGGATTTTAAAAACCTCGCTTTTGAAAACAAAAACCTTTTCTTCAAATTAAGAGTGAAAATCTAATCTATTCCTATATATAAAGCCAAGACCCCTTTCCTTGAAAACCCCTCATCTATATACCTGCATTCTCATAACGAGACTTGCTGAGCATTGTGTAAAAACATGCTCACCCTTGCCTTTTCACACAAATTCAGAAGAAAGGATTCGAGGATCCTAATTCCTTTAGCCTTGAGCACCGAGAAGAGGAAGGAACCTTTCCAGACGATTTGAGCTTCTAGGAGGATCATGCGCCAAGTTGAGTCCGATGTGGTGAAGGCCCGAGCCAAACCACTGCTGAAGGAAATGAAGACCTTTGTTGTTGCTTTTGTGTTATATTTCTGTGTTCGGTACTCCGATGCCGATTCTTTTGATTCTTGATTTTGAAAAACTCTCTACTTTTGTATCAACTTTAATTAATGCCATTATTGGCATTATGATAATGTAATAGTGGTCCTCGTGACCTTGTACTTGTTTTATCTATTTGCTTTATTGTTTAAAGTAAATCCTGTTGTTGTGAGTTTGTGATGTACCTTTCTGAGTGCAATCCACATGGGCGGTTGCCACTGGATTCCTCAAATGAGGGTCCCACAGTAGTGAAGGTACATGTTCCTTACAATGGAGCAGCGTGAAGTATTATTGATAGACAATGATGAGCCCAAGACTTACGAAGAAGCAATGATGAGCCCTGACTCTGAGAAATGGTTTGGAGCCATGTGATCCGAAATTGAATCCATGCATGACAATCGAGTGTGGAACTTAGTTGATCTACCTGATGGTGTAAAAACCTTTGAGTGCAAATGGGTTTATAAGAAAAAGATTGACATGGATGGTTATGTTCATATCCATAAAGCACGATTAGTTGCAAAAGGTTTCAAGCAAATTCAAGGTGTTGATTATGATGAAACTTTTTCGCCCGTTGCTATGTTAAAGTCAATCAGGATCATCCTAACTATTGCTGCCTATTTTGATTATGAGATATGACAGATGGATGTCAAAACGGCTTTCCTAAATGGAAACCTAAGTGAGGATGTGTATATGACACAGACTAAAGGTTTTGTCGATCTAGATAATACTGGGAAAGTATGCAAGCTTCATAAATCCATTTATGGGTTGAAGCAAGCATCTCGAAGTTGGAATCTTCATTTTGATGAAGTAGTCAAACAGTTTGGCTTCATAAAAAATGAAGAAGAGTCTTGTGTTTACAAAAAGGCAAATGGGAGCGCACTTGTTTTTCTGGTCTTATATGTGGATGACATACTTCTGATCGGAAATGATATTCCTATGCTTGAGTCTGTGAAGTCCTCATTAAAAAGTAGCTTTTCTATGAAAGACTTAGGTGAGGCAGCATATATTTTGGGTATTAAGATCTACCGAGATAGATCTAAAAGGCTAATTGGATTAATCCAAAGTACATATGTTGACAAAGTATTGAATAGATTCAACATGCAAGATTCCAAGAAAGGTTTTCTGCCTATGTCACATGGCATTAGTCTTAGCAAGAGTCAATGTCCTTCGACATGTGATGAGCAGGACCGAATGAATAAGATTACATATGCTTCTGCTGTTGGGTCTATTATGTATGCCATGCTTTGTACACGCCCAAATGTCTCCTATGCTCTAAGTGTTACTAGCAGATACCAATCAGATCCAGGTGAGAGTCACTAGATTGCTGTAAAACATATCCTTAAATACTTGAGAAGGACTAAGGATGTGTTCCTGGTTTATGGAGGTGAGGAGAGCTCGTTGTTAGTGGTTACACCGACGCTAGCTTCCAAACCGACAAAGATGATTTCAAATCGCAATCTGGTTTTGTGTTTTGTCTTAATGGTGGACCTGTAACTGGAAGAGTTCTAAGCAAGAAACTGTCGCTGATTCTACAATAGAAGTAGAGTACATTGCTGCTTCTGAAGCTGCCAAAGAAGCTGTTTGGATTAAAAAGTTCATCTCTGAACTTGGTGTGGTTTCTAGCATTTCAAGCCCAGTGGATCTCTATTGTGATAATAGTGGGGCCATTGCGCAAGCCAAGGAACCAAGGTCTCATCAGAAATCCAAACATATACTCAGGCGTTATCACATCATCCGAGAAATCGTGAATAGAGGTGATGTGAAGATTTGCAAAATGTCCATGGATTTGAATGTTGCTGATCCGTTGACAAAGCCTCTCCTGCAACCAAAACATGAGGTGCATACTAGCAATAGGTATTAGATACATTTGTGATTGACTCTAGTCCAAGTGGGAGATTTTTAGTGATATGTCCTAAAGCAAATCACAAAGATGTATTTATCTTTGTTATATTTATGAACATTTGCATAATATGTTATTTTTGAATAAATTATCATCTTGGTTTGATCAACAAGTATGTGACTTGTTCGTGAGACCCTAAATTTATTTGATGATATTATTCTAATATAGTCCCTGATCCATTATTTTTAAATAGGACATTATTGATTAAAGGATCAACGCATTTATTGATTGATGGTTATGTTTCACGGACCATGGATATAAGATATCAAATCAATAATGTGGACATATATTGAAGAATATAATGTTGGATAGACCCATTTTGAGACACTGTTTGGATTTGTTTTTAAGTGTCACCAGTTGGTCTCAAATAATGTTTATGATTGATCTTTAGACCTGAGACCATCATAGTTTCCTACATGTGTAGTAGTATACTTTGATACTACCAAACGCTACTTTTAATTAAGTAGTAATAAAGGTAATATTCGGGTATGCTATGAGCCATGCAGAGAAATATGAGTGGTTAAGATGGAATTTGCATATCTCATATAATGAGAGATATCTCTGGGCCCCTTGATATACATGAATTGAGAAGTGTATGGCCATGCCGTTTGTGGTTGAGTGTACAAGGGTGGCATTATGAGATCGAGAAAGGATTGAACTGTGCAAGGGTGGCACATTTCCTATCTTGGGTTTAATCTGGTATCGTATGGTAAAAAGATCAACATGAAAACATTATATAGGTTTACTGATTATGATCTTTGTGTGTATTTGGATAGTCGTTATGTCCTGCTAGGGGCCACTACCGACTTATAATTTGGGTAAGTATTCCCGGGTCATGACTAAATATACATGAACCTACAGGGTCATGATCACACACTTAATGGGTTGGAATAATGCAATTCGGATTAAGTCTATTTTGGGTTTCCGTATCAGATTCGGAGACTTAATATTAGACTCCTTATGCATTTGGATTGGGTTTGGTATGGGTTTTCGTATCAGATTTGGAGACTTAATATTAGACTCCTTATGCATTCGGATTGAGTTTGGTATGGGTTTCTGTATCAAACTCGGAGACTTAATATTTGACTCCTTATGCATTCGGATTGGGTTTGTTATGGGTTTTCATATCAGATCTGGATTGGGTCTGTTATGGAGTTTACGTATCAGATACGAAGATTTAATATTAAACTCATCCTGTAGTTTGGATAAGATTTGAATCACATCAGGAAACCTAATCTGTTAGGATTCCTTCTGCATGGCAATTCGGATAAGATTTGAATCACATCAGGAAACCTAATCTGTTAGGATTTCTTCTGCATGGGCAATTCAGATAAGATTCGTATCACATCAGGAAACCTAATCTGTTAAGATTTCTTTTGCATGGCCCTATATAAAGAGAGGTATGATGGGCTTTGAGGATCATCACAAAAGCCATAGCTTCCATCTCTTTTTGCTAGCCCCTAAACCCTTGTCGTGCACATTGGTGCTAGCACACCATCGTACGACATTCCATCTTGGTATGTGTGGATACCAGTAGAGGCACTGCTGCAATTGCTACGCTGATTAGAACGATCCGTGAGTGGTCGTTGTCATCTACATCTGCTGATCAGGACGATCCGCAAACGATTGCTGTGAACATTCGATCGCTTTACCAAATCTGCTTCCGCTGTTGGTAACAATCTAATCTATGATCTATTACTTGTAGCCTTTGAGTAAAATTTCTTTGAAATTCTGCTAGTGTAGCTTACTCGATTTCCTACAACCTAGACGTGTTAAGGACCCCACGGTCTTAACATCTTATGCGTACTCTTTGTGCTGACGTTTGGAGTCTCACCCAGAGGAGAACCCCACCCCACCCCCCCAGAATGACATTAACCTGCCTCTAGGATGTTTGGAAGGGAAGCTCTTAGTTAGAGCCTTGCCCCCCTTGCCTATGCTACTTGAGATAGGCCACAAATTTCTCCAGGAGAGTTTTACACTCTCGGATAGCTTGGGAAGTGGACCGATGGAAAGCACACCATAGGGTGGCTCCAGTGTCCTTTCCCTACGGCTTGGGGCCTTCCCTGGAGCGGGAGGACTGGCCTCCCCCGCAACCCTTTGGCTTGGGGAAGGAGTAGTTGCCTTAGTTGGCTCCATGAGAGCTACCTTCGCCTTTGAGGATAAAGGTGTCCCGAGGCCTCGGCTGGTCATGGTGCCCCCTCTTGGGACGCTTATTGGGTAGCTCATTCTTGTTGTCCCACTCTGTGGGAGCGAGTGCTCCCTGGCTTTGCTTCCTGAGGTTGTCCTCCTCTGCTCTAGCATACTTCTTGAGTACATTGAAGAGTTCGTCAATAGAGGTGAGACAACTTCGGGAGAGCCTCTGGTAAAGCTCCTCGGGAAGGATCCCGTTCTTGCACACCTCGATGACTGTAGACTCAGGGATGTGAGCCACCTTATTCTTCACTTGTGCGAAGCGCTTGAAGAAGCTCGAGATGGTCTCCCTTATCTTTTTTTCCGTACGGTGTAGAGTTATGATGAATCCAGGGGACAGACGTAGTTCCCCTGAAAGTTCACACAAAACTCACTTTTGAGTTACGTAAATGACTTGATGGAGTCCTCCTTCAGGTTGTAGAACCAAGACCGGGCAACCCCAGAGAGGTAGAGGGGGAAGATGTTGCACTGAACACTCTCGTCCCCCTCTGCTGTCGAGATGGCAGTGGAGTATAGTTGCACAAATTAGTAGGGATTGGCTTCCCCATTGTAGTGCTTGACGAGGATATTTACTCGAGTTAAATTGCCCATGTTTTTCCAAGGTCGCGATTATCATTCCATGGTTGCGTATACCACTCCATAGTCGCACATGCCTTTCCATGGTCGCAGAAGACTAAGGAAAAAGATAATGGAATAATCTAAGGATATTCTGGACATAACCCATCAAAGATGTTTAACTCCCATAATTTTAATAAATACGGAACTCTATAGTTTCGACACTTATTGTCACAGAGTCCATGGTCTCATATTATACCTGCAAGTATTATGGTCATGGAGACATCTGCCCACGATCATACCATGTCGCAGAGAAAAACCAGACACCAATACATGGTCGCAGTCAATATGTGACCATAGTATTGAAGACTTATACTACGATCTAGAGATCATATAGTTAAGTCACCATTCACAAATAACCATTCCTTGATCCTTATGATTATTCCTGAAATAATCATAAGTCCCTTACAAGATAACCGTCGAGAAGATAAGGATAATTGTGCAGTTTCTATAACAACATGTTATAGAACTAACGAATAGCAACCGACAATAACCTGTGGCAACCGCTACACAACAGTTGTTGGCAATTACTAGGCATCTCTTCGATAAGACAATTGACACCCTTTCGACAAGTATAAATAGGGCAGAAAGTTAACAGAGAGGGGGAGATTCTGAAGATCCTTCAATAGACAAGAAACAAAGCAATAGAGAGCTAGAAAATACATTCTCTTTGTAATCCTTTATACTCATATTAAAAAACCAACAGAAGTAGGGTTATTACACATGATTTGAGGGCCCGAACCTGTATAAATCTCTGTGTCATTAGATCCATACTTCCAGTGATTTCTCTGGTGATTGTCTGAATTGTCTCCCTACTAAACAAATTAAATTTATGTAATTTTGACTAGGAACCCGAAGTTCCAATCGTCGATATTTGGCGCCGACCGTGGGGAGCTTTCAAGACATGTTCTTATTCACCAGAATTCATTGATTCATAGATCCTTTTCCTTGTTTACATGATTTCAAAAACGGTTTCAATCTCGAGGATTATGTAGATGTCATGGATGAGGATAGCATCCCCATCAATGATGATGATGTTACCCTCGAAGCTTATCTCGAGGAAGAATCATCTTCGGTTCCAATCACGTCTATCGACCAGGAACCTGAAGAAGCAATTCGCTTGCCTTCTGTGAGTATTACCACATCCGACGGCGAGTATGTGCTGCAACCAATTGTCCCAGACAATATGGGGGAGAAGATCTTGAATTTAGTCTGGAGAATTTCGCTCCAGACAATTTAAAATCTCTCTTTGATTTTGAGTCTGACTTAGACAAAGAAGAGATGCTTTCACTGTCTGCAACTTCTGTTCCTCGGGAAGTCGTTGCACTTTCTAAGGAAACCCCTAAGCAATGCATTGCTAGGAAAGCGGAAGAACGCAAGTGAAAAGAGGCTGAAGCACGTGAACAGCAAGAGGCCAAGGTTCGCAAGGTCGTAGAGGAAGCTCTACGTCTTGCACAAACTCACCACGATACCGCTGCTCGCGACCTTGGTCCAGAAACTTTTCGCCAGCGACATCTTGTTGGTCACAGGCGTGATCAAACGTCGCTATCGGCTCCAGAGTACTCTCCGATGGTTGAAGCGACAATGGTAAAAACTCCTCTGGCACCCAGAAGGAGTACACAGGATCGTATTCATGTGATTGCAGATGCACTTCGCAATCCTCCCTCTGGTCTCGTGATCGATGATGGGATAACATTTGCAAGGGTGCTTGCGGATAACCTTGATGGAGTAGCATCGGATGTAACTCCAACAACATCATCATGTTCAACAACTTATAATCGAGAGCGAGATAGCTCTTATCAAATCCAAAGACGATGAAACCTTATACACACCCGACATGAAAAATCCAGACAAATTGGTACTACTCACGACCGTAATCGTGAATCAGTGCACACACGCTTAGGACCACATCGTGAGTTTCCTTAGGCTGACTCTTTCCACGACCATGATAATAGCCACGATGATCGTCAACCACGTACTTCATACGTAGGTTGTAAAGCTTTCTTGCCAGGATTACGAAACGTGATCTGGCCTGATAAGTTCAAGCCTGGCACAATTGAGAGATTTGATGGTACTCAAAATCCATATGAATTTCTCCAAATTTCTGTCACTGCCATTCAAGTGGCAGGAAGAAATGAATGGGTTATGACAAATTATTTGCCAATGATCATTGAGAGTCCAGCACGGACTTGGTTGTTTAATCAACCAGAAGGATCAATTTATAATTGGGAAATATTATGCGATGCAATCCTCAACAATTTCCATAACTGTTATGAGAAGCCTGATAAAGAAGATGATCTTCATCGCCTACACCAAACTTCGACTGAGACTCTTCGGCAATTCATTAAGAAATTCGTAGGAGTGAGAAATAACATTCCTAATATCTTTGATATTTCAGTTATTATATCCTTTAAACATGGCGTTCGATACCAAAGGTTCACAGAGGATTTAAGTATCCATCCACCGCGATCAGCGTCAGAACTTTTTGACATGGTAGATCGATATTCCGATGCAGCTGAGGCTGTGGAATGAAATAGGATGGTGGATAAAAGTAACTCGCCTCCTCAATCTGGTCTCAAACCGATATGAAGGATGATTTGAACAAGAAATCTAAATCATCTATGAGTAGAAAGTCCAAGAAGCCCATGAAGAATGGAGTAGGCCAATTCCATGAGGTCGCAGTCATGGTGATCCGAGAGGATCTTTAGGTCGAGTCGTATAAGGCTTCACTGGAATTAGCCTCCTTCTCGAATGTCCTTTCTTAACCAAGTTCGGAAAGGTTTCATGACCATGATTGGTTTCGTGACCTTGAAGGATTTGAACTATGGTCGGAATTGTAATCCGATCCGAATACATGTAACTAAGTCTTATCTGTTAGGTTTAGTTAATGTATGAGTCTAATACGTTTTAGGTTCTTGAGTCTGATACGTACTCATATGATTGGACTATAAATACTTTGTAATAGGTTAGATTAGATTATCTAGCATCTACCTAGTATCTACCTTGATATAGATCAGATCGAATCTAGTTCATCGACATAGACGAGTGTGTCTAATGTTCGATGTGTAAAGCCCTCTTTGAAATAAAGAGTTGTGCAATTACTTTGAACTATGTTTCGATCGATCAACCTTTGGTTTTCGGTAATTCTGAGTAAGATCCTGTTATTCCGCATATTAGCCTAGTGCGAAAACCAAGGCTAGGTCTCAAACGGATCAAGTTGGTATCAAAGCAACTATTCTGTCCTATGGATGGTGAAGACTCGCCAGGGTTACAAAACTTCCAACGAAACTCCAAGAGAACAATCGATGGCACCTACAGTTGCATCTCCGACAATGTCTGAAGGAACCTCCATACAAGCTAACCTAGCCAATCAAGTGGCTAAGCTCTCCACCGACATGAAAACTGTGCTTGCTTGGATTAAGTAGTAGGCCATAATCATATCTCTTGAAGTAGGGAAGGTTACGGGTGTAAAGACTAGTGAAGACTTGTGTAGGCCAGACGACAAGGAAGAAGAAGACGACCATAAGGCCAACGACCACGCAAACACCTCCTTAGCTATCAGATCTTTTAAGGTCGACGCTAAGATCGAAATACCCATATATGATGGGGAGATCAATGTTGAGAAGCTAGACTCATGGATTGATCAGCTTAAGACCTACTTGGACCTAAAAGGGTTCAGTAGCGCTCAAAAGGTCAAATTTGTACCTTTGAAGATGAAGGACGACGTCAAGACATGGTGAAAGGCTATTGTCACCAGCGGCGAAGCTGACGACCTTGCGTGAGGTCAATTCAAATGACTCTTGCGACAAGAATTCTATCTCGATGGGTTACCTTGAGAAGAGATGGGATTGTTGGCACAAACTATACCAACGACACGACCAGACTGTCCAGGACTATACGACAGAGTTCTGATGACAAGCAATGGTCATCGACATCTCACTATTTGATCCTCAGGTATTTCGAAAATACACATCCGGATTTCAAAAATCGATCAGTGCTGAGTTGAGCCTGTTCGGCATCCAAGACATCGCGACGGCGAGCACAACTGCTATGGCGATCAAGAAAAAGAACCGTTCCCGCAGCAACAAAGGCACGAAGGACAGTGCAACCTCGACAAAAAGAAAGCTGAGTTTGAAGAAGAACACTTCGAAGTCGGGTACAGGTACTTTTTTGCGACCATTGTCAAGTCACGGGACACACCAAAGATAAATGCTACAAGCTTCATCTTGAGCTTTAACCAAAGAAAAAGGACCAAGGAAAAGAACAGCCATGGCTACTGCGACTTTGACGAGGATTGACACCCGAGTCAGTTCAAATGAATGCACAACTGGTTCAGGATAGATTCGAACCAGACACGTGCCTGGCGGTGCGAACTCAAGTCATTCTGACGGGTACCAGCCCGAGGTCACAGTCCTTACGCGATCAGACCGCAGCTAGTGCGCGGTCAGAAGTTCGTATGTTGTGCGCGGACAGAAGGCTGAAGATGTTGCGCGGTCAGCCAACATCGCGCGGTCAGAACACTTTCAACCAGGGAACGTGGGATTAATCTACTTCTGCTACAGGAATATCCCAAGTATCCCGAAGATTCTTCCATGTAGAGGAACAACCGTCATGAGGTTAATACGTGCAGTTATCCACAAATAACATGTGTTAAACCTGCGTGGAGGTTAAGAGCGATTTTCTAAACCGCATCCAAGCAACCGTTTGATGCCATTACGACTTGGCGCCCTTTCGACCACTATAAAAGGGCGGCATGGTGTATCAGACAAGAAAGAATACAACATATCTCACTTGGAGAATCAAATAGCCAAGACTACGGCTTAGATTAGATAGCTTCCACAAGCCTTCCAGGCTTCATTTTGTACACTCATACAGGGGAAACCTTCACCTGTGAAGGTCTTTTCCCGTCATTTTGTAACTCTTTACTACTGTTTGATGAATTTTTGTAATAAAAATTCATTAGAAAAGTCCCATATAACCAAATGGGCTAAAATAAAATATATATACTTGGGCTGTAAAAAAATAATGATAAAAACCAGGACAAAAATTCCACTGGTCAAAAAAGTAGTCAAAACTGTATTGGTCAAACCTGGTCAACGTTGGTCAACGCTGGTCAAACATGGTCAACCTGGTCAACGCTAGTCAAACATGGTCAATCCTGGTCAAACCTGGTCAACAACATGGCCAAACCGACATGCAGCCCGAGTTCGAGTTGGATTTATCTCTAATTTAAATAATAAAAGTATATCTCCTTTTCAAATTAAAAAAGAGATAATCTCTCTCTTTATCCTGTTGTAACAAAGTATATCTCTTATTCAAATTTAAAAAGGAGATAATCCCTCTCTTTATTCTTTTCTTTATTTAAATAACAAAGTATATCTCTTACTCGAATTCAAGTCCCCTAAAAATCTCTGGTTGTTGGATGGTTGTAACCAACCTGGAGCCTCTATAAATAGAGAGGGCCAGGGGTGCTAACCTTTTTCACAGACACGTAGAGGCGCAAGACAGGCACGGATAGGCAAGACAGGCATAAAACACAGAAGCAGTTGCAGAGACCGACGTCAGGCAAAGAAGAAGAATAGAGTCTCTCTGTTCAACCAGGGAGCCATATTCTTCCCTTTCTGCAGATCTACTCAAGTCCGTGAAGGGTTCCATGGGTGAGCATTGATCTATTTTGCATCATTATGCATTGTATTAAGAAGCAAGCCTGTTCGTTGGTGCCCATGGCCGTCCATTCCTGAAAAAAAGAAAAGAATATGGAGCAAAGGGAGCCTCAATCAGAAGAGAGCCCTATTGATTTCTTCATAGAACAGCCAGATCGAAGTTGCATTTCGATCATTCCTTCTGGACTTGATCAAATAGCATTCGATCAGGGGAAGAATTCGACCACTTATCTGTTCGAACTTGCATTTCGATCATTCCTTCTGAACTTGATCAAATAGCGTCGATCAGAGGGTTTAATTCGACCACGTTCTATTCGACAACCAGATCGAAGTTGCATTTCGATCATTCCTTCTGGGCTTAATCAAATAGCATTCGATCAGGGGAAGAATTCGACCACTTATCTGTTTGAAATTGCATTTCGATCATTCCTTCTGGGCTTGATCAAATAGCGTCGATTAGAGGGTTTAATTCGACCACGTTCTATTCGACAACCAGATCGAAGTTGCATTTCGATCATTCCTTCTAGGCTTGATCAAATAGCATTCGATCAGGGGAAGAATTCGACCACTTATCTGTTCGAAATTGCATTTCGATCATTCCTTCTGGGCTTGATCAAATAGCGTCGATCAGAGGGTTTAATTCGACCACATTCTATTCGACAACCAGATCGAAGTTGCATTTCGATCATTCCTTCTGGGCTTGATCAAATAGCATTCGATCAGGGGAAGAATTCGACTACTTATCTGTTCGAAGTTGCATTTCGATCATTCCTTATGGGCTTGATCAAATTGCATTCGATCAGGGGAAGAATTAGACCACTTATCTGTTCGAAGTTGCATTTCGATCATTCCTTCTGGGCTTAATCAAATAGCGTTCGATCAGAGGGTCTAATTCGACCACATTCTGTTTCATGGGAGTAGATCGATGATAACTTCTTATCCAGAAGTTCGATCGACCCCAAATTTTTATGGTGAATAGAAGACTCTATGAGAAACCTCTCCACCAAATTTCATGTCCATCAGAGATCTCTAAGGTTGAATTTGACCGAAGAGAGGCTCTATCCAGAAGTTGTTTCTGCTTGCCCTCATGGGAGTAGATCAATGATAACTTCTTATCCAGAAGTCCGATAAACCCCAAATTTTCATGGTGAATAGAAGACTCTATGAGAAACTTCTCCACCAAATTTCATGTCCATCAGAGATCTCTAAGGTCGAATTTGACCAGAAGAGAGGCTCTGTCCAGAAGTTATTTCAGCTTACCCTCATGGGAGGAGATCGATGATAACTTCTTATCCAGAAGTCCGATCGACCCCAAATTTTTATGGTGAATATAAGACTCTATGAGAAGCTTCTCCACCAAATTTCATGTCCATCAGAGATCACTAAGGTTGAATTTGACCAGAAGAGAGGCTCTGTTCAGAAATTGTTTCAGCTTGCCCTAATGGGAGAAGATCGATGATAACTTCTCATCCAGAAGTCCGATTGATCCCAAATTTTTATGGAGAATAGTAGGTTCATACTGAAACTATGTCTCCAAGTTTCACCTTGATCCGATGTTCAAAATATCACCAAAACCATTGCAAGTAGCTCTGTTTTGCTGAATTTCAGCTTGACATACAAGCAATGAAGATGGTTTCTAATCCGACTGTCTGATTGATCTCAAATTTTGATGAACAATCCATGATTTGTCCAGAAACTATTCCTTCAAGTTTTAAACCTATTATAAGTCAGAAAAACTCTCATCCAAATAGTCAAATGAGGGCTAATGACTTTAACATCTTACTAAGTTCTTGATGGATATTCCAATGGGCTGTCTATCATGTAACGTACTTTTCCTGAAGCTAAGGAAGTCAAAGATGTTATCACAAGTCATCCATCCATAATTTACATGTTGCTGGGTACTGATAAAGCAAAGGCAACATGCTTTTTGTCCGTGACTGACGAATCCGGACACCATTCATGCTGGGTACTGATGAGGCGAAGGCATCCATTTGTTCACGACTGACGAGGCCGAACAACTCCTTGGCCGGGCACCGACGAGGCGAAGGCCACATCTTGTGATAACACCATAGACTGACGAGGCTATGGATTTGCATACTTGCATGCATGGGCATACGCATTGCATTTATTCATTCAAGGACAAAGTAATTTTGAAGCTTGAAGACGACGACCATCAACACAGCTTAATCAGAGGTTTTCTGTGGACTTGTTCTACAGATGTAATTAACCAGGAGCTTTTCAAAAGACCTGAGGAACCATGAACCATGCAATCCCCTGAGGTCAAGATGTACTTTCCCTTAACGCAATAAGAGATTGTAAATCCCAAAGGAACTCGTAACTTGTAATTCTTTTTAGAATTAATAAAGTACAATGTTTCCTAAGATTGCACATTCTCTACTCTTTTATTTGTATAATTATATATACTGGCACGCCCGCACCACGAAAATGGGGGCCAATTTCCCAGAAGAGAGATCTTCCCGGTGAAACAACTACGCATAGTGCAATCCCAACAGGACGTAGGGCTATTACTCCCACCATCGAGGGCCCGAACCTGTATAAATTTCTCTGTGCTCCAGTTCTCCATAATTCTACATACCTTCCCGGAGGGTCACCCTGAAAGATCTCACTATTTATAAATTCTGCATAAGTTCGGCTAAGGACCCCGAGTCCGAATCGTCGACAGCTAGCTCCCACCGTGGGGCCTTTCTCAAGGCGTCCTAATTTTTATCCGGAGGTTCGCTGAAATATGGACGGAGTATATGATTCCGAGAGCGATTTCGATCTCGAGGATTATGCTCACATTCCGATGCCTTCTCCGAGCGATTCTGTTCCGATGGAGGAAATTGGAGGCGAGAATCTCCCAGTGGTCGAATCATCTCTCCAGGTCATGTCCATCGACCAGGGAGCAACTAGCGCAAGGTCAGAACCCACCGAGGTTCTTAATGCGCTAGAGGGTGAGTCCGGTCCATCATACGACCCCGCTGAGGGGAAGGATGATATCGACCTGGAAATCAGCCCGGGGAGATTCGACCCTGATAACCTCCACCGTCTCTTTGATTTCGAGTCTGACTCAGAACAAACCGAGATGTTCTCCCCCTCGGTGACTTCTCTCCCTAGACAGTTCGCTGCCTTATCGGAGGAAATTCCTAATCAACGGGCTGCTAGGGAAGAACAGGAGTGCAAACAAAAAGAGGATCAAGATCTCGAGCAACAAAACAACGAACTACGCAGAACAGCCCTCGAGGCTCTTCAAGATGCGCAGGCTCGTTACGATGCTGCTCCGAGTTCTTCCCGACGATCACGTGGTCATAGAGGCGACCATACCCCTTCTTTGCCTCCAGAGCGTTTCCTGGTGGACGAAGAAACGGTAACACCTGGTGCCCCTAGGAGAAGTACACATGGTCGACTACGATCTATCGCAGAAGTCATGCGTAATTTCCCTCCTACGGTCACGGATGTGCAGAAACCGGCCTTCACCAAAATCCTAGCAGAAAGGTTGGATGAGGTCGCATCTGAGGCAACCCCAACGGCCTTTTCCCGGTCGGTAACACGTTCCCGCGAACGAGAGTGTTCTCACTTTGGTTCTGGTCGACGAAGTTACCCGCCGCCTGTACCATCCTGCCAAGACAAATACAGGCGGGCACAGGATTCTCGTGGTAGGGATCAAGTCCTTGTCCACTCTCGTCTGGGACCACGGATAACTTCACTATTGCGTGAAGTCGCTCGTAATCCGGTCGAGAGTCACAGGGCAGTACACGGTCCCTACGTTGGTTGTAAAGTTTTCTCGCCCGGCCTTTGTGCGGTCGTTTGGCCTGATAAGTTTTGACCTGGGGCCATTGAAAGGTTCGACGGAACTCAGAACCCATCCGAGTTCCTTCAAATCTATATCACTGCCATCCAAGCGGCAGGAGGCGATGACCGGGTCATGGCCAACTACCTGCCTACAGTCCTTGAAGGACCGGCTAGAACTTGGCTGTTTAATCAGCCCGAGGGTTCTATTTACAATTGGGAAATGCTGTGCGACGCTATCCTCAGCAATTTCCAAAATTGTTATCAAAAGCCAGGTAAAGAGGACTATCTCTATCGACTACGACAAACTTTGACCGAAACTCTTTGTCAATTTGTCAAGAGATTTGTCGGGGTGAGGAATACCATCTCGAACATATCTGACAGCTCCGTTATCAAGGCATTTAAACATGCCGTTCGATATCAGAGATTCATCGAAGACTTGCTCATCCATCCTCCTCGATTAGTGGCCGATCTCTTTGATATGGCCGATCGATACTCCGACGCGGCCGAAGCAGTCGAATGGAACCGGATGGTCGATAAGGGCGACCTACCGCCTCAACCAGGTTTCAAGGACGCTAGGAAAGAAGATTCGAGTAAGAAGCCGGAATCTTCGTCGGGTAGAAAGTCGAAGAAGTCGAAGAGGAACCGCTCTGGACAGTACCGCGAGGTCGTAGTTGCAGAGAAGCCTCCTTCGACCAAAGGTAACAAGCCTTCACTTAAGAATAAAACTGCTTCTGGTGGTCGTAGTGCCGACCAGCTAGAAAAGTTAACTAATCCGCAAGAAGGCAAGAGATGGTGTCCACTCCACAACTCCGCAGGCCACGACCTCAAGAACTGCAGGAGTTGGTTGAAGCAGTTGGATGACTTCTACCAGGGGGTTGGACCAATAACGACCTTACC
This sequence comes from Pharus latifolius, assembly GCA_019359835.1. Lineage (NCBI taxonomy): Eukaryota > Viridiplantae > Streptophyta > Magnoliopsida > Poales > Poaceae > Pharus > Pharus latifolius. The sequence goes on from CM033324.1 coordinate 69,728,011, forward strand.
AGCTAAAGAACAAGCATGCGGACTTAGAAACGCTGACGGAGACGAAGTGATGTCCTACCAGGTACCTCATAATCACATTAATGTTATTTTCGGGGGTTCCTCCTCTTTTGTTTCCAAAAGGCAGTTTAAGGCATTTTACCGAGAGGTTAACCAAACGGAGATATCCCTTGGTGAACCTCAGTACCCCCGTTGGTCGGATACACCTTTGACGTTTGATCGCACTGATTGTCCTGCGGGGCTTACTCGGCCATTGAGGCTCCCTCTGGTCATTACCCCAATCATCAGTAATGCGAAAGTCGAAAGGATCCTGATCGACGGAGGGAGCTCCCTTGACATTTTACTGGTCAAGGCACTCGACGAGATGCAAATTCCTCGTTCGAAGATCAAGCCCATAATCCATCCGTTTTATGGGATAATCCCTGGCCCCTCCATGATGCCGTTGGGACAGGTGGTCCTCCCGGTCACACTGGGAGAACCGGATAACTTTCGAACAGAATTGGTTACTTTTGACGTAATTGATTGTGATTTGGCTTACAATGCAATCTTTGACAGGCCAACTCTTGCTAAGTTCATGATGGCAACGCACTATGCTTAACAGTGCGGCAAATTGCCTGGCCCCAAAGGTGTCATCTCGGTCCGAGGCAGTCGCAACGTGGCACTCACGTGCGACCGGCTATCTCTGGAGATGGTCAACCAACTTCCCCTCCGAGACACTCAGGTCGCCACTGTCGCCATCGACGCGATCAAGGCTGCTCCTCGACCAGATGAGAAACTCAAACTAGTTCCATTGTACCCAGATGATCCATCCAAGACAGTTCAGATCGGATCAGGCCTGGATGACAAATAGGAACTCGAGCTCATTACTTTTCTCCGGGCTAACGCAGATGTGTTTGCGTGGAAACCGTCCGACATGCCCGGTGTCCCAAGGGAAGTAATCGAGCACAGGTTAGCAATTCGACCTGGACAGCGACCAATAAAGCAAAGGCTCAGGCGTTTTGCTGTTGATCGACAGGAAGCCATCTGAGAGGAGTTGAACAAGCTCCTAAAGGCCGGGTTTATTCGCGAGGTCGATCACTCAGAATGGCTCGCCAATCCGGTCATGGTCCGCAAGTCAAATGGCAAGTGGTGCATGTGCGTCGACTACACTAGCCTCAACAGTGCCTGTCCTAAGGATGACTTTCCCCTTCCCCGCATCGACCAGCTGGTCGATTCAACTGCGGGTTGCGAACTGATGAGCTTCCTGGACGCTTACTCGGGATATCATCAAATTAGTATGGCAGAAGAAGATGAAGAGAAAACTGCCTTCATCACCCCGTTCGGCACCTGCTGCAACGTCAGAATGCCGTTCGGTCTCAAGAACGCAGGTTCCACGTACCAGAGCTTGATGCAAAAGACCTTTCTTTCCCAGATAGGGCGTAATCTTGGAGCATATGTAGACGACTTGGTTGTAAAAAGTACCAACAGATTGTCTCATTTGGACGATCTAACTGAAACGTTCTGTAATTTGAATCGCTTCAGAATAAAGTTGAATCCGGAGAAATGCTCTTTTGGGGTTTCTTCAGGAAAACTTCTTGGTTTCCTTGTTTGTTCTAGAGGCATTGAGGTCAATCCTGAGAAAATCAGGGCCATCGAACAAATGAGGTCGCCCTCGACCATGAAAGATGTTCAACGCCTGGCTGGTCGCATGGCGGCATTAAGTCGTTTCATATCGCGACTAGGTGAAAGGGGATCACCTTTCTTCAAAGCCTTGTGGAAGCATCACAATTTCACATGGTCCGATGAGGCCGAAAAAGCGTTTCAGGAGGTAAAGACATATCTATCCAGTCCGCCAGTGTTGGTGTCTCCCGACAAAGGAGAACCATTGCTTCTTTATTTGGTGGCCACACCGCACGCGGTCAGCGCTGTCCTGATTGCGGATAGGGAAGGGATACACAGACCCATCTACTATGTGAGCGAGGTACTTCATGGTCCTAAGGAGCGTTACCCTGAGGTCCAGAAGATACTTTACGCGCTACTAATGGCTTCCCGTAAGCTACGACATTACTTCCAAGCTCACAAGATCACAGTACCCTCCTCCTTTCCTTTGGGGGATATTGTCCGAAATCCAAAGAAATCTGGTCAAATCGCCAAATGGGCGGTCGAACTCGGTGCTTTTGATGTTCATTTCACACCCCGCACGGCGGTTAAGTCTCAGGTCTTGGCCGACTTTGTGGTCGAATGGACCAACCCTGAGCCACCCGTGCAGGTGCCTGAGGGATTGGAATGCCCCGATCATTGGACAATGTACTTTGAAGGCTCCCGTAGTTTTCAACACTCGGGAGCTGGAGTGGTCTTAATTATGCCTCAGGGTGAACAGCTTAAGTATGTCATCCAACTACACTTTGTTGCGACCAACAACGCAGCAGAGTATGAAGGTCTTCTTGAAGGGCTCCGGGCAGCAAAATTCCTCGGAGTCCGTCGATTAGTGGTGAGAGGAGACTCACAGCTGGCCGTAAACCAGGTAAACAAGGAGTACAGCACCTCCGATGAGACAATGGCTCATTACCTGGGGGAAGTGAGGAGATTGGAAAAACACTTCAGTCATTTCGAAGTCCAATACATCCCGCGAAAGGACAACATTCTCGCAGACCAATTATCCAAAATTGGATCCTCACGCACATCCACTCCGGCAGGAGTGTTCATTGAACACTTGGACCATCCTTCGATCATGACTTCGGTCGAGGATGATCCGATAACAGCCTGCGTTACCAAACTCGGTCAGGAACAAGATTGGACTCATCCATTGAGAGTCTATCTTGAACATGGGACCCCTACCCGAGGATGAAACCGAAAGCGATCGGTTGATTCGAAAAGCACGTCTGTACAAGCTCATAGAGGGAGTTTTGTATAGAAAGGGTACTCAAGGAGTATTCATGCACTGCATATCTCAGGAGGAAGGTAAATCCCTCTTGAAAGAAATACATGACGTTGTATGCGGTGCGCACGCGTCATATCGGACACTGGTTGGAAAAGCCTTTCGACAAGGATTCTACTGGCCTTCGGCATTCGATGATGCCAAGCACATGGTCAAAATGTGTCCTCAGTGTCAGTTCCACGCGAGACAGGTTCATCAACCCGCCTATGCGTTACAAACCATTCCCCTCACATGGCCTTTCGCAGTCTGGGGGATGGATATCGTTGGTCCTATGCCACAAGCGGTCAATGGGTACAAGTTTCTGTTCGTAGCCATTGACACGTTTATAAAGTGGATTGAGGCCGAACCGGTACAAAATATTACCGCATCAGCAGCACAAAAGTTCTTCCCTAAGAACATTGTTGCTCAATTCAGTGTTCCAAACCGTCTTATCACAGACAATGGTTCTCAGTTCTCCAGTGGTCTTTTTCTGAACTACTGCGATCAGATTGGGACCAAGGTGTGCTTTGCTTCTGTGGCACATCCACAGAGCAATGGTGCCGTGGAACGGGCCAACGGGCAGATACTGCAAGGCATCAAAAAACGTGTTTTTGATCTCCTTAAGACTCGCTCGGGGGCTTAGGCAGATGAGCTCTACACCGTTCTATGGGCACTACAAACTACCTCTAGTCGAGCCACCGGTGAGACGCCCTTCCATCTGGTCTATGGGGCCGAGGCTGTACTACCTATGGAAATTAGTATTGGATCTGTTCGGACAAAACAATTCAATCGAGTTGATCAGGCCGAACAGCGATCACAAGATCTCATCCTCTTAGAAGAAGGGCGTGATCGCGCTTTGATCAAGTCCGCGGCATACTTGCAAGTTTTGCGCAAGTACCATAACAAAAGGGTGCGACCACGTAGCCTTCACGTGGGCGATCTGGTTTTACGAAAAATTCAAGACCAGTCTAACCGCAACAAATTCTCCTTGAAGTGGAAAGGCCCTTACACTGTTGTCTTAGTGCCGAGACCAGGATCAGCGCGATTAGCCATGGAGGATGGTCGAATTCTGTCCAATACATGGAACATCAATCAACTACGCAAGTTCTACATGTAAGTACTCAATCACTTTTCCTGTTCAATTAGCATTTTTTCATAAAATAAAAAAGTCATTTGGTTTCATGCGATGAACATTTCCCTTCATGCCCATGTGTTACGAATTTGACTCGGGGGCTGGTCGCCGGCGGTTAGATCATTACAACGTTCTAGTCGGATTCGCTGGCCGATCTCATGACCCCTTCCAGACAAGTCACTCCTAAATAAGCCGTTTCTCAACACATACGGGGCTTTCTGGTAAGTTCTTGGTCATCTGAGTGGCTGCCGGTTTGCAACAAGGTTAGGCGTTACATTGATCATAATTGCTGGTCCGATCGCACACCCCTGGTCGTTACACTTGTATTTCTCCTGTGTTTATAATACTAAGCTTTCAGTATCTATAATCACAGGCGGGGGCTAGGGGGATATGCTTATAATATGAAACAACAAAAAACAAGAATATATTTACTTTCTTTCAAAACTCAATTTGTACATGCATTGCATTCTATATGTTATATCTGTACAATTGTAGGGATTATACAATCCCGAGCTCGGTCAGGAGTTTATCTACAAGAGGGGTGATCTCCTCTATAATCGCCTCCAGTTGCTCTTCACTCTCGATCTCTACCGGTCCCACCAGTGGATTCAGATCCATATCTGGGCCATGGTGGAGACGAAACCGGCAGAGATTGGCGGAGGCTGCTGATCGAACCTTGGTTCTGATCGCCTCTTCCCGTCGCCGTGTATCTTCAGGAAGATACTCGAGAAGTGACTCCGCTTGGGCCATGACTAGTGAAGACCAATCACTCGAACTAAGGTCATCCTTTGTGGTCTCAACCACATCAGCCCTCAGGAGATGGGCCACCATCTTTAGCTTTTCAAAGACGGATTGGCTCAACACTCTGTTCGCCCTTTGGGTGGAGTTAATGGAGCGCTGGAGGATCGCCTTGTCCTGACCAAGTCGTTTTATTTGACTTGCTTGCGCTGCAGTAAGAAAAGTGTTACTCACAAATTATGAATTCAAGTCTTCCTAGTCGGGAATCGACTTACCAGAGAGTTCAGACCGCAGCTTATTAAGCTCGACCTCTTGCTTCGAGACAAAAGAGATCGACCTGAGCTTGGTCGCGGCCAACTCCCTCTTCAGAGATGCAACCTCCCTGTAATAGAAGAAATGGTTGTCATAACAAATTTGTATCTATGCAAATTAGAGGATATTGATCCTTACCTGCGCAAGTTGTCTCTTTCTTTTTGAATGGCCTCGACGCTCGCTACCATAGCGATCGATCTGGCCGTCATCCAGGATAATTCCTGTGAAACAAAGAGAAGTCAAAGGTGTCCTATGCACAATTCAGGTACCAGAAGAGGTGTTCATCATACCTATGTATACTCCCAAAACGAAACATCCTCCGGGACGGCGGGAGGTCTGGTCGAGGGACCTGTCACAGCCTTGACAGGAGCAGCAGCAGGATGCGCCTGCTGGGCCTCAGTCATAGGTTCTGTGGTCTGCGGCTGGGTCTCCGCGCCTGATTCATCCCTCACGGTCCGGATGACTTCCTGGACCAGAGGGACAGAGAGCTCCTCACTGGAGGCTTCGGCACCAGTAGCAACTTCAACCCTCCCCGGGGCGGCTGAAGGGCTCGGTGCTACCTCTTTTCGCCTGCCAAGAAAAGAAGAACTGACGATTACGTCGATGATCGTCACAATCCAATCTAGTATAACCAGAATAGGGTTCTACCTTATTTGAAATCCCATCAGCTTTTGGGATTTCAGGGGAGGCTCTCCCTGAGAAAGGGGACAGTCGCTATCTGTCCTAGTCTTCCTCTTTATGAACAAGCCTTTTTCCCCCTATATATGTCCTCCTGTAAGTACATTCATAAGGGATGATAAAGACTTGTGGTAAGAACTCATACCTGTGCAACCTGTCCAGTTGGCAGGGTCATGTCCAAAGGCCTGGGTGGCTCCTGGACCTCTGGAGCCAGCACTTCATCCGCGACTCTCGCGGGGTCTTGTTCGGACACCTCCTCTCTTGTTCGCAAGAGTGGAGGATTTTCCTCCCTGGGACTCACAGGAGTTGCAGGGGGAAGTTCTTCGCCCTGTATAAGTGTTAATTCGATAAACACATGTACAGAGGGAATTGAGAAAATAAGACCATGAGGGAATCTTACCGTGGTCACCCCTTCTGTTAGGGAAGCAAAAACAACTGACCCTGAAGCCTCGGGGGCTTCGGGAGCAGGGATCTCACCCGCGACCATAGGACTTTCGGTGGCTGCGGGGTCCACTGCAGTACTTCTGTTTCTGTGGGACGAGGTGGAGTATCGCCAGATGGAGAGTCCGCTATCTTCCTCCTCCAGCGGATCAGGGGGATATCATCTTCTTCCTCCTCTTCGCTCCTCTCGCCCTGTACGACGAAGAAATGATTCCAGTTTGTACCTAGAAGAACGGGAGATACGCGATATCTTACAGTAGTCTTCCATGCAGTAGGAGGAGCGCTCCGTGAAGACCCTTCCCCAAGAGCTTGCTTGGGTTTCTTGGGGGCAGGATTCCTCGTCCTGGGCTTCGAGGAGATCTTCTTTACGTTTTTCATCGTCGGCTTTCCCAGGGAACCGACGTTCTCACTCGGGAATGTCGCCTCGGCGAATCTCCCCAAAAGCTGTTTCGTTCCGAAGAATTCGTCAGCGCTGGGCATACATAAGACCTACGAATAGGAGCCGAGTGGAAGATGACATACCTTTCGGCGCTCCTGTTTGAGGTCATCGCCAGCGTGAACCAAGCTCTGGGGGCGAGGCGATCCCTTGGGGCCCTCCACTTCGGCGTTGTAGGCCCTGAGGAGGTAATTTGTCTGCCTCTCAACCTTGGAGGAAGGTAGTACTGTTCCCAGAAGATCAATCAGAAGACACATCACAGAAGTATGAGGTTTCGCTGCCGAAATCACATACCTTCGTTGTAATCCAAGGTATTGTCTGTCATGGACTTAATCTCCCAAGCCGGATGAGCCCTTTCACGCAGGGGGCTCACCCAGTTCTTCAAGAAGTCACGGATGACGTCGCGAGCCGTTAGTCCCTGTTGGACTAGGTGAAGAATTACCTCGGCGCGTTTCATGAACTCAGCGTTCATCGCCGGGAGAGAGTCCAACTCGCTCCGCTTCTCTGGCCGCGAGTTCTCGAACCACAACCCGCTCTCAGATGGAGGGGTGCAATAGAACCACTTTTGGTGCCACCCGTGCACCGAATCCCACAGGGGTGGGAAGGGATACTCCTTCTTCTCCCTTATCCGGAAGTAGATACATCCGGCGGCGTTGGCGCTCTTCGACCACTCCGAATAGTACAAACGTCGGAAGAGATCCACGCTGGGATACACTCCGACGTATGCTTCACATAGATGCTGGAACACCGCCAGAATCAGGACCGCATTTGGGTGGAGGTTGATCAACTCCAACTCATAATGCTCTAAGATGTCCTTGAGGAACCGACTCTAGGGGAATCGGAACCCGCAACGCATGTATTCCTCGAAAACCACCAGTTCGCCATCTCCGACGACTGGGGTTTCTTGGTCCTTCTCCCCGGGCCGCCAGTTGATTAGCAGCCGCGGAGGAAGGATCTCCTCCTTCTCCAGCGCCAGCAGACTTTCCTCGGAATGGTGGATCGATAGGCTCCAAGATGTCATTTCTTGTGAGAGATCGGGAGAAAAGTTGTTGACTTTAGGGAAGACGGAGGCTGGGAAGAATGAGGGTTTTGTGAGACGGAAGTATTGAGGAAGGGTTTTTGGCTGTGTGGCTTCCTCAAGAAGCTAACTGTTCCTTTTATAGACCCGAGGAGGCGCACTAATGTGAGTAACGTTCCACTCAAACGTCCCGCTTAATATTTTATTCATTTCCCATAATGGATACTATCTCTGGCGGACCCATCAAAGTATTTCTGGTATCGGATCTGAAACAAAAGGACTTCTTTGTTTCAAGGTTTGAAGATACAAAAACATGAAAAGTTTTTCAAGTGTTTTCGGAGGACATTTTCCTTCATGTGCCTTGTAAATTTTCATGAAAATATCCTATGACCAAGTTTTTGGACGTACGGATATGTTTGATCAGATTGTGGTATGATCAAAACCATGTCTTCGATTAAGCTCCGATTCTAATCGAAGTGATGGTCTGATCGAGTTTTGGTTCTGATCGCAGTAATCTTTCAGATTAAACTTTGGTTCTAACCGCGGCTTTAGGTCTAATCGCGGTATCAGTGCTGGTCGCGGTACTACTATAAGAACGCGATTCTGGTCGCAAAACTAAAGTTTACCTGTATATGAGTGGTCATAAAGACATTGCTTATGACCATATTTTCACACAGAAGATGTAAAGAATATTTATATGAAGAAAAAGAGAATTTTTGATCTGTTTGAGACCTAGTCTTGGTTTTCGCACTAGGCTCGCCCAGATTCTAATATGCGGAATAACGGGATCTTACTCGGAAATACCGAAACCCAAAGTAATTGCACAACTCTTTATTTCAAAGAGGGCTTTATACGTCGAACGTTAGACACACTTGTCTACGTCGAAGGAACTATAAGTGTCTAAAACTCAAATAAGTTCTATGACTCTTCGATTGAGTTCGATGATCTAAACTAGACCTATTACAAGGTATTTATAGTCCAATCGTATGAGTACGTATCAGACTTAGAGACCTAAACATATTAGACTCATATAACTAATCCTAAACAGATAAGCTTAGTTATACACATTCGGATCGGATTACAATTCCGAACAGGGAACGAATTCATTTTCCTGGTCGCGAACCAATTCATGGTCGCGGACTCATCCAGGTCGCGAATCCTTTCCGAACACGGTTAAGGTCGCGAAGCCGTATGCGATCAGGACTTGGTCGCGAAGCCGTATGCGATCAGGACTTGGAGATCCTCCCGGATCATGACTCCCTTGTTGAGAAGGAGCCAACCCCTGTTGCGACCTCTCGATCAAACTGGAGATGTGGAAATTGGGCTTGTCCATCTTCTTTGGTGTACCACTTTGCCGCACGTGCTCGTTGATCTTTCCGACCGATTCGAAAAGTCTCCTTAGTGCCACTGCGGGTGGCAGTCACCTTCTTTTCCAGAATCACATCTTCACGTAGAGGTTTGTCTCGTTGATAGACCAAGTCTTCAACAGATGGTACTATAGTATCTGGCTCATCATCCAGCATTGAAGGCTCAAACAGTTTGAGGTGCTCAACATTAACAACCGAGTAAATATCCATGTATGGAGGTAACTCGAGCTGACAAGCATTATTACCCACTTTCCGCAAAATCCGAAAAGGACCATAACGAATGGGTTTGAGCTTCTTACCTTCACCTTTAAGTCTCTCCTTACTCAGATGTAACCATACCATATCACCTTCTTGAAATTGCGCATCAACTCGGTGCCGATCATGTCGCGCCTTGTACTTGAGTTGAGCTTTCAGCAAGTTCTGTTCAACCTCACGATGGAGTCGTTGAATACATTCCAGGAACTTTTGTGCTTGATCCTGATCAGATGCTTCCTTGCTGTTCTGTGCTGAGATAGGGATCACAAACTCCATGTCGAATGGACTCTGTGGTAGAAATCCTAAACAAACCTCAAACGGTGACTTTCCAGTTGAACCATGCACTGCTCGATTAAAAGCAAACTGCAGGTACGGTATGCTTCCATCCCAGGTCTTCGGGTGCTTCGAGTTATATCCTCTCAAAAGATGAACAACTGTGTGATTAACCACCTCGGTTTGACCATCAGTTTGCGGATGAAAAGCAGTACTCCTCTTCAGCTTGGTGTCCATCATCGTCCAGAGCGATCGCCAAAAGTGACTAAGGAACCGGGTATCGCGATCAGACACAATAGAAGTCGGCAGTCCGAAGTGTGTCCAAACGTGTTGAAAGAATACCCGAGCTGTCTCTTCTCCCGTGATAGTCTTCCGACAAGGTATAAGAATAATCATTTTGGAGAACCGATCAACGACCACGAATAGATAGTCGTTGCCACGTCGGGTCTTAGGCAATCCTCCCAAGAAATCCATAGATATGCTTTCCCATGGTCGCGATGGAACTGGTAAAGGAGTGTACAAACCTATTTTTCGGTTTGCCGGTTTCGAGATGCTGCAGAGACCACAGCCTCGAACAAAGCTAGCCACATCTTGCTGCATACGCGGCCAAAACACATGTCGGTGAAGATTTTGCAACGTCTTTGTAACCCCAAAGTGACCAGCTACCTTCGATGTATGCGCTTCTCGCAACCATTGAATTCGAGGTGCTCCACGAGGTATACAAAGTAAATTGCCCTTGTACAAGAGTCCTTCTCGACGAACGAACTCCGTAGGCTTCCCTGTTTCGAGCTCAGTCAGTACTGTTTGAAAATCAGGGTCTTCACTGTACATAGTGGCATAGTCATCATGACATGAGGGCTCGATCTGCATGAATGCTGATAAACAGAGGGTCGTAACTGGTGGTCGCGACAACATGTCCACCAATTTGTTGTGTACGCCCTTTTTGTACTTAATCACCAGATTGAACTGCTGCAGATACGACATCCACTTCATGTGTCGAGCTTGCTGTAGCTTGGACTGAGTCTGCAAATATTGCAATGGTTGATGGTCGGTGTGGACAACCGTCTCTTTCCCCAAGAGATAACACCGCCAATGTTTCACGGCCTGATGCAGTGCGCATAACTCCTTATCATAAGTCGGGTAGTTCTTCTGAGCTCCCTGGAATAACTCAGAGTGATATGCCACTGGTCGACCTTCTTGCATGAGCACTGCGCCCATTGCATAACCTGAGGCATCGGTTTCTAGCTCGAACGGTTTCTGGAGATTCGGCAAAGCTAACACAGGCGCCTCGCTGATCTTCCTTTTCAGCAAGAGAAACGTGTCCTCATGTTTCCCTGTCCACTCGAACTTCTGATCGATCCTGGTTAATGCATGCAACGGAGAAGCCATAATCGAGAAGTGTCGGATGAACTTCCGAAGGTATTGGCATGCTCCCACAAAACTACGCACATCCGTAACTGTTCGTGGTCGCGGCCACTCGCGAATCACTTTTACCTTATCTGGGTCGATTTGCAACGTACCGTTGCCGACCAGGAATCCAAGGTAAAGTAGAGTTTGCTGGCCGAACTCGCACTTCTTACGGTTGAGGCGAAGTCGATGTTGCCGAAGCTGATCGAACACCTTTTCGACATGAATGAGGTGCTTATCCCACGATTGACTATAAACTAGTATGTCGTCGAGGTAAACGATGACAAAGTCGTCGATGAACGGTCTCAAAACGTCATTCATAAGACGCATGAAAGTTGCAGAGACCAAACGGCATGACCAGCCATTCGAACAGACCTTGTCGTGTTTTGAACGCGGTCTTCCACGTATCCTCCTCTCGGATGCTGACTTGATGATATCCTGACTTAAGATCCAATTTGGAGAAGACAATAGCATGCTTCAATTGGTCTAACAGGTCGTCAATACGGGGAAGGGGGTACCGGTTCTTGATGGTGATCTTGTTTAGGGCTCGATAGTCGATGCATATACGCCAAGTCCCATCTTTCTTTGGTACTAACACCACAGGAGATCCACAAGGTGAACTACTTGGTTGAATGACACCATCGTTCAGCAACTCACCAAGTTGTCTTTTGATCTCTTCATTCTCCAATACTGAGTTGCGATACATACTTAGATTGGGCAGTGTCGCATCAGACACAAGCTGAATTTCGTGCTCGACTGGACGTTTCGGTGGACAACCCTGGGTAGTCTCGAACAGAGCACTGTATTTCTCCAGTAGTCCCGACAAACGACCAGAATCTTCTTGGCACGCCAACGACAATGCTGGTCGAGTACCCTCACTTTGTCCAATGGGTCGAATCATGACAAGCACATACTTGTGACATGCATTAACAATCCGTTTGGCTTGATTTGCGGTAATCAAGTTCGAAGTGTTGACGTGGACGTCTCTACTGATTACGAACTTAACCCCGTCTTTGGTGAGGTCGTACTCTTGCGCTCGCCGATGGAAATGAGCGTCTCGATCACACAGATACGGACTCCCAAAGATCACCTGACAGATATCGATAGGGACAACATCGCATTGCACCTCATCGATATACCATGCAGAGATCGCAAACTTCAACACACACTGACTCGTAATCTGTTGGTTCACGTCGGATGTAAACCAACCCAGCGGATATGGTCGCGGGTGTGTGGTTGTCTTCAAACCAAGTCGCCGAACCAGTCCAGCGGAGACCAAATTCTTTTGACTTCCTGGATCGAATATCGCTGCGACCACTTCGTGCTTCACCTGGATGTTGATGGTGAACAAGTCCTCCGTCGGGTGATGGTCGTTCGGTGGATCCGAACCCTTCTCCTTCGGCATTGCCATCAGAGACAAGGTCGTATCCGCCTCATTAACCGAATTCACTCGGACAACTTCTTCGTCGGGTGAAGTCGCAGTAGCCGTGGTTGTTCTTTTCCCTGGTCCGTTTTTCTTTGGTCGAAGCTCAGGATGAAGCTTGTAGCATTTGTCCTTCGTATGTCCCGCAACTTGACAATGTTCGTAGAAAGCACCCATGCCCGATTTCTTCTTCGGACTCGGCTTTTTCTTTGTCGAGGTCGCACTTTCCTTCGTGCTTTTGTCGCTGCGGGATTTGTTCTTCTTCTCGATCGCCATAGCAGTTGTGCTCGCGGTCGCGATATCTTGGACGCCGAACAGACTTAGCTCAGTACTGATCGATTTCTGAAATCCAGATGTGTACTTCCGAAATACTTGAGGGTCGGATAGTGAGATGCCAATGACCATTGCTTGTCGTCGAAACTCTGTCGTATAGTCTTGGACGGTCTGGTCGCGCCGTTGGTACAATCGGTGCCAACGCTCCCATCTCTCCTCAAGGTAGCCCATCGGATAGAATTCTTGTCGCAGAAGTCATTTGAATTGACCCCATGCAAGGTCGTCAGCTTCACCGCTGGCGACAAGGGCCTTCCACCATGTCTTGGCGTGGTCCTTCATCTTCAAAGGTGCAAATTTGACCTTTTGAGCGCTACTAAACCTTTTCAGGTCAAAGTAGGTCTCAAGTTGGTCGATCCAAGAATCCAGCTTCTCGGCATCGATCACCCCATCATATATGGGTATATCAATCTTAGCGTCGACTTTAAAAGATCCGACAGCTAAGGAGGTGTTGGCGAGGTCGTCGGTTTTGTGGTCGCCTTCGTCTTCATCTTCGTCTGCCCTACGCAAGTCTTCACCACTCTTCTCACCCGTAACCTTCCCTACTTCAGGAGGTACAATCATGGCCTGCTGCTTAATCCAAGCAAGCACGGTTTCCATGTCGGTGGAGAGCTTAGCCACTTGTTCGGCTAGGTTAGCTTGAACGGAGGTATCGTCAGACATTGTCGGAGACGCGGCTGTAGGAACCGTCAATTGATCGCCTGGAGTTTCGCCGGAGGTTTTGTAACCCTGGCGAGTCTTCACCATCCACAGGATAGGAAAGTTGCTCTGATACCAACTTGATCCGTTTGAGATCTAGTCTTGGTTTTCGCACTAGGCTCGCCCAGATTCTAATATGCGGAATAACGGGATCTTACTCGGAAATACCGAAACCCAAAGTAATTGCACAACTCTTTATTTCAAAGAGGGCTTTATACGTCGAACGTTAGACACACTTGTCTACGTCGAAGGAACTATAAGTGTCTAAAACTCAAATAAGTTCTATGACTCTTCGATTGAGTTCGATGATCTAAACTAGACCTATTACAAGGTATTTATAGTCCAATCGTATGAGTACGTATCAGACTTAGAGACCTAAACATATTAGACTCATATAACTAATCCTAAACAGATAAGCTTAGTTATACACATTCGGATCGGATTACAATTCCGAACAGGGAACGAATTCATTTTCCTGGTCGCGAACCAATTCATGGTCGCGGACTCATCCAGGTCGCGAATCCTTTCCGGACACGGTTAAGGTCGCGAAGCCGTATGCGATCAGGACTTGGAGATCCTCCCGGATCAATTTTATTTCTTACATTCTTTACATACAAAGGGGATACCGGCGACCAGAGCGTCGACCTGATCCGAAAGAAGTTTGCAAAGTTCTCCTAGGGACATGTTGTTGTCAGTAGGATCTACGATGACAACCCCCAGAGAACTAGCAATTAATCTAAGCCTATCTACATCATCCCTAACAAGAGATGCACTATTGTTCCTAATCAAATCAGAGAGTTCTAGCTGTTGCTGAGCGTGGTCCCTCTCTTGACGGAACTGGTGCGCCTCTTCACGGGACCTTTCAAAACATTCTGCCAGGTGCAGAATTGCCGAAGACATCTCTTCGGTCTTCTTCTCCAAGGCCTCTTTTTCCTCTTGGAGAGACTGTCCGAGGGGAGGAGGAGGAATCTCAGCAGGTTGTTCATTGGGGGCTCCAACAATTTTCGTCTCCTACATTTGCAAATGTTAGTTTTCTTAAACTATGACCAACAAGCAAAAGGAGACAGAAGCAATTACCAATCCTGGCAACCAACGGGTTGATATATGCATCTTGGAAGGTAGATCATCCGATAAAAGTGGATGATCACTGGATGGTGGAAGTACAACCTTCCCACCATAAGATTGCTTCCCCAACACAAGTTGAAGGTCATCTGGTCAGATAGTCACCGCTTGCCGACTAGAAAATCGATCACCCAAACAAAAATGGGGAGTATTGGGATGAAATGGAAAAGACTGAGGAGAATGTCCCCCCAAAGGTGGGGATGAAAGTTCAATCTGCCTAGGTGCATGAGGAACAGAAGGAAGAAAGAGCGACGTTGCGTCTTCTACCTTTCCTCTGCTGGAGGATCCCTCGACAATCTTGGGTTTCTTCCTTGAAGGAGATGAATCTTCAGGCATCTGAGGCCCTCGTTCGGAAACTTCCTCTTCATCACTCTTAATCTCAATGATGCTGTGATCTGCCATCAGGGAGTGTATGAAGAGAAGGATGAAAGTAGCTTTGGAAAAAACTTAGCCATGAGAAGAAGTTGTGGAGCTTTGTAATTCGAAGGCTTCGATATTTATAGCCGCCAAGGTGACGGTTCGCCTTCTGAACGCCTCGGATTTTTTAAAGCATTTACAATTTCACCTCGAGTTAAAAAATGTTTCAACAGCGCCATCATTACCTGTCACATAATACCCAGAGCCCGTCTCGGGGAATCAACCGTCACACTTAGTGCGCCACTAAGTGGGGGATTTGAAGCGTCGGGTTAAAAATCCGATGCATGTCTTAAAATTCGAAATAAACACGTCCCTTCGTTTTCTTCGAATTTTGGGGGCTAGCTGACGAGGATTGACACCCGAGTCAGTTCAAATGAATGCACAACTGGTTCAGGATAGATTCGAATCAGACACGTGCCTGGCGGTGCGAACTCAAGTCATTCTGAGGGGTACCAGCCCGAGGTCACAGTCCTTACGCGATCAGACCGCAGCTAGTGTGCGGTCAGAAGTTCGTATGTTATGCGCGGACAGAAGGCTGAAGATGTTGTGCGGTCAGCCAACATCGCGCGGTCAGAACACTTTCGACCAGGGAATGTGGGATTAATCTACTTCTGCTACAGGAATATCCCAAGTATCCCGAAGATTCTTCCACGTAGAGGAACAACCGTTAGGAGGTTAATACGTGCAGTTATCCACAAATAACATGTGTTAAACCTGCGTGGAGGTTAAGAGTGGTTTTCTAAACTGCATCCAAGCAACCATTTGATGCCGTTATGACTTGGTGCCCTTTCGACCAATATAAAAGGGCGGCATGGTATATCAGACAAGAAAGAATACAGCATATCTCACTTGAAGAATCAAATAGCCAAGACTACGGCTTAGATTAGATAGCTTCCACAAGCCTTCCAGGCTTCGTTTTGTACACTCATACAGGGAAAACCTTCGCCTGTGAAGGTCTTTTCCCATCATTTTGTAACTCTTTACTATGCATAGTGCAATCCCAACAGGACGTAGGGCTATTACTCCCACCATCGAGGGCCCGAACCTGTATAAACTTCTCTGTGCTCCAGTTCTCCATAATTCTACATACCTTCCCAGAGGGTTACCCTGAAAGATCTCACTATTTATAAATTCTGCATAAGTTCGGCTAAGGATCCCGAGTCCGAATCATCGACAGACTTCACCCGACGAAGAAGTTGTCCGAGTGAATTCGGTTGATGAGGCGGATATGACTTTGTCTCTAATGGCAATGCCGAAGGAGAAGGGTTCCGATGCACCGAACAACCATTACCCAATAGAGGACTTGTTCCACCATCAACATCCAGGTGAAGCACAAAGTGGTCGCAGCAATATTTGATCCTGGAAGTCAGAAGAATCTGGTCTTCACTAGACTGGTTCGGCGACTTGGGTTGAAGACAACCACACACCCGCGACCTTATCCACTGGGTTGGTTTACATCCGATGTGAGCCAACAGATAACGAGTCAGTGTGTGTTGAAGTTTGTGATCTCTGCACGATATATCGATGAGGTGCAATGCGATGTTGTTCCTATTGTTGCATCTAGGCCATTATGCTTGATTTTTATGATTAATGAAAACAAGCGTTTCAGGATAATTATGTTTTTGAGACATTTGATACAGAGAATTTTTGGGAAGACTTGCAAGATGATCAAGATGAACCCAACGTGAAAGAGATAAAAGCACAAGACGCAAATTGCAAAGGTGAAGTTTCAAGTGAACTGAGGTAAGCTCAATTTTTATTTTTTACCAATCTCGGTGTTTTGGAATTTGATCGGTTTAGTAAATTATTTCTTAGTTTTAACCGTACTATAAAGAGGGGTTGCAAGTCCTCTCTACATTTCCAGCATAAACCGAGAAATTGTTACGTCACTGCATTGCATTCAATTCGGTTGGATTCGATTTGGTTTTTTAGTTGAATTTTTGATAGTAGAAGAGTTTTTGCTTTTTTAGAAAGCTCTAGGTAGATCTAGATTTTTCTTCTATTGGTAAAAAGATATCCCTTTAAAATATCTTTCTAACGAGCTATCAAACACTTAAATCAGATTTCTGGATCAAAAGTTATAACTATTTTTATCAACGCTGACTATTAGTTTGTGAAACTAACTATCAGTTAGAATTGTCAGTTTTGTTAACTGACAGTTGTCCAGAAAGGTTGTTTTTTTGAGCCAAAATTTTTTTTGACCTAAACTGACTGTGAGTATGCCAAACTGACTGTCACTTTGCATTTCCACCACGAGCTGATTTGTTTGAGTTCTCTGTTTTATCTGGTCGATTTTGTGGTCCATACTGACTATCAGTTTGTAATACTGACTGTCAGTATGAGGTGTCAGTTTCCTTTTATGATCAGTAAAGTTTTATCCATAAATTTTGTCAGCCGTTGAGTTTGAAACTGACTGTCAGTTTGCACTGTTTTATTTCCACATACGACCTCAAATGGCTAGCTGAGTTTTCTCCGGATTTTACTTCTTTCTGGTAGTGACCCAAACTAACTTCCAGTTTGTAAGACTAACTGTCAGTTTGTACTGTTGCTTTTGTTTTCGAGCTCCAATGGCTCTTTTGATTCTTGAGGATATAAATAGAGGCTTTGAGTAGATGTTTTATACACCAAGAAGCCTCCCTCTCATACATATACTTGAGCATTCATTTTGGAGTTAAAAATCTTGATCTTTTGATCAAGTCGTGAGTTTTTGAGATCCGTCGAGTTTTCAGTTTGCATCATCTTTGCATACTTAGAGTTTCTCGGTGCGTGTTGGAGGTCTTGAAGAGACCTTGCAACCTGTTACTCTTGGTGAACGCCCTCACCTAGACGGTTTGGTGGCGTGGCCGTTAACCTCTCTAGTTCGGAGATTGTTGGAGAGGCTCGGCGTGTTTGTAAAAGGCATCGGTGCTCACCTTTTCGGAGTGGACAAGGAGCAACCACTAGTGAGAAATATCCTTTATGGATATTGAAGCCAGACTCATTCATTTGAGTGCTTCAACAAGGATTAGGGAGACCGGCGAGTCTCCGAGACCTCAGGAAAAATCTTGTGTTTGTCTTCTACTCTCTTTTATTTTGCAATATATATATTATTTTGTTCTTTCTTTGAGAAAGTTGTTTTAAATTGAAGTTTTTAAAAGCCTTCTATTCACCCCCCTCTAGTCGGCATCCTTGATCCTACACGTGGTATCAGAGCTTCATCTCTCAGTTTAATAGGCTTTACCACCTAGAGAGAGGATAACGTTAAATGAGGATTTCATCTTGGTCATACCAGCCGTGCGCCTATCTTTGATGTGACTAACTATCCCTATTGGAAGTGCGCATGTCGGTATTTCTAGAAGCCATGGGGCTTGATGTATGGGACATTGTTAAGCTTGGGTTTACTCCTCCGGATGATCCGGCAAGTGATCCGGGAGGATCTTCAAGTCCTGATCGCATACGGCTTCGCGACCATAACCGTGTTCGGAAAGGTTTCGCGACCATGGGTTGGTTCATGACCATGAAAAGGAATTAGTTCCCTGTTCAGAATTGTAATCCAATCCAAATATATATAACTAAGTTTATCCGTTTAGGATTAGATAGTTAGTTAGTTATATGAGTCTAATACGTTTAGGTTACTGCGTCTGATACATATTCATACAATTGGACTATAAATACCTTGTAATAGGTTTAGTTTAGATCATCGAGTCTAGATTGAAGTCTTAGACACATAGTTCATCGATGTAGACAAGTTTGTCTAACGTTCGACATGTAAAGCCCTCTTTGAAATAAAGAGTTGTGCAATTACTTTGAGCTGTGTTTTTTGATCAACCTTTGGGTTTCGGTAATTCTGAGTAAGATCCTGTTATTCCACATATTAGAATCTGGGCGAGCATAGTGCGAAAACTAAGGCTTGGTCTCAAACAGATCAAGTTGGTATCAGAGCGACTTTCCTATCCTATTGATGGTGAAGACTCACCAGGGTTACAAAACTTCCGGTGAAACTCCAGGTGATCAATCGGCGGTTCCTATAGCTGCGTCTCCGACAATGTCTGACAATACCTCTGTTCAAGTTAACCTAGCCGAACAAGTGGCTAAGCTCTCCACCGACATGGAAACCATACTTGCTTGGATTAAGCAGCAGGCCATGATTGTACCTCCTGAAGTAGGGAAGGTTATGGGTGTGAAGACTGGTGAAGACTTGCGTAGGACAAACGAGGATAAAGACGAAGACGACCACAAAATCGACGACCTCGCCAACACCTCCTTAGCTGTCGGATCTTTTAAGGTCGATGCTAAGATTGATATACCCATATATGATGGGTAGATCGATGCCGAGAAGTTAGATTCATGGCTCGATCAGCTTGAGACCTACTTTGACCTGAAAGGGTTTAGTAGCACTCAAAAGGTCAAATTTGCACCTTTGAAGATGAAGGACCACGTCAAGATATGGTGGAAGGCCTTTGTCGCCAGTGGTGAAGCTGACAAACTTGCATGGGGTTAATTCAAATGACTTCTGCGACAAGAATTCTATTCGATGGGTTATCTTGACGAGAGATGGGAACGTTGGCACAGATTGTACCAACGGCGCGACTAGACCGTCCAAGACTATACGACGGAGTTCCGGAGACAAGCAATGGTCATCGGCATATCGCTATCCGATCCTCAGGTATTTCGAAAATACACATCTGGACTTCAGAAATTGATCAGTACTGAGCTAAGTCTGTTCGGCATCCAAGACATCGTGACCGCGAGCACAACTGCTATGGCGATCGAGAATAAGAACAAATCCCGCAGCGACAAAAGTACGAAGGAAAGTACGACCTCGACAAAGAAAAAGTCGAGTTCGAAGAAGAACGCTTCAAAATCAGGCACGAGTGCCTTTTTTGAACATTGTCAAGTCGCGGGACATACCAAGAACAAATGCTACAAGCTTCATCCTAAACTTCGACCAAAGAAAAACAGACCAGCGAAAAGAACAGCCACGACTACTGCGACTTCACCCGACGAAGAAGTTGTCCTAGTGAATTCGGTTAATGAGGCGGATTCGACCTTGTCTCTGATGGCAATGCCGAAGGAGAAGGGTTCGGATCCACCGACTGACCATCACCCAACGGAGGACTTGTTCACATCAACATCCAGCTGAAGCATGAAGTGGTCGCAGCAATATTCAATCCCGGAAGTCAGAAGAATCTGGTCTCCGCTAGACTGGTTTGGCGACTTGGTTTGAAGACAACTACACACCCGCGACCATATCCGCTGGGTTGGTTTACATCCGACGTCAACCAACAGATTACGAGTCAGTGTGTGTTGAAGCTTGCTATCTCTGCACGATATATCGATGAGGTGCAATGCGATGTTGTCCCTATCGATATCTGTCAGGTGATCTTTGGGAGTCCGTATATGTATGATCGAGACGCCCACTTCCATCGGCGAGCGCAAGAGTACGACCTCACCAAAGACAGAGTTAAGTTCATAATCAGTAGAGACATCCACATCAACACTTCGAACTTGATTACCACAAATCAAGCCAAACGAATTGTTAATGCATGTTACAAATATGTTCTTGTCATGATTCGACCCATTGGTCAAGGTGAGGGTACTCGACCAGCGTTGTCGTTGGCGAGCCGAGAGAATTCTGGTCGTTTGTTGGGACTGCTGGAAAAATATAGTGATCTGTTCGAGACTACCCAGGGTCATCCGCAGAAACGTCCAGTCGAGCACAAAATTCAGCTTGTGTCCAATGCGACACT
Source organism: Pharus latifolius (assembly GCA_019359835.1). Taxonomy (NCBI): domain Eukaryota; kingdom Viridiplantae; phylum Streptophyta; class Magnoliopsida; order Poales; family Poaceae; genus Pharus; species Pharus latifolius. Next base: position 69,748,681 of record CM033324.1, read on the forward strand.
GCCCAATCTGAGTATGTATCGCAACTCAGTAATGGAGAATGAAGAGATCAAGAGACAACTTGGTGAGTTGCTGAACGATGGTGTCATTCAACCGAGTAGTTCACCTTGTGGATCTCCTGTGGTGTTAGTGCCAAAGAAAGATGGGACTTGGCGTATGTGCATCGACTACTGAGCACTGAACAAGATCACCATCAAGAACCAGTACCCCCTTCCTCGTATTGACGACCAGCTAGACCAATTGAAGCATGCCGTTGTCTTCTCCAAGTTGGATCTTAAGTCAGGATATCATCAAGTCAGCAATCGAGAGGAGGATACATGGAAAACTGCATTCAAAACACGACAAGGTTTGTTCGAATGGATGGTCATGCCGTTTGGTCTCTGCAACGCCCCGGCAACGTTCATGTGTCTTATGAATGACGTATTGAGATAGTTCATCGATGACTTTGTGATCGTTTACCTCGATGACATACTGGTTTACAGTCGTTCGTGGGATGAGCACCTCATTCATGTCGGAAAGGTGTTCGAACAGCTTTGGTAACATCGATTTTGCCTCAATCATAAGAAGTGCGAGTTCAGCCAGCAAACTCTACTTTACCTAGGATTCATGGTCGGCAACGGTACGTTGCAAATTGACCCCGATAAGGTAAAAGTGATTCGCGAGTGGCCGCGACCGCAAACAGTTACAGACGTGCGTAGTTTTGTGGGAGCATGCCAATATCTTCGGAAGTTCATCCGACACTTCTCAATTATGGCTTCTCCATTGCATGCATCAACCAGGATCAATCAGAAATTCGAGTGGACAGGGAAACATGAGGACACGTTTCTCTTGCTGAAAAAGAAGATCAGCGAGGCGCCTGTGTTAGCTTTGCCGAATCTCCAGAAACAATTCAAGCTAAAAACCGATGCCTCAAGTTATGCCATGGGCGCTGTGCTCATGCAAGAAGGTCGACCAGTGGCATATCACTCCGAGTTATTCCAGGGAGCTCAGAAGAACTACCTGACGTATGATAAGGAGTTATGCGCACTGCATCAGGCTGTGAAACATTGGCGGTGTTATCTCTTGAGTAAAGAGACTATTGTCCACACCGACCATCAACCATTGCAATATTTGCAAACTCAGTCCAAGCTACAGCAAGCTCAGCACATGAAGTGGATATCATATCTGCAGTAGTTTAATCTGGTGATTAAGTACAAGAAGGGCATACACAACAAATTGGCGGACATGTTGTCGCGACCACCAGTTACGACCCTCTGTTTATCAGTGTTCATGCAGATCAAGCCCTCATGTCATGATGACTATCACCCGCAGTGGCATAAAGGAGACTTTTCGAATTGGTTGGAAAGGTCAACGAGTACGTGCGGCAAAGTGGTACACCAGAGAAAATGGACAAGCTCGATTTCCACATCTCCAGTTTGATCGAGAGGTCGCAACAGGGGTTGGCTCCTTCTTAACAAGGGAGTCATGATCTGGGAGGATCTTCAAGTCCTGATCGCATACAGCTTCGTGACCATAACCGTGTTCGGAAAGGTTTCGCGACCATGGGTTGGTTCACAACCATGAAAAGGAATTAGTTCCCTGTTCGGAATTGTAATCCAATCCAAATATATATAACTAAGCTTATCTGTTTAGAATTAGTTAGTTAGTTAGTTATATGAGTCTAATACGTTTAGGTTACTGAGTCTGATACGTATTCATACGATTAGACTATAAATATCTTGTAATAGGTCTAGTTTAGATAATCAAGTCTAGATTGAAGTCTTAGACACATAGTTCATCGACGTAGACAAGTCTGTCTAACGTTCGACGTGTAAAGCCCTCTTTGAAATAAAGAGTTGTGCAATTACTTTGAGCTATGTTTTTCGATCAACCTTTGGGTTTCGGTAATTCCGAGTAAGATCCCGTTATTCCGCATATTAGAATCTGGGCGAGTATAGTACGAAAACCAAGGTTAGGTCTCAAACGGATCAGCAAGTCATTCCGATGACGACAGGAGAAAACTACACTTAAACACCCGTGCTAAAAATGCTCTCTTTGCCGGTTTGTCTCTAAATGAGTTCAACCATGTGATCAATCTCACCACCGCTCACAAGGTATGGATCACCCTTGAAGAAATATATGAGGGCACCACTAAAGTCAAAGAGGCAAAGTTGCTCATGATAAGGCAACGATACGAGACATTCATAATGTCGTCAACCGAGTCCGTGGATTCCATATTTACTCAGTTGAACAATATTGTAAATGAACTCAAGGGGCTAGGAGTTGTTTTTACTGACATCGATATTGTAAGAAAAATGCTCAGGGCTCTTCCAGAAAGCTTCGACACTCTGGTGACGGTACTGACCAACTCTGATCTATCAACTATCACACCGACGGATCTCTATGGGAACCTCATTACCTATGAGATGCATCGAAAGAAAAAGAAGGAAATAGTCAAACCTTCGGAGACGAAGAAGAAGGAGTTGGCTTTGAAAGCCGGCTCCAAAAAGGACTCAAGCGACGGCTCCTCCGATGAAGATCTAGCTCTTATGGTAAAGAATACTCAAAACTTCTTCGCAGGTTACACAAGAAAGGTGTCAACATCAACACACGACCAAAGGGGTCAAAACAATGAAACTTCAAGGACATCATATGCTATGAATGTCACAAAAAGGGACATATAGCCTCAAGATGTCCAAACAAGAACGAGACTTGGAACAAGAAGAAAAAGTTCTTCAAGAAGAACAATGGCGCAACCAAAGAAGCTTGCTTCGGAGAATGGATGTCTGGAGGAGAAAGCTCCGACTTCGACTCCGACGATGAAGAAGGTTGCTCTAAGAAGCTAGCCGGACTAGCTCTCGGCAACATCTCGACTAGTTCATCCCTTTGTCTTATGGCTAAAGGTGATGAAAAGGTATATTCTTCTGACCCTTCATATGATGAGCTTGTTGAAATGATTACTGAATTGAATGGAGTTTTTGGAATTACAAAGAAAAAGTATAGAGTGCTTAAGTAAGAGCACTCTTCTTTACGCAGTCAATACTCAGAATTAAGAGATTCATATGAAAGTCTGCTTAGCCATTTCATGTAATCTAGATAATGCTCCTTTTAATTCTCTTGATAGACCATGTGCTTCAAATGAAACAATCTTAAATGAAAATAATGAACTTAAAGCACAAATTGAGAAACTTGGAAAATGTTTAGAAAATTGTTATAAAGGAAAAGTATCCTTTGATCTTATTCTTAGTAAACAAAAATGTTCTTTTAGAAAAGAAGAACTTGGATACTTTCCGAAGAAAGGAAAGAAGTTAAATACTAAAACCATCTTTGTAAATGCATGTAACAAATTTTGTTTTAAATGCCATGAAACTGGTCATTCTCATGATGCATGTCCTTTAATGACTTCAAATTATTTTGATATTTGCTACATGCTTCAAAGGTCAAAGGAAGGATATACTATAGCAAAGTTTGTTGGTGCACCCATGTTAAATAAAAAGAAGAAATCAATCTGGGTGCCCAAAACTTTGATCGCTAACATCGAAGGACCCAAAAGGATTTGGGTACTTAAAAAGACTTGATTCTTTTGTTTTTACAGGTGAACTACAAAACCGGTGGAAAACATTGGGTGCTAGATAGCGGATGTTACGAGCATGTGACCGGTAACAAGAAGTTATTCACCTCATTAGAAGACAACTCAAGCAAAAATCAAAAGATCACCTTTGGTGACAATCGTCAAGGAAATGTGGTAGGCTTGGATAAAAGTGCAATATCAAATGATCTCTCAATCTCAAATGTTTTACTTGTTGAATCTCTGAATTTTAATTTGCTTTCCGTTGCACAAATTTGCAATTTGAGATTTCGTTGCACATTTTATCCTAAAGAAGTTTTAGTTGAAAGTTTGAAGGACAATTCTTTAATTTTCAAAGGCTTTCATTTTGGAAATCTTTATCTGGTTGATTTTAATTCAAAAGATGCATCTCTTTCAACATGTCTTGTCTCTCAAATCTCAAAAGGTTGGCTATGGCATAGAAGACTTGCACATGTTGGAATGCATCAACTTAAAAAGCTTTTGAAACGTGATTTGGTTGTTGGCTTAAAAGATGTGAATTTTGAAAAGGATAAACCCTGTAGCGCTTGTCAAGCTGGCAAGCAAGTAGCTACTTCACATCCGATTAAGCGTATTCTTTCAACTTGCAAACCTTTGGAACTGTTGCATATGGATTTATTTGGACCTTCTGAGTTCCAAAGTATCGGGGGTAACAACTATGGTTTTGATATTGTTGACGATTTTACTCAATACACTTGGGTTTTCTTTATTTCTCAAAAATCTAAAACCCCCGATGTTTTCAAAAGTTTTGCAAAATGTATTTCCATTGAATTTGAACTTTCCATCAAGAAAATCCGTAGTGATCATGGTAGAGAATTCGTTAATTCAACCTTGGTTGATTTTTGTGACTCGCTAGGTATAAACACGAATTTTCTACTTCATACACTCCACAGCAAAATGGAGTCGTAGAAAGGAAAAATCGAACATTATTAGAAATGGCAAGAACAATGCTAAGTGAGTATGACACTCCTACTCGCTTTTGGGTTGAAGCCATGCATACTGCTTGCTATTCTATTAATCGACTTTATTTGCATCCTCTTTTGAATTTAACTCCTTATGAGCTTCTTATTGGGCGTAAGCCAAATATTTCTTATTTTTGAGTTTTTGGATGTAAATGTTACATCCTTAGAAAAAGAAACTTTGGTGGTAAATTTCAAAGAAGAGTAGATGAAGGCTTTCTAGTCGGATACTCTACCACTAGCAAAGCTTATCGTGTTTTTAATAAGAATACTGGTTGTATTGAAGAATCTTGCGATATAGAATTTGATGAAACTAACGGCTCGCAAAAAGAGCAAGTTCCCTATGAAGTTTCAGGTGAAGATCTCCAAGAAGCTGTGAAGAACATTACCATTGGAGACATCAAACCAAGAGAAGATGATCAAGAAGATGATGAAAATATTGAGAATGATGATCAACATGCATCATCATCTCATTTTGATCCACCAGAAAAAGATCAAGAAGAAGCAGCACAAGATGAAGTACCAAGGCAACATCAAACGATCACCAAGGATCACCCTCTAGATCAGATATTGGGTGATGTCAGTAAGGGTGTTCAAACTCGCTCTTGTATTGCTTCTTTTTGTGAACATCACTCTTTTGTATCTTCTCTAGAACCTAAACATGTAGATGAAGCTCTTAGTGATCCTGATTGGGTTAACGCTATGCATGATGAACTTAATAATTTTTCTAGAAATGAAGTTTGGACTTTAGTAGAAAGACCCAAGGATCATAATGTAATTAGAACAAAATGGGTTTTCAAAAATAAGCAAGATGAAAATGGTGTTGTAATTAGAAATAAAGCTTATCTTGTTGCACAAGATTTTTCTCAAGTCGAAGGGTTAGACTTTGGTGAAACATTTGCACCTGTAGCAAGACTTGAAGCTATTCGTATACTTCTTGCTTATGCATCAAGTTTTGATATTAAGTTATTTCAAATGGATGTAAAAAGTGCCTTTTTAAATGGTGAGATATCTGAACTAGTTTTTGTGGAACAATCTCCCGATTTTGAAGATTCTAAATTTCGAAACCATATGTTTAAACTGTCTAAAGCTCTCTATGGTCTCAAGCAAGCTCCTCAAGCTTGGTATGAACGACTTAGAGACTTTCTTTTATGAAAAGGTTTTAAAATTGGGAAGGTTGATACAACTCTCTTTACAAAAATGATTGAAAAAGATTTGTTCATATGTCAGATATATGTTGATGATATTATTTTTGGATCTACTAATGAACACTTATGTCATGTGTCATGAGTTTGGAGAAGTGATGTCTAGGGAATTTGAGATGTCAATGATCGGCGAGCTAAGCTTCTTCCTTGGACTTCAAATTAAGCAACTCAAGAACGGTACGTTCGTGAGTCAAACGAAGTACGTAAAGGACTTACTCAAACGCTTTGGGATGGAAGATGCTAAAGCAATCAAAACACCCATGGCCACAAATGGACATCTCGATATGGACAACAATGGAAAATCGGTCGATTCTAAACTTTATAGGTCTATGATTGGTAGCTTGTTATATCTTACTGCATCCTAGGTCTGATATCATGTTTAGAGTGTGCTTATGTGCTAGATTTCAGTCAGTCCCTAAGGAATGTCATTTGCTTGCTATTAAAAGAATCCTTAGGTACTTGAAATGCTATCCTAACTTAGGCCTTTGATATCCAAAAATGCAAACTTTGAATTAATTGGTTATTCGGATTCAAATTATGTTGGTTGTAAGATTGATAGAAAAAGCACATCTGAAAGTTGTCAATTGTTGGGGAGATCATTAGTGTCATGGTCATCTAAGAAACAAAATTTTGTAGCTCTCTCCACCGCTGAAGCGGAATATGTGTCTGCAAGAAGTTGCTGTGCTCAAATTTTGTGGATGAAGCAGACTTTTCTGTACTATGGAATTAAATTTGATAAAGTGCCACTCTTGTGTGATAATGAAAGTGCCATTAAAATTGCTAATAATCCTGTTCAACACTCTAGAACCAAGCATATTGAAATACGGCACCATTTTATAAGAGATCATGTGGAAAAAGAGGATATAGATGTTAGTTATATCAGAACTGAATTGCAACTAGCAGATATTTTCACCAAACCCCTAGATGAAACTAGATTTTGCTTTCTCAGAGGTGAATTGAACATTATTGATATTTCAAATGCTAGTTGATGTGTTATTTATATTAAAATATATGTTATTCTCTATCTGGTCGAATTATTTGTCCAAACTGACAGTCAACATGACAAACTGATTGTCAGTTCCTTTGCTCAGGAGCCTGGTCGTAGCCTCTGGTCGAAGTCGTTGACCATGCTGACAGTCAGTTCCACAAACTGACTGTCAGTTATGTGCTTCAATTTTGGTCGTTGCCTCTGGTCAAAGTTGGTGATCCACACTGACTGTCAGTTTCAAAACTCAATTCTGTGAACTGACTGTCAGTGTTGTACACTGATTATCAGTTCCATGTTTCTGGTTTTTGAACTGACTGTCAGTATATCATACTGACTGTCAGTTGGGGGTCCCCGAACCCTAAAAACCATGTTTCTTTCTTTGAGCCTCTTCGCCTCCTCCCTTCGTCGCCGTTGCCTCCCTCGTTGCCGTTGCCATTTTTTGTCGCTTTGAGCCTCGCCGCTCCTCGCCGCCGATGCCTCTCCTCACCACACTATCGCCTCACCACACCGCGCCACCGCTGTACCGCTCCACCGCAGTTTAGCCGTGCCATGTCGCCATTTTGCCACACCGCACCATGCCTTGCCGTGGTTCGCCTCCTCATTGTTGTTGAGCCACACCTCGCCAGTGTTGCATCACTCGCCGGCCGATTCTTTTTCGATCATCGTCGTCGTTTCGGCTCCTCTGTTCGTACTCTGTTCTTTTCTTCTCTCTATTTTTGTTTTCGTTTTGCCATGTCTGATCAGCCATCATCTTCTCGATGTGTTGCCCATCAGAAGAATGCTGCAAACAACACCCGTTCAACGGGACAACAGTCTGAGTCTCGCTCTTCGCCTCCACCTGAGCGCGTCCCCGTGGATTACTCCCGATGGCACGTGAGTCGCCTCCGCACGCTCCGCTCCACAAACCCGTATCTTCTGCCACGTCCCACAGGTCACGATTCTTGCAGCGTCCTGACTTTTTACACAAACCTGCAGCTTGACCTGTTCACCAGCGTCTACAGCCGCGTCCCCATTTTCGCGCATCGCTCTCTTTCTTGCCAGACGATTGCCTCTCACACAGGCATCGTCTCCATGGTGGATTCCTTTGCTTCAGTAGGGATCAGAGACCTCGTCTCTGACTCCTCCCTTCATTGGGCCAATGAGCCCATCCGCCAGTTTTACACCACTGTATTTATTTCTCCTCAGCGTGACTCACTGACCTTCATGACAGGCCTCCAGATCCATACTATCACGAAGGAGCAGCTTGAGGCTGCTCTCGGACTGGTTCGCCCTACTTCTGGGCGCCAGCTCCACACTCTCCCCGACCTTGAGCATCAGGAGGTGGCCATGCTGTATTCCGGCCCCTTCCAGCTCCGTCACATCGATGGCCTGCGCCGCGATGTCGATCTGGCCCTGCGGATCCTCCTCTCATCTTGGTCCCCATGACCAGAGACAGGGCCAGAATCACTTATCTTGGCCTCCACGTTCTTATTTCCATCTTTCAAGAAGAGCCCTTCGACGTTGCTGACCTCATCATTAGTGAGATTCAACATGTCATTCTTTCTCCACATCGCCAGCTGCTGTATGTTCCATACATCATGGTGATGCTTCTTCATATTCGGGCCATTGACTCGGAGCTCCCTCGGCCCCACCATCCTCTTCAGTTCTATCCTCCGGGTCAGGCCGATCGCTGTCTCGGTGCCCGCCCTGCAGCCGCTCCTAGCCCTGATTCTCCCACAAGTAATGATGATGCTGCAGGAGAGTCAGAGGACGAGGCTCCGACCCAGGAGACTGACCCAGCTCTAGCTGCAGATACTGGCATCGGATCATCCTCCGCCTCTCAACTGGATCAAATCATTCAGACACAACAGCAGATTCTACGCACCCAGGCAGAGCACCACCAGATCCTGCTCCGTCTTCTTGACCAACAGGAGTAGATTTTGAGTCTCCTGCCAGCCTCAGCCTCTCCAGTCCCTCGCAAGAGGGCTCGGCCAGCGCTTTCTTCACCAGGATCAGCTTCTGGGCTTGTTGCTCTAGTCCCCGCTGTGCCCGCCTCTACTCCACCTACTTCACCAGCCGTCGACCCGATTGGATCTCCCACAGGCTCCGGGGATACAGACGTGTTGGGCTTCTCGTCCGACGATGAGCCTTAGGCTTTTCTTTTTGTGCTAGCTCCCACCTTTTTGTGCTTGATGCCATAGGGGGAGAATTATTTTGTATGACTCTTTATATTATTGATGGATGGTTTGTTTTTCTTATAGTTATGGTTGGATGATATTTTTTTTACATGGATATTTTTCGTATATGATGTTATGGATGTTTATCTTATATGATGTGTTTTTGGATATGTTGTGGATGGCTTATTGTTTATATATGTGATGTGGATGATATATGTGTTGATTAATATTTATGATCTTGACTTATGACAACATGACTTATACTCAGGGGGAGAAGTATGTTTTTGATCTCATGCATACACTCAGGGGGAGTTATTCATTTTTTTTATTTCTATCGAACACTTGTTGTCATCAATCATCAAAAAGGGGGAGATTGTTGCATCTAGGCCATTATGCCTGATTTTGATGATTAATGAAAACAAGCGTTTCAAACTAATTGTGCTTTTGACACATTTGATATAGAGACTTTTTGGGAAGACTTGCAAGATGATCAAGATGAACCCGACGTTAAAGAGATAAAAGCACAAGACGCAAATTGCAAAGGTGAAGTTTCAAGGGAACTGAGGTAAGCTCAGTTTTTATTTTTTACCGATCTCCGTGTTTTGGAGTTTGATCGGTTTAGTAAATTATTTCTTAGTTTTAACCGTACTATAAAGAGGGGTTGCAAGTCCTCTCCATATTTCCAGCATAAACCGAGAAATTGTTACGTCACTGCATTGCATTCAATTCGGTTGGATTTGATTTGGTTTTTCAGTTGAATTTTTGAAAGTAGAAACGTTTTTACTTTTTCTAGAGAGATCTAGGCAGATCTGGATTTTTATTCTATTGGCAAAAAGATAGCCCTTTAAAATATCTTTCTAATGAGCTATCAAACACTTAAATTGGATTTCTGGATCAAAAGCTATAACTGTTTTATCCATGTTGACTGTCAGTTTGTGAAACTGACTGTCAGTTTGAATTGTCAGTTTTGTTAACTGACAGTTGTCCAGAGATGTTGTTTTTTTGAGCCAAAATTTTTTTGACCTAAACTGACTGTCAGTTTGCATTTTGACCACGAGCTGATTTGTTTGAGTTCTTTGTTTTATCTGGTCGATTTTGTGGTCCATACTGACTGTGAATTTGTGATACTGACTGTCAGTATGAAGTATCAGTTTCCTTTTACGATCAGCAAAGTTTTATCTGTAAATTTTGTCAGTCGTTGAGTTTGAAACTGACTGTAAGTTTGCACTGTTTTATTTCCATATATGACCTCAAACGGCTAGCTGAGCTTTCTCTGGATTTTACTTCTTTCTGGTCGTGACCCAAACTGATTGCCACTTTGTAAGATTGATTGCCAGTTTGCATTGTTGCTTTTGTTTTCGAGCTCCAACGGCTCTTTTGATTCTTGAGGCTATAAATAGAGGCTTTGAGCAGATGTTTTATACACCAAGAAGCCTCCCTCTCGTACATATACTTGAGCATTCATTTTGGAGTTAAAAATCTTGATCTTTTGATCAAGTCGTGGTTTTTGAGATCCGCGGAGTTTTCAGTTCGCATCATTTTTGCATACTTAGAGTTTCTCGGTGCGTGTTGGAGGTCTTGAAGAGACCTTGCAACCTGTTACTCTTGGTGAACGCCTTCACCTAAACGGTTTAGTGGTGTGGCCGTTGACCTCTCTAGTTCAGAGATTGTTGGAGAGGCTCGGCGTGTTTGGCATCGGTGCTTGTCTTTCTGGAGTGGACAAGGAGCAACCACTAGTGAGAAATATCCTTCGTGGATATTGAAGCAAGACTCATTTATTTGAATGCTTCAACGAGGATTAGGAGAGACTGAGCGAGTCTCCGAGACCTCAGGAAAAATCTTGTGTTTGTCTTCTACTCTCCTTTATTTTGCAATATATATATTTTTTTGTTCTTTCTTTGCGAAAGTTGTTTTAAATTGAAGTTTCTAAAAGCCTCTTATTCACCTCCCTCTAGTCGGCATCCTTGATCCTACACCTATCGATATCTGTCAGGTGATATTTGGGAGTCCGTTCTTGTATGATCGAGATGCCCATTACCACTGGCAAGCACAAGAGTACGAGCTCACCAAAGACAAAGTTAAGTTCGTGATCAGTAGAGACGAGCGTGTCGACACTTCGAACTTGATTACCACAAATCAGGTGAAATGGATTGTCAATGCATGTCACAAGTATGTGCTTGTTACCAGTTGATCCAGGTGATGGTACTCGACCAGCGTTGTCGTTGGCGTGCCAAGAAGATTTTGGTCGTTTGTTGGGGCTGCTGGAGAAATACAATGATCTGTTTGAGAGTATCCAGGGTCATCCGTCAAAACGTCCAATCGAGCACAAAATTCAGCTCGTGTCCGATGCGACACTCCCAATCTGAGTATGTATCAGAACTCGGTATTGGAGAATTAAGAGATCAAGACACGACTTAGTGAGTTGTTGAACGATGGTGTCATTCAACTGAGTAGTTTACCTTGTAGATCTCCTGTGGTGTTAGTGCCAAAGAAAGATGGGACTTGGCGTATGTGCATCGACTACCGAGCACTAAACAAGATCACCATCAAGAACTGGTACCCCCTTCCTTGCATTGATGACTTGCTAGACCAATTGAAGCATGCTGCTATCTTCTAGAAGTTGGATCTTAAGTCACGATATCATCAAGTCAGCATCTGAGAGGAGATTAAGTGGAAGACCGTGTTCAAAAGGCGACAAGGTCTATTCAAATGGTTGGTCATGCCGTTTGGCCTCTGCAACTCCCTAGCAACTTTTATGTGTCTTATGAATGACGTACTGTGACAGTTCATCGATGACTTTGTGATCGTTTACCTCGACAACATACTGGTTTATAGCCGTTCGTGGGATGAGCACCTCATTCATGTCGAAAAGAGTTCGAACAGCTTCGGCGACATCGACTTTGCCTCAACCGTAAGAAGTGCGAGTTTGGTGAGCAAACTCTACTATACCTAGGATTCATGGTCGACAACGATACGTTGCAATCGACCCAGATAAGGTAAGTGTGATCCACGAGTGGCCTTGACTGTGAATAGTCACGGAAGTGCGTAGTTTTGTAGGATCATGCCAATACTTTCGAAAGTTCATCCGACACTTCTCGATTGTGGCTTCTCCGTTCCAGGCATTAACTAGGATTGATCAGAAGTTCGAGTGGACAGGGAAACATGAAGACATGTTTCTCTTGCTGAAGATGAAGATCAGCGAGGCGTCTGTGTTAGCTTTGCCAAATCTCTAGAAACTATTCGAGTTAGAAACCGACACCTCAGGTTATGCAATGGGCGCAGTGCTCATGCAAGAAGATTGACTAGTGACATATCACTTTGAGTTATTTCAGGGAGCTCAGAAGAATTACCCGACCTACAACAAGGAGTTGTGTGCACTGCATCAGGCCATAAAACATTGGCGGTGTTACCTCTTAGATAAAGAGACTGTTGTCCACACCGACCACCAACCATTGCAATATTTGCAAACTCAATCGAAGCTACAGCAAGCTCGACACATGAAGTGGATGTCGTATCTACAACAGTTTAATCTGGTGATTAAGTACAAGAAGGGCATACACAATAAACTGGCTGACATGTTGTCACAACCACTAGTTACGATCCTCTGCTTATCAGCATTCATCCAGATCGAGCCCTCATGTCATGATGACTATACCACAATATACAGTGAAGATCCTGATTTTCAAATAGCACTGACTAAGCTCGAAACAGGGAAACCTACGGAGTTCATTTGCCGAGAAGGACTCTTGTACAAAGGCAATTTACTTTGTATACCTCGTGGAGCAACTCGAATCCAATGGCTGCGAGAAGCACATACATCGTAGGTAGCTGGACACTTTGGGGTTACAAAGACTTTGCAAAATCTTCACCGATATGTGTTTTGGCCACGAATGCAGCAAGATGTGGCGAGTTTTATTTGAGGTTGTGGTCTCTGCAGCATCTCGAAACCAACAAACCGGAAATTAGGTTTGTACACTCCTTTGCCAGTTCCATCACGACAATGGGAAAGCATATCCATGGATTTCTTAGGAGGATTGTCTAAGACCCGACGTGGCAACAACTATCTCTTATGGTCGTTGATCGGTTCTCCAAAATGCTACTTCTCATACCTTGTCGAAAGACTATCACGGGAGAAGAAGCGGCTCGGGTATTCTTTCAGCATGTTTGGACACATTTCGGACTGCCGACTTCTATTGTGTCTAATCGTGATACTCGGTTCCTTAGTCACTTTTGGTGATCGCTTTGGACGATGATGAACACAAAGCAAAAAAGGAGTACTTCTTTTCATCCTCAAACTGATGGTCAAACCGAGGTGGTAAATCAAACAGTCATTTATCTCTTGCGAGGATATAACTCTAAGCATCCAAAGACCTGGGATGAAAGCATACCATACCTGAAGTTTGCTTTTAATCGGGCAGTGAATGGTTCGACTGGAAAGTCGCCCTTTGAGATGTGTTTGGGGTTTCTTCCACAGAGTCCATTCGACATGGATTTTTTGATCCCTACCTCTGCACAGAACAGCAAGGAAGTATCTGATCAGGATCAAGCACAAAAGTTCCTGGAAGGTATTCAATGGCTCCATGGTGAGGTTCAACAGAATTTTCTGAAAGCTCAACTCAAGTACAAGACGCGACGTGATCGACACCGAGTTGATGCTCAATTTCATGAAGGTGATATGGTATGGTTACATCTGAGTAAGGAGAGACTTAAAGTTGAAGGTAAGAAACTCACACCCATTCGTTATGGTCCGGATTTTACGAAGAATTGGGAATAATGCTTGTCAGTTTGAGTTACCTCCGTACATGGATATTTACTTGGTTGTCAATGTTGAGCACATCAAACTCTTCTAGCCTTCAATGTTGGATGATGAGCCAGATACTATAGTACCAACTGTTGAAGACTTGGTCTATCAACGAGACAAACCTCTATGCGAAGATATGATCTTGGAGAAGAAGGTGACTACCACCCGCAGTGGCACAAAGGAGACTTTTCGAATTGGTCGAAAAGATCAACGAACACGTGCGGCAAAGTGGTACACCAGAGAAGATGGACAAGCCCAATTTCCACATCTCCAGTTTTGATCTAGAGGTCACAACAGGGGTTGGCTCCTTCTCAACAAGGAAGTCATGATCCAAGAGGATCTTCAGGTTGAGTCGTATAAGGCTTCGCGACCTTAAACGAGTTCGAAAAGGTTTTGTGACCATGATTGGTTCTGCGACCTTGAAGAATTTGAACTCTGGTCGGAATTGTAATCCAATCCAAATACATGTAACTAAGGCTTATCTGTTAGGTTTAGTTAATGTCTGAGGCTAATACGTTTTAGGTTCATGAGTCTGTCATACAATTGGACTATAAATACCTTGTAATAGGTTAGATTAGATTATCTAGCATCTACCTAGTCATCTACCTTGATATAGATCAGATCGAGTCTAGTTCATCAATGTAGACGAGTGTGTCTAATGTTCAACGTGTAAAGCCCTCTTTGAAACAAAGAGTTGTGCAATTACTTTGAACTGTGTTTCAATCAATCTTTGGGTTTCAGTAATTCTGAGTAAGATCCCGTTATTCCACATATTAGCATCTGGGCGAGCTTAATGCGAAAACCAAGGCTAGGTCTCAAACGGATCACATGGACAAGCAACCGCATGAAAAAGGTAAAAAAGTTCCATTCAAAAATAATAAATCTCCTTCTAGTGGTCGCGACGGTGACCATGCAGACAAATAGACTAACTCACAGGGAAGTAAGAGATGGTGTCCGTTGCACAATGTTTTTGGACACGACCTCAAAAATCGTCGCATCTGGTTGAAGCACATGGATGACTTTTATCAAGGTAATGCACCTATGCCAACTCCACCAGAACAAGGACAATCCTGTGGGATTAAGGACGCTGATGGAGACAAGGATATGCCATACCAGGTACCAAATAATCATATTAATATAATTTTTGGTAGATCTTCGTCCTATTTTTCTAAGCATTAATTTAAATCTGTTTACCGGGAGGTAAACAATATTGAAGCTTCTCCTAGAAAGCCTCAATTTCCCCACTGGTCAGAGACTTCACTGACCTTTAGCCGGGAAGATTGCCCTAAAGGATTGTCACGGCCACAACGGCTCCCTTTGGTAATTTCCCCCATTATTAGTAATGCTAAAGTGGGACAAGTATTGGTCGATGGAGGAAGTTCTCTCGACCTATTATTTGCAAAAGCACTTGACGAGATGCAAATACCTCATTCAAAAATCAAACCAGTGATTCACCCATTTTTTGGGATAATTCCTAGTCCTTCGATGATGCCCATCGAACAAATTGTGTTGCCAGTGACACTCGGGGGACCAGAAAACTTTCGAACAGAGTTAATTCCTTTCAATGTATTTGATTTTGATTCAACTTATAATGCAATCTTTGGTAGGCCCTCACTTGCCAAGTTTAGGTCGGCAACGCATTATGCTTATCAATGCGTTAAAGTGCCAGGACTAAAAGGCATGATCACAGTCAGAGGCAGTCAAAATATAGCTCTTACTTGTGGTCACATATCCTTGGAGTTGGTCGACCAACTTCCCCTACGGGACGTTAAGGTGGACACCAAGGAGCCAAATGCGGTCAAGGTAACTCTGCGACTAGATAAAAAACTCAAGCAGGTTCCCTTATTCCCAGACGACCCGTATAGAACCATTCGGATTGGGTCAGGACTGGACGACAAATAGAAACTTGCGCTCATTACTTTCCTACAAGCTAATGCAAATGTGTTTGTGTGGAAACCATCCGACATACCCGGCATCCCAAGGAAAGTGTTTGAGCATAGGCTAAAAATTCGCAACCAATAAAACAAAAGCTTAGACATTTTGCTCTTGATAGACAAGAAGCCATTTGTTCGGAGTTAGATAAACTCTAGGAGGCTGGTTTCATTCGCGAGGTTGACCATCCTGAATGGCTCGTCAACCCAGTCATGGTCCTGAAATCTAATGGTAAGTGGCGCATGTGCGTCGATTACACCAGCCTTAATAATGCCAGTCCGAAAGGATGATTTTCCTCTTCCCCGCATCGATCAGTTGGTCGATTCAACAACGGGTTGCGAACTGATGAGTTTCCTGGATGCTTATTCAGAGTACCATCAAAGTAGCATGGCAAAAGCAAATAAAGAGAAAACTGCCTTCATCACACCATTTGGCACCTATTGCCTTCATCATCAACATAAACTTCTAAATTACACCCTAATTGAGATAGAAAGATCTTCTGCATCAAGTGTTGATACGTGGAACCAGCATTCTTGAGCTCAAATTGTATTCTGACGTAGCAGTAGGTGCCAAAGGGTGTGATGAAGACAGTTTTCTCTTCATCTACTTCTACCATGCTAATTTGATGGTAGCCTGACTAATCATCCAGGAAACTCATCAGTTCACAACTTGCTGTTGAATCGACCAACTGATCAATGTAAGGAAGAGGAAAGTCATCCTTCGGGCAAGCATTGTTATGGTCGGTGTAATCGACGTACATGTATCACTTACCATTGGACTTGAGGACCATGAATCGATTCACGAGCCATTCGGGATGGTTAACCTCGTGAATGAAACCAGCTTCCTAGAGTTTAATTAACTCTGAACGAATGGCTTCTTGTCGATCGAGAGCAAAGTGTCGAAACTTTTGCTTTATTGGTCGTTGTCTAGACCAAATTGCTATCCTATGCTCAATCACTTCCCTTGGGACTCCGAGCATGTTGGATGGTTTCCACGCAAACACATTTGTGTTAGCTCGGAGGAAAGTAATGAGCGCGAGTTCCTATTTGTCATCCAGTGCTAACCCAATCCGAACAGTCTTAGACGGGTCATCTGGGAACAGAGGAACTTGCTTGATTTTTTCGTCTGGTCGCGGAGTTGTCTTGACCGCATCAGGTTCTTGGTCTCCAACTTGACATCCCGTAGGGGTAATTGGTCGACCAGTTCCAAAGAAATGCGATCACAAGTGAGAACCGTATTCTGACTACCTCTGACCATGATGACGCCTTTTGGTCCTAGTATTTTGACGCTTGATAAGCATACTGTGTCGCCACCATGAACTTGGTGAGTGAAGGCCTACCAAAGATGGCGTTGTAAGCTGAATCAAAATCAATTATGTCAAAAGTAATTAATTCTGTTCAAAAATTCTCTGGTCCTCCTAGTGTTACATATAACACTATTTGCCCGATAGGCATCATCGAAGAGCCAGGGATTATTCCAAAAAATAGATGAGCCACTGATTTAATCTTTGAATGAGGTATCTGCATCTCGTCAAGAGTTTTGGCGAATAGTAGGTCGAAAGAACTTCCCCCATCGACCAACACTCGTCCCACCTTAGCATTGGTAATGATGGGGAAATGACCAAAGGAAGTCATCGTGGTTGCGACAACCCTTTGGGACAATCTTCCCAGCTGAAGGTCAAGGAAGTTTCTGACCAATGGGAAAACTGAAGCTCTCCAAGAGGAGCTTCAACACTATTTACCTCTCAGCAAACAGTTTTAAACTGATGCTTGGAATAATAAGATGAAGATCCACCGAAAATAACATTAATATGATTACTAGGTACCTGGTATGACATTTCCTTGTCTCCATCAGCGTCTTTAATTCCGCGGGATTGCTTCTATTCTGGTATAGTGTCATGGTTGCGTTACCTTGATAAAAGTCTTCCGTGCGCTTCAACCAGGTATGACAATTTTTGAGGTCATGTCCAGAAGCGCTATGCAATGGACACCATTTCTTGTTTCCCTGTGGGTTAGTTTGTTTTTTCGTGCGGTCACCATTGCGACCCCCGGAAGGAGGTTTATTAAATTTGAATGGAACTTTTTTACCTTTCTCCTGTGGTTATTTGTCCAAGACTATGACTTCACGGAATTGACCTAATCCATTCTTCCTAGGCTTCCTGGATTTGCCACCTGCAAAGGATTCAGAATTCTTGTTTGAATCATATTTCTTTTTAGTTTTTAGGCCAGGTTGAGGAGGCAAATTGCCTTTATCCACCATTCTATTCCATTCTACAGCCTCAGCTGCATCGGAATATCGATCAGCCATGTCAAAAAGATCTAACACTGATCGTGGGGGATGGATACTCAAATCCTCCGTGAACCTCCGGTATCGAACATCGTGCTTAAAGATTCTAATAACTAAGGTATTAGAGATGTTAGGGATGGTGTTCCTCACTCCTACAAATCTTTTGACAAACTACCGAAGGGTCTCGGTCGAAGTTTGGTGCAAACGATGAAGATCATCTTTTTTTCCCAGGCTTCTCATAGAAATTTTGGAAGTTGTTGAGGATAGCATCACACAACACCTCCCAGTTGTAGATTGATCCTTCTAGTTGGTTGAATAATCAGGTCCGTGCTGGACCCTCAAGGACCGTCGACAAATAGTTCGCCATAACCCGTTCGTTTCCTCAGGCCGCTTGGATGGCAGTGACATAGATTTGACGAAATACGGTTGGATTTTGAGTCCCATCGAATCTCCCAATTGTACCGGGCTTAAACTTATCAGGCTAGACCACATTTGAGAGCCTAGGTGAAAAAGCTTTACAACTCACGTACGTACTGCGTGGTCGTCGATCATCGCAACTATCGTCATGGTCGCAGGAGGAATCGGCTTGAGGAAACTCACGACGTGGCCCCACATGCGAGTGCACTGGTATGTGATTGTGGTCGCGGGAAGTACCAGTTTGTCTGGTTTTCTCGTGTCGGGTATGTGCAGGATTACGTCTGTTCTGGCTCTGATAGGAAACGTCTTGCTCCCTAGTGGTCGATTGCAATGATGCTGTCAGAGTTATGCCCAAGGCAACCTCGTCAAGGTTATCCACAAGCACCCTTGCAAAAGTAACCCCATCATCTTGCGGGAGACCAGGGAGAGGATTGCGAAGTGCCTCTGCAATCACCTGGATACGGTCCTTCGCATTCCTCCTGGGTGCTGGTGGAGTTTTTGGCGTCGTCGCCTCAACTGTCGGGGAATAATCCAGAGCTGAGAGTGGTGTGTGTTCGTGCCTGCAGCCACCTAGATGTGATTGACGAGATGTTCCCAGACCAAAGTCGCGGTCAGCAGAATCATGGCGAGTTGGTGCAAGACGTAGAAAATCTTCTACGACCTTGCGGACCTCGGCCTCTCGCTGTTCGCGTTCTTGGTCCTCTTTCCGTTTGCGTTCTTGTTCTTCCCTTGCATCGCGTTATTAAGGGGTTTCCTCAGAAAGTGCGGCGACTTCCCTAGGGATAGAGTTCGCAGACGGAGAAAATATCTCATCTTTGTCTGACTCGAAATCAAAGAGAGACTTCAAATTGTTTGGGGAAAAGTCTCCAGACGAATGTCAAGATCATCTTCTTCCGCATCGTCTAGGACAATGGGTTGTGGCACATACTCGTCCTCGGATGTGGTAGTACTCACAGAGGACAAGCGAACTACTCATTCAGGTTCTTGTCCAATAGACATGATTGGAATTGAAGACGATGCTTCCCCGGGAAAGGTCTCGAGGGTAATATCGTCTCCTCTGACGGGGACGCTATCTTCATCCATGGCATCTACATGATCTTTGAGATCGAAATCATTCTTGGAATCATGTAGGCAAGGGAAAGGATCCATGAATATGATGAGTCTTGGTAAAAATGTCTTCAAGGCCCCACGGTGGGCGCCAGCTATCAATAATTGGAACCCGAGGGTCCTCTTGTCAAACTTATGCAAAAATGAGATGGTTTATGAAGGGAGCCAATCAGACAAGTACCAAGGTATTTAAAATATCTACGAACCAGAGACAAGGGAATTTATCCAGATTCGGGCCCTTGTAGCTGAGTAATAACCCTGCTTCCTGTGTATTTGTTTATGTGGAAAAATGATTACAGAGAGATCGTTACAAAGTGTGCTAGCTAATTCTATATGGCTATGTCTAATCTTCTCTGTAGTTGATCGTCCTCTCTTGATCCTTCTTTTGAAGGTCTCTTTATACTTGCCGAAAAGATCGTCAATTATCCTTCTGAAGGCACGTCTCACGATCGCTCACAACCGCCTCAAGGTTGTTGCTGTAGGTCGTGGGTACATGGTGGTTGCCGTATATCATGGTTACGTGGAAGTTGGGAAGTTTTGACTTGGCGTCGTAGAACTGTCTTACCATGCTAGTCTTCTTCGATGGTTACCTTGTCAGGGACTTATGATTATCTAGGGAATAACCATAAGGATCAAGTACGATTATGATAAGCAATGATCACATACCTCTGCGACCATTGTAATGATATCAAACTTTGTATCTGTAAGAGAGTTTGGTCATAGGGAGATGCCTCTGTGACCATAGTGTTCGCGGATACAGCACAAGATTATGATTTTTATGATAATAAGTCTTTAAGATACATAGCAATCTCATTATAATTTGCAAGAAATAAATATGATCACTGGGCTATGTCCAGAATATTTTTGGATTACCTAATATCTCTTTCTTAGGCCGTCCATTACCACAAAAAAGATATTTGCAACCATAGAGTATTATGCGCGACCATGAGAGTGTAAACACAGCTAACAATCCTCGTCAAGAGTTAAGTGGCACGTTTAGGGAAAAAAGGAAGCAAGGCTGACTAGAGCTAGCAGGGAGCAATAGGCGCGTTGGATGCTATAGTAGGATTTGAGAAGGGGATCCAGGAAGTTAATTAGGGTAAGTATACTTTGGGGATTTATAAAAATTCTAAATTTTTAAAATATATTTTAAAATTGATTAATACTTCAAAATAGTCTACAATGGTATAAATATAAAAATGACTGTTTTGTGATGGTATTTTTATGATTTAGAGTTTTTCAATGATATATTTATTGTTTGAGGACTTTGTAATAACATATTTATAATTTTCTCTATAATAAGAACAGAAACTTTTCAATCCCATATTTTTAAATTTTCAATAGTAAATCCATTTCCTAGTGATAGTATATCAAAATTTTTTAAAAAAATTAGCATTGATAGAGCAAGACTTTATTCTAGACATGTACAAATAGCATGTCAAGTCATCAAAAAAACACATATTTATCTAGACATTTAGATTTGTCTAAATTTGACCTTATAAATAGTAAAATCAACATGATCTAACTTAATATATTTTATATTATACAATACAATTAGATCAGAATTGAGTCTATCCGGGTCGCCCATTAGACCTCAAATTCAAATCGCTGGTCAGTTTGTCTATGCCAGCCCGTCTATATAGACAACGGGTTCAAACCAAAATCAGTATCTCTACTTCATCCCGAAGAAATCCTCCATTCCCACCTTTTTTTCTCTTTTCTTCTCATTTTTCTTCTGCCTCACATCCTATAACCTCCCTTCCACCTTCCCCACCAACTACCTCCGATGCACAAGACAGCGCAGGCCTGGTTCACCGGCGGCCCCGCCGCCGGAGCCGGCGCCGGCGCTGGCGCCGCCGACCAGCCTTCCCTCCTCGCCGACTGGAATTCCTACGCCGCCTCCCGTTCCGACTCATCCTCCTCCTCCTCCGCCATCCCCTTCGACATCGAGGCCGCCGTCCGCTCCGCCAACGACACCGTCTCCGGAACCTTCAACGTGTAATCCTCACCTCCCTCGCCCACAGATCCACCACTACTCGCTGCTGTTTCACAGATCTCGAGTCACTTGCTAGTCTCCTCTTCTGATCTGATCTGATGTGTTGTGTTGTACCTACCACTTGCAGGGTCTCCAAGGGCGTAAGGGAGCTGCCCGGAAGCTTCCAGAACGCCACAAGCAGCTTCCCCTCAGGGAAGGCGCTCATGTACTTTGGCCTGTTTCTCGCGAGTGGGATCTTCTTTGTGTTCATCGCATTCACGCTGTTCCTCCCGGTGATGGTGCTGATGCCACAGAAATTTGCAATTTGCTTCACCCTCGGGTGCGCGCTAATTATCGCGTCGCTGTTCGCGCTCAAGGGCCCTGCGAGCCAATTCGCACACATGACATCTAAGGAGGTATATTTCTTGAAGGTTCAGTGTTTCTTGAGTGTCTCAATTCGGAAGGAGAGTAGGCTGTGTTGTATTGGTCAGGGAGGTGGCAAATGGCAATGGAGGTTGTTGAAACAGGATTCTTTTGATAAATTGTTGTTTCGATAATGGGGCGGTATTTCGCTTTAGAGTGCTCATGTCTCAGTTTGGATAGGGAGTAGGCTGTATTGGTTAGGGGGGAGTGGCAATAGAAGTTGTCCAAGCATGAAATTTTGAATGATCGGCATTTCAACATCGAGGGTGTGACTTTGAACATAAGTACATTGGAAGTTACTCTAGAATTGTTATATGGTGCGATAAACTTAGCCATTGTTCTAAATCAAGCCGCTCGAGGCGCACCCATGGCTACATAAGTGTTGGTCCACTGCTACACTATGGTACTCGGCCGCTTATGTCCACTTATGTGTTAGTCATGTTTGGAATATAGTAGTCCAACGGCACTAATCATATGCTACATAGTTCATATATGTTATTTGGTGCATGCAGAAGGTAAATTTTAGTTTAGCATCAATCCTATAAAATTATATACCAAACATATGTCTATTTTTTGTAATATTAAACCACACATAAGCCCGCATACCACATAAGCACAAAGGTGGGGTGCTCACTTATCGCTTACTGCTATTTAGAACACTGAACTTACACTATTCAATGCTACTGGAGCATCTTGGGTGCTCCATGAGTGACTAAATGGAACAATGAAGATTTCTCAAATACAAATTGGAGCAATTTGGGAGCTCGATGAGCTACTGAATGGAACAATGAAGATTTCTCGAATACAAATTGGTGGATCTTAGTAAGCCTAGCTATGATAGTGGCGGTGACTAGCTATTGGTTTCTTCAGTGAGAAGGCTTGTGATTGGGGTGGGGGGGTTGGTGTTTGATCTATTAGAGCGCCTACCTACATGTGCAGGAAATGTTGTTAGTTCAAAGCTGCTGTCCAGATTAGGGCCTGCTTGATGTTTATGAAAATTTTCCATTTGGAATGGAAAACCACTTGGGGCCTTTTTGAATTGGTTGGGCTTGGTGCAACCACCTTGGGAAATGAAGCCTGGGAATTATAATCCATGTTAAGATAGGGTAGGATTGCAGTGAACCCTGCCAAGCCAAGGGGATTGAGAAAATAGGACATGGGGAGTGTTTTTTATTTTTATTTTTATTTTTCTAATTTCCTTGTATTGATAGTTCCCTAAATGATGGTGGATTTAATTCTTTAGGAACAATTTTCCACACCTTCTCATATGGAGCCTTGTAATCTTAGGAAATAGGAATATGAGGGAATACCTTTCAATCCTATTGTATTTCGTATCCTTGTAAATATATTGTGTGGGATAAGAAGATAGATAAATGGTTGAGCAGTGTTACATGTACAACATTAAGCAAGTAACACAACATTAACACTTGTTTTGACAATCTGTTCAACCTAATCAAAAAAAATTTTCTTGGATTAAAATATAGACTTACCTGCTTCTAATCTAGGAATTCACAAACTCATAATTCAAATTCAACAGAGGTATCTGTAAGCTACCAAATATTAGAACTCAACAAAGAGAAATAAAAAGATAATATGAGCAGTAAAAAGCATTGTCTTACACCTGAACTTTACTAGTTTATACTTCCAATCCAAAAGGACAAGACTGTAAAGTAGATGACCTCATTCCTTCAGTGAATGTGGAACCAATCAGAGGAGATATTGAAGCAAAATGGGGGGAAAAGAGACATAAAGGAGCTCCCAGAATTTGGAGCTAGCTTTATTTTACCTAGTTTAAATCTGAAGATTCAAATTATTGAAGACTTGTATCACAAGTTCTCCAAGATATGAATTTGGAAAATTAAAATAAAAGAAAAGGATCATCACGTTTCACAAATCCAAAATCTAAGAACTTCAGACCCAAAAGAGGGGATAAAAGAAGTAAACATCAAGCAGTGACAAGGATTGATCTAAATAGACAATTGGATACCACTGGGTGGGTGCAAATGAATCCAATGAGTTTTTGCAAATAAGCACTACTTATATGCTTACAGAAAGTTTTATACAAAAGTACATGAAGAAATCACCCCCATGCTATTTGAACATTTGGAAGGAATCTTTTGGAAAGAACCCACTAGTTAATATTTCTAGGCCTGCAACCCCTGAGCAGACAGAAGTTTTTGTATGACGAAACCTACTGACCTGAACAGTTCTAAAAGAAAGTGTTAAAGTCGAGTACTTTGTAGAGCAGAGTGAAAGGATCATGAAGTTTGTTTTGATCTTGCTGGTGAAGTGCTCACTGAGGGTGTGAGCTTGCTGACCTTCTGGCCCTTAATTTATCTGCCTATTGCTTATTTCTCTCAACCACCCTTGGTGCTAAATTCTTGGTAATGACTAACAATTATCAATATAAACCTGATACGAGGATACTTCATTCAGAGTGGTACAGGATAGAAAGCATGAGATATAGGAGGAAACAAGATTTTTTTTAATTTTGTTTTGCCAAAAAAGTAGGAAAGTAAAATAGGCTCTTCCGCTCTTGTACTGCTTCAATATTCTTCTAATCCTTTGCAGTGCTATGTCTTTATTTTCACATTATCTTCAAACAAATCAGATATCTGATAAGAGAGCTCATCTGTTTTTCTTTTCAGAGACTACCATTTACATTGGGATTTATTGGATGCATGGTCGGCACTATTTATGTTTCTATTGTGCTTCACAGTTATTTTCTCTCGGTGGTATTCTCCATCCTTCAGGTGCGTAGTCCATGGTAAAATCTTTAGTTTGTGTTTAATCTCATCACTATGTTGTGCGGTACTGGGCTGCTTGCATCCCACCTATTTGAGCAACCCACTGTCCCATCCTTTGCAAATATAGAACATGCTCCTAACTAGCAGAATCTAAAATTAGAAGTTTTGTTCTTAAAATGCTTCCGGTACTTTGGCACTGGGAAAAATCTGAGTTTTCTTTCTCTTTCAGCCTATACAGTTTTAACTCTGAAGCAATATAATGTGCATATCCTGTAGATAGCTGTAATCTGTATGATGTGCATTATTTTTAGTTTCTCATTTGTATGCCTCTTTTCAGATCACTTGGGCTTCCCTTATATTTAGTGAACTATGTTTTGTCTCCAAATGAACTACCCTTTATATGTGAGTATGTAACTTGAGATAAACATATGACTTGCTTGCAGGTTCTGGCCCTTGCTTATTACACGATATCTTACTTCCCTGGAGGATCTAGTGGATTGAAATTTATCTCCTCGGGTCTCTTGTCTTCAGTAACAAAATGTTTTGGCCGGTAACGCAAGTAGGATGAAACAGTTCCTTGATCATTTCTCTCCAACTTGTTCAATGTTTTTGTGTGTAGTTCTTTATCAAGCCATTTATAGTAGACATCGTTGTCTCTCCCTTTGCTCCTCTGTGTTCTGATATAGGCCTACACTGGATGTGGACTGAAAAGAATTGGTGTCCTTCTGTGTGTGATGGCTCCCTGTATGATTCTATGTTGGAAACAAAGTTGTAGCTAGTGAGATCAAGCATAGATCTTGCAAGAGAGTTAATATTTTTGGGTTTGTTTGGATCCCGATAAAAATTTGTCATGCCAAAATTTTTAGTGTTAGATCGTGTCTGAGTTCAAGTGAACCAGTCTAGTTTAGCTCGGGCTTGATTATGTATTGAGTTCGACTCAAAATACTCAACCTCAAAGACAGGGTTGAGTTCGCCTTGCAGGAAGCTTAGTGCAACTGAGCTTGAGTTTGGCTTGATAAGATTCGGCAAATTTATCGCGTATTTGACCGGTACGACAATTTTTCTCATCAAAGGAAACATACCCTCCTTCCCTTCGTCCCCTAGTTCTTTCAGTGGCACTCGCGCGGTAATAATCAAACAAGCAAGGAATCGTGTGGTTTGCAGCATTTCATTATTGCATCAAGAAATTGTACAACTTGAAGGGAAGGGCAAAGTGGGAAAAGGAGACATTCTAGATGTCTATTTGTGCTTGTTTAATCTATGATGCGAGGAACGCAAATATTTCTTCACGAAAGTTTAAATTCTCTGCACAAAATTGTAGAGAAGAATATATAAAAAAGATTATATAACTAGGGTTGAAATAAAAGCTCGAGGTTTGTGAGTCACTTAAGTTTGATTTGATTTTCTGCTCGACTCAAGATCGGTTAGGATAAAACTAGTTAAATTTGAACACCTTTTGAGTTTGATAGAAAAGGATCTGAGTTTGTGCTTTGACTAGCTCACTCGATTTGGGCTTAATATAGTTTGGTTTTGCTGTATATCTTTTTATAAAAACTAAATTAGAATATAAATTTTTATTTTACTATAATTCCATTGTCAATATTTTGTCTGAGATTAACTCACAACTGACTTGAGTTCGGTGCAAGTCAAGCATGAGCCCACTTCCTAGGTCTTCAATCTAACTCGATTTGAGTTCGCTTAATTTTTAAAACAAACTGAGTTGAGTTAAATAGAGACTAGTTCGCTCGAGCTCAACTGATTTGTAGCAACACATACAGACTTAAGGGCAAAATGGGGAAAGGATACATTCTAGGTTTGCCTGGCAGAACACCGCTGGCTCTTCCGCAGCTTCTGCGGCGCCAATTGCTGGCTGTGACCTATTTAAGGGCCGTTTGGTAGAAGAACATGTTACAGTGTAAGTTGTTGCCTTCACTATTGACTAGAAGAGCAGGGTTCAGTTGAAGTTTTAAGTAAAAAATGGGATTTTATTGTGAAATTTACTACTTATATTTTTTGTATGAAGATTATCTACAACATTTAGGTAAGTACAATATCTCTCTTACCGGATTTATCAAAAACCCATAGATAACGAGACTGGGTAAATTGAAATATTCTTCTCAGAAATATGCAGAATAAACTGAAACATTTCTAAAAGATAGGATTTCTGTAGTTTTTATGCACATATGAGTTCTTTTTTATTTTTTTTAAGAGGAGTGCACATATGGACTTCTTAGTTAATGGCATCTTTGATTGAGTGTTAAAATTTGCTAAGACAAGTTGTGGCCATAACCTACAGTATGGCCCAATCAAAACCTTGGCAATAGAAATGAGCTTGGTTGATAGCTGATCCGAGTCATTAAAGAGGTAGCCAGCAGTTCTTGGTTTGTGTTCAGTTGGTAGCCGAATTCAATTTCATAATTGTAATAATAATTTTTAGTAATATGTGGTGTTTAAAAACTTTCCATATATTTGGCTAAAAGTTTGCTTTAGTTGACTGCCAACTGTAGCCAAATGCAAAATAAATATATTTGATAATATTAAGATTTGACTTAATAAAAATTAACTATCAATCAAATATATCTTAAATATTTACCGTGATAATAAATAAAATTAGAAATAAATCGGTTGTTTGGCCCTACTCGAACTCCAATTTCTTGGTTGGATTAGAAACCAGAAGGACCACAGCTCAGAATCCTAGGGCCAGACGAGTTCTATAGAAATTGGATCGCACTTCAAATTTTCAAATCAAAAGATGTGGCCCCATATATGCTCCAAGAGCTCTAAATTCTTCACAATAGTTGGAGTCAAAACTTAATAAAACAAAACTGAAATAGTGACACAGCAAGTAATCAATTCATGCAAGACATGCCCGTTGTGCCTCAGCCTTCTGTGTTGTGCCTCCAAGACATCGGTTATCCTCGAAAGCATAAAAATGTTGGGACCTATTGCCTGGTTTCAAAGAAATGCCACTTCCGTGTTTTAATTTGATGATTATTCTTTGTTTCTATATGTGTTTAGTACAAATAATAATATATGAACACAGAAAAAATAAAAAAATATATAGAGAAAATATATATTCTTTTATTTCTTAGATTCCTTTCTCTATACACAATATAACCATTATATGGGGAATACATAAAAAACTCTAGAGTATTTTGATAATATACACATAAAAATATACGTAACACTCCCACTTAGATATTACTATGTCATACATATATCTCGTAAAAACTTTACTGAAAAACCTAATGAGAAAAACGGTCAGAAAAAAGAATATATAACATACATATTCCTATGTGTTGTATATTTGCCCCATTAAAAAATTTTAATTCATAACTACCCAATGGGAAGAAAAACTTAATTAAAAAAAGAGTATAGTATTGACATTCAAGATCTGATATTTGAGATCTAAGTTATAAATAGATTGAGTACTAAAAATTGGATAAAGACTTTTAGATCTAAATATTTACATTTGTTTATTAACATTTGCTCCTCCTGAAGACAATAGTTTTCCTAGTCTACACATTCTTATACCATAAATATATTTTTCAAATATGGATGTAGGTAGAAATTGTATGAACAAATCTGTTAGAATGTTATTAGAGAAAATTTTCTGCATAATTATCTCAGTACTTTTCTGGAGTTCATGAGGATAAAAGAATATTAGAGCAATATGTTTTGTCAAATTACCCTTAACATATTCACTATTCACTTATACAACACAAATAGCATTGTTCTCATACAAGATAATGAAGGTAATATTATTTGTCATAATACCAGATGATTGTTGAATGTATCGTATTAAAAATCTCAACTATACACATTCATGTGAGATCTCATATAATACAACTATCTGTGAGTGATTTGTTGAAAATGTAACCAATGTTTATTTAATAGACCTCCAAGAAAAAATTATACCACCATAGAGAAAAATATAACTAGTTTGGAGCCTTGCATTATGAGGATCACACGTAAATAGCCAGCATCCAAATAATCCACTAATGTCTTAATTTGATTTTTTTGATAATATAAATCAAGATCTTTTGCACTTTTAAGGTATCTAATGATATATTGATGTCATTTCAATGTCTCCTGATTGGAGATGCACCATGTCTTACTAGTAAATTTACCAAAAATATAATATCAAGCTTGGTAAAATTCGCGAGATACAATGGTGCTCCTATGATGTTCAAGTAAGGAAATTCTGGACTCAAACTATTCTCGATCTACAAGTGGAGATAATACTTAGTTTACCCAAGTTTTTCATTTCGAACTCCATCTTTAATCATGAGTTTGTTTCCTTAGTTTCCTTTGTGATTGGGTAACTTAACAAAACATATTATTTCAAAATTCTTTCATCCTCGCGAACTCCAGATAAATGATGAGATCATTATACATAAAACTCACTAGGGACAATATGGTAGATTTATTCATAAAGTTTCTATCTACATTCATATTTGAGAAATATGTTCAAAGTATTAGAATGCATTGACTAGGAAGATTATTGTTTTCAGGGAGAGCAAATATTAAATAAACAAATATGAGAATTTAACTCTAAAGGTCTTTATCTAAATTTTACTACTCAATTTTTGTATAACTTAGATCTCAAGAATCAAATTCTGAAGATCAATGTTGTACTCTTTTTTCTTAATTATGTTTTTCTCTGATTGGATTTTTCTTAATTAAATATTTTTTAATGAGACAACATATGCAGCACACAAGAATAAGCATATTATGTATTCTTTTTTTCGACCATTTTTCTTATTGGGTTTTTTGATGGAGTTTTTAACAAGACATATGCATGATGTGATAATGTTCAATGAAGAGTATTATAAATATCTTTATGTGGATATTACCAAAATACCCCTAAGTTTGCCCTATCTATATATATCTAAGATTGTCCTATTTGTTCTATATATATATGGATGTATTGTGTAAAGAAAGAATCAATCTAATAATAAAGAGCCTCTATTTTCTCTATACTTTTCTCTCCATCTTATTTTGTGGTCACCTATTATTATCTTTATTAGTAATCCAAATAGGTGCGAAGCAATAGAGTAATCTATCAAATTACAACAAGATCAAAATAATCTATGTTCAAAATACAATATTTTACTTGACAGATCCATACAAAAAATATGCCCCGATCCAAAGAGCAATTCATATGCCATAAAAGAATTCAAATCTATATGCCAAAACAAAAACAATAGGTTGAAATAGATCTACTATATTAACAAAACGCAACTTGTTGGAATAAAACATATATAATCACAGAATATAATGTATGAAAATTAGAACGCAAAGAAACATACCAGTTTATAATAATTTGTGCTGATAATATGTTGTAATTTGATGGATTGTGCTGTTAATTCGGCACATACTTGGATCACCAACCTAGATAATTATAGATAAACACATAAAAAAAAGAAAGAAAAATAGAGAGAAAATAAGTGCTTTTTTATTCCTTAGATCTCTCTCTTTATACAATACAACCATTATATAGGAACAGACAGAAAAATCTTAGAAGTATTTTGGTAATGTTTATATAAAGTCCACTGTCACTGCCTCACCCGACGCCTCACAGCCACATCGGTCCCGCACGGACATGCAAGTTGTACAGTGATGCGTGGTCAGCCTCCTGCTACCTGAAGCTCTGACAGGTAGGCCCCACCGACGCCCAGTACGCGTAGCAATTGCGTTGGAGTGGCAACGGTGTCTAACGACACGTTTTGTGGACCCCACAATTTCGCGAACAGTGCCTTATAAACCATGTGGAATTGACTCTAACAGGTAGGGTCAGATTGAACCGAGGCAAGTTTGTCAACGACTGGGCGCTGAGTTAACGCGTGCGGTGCACGGAGCGCGGAGTGACATGGTAGTGGTGGCTCCACAAAACACGTGAAAGAGCATGGGTGCCATTGCCTCGCGTGGCGCACGCACCGCACGCTAAGTCACCCACTCTCACTAACAGGTGGGTCCATGGATGTTTCTGCCCACCTATTAGTTATTGAAATGGTTTTTTTTGTTTACGGTAACGTTTTAATTGAATTTTTTCATTTCACTAATATATTTCGTTCGCAGTGGCTGACAATGGGTCCACCTTCTTCTGGGACCCGCATGTCAGAGTGTTGCTGATTTGAGGATGAAAACAACTGTTGAAGGGAAAAAGAGGTGGGACCACCTGTTGGTCTCACAAAAAAAATTACCGTTGGAATATATCCGTTAAATATAGCCGAATGTATCCGATTTGTATGTTTTATATGTACGATTTAAGTAAGAAAACTTATAATCTTTATCTTAAATTTTATATTTTTTTGTTGTATTTGAATAATCTGAGATTAATATCGATCGGTATTTTTTAACTGTTAATAATCATATATTGTAACAAATTATCATATAAATATTTTATACGTAGGTTCCATGCGAAACACCACCCAAGAGCCAATGCATTGGAATACTTGATGCTTGAGAAGGGGTTTTGCACGTGGGCCTGGGCGAGAAGTTTTTCCCAAGAACTTTTGTATTGGAGTAGTAGATATTTTAGATGGTGTTTCGCACACATGACACAAAAAAATTTCGTGAGGAGTCTTCTTAGGAGCCCATAGATTGGACTTAACCTCAAGATCTTGGGCATAGATAGAGAGTAGATGCTAACAAACGGGGTGACATCAAGGATGACAAGTACCTTTACATCTAGGTCAAGAGTTGGGGTCTAGGATTTAGGGTATAGATAGAGTTGCAACCTGGGTCGTGCCGGGCCGGTGGGTTGGGTCGTTCCGTGTCAAATCGGGCTATGTCGTTACCGTGCCGAGCCGGACTGGCCCGGTAGCTTGGCAAAGAGGCTCAGCACGACACGATAGCCCACGGGCCGCAGTGCGTGCCGAGCCGACACGGGCACGGCCCGTTTTGAAGTAGTGGTCGAGGTTGTCGTCTCATCGACGAGGATCGTCGCAGTGGCGAGGCCACGCTCTGTAGAGTGGGAACATCAGTGGATCATCGGCGAGCACACGAGATCTACGGCATGTGAGGCGGTTCGCCGATAGTGAGAGAAGATGGGAAGAAGAAGGAGGCGGCTGTCGACGATTCGGACTCGGGGTCCTTAGTTGAACTTATGCAGAATTTGTGAGTTATGAGGCCTTTTAGGGTGTTCGTCCGGGAAGGGATGATGAGCCAAAGTTGGTTGGAACACAGGAGAATTTATACAGGTTCGGGCCCTCAATGGTGGGAGTAATAGCCCTACGTCCTGTCGGGATTTCACTATGTGTAGGAAAAAAGGTTACAAAGTTGTGGAAAAGATCATTACAGGCGAAGATCTTTTCCGTGTGATTATGTAAAACACCACTAAACTAGCCTTTGAAAACTTGTCGATGTTGATATGTTCCAATGTGTCATATATCTCTTCGTCTGGTGCATTTGCTCACCCTTTTATACTGGTCAAAAGGGTGCCAATGCATAACAGCTCCGAACGGTTGCTCGGGTGCAGTTTTGGCAACTGCAATTAACTTCCACGCAGGTTTAACACGTGCAATAAAGGAATAACCGCACATATTAACCTCCTGGCAGTTGTCTCCATGCGTGGAGGAATCTTCGGAATACTCGGGATATGCTTGTTGTAGGGTCTGAGCAACCCCGAGTCCCCCTGATCAAGAGTAGTCCATGACCTTCCGACCGTGCATCGCCTACGGGCTTCTGACCGCGCACTGTTTGTGGCCTGATCGCGCAAAGCCTGCGACCATGTGTCCGCGCTTCTCAGGCCATCTGAGATCACACCAACGGACACTTACCTGGTTCGAATCTGCCTTGAATCAGATGTGCATTTATTCTGAACTAGCTCGGGTAACAATTCTCATCAGCTAGCCCCCAAATTTGAAGGAAACGAAGGGACATATTTACTTCAAATTTTAAACCTTACATCGGATAAGTGACCCGACGCTTCAAATCCTCCACTTAGTGGCGCACTAAGTGTGGCGGTTTATTTCCCGAGACGTGCTCTGGGTTGTATTTGACAGGTAATGATGGCGTCGTGGAATTTGTCTTTTAACTCGAGATAAAACTATAAATGTTTTAAGAGCTCGAGGCATTCGAAAAACGAACCGTCACCCCTAAGGACTATAAATACCGAAGCCTCTCAGCCTAACACTTCACAAGTTTTTCCAGGCTAAGTCTTTTCCAAAGCTACCTTTTCCTCTCTTCTGTGTACATCTCAATGGCAGATCAAGACATCACTGAGATTGAAAGTGATGAAGAGGAAGTGGCGCTTGAATTCGACCAGGATTTCCAGAAAGTAAATCTTTTCTAGACGCCCTGGTTCAAATTGCCATCTTATGCTCTGATCGTTTCCAAAATGCTTTTCGGAAATTCACAGATGACCGAAGATCTAGTTCCTCCAAGGAAGAAAACCAAGGTTGACGAGGGATCTTCCAGGGGCACAAGAGTTGGGGATGCATCATTGCTCTCTCTTCCTTTGGCCCCTATAGCCCTTCCTAT
Source organism: Pharus latifolius (assembly GCA_019359835.1). Taxonomy (NCBI): domain Eukaryota; kingdom Viridiplantae; phylum Streptophyta; class Magnoliopsida; order Poales; family Poaceae; genus Pharus; species Pharus latifolius. The sequence continues at coordinate 69,781,748 of CM033324.1, forward strand.
CCATGCAACTCGGTAGGTCGAACTTTCATCTCTATCTTTAGAGGTTCATAATAATCCTTCAAAGCCTTCTTCTCAACTTTCCTTATTGCGGTCGAGCGATCAACAGCTTTTGTTGGGTGATCGATTTTCTAGTGGGAAGATTGCATTCCCGCGACCAGATAATCCTCAGCCTGTGTTGGGGGAGCAATCTTCTCGTGGGAAAGTTGCACTCCCAAGACCTGATAGTTCCCGACTTTTGTCGGATGATCTACTTTCTGGGGAAAATACTTCATCCTCTCACTTGCGAGGATTGGTAATTATTTTCATCTCTCCTGCTGGTCGTTTTAACTTGTAAAACTCATTTATACACAGGAGATGAAAATTGTTGGAGCCCCCAGCGACTAGCCTGCTGAGATTCAACCTCCTTCCCTTGAACAGACTCTCTAGAAAGAGAAAGAATTTTTGGAGAAGAAAACTGAGGAGATGTCTTCGGCTATTCTGCACCTGGCAGAATGTGTTGATAGATCCCGCGAAGAGGCTCACCAATTCCGCTTGGAGAGAGACTACGCCAGACAACAGCAAGAACTCTCCGATTCGATCAGGAATGGTAGTGCTTCTCTGATTCAGGACGATGTAGATAGGCTTAGAGTAGTTGCTAGTTCTCTTGGGGCGGTCAGTGTAGATTCTATTGACGCCAACATGTCCCTAGGAGAACTTTGTAAACTCCTCTCGGATCAGGTCGATGCTCTGGTCGCCTGTATCCCTTTTGTATGTAAGGATTGTCAGAAATAAAAATTTCTTTTACCTTATATAACTTGAAGACTCTTCATAATCTCTGTGCGAAAATATGGTCATAAGTAATGTCTTTACGACCACGCATACACAAGTAAATCCGAGGTAACAAGTCTTTCAATTAGGAACGCATCAATGTGTCATACCGCAACCAGTACTGGTACAGCGATCAGATCCAAAGCCGCGATCAGACCTGAGGTCGCGATCAGAACTGTTATCGCGATAACATCATGCCCTGACCGGATGATAACCGTCTGTACGCGATTACCCATTTGCAGCGATCACAGAAGGGCATTGTGACCAACATGCAAATTTTCAAAGTGATCACAGAAACACATTGTGACCAATATATGAAAATTAACTCGCAAAAAACATGAAGGAAAACTTCCTCTGGAAATTTGTGCAAAATTTTCATGTTCTTATGAACACCCTAGCTCCCGAATTCGAAACAAAGATTATAAAAATATCTTTCGTTTCGGATGCACTGTGGGGAGTGCATAACGGGTCTCCCGAGATAAGGCACCCATTATGAAAATGAATAAAGTATTCAATGGAACGTTGCCTCGGGCATATAAATGGAGTAGATGGCTTCCTGAGGAAGCCACACAACTAGAAACCCTTCGCTTGCCTTAGAACCTCCGCCGCACAAAACCCTCATTCCTCATTCTCCATCGCCTCCAAAGTCGCCACCTTTCCTTCCGATTCTTTGCAAGAAATGGCATCCTGGAGCCGATTTGTTCACCACACAGAGGAGAGTCTAGTGGCTCTAGAGAAAGAAGAGATCCTTCCTCCGCGGCTGCTGATCAACTGGCGGCTCGCGGAGAAAGATAAAGAAACCTCAATCGTCCAAGAGGGCGAGTTGGTGGTTTTTGAGGAGTACCTGCGTTACGGGTTCTGATTCCCTGAGAGCCGATTCTTGAAGGGAATCTTGGAGCACTACGTGTTGGAGTTGGTGAATCTCCACCCGAATGCCATTCTGATCCTGGTAATCTTCCAGCATTTGTGTGAAGCCTTCGTCGGAGTGCTCCCAAGCGTGGAGATCTTCCGACGTTCTACTACTCGACATGGTCGAAGAGCGCCAATGCCACCGGATTGCTAACTTGTTTGCTTGTGACACAGCTCTGCCTTTGTCCGAAATCGAAAAGCGGACAAATTACCTCCTCAAGGCGTACAGCGCCGATGTGGAGGGAACCAGGGGATCACCTCACCCCCAGAGCTTAATCAACGCCAGTGACGACCTCAAACAGGAGCGTCGAAAGGTATGGACTTTCCCAATAGGCTCTGTGTGTAGATCATTTGCGCGTCTTGTACTGACTAGGATATCGAAATGACATAGCTCTTGGGGAAATTCGCCGAGGCGACGTGTCCAACCGAGGACGTTGGTCTCCTGGGGAAACCGGCTCCGAAGAGGGTGAAGAAGATCTCTTCGAAGCGCGGGGCGAAGGAAACTGCTCCCAAGAAGTCCAAGAAGATTCTGGGAGAGACCTCCTCGCAAAAGACTCCCCTTACTGCGAAGAGAGTTGCGGTAAGATACTCAATGCCCCCTGTTACCCCCGGTACGAACTGGAATTACTTTTTCATCGTACAGGGTGAAGGGAGCGAGGACGAGGAAGACGGCGTCCCTCTAATTCATCGCAAGAGGAAGACGATCGCTCCCTCGTGCAGCGAGGCCTTGTCTCTACCTGTAGGGACAGAGACGACTGCAGCGGGCCCCGCGACCACTGATGACCCTGTGGTTGCGGGTGAAACCCTAGTACCTGAAGCCCAGGAAGCTTCAGGATTTGCAACACCTCCCCTCCTGACAGAAGGGGTGACTGCGGTAAGATTTCTCATAGTCCTGGATGTTGTTATTCGTTTATGAACATCCACTAAGTTATGCTCGTACAGGAAGAAGAAGACATCCCCCTGTCCGCCGCGAAGTGACTCCTGCCAGTCCTGGGGCGCCGAGCACTCCACTCCTGTAGACAGGAGTGGGAATAACCGAGCAGGACACTGCGACCACTACCAACCTCGTGGTCGCGGATGAAGTGCTAGCGCCTGTGGTCCAGGAGATGTCTGGACCAGTGGCCGTATCCCTACCAACCGAGAAGGTTACCCCGGTAAGGATTTTTACAGCTTTGGTCTTTACCATTCCTCATGTATGTGCTTATAAGTTTGTACACACAGGGAGAAGAAAACAAGGTCTTATTCACGAAGAGGAAGACCAAGATAGATGACGACTGTCCTCTTTTCCTTGGGGAACCATCTTCGAAATCCCAAAAGTTGGTAGGATTTCGAGTAAGGTAAGAATCTCCCTTGTCTGGATAGGGTCGGATTACAGTGATCATCTGTAAAGATTCTAACCGATGGTCTTTCTATTTGATTAGGCGCAGAGACTCAGCGCCCAGCCCTCTAGTGGCCTCGACTAGTGTTGGAGCTTCCCCGCTACCGAGGTTTCTGGGGAGCAAAGCTCCATCCCTTCAGTCCGAGAAGTCGTTCGGGCCGTTATAGATGGGTTGGCTGTAGAAGTCCAATCGGAGTTATTGGAATCTGCGGCCCTAGCAAAAAATAAGGCTTAGCAGGAAGACTCATCCGCTGCTCCTGCTGGGGATAAGGCGAGTCCAGTGACCCGGCCTTCAGTTGAACTGGAAAGAGGCTCATTCCAGGAGTATGTTGAGGTATGCCGAACACCCCTTATGAGTTTCGCACTAGGACATCCAGGTTTCGAAACTGATCTCCTTCTATGTCATAGGAACTGACTCGTATGGCAACCAGGTCGATGGCTATGGCAAATAGCATCGAGGTCGCAGAAGAGGAAACGGGTCGCCTGCAGCGGTAAGGAAGACGTTTCTTTACTTGTCCGAACGTAAACCCCATCTTGACAATTAACTCTTTTGTCACAGAGAAAATCTTATCTGATAAAGAGCCTCACTGATTGGGAAGACCAGGAGTTCCGGGCGGCTACCAAGATTTCATTCCTGGAGGCTGAACTCCAGAAACTGCGGTCACAGCTCTCTTATAAGCATACTCCCGACTAGAGTAAATTAGTTTTGTCATACGAACTGTTTGTAATGGCCTCCTGTCGCAGCACGAGACGACCAAATAAGCCAGCTCAGTCAAGAGAAGACAGAACTCCGGGCGACCATTGAGTTGCAAAACTCGAAAGTTGACTCTGTCTGCAAGGAGAACGAGGACTTGAAGAAGTCACTCTCCTCCTGCAGCAGTACTCAACAAAACATCTTTGAAAAGCTGAAGATGGTGGCCGGTCTGCTGAGGGCTGACATGGTCGAAACCGAGGTGGGCGACCTCAGCCTTAGTGACTAGACCACGCTGGTCGCGACCCAAGCGGAATCACTTCTCAAGTATCTCCCTGAAGATACTAGGCGGCAAAAAGAGGAGATCAAGTCAACATTTCGATCAGCAGCCGCCATCCTCTGCCGGCTTCGTCTTCACCATGGCCCAGATCTTGATCTGAATCCAGTGGTGGGAGAGGCAGAGGTCGAGAGTGAAAACCAGCTTGAGGTCATCATGGAGGAAGTTAATCCTCTTGTAGAAAAACTCTTGAATGAGCTTGGCATTATATAAATCTTTATACCTGTACAGATATAGTTTATACAATACGAATGTGTGCATTTTTTGTTTTGAAAGGAAGCACTTCTTTTTGTTTCATGTTGCGACCATATTCCCCTAGCCCTCGCTTGTGATTATGTATACTGAAAACTTAGTATTATAAGCACAGGAAAAATATGGGTGTAACGACGACCAGGGATTCCCGACCAGGCCGACAATCATATTCGATACAATACCCAACCTTATTGCAAACCAGTAGCCACTCTGATGACCAAGGACATGCCAGCAAACCTTGTGTGCGTTGAGAAATGGCTTATTGAGGGGTGTCTTGTCTGGAAGTGATCACGAGATCGGCCAGCGAATCCGATTAGGGTATTGTGGCAATATAACCATCGGCGACCAGCCCCCGAGCCAGACTCGTAACATACGGGCAAAAAGGAATAATCCACATATGAAACAACTAAAAGCACTAGTTTTGTTAAATCATGCTAATTGAAAAGGAAAAGGGATTGGGCATTTACATGTAGAACTTGCGTAGTTGGTTGATGTTCTATGTATTGGATAAGATCCGACCATCCTCCATCGCTAACCGAGCTGATCCTAGTCACGGCACCGAGACAACAGTGTAGGGGCCTTCCCACTGTGGGGAGAACTTGTTGCGACTAGATTGATTTTGTATTTTACGTAAAACCAGATCACCCACGTGAAGACTACGTGGTCGCACCCTTTTGTTATGGTACTTGCGCAAGGTTTGCAAGTATACTGTGGACTTGATCAGAACTCGATCACATTTTTCTTCTAGGAGGATGAGATCTTGTAATCGTTGCCCGTTCTAATTAACTTGTTCGAATTGATCTGTTCGGACAGAACCAATACTAATTTCCATGGGTAACACAGCCTCAGCCCCGTACACTAGATGGAAAGGAGTCTCACCGGTGGCTCGACTAGAACTAGTACGTAGTGCCCGCAGAATGGTGTAGAGCTCGTCTACCCAAGCCCCCGAGTGTGTCTTAAGGCGATCAAAAATACGTTTTTTGGTGCCCTGCAATATTTGCCCGTTGGCACGTTCAACGGCACCATTTCTTTGAGGATGAACTACAGAGGCAAAACACACCTTGGTTCTGACCTAATCGCAGTAATCCAGAAAAAGACCACTAGCGAACTGAGAACCGTTATCAGTGATGAGACGATTTGGAACACCGAATCGAGTCACAATGTTCTTATGAAAGAACTTTTGTGAGGCAGCAGCGATAATGTTGCGTACTGGCTACGAACAAGAACTTGTATCCATTGACCGCTTGTGGCATAGGACCGACAATGTCCATCCCCTAGAACGCGAAGGGCCATGATAGGGGAATGGTTTGTAGAGCGTAGGCAGGTTGATGAACCTGTCTCGCATGGAACTGACACTGAGGACATGTCTTGACCATATTATTGGCATCATCAAGTGCGGAAGGCCAGTAAAACCCTTGTCGGAAAGCCTTTCCGACCAGTGTACGATATGACGCGTGCGCACCGCATACACCATCATGAATCTCTCTCAAGAGGGATTTACCTTCCTCTTGGGATACACAACGCATGAATACTCCTTGAGTACCTTTTCTATACAAAACTCTTTCTATGAGCTCGTATAGACGCGCCTTTCAAACTAACTGATCATTTTCGGTTTCATCCTCGGGCAAGGTCCCAAGTTCGAGATAAACCCTCAATGGATGGGTCCAATCTCGTTCCTGTCCGAGATTGGTAACGCAGACTGTTACTGGATCATCCTCAACCGTAGTCACGATTGAGGGACGTTCCAAGTGTTCAACGAACACTCCTGCCGGAGTGGATGTGCGTGAGGACCCAATTTTGGATAATTGGTCTGCGAGAATGTTGTCCTTTCGCGGGATGTATTAGACTTCGAAATGACTGAAGTGTTTTTTCAACCTCCTCACTTCCCCCAGGTAATGAGCCATTGTCTCATCGGAGGTGCTGTACTCCTTGTTTACCTGGTTTATGACCAGCTGTGAGTCTCCTCTTACCACTAATCGACGGACTCCGAGGAATTTAGCTGCCCAGAGCCCTGCAATAAGACCTTCATACTCTACTGTGTTGTTGGTCGCAACAAAGTGTAGTTGAATGACAAACTTCAGCTGTTCACCCTGAGGTGTGACTAAGACCACTCCAGCCCCCCAGTGTTGAAAACTACGAGAGCCGTCAAAATACATTGTCCAATGATCAGGACATTCCAAATCTTCAAACGCCTACACAGGTGGCTCAGGGTTAGTCCATTTGACCACGAAGTTGGCCAAGACCTGAGACTTGACCGCGGTGCGGGGTGTGAAATGGATGTCGAACGCTCCGAGTTCGACGGCCTATTTGGCGATCCGACCAGATTTGTCCGGGTTACAGACAATGTCCCCCAATGGAAAAGATGAGGGAACTGTGATCTTATGTGCTTGGAAGTAATGTCGTAGCTTACGGGAAGCCATCAGTAGTGCGTACAGTATCTTCTGGACCTCAGGGTATCGCTCCTTAGGACCATGAAGTACTTCGCTCACGTAGTAGACGGGTTTGTGCACACCCTCTCTTTCCGCGATCAGGACAGCGCTAACCATGTGAGGTGTGGCCGCCAGGTAGAGGAGTAATGGTTCCTCTTTGTCGGGGGAAACCAAGACCGGCGGACTGGACAAATATGCTTTTACCTCCTGAAATGCCTTTTCGGCCTTATCAGACCATGTAAAATTGTGAAGTTTACGCAGGGCTTTAAAGAAAGGTAGTCCCCTTTGGCCTAGTCGCGATATGAACCGGCTTAATGCCACCATGCGAGCTGCTAGGCGCTGAACATCCTTGATGGTCGAGGGAGACCTCATCTGTTCGATAGCCCTGAGTTTTTCAGGATTGACCTCGGTTCCTCTGGAACAAACAAGAAAACCAAGAAGTTTTCCCGATGAAACCCCGAAAGAACATTTCTCTGGGTTTAATTTTATTCCATATCGATTTAAATTACAGAAGGTTTCAGCAAGATCGTCTAAATGAGATGATTTTTTGAACTTTTTACAACCAGGTTCTACGTAAGCTTCGAGATTACGCCCCATCTAGGAAAGAAAGGTCTTTTGCATCAAGCGCTGGTACGTGGAACCTACGTTCTTGAGACCAAATGGCATTCTGACGTAGCAGTAGGTGACGAATGGTGTGATGAAGGCAGTCTTCTCTTCATCTTCTTCTGCCATGCTTATTTGATGATATCCTGAGTAAGCGTCCAGGAAGCTCATCAGTTCGCAACCCACAGTAGAATCGACCAGCTGGTCGATGCGGGGAAGGGGAAAGTCGTCCTTCAGATAGACACTATTTAGGCTAGTGTAGTCGACGCACATGCGCCACTTGCCATTTGACTTACGGACCATGACCGGATTTGCGAGCCATTCCTGGTGATCGACTTCGTGAATAAACCCGGCCTTCTGGAGCTTATTTAACTCCTCTCGGATGGATTCCTGCTGATCAACAGCAAAACTCCTGAGCTTCTTCTTTATTGGTCGCTGTCCAGGTCAAATTGCTAACCTGTGCTCGATTACTTCCCTTGGGACACCGGGCATGTCGGATGGTTTCCACGCAAACACATCTGCGTTAGCCCGGAGGAAAACAATGAGCTCGAGTTCCTATTTGTCATCCAGGCCTGATCCAACCAAAATCGTCTTGGACGGATCATCTAGGTACAATGGAACCAGTAGTGTTTCATCTGGTCGAGGAGCAGCTTTGATCGTAGCAGTGGACACTGTGGCAATCTGGGCTTCTCGGAGGAGAAGTTGGTCCACTATCTCCAGGGATAGCTGATCACAAGTCAATGCCACATTGCGACTACCTCGGACCGAAATAACACCCTTGGGGCCAGGCAACTTGCCGCGCTGGTAAGCATAGTGCATAGCCATCATGAACTTAGCAAGAGTTGGCCTGCCAAAGATTGCGTTGTAAGTCGAATCACAATCAAAAGTAACTAATTCTGTTCGGAAGTTATCTGGTTCTCCCAGCATGACCGGGAGCACCACCTGTCCCAATGGCATCATAGAGGGACCAAGAATTATCCCATAAAATGGATGGATTATGGGCTTGATTTTTGAACGAGGAATTTGCATCTCGTCGAGCGCCTTGACCAATAAGATGTCTAAGGAGCTACCTCTGTCGATCAGGACCTTTCGACTCTCGCATTGCTGATAATTGGGCTAATAACCAGAGGCAGCCTCAATGGTCGAGTAAGCCCCACAGGACAATCAGAGCGATCAAACGTCAAAGGTGTATCCGACCAACGGGGGTACTGAGGTTCACCAAGGGGAGTCTCTATTTGGTTCACCTCTCGAAAAAAGGCTTTAAATTGCCTCTTAGAAACAAAAGAGGAGGAACCTCCGAAAATAACATTAATATGATTACGAGGTACCTGGTAGAACATCTCTTCGTCTCCGCTGGCGTCTCTTAGCCCGCAAGTTTGTTCCTTTGTTGGCAAGGTCGGCATAGGTCTGATCCCCTGGTAGAAGTCATCCAACTGGCTCAACCAACTCCTGCAATTCTTGAGGTCGTGGTCTGCGGAGTTGTGGAGCGGACACCATTTCTTGCCTTCCTGCGGGTTAGTCGACTTCTCTGGCTGGTCGGCACTGCGACCACCAGAAGCAGTTTTATTTTTAAATGAAAGCTTGTTACCTTTGGTCGATGGAGGCTTCTCTGCGACCGTGACCTCTCGGTATTGTCCCGATCGACTCCTTTTTTATTTCTTCGACTTCCCGCCTGATGAAGATTCCGGCTTCTTGCTCGAATCCTCCCTCTTCATGTCCTTGAGACCTGGTTGAGGCGGTAGGTTACCCTTATCGACCATCTGATTCCATTCAACAGCCTCGGCCGCGTCGGAATATCGATCAGCCATATCAAAGAGATCAGCTACTGATTGAGGAGGATGGATGAGCAAATCTTCGGTAAATCTCCGATATCAAACGGCATGCTTAAACGCCCTGATAACGGAGTTATCAGATATGTTTGGGATGGTATTTCTCACCCCGACAAATCTCTTGACAACAGACAAAGAGTTTCAGTCGAAATTTGTCGCAGTCGATGGAGGTAGTGCTCCTTACCCGGCTTCTGATAACAATTTTGGAAATTGTTTGGGATGGCATCGCACAACATTTCCCAGTTATAGATTGAACCCTTAGGTTGATTGAACAACCAGGTTCTTGCCGATCCTTCGAGGACTGTGGGCAAATAGTTGGCCATGACCCGGTCATTGCCGCCTGCTGCCTGAATAGCGGTGATGTAGATCTGAAGGAACTCGGACGGACTCTGAGTCCCATCAAATCTTTCTATGGCACCTGATTTAAACTTGTCTGGCCAAACGACCGCACGAAGGCTGGGCGAGAAAGCTTTACAACCAACATAAGGACCATGGATAGACCTGCGACTTTCAACCTGACACTACTACAGAATACAACATCACAGTCGGTTCAAAACAGTCATCATAGATGGTTCTAAACCGTCAATGATATTCGAGTCAGTGATAGTCCGAGTATTATCACTGACGGTTCTGAACCATCTATGATAATGATTATCAGTGACGGTTCTGTGATAATCGCGTTTAATTCTAATCTGTCGCTGTCTAGTTCATTGTTTTTATCATATCATCTTCATACGAACTCTGATTTTCACATTCTTGTACTTGCTGGAAACATCAGATCGTGTTCTACAACTTTTCTATTGAGGTCGAAGTCAGAGTCAGCATCCATCTATGAGATATTGGGCCGTTAATGTCGACGGCATACAGTTTGAATCTAATAGATCTGTTTCGGTATTTTCATTATAATTCTTTCATCCGAACTCAGATTGGGATAAATTTATACTTTCTGGAATCGTTGTGAGAAATCCCACAAAAAGTTTGTTGGGGTAATCTTTAAATTCAGCCATTTTCATCACGCTAAAATTTGGGCAAATTAATTGTGTAATTTTCAAACTCTAGTCCAATTCGGATTCAAATTACTCTATCTAAGACAGCTTCGGTAAAATTGCCATATCTTTCGATTTCCAATACCATTTTTGATGTTCTTATACTTTTTGGAAAGATAAAAAAATCCTCTACAATTTTGGTGTTAACCAGATCCTCTAATTCGGAGTTCTTGGGGCCCGAAATTGCTAATCATTATCACAGACGATATTTAGCTCAAATATAAATCACTGAATCATCACATAAACACTGAATTTAGAGTTCATAAGTCTATTCATAGTTAATAGCCAAAACACAGATTTTAGATACCAAAGACAACAAAGAGTTTAAATTTGCAATCAAATTCACTAAGAGCTTCAATTAAACATAAAAAATTATCAACTAAGAATTGGTAACATTCAAACAGAGAATGGGTCAAACAGATTCAACATAAACAATTATCAACTAAGATTCAGTTCACACCAGATTTTAATTGTCACTATTCAGCTGTTCATCACACAACTACAAACTAGTCACTTTACAACATCTAGGAAACAAGGAGCAGGGGGAGAGAGTGTTTAAGAGAGGGAATTGTCACCAAGGCTTGAAGGAGAGATGATGCCATGGTGCTGAAGAACGCAGCCGCAGAAGAACTTGAGAAAGCTGTTGGAGGAGGCCGTCGTAGCTCGACCACAACCGAAGAGGTGTTGAAACCGTCGGCTGTCTCGTGGCCGAGGAAGAAGTGGTCGTCGGATGGTCGTTGTTGAGGGAGCTGCTTGTAGTCATCATCGGCCCATGAGACGTGGCCGACGAGATGATGGTGGGCAATGGAGTGGTGGTGGCGTAGTCAAGCTCGGATCGGTGTGGATCTAGGGTTATAGTGGCGGAGCGGTGTAGAACGGTGGAAATGAAGTGAAGTGTCGCAAAGTGTGCCGCTTTGAGTTAGGGCAAGTGAAGTGAAAAGTCGCAAAGTGTAGAAATGAGCGGGACAAAGCCCGCCTTAAATTTTATAGTCACAAAGTCGCAAAGTCTGATAATCATTATCAAAGACAATTCTGAGCTTAAAACCGTCTCTGATAATGATTATCACAGGCGGTTCTGAGCTCAAAACCGTCTCTGATAATGATTAGCAGTTTCGGACCCCAAGAACTCCAAATTAGAGGATCTGGTCAACACCAAAGTTGTAGAGGATTTTTTTTATCTTTCCAAAAAGTATAAGAACATCAAAAACGGTATTGGAAATCAAAAGATATAGCAATTTTACTGAAGCTGTCTCAGATTGAGTAATTTGAATCCGAATTAGACTAGAGTTTGAAAATTACACAACTAACTTTGCCCAAATTTTAGCGTGATGAAAATGGCCGAATTTCAAGATTACCCCAACAAACTTTTTGTGGGATTTCTCGGAACAATTCCATAAAGTATAAATTTATCCCAATCCGAGTTCGGATGAAAGAATTATGATGAAAATACCGAAACAGATCTATTAGATTCAAACTGCACGCCATCGATATTAATGGCCCAATATCTCATAAATGGATGATGAATCTGACTTCAACCTCAATAGAAAAGTTGTAGAGCACGATCTGATGTTTCCATCAAGTACAAGAACGTGAAAATCCGAATTCTTATGAAGAAGATATGATGAAAACAATGAACTAGACAGCGACAGATTATCATAGACGGTTCTGAGCTCAGAACCGTCTGTGATAATCATTATCAGTGACGGTTCTGAGCTCAAAACCGTCTCTGATAATGATTATCACAGACGGTTCTAAGCTCAGAACCGTTAATGGCCCAATATCTCATAGATGGATGCCGAATCTGACTTCGACCTCAACAGAAAAGTTGTAGAGCACGATCTAATGTTTCCAGCAAGTATAAGAACGTGAAAATCCGAGTTCCTATGAAGAAGATATGATGAAAACAATTAACTAGACAGCGACAGATTATCATAAACTGAGCTCAGAACCGTCACTGATAATCATTATCACAGACGGTTCTGAGCTCAGAACCATCTGTGATAATCATTATCAGTGACGGTTCTGAAGTCAGAACCGACTGTGATAGTCCAGCACTATCACAGACGGTTTTGACCTCAGAATCGTCTGTGATAATTAGAATATCACAGGCGGTTCCAAGGTCAAAACCTTCTGTCGGACTATCACAGTCGGTTTTTATCTCAAAACCGTCTGTGATAACTTAACATTTTCTCCCAACAGGCCTTCACAGACGGTTTTCTATTGAAAAGTTCATAACCTTCTATGAGGTGCCATCCTGGATGTTTGTTTCTGTGGTAGTGTGATCTCGGGCGATCTCACGCGAGGGAGAGGTCACTCGTGGTCCCAGGAGAGAGTGGACAGGAATTCGTTCTCTATCACGAGAGTTCTCCGCCCGTCTGGCTTTGTCATGCCGAGACGGTACTGGTGGTGGACGATTACGTCTGCCAGAACCAGAATTAGAGTATTCTCGGTCATGGGAATGTGTCGCTGACCGGGAAGAGGCCGTTGGGGTCGCCTCAGATGCGACCTCGTCCAACCTCTCCGCCAGGATTCTGGCGAAATCCAGTTTCTGCGCATCTGTGACCGTAGCATGAAAATTACGCAGGACCTCTGCGATAGATTGAAGCTGGCCATGCGTACTTCTCCTGGGTGCGCCAGGTGTCACCGTCTCTTCGTTCGCTGACAAACGTTCCGAGGGTAAAGATGGTGTCTGGTCGTGTCTACGACCACGTGATCGACGGGAAGAACTCGGAGCAGCGTCATAACGAGCTTGCGCATTTTGAAGAGCCTCTAGGGCTGTTCTACGAAGTTCATTATCTTGTTGCTCACGACCTTAATCCTCCTTTTGTTTGCGTTCCTGTTCTTCCCTAGCAGCCCGTTGATCGGGAGTTTCTTCTGATAAGGCAGCAAATTGTCTAGGGAGCGAGGTCGCCGACGGAGAAAACATTTCCGTCTGTTCCGAGTCGGACTCGAAATCAAAGAGGCGGTGGAGGTTATCAGGATCAAACCTCCCCGAGCTAAACTACTGGTCGACATCACCCTTACCCTCAGCAGGGCAGTGCGATGGACCAGATTCAACCTCTAATGCAGTAAGAACCACAGTGGGCTATGGTTCTGGGTCGGTCGCCTCCTAGTCGATTGACATGACCTGAGCGGTCGAATCAACCTCCGGGACGTCTTTGCCTTCGATTTCCCCCATTGGAACAGGATCACTGGGTGAAGGCATCTGGATGTGGGCATAATCCTTCAGATCGAAGTCATTCTCGGAGTCATATGCTCCAGACATGGTTCACCGAACCTCCGGATAGAAATAAGAACGCCTTGAGAAAGGCCTCATGGTGGGCACCAGCTGTCGACGATTTGGACTTGGGGTCCTTAGTCGAACTTATGCAGAATTTGTGAGTTATGAGGCCTTTCATGGTGTCCCTCCGGGAAGGGATGATGAGCCAAAGTCGGTTGGAACACAGGAGAATAGCCCTACGTCCTATTGGGATTTCACTATGTGTAGGAAAAAAAGTTACAAAGTTGTGGAAAAGATCATCACAGGCGAAGATCTTTTCCGTGTTATTATGTAAAACACCACTAAACTAGCCTATGGAAACTTGTCGATGTTGATCTGTTCCAATGTGTCATATATCTCTTCGTCTGGTGCATTTGCTCACCCTTTTATACTGGTCGAAAGGGTGCCAATGCATAACGGCTCTAAACGGTTGCTCGGGTGCAGTTTTGGCAATTGCAATTAACTTCCACGCAGGCTTAACACGTGTAATAAAGGAATAACCGCACATATTAACCTCCTGGCAGTTGTCTCCGTGCGTGCAGGAATCTTCGGGATACTCGGGATATGCTTGTTGTAGGGTCTGAGCAACCCCGAGTCCCCCTGATCGAGAGTAGTCCATGACCTTCTGACCGCGCATCACCTACGGGCTTCTGACCGCGCACTGTCTGCGGCCTGATCGCGCAAAGCCTGCGACCATGTGTCCGCGCTTCTCAGGCCATCTGAGATCACACCAATGGACACTTACTTGGTTCGAATCTGCCTTGAATCAGACATGCATTTATTCTGAACTAGCTCGGGTAACAATCCTCGTCAGCGGCGACTCTAATTTGGGGTTGTGTCCTCAAATTAGGGTCTGGACACGTGGTGCTTGAGGGCGGGGCGGCGAGGAATCAGTGTGGCGATGAGGAATTAGGAAAGGCGCTGACGTCCTAAGGCTTGGCTTCAGCGATGGAGAAGACGAAGGAGTGCTTGAGGGCGGCACGGGGAGGAATCAAGGGTGGCAATGAGGAATTAGGAGAGGCGTCACCGTTCGAAGGCCTGGCACCGGCGACAAAGAGGATGAAGGAGGCGGCTTGGGTGGAGCAAATCTGGTGATCTGGCGACAAGCATCGCGGCGATGTGGCGTGGTTCAGCAGCGCAGCATGTGGCCTAGATCTACGACGGTGCGGTTCGAGCACGCGAGCAGAGGGTGTGCTAACGGGCCGTGCCGCCATTGAGGAGGAATGAGGAGGGAGTGCTAACGCGAGACGGCGAGAGGAGTGTGCTAACGCGAGAGGAGGATAAGAAGAAGGCACACAAAGGGCTGAGAGGAGGGCGTGCTAATGGGCCATGCCTGCCCGAGCACGTCACGTGTTACTGTGCTGTCCGTTGCGCCGAGGTTTGCAGCCTGGCAAGACGCGGTAACCCATGTCGGCCCATGCCGCATGCCAGGCCGAATTTGCGTGCCTCGGGCCGGCCCGGGTCTAGGTATAGATATGGAGTAGATTGATGATAGCATCAATGGCACGGGACAAAGTATATCTGCATCTTACTGATCTTACAACCATACATGACACGTATTGTTTGCTGTAATATTACAATTTGTTTAAACTGGTTAGGTGTAGTTTATTAGTGAGTTCAAAAAGTAAGATATCATATTCCATATATCATTGATCAACCGCCTGTTTTTAGTTTTTTATGATGTTGATTCATCACTTAGCTTGCTATTTACCTTTTGCATGTTTTTTTACGAGATTTTTCCTTTGACGAGATCACCTTGTGCATGTGAATAGTTACAGTTGATATCTCATATTATATACACGGTGTGTGTGTGTGTGTTTTGGTTATGTGTGCTTGAGGAGAATGCACTCCAAAAACCATCTAAATAATCTTAGAAAAATTTTAAAAATTAGAGGGACAGAGACTAGATTGTCCTGCTATATTACAAATTTCAAGATCTAACTTAATCTACAAAATGAATAACTAGAAAAGACAAATGAATATTGAATTTTATCTTGTGATCTTTATTTTCTCTTTATTTTGGCTATTTCTTAAAAAAATTTGTCCTTTTCATTTATATTTATATAGATTGAGTTATGACTTGAAATTTTGCAAGATAGTAGAACACACTAATCCCTACCTTATCAAATTTTCTTAGATGATTCAGAAGGCTGCTACAAGGGTTTGTGCAAATTACATGCACGAAAAGAGATGGTTTGTACTGTATATGCACCATGTTTGCTTATGCCCTGGTTTGCTGAGCCAATCTTGACGGCAATATGGATACCTAGGATTCTTCTAATTACAAAGACCTAACCTAACAATCATTTACTGATTGATAAGTGCTAACTTGGTAATATTTTTACCCTAGATTTAGTATTAAAAATGTGTAAAATCATACTTAAAACTCCTTTGATGCAATATTTTATGTGTAAAATTTGATTACTTTTATAAATTGTTTTCACGGTTGTATTCATCATATTTCAGGGATCAAACCTGTCAAATTTGAGAGAATTTTGACCACAATTGGACCTAATTTGCCCAAGAAAACCAAAATTGAAGGAAAAAGTCTTGGTCGAGTACTCTACGAAGAAAAGACCTGGTCGAACACGCTTTGGCGTGAAAATTCTTTATACGTACACTGCTGGGTGAAAAAGACACCTGTTCGAACACGTCACCACAAAAAAGAGCGGCTCTCAAAGACTCCTACTCGAAAAAGAATCCCGGTCAAATACAACGTGGCCGAAAAAGAGTCCTGCTCAGTTTCGGTTATGACACGTGGTTTCGGTCACGACACGTGTGTGTATGGCTGTGATTATGCCACATGTCCTAGTCATGTTCAACTCGGTTTCCTCGGCTTTTATTGGTCGGTTTTGGTTGGATTTGATCGAAACTGGTCGAATTTGGTCAGTTTTAACCAGATTTGGTCGGTTTTAGTTGTATTTAACCAGAAATGGTCAGTTTCGGTCGGTTTTAGCCGGATTTGATCAGAACTGGTCGAATCTGGTTGGTTTTGACTCAAATTCGTTTGTTCTCGCACCGTTTGAAGCCAGACTTCGTTGCCTGCATGTCAAGGAGTTGTTTTTGGGCACGTTTATCTATGTACTATAAATAGAGAAGCTTTTGACTCAATTAGACATGCTTTTTACATGCTTTCTTAGGTTTAGAAGCCATTAGTGCTTAATTTTAGTTTAGTAGAGCCCCTTCTCTATTTTGATTGCTTTTGTAAACCGGCACGAATGGCAACTTCAACTCTCAAGCAATCAAGTAAATTTTTATTTAATTCTTATTGTTATTTCTACATTACTATGGCTTTTTGCGAGTAGTTCCCTTCTAGGGTTAGGGATGACCTAATCCGGAAGGCGTGATTTTTCCTCGGTCTTTATCTCAAGTTTTGGAGTTGTTTCCTGATGTTTTCTTCCTCTAAATCCTAAATTCTCGTTTCAGCAACAAAGTAACAATTGAGCCTTAGCAAGAATTTATGGGAGTTCTTGAGTTCTTACTGCTTTGACGCGGGATCTTGAACAAGAGAGAGACTCTCGCCAAACGTAACAGTGGAAGCGATCCTCTGACCGTTGTACCAATGACCGTACTGGCAACTTAATCTGTCTTAGGAAATAATTGAAATTAACTTACAATCCTTGGATCTTGGATAGAATTACGCCGGATGGTTATGGAACTCCCGAAATCCTAGATTTTCATTTCTACTTACAAACCCTAGATTGATAGATTTAATAGTAGAATTAGTTGTAGAAAAACACACCCACAACTCGTTTAGACTTAATCAGTGATCCATTAAGCTAGAAAAACGAATACGCTTGTTCCTCGTGGAATACGACCCTCAAGTGCTCAACGTTCAACCGTCCACTTGTGGTTATTACACAATCACACCCCTTTGGGTGCGATCACTGATCATTAGTGAGCATTCTCCAAAAGAACTTAAACGATACATTCATCCAAGTTCTCTCCATCTCCAAACCTATCTGTACATATTGTTTAATTATATTCGTATCATTTATCTTAAAGAATAAAAAGTATATGTCTTTCTCTTAATTTAGACCATTAGGTAAGAATTTTACAATCTAGGTTAATATGAGTGAGAAATTTAAAATTTCTTGCGAGATAATTAATCACCTCGATTTTTTTCATATCAATCTAAATCATTCAAATTCTGATCGAATGATTGAAATTTTAAAAAACTCTTTCTTTTTTAAATAAGGGGGACAATCCTGATCATGTTTGATGACACGCTTAGGCGATCTCCAACGGCGGTGGTTGCGGCAGCGCGCATCGACGGAGGCAGAGGGGTGCTCGCCGCTTGCTCGGCGTGATAGGACGCACGCGTGCTACGGGCGGAGGCAAGCGGGAGGTGAGCTCGCAGCGACAGCACCAGCGATGGAGGAGACGAAGACGCGAGCGGACGTGTTTTGTGGGCCTCATCTAGAAAACGAACAGCCAACCCTACCCACAAAAAAAAATCCGACAAGCAGGGCCAGTGAATAAAAAGACCCACATGTCAGTCACGGGGTGTCCGGTGTACATGTTGCAGACATTTACCGCATGGGGCCCACGCCAACGTTCACCGTGCCCAAGTCATTGCACACACGCACCGCGCGTAAATCAAAAAAGGTCGCTGACATCTGGGCCCCACATTTCACGTCCCCACACAGCAGAGGCAAGCGTTAGATTTAGCCGCGTCGCACACGGTTCAAGGTAAGTGGGGCCGCCGCACGCGAGTGCACCACGGTTGCTGACGTCGACAATGCGCGTAGGAGCGAGCTGCAGTCACTGAGCCGTGGGTCTGGGATAATTTATGGCCCACCTGTCATTGAGTTAATAAAAGAAATGATCGTTGGATAAAGTAGGAAGGCCACATAATTTTTTTTATTGCGCATGGGTTTGATTTTAGCCATAGGGGATGACAGGTTGGTCCCTGTTGCGCTGGCCCACCTATAAGCGAGGGGGAGATTAAAAACAGCCGTTGAGGAGTTACTAGTTGCGGGTCCCACCTATCAGCGTCTAGAAAGTGACTTTTTTAAAAATAGCCGTTTACAAATAGCTGTTGGATCAATTTTTAATTCTTTTTCGGCATAAAAAATCATAAAAAATAGCAAAAAATTCCAAAAGAATCCCAGAAAATCACATACTTTTTTTTCAACTCTCCCCTATATAAGGACATGCTGTTTACCATTTTCACTCCACATTTGTTCATCCGTCTTCACACAAAACCACTCCATAGTTCTTGCAAAATTTTTTAAAAATTCCACATAGATTCTAATCCACCTGGCGATTTCGTTAACTGGCTCGGCTCTTTCCATTCTCTCAGTGAAAATACCGAAAGCCCAAACAACCAAGATGTCGACGATTTGGACTCGGGGTCCTTGGTCGATCTTATGCAAGTTTGTGAGTTGCAGCACCTTTCAGGGCGCTCCTCCAGGAAGGTAGGATGAGTAATATATATACGGGCACAAGAGAATTTATACAGGCTTGGGCTCGAGATGGTGGGAGTAATAGCCCTACGTCCTGTTGTGATTTCACTATATGAGAAAAGTATTTACAAAAGGGAGGAAGAGATGATCACAGGCGAAGATCTCTTCTACATTAGAATCTAACTAACTATATCTAAGTCTTCAGGTTAGACGGACTCCTGGTAATGCTTGTATGCTTAACTGCCCTTAGAACGTGCATTGACCACCTTTTTATTCTGGACAAAAGGGCGCCAATAAGAAACGGCCTTGGACGGTTCCTACGATGAAGTTTTGACAACTGCATTTAACTTCCACACAGGCTAAACACGTGCAATCAAGGGATAACCGCACATGTTAACCTCCTGGCAGTTGTCTTCATACGTGGAGAAATCCCCATGATCCTCGGGATATGCCTATTCAAAGGGTTAGACATTCTCGAGTTATTCTGGTCGCAGATAGTCAACGACCCTCTGACCGCGCATTGTCTGTAGTCTCCTGACCGCGCATCGTCTGCAGCCTTGTGATCGCGTAAAGGCTGTGATCATAAATTACCCTTGTGTCCATGCTCCCCAGGTCGTCCGAGACCATAGCGACGGACTCATACACATGCCTAATCTAATTCTATATTTATACCAAATGTATATTATTTTGAACTAGCTCAGGTGATAATCCTTGTCAGTTAGCCCCCAAATTTGAAGAAAAATGAAGAGATGTATTTACTTCAAATTTTAATCCTGCCTCGAAATTATGAACCCGACGCTTCAACTTCAACTGAAACTGTTCCACCGTATGACAGTTCATATATCGAGAAAAACCCCGAGTTTTTCTTGCCAGGTAATATTGACTTAATTGACCCACCGTGGGAGCAACTGTAAGTGCGTTTTAAGAACCTGAGACGCGTGTGGAAATGAACCGACGCCTTCTAGCTCTATAAATAGAAGAGTTTTTTGGTTCTTTGAACTCACGAGTTTTTCACCACGACTAAGTCTTTTTCAGAGTTAGTTCTCCTCTCCAGTTGCTCCCTCTAAACCTCAATTCTTGCTTCAATGGCAGATCAAGACCCCATGAACATTATTGAGATTGAGAGTGATGAAGAGGAAGTGATACCCGAACTCGACCAGGACTTCCAGAAGGTAAGACTTTTCTGGAACTCTGGTTCAGGTCGTCGTTTCACATCCTGATCGTTTCCAAATGCATTTTTGGAACTTATAGGTGACTGAGAAACTGATTCCTCCAAAGAAGAAGCCGAAGGTTGACGAGAGATCCTCCAGTGGAGCTTCATCCATGGGTGAAAAGGTTGGGAATCCATTATTGCACTCTCTTTCCTTGTCCCATATAGTTCTCCTTGTCCATGCAACTCGGCAGGTTGAACTCTCATCTCCATCTTTGGAGATCCATAATAATCCTTCAAAGCTTCCATCTGCTTCTGGGGGAAGTTCCAAATTTTTGCGATCAGACGATCCTCAACTTTTGTTGGGTGATCAATTTTCTTGTGGGAAGGTTGCACTCCCGCGACTAGATGATCCTCGACTTTTGTTGGGTGATCTACTTCCCAGGGGAAGTGCCTCATCCTCCCATCCAACTTTACTATGAGGATTGATAATTATCTTCATTCTCTCTGCTGGTCATTTTTATTTTAAAAACTAACGCATACATGTGCAGGAGATGAAAATCTCTAGAGCCCCCAGTGACCAGCCTGCTGAAGTCTAGCCTCTTTTTGGTGAGAGTGTATCCCTCTAGAGAACTCTCCAAAAAGAAAAAGAGGCTCTGGAGAAGAAGACCAATGAGATGTCTTCCGACATTCTGCATCTGTCAGAATGTTATGACAACTCCCACGAAGAGGCGCGCCAATTCCGCTTGGAGAGGGACTATGCTCGACAGCAGCAAGAACTCTCTGATTTGATAAGGAATAACAGCGCTTCTTTGATTTGGGATGATGTAGATAGGCTTAGAGCCATAGCTAGTTCTCTAGGGGCAGCCAGTGTTGATCTCACTGATGTTAACATGTCCCTAGGAGAACTTTGTAAACGGCTATCAGACCAGGTCGATGCTTTGGTCGCCTATGTACCTTTTGTATGTAAAGATTGTCAAAAATAAAGAATTTCTTTTTCTTACATACCTGATTTCTTAAGAGGATTATGCAGAACTTATAATCCAAATTAAGGTTCTTTATATTCTGTGGGAACAAATGGTTACAGAAGAGTGCCTCTGCGACCAAAAATACACAGGTAGGTTTCTGTCCGAAATTGGCTCAGGACAGTTCTTCGGTCTCAGAATAGCATTAAGACCATAGACCGCGATCAGAACTAGTGTAGCGATCACAGAATAATATCTTGACCATACGGTGACCACAGTTGTTATGATCACACATATCCGCAGCGATCACAGACTTGCATTGCGAGTCATAAGTTCATTCTAAAGTCATAAGGGTTTATTTCCTTAATAAACTTTTAGGAATTTTTCATATTTTTATTTGTACCATAGCCCCCGAATGTGAAATAAAATGATAAAAACACATTTCATTTCGGATTCATTACTGGGTATGGATAACGGGTTCCAGAAGGAAAGGCACCCATTATGGGAAATCAATACAATATTCAGCAAAGGGTTGTCTTGGGCATATAAAAGGAAGAGGTAGCTTACTGGAGAAGCCTCATAGCCAAAAACCCTTTGTTGCCTTAGACTTTCCTGCCGCACAAAACCCTCTTTTGCACACCTCGTCTTCGTCGTCTCCAAAGCCATCACATTTCTACTCAATCCTCCATAGTAATGGCATCCTGGAGCCGATCTGTCCACCACACAGAGGAGAGTCTGGTGGCACTAGAGAAAGAAGAGATTCTTCCCCAACGACTGCTAATCAACTGGCGGCCAGCGCAGAAAAATCAAGAAACCCCAATCGTCCAAAAGGGTGAATTGGTGATCTTCGAAGAGTATTTGCGCTGCGGGTTCTTATTCCTAAAGAGCAAGTTTCTGCAGGGAATCTTGGACCACTATGGGTTGGAGTTAGTGAATCTCCACCCAAATGCAGTCCTCATCCTGGCGATTTTTCAACATCTATTTGAAGCCTTCGTCGGAGTGATTCTAAGTGTGGAGCTTTTTCGGCGCTTCTACTTCTCGGCGTGGTCAAAGAGTGCCAATGCCGCTGGGTGCATCTACTTCCGCATACGGGAGAAGAAGGAGTACCCATTCCCGCCTCTACGGGATTCTGTTCACGGGTGGTACCATAAGTGGTTCTACTGCACCCCTCCGTCAGAAAGCGGACTATGGTTCGCGAACACCCGACCGGAGAAAGACAGTGAGTTAGACTCCCTTCCCACTCTGAGTGCAGAGCTGAAGAAACAAGCTCAAGCCATTCTTCACCTAGTCCAGCAAGGCTTGACCGTGCGTGATATCATACCCGACTTCGTGAAGAACAGGATGAGCCCCCTGCGTGAAAGGGCACATCCGGCTTGGGAGGTGGAGTCTATAGCAGACAACACCCTGGATTATAACACTGGTATGTCCTCTAGTCAACAAAATACGCATTTTTACTGATGAAAGATGTCGTATTTAGTAACATGCTTGTTTGTGACACAGCGCTATCCTTATCCGAAATCGAGAAACGGACAAATTACCTCCTACGGGCGTACAACACCGCAGCGGAGGGAACCAAAGGATCACCTCGCCCCCAGAGCTTAATTAATGCCGGCGACGATCTTAAGCAAGAGCGCCAAAAGGTATTATCTTTCCCAACAAGCTCTATTGTAAACCATCCATTTGTCTTGTATTACCAAAAGCATTTTAAATAATACGGCTTCTGGGAAAGTTTGCTGGGGCGAGGTGTCCGAGCGAGGACGCTGGTTCTTCGGGGAGACCAGTTGCGAAGAAGGTGAAGAGGACCCCTTCGAAGCGCAAAACGAAGGAGCCTGCTCCCGAAAAACCTAAGAAGATCCTGGGAGGGGCATGTTCACAAAAGAAAACCATAATCGCAAAAAAACTACGGTAAGATTTTTGGTGCCCCCTGTAACCCCAAGTATGAGTGGAAATTACTTCTTCGTCGTACAGGGTGAAGGGAGCGAGGATGAGGAAGACGACATTCCTCTAGTTCATCGCAAGAGGAAAGCGACTGACCTTTTGGAAACAAGCGTCCCAGAGAGGTCGGCTCCCCTTCAAATTGATGAAGTCTTGTCCCTGACCGCAGGGACAGAAACAGCTACAATGGGCCCTGTGACCACTGACAATCCTGTGGTTACGGGTGAAACCCCGGCGCTTGAGGCTCGTGAAGCCCCAGGACTAATAACACCTCCCTTACCGATCGAGGGAGCGACTGTGGTAAGAATCCTCACAATCTCTTATGTTGTCGTTCCTTTGCACATACTTATTGAATTGTGTACATACAGGGAGAAGAGGATACTATCCTTTTTAAGAGAAGGAAGACAAGGACAGAATAGGACTCTTTCCCAGGAGCACCAGGTGGGCTTCTTTCTCCCAGGAGCTCATCATCGAAACCCAAACCATAGATGGATTTTTGAATAAAGTAAGAATCTCTCCTATCGCTATCTAGAAATAGCCAACAGGAGGCATTTGACTCTTCAATCTGTTTGTTTGTCTTTAGGCGCAGGGATGCTGCACCTAGTACTCCGGCGACCTCGACAAGCCATGGTACTACACCCACAGCAGAGGTCGCGAGAGAGCCAAGCCCTACTCCCATGGTCGAAGAAGTTCTTCATGCCATCGTGGAGGGAATGGCAGCGGAGATCCAATCCCACGGGGTGGAAACCGCAGTCCCGGCTATCGGGGGGGTCAACAGGAAAAATCATCTACTGCCCCTGCTGCGGACACAGCAAGTCTGGAGGCTCGACCACACGCTGATGTTGAGAGCTGCTCATTCAGTGATTACATAGAGGTACGCAAAAAACTCCTTTTATTATTTTTGAGCTCGCAAAAATTTAGGAACATTCAAGTTTTAAGATTAATTCCTTATCGTGTTTCAGGACTTGACCCGGGTGGCGACCAAGTCGACAGCTATAGCAAAGCATATCGAGGTCGCGCAACGGGAGATCAGCCGGTTGCAACAGTAAGTGTGGTGCTCTTTATTCGTGTTAACTTGAATCCGAATTTAAGCGTAGCTGATCGTCCTTCTTGTTACAGAGAAAATGCTTTTTTGAACAAGAGCATGGCTGATCGGGAGAATCAAGAAGAAGCTGCAGCCGCGAGATATTCTTCTCTAGAGAAGGAACTTCGCGAAGTGCAGTCAAAGCTTTCTTGTAAGTATACTTCCGACCAGAAGAAATCTTCTCATCGTATGAACTGTTTATAGTAAGTGTTTATTGTGTTCATTACAGTGCAAGAGGATCAAATAAGCCGTCTTTCAGAAGAGAAGAAAAACCTTCAGGCGACCATCAAGTTACAAAGCTTGAAGATTGATACTGTCAACATGGAGAATGAAGGTTTAAACAAAACAATTTCCTCCTGTAGCAGTACTCAACTGAACATCTTCGAAAAGCTGAAGATGGTGGCTACTCTGCTAAAAGCAAATGTGATTGAGACGCAAAAGGACAATCCAAGCCTTAGTGAGTTATCCACATTGGTCGCGGCCCAAGCTGAATCACTCCTCAAGTATCTCCCTGGAGATACAAAACGGCAGAAAGAGGCACTGAAGTCGAATGTACGATTTATAACCTCTACCATTCTCTGTAGATTACGATTTCACCTTGGCCCAGATCTGAATCTGAAGCCAGTGGTAGAAGACGCAGAGATCGAGAGTGATCAACTTGAGGCCATCTCTGAAGAAGTCAAGCCTCTAGTCGAAGATCTGTTGAAAGAACTAGGCCTTATTTGATTCCTTGTAATGATCTCTTTTAGTAATTGTACCTGAGAAATTACATTTATAACAGGCAAATGTGTGCCTTAAATTTTGGAAAAAAGTAATACTTTCATCATTTCACATTATGACCATATTCTCTTAGCCCCCTCCTGAGATCATAAGTACTGAAGACCTAGTATTATAATCTCTGAAAAAATATGGGCGTTGTGAATATCTAAGAAATGCTTTAACTTAGATACGATCATCCGATCATACCGATACTGACCTTAATACAACACCTGGCGTTATTACAAACTAGCAGCCACTCGAATGATCAGGAACATGCCAGTAAGTCCCGTGTGCGTTAAGAAACGGCTTATTGAGGGATGTCTTAGCTGGATGCGACCATGAGATCGGCTACCGAATCCGGTTAAGATATTGTAGCAAGATGATTACCGGCGATCAGCCCCTGAGCCGGGCTCGGTATAGGTATGGCAAATAAAGAAATGAACATAACATAAGCCGAAGAAAAGTACTCACGAAGTTTTTGTTAAACCATGCTAATTGAACAGGAAAAAATATTGGGGAACTTACACGTAAAACTTGTGTAGTTGATCGATGTTCCAAGTATTGGACAAAATTTTACCATCCTCTATTGCTAACTGAGCCGATCCTGGTCGCGGTATTGAAACAACAATGTAAGAGCCTTCCCACTGAGGAGAGAACTTATTGCGGTTAGATTGGTTTTGTATTTTTCGTAAAACTAGATCACCCACGTGAAGACTACGCGGCCGCACCCTCTTGCTGTGATATTTTCTCAAAGCTTGCAAATATACTGCCAACCTTATCAGCGCTCGATCACGCTTTTCTTCGAGGAAGGTTAAATCCTGAGTACGTTGTTCAATCTGATCAATCCGGTCGAATTGATCTGTTCGGACAGAGCCAATACGAATTTCCATAGGAAACACAGCCTCGGCGCCATATACCAATTGGAAAGATGTCTCACCAGTGGCTCGACTATAGGTAGTATGTAGTGCCCATAGAACGGAGTAGAGTTCATCTACCCAAGCCCCTGAGCGCATCTTAAGGCGATTGAAAACCCGCTTCTTGATGCCTTGTAATATCTGCCCGTTGGCACGTTCAACGGCACCATTGCTCTGTAGATGAGCTACAGAAGCAAAGCACACCTTGGTTCCAATATTATCGCAATAGTCCAAGAAGAGACCACTAGCGAACTAGGAACCGTTGTCAATGATGAGACGACTTGGAACACCAAATCGAGTAACGATGTTCTTATGAAAGAACTTTTGTGCCGCAGCAGCGGTGACATTGTGGACTGGTTCAGTCTCGATCCACTTTGTAAACGTGCCAAGAGCTACGAACATGAATTTGTAACCATTGACCACCTGTGGCATAGGTCCCACAATATCTATCCCCCAGACCGCAAAGGGCCACATTAAAGGGATAGTTTGCAAGACATATGCGGGCTGATGAACCTATCTTGCATGAAATTGACACTGAGGGCATGTCTTGACTAAGTGCTTGGCATCATCGAGTGCCGAAGGCCAGTAAAAACCCTGTCGAAAAGCTTTCCCGACCAGTGTGCGAAATGACGCGTGCGCACCACACACACCGTCATGGATTTCTTTCAAGAGGGATTTACCTTCCTCTTGAGAAATACAACGCATGAATACTCCTTGAGTACCCTTTCTATACAAAACTCCTTCTACAAGTTTGTATAGGCACGCTTTTCGAATCAACAGATAGCTTTCGGTTTCATCCTTGGGCAAGGTCCCATGTCCGAGATAGACCCTTAATGGATGGGTCCAATCTCCTTCTTATCCAAGGTTGGTAATGAAGACTGTTACCTGGTCATCTTCGACTGTAGTCATGATCGAAGGATATTCTAAGTGTTCGACGAACACTCCTGCCGGAGCAGATGTGCGTAAGGATCCAATTTTAGACAATTGGTCTGCGAGAATATTGTCCTTTCGCAGGATGTATTGGACTTCGAAGTGACTGAAGTGTTTTTCCAATCTCCTCACTTCCCCCAGGTAATGAGCCATTGTCTCATCGGAAGTGCCGTACTCCTTGTTTACCTGGTTTACGACCAGCTGTGAGTCTCCCCTCACCACTAATCGACGGACTCCGAGGAATTTTGCTGCCCGGAGCCCTGCAATAAACCTTCATATTCTGCTGCGTTGTTAGTCGCAACAAAATGTAATTAAATGACATACTTGAGTTGGTCGCCCTGGGGTGTGACTAAGACCACTCCAGCCCCCGAGTGTTGAAAACTGTGAGAGCCATCAAAATACATCGTCCAGTGGTCAGTGCATGATAAGTCTTCAGATTCTTGCATTGGAGGATCTGGGTTAGTCCACTCGACCACAAAGTCTGCAAGGATCTGAGACTTCACCGCCGTGCAAGAGGTGAAATGGATGTCAAATACTCCAAGTTCCACGGTCCACTTCGCGATTCGACCAGATTTCTCTGGGTTTCAGATAATATCTCCCAAAGGGAAGGACGAGGACACTGTAATTTTATGTGCCTGAAAGAAATGTCGTAGCTTGCGGGAAGCCATTAGTAGTGCGTAAAATATCTTCTGGACCTCAGGGTAACGCTCCTTAGGACCATGAAGTACCTCACTTACATAATAGATGGGCTGTTGTACCCCTCTCTTTCTGTGATCAGAACTGCGCTGACCGCATGAGGTGTGGCCGCCAAGTAAAAAAGTAGTGGTTCCCCTGCGATCGGAGAAACCAACACTAGCGGACTAGATAAGTACGCTTTAACCTCCTGGAATGCTTTCTCGGCTTCATCCGACCAGGTAAAACCATGGTGTTTTCGAAGAGCTTTGAAAAAAGGTAATCCCCTCTAGCCTAGTCGCGATATAAATCGACTTAAAGCCGCCATGCGTCCTGCCAGGCACTGGACGTCCTTCATGGTCGAAGGAAATCTCATTTGCTCGATGGTCCTGATTTTTTCGGGATTAACCTCTATTCCTCTACAACAGACGAGAAAACCCAAAATTTTACCAGATGAAACCCCAAAAGAACACTTTTCTGGGTTTAATTTTATTCCAAATCGGTTCAAATTCCAGAAGGTTTTAGCAAGATCATCAAAATGAGTCAAGCTCTTTAAGTTTTTTATAACCAAGTCATCTACATAAGCTTCAAGATTACGCCCCATCTGGGAAAGAAAGGTCTTTTGCATCAAGCGCTGGTACGTGGAATCGGCATTCTTGAGACCAAATGGCATTCTGACGTAGCAATAGGTGCCAAATGGTGTGATGAAGGCAGTCTTCTCTTCATCTACTTCTGCCATGCTAATTTGATGATATCCTGACTAAGCATCCAAGAAACTCATTAGTTCGCAACCCGCAGTAGAGTCAACCAACTGATCGATGCGGGGAAGGGCAAAGTCATCCTTCCGGCAGGCACTATTTAGGCTGGTGTAATCGACGCACATGCGCCACTTACCATTTGACTTTTGGACCATGACCGGATTTGCAAGCCATTCCGGATGATCGACTTCTCGAATAAACCAGGCCATTTGGAGTTTGTCTAACTCCGCGCGGATAGCTTCTTGCCGATCAACAGTAAAGCGTCTGAGCTTCTGCTTTATTGGTAGCTGTCCAGGTCGAATTTCTAACCTGTACTCAATTACCTCCCTTGGGATACCGGGCATGTCAGATGGTTTCCACACAAACACATCTGCATTAGCTCGGAGGAAAGTAATGAGTTTGAGTTCCTATTTGTCATCCAGGCTTAATCCAATTTGAATTGTTCTAGATGGATCATCTAGGCATAACAGAACCAGTTTTAGTTTTTCCTCTGGTCGAGGGGCAACCTTGATCGTATCCGCAGCTGTGGTGGTGATCTTGACATCCCGAAGGGGAAGTTGATCTACGAGCTCCAAGGATAACCGATCGCAAGTCAATGCCACATTACAGCTGCCCCGGACAGAGCTATTGCCTTTGGGGCTAGGTAACTTATTGCACTGATAAGCATAGTGCGTCGCCATCATGAATTTAGCGAGAGTTGGCCTGCCAAAAATCGCGTTATAAGCCGAATCACAATCAATTACGTCGAAAATAACTAACTCTGTTTGGGAATTATCCGGTTCACCCAGCGTGACTGGGAGCACCACCTGTCCCATCGACATCATCAAGGGACCAGGAATTATCCTATTAAACGGATAGATTATGGGTTTGATTTTCGAACGAGGGACTTGCATCTCGTCCAATGCCTTGACCAATAAAATATCCAAAGAACTACCTCCATCGATCAAAACCCTTTCGACTCTCGCGTTACTGATAATTGGGGTAATGACCAGAAGTAGTCTCAATGGTCAAGTAAACCCAACGGGACAATCAGAGCGATCAAATGTCAAAGGAGTGTCCGACCAACGGGGGTATTGAGGTTCGCCAAGGGGAGCTTCCGCTTGGTTAACTTCTCGATGAAATGCTTTAAACTAACATTTAGAAACAAAAGAGGAGGAACCTCCAAAAATGATATTAACATAATTATGAGGTACTTGGTAGGACATTTCTTCGTCCCCGTCGGCATCTCTAAGCCCGCAAGTCTACTCTTTCGACGGCAAAGTTGGCATCGACCCAATTCCCTGTAGAAGTCATCTAGTTACTTCAACCAGCTCCGGCAATTCTTGAGGTTGTGTCCCGGAGAGTTGTGGATCGGGCACCACTTCTTGCCTTCCTGCGAGTTAGTCGGTTTTTCTGGCTGGTAGGCATTGCGACCACCAGAGGCAGTTTTATTTTTAAACAAAAACTTATTACCATTGGCCGGTGGAGGCTTTTCCGCAACTGCGACCTCCCAGTACTATCCGGTTTGATTCTTTTTGGAGTTCTTCGACTTCCCGCCCGATGAAGACTCCGGCTTCTTGCCTGCATCCTCTTTTTTCACGTCTTTGAGACCTGGTTGGGGCGGTAAATTCCCTTTATCCACCATCCTATTCCATTCAACGGCCTCGGCCGCATCTGAGTAGCGATCAGCCATATCAAAGGGTGGATAAGTAAATCTTTCATAAACCTCCGATATCGAATAGCGTGCTTAAATGCTCTGATAATGGAGTTATCGGATATGTTTGCGATGGTATTTCTCACTCCGACAAACCTTTTGACAAATTGCCGAAGACTCTCCATAGAAGTTTGTCGTACACGATGAAGATCGTCTTCCTTCCCGGGTTTCTGATAACAATTCTAGAAATTATTGAGGATAGCATCGCACAAAATTTCCCAGTTATATATCGAACCTTCAGGCTGATTGAATAGCCAGGTCCTTGCCGGTCCCTCAAGTAATTAGCCATGACGCGATTATCCCCACCAGCCGCCTGGATAGCGGTGATGTAAATTTGAAGGAACTCCGAGGATTCTGGGTCCCATCAAACCTCTCAATAGCCCCTGGCTTGAACTTATCCGGCCAGACGACCGCACGGAGGTCTGGCGAAAAAGCTTTACAACCCTCATAGGGACTGCAGAGAGTTCCGCAGTTTCCAGCATAACCACGAGCGATTTCACGCGATGGAGACGCGCCACATGGTCCCAAACGAGAATACACAGGAACTCGATCCCGATCACGAGAACTTCCCACGCGTCTGGATTTGTCATGCCGAAGTGATCCGAATGGTAATCAATGACGTCTACCCTGACTAGAGTGGGAATACTCTTTTTCATGGAAACGTATCGTAGACCGGGAGGCAGCGTAGGGGTCGCATCAGATGCGACCTCGTCCAGCTTCTCCGCCAGGATTCTAGCAAAAGCCGGTTTGTCCGCATCTGTGAGGGTAGGAGGAAAATTACGCAAGACCTCCACGATAGATCAAAGTCGGCCATGCGTACTTCTCTTTGGTGCACCAGGTGTAACCGTTTCTTCATCCGCCGGTAAATGTTCCGGTGGTAAAGAAGGCGTATGATCGCGCCTGTGACCATGTGGGCAATGGGAGGAACTAGGGGCGGCGTCATAATGAGACTGTGCATTTTGCAGAGCCTCTAGGGCTGTTCTGCAGAGCTCGTTATCTCGTCGCTCGCGGTCTTGATCCTCCTTCAGTTTGCGTTCTTGTTCCTCCTTTCGTATGCGCTCCTGTTCTTCCCTAGCAATCCGCTGATCGGGGTTTTCCTCCGACAAGGCAGCGAATTCTCTGGGGAGCGAAGCTACAAAAGGAGTGAACATCTCTGCCTGCTCCGAGTCGGACTCGAAATCAAAGAGAGAGAGGAGGTTGTCAGGATCAAACCTCCCTGGACTGAGTTCTTGGTCACTGCCATCCTGGTCCCCAATGGGGACGCATGGTGACCGAGACTCAATTTTGCATACGGTGAAACTGACATCAAGTTCCGGTCCTGTCTCCTCCATCCCCTGGTCGATAAACATGACCCGGGTAGGGGAAGACGTGTCCTTTGGAATGTCCTCGCAATCGATCTCTTCCATTGGAACGGGATCGCTAGGCGAAGGCATTTGTATATGGGCATAATTGTCGAGATCGAAGTCGTTCTCGGAATTATATACCCCAGACATGGCTCACCAAACCTCCAGATGAAGGGAAAGCACCCTGAGAAAAGGCCCCACGGTGGGCGCCAGATGTCGACGATTTGGACTCGGGGTCCTTGATCGATCATATGCAAATTTGTGAGTTGTAGGACCTTTTAGGGCACTCCTCCGGGAATGTAGGATGAGTAATATCTATACGGGCACAAGAGAATTTATACAGGTTCGAGCCCTCGATAGTAGGAGTAATAGCCCTACGTTCTGTTGTAATTTCACTATATGAGAAAAGTGTTTACAAAAGGGAGGAAGAGATGATCACAGGTGAAGATCTCTTCTATATTAGAATCTAACTAACTATATCTAAGTCTTCAGGTTAGATGGACTCCTGGTAATGCTTGTATGCTTAACCGCCCTTAGAACGTGCATTGACCACCTTTTTATACTGGACAAAAGGGCACCAATGCGAAACGGCCTTGGACAGTTGCTAGGAGGTAATTTTGACAACTGCATTTAACTTCCACGCAGGCTAAACACGTGCAGTCAACGGATAACCGCACATGTTAACCTTCTGGTAGTTGTCTTCATACGTGGAGAAATCCCCATGATCCTCGGGATATTCCTATTCAAAGGGTTAGACATTCTCGAGTTATTCTGGTCGCAGATAGTCAACGACCCTCTGACTGCGCACTGTCTGCAGTCTCCTGACCACGCATCGTCTGCGGCCTTGTGATCGCATAAAGGCTGCGATCATAAATTACCCTTGTGTCTGCGCTCCCCAGGTCGCCCGAGACCATAGCGACGGACACATATACATGCCTAATCTGATTCTATCTTTAAACCAAATGTATATTATTTTGAACTAGCTCGGGTGATAATCCTCATCACAACAGCAACCCAGTTTTTCACAGCAACCGTATCCCCCTAACTACAATCCATATCCACCGACATAGCATCCGTACCCACAGTATAGCCAAAATTATCGTCCCTATCTACCACACGGCCACGCAATTCCACCGCCCCCACAGTATAACCAAAATTTTCATTTTATGGGTATGCCGCCGACCTATCCGTAGTGTTCTCTGTTGCATCTAGGTCTTTATGTCTAAACCTAATTTTGATGATTAATGAAAAAAAAGTGTTTCAAACTAACTATGCTTTTGAGATATTTGATACAGAGCTCAGTTGAGAACATTTGCGAAAGATGAACCCGACGTAAAATAAATAGAAGCACAAGTCGCAAAAGAGCAAAGATGAGACGTAATTGCAAACATAAAGATGCAAAGGACCTAAGGTAATCTGAGTTTTCATTTTTACCAATTTCGGCTTTTGGAAGTTGATCGGTTTAAGATCTTATTTTTTTTAGAATTTAACCGTACTATAAAGAGGGGTTGCATGTCCTCTCTAGACTTCTGCATAAACCGAGAAACTACTAGGTCATTGCATTGCATCATTTTCGGTTGAATTTGATTTTGAAAGATTTGGATTTTCAGCTGAATTTTTGATAGCAGAAGAGTTTTTGCATTTTCTAGAAAGATCTAGGCAGATCTAGCTTTTTCTTATGTTGACAAAAAGATAGCCCTTTAAATTATCTTTCAAACGAGCTATTAAACTTTTAAATCGAATCTCTAGATATAAAGTTATAACTATTTTTATCCAGGTTGACTGTCAGTTTGTGTTAACTGATAGTTGTCCAGAGAGGTTGTTTTTTGAGCAAAAATTTTTTGACCTAAACTGACTGTCAGTTTGTCTAAACTGACTGTCAGTTTGCATTTTGACCTCAAGTGGTTTTATTTGAGTTTCTGTTTGACCTGGACGTTTTGTGGTCGAAACTGACTGTCAGTATGTGATGTTTTCTTTCCATATACGACCACAAAAGGCTAGCTATTTTTTATCCGTAAATTTTGTTAGCCGTTGAGTTTGAGACTGACTGTCAGTTCCCATATTGACTGTCAGTTTGCACTGATTTATTTCCTTTTTCGACCTCAAACGGCTAGCTGAGTTTTCTCCGGATTTTACTTCTTTCTGGTCGTGACCCAAACTGACTGTCAGTTTGAGCTGCTGATTTTCAGCTCGAGCTCCAACGGTTTTTTTGATCCTTGAGGCTATAAATAGAGGCTTTGAGCAGATGTTTTTCAGCACTAAGAAGCCTCCTCTCATACACATACTTGAGCATTTGTTTTTGGAGTTAAAATCTTGATCTTTTGATCAAGTCGTAAGCTTTTCAGATCCACCGAGTGCTTTCTATTTGCATCATTTGCATCCTATTAGTTTCTCGGTGATTGCTAGAGGTCTAGAGAAGACCTTGCTGCTTATTACTCTTGGTGAACGCCCTCACCTAGACGGTTTGGTGGCGTGGCCGTTGATCTCTCTTGTTCGAAGATTGTTGGAGAGACTCGGCAAGATTGTACAAGGCATCGGTGCTCGCCTTTCCGGAGTGGACAAGGAGCAACCACTAGTGAGAAATATCCTTCGCGGATATTGAAGCAAGACTCAATTCATTTGAATGCTTCAACGAGGATTAGGGGAGACCGGGCGTGTCTCTGAGACCTCGGAAAAAAATCTTGTGTTCGTTCTCTCTATCTTTTCTTTTTAATTTATTGAATTGCGATTTGGTTCTTCTCTTTGCTAAATATTGTTCTTACTTAAAGTTTTTAAAGCCTCCTATTCACCCCCCCTCTAGTCGGCATCATTGATCCTACATTCTCCACCTCAACCGCACTCTGTGTCTGTGTTCGACAACGGCACTCCAAATTCTGCTCTAGCCAATCTGGCAGCCCGAGTCGTCATCGATGACACCAACACCAATGCTACTGTGGACGCTGGCCGAAAGACGAAGCGCTTATCGTGGTCCACCGATGATGACATAAAATTGGTAATAACTTGATTTTCGTACAGGAGTACAATGAGGGAAATGTACTTACGCCCGACTTCGTTATTCAATTTTTTTTTTGACAACATGCAGATTAGCTCTTGACTCAACAATTCGCTCAATCCTATTGATGAAAACAATAGGAAGTGCGACATGTACTGGGCCAACATAGCAACGGCATACAACGAAATGGTACCGACAAGAAGGAAAAGGGAGACCAAACACTGTAAGGACCACTGGCAACGAACCAACAAAAAGGTGGTCCAATTCAACGATGTTTGGCTCCAACTGAATGAAGTCTATGCCAGCGGTCGTTCCAATGACCAACTCATGGCGCAGGCCCGCGAGATGTACAAGACGAAGATGAGTCATCCTTTCATCTTGAATCATTGGTGGATGGCGGTTCACGGTCAACCTAAGTGGTCTGCAGCTTATGTTGAAGCTCCCAACAAAAGAAGCAGATTGTCCGAGTCGGGCACCTACACGTCATCGTCCAACAACGATGATGTGCCACCAGTGGTGACACGGCCGGAAGGACGAGACGCTGCTCAGGCGAAGCGCAAAGGTAAGGGAAAGGTTGATGCCGTGTAGGATTTTACGGCATCAATGAGAGCGGATCTCAATGCCTTCATCCAAAATCAACCTGACCAGGCCGAAAATAGGAAGGACATAGTCCGTATGTCGGATAACTTGCGTGACATGGCGAAGTCAAAGGAAAAGTCCGCCTTGTATAAGGCGTACTAGAAAATGATGGGTCTCGACAAATCCATCTTCGACGAAGCACAAAAAGCAGAGTACGATGCAGGCATAAAGATTCTGAGAGAGAAACTTAATGCCAAAGATGCCGATGATTAGTTATTTTGGTTTTGAATTATCTCTTGTAGCCAACCATGTATCCTCCATTATTAATCTATATATGATTCTCTATTTAATTTTACTTTGGTACCCAACCATGGAAACTAGCCGTTGGAATATAGCTGTTGCAAAGTTGCCGTTGGAAAATAGCCGTTCGAATATAGCCGTTGGAATACAGCCGTTGCAAACTAGTCGTTGGACTCTTTGTCTATATATTTACCCCCTCTACAAAGTTTCTCCTCACAATCCAACTATCTTCTCAAACGGCGCAACTCTTGAGAACCTCAATTTCAGTAGCCACTTACAAAATTTCATCTAGCTCTAGTTCGAGCACACATAGCTCAGAGGAGGATGCCATCAACCAAATTGAGGATTTCTTGGTGGAATTCATAGAAGAGGAGGAGGAGGAAGATCGTATTATCGTTTGTCTTTACGCCCGACTCGATGCTTCTTCATCCCGTGGATGCCGCCTAAGCAAAAATATGAAATATGTCAAGAGAAACCACGAAGATGGCCATCAATGGCTCGTCGCAGACTACTTCTCTGAATATTCAATATACCCCGACAATATCTTCCACCGGCGTTTTTGGATGGGGAGACTCCTCTTTCTCCGCATTTTTGAAGCTCTAGGTGAGTGGTCCCCCTATTTCACCGAAACAAGGGATGCCACTAATCGCCGTGGACTCTCCCCTTTACAAAAGTGCACTGCAGCAATACGTATGCTCACATACGGTGGCCCCGCTGATGCCGTCGATGAGTACGTGCGGATAGGGGAGTCCACGGCAATTCAATGCTTGGAGCACTTCGTACAAGGTGTCGACAAATTTGACGACCAATATCTTCACAGCCCCACCGTCGAGGATATCCACCGCCCACTACAACAAGGAGAGTCCTGTGGCTTTCCAGGTATGCTAGGAAGCATTGGTTGCATGCATTGGGAATGGAGAAATTGCCCCATAGCATGGAAGGGACAATTCACTCATGGAGATTATGGAGTCTCCATGATTATACTTGAAGTGGTAGCTTCCTATGATCTCTGAATATGACATTTTTTTTGGTGTTGTAGACTCCAACAACAACATCAATGTGATAAACCAATCGCCCTTATTCACCGATGTACTAAAAGGGCGAGCTCCTCATGTTCAGTACACTGTCAATGGCCGACAGTACAACATGGGATATTTTCTGGCCGATGGTATATACTTGGAGTGGGCTGTCTTTGTGAAGATGATACCGCCCCCACAGACGGTGAAAAATCGGTTGTTTGCGCAACACCAAGGAGTGAGAAAAGATATTGAGCGGGCTTTCGGAGTTCTACAGTCTCAGTTTTCCATCGTGCACGGTGCAGCACGATTTTGGCGATAGTCAACTCTCGCGAAGATCATGCGGGCATGTGTCATCTTGCACAACATGATCATAGAGAATGAGCGCGATGACGATGCCGAGAACTATGACTACAATGATCATCCGGACACATCCACCGTAGTACCACCTGTGATCCACACTGGAGCTACGCCTTTATTCCAATATGTACTTATGGGTGGAAACGGAGCCGGGTCGGGTCGAGTTCAACCCTGCTCCGGATCCAGACGGAGCCGGATACGGATATGAAAACTCGGATCCGACCCGGGTTCGGATGCGGAGGCAGATGTTGTTTTGTTGAAAATTCTGGATGCAGATGCGGAGTTGGGTTTCACTAAAATACACCGGATACGGATGCGGATATGGGTTAAACCCGGATCCGTATAATGTTGGATCTAGGTAGATTTGAGTATCTAAGTTTTGATGATTAATGACGATTTGGATAAATCCATGATGATTAAAGTTAATCTGGAGAATGTCAGATTTGATGATTAAATGACAACGTAGATAAATGCTGATTTAGCACAAGTAAATTGAATTGATTATCGATAAACCCTGAATTGGATGTTTTCCTCGGTTGCAGATTTGATATTGATGCATATGTAAAGGAGGAGCTCGGTGATTGCATCAAGCTTGTACTGATTGATTAATCGAAATGTCATGAGATAAATCCTAAAGGTTGATGACTCCAGTAGTGGATTTGATATGTTGAGGGGGAGCTCATCATATTAGTCATCTTTGCTTATCTTTATTATAACATGAGCAGTATAGATCGTGTGTGTATGTCCTTATCATATACGGATCTATATGATTGTATTTCATCTCGCACTCATCTATTGATTGTTGAATATGGTTTTGTCATTTCACTGGAAAGAGAAACTGTTGAGCTAACTCCTATGTAGAGTAGTTTCTCTAGTGGTGATTAATGATGACTCATATATGAGACTAATGTTGTGCATTGAGTGTACGTATTGTAATCTCGGTTGATTGCAGGATAAAAGCAAGCAAGGGCGTGAAGTGGATGAAGTCGATATGAATCATCTTGAGCGAGGTCAAGCTTAGCGAGGTCGAGCTTTGCGAGGACAAGCGTCAAGTGGTCGAGCTTCACGAGCTCGAACTTCACTAAAGGTAAAATCCAAGATTAAGGATTGTTTTTTTAGGATTTTACCGGTCTCGGTGTTTGGAGATAGACCAGATTGATAGGTTTCTTTTTGCTAGTTTAACCGTACTATTAAGAGGGGTCAGAAACTAGTAGCTTGAATCTATCTAGTGCGGAAGCTCAAATGCATTCATATCATCTTGCACTAGTATCTTTATCGCTCTTGCATTGCTAGAGAATCTAAGTGTAGTTTGTGTGAATTAGAGAAAATGTTTTGAAAACTACACTTAGTCGTGATCACCAGTTATTTATTCTGGTTTATTATTTAGAGATGGTTGTGGATGTATTTGCACATTCTGATCGTATCCGTGCTTGATACATGGTCGTGTTGCTAGTTTTGCGGCTTTCTGTTTAGGGTTTGGCCATGGTTGTAAGAGCTCGAGCTGGTCGTATTAGCCTTCGGCTCGCTTGCATATGCTCGACCAAACTCTCTCGACCACCTGTTTTCAATCGGATATCAGACCTGTGTGGTTGTGGTCGTCGCTGAGTGTCAGCTGAGATATCCGTGAGAAAACAACAAATCCGTATGTGGGAATACCCTAAATTGCATTTGAGATGATTTTTGAGTTGGATATTTTGGCAACAAGAAATTTTTTTTTAGTTTTCTAAAAATATCATGGCATTTGTAGGTCTTGCTCCTATTGACAAAATTGTAGTTCTCTGCATTATCTTTCCAACAAGCCAAAAACTACCTCAATAGGATCTTTGAATCAACAGTTATGCTTATTTTACTGTCAGTGTACAGTGGCCGGACATTGTCCGGCCTGTACATTTCTTCAACCTTTTGCAAAATGAAACCAAAGACGTTTGCATCCGTCCGGGGCATTTTTCAGGGAAGGCCGGACTTTTTCCGATATGGTCGGACATTGTCCGGCCTGTACAAATTTTTTGAGTCGAGAAATGAAACAGAGACAAATGCATCTGTCCGGGGTTTTTGTCCATCATGGCCGGACATTGTCCGGCAATGTCCGGCGTTTACAAAAAAACGCCCAACGGTAACTGACGTTTTGCAACGGTCACATTTTGGTGTACTGGCCAGAATGTGTCCGGCATGGCCGGACAATGGCCGGACACTGTCTGGCCTGTACAATTTTGGCACGGTTGTTTGTAAACGGCTAGTTTTTTCTTTTGGGCTATATATACTTTGTGTTTGGCATCATTTGTGGTTGCTCAAAGAGTTCATATACCAGCTGTGATCCGTTTGAGACCTAGTCTTGGTTTTCGCACTAGGCTCGCCCAGATTCTAATATGCGGAATAACGGGATCTTACTCGAAAATACCGAAACCCAAAGTAATTGCACAACTCTTTATTTCAAAGAGGGCTTTACACGTCGAACGTTAGGCACACTTGCCTACGTCGAAGGAACTATAAGTGTCTAAAACTCAAATAAGTTCTATGACTCTTCGATGATCTAAACTAGACCTATTACAAGGTATTTATAATCCAATCGTATGAGTACGTATCAGACTTAGTAATCCTAAACGTATTAGACTCATATAACTAACTTAACTAATCCTAAACAGATAAGCTTGGTTATATATATAGGATTACAATTCCGAACAGGGAACGAATTCCTTTTCCTGGTCGCGAACCAATCCATGGTCGCGAAACCTTTCCGAACACGGTTAAGGTCGCGAAGCCGTATGCGATCAGGACTTGGTCGCGAATCCGTATGCGATCAGGACTTGAAGATCCTCCCGGATCATGACTCCCTTGTTGAGAAGGAGCCAACTCCTGTTGCGACCTCTCGATCAAACTAGAGATGTGAAAATTGGGCTTGTCCATGTTCTTTGGTGTACCACTTTACCGCACGTGCTCGTTGACCTTTCCGACCGATTCGAAAAGTCTCCTTAGTGCCACTGCGGATGGTAGTCACCTTCTTCTCCAGAATCACATCTTCCCGCAGAGGTTCGTCTCGTTGATAGACCAAGTCTTCAACAGATGGTACTATAGTATCTGGCTCATCATCCAGCATTGAAGGCTCGAAGAGTTTGAGGTGCTCAACATTGACAACCGAGTAAATATCCATGTATGGAGGTAACTCGAGCTGACAAGCATTATTACCCACTTTCCGCAAAATCCGAAAAGGACCATAACGAATGGGTTTGAGTTTCTTACCTTCACCTTTAAGTCTCTCCTTACTCAGATGTAACCATACCATATCACCTTCTTGAAATTACGCATCAACCCGGTGCCGATCATGTCCCGCCTTGTACTTGAGTTGACCTTTCAGCAAGTTCTGTTCAACCTCACGATGGAGTCGTTGAATACCTTCCAGGAACTTTTGTGCTCTATCCTGATCAGATGCTTTCTTGCTGTTCTGTGCTGAGGTAGGGATCACAAACTCCAGGTCAAATGGACTCTGTGGTAGAAATCCTAAACAGACCTCAAACGATGACTTTCCAGTCGAACCATGCACTGCTCGATTAAAAGCAAACTGTAGGTACGGTATGCTTTCATCCCAGGTCTTCGGGTGCTTCGAGTTATATCCTCTCAAGAGATGAACGACTGTGCGATTAACCACCTCGGTTTGACCATCAGTTTGCGGATGAAAAGCAGTACTCCTCTTTAGCTTGGTGTCCATCATCGTCCAGAGCGATCGCCAAAAGTGACTAAGGAACCGGGTATCGTGATCAGACACAATAGAAGTCGGCAGTCCGAAGTGTGTCCAAACGTGTTGAAAGAATACCCGAGCTGCTTCTTCTCCCGTGATAGTCTTTTGACAAGGTATAAGAACAATCATTTTGGAGAACCGATCAACGACCACAAATAGATAGTCGTTGCCATGTCGGGTCTTAGGAAATCCTCCTAAGAAATCCATGGATATGCTCTCCCATGGTCGCGATGGAACTGGCAAAGGAGTGTACAAACCTAATTTCCGGTTTGCCGGTTTCGAGATGCTGCAGAGACCACAGCCTTGAACGAAACTAGCCACATCTTGCTGCATACGCAGCCAGAACACATGTCAGTGAAGATTTTGCAACGTCTTTGTAACCCCAAAGTGTCCAGCTACCTTCGATGTGTGCGCTTCTCGCATCCATTGAATTCGAGGTACTCCAAGAGGTATGCAAAGTAAATTGCCCTTGTACAAGAGTCCCTCTCGACGAACAAACTCTATAAGGTTCCCTGTTTCGACTTCAGTCAGTGCTATTCGAAAATCAGGGTCTTCACTGTACATAGTGACATAGTCATCATGATATGAGGGCTCGATCTGCATGAATGCTGATAAACAGAGGGTCGTAACTGGTGGTCGTGACAACATGTCTGCCAATTTGTTGTGTACGCCCTTCTTGTACTTAATCACCAGATTAAACTGTTGCAGATACGACATCCACTTCATGTGCCGAGCTTGTTGTAGCTTAGATTGAGTTTGCAAATATTGCAAAGGTTGATGGTTGGTGTGAACAACAGTCTCTTTACCCAAGAGATAACACCGCCAATGTTTCACGGCCTGATGCAGTGCGCATAACTCCTTATCATAAGTCGGGTAGTTCTTCTGAGCTCCCTGGAATAACTCGGAGTGATATGCCACTGGTCGACCTTCTTGCATGAGCACTGCGCCCATCGCATAACCTGAGGCATCGGTTTCTAGCTCGAACGGTTTCTGGAGATTCGGCAAAGCTAACACAGGCGCCTCGCTGATCTTCCTTTTCAGCAAGAGAAACGTGTCCTCATGTTTCCCTGTCTACTCGAACTTCTGATCGATCCTGGTTAATGCATGCAATGGAGAAGCCATAATCGAGAAGTGTCGGATGAACTTCCGAAGGTATTGGCATGCTCCCACAAAACTACGCACATCCGTAACTGTTCGCGGTCGCGGCCATTCGCGAATCACTTTGACCTTGTCCGGGTCTATTTGCAACGTACCGTTGCCGATCATGAATCCGAGGTAAATTAGAGTTTGCTGACCGAACTCGCACTTCTTACGGTTGAGGCGAAGTCGATGTTGCCAAAGCTGTTCGAACACCTTTTCGACATGAATGAGGTGCTCATCCCACGAACGACTATAAACCAATATGTCGTCGAGATACACGATCACAAAGTCGTCGATGAACTGTCTCAATACGTCATTCATAAGACGCATGAAAGTTGTCGGGGCGTTGCAGAGACCAAACGGCATGACCAGCCATTCGAATAGACCTTGCCGTGTTTTGAACGCGGTCTTCCATGTATCCTCCTCTCGGATGCTGACTTGATGATATCCTGACTTAAGATCCAATTTGGAGAAGACAACAGCATGCTTCAATTGGTCTAGCAGGTCATCAATACGAGGAAGGGGGTACCGGTTCTTGATGGTGATCTTGTTCAGTGCTCGATAGTCGATGCACATACGCCAAGTCCCATCTTTCTTTGGTACTAACACCACAGGAGATCCACAAGGTGAACTACTCGGTTGAATGACACCATTGTTCAGCAACTCACCAAGTTGTCTCTTGATCTCTTCATTCTCCAATACTGAGTTGTGATACATACTCAGATTGGGCAGTGTCGCATCGGACACAAGCTGAATTTCGTGCTCGACTGGACGTTTCGGCGGAAGACCCTGGGTAGTCTCGAACAGATCACTGTATTTCTCCAGCAGTCCCGACAAACGACCAGAATCCTCTTGGCACGCCAGCGACAATGCTGGTCGAGTACCCTCACCTTGACCAATGGGTCGAATCATGACAAGCACATATTTGTGACATGCATTAACAATTCGTTTGGCTTGATTTGCGGTAATCAAGTTCGAAGTGTTGACGTGGATGTCTCTACTGATCACGAACTTAACTCCGTCTTTGGTGAGGTCGTACTCTTGTGCTCACCGATGGAAGTGAGCGCTCGATCATACAAATACGGACTCCCAAAGATCACCTGACAGATATCGATAGGGACAACATCACATTGCACCTCATCGATATATCGTGCAGAGATCGTAAACTTCAACACACACTGACTCGTAATCTGTTGGTTCACGTCGGATGTAAACCAACCCAGCGGATATGGTCGCAGGTGTGTGGTTGTCTTCAAACCAAGTCGCCGAACCAGTCCAGCGGAGACCAGATTCTTCTGACTTCCTGGATCGAATATCGCTGCGACCACTTCATGCTTCACCTGGATGTTGATGGTGAACAAGTCCTCCGTTGGGTGATGGTCGTTCGGTGGATCGGAACCCTTCTCCTTCGGCATTGCCATCAGAGACAAGGTCGTATCCGCCTCATTAACCGAATTCACTCGGACAACTTCTTCGTCGGGTGAAGTCGCAGTAGCCGTGGCTGTTCTTTTCCCTAGTCCGTTTTTCTTTGGTCGAAGTTCAGGATGAAGCTTGTAACATTTGTCCTTGGTATGCCCCGCGACTTGACAATGTTCGCAAAAGGCACCCGTGCCCGATTTTGAAGCGTTCTTCTTCGGACTCGGCTTTTTCTTTGTCGAGGTCGCATTTTCCTTCGTGCTTTTGTCGCTGCGGGATTTATTCTTCTTCTTGATCGCCATAGCAGTTGTGCTCGCGGTCGCAATGTCTTGGACACCGAACAGACTTAGTTCAGTACTGATCGATTTCTGAAGTCCAGATGTGTACTTCCGAAATACCTGAGGGTTGGATAGTGAGATGCCAATGACCATTGCTTGTCGCCGAAACTCTGTCGTATAGTCTTGGACGGTCTGGTCGCGCCGTTGGTACAATCTGCCAATGCTCCCATCTCTCCTCAAGGTAACCCATCGGATAGAATTCTTGTCGCAGAAGTCGATTGAATTGACCCCACGCAAGGTCGTCAGCTTCACCACTGGCGACAAGGGCCTTCCACCATGTCTTGGCGTGGTCTTTCATCTTCAAAGGTGCAAATTTGACCTTTTGAGCGCTACTAAACCCTTTCAGGTCAAAGTAGGTCTCAAGTTGGTCGATCCAAGAATCCAACTTCTCGGCATCGATCACCCCATCATATATGGGTATATTAATCTTAGCGTCGACTTTAAAAGATCCGACAGCTAAGGAGGTGTTGGCGAGGTCGTCGGTCTTGTGGTCGCCTTCGTCTTCATCTTTGTCTGCCCTGCGCAAGTCTTCACCAGTATTCTCACCCATAACCTTCCCTACTTCAGGAGGTACAATCATGGCCTGCTGCTTAATCCAATCAAGCACGGTTTCCATGTCGGTGGAGAGTTTAACCACTTGTTCGGCTAAGTTAGTTTGAACGGAGGTATCGTCAGACATTGTCGGAGACGCGGCTGTAGGAACCGTCAATTGATCGCCTGGAATTTCGCCGGAAGTTTTGTAACCCTGGCGAGTCTTCACCATCCACAGGATAGGAAAGTTGCTCTGATACCAACTTGATCCGTTTGAGACATAGTCTTGGTTTTCGCACTAGGCTCGCCCAGATTCTAATATGCGGAATAACGGGATCTTACTCGAAAATACCGAAACCCAAAGTAATTGCACAACTCTTTATTTCAAAGAGGGCTTTACACGTCGAACGTTAGGCACACTTGCCTACGTCGAAGGAACTATAAGTGTCTAAAACTCAAATAAGTTCTATGACTCTTCGATGATCTAAACTAGACCTATTACAAGGTATTTATAGTCCAATCGTATGAGTACGTATCAGACTTAGTAATCCTAAACGTATTAGACTCATATAACTAACTTAACTAATCCTAAACAGATAAGCTTAGTTATATATATAGGATTACAATTCCGAACAGGGAACGAATTCCTTTTCCTGGTCGCGAACCAATCCATGGTCGTGAAACCTTTCCGAACACGGTTAAGGTCGCGAAGCCGTATGCGATTAGGACTTGGTCGCGAATCCGTATGCGATCAGGACTTGAAGATCCTCCCGGATCAAGCTGAAAACCTAGCCAAGTCAATTGAATTTGAGTTATTGCATTTAGAGGCTAGAATTGAGCCCAAATCTTGAGTAGATTTGAGAGAGAGCAAATTGGGTGAGGTTAATAGTGCTTACTGCACTTCAATCACCATT
Source organism: Pharus latifolius (assembly GCA_019359835.1). Lineage (NCBI taxonomy): Eukaryota > Viridiplantae > Streptophyta > Magnoliopsida > Poales > Poaceae > Pharus > Pharus latifolius. Next base: position 69,826,218 of record CM033324.1, read on the forward strand.
TGCATACTAGTGCTAGAGTGTTGAGCATCTCATTTGCATCTTTGAGCTTCTAGCACGAGATTCGTTCAAGTGAAAGCGCATCCCATTTGTTACTCTTGGCAATCGCCTTCGCCTAGACGGTGTCAGAGGAGAGTCGCGATCTCTCCATTGAAGTTTGTCGGAGAGGCCGGCAAAAGCTTGTGAAGGGTTTGGTGCTCGCCTATCCAGTGTGGAGAAGGAGCAACTCTAGTGAGATATCCTTCGTGAATATAGAAGCGAGACTCACGAGTAAGCGCTTCAACGAGGAGTAGGGGAGACCGGGCGAGTCTCCGAGACCTCGGCAAAAGTATTGTGTCAATTACGTATCTCTTACTTGCTTTATATTCATCTTGACACAATTGCTAAATTTACTAATGTTGCATGTGTGGTTGAATATTTTATATGGTTGAATGCAACTAGTTGATTAAATTGTTTTAAGCTTCATTGTATAATCTAGGTTTCACAATTATCTTGTTGAAATTGCTTAGTGGGGAAAGAATTTTTAAAAGCCCCTTAATCACCCCCCTCTAGTCGGCATTCTTGATCCTACATATAACTCATCTCCCACCTCCGCCGCCACACCCACCACGGCACCACCTTCTCCCCTCCTCACCTCACCGCTGCCGCCTCCTCCTCGCCTCGCCACCGCCGCCTCTCCTCGCCTCGTCGGCGCCGCCTTGGGACACCGCCGCCACCTCCTCGCCTCGCCTCGCCGCTGCCGCCGCCTCCTCCTCGCCTCGGCCCTCCGCTGCCTCCTCCTCGCCTCGCCACCGCCGCCCTCCCCTTCCTCCCCCCGCGCTGTCACCTCTCCTCCTCCGACAACGACGCTGCCTCGCCCCCCGTCGCCCCGTCGCCTCCTCCGCCGGTGGCCGCCGACTTACCACATATACAAAAGATTTCAATGTCTAAGGTATTTTTTTTCTATGTAGGGAACTTCAGGCTATGTTCTAATTTTTTTTAAAGGCTTTGAAGGTAGGAATTTTGTAGAAATTTTAGTAGAAACGAAATAATCATTTTCACTTGGGTTTTCTCTAGAATTATTTAAAATTCTCGTGTTCCAAATAGGTCCTTAGAAATTTAGAATAATTGGTTACCACATAAAATTTAGGGATATTTTTATTAAATAATTATGTTTAGAAAATTATAAAAATGGAGCAAGTAGGTTTTATTTCAATGAAATGGACCCAAGAAGGCTAGGCTTTAGAATCCCCAATTTAATGCTATGTATTCTTTGGTTAGCACATAAATTTAGGAATGTTTTATTAAATTTATGTTATTCTTGTTTGGTTTTGTATCATAATCATATTCATTTTGCATATATCCGTATCCATATCCGCAAAATATCCATGTCCGTATCCGCAAAATATCTGCTCTTTATCCGTATCCGTTTCTTTTATATCCATATCCGCATCCGCATACCATCCGCATCCGCATCCGTATCCGGAAGAAATATGCGGATGCGAATATGGGTTTAGGTACTATCCGACCCGAACCTGACCTGTTTCCACCTCTAGATGTACTTGTAAGAAATGCTGCCATCCGTGCTCAACTTACACACGCAACTAAAAAGAAACTTGATCAAGTATATTTGGCAACGTTTCAAGGGACACACCGACGAGTAGTATCTTATGGAATTTCGTAATAGACCATTTTTTGCAAATTAATTTTAGTTTATTTCACAACGATGTTATGTCCCACTATTTGAATTTTAATATCTATTATTTTTATGTCAAGTGAAATTTTGAAGTGAAATTTTATTTTTTTGCTTGGAAATGACGAATTTAATTTCCTAAATAATATGTTAACATATTAATAATATTAAAATTCATGAATTAGTACAAATTCGTTAAATATATAATTTTCAAATCATATAGAGTCAAGTCGTTGGAGTGTTTGACTCTTATTTGGTGTTTGTTTGACTCTTAAGAGTGTAGGGTCCACGCTAAGAGTCAAGCAAAAACTAAATTGTTGGAGACTTGTCTCTTATTTGTCTCTCTGAAGATAATTTTTACACGTGTGATAAAGAATATTTTATTTAAGAGTCAAATAAGAACCAAGAGAATTAGAGATAATTTATAAGAAACTAGCTAGATTATTTATTTGCATCCCTTCCACAACACTCTCAGAGATGCAGTCATTCAACCACTGCATGCAGCACTGCATGTCAAGGTTTTCCAAACGTGAAATCAATTGTTAAGATCGAGGTTAATAAAACTGACGGGAACTAGTCGGTTATTATTGATTATGGTCAAATTGACAGGAGTGGGACATGGAATCCTGACCAATTTTAATTCTGTGTTATAATTGAGTTCAATTTTGTTTGTGTTATCCCGAGTTACCGTTGATTCTAACTGATTATGACTAATTCTGAAAGATTTTGAGTGATTCAGAAGTTTTGAGGAAAATTTGGAACCCAATAATTACCTGCAAACTGGTAGGCAGAGGCAAAGCTTGCGAGAAAATTAAGATTTGATCATGAATGATCTGAAACATCAACTTTTAAAACTCCACCTTTAAGCTGGAAAATTAGTGCTTTAGAGGGGGCCATAGCTCTAATTTTTAGCTTGTCGTCTGGCATGTCCTGCATTCTCGTTGACATTAAACTCTTACTAAAAAACTGGAACACTACGGGGCATTTATTACTTGCATAAATTAAGATTAGTTCGATGGATGAACTTATTTAGTTTAAAATAGTACGAGAGATGCAAAAGAGAATTTTTGGTTGGTTATATAAGCTGATATATATTGAGTTGAGATATTGTTTGGTTGACTGGATGAGTGGTGTAAATATAGAGTACATGTATCAGTTAGGATAGGCAATTTTTATTAAAAAAATTAATGTGTCTTAAATCACCACAATAATCTTTAAACTATCCTAATTCACTCTAACAATTCTTAATATTACTTAATCATTTTTTAATCACCTCATTAGATGAACCAAACTCACTTATACTCTCAATTCTCTTGTTCCTCTCAACTTAAATCAAAGTCACCTATTTACATCTTACAACTTAACTTAGTCACGCAGATAACATAACCTACAGCAAAAGATTTCAAGTCTTAAAACCGGATCAACCGAGAAGGATAAAACCAACCAAACGCACGTTACTATTGGTGGACAAGAAATTGACAATTTGTCACCTCAGAGTGACACGTGATTCCGCGATTTTTTTTTTCTCTTTGAATAGTGTTATATTCTTCGATTAAACAGAGGGCCATTATTATAGGCTGGCTGCAGCTGTTGAAGGAATATTTAGTCAACGTGGCTACAGAAGCAGCTGCTATTGGAATATTATGACGTGTGGGTCCCTTTGTCGTCGTGCTCCCGCGCGCCTACCAATCGCTAGTCCACCGTCTACGGATCCTTCCAACGTGTCGTCTCCCTTGCCGGCTTGCCGCCTTGATCGCCCATACAAATTTTATGGATTTGGAACTCTACAAATTACAAATTTTATGGATTTGGATCCTCTACACAGTATAGTAACTAATTAGAAAATTTTAAATAACAATTGCAAATTACACTAAATCAAGATTAAGCCCTTCTAAATTCTAACTCATTAGTAAACCCGACATCCACCGTACTTGTTGTCATCGCACAACAGGATTTTTTAGTTTAGATAGATAGTTGTCTAATCATCTTGAGTGTTAGGCATGATCTTTTGTCTTCAACTATTTTTCCAATCATACTGAATATAGTTTTGGAAGAAATTATTGACACTAAAACCACTAAAGTGTCATATGGCAACTAGGATAACACTGGATATTCTCATTGGTTGTTTTTCCATCACATTGAGATGAAAATTATAAACTTCTCTCTCATCTTGATCTGGACTATTAATTTATGGTATGATGGCATCTAAATAGAGAGAAAAGTACTTATCTTTTCTTCCAATACTCCTATCTTCGTCCACAAAAATTTGTTGTGTTTTATTTTTCACGGTCTCTAATAAACAATTTTGACTACTAATTTTTATTATAATATGTTAGTAAAAATTATAAAAATATAATATTATAAAAATAATTTTTTTATGAATCTAATCATAATATTTTCATATAGTCCATCTAAATATTTATAAATTTGTTGGTTGTCTAAAAAAATTTTGATTGTGTGTATATCATATCTATAAGTATTTGTGAATCGTGGAAATACAAGGGAGAGGATATGCTTCCCTACTTTGACGGCCGCCTTGCTTGCTTCGCCGCACACTGTTCAATCATGCATTAATACGTAGAGTTGTCATATGTCCTCACGAACATGCGTATCTTTATTGCTACGGTACCTACAGTAAATGGTACTGGAGCTCCACCTCCTATTACACACACCCATCAATGTACATGTGAGAGAGAGAGACGGGAGAAAGAGTGTACTGTACCAGTGCATTGTACTAGACTATTGTTTAGTCATCATAAGCCCATGAACAGGGCTAAATTCAATGTATGCACTCATGAGAAAATTATCTAAAGGAATATTTTGTGTATATTTTATCTCATACATGTAAAACATCACCTAAAGCATCCAGTGGAAACAGAGTCAAGTAAGATTGAGTTTAACCAGGAGTAGAATCTGAATGAAGCTGAATTCGGATAGTGAAATTCGGATTCAACCCATATTCGAATGTGGATGTAGATCTGTTTTTTAAACATCCGGGTTCAGATTCAGAGTCGGGTTTGACTAAAATAGCCTGGATACGGATGCAGATACGGGTTAACTTTGGATCCGTATATATATGTACTATGTAGACTGTGGTGTATATGTATTTTATTTACTTAAATCACAAATCTACCCAGACCCAACCCTAGATCTGCTGGCTTGTCACCTCTACCCCTTCGCTGGCACGCCGCCTCCACCCCGCCACCATAGCACCCCCTCCGTCGCCGCCGCCTCCCCTCGGTGCCTCCATCCCTCTGCCGCCTCCACCGCCTTCGCCCCTCTGCCACTGCAGCCACCTCCACCCCTCACCGCCTTCGCCCCCTCCGCCGCCGTAACCGCCTCCACCCCTTATCGCCCCTCCACTCCTCCGCGGTCGCAGCTACCTCTGCTCCTCACGCAACACCGCTTCCACCGCCGCATAAGACTAGAAAAAAAGATCGAAACTCGTGAGCTATTCGGGATCAGCTCAATCATTTAACGAGCTGAGCTCGAACCTGAGGTGAAACTCAAGTGAAAATTCGAGCTGAGCCCGAGTCTTCCCAAGCTCGTTCAAGTTCGATTCGTTAAAACTCAAATTAAAATGAAGCCAATTAATCAGTCGGCCCGGCAACAGCCCAGAATCAGTAGCCCACCAATTCCACCAAAAGCCAAACACTTTTAATGGGCTCTGCGATGGCCCGGGATGGCATCGCACCATCGCTCCCAAGTCCTCAACATTTACACAGTGTCCCCTAACTCCCAATTCCCAAGCCCTCAATTTCTCAATCCTCACTCCTCACTCCTCAGTTCCTCAGTCCTCAGTCCTCACACTGTGTCACCGATCTACCACGGCACGAGCGGCCAGACCACCAGATCTACCACGACTGTCACTAGATCTACCACGGTGTGTCACTGTGTCAATTCCTCAATTTCTCAATCTGTTCAACCACACCACCAGGTCTACCAGGGAGTGAGCGGCGTGGGCTTCCGGTGGAGCAGCGACATGGGCTTCAAGTGGACGAGTGAGGCGGCGCAAGCTCTGGGTGGAGGCATGAGCGATGGCTCGGGCTCTCGAGCCCCGGCAGAGGCATAAGGAGCGGCGGCATGGATTCTCGGTGCAAGCCTGAGGCGGCGCGGGCTCCGGGCGAAGGTGTGAGGAGCGATGGCACTGAGATCATCCCGGTGGAGGTGTGAGGTGGAATGGCTGTGCAGGCTTCTTGCGGATTCGTGAGGAGCGGCGGTGGGAGTTTCCAGTGTGACACAACCGAGGCTCCAGGCAGAACAGCGGCGTGGGCTCCCGGCAGATCAGGGGCACAATCTCCCGCGCGTTGAGGCTCCCGACGTGAGGCATCACAAGGCGTTGAGGCTCCCGGCCGATTGGGGGCACAAGTGTGAGATCTCGGTGTGAGGCGTGAGGTGCGGGCAGCGCAATCATCTTGCCCTCTTCCTCTCAATGTGAAAATTTGCTTATGCCCCTATTGGCTTGAGCGCTATTTGAATTGCATCTATTTTCTTCTCGAGTCGAGCTCGAGCTCAATCGAGCTTGCTTCAAACCGAGCCCCATCCTTGTTCTAAGCTCGTGAATATTTCAAACCAAGCACGAGCCGAGCCCAGTACACTATTGAGCCCGAGCCGACCTAGTCAGGACTCACTCAAGCTCGACTCGTTTCCAGCCCTACCGCCGCAGCACTCCCTCCGCGGTTCCACCCCTCCGTCCATATCAAACTCACCAGCAAGGAGGTGCACGTCGCCAACAATCTCGCTCGCAAGCACCATCACATGCCACTCCTCTTCGACGCGGTGCCAGTCGCCCCGCCCATGCCCAAGTGCGACATCTGCCAGGACATCACCTTGGCCAAACAAGCTCACCCAAGTGCACCAACACCAGCTTTTTTTTTTTTATGATGATGATTTAGAAAAGTTTTTTTAATTTCAGGACTTATGTAGTGCGGCCATGCAGGGGAAGTTGAAATGTGCCAATGTTGCATGGATTAGAGTAAGAAAAATACAAGGAAAAACCACATATTTTAATAATATACATCTTCATATTCACTCCGATTCAATTTAATATTCGTGTCTATATTCGTTTTAAATCTATTTAATATCCTTGTCTATGTCCGCAAAATATCTAGTTCGTATTCATACCCGTTTCTTTCATATCCATATCCGCATCCGCATACCATCCACATCCGCATCCACATTCGTATAAAAAAAAAATATGAAGGAAAATATGAGTTTAAATAATATTTGACCTGAACTCAACCCCGTTTCGACCGCTACCATGCATGCATGATGCATGCAAACTCCCGCCTACAAATACCCACCCACACTGCAACAGTGGACGACAATTCGCTCACTTGCTATGGGTAGCTACTACGTCCACATAATGGCCAGGTGTAGTGTCCTGGCCCTAGTGCTCCTGCTCCTGCTCCTGCTCACCACCGGCCTCGTCGCCGCCGGGAGGGCGCCGCCGGTCACCCTGACCAGCTTCGGCGGCGACTGGGGTGGTAATGGAGGGAGCTGGGGGTTCGGTGGCTGGTTTGGCCCGGGGCACGGCAGCTCCGGCAGCAGCGGCAGCAGCGGCAGCAGCGGCAGCAGCGGCAGCCACGGCCATCACAGTGGTGACGGCGAGGGCGGCGACGACAGTGGTGACGATAGTGGCGGGTCCAGCATGAGTGGGTCTGGGCATGGGTCCAGCATGTACGGCTCTGGGCATGGTTCCGGTATGCACGGGTCTGGGAATGGTTCCGGCATGCGTCGCTCTAGGCACGGCTCCGACCGGCTCGGTCACCGCCACGACGGCGATGAGGAGGGTGGCGACGAGGGCGGGAGCGGTGACGATAGCAGTGGATCCGGCACGCACAGCTCTGGAAGTCAGCATGGAGGAGAAGGTGGTGGTGGTTGGGGGGGAGGAGGTGGTGGTGGTGGAGGGGGCGGAGGAGGAGGAGGCGGCGGCGGTGGAGGTGGAGGTGGTGGTTGGGGTGGAGGCGGCGGCGGTGGAGGTGGTGGTGGGTGGGGAGGAGGTGGAGGCGGCGGCGGTGGCGGTGGCTGGGGAGGAGGTGGGCAGAGTGGGCATGGCCGTTAAACGTTACTCTAATTAATTTGGTAGCCGGGTATTGTATCATCTGTCACCTTTCGCTTTGTCTTTTAACTGTTAGACTGAAAGTAGGACACTCAAGAATGACGTAGGAGAGAAATTGTGGAATGTCTACTCTACGGAGATCATCCCAAAAAAATCTTTAAATTTTTCCCCTATATTCACTGGAGTGTTTATTTTTCGTCAAACAATCGGAGCAAAGAGATAGATGGTGCAACCTACCTTTTAAACCGCAAGACAGAAGATGCTAGTCCCGGTAATTTATGATGATTAATGGTGTTGATAGAGTCAAACTTCTCTATGATGGTGAGCCATGAAGATATGTTTGAGCCCATCTGACATGGAGATATGATATGTGTTGTCTATGTACGTCAATAAGAAGCATGTACTTGAACATGCACCTCCCCTCGGAAGAAACTTTCATATATATTTCCTATGGTGAGAAAGACAAGAGAGACGGGAAGGTCGATTCTATATCATCGAAAATAGACTGCCAACTCTATATCGATATGATAATAATATATCGAATGGGTTTCATTCGTGGGTAGGAAATTTTTTCTATAAGTTGCATATATGTTGTACGTGTACTTGTGATGTAAACAAACAATGCAACAGTTCACTGTTATTAAAGTGCAAATGTAAAGTCGTACTACTATATTTTGGTATTTTTCGGTGTATTCTCGAAATTTTTCTTTTACATTGCATTTTTACTGTTGATAGGTACATATCTTCTGTATTAACACACGTGCATGCATGTTGAAGCGTTGGATGTCTTTGTGCTTTCCCGAACATTATTATGCGAGGACCGGTGGTCCATAAGTTTGTAGAGGAGTCTCTTATAATTATAATTATTAATACTCCAACCTAATTATCCTTGCATCATTAATTAGTTGCTTGCCGGTCAGGGAACCTCTAATTTATTTATTTATTTTTATTTTTTTTTTTGGGAAGGGGGGGAACTAAAAACATTTAATTACTACATGTCCATCCAGGACAAGACACGCGTAAATTTGTCAGTGGAAAGAATAGAACTCTGAGAGAACATATGAAAATAAGGAAATAACAGACACAGATAACCAGCCAATTAAAAACATTAATTCGAGAGAACAAAGAGTAGTGATGGCTAAAAACATTAATTCGGGAGAACAAAGAGTACTAGTGATGGCTAAAAACATTAATTCGGGAGAACAAAGAGTAGTGATGGCAAAAAACATTAATTCGGGAGAACAAAGAGTACTAGTGATGGCTAAAAACATTAATTCGAGAAAACAGCGTGGAGTGATGGCGGGATGTAGTATGAAGCTAATTCAATATCATGCAGGATCAATTAGCACCACTAACACAAAGCTAAGCTCACCATCCACACCTTCGTTTTGACGTCTCTATCCCTTTCTTCCTAATCCTCTTTCTTACTTCTTTGTGTGGCAATGCACCAGCTCGACATGACCCTAGTTTAGTGGCCCTATACTTACCCCATTAACACCGTATATCATTGTTTGTCTAAGAACTTAACACCATTATCAAATTGAGGCAATCTCAAAAATAAAAAGATTGGTTAGACATATTTTAAAGAGAGAAGAATAAAATATTTTTGAGAGGAAAGTGCATAAACTAAAATTGCATTTATTCTTTTCTGTGTGAAAAAATGGTATCCTACTTGGTGAATGTACAGGCAGTGACTTTGTAGTAGGGGAAAAAATATTGTCGGCTTCTAACTATGGCTTAGCTCAACTAACCTCATAAGTTTTTTTTTATAAAACAGTCTAATTTTTAGTGATATATGTATAAAAGTTCATCATATTATAAAAATTTTAAAGGAATTGACATAGTATAATATGTAAATTTTGAAGATAAATTCAACAAATTACAATCGACTTCCACAAGTTTTAGATCCACCTTAACTTTGCTGGCTTTTCCACTTCTCTATTAAATGGGGAAAAGTTCCATATTGCCTCCTCTAATTTCAAAAAGGAAAATTTTCATTTGTACCACTCTAAAAATCCATATTTTTTTCTGACAAAAAAAATCACTTTTTCATTTTTACTACTGCCACATTGACTCCTGTTTTGTTTTTACCAATCTTTTCAAATCCATTACATTAAAAGTTGTTTTAGTTTTCAAATTAGTGTTGACATACTCATAATTTTACAGAAAAGACAAATATACCCTTGTCAATAAATAGGACCTAGCTGACTGCTTCTTGGACTTCTTTTTTTCCTTTTCTTCTCCTCTTGACATCTCCTCTTCAGCTCCCTTGTCGCCCACCTGCTGGAGCACATGTCAGCGTCAGTGAGCCACCAGCCGCATGCCACCAGCCTCCGCCAACACCTCCTTTCTTCTGTTCTCTCTCACACAGTTTTGCCTTCACGCACGCATGTCCAAATATGACCGAATTTGGCCGCCGCCACACCAATGGCCGCCGCCACACCAATGGCCACTGGATAAGACCGTCGGGCATGTTCCCCCCCCCCCTCTTCTCTCTTCTCTCCCACACACTCTCCCTCTATCGGCTTCGCTTCCCTGTGTGAACTATCGAATATGACCTAGATCTAGCCGTCGATCGACCCTCCCTTGAGTATCGCCCCCCACTCTCTTTGTGTCTCTCTCTTGCTCTCTCTGCCTCCCTCTCTTGCTTGCCTCGACGGCATCGCCGCTGACTCTATGATGTTGCATGGTGGCAGATGGGAACTACAGTGATGGTGACCACCGTTGTTTTGGGCAATACTCTCGATGTGAGAGCATCTCCACAGCGAGGGGATGCTAATGGTGCAGGAGGCACCGACGGTAATGATGGCTAGAAATAGTAAGTTGTGGGTGGTGGAGGAGGCGCACTATGGTAGGCCATCTCTGGCCAAATTGGCCAGAAGCGATTGGCGAGAAGCAAAAATTGGGTCAATAAAGATGGTGGTGGTGGTGATTTCAATGAGGAATTGATTGGTGGTGGCCAATTCGATGGCAAGGCAAAACAATAGTTGGAGAAGAGATCGATCAGTGAAACAAACAAGTTTCCAGCGACTCTCTCGAGGAAGCGGTGAGAACATGTTGGGAGCACTATGGTGAAGCATCTCCAATGAACGACAGTGTCAAAAATGGCACTGAGGGAAGGTGCAGTCAAAACAAGCAAAGAAGAGAGAGAGTTGAACTGAGGGTAAATCTGTCATTTGCTTGTTCTATTACCCCCTAACGGCTTTAAATTGACGGCGATGGTAAAATCAAAATAGTAGGTGACGTGGTAGTGGTAAAAATAAAATAGTGACTTTTTTTATGATAGAAAAAATATGGACCTTTTGAGTGGCATGGATGACATCCCTCTTTCAAAAAAATCTATATAACACTCTATTTAAGATCGAACAATATCTACCCTATACTATGAAAATCAATTCAAATTTTATCACATATATAATATGATGTGTGATTTTACTATGTTAACATAATGATTTAGCAGTCACTGACTTTTGAGGCCCACATGGCAAAACAACCTATCAAATTACATAAAAGATGAAAGCTTGCATTGTTTTTTTAAGTAAATGGTGTAAGTAGATTTGTACAAACATTAAGCCAATTTGGGCTCAAGACGAGCGAGGCTCAAGTTAGGCCTTAGGTTCAGTCAGGAGGTTGGGCTATGCTTAAGCCTAGCCTTATTGGCAACCAGGCAGGTCTCATGTTGAGTTGGACGAAATTAGTTTGGTGCATTTTACATTAAAAAATACAACTAGGTTGGAGTAAGACCTCACCCGGTTTGAATATCAAGTCTCAACTTCAAATTTTGGTTCAACCTTATGGGTAGTTCGCTCAATCTGAATTCAGTCCAAGCATTAGTTGGGTCAATTTTGTACAAGTCTATACATAAGTTGTTTAATTTCAAAATATATAGAATTACCTGAATTTTTCAAAAACTTAAGAGAGGGAATATAAACTTTTTCCTTGGAATGGACTGAAAGGGAGTTTTTACGAGACTACTCGGACTCCAACAAAAGCACCGGACAAAAGCATTAATCATTTTCTGAAATTAATGTTTATTAATTAGAAGTTCCCATTTATTTGTTTGTTCCCACACGTAGATCCAAAGCAAAAATGAACCTGCCACTTCGCTATTAGCACATAACATCACATTAAATAAGTAAATAGTACTACTAGGTGTATGAAATCTGGCTGTCCTGAGGTGTACAGAGAGCAAGCATAAAAACATGTGAGGGGTGGGCCCACTGTTGGTAAGTTTGGACCTTCACTTCACTGCTCCCTCGTTGATTCACTATAGATTTAATAAATACTAGCGTAGAAGGCATGCTTCGTTGTATTCATGGTATGTAAAATATATAATAAGTGTGAGTCATTTTTGAAAAAAATTTTATAATTATTTTAAAAATAAAACAATGTAGTCTAAACAAAAAAAGCAATTAATATATTAGACATTACAAAAATAAAGACAACAAACAATGATCGATACAACTATTTATGATGGGGCATTATGATAATTAAATAACATATGGAAGACAGTAATAGCACAAGAAAAACATAATATTAAAACAAAATTAACATAATCATTAAATTTCTATGGGACATGCGTTGAGATTCCAATCAAAATACATCATTATCTATATCAACATAGTTTTAGGAGTTGATTCAGCACGAATGCATCATATGAGATTGTAGTACTTGGTGGTTGCATTGACCGGCTATAGTGGCCTAGTTGTTGGTTAGATTAGGGAGTCAGTCGATGCAGCTGCACAATATCAAAATGCATGATTGTTTACATAGCAATATATATATATTTGAGTACTAAGCTATATGCTAGATAGTAAGGCAGTGTACTATAGGCTAAGTTTTTTACAAAACAAATGGACTGTTGGTCCGTGGTCAAGTGCCATCCTTGTGTTTCCTACATAAAAGAAAGTCAATCGAAACAAAAACATTAAGGTCATGATGTGTACAAGGGTATGTATTTATAGTTAAAAGTTTGCAAATACACTTACTTGGTGTTGATATCTCCCTCTTTCTTAACAGGAAAAAACGTTCTCTTTGTAGCAGATGGGGTAGAAGTTTCAAAGTCAACACTACAAAATAGTTAGTTAGTAAGAGATAATTAGAATATGTACTTTGCCACTATTCACACATGGTAGAAGTAGTGTATTACTAAGGTCGTTTTTTGGAACAGGATAGCTGCGTTGAATCTGTCAAGGCCACATCATCTTCCATAGTCGAAATTGTTTTGATGTGGACCTGTATTTTTTTGGTAAGATTGCATGTTAATAGCATCTTGTTTTCAAGCACATAAGAAATATTGTGGATGTGGTGTTACGCATACTATATATGACATAGAAATATTTTGTTGCAGAATCTGTACAGGTTTTTTATAAAAACATGATGAAGTATGAGTTATAGACAAGAAGATCGAAATGAGCTAGTTCATAACAAATCAGATAAACGAAAGCATATTTCACCCTATGGATGCAGTAAGAACAACAAATACAAAGGAGAGGTTATTTAATGAGATACACGTGGACTAACCTTTTCAGACATTTTGAGGGCACCTAGTGTTCTCGATGTTGCTTGTTCTATGTCTTTTGCAAGAAGAGAGTTTTCTTTGTGGTTTTATGAGTAGATTCAACACTTTTGGTGGGGGTCACAAGGACACTTTGATGCAAAAATGATGGTGAAATTGATATACCGTGAGATGCTAGAGAGGATTCCTGAAGAGCTGGAAGAGTCAACTGTGCATCCAAAATGTTGTTAACTTGCAATGAAATAGTCGTGCTGCTGTAACTTTTCTCTATCACGCTAACATTCCATGTGAACTTTTGATTAATAAGCCTTGTTATTTCTTGTGGAATGGCACCTTGGCTTGGCTTGGGTTCAAATTCAGCAGCATCAATGCGGATTTTCCAATTAGTTGTTGTGCAATCGCTCCGAACAACACAAATTCATCAATTCCCATGTCATCTCTAGCCATGACAGCTAGTTTGTTCCTACAAATTTAGGAGGGTCAGCAATGTTAGTATGCGTAATATCGATCCACTAATTGAAAGCGTAGCAAACATCGTACCTTGACTGGGCATTTGTAGGGGCAAGGTCACATGAATTGCACCTGTATTGATGGCCAAAAGGCTTTGAGGATCTCTTACAGTCCATGCAGGCTATGTACCACTAGGAATGAGTTGCTATGATATCTGTTATGACAATGTTGCAAATATATTTAGATCTATACATTTTTTTTAAGGGAAGACAGTAGGCAAGAAGCCTACTGCTAATAATAATATTAAATAAAGGGTAATAGAAGTAGCAAGATACAAAACAACAAAGAGAGCAAAAAGGAAGCAAAAGATACAAAGTTTTTTTTACAAGAGATCAGCTTATCTTAAAATTTCACTCTAGTTTCTTCAGTAGCTCTACAAGCTACTAACTTCAAATCCGATATCAAAGCTCTTTTCCACTTAATGAGGTTCCCAGCTTGATTCTTAAAAATCCTAGAATTTCTAATTTTCTAGATTTTCCACAGAGTTAAAATGATAACCTCCATGAAAAAAGTTTTAAATGTCAGATTATCTTCTTTAAGCTTCCAAATTATATCAGTCATGGGAGAATTTGCAGGATTCACTATCCAGTTAATGCCCACCAGATTCTAGCACTAGATAGCAAAGTCACATTCAAAGAATAAGTGAAATTGCGATTCAATATGGCCTTCAGAGAAATGCTCACAATCATAAGAAGGTATCACCAAATTTTTTGTAAATAACATTTCTCTGGTATTTACTCTTTCCCAAAGGAAAATCTAGAAAAAAAACCTTGATTTTGAGCATACACTTAGTCTTCCAACACCATTTGAAAATGAGGTGTGTGAAGGAAACACCCATTAACCTTTTATAAACCTTATTGATTTTATAATTTTGCAAATTGCTCTCCGAAATAATCCAGCAATAATTTATGTTTGAGACTCCCTTAGTATCTTGATGAAGCAACAAAAGATTCTGATATTGACTATGGGCCAACTCAGATAAAGGCAAATGAAAGATAGTTTCCATCAAGTCTAGATTCCAAAATTGTTGAGTACTTAATACTCTCGAGGAAAAGGAGAACAACTCATCCCATTTTTGAGATAAAATATCTGAATGCCAAAGATCATTCCACAGGTCACAAGTATCCCCCAACCTAATTTTACACTTAGAAATGCCTTTAGATTTAGGTTAGAAGATGAAGAATGTCTTTCCACCAAAAAGAACCAACCAATTGAGATTCCATAGGAAGATTATGAAGATAATAGTGGGACCAAATCAATTGGACCCAGGGAGACAAGTCCTTCTTAAAGAATTTAAACAAGAATTTCAACAGAAGAGCCAAATTTTGAGTTTTAAGGTTGATGATCCCAAGTCCACCATTAGCTTTGGGTCTGCAAACTTTATCCCAAGCAATCAAACAGTGACTTCCAAAGCAAGTCGATTGCCCTTTCCAAAGGAAAGCTCTTCTAAGTTTATCAGTTCTTTCAATGATAGAAAGAGAAATTTTAAGAGTAGACATAAGAAACATCGGCAAGGAAGAAATCACGAAGTTGATTAAAGTTAACCTCCCCCCCCCCCATAGAGAGAAAGGAAAACTGCCAACCAGTACCATAATTGAAAACACCTTATTCTTATTAGAAGGGAATCTTAGGAGATTAAAATCCCCCATAATCATCCATAGAATTGCACCTGCATTGGAGTTCTTCGATCTCTGCATTATAGGAAACCTCTAAGTTTTTTTCTTTAGCGCACTGACGAGCATTATCACCCGAGCTAGTTTATTTAGCATATATCGGGTTCAAGTTAGGTTCGAATGTGATATATGTCTATGTGTCTTAGCAGCCGACAGCTTCCTGTACACTAGAGGGTTGCGGACACAGAATCAGTTTATGATCGCAGTACTTGCACGGTCATTAGGTCGTAGACCATGTGCGATCAGAAGGTCGCTAATTATCCGCAATCAAGATAGCCTGGAGGTGTTCAAGCCTTTACTGGACACATCCTCAGGATCAAGATAACTTCTCCCACGTGTGAAGACAACCGCCAGGAGGTTAACATGTGCGGTTATCTATAATTGCACGTGTTTAACCGGCAAAGAAGGTTGGTGCGATTATACGAACTGCACCATGGCAAACGTCCAGAACTGCCTCGCATTGGCATCCTTTCATTCAGTATAAAAGAATGGCTGATGCACGATGTAAACAACGGGATATACGAGAGTCAACACTTGAAGACTTGGAAATAGTTAGTTAGACAGAAGTACAAAAGGAGATTATCACATGTGATAATCTCTCCCTCCTGTAAAATCCTTTTTCATATATAGTGAAATCACAACAGGACGTAGGGCTATTACTCCCACCATCGGCCCGAACCTGTAAATCTTCGCGTCCCTATTTCATCGCTTATCCTAACTTACATGAGGGCACTTTGAAAGGTCTCACATACAACTCACAAATCTGCGTAAGATCGACAGAGGACCCCGAGTCCAAATCATCGACAACTAGAGCCCATCATGGGGCCTTTCTCAAGGTGTCTTCCATTCATCAGGAGTTTTTGTAAGACATGTCTGAGGCGTATGATTCCGAGAACGATTTCGATCTCGAGGACTATGCCCATATTCGGATGCCTTCACCTAGTGATCCCGTTCCTATGGAAGAGGTTGATCGCGAGGAACTCAGGAACATATTGAGGATGCATCTTCTCCGACCCAGGTCATGTCTATTGACCAGGAGACAGAGAAGATAGACAAGGAGCCCCATGTGAGTTCTACCACTTTGGAGGCTGAATATGTACCACAACATGTCACTGCTGAGAATGTGGATGATGGTAACATAGAGCTTAGCCCTGGCAGGTTTGATCCTGATAACCTCCAGTCTCTCTTTGATTTCGAATCTGATTCGGAAGAAACAGAGATACTTTCCCCTTCTGCGACCTCGCTCCCCCGAGAGTTTGCTGCTTTATCGGAGGAAACTCCTGAGTAGCAAATTGCTAGGGATGAACAGGAGCGCAAACGAAAGGATGAACAGGAAATAAAGCAAAAGGAGGATCAAGATCGCGAGCAACGAGATAACGAGCTTCACATGACTGCAAAGGAAGCTTTATAGCTTGCACAATCTCGTTATGATGCCGATCCTAGCTCCTCCCGTCGTCCTCATGGTCGCAGGCGCGACCGGACGCTCTCTTTGGCCTCGGGCTACCCACCGGCAGTTGAAAAAACGATGACATCGGGTGCACCAAGGAAGAGTACACATGAGCGACTTCGTTCTATCACAGATGTCTTGCGTAATCCTCCTCCTAATGTCAAAGACGCGGACAAGCCGGCTTTTGCCAGAATCCTAGAGGATACGCTAGATGAAATTGCATCTGATGCAACTCCAACTGCGTCATCCCGGTCTACGATTCGCTCCCATGAGAGGGATTATTCTTACTCTAGTCATGACAGACGCAATTGACTACCACCAAGATCAGTTTGGCACGACAAGGCCAGGCGAGTTAGAAATTCCCGCAATCGAGATCGCGTGCCTGTCCATTCTTGTCTGGGACCGCGAGGCGTATCCCCTCAGGGTGAGGTTGCCCATGACCAAGTTGAAAGCCGCGGAACTCTCCATAGTTCATATGTTGGCTGCAAAGCTTTCTCACCAGACCTCCGTGCGGGGGTCTGGCCGGACAAGTTCAAACCAGGAACGATTGAGAGATTTGATGGAACTCAGAATCCATCTGAATTCCTTCAAATCTACATTACCGCTATTCAAGCGGCGGGTGGAGATGCTTGCGTCATGGAGAATTACCTGCCAACGGTCCTCGAGGGACCAACAAAAACCTGATTGTTCAATCAACTAAAGGGTTCGATTTACAATTGGGAAATGTTGTGTGACGCCATATTCAACAATTTCCAGAAATGCTACCAGAAGCCTGGCAAAGAAGATGATCTTCATCGTCTACGCCAGACCTCTACTGAGACTCTTCAGCAGTTTGTCAAGAGATTTGTCGGAGTGAGGAATACCATTCCGAATATATTTGACAACTCCGTTATTATGGCATTTAAACATGTCGTGCGATATCGGAGATTTACCGAAGATCTGCTTATCCACCCCCCTTGGTCGGAGCGCAATCTGTTTTTTCAGAGTATCTTAGGGGTTTAACCAGGGATAGTGTAGATAGAGCTGGTGATGCTCTTGATAGCTTTTGTGATTCACTGTTGCTTTTGCAATAGTTAACTTGTGTATTATGGCTAAAAGCCTAAGTATTTTATGCATTACAATAGTCTGCATTAATTTCTGCACTGCTGTCTTAGTGGGACTTAGTTAGTTAGATCTATCTAGATTCTCTTCAAAGCCATCATGGTCGACACAAGGAGAAGATCCCAAAGCAGCAGAGAAGATAGAAATCAGACTTTGCAAGAAGAAGACCCTTTAGCAAGAGAACCCTTGTTTCAGCAAGGACCCCAGAGTTCTATTCCTCCCCAGAATGAGCAACGCAGTTTGCAGGAAATTCTTTTGTTAATGGAGAAGAACCGACAAGGAGCCCAGTCAGCCCATACCCAATTGCTAGCTTAGATAGTTCAGAAATTGCCTATTGGAACCACAGAAGGAACTATTGTAGGTGCTAGACTGACAGACTTTCAGAAGACTAGACCACCAACCTTTTCCAGTGCAACTAACCCCATGGTTGCCGAAGATTGCCTAAGGGACGAGGAAAGAAAGATAGCACACTTCGCAGAGGGACCTCAGCATTACTTGCAGTACCAAATCGTCTCCCATAAGTTTACAGGATTCCAAACACTAGTGAACAGAGCTTTGAAGGTAGAAAAGAAAAAGAATATAAGGGAAGAGAGCCGGAAGCGAAGGATGCTCCAACAAGTGCGGCCACAACTAAACTCAACCAGAAGGAGAGCCCCCTACCGCCTCCAGTTTTCGACCATCATTCCAGACTCCCAGACCAATAACAACGTTGTGCACCAACTGCAAAGGAAATCACCTCCAGAAGAATTGTCCTCATTCCTGTATTCAGTGCTATCATTCTAAACAATACGGACATCGCCGAGACTGCTCCCCATGGATTCAACTCCCAAAGTCCATAGCCAGATCTCAAGTAGGGACACAGCCGATAGCACCCAGAACCTTGACATCACCACCACAGAACCTCAAGGGAAACATACCAGGAAGAGGAGCCATGACTACCAAAGGAAGAAGAGGAAGAGCACCGATGGAAGACCGAGGAGGCAGATTGAACTACACCTCCATTCAAGAAGCTGACAGCGCGACTGACATTCTACTAGGAGCTAGATTACCTGTCTGCCCGAATGTAACCTTCAGTATAAAAGGGGTGGAATTCGCGGCAAATCTGCTAGTTTTAGAACTGCAAAGCCTAGACATTATATTGGGCATGGATTGGTTGTCCCAACATAAAAGTCTAGTAGATTGTGAAGAGAAAACCCTAAGCTTTGTCAGTAGCCAAGGAGAAAGTTTTATTCTATGCGGAAAGATCGTTAGCCAAGGAGCCGCAAGGATCCATTCAGGCACTACAGAGGGTATGCTTGGAACAAGTGCCTGTAGTACAACAGTACCCCGACGTGTATCCAAAAGACTACCGGGAATGCCACCCGATAGAGAAATAGAATTGACCTTTGAACTTAAACCAGGAGCAGCACCCATCGCAAGACGTCCCTACAGGATGCCAGTTATAGACTTGGAGGAGCTAAAGAGCCAATTGGAAGATTTGAAGAGCAAAGGGTTCATTAGACCAAGAACTTCACCCTGTGGAGCCCCAGTGCTGTTTGTAAAGAAGAAGGACGGAGCTCTAAGGATGTGCGTGGATTACCGAGCCTTAAATGAAATGACCATAAAGAACAAGTATCCATTGCCAAGGATTGATGACTTGTTTGACCAACTTCGAGGAGCTAAGATATTCTCCAAGATAGACTTGAAGTCTGAATACCATCAGCTGAAGATCAAGAAAGAAGATATACCAAAGACCACCTTCACTACCAAAATATCATATATGGACTGTATGAGTTCACTATAGTACCATTTGACTTGACCAATATCCCAGCAGATTTCATGAATGTCATGAACAGCACATTTATGGATTTTCTAGACCAATATTCACAGATGACATTCTGATACACTCCAAGAGCCAGGAGGGGCATGAGAAACATCTGCACCTAGTCTTGGGAAGACTACAAGAGAGGCAACTCTATGCCAAGTTTGACAAGTGTGGAATCTACACGGACCATAAGAACCTCAAGTATATTTTCACGCAAGCAGAGCTCAACATGAGACAACGCTGTTGGCTAGAATTGATCACGGATTATGACCTCAGCATTCATTACCATACAGAGAAGGCTAATGTAGTAGCCAATGCCTTAAGCAGGAGAGCTTACAGTCTGCAAGGAGAAGCTTTACCAAGTAGCCCACACCTGTGACGGGAAATTCAGAACCTTTAGCTGGAAGTAGCACCACAAGGAATGTTAATCACTTTAATAGTGGAATCCAAACTCAAAGAGCAAATAGAGAATGCTCAAAAGAAGGAAGATTAAGTTGTGTAAGGTTCAATGGAAGAACTATACAGAGCAAGAAGCCACTTGGGAGAGAGAAGAAGACCTTTAGCAAGTCTATCCTTATCTTTTCTTGTTATAGGTAAATCTCAGGGGTGAGATTTCTTTAAGGAGCGTAGATCTGTAACACCCTGGTTTTGGGGGTGAAAATTTCCTTTCCATGAAAATCATACATGCATGTATCTCTATAGTAGAAGCAAGATCAGTTCAACCCTAATCTATCATAAGCCCCAAAAATCTCAAAATCTTCCTTGTGAACCCAAATAAAGATCTTACTTTCCAGATGTGACCTACTATCTATCCTGAGAATAAAAGCCTTCAAAAGCTAGATTCAATTCCATCTCTAACTCCCAGATTTGTCAATCTTTTTCTGTTTTCAAAACAGGAAATTAATCAAGTACCCTAAATACTCTGAACTCAGATTTAGCCAAATCTTAACCTAATCCAGACCAGATTATCCTTGGACTATGATCAAAGGGTATGCCAATACCTTAACTTAAAAAGTTGGTAGCCAGATTTTATCATATAAGCCCTTTTCACAAATCAGTCCAAATAGTATCACAATTTAGTCCTTTTCTGAGTTTCCAGAAGCCTAAAAAGGCTAAAAACTGCAAATCAACTCCAAATTCAAATCTGTTTCAGGGAACACCTCTCAAATGCTATTCATTACAAAATCTCCTTTTGTTGGAACATTAAAATCTCACCCTAAGTCTCAGAATTCCAATTTCGACAAAATCTAGATTATTAGTACCTTAATTACCCTGTTTTCATTTTATCCAAAAACCATTCAAATGATCTGAATTTCATCAAATACCCTTGCCAAAATATTTGTTGAATAAAGTTTTCCAGAATTATGAAGTTCAAATCAGCCCTAGTCCTCCAAATCCCAGATTTTATAGGTCGTGGTATTGCGAATACCCCGGCAGGTTTTGTGGACGATCCTAGCAAAGAAAATACGACGCGGGCTGACCAGTTAACCGGTCCTCCCCCACCGGACAAGCACAACAAATGACACGAGGGTTTATATAGGTTCAGGTCCCGGTGGGGGCCCTAGTCCTGTCGGCGTGCTCCCGACCGAAGTCGGCTAGGGAAGCTCTCCCGGGGGAGAGGCTCCGGAGCACACCTGTGAGATTGTCTATTCTAGCAATAATGAGCAAGTTGTCCTTTACAAGAGGTGTACAAGGGCTTTTATAGCCCCAAAAGAAGCAAAAAGACTAAACTACCCCGCCTGCCACCGTTGGATCGAGGGGTAGCAACGTCCTTCTCCCGGCCAGGCACCTCGGATGCTTGACAGGTGTCCGCTGATTCCCGAGATACTCCTCGCGTGACCTGCACGTAACTCGGGACCGAGGGCTCCTATCCCCGGAAGGACGACGGCGCCCGGGACAAGCACCGGGGGCCCTGTCCCCGAGCGAATGGCGGCGTCCGGCCCTGGGCCAAAGGCGGCGCCTGGGACAGGCACCGGGGGCCCTGTCCATGAGCCAAAGGAGGTGCCCGAGACAGGCACCGGGGGCCCTGTCCCCAGGCGAATGGCGGCGCCCAGGACAGGCACCGGGGGCCATGTCTCGCCGGGGGTCTTGTCCCCGGGCTAGAGGCACAACTTCTTACCTGAACTTAGTCTCGCGGAGATTTCCCCCAACAGCAACCCCCATGCCCTCCGGGGACAATGCTCGAGTCCCCCGGGGGGTATGGTTCATGTAACCAGGAAAATCTCCGGGACAAGCTACCAGAACCGTGACGCTTCGATTCCCGTGCCGCGCGCTTATGACCGCGCCGTTCGGCCATAATGACCGCTCGCGGTTCGAACCGGTGCCTCATTTAACGCGCCCGTCCCCTCGTTTCCCACACGCTGTTTGAATTCCAACGGTGCGGATGTACCACAAGGGGCCACGTGGTGCCCATCGGGGCCACGTTTCGCCTCTATAAATAGGGCCTCGGGGGGCCCGAAGAGCTCATTCCAAACTTTCAAAACTCCAGCGCCCTTAGCCTCCCGGTAGCCCTCTCCCGATAGTTAGTTCCCAGAAGCTTAGCCTCCGGAACCCTTAGGTCCCCCCAATTTTCGAAGCCTTAGCCACCGGTAAAATCTGATGGGACCCAAGGGCCGAGCCAAGGCCGCGGAGGTGCCTCCAGAGGAAGTCACAGCGGACTTCCTCTGGGCTTCTGAGTTCACGACCGGGGACTTGGAGTCCCTGGTCGACCGGGGGGTTGTCACGGACGAGGACATCCGGATCCCCGTGAAGAAAGACGGAGCCCCCCGCCCCAGGCCCGGAGAGGTCATGGCCTTCGAGGCCTTCCTCGAGGCAGGGCTCCGGCTCCCGGTGCATCCATTGCTCCGGAAGTTCTTGAAGGAGTATGGGGTGGCCTTGAACCACCTCACTCTGAACGCGATCGTTCGGATGGGCCTGTTCATCTGGCTCTTCGAGACGGTGACCGGACGGGAGCCCACGCTCCGGGCCTTCCGTTACTTCTATGAGCCGGCGGCGAGGAGCTCCCACCTGGTCAAGGGAGGGCCAAAGTCCCCCTTTGGCTCGGTGATGATTCAGCTATTACCGTCCCGGGTAGCTGAGTACCCGGTGGCAGCCTCCCGGGACCACTGGGGCGACTGGATCCGAAAGTGATTCTACCTCCGGGTCCGGGACGACGAGGTGGTGTAGTCCCCGGAGGCCCCCACCTACAGCCGGTCGTCTGCCCCGAAGCCCCCGGTGTGGACGGAGGAGGAGCTAAGGCTCCTCAGCAAGGTCGTCGCTTCCTGGGGCGTCCGTTCTATGCGGGACGCCGCCGAGGAGCTGACGCTCCTTAAGATCTCCCCCTTCTCACACGGGAGGAGGGGGATCAGGATGTGCCCGGCCCAACGGCCCCCGCAGAAGCCGGTGACCCAACGTAAGTTCCCGATGACTTAGCTCATTTGATTCATAAAAATTTTTTCTAACTCTTACCTTTCGCAGTCCGGCCGTACCCGGAGGCCCGGGAGAAGGCGGAGAACCTCCTCGGGAGGTACTTCGCCGACGAGCACGAGCGCATCGTGCGCGTCGTGGGGGAGGGTCCTCCCCGGAACCTGGTAGCCGAGGCCTTCGGGCTAAGGCTACCGGAAATGAAACCCCTCCCTACCCCCGGTTCCCTCAAGAGGGGAAGGGAGGCTGCCGGGGGCTCCGAGCTGAAGAAGGCCAGGGCTCAGAAAGCCCCCGGTCCGTCGACGACACCGGGCTCCACGCCGGTGAAGGTTCGGGACGAGACCCCAGGGACAGGGCGCGCACAGGTGCCAGCCCGGAAGGAAACAACGCCCCCTCCCCCGGAGAGCCCCGCCGAGGCTCGGGGGAAGGAGTCCGTCGTGTACGGGGGGGCGTCCGATTCGGCGGACTACGCCCCCTCGCCACCTTCGGCGGTAGCCCTCCCGGCGGCCCCGCACCACTGGAGCCGGAGAGGCTGAAGGTCCGGTTCGCGGAGGCCTCGCCCCCGCGTGCAGAGTGGCCAGTGGATGAGGGGGGAAGCCCCTCGGTCTACGAGGCTCCCCCGGAGACGGAGGTCCTAGGGGCCCCACGGCCTGGGAAGGGCAAGGGGCTCCTGATCCCCCCCCCCCCCCCCGGGGAGGGACCCCCTCCGAGAGCTCCTCGGCCACCTCATCGGAGGCCACCTCCTCGGCGACCGCCACCCCGGTCCACATCACCCCGGCAACTCATGTCCGGGGGCCCGTCATCGGCCGAGACGGGTCCGGCACCAGGAGGGAGACCCCCCTGCTTTCCGCGGGGGAGGTCGACTGCTACGCCGAGGGCCTGTAGACACGGAAGGTCCAGGCCTACGTCTCGGAGGGGACGCTCGGCGAGCGTTTTAGGGAGCTTCAATCTCTCCAAATCCAGGTACGTCCCCAAGCCGGTGGGTTTTCCTTCGGTGCCCCCCCCCCTTTGGAATTTTTTCTAACTCTTGGACTTGTAGGGGGCGGCCATTACCTGGGGGCTTGAGAAGTGCTTCGGCCAGGCGCTGAAGGAGGCGGAGGAGAGGGTCGCCGCTTTCCAGGAGCAGCGGGATGATGCCCTCCGTGAGCTGGCCCGGGTCCGGGCGCAAATCCAAATCTCCGAGACCGCCAACGACCGTCTCCGGCGGGAGGCCAAGGCGAAGGAGGACTCCCTCCGGGAGCTCGAGGGCTCGAGCGTCCGGGCCGTGACGGACGCGGGCCGCTCCGTCCGCTCGGCCCTCGAGGGCCTTGGCGTGAGCCTAGACTCCAGGAGCAGCTCCGAGGCGGCCCCGGCCACTTTCACGGAGGCTGTGCGTTTTCTTAACGCACAAGTCTCCGTGATTCCGGAGGCCGTGGATGCCCGAGCGCGAGGTCGGGCAATCCCCGTGGTGGCGGCAGCGGCCGGGCTCGTAGAGCACCGGGGGGTGGGCGCCCGGGCAATCGGGGGCCGCATCCCCTGGAGCTTCCCGGAGTTTTTTGAGCCCTCGCGCTGGGAGGTGGAGCAGCTTGCCGGGGGCTTCTACGACCGGATAGTCCGGGTGAGGTTCCCGGCACCGGTGTCTCTGGGAGCGGATGCACCGGCTCCGGCGGGAGCCCCCCGGGGGGAGGACGCCAATGACCAAGTATGAGCCTCCCCCCGGGTCTAGATAGGACCCCTTTTTGTTTTTTAGGTTTTTTGTTCCCGGTAGCTTCTTAGAGGAAGCCCCGGACATTTTGTATGAAAGTATTTTGAATGCAATAGAAATTGAAATTTTTCTAAGTCTATATGAATTCAATGTACCAGATTTCCCGGGAGGTTACTCCCGGGTGAAGGTCTCAGAGAGGTCCCCCGGGGGCGAGGCCTTTGAGCCCCGGCGAGTGCCACCCAGGGGAGGCCCAGGCCGCTTTAATCTTGTGAAGTCCCCTCTCCGGGGAACGCGGCGGGGGTGTTGTCCGGGAGCCAATCCGGTTGCGATGGCATCCGGAGTGGCACCTGGACAACTTCGATAATCATCGCGCTGAGCTACCTGCCCCCCCCCTCCCCCCCGCGACCGGGGTTCCGGATGGTTCCCCCTCTTCGAATACTTCCACCGGCGGGCTACGAGTATTGGCCCGAGGACCTGCTCCAGGAAGCCCAGCGCCGCATACGCTGCTTGTACTGGGAGCTATCAGAAGGTCTCAGGGACTATTAGGCGTAGGAGCCTTAGGACGTAAAGAATTTCCGAGTTATAACTCGGGTTGTATCGTATCCGATGTAATGATGCCCACCGGAGGGGGAAGATGTCCTTCGGTTGAATGATCAATAAAGCCAAGTGTTTGCTTTGTGGTTTCTTTTGATGAGATAGAACTATGTTTTTGCTCATTTATCTTAGAAAGTGCGGAACGGTGTGATTCCCGGGTGCTTCTTATCCACCCCCCCCACAGCGGGCCGGAGGGTAGCTCTGCGCGCTGTCGGGGTGACAAAGCTCCCGGGATGAATACCGCTTAGAAATTTTTCCAAGTTTTCCCAGAGCGAGGTCTCCGGGAAAAAGGGAATAGATTTTTCCGGGAGACTTTCGTCCGGTCGCCGTGAAAACGGGGAACCGGGAATACGGTCTCCGGGAAAAAACGTCCGGGGAAATCCAAGACGAGATTTTCGGAGGTGATTTTTCCGGGAGACAATCATCCGGTCACTGTGAAAACAGGGAGCTGGGAATACGGTCTCCGGAAAAAATACCCAAGAAAACCCGAGACGAAATTTTCGGAGGTAACTTTTCCTGGGGGCAATCGTCCAGTTGCGGTGAAAACGGGGAACCGGGAATAATGCCTCCGAGAGAAAAAATATCCAAGAACTCCGTATCACTGGGGAGACAATCGACTCCCGGAGGAGGATGTGCCCGATGATGGGTCTGAGTGTTTGGGTAGGGGACGAGTCTCCCAAAGTGACTCGTTACCGCGGTCCTTGAGGACCGGGTTGCCACTTACACCCTCAGTCCACGAGGGGTGATTGTAAGCCGCCCTACGGGAGGGACTTGTTGGGTCATGATAGCCCACTTCCTCACGGGGAGGGCATCCTCGTTGAGAGGGCATCCCCCTGGGGAGGGCATCCTCACGGGGAGGGCATCGCTGTGAGGGGCGGTAATGTAAAAAACCTGCATTGAGACAGTTGAAGAAAAATCCAGTGGTATTAACAATGAACCAAAATACAATGCCTCCCCCCGCGAAATCACGAAGGGGAGGGAACGATGATTACAATGTCCCCTTCCCCCTCCGGCATAATCGCTCCGGGGGAGGGGACGAGCCCGTGTAGGCTAGACGTAAAACTTGCGAAGTAAAAGCAAATTCCATGTGTGCTTCAGCTCCTGCTCTTGAATGTTGGAGAGCTTGTAAGCCCCCGAGCCCAGGACTGCCGAGATCCTGTAGGGGCCCTCCTCCACGAGATCGACCTACAGCCGCTGATTGGCTTCATTGGCTTGGTACACCGCGGTCGTAGCTCCATCTAGGAGCTCAACTCGCAGCGACCGAAAGCCAATCTTCGGGGGTAGGACTGCCTCAGCCCCGTAGACCAGGGAGAAGGGAGTTCGTCCCGTCGCCCTGCTCGGAGTCGTGCGTATGGAGCAGAGGATGCTAGGGAACTCCTCTGCCCATGCACCCCGCTTAGAAGCGGCTTGCTCGAGCCGTCGGCGTAACCCCTGTAGGATTATGCCGTTGACCCTTTCAACGGCCCCATTGCTTTGGGGATGGGCCACTGAAGCAAAGTGGATGGCAAGCCCCAGGCCTTCGCAGAATTCCCAGAAATACGCCGAGTCGAATTGGGTCCCGTTATCCACAGTGATTTCCCGGAGGACACCAAAATGACAAACGACGTTTTTCCAGAAAAACCGCTGTACCACCTGGGACGTGATGCTGGCCAAGGGTTCAGCTTCGACCCACTTGGTAAAGTAGTCGACCGCGACCACCGCATACTTGTAGCCCTCGGGCGCTGGGGGGATGGGCCCTAGGAGGTCCATCCGCCAACGCGCGAAGGGCCAAGTAATGAGAATAGTCTGCAGCGCCACAGGGGGGAGGTTCGAACCCTTGGCCATCTTCTGGCAAGCCTCGCACGCGGAGACAAGGTCTCGCGCGTCGCGCATCACCGTGGGCCAGTAAAAGCCTTGGCGAAGGGCCTTGGCCGCGATGGCACGCGAGGCTAGGTGAGAGCCACAGCTCCCCGTGTGGATGTCTTCGAGAAGCCATAGTCCCTCCGGCCGTGGGAGGCACCGGAGGAGGGGGGAAGCCCCCTGCTTGTAGAGCTTTCCCTCCAGCAGGAGGTATGCCCGGGCTTTGGCCCGGAGGCGCTTAGCCTCGGTCTCGTTGGGAGGGTCCCCCTCCCCCTTGATGAAGGAGATGAGGGGGTCCATCCAAGACGGATCCGGGTGATCTCGGCAACCTCCTGGACACGAGGCTCGTCGCCCGTGTCCGGGGAGGCCGCCGAGGGCTTCGCGATGATCTCCAGGAAGGCCCCTTTGGGGAGCGGTTCCTGGGCGCTGGCTGACCGGGCTAGGGCGTCGGCCCGGTCATTGTCCCTTCATGGGATATGCCGGGCTTCGAGGCCGTCGAAGTGCCTCTCCATCTTGCGCACCTCCTGCAAGTAAAGGCTCAAGTTTGCGTCATGGCACAAGTAAGACTTGTCCATTTGGCAAACTACGAGCTGGGAGTCTCCCTTCACTAGGAGGCGTCGGATTCCCAGGGAGCGCACAAGGCGCAATCCGAGGAGCAAAGCCTCGTATTCGGTGACGTTATTGGTTGCGGGGAACTCGAGCCGCGCCGCGTACTCGAGTTCCTTCCCCTTGGGGCTCCGGAAGACTACTTCTGCACCAGCCCCGGCAAGACACAGGGACCCATCAAACATAAGTGTCCAGTGGTCGCTGTGTCGGGGCGGCGCTGGGAGGTCTTCGTCCCCGGGCCCGGGGGTGGGAGTCCACTCTTCCACGAAGTCGGCGAGGACCTGTGACTTGATGGCGGAGCGCCCCATGAGGGAAAGGGAGAAGGGGGCGAGCTCGGCCCCCCACTTCCCTATCCGGCCGGTGGCCTCTTTATTTCGGAGCACCTCCCCCAGGGGGAGGGATGACGGTACGGTGATGCGATGCCCCAGGAAGTAGTGACGAAGCTTCCGGGACGCCATCAGGAGGGTGTAGCAGATCTTCTCCATCTTCGTGTACCGAGTCTTGGCCCCTTGGAGGGCTTCACTCACATAGTACACGGGACGCTACTACCCATCTTGCTCCTTTACTAATACCACGCTTACGGCGACCGGGGTCGCAGCAAGGTAGAGGAGCAAGGGCTCTTCCGGAGACGGGCTCACGAGCATTGGGGGGCTCGTGAGGTACTACTTTAGGTCGTCGAAAGCCTCCTGGGCCTCGGGCGTCCACCGAAACCCCTCGAGCCCCCGGAGGATCCTGAAGAATTGAAGGCCGCGTTCTCCCGACCGCGAGACGAAGCGGCTCAACGAGGCCAAGCGGCTGGTTAGTCGCTGGACGTCCTTGACCGAGCGCAGCGGGGGCATGTCTAGGAACGCTCGGATCTTCTCGGGGTTTGCCTCTATGCCCCGCTGGGACACAAGGAAGCCCAGGAGCTTCCCCCGGGTACGCCAAAGGCGCACTTCTCCGGGTTGAGCTTCAATCCGTACGCACGGAGGTTGCGGCAGGTCTCCGCTAGGTCATCGACGTGGGCGGTTGCGCGGGGACTCTTGACGACCGCATCGTCGACGTAGACTTCGACGTTGCGGCCGATTTGGTCCTTGAAGACCAACGTCATGAGGCACTGGAAGGTTGCTCCCGCGTTCTTCAGCCCGAAGGGCATGTGGACGTAGCAGAAGGTTTCGAGGGAAGTTAAACTCGTCTTTTCCTCGTCCCCTTCCGCCATCCTGACTTGGTGGTAGCCCGAGTAGGTGTCCAAGAAGCTCATCAATTCGCACCCTACTGTGGAGTCGACCAGATGGTCAATCTGCGGGAGTGGGAAGTTGTCCTTGGGGCAGGCGCGGTTGAGGTCGGTGAAGTCCACACACATCCGCCACTTGCCGTTCGACTTCTTTACGAGGACGGGGTTCGCGAGCCACTCGGGGTGCAAGACCTCCCGGATGAACCCCGCCTCTCAGAGTCGGGAGATCTCCACCTTGATCACCTCTTGGCGTTCAAGGGAGAGTTTCCTCATCTTCTGCTTGATTGGGGGCTGGTCGGGGGTCACCGCGAGCTTATGCTCGATGACATCCGAGGCGACACCCCGCATGTCGGAGGGCCTCCACGCGAAAACGTCGGAGGGCCTCCACGCGAAAATATCGGAATTTTCGCGCAGGAAGGCCGCGAGTTGCGTTGCATGCTCCTCGTGGAGCTCCGCCCCGATCCAAACGGTTTTGTCCCCATCGTCCGGGGACAGCGGGACCTTCCGGAGGCCCCCTTCTGGACGCGGCTTGGGGAGGGGCCTCCCGGGAGGTATCATAGCGACGTCTGATTCCGCGGGAGAGACCTTCCCCCCCCCGGTGCCTTAATGATGTTGACGCTTCCGATCGTTGCGGCGGCGCGCTCGTATAGAGCGCAGGCCATCTCTTGGTTTCCCCGAACGGTGATCACGCCGTGAGGCCCGGGGACCTTCATGCAGAGGTAGTTTTGGTGGGTTGCAGCCCCCAGGCGGTTGATAGTGGTCCTCCCCATGATCGCGTTGTAGGAGGAGGGGAGATCCACCACGTCAAACCGGACCATCTCAGTCCGGTAGTTCTCCGGGGTACCGAACGTCATGGGGAGATCCACCTTTCCCACGAAGTGGATCGCCTTCCCCGGGATGAATCCTTACAAGGGCCCTGCTGCGAGCTGCAAGAGCTTCTCATCCACCTGCATCTCCCTGAAGGCTTTCAAGTAGAGGACATCGGCGGAGCTCCCGCCATCCACGAGGATGCGGGCCAAGTAGCAGTTGTAGATGGTGGCGGAGACGATGAGCGCGTCGTCATGGGGGAAGCGAACCCCGCGCGCGTCTTCCGCCGTGAAGGTGAGGGGGACATCAGACCACTTGGGTGGCGGAGACGTGTGCAGCACCCCTACCACCTTGACTTCGCGCGCGTACTCCTTACGCTGGCGTTTGGAGTCCCGCCCGGAAGCGGACCCTCCCATGACGACGTTGACACACCGCTGGGAAGTTTGGAAGGGGAGAGTTTCTGACGGCTCCCCCTCCTGCGCTCGTCCCTGCTGTCCCCCGCGGGAGCAGGAAGGGCCGGTAGAGCCGGCTGAGGGGGCTAGGAGGCCGGAGTCCCCCCCCCCCTGCCCATGTTGGTCGAGGAATGCCGCGAACTGCTGCAATAGCTGGTGGCATTCCCGGGTGGCATGGGTACCGGACTCGTGGAAAGTGCACCACGGTCCTTCCTTGCTTCTCCCCACGGGGCCTTCCCGACTGCGGGACGACTGTCCTCCCCAACGGCCTCTCGGCTTGGGGAAGGGGCGGTTGCCCCTCGGGGCATCGCGTGAGCCGCCTCCACCCTCAAGGACAAAAGTGTCCCGAAGCCGTAGCTCGTTACGACCCACCTGTCTGGGGCATTTGAGGGGATCCCTGGCCCCCCGGTCGGCGGGGGCGGGAGCCCCCTGGTTTTTCTTTCAGAGGTCGTCCTCCTCCGCCCGATCATACTTTTCAAGTACGTTGAAGAGCTCGTTGGCGGAGGAGGGGCAGCTTTGGGAGAGCCTCCAGTGGAGCTCTCCTGGGAGGATCCCGCTCTTGCACGCCTCGATGACCATAGAGTCGGGGACGTGAGCCACTTTGCTCTTGACTTGAGCAAAGCGCTTGAAGAAGCTGCGGATGGTCTCCCCCGTCCTTTGCCGGACGGCGTACAGCTGCGAAGAATCCAGGGGACGCACGTAGTTCCCCTGGAAGTTCGCGCAGAACTCACACTTGAGCTGCGCGAAGGACTTGATGGAGCCGGCCTTCAAATTGTAGAACCAAGAGCGGGCGACCCCGGTGAGGTAGAGGGGGAAGACGTTGCATTGCACCGTCTCGTCCCCCCAGCCACCGAGATGGCCGTAGAATATACCTGCACAAATTCATAGGGGTCGGCCTCACCATTGTAGTGCTCGATATGTGGCGGGCGGTAAGGCCGCGGCCACCGAATGCACCGAAATCTGCGGCAGAGCGGCTGATTAGCCCCCTGCACTTCCCAGGGAGAGCCCCGGTCGCTGTCTCCTTTGACAGGGGACGCTCCCTCGTTGTCGGAGTCGGGAAGCGGCCCAAGAGGTCCGCCGGCGTGGCGGTAACGACGCTTCTCTTCCGGGCCGGGACTGAATTCCCGGACGTCCGAGCTATCCCCCGGAGAGGTTTACTCTTCAGCG
The DNA here is from genome assembly GCA_019359835.1 of Pharus latifolius. Classification (NCBI taxonomy): domain Eukaryota; kingdom Viridiplantae; phylum Streptophyta; class Magnoliopsida; order Poales; family Poaceae; genus Pharus; species Pharus latifolius. The sequence continues at coordinate 69,857,765 of CM033324.1, forward strand.
GGTCTCTTCTCCCGGACAATGCGGGAGCGAAGCTCTCCATGTCCGCGACCCGGGGGAAGCTCTTCCCCGGACTTAGCCATGCGCATTCGATCGACCTCCTCCCGGGAGAAACGGACCTGGTCCGCCGGGGGCACCCTCGGGGGCGGCCCCGGGGGAAGAGGGAGCTCGTGCACTGTAGCTACCGGCCCGGGGGCTACCGGGGCCGGCAGGGGGGAGCCCCCTGTGAAGACCCCCGGAACCGGAAAGGGGGAAGCCCCTGTATCATCCGGAACCGAAGAGGGGGCGCCCGTGGCGACGTTCGGAACCGGAAAGGGGGGAACCCCTGTATTATCCGGAACCGAAGGGGACGGAGCCCCCGCGGCTACGACCGGAATCGGAAAGGGGGAAACCCCTGTATTGCCCGGAACCGGCAAGGGGGGAACTTCCGCGGCGACGTCCGGAACCTGGGCGCCATTGCGGGGGGAGGTCCGCTGCGGCACGGGAGCTGCTCCGTCGACCGCCCCCGGTGTGGTAGACGCGACCCTCGGGGTGGGACTGGCTCCCGGCGCAAGGAAAACCCCCCGGCATATAATGGGCCCCCGGCCCCGGGAATGGGCCCGGAACGGGGTATCCCCCCGGTGCCACGAAGGGCCCGCAAACGAAGTAACCCCCGGCACCGGGAAAGGTCCCGGTGCCGGGAAGGGTCTGGACGTATGACCCACCTGGGGAGGGTACCCCCGATGGGGTCATACGAGGCGGCCGGACCTCCGGAGGCCGGAGGGGCCAACGGGTGACCCATAAACGGGGGCATAGCTCCCGGATATGGGTGCTGCGGGTATGTGGGGGCCGGAGGCCACGCCAATACGCGAAGCAACTCATCCATAAAGCGCTGGGCGCAGAGCTGGCCCTCCGCTAAAGCCTCGAGCAAGGCGTCCCGGGGAGCCGGGGGAGCCATCGGGGGGAGACTGGTCCCGACCAAAGCTACCGTGGTCGCCGGGACCGACCCAGAGGTCAAACCGCCGAAATTAAGAGGGGAGGTGGGAGGTGGTACCTGGGTCTGGCCGCCTCCGAGCTGAAGCGCCGGGATGGTCGTGTCCCGGACGGGTTGCGCCGGGTCACCGGGACCGGCGTCACCGGGAAGGGTGCGGGCCCTCGTTCTTGGGGGAGCCATGGCGTCTCGTCACGAGTCCCCACAGACGGTGCCAACTGTCGTGGTATTGCGAATACCCCGGCAGGTTTTGTGGACGATCCTAACAAAGAAAATACGACGCGGGCTGACCGGGTAACCGGTCCTCCCCCGTCGGACAAGCACAACAAATGACACGAGGGTTTATACAGGTTCGGGTCCCGGTGGGGGCCCTAGTCCTGTCGGCGTGCTCCCGACCGAAGTCGGCTGGGGAAGCTCTCCCGGGGGAGAGGCTTCGGAGCACACCTGTGAGATTGTCTATTCTAGCAATAATGAGCAAGTTGTCCTTTACAAGAGGTGTACAAGGGCTTTTATAGCCCCAAAAGAAGCAAAAAGACTAAACTACCCCGCCTGCCACCGTTGGATCGAGGGGTAGCAACGTCCTTCTCCCTGCCAGACACCTCGGATGCTTGACAGGTGTCCGCTGATTCCTGAGACACTCCTCACGTGACCTGCACGTGACTCGGGACCGAGGGCTGCTGTCCCCGGAAGGACGACGACACCCGGGACAGGCATCGGGGGCCTTGTCCCCGGGCAAAAGGCAGCGCCCGGGACAAGCCACGGGCGAATGGCGGCGCCCGGGACAGGCACCGGGGGCCTGTTCCCGAGCGAAAGGCGGCGCCCGGGACAGGCACCAGGGGCCTTGTGCCTGTAAACTGGCTCTATGAATTACTCAAATAACTTGCTCTGGATCTACCTCTAAGCCAAGCGTCAACAGAAAAAAAAAAAAAAAAAAGCTTCAAAAAATATATAATAGTTACCAAATATCTCTTCTATAAAAAGAACAATTAGAAAAATGACTCCATTTTGACAAATATAGTTCAAATGCTAGCGTTTCTGGCTCATTTCAAATTTTGATTCTGTTAACATTTATCAACATCACAAATTCATGCATGATTTTTTTTTTTTTCTGATCTTGCTACACCTTTTTTTTTTGCTTGTAACATTATAGTATAATTAAGAATTCTACATGCACTAAGTGCTAAAGCACTAATTACTACCCTTTTATGGTTTTCTGGGTGCCTAAAGGCATACTTGTGTTGTGGCCAGATGAATTGAAGTTCAGCTGGTTAACTGTTTTGTTCAATCTATACTTATAGTGCATCCTTGCATTTTTTTTCCATAAAATTTGTTGCAAAATCATTGAATAAATCTATCTAGGAAGCTTATGATCATCATGATTTTGTCGGTCAAAGCATATAATTCATGGAGTTCATGATTGGTTTTTGTGGCCAATCTTAATCTTGATATGACATTGGTTGTGCTGTAGGTTGAGCTAGAGGATCCTGTTGAAAATATTGGAGCTAAGTTGGTTAGGCAGGTTGCAGCAAAGACGAATGATTTAGCGGGACAACTACCATATAGTTCACTCTAGTAAGAAAAATTTCAAAATTTTACTGAACACTCCCATTTTTGCCTCCATAAAATCACAAATCAATATAGATGCATGCATATAAATAACAAAAATATCATGCTGACAACTCTTGCATTACACAAATAAAGAGATGAACATAAATTAACCAAGATTATGAGGTGAAGAAAAAGATATTTGAAGTGTAGGAACCACTACACTGCCACATACTGTTCAAGATCAACCTAGGAAAAAACAGAGATTCATGGTTGATATAGACCTAACAAAACAAACAAAAACTTAGAAAACAAAAATAACAAACAAACAAAACCGAAACAAAAGGAGGAGGACAACCTAGTAGAGGGCCATGTCTAAACTGTGTCGTATGCGCGCAAAAGATGTCAAAATGTAGGGGGGCAACAGATCTGATGCAGAGGGATGGAAAACGGACAGGCAAAAACAAAAACAAAACAAAGGAAGAAGCAAAGAACAAGGGAAAAAAGCAATAAGAGGAGGGAAAAGACAGCATCACGGCATGGGATGTATCGGTTTGGTGGACACACATGCAAAGTCATCTCGGAAAGAACAGAATAACAATGAATAAGAGGTGAGAAGAAGTAGCACAACGAGCAACACGGAGACGCTAAAGCAAGGGCCCTGATGTATAGCCGCAACAAGTGGGTCACATCGGCCTGCTACCAGCGAGGGTGGGCAAGCGGAACGGAAGAGAAGCAGACACACTGACGAGGCAGAGTGGCGAACAGCGTTCGTGCACAGCCAGGGTTGGTACAAACCGAAGCAAGGTTGGTGAACCCTTGGAAGAATAGACAATGCTTACACCATCCAGATCCAATCAGACGGCTTCGCCGCGAACGACGTGGAACGACAGCAATGGGACACGATGGCCAAAGAGAGGAGAGAACAAAGGCGGCAACGATAGCCGACGACGGAGGTCCACGCGGCCTGTTGAGGAAGCTGGAGGAAGGATCGTTCATCAGAGGCCGCGACAGTAGCCGGCGACACAGAGGCAGGCAACAAGCGGAGGCGCCCATTTTTGGCAAAAGGACAGAAGGAAGAAGAGAGGCGGGTCACGGGGATGCGGCGGCGAGTTATTGTTTGACGAATCACGACGACAGGCAGCAACGACGAGGTGGGCGACGGTAGATGACGACGGCATGGTGGGCGGCAGTAGGAGGCGACGGAGAGGTAGGCGATGGAACACGGCGACGGCGAGATGGGCGACGGAACGCGGGGCGGCAAGGCGGGCGACAGAACGCTGGGACGGCCACGCGGGCCACGAAACGCGGCGACAGCGAGGTGGGCCGAAGGCGCCGATTTTCGGTGAGAAGATGAACGCGGAGACGGCGAGGCGGGCCACAGAACGCAGCGACGACGAGAAGATGAACGCGGAGACGGTGAAGGAACGCGACGATGGCGAGAAGATGAACACGAGGACAGGAGAGACGACGGGTCACAGTGGGCGGCTCCAAAATAAACCGGGCATGCAGCTAGGGTTGCAACGATCTGAGGCCGTCAGATCAAATCAGACGGACTGCGTTGCAGGCAATGATCTGAAGCCATCAAGATGAAATCAGACGAACTACGAAGAACGGATGATATGACGCAATCTGGTTGCAGCACATCATCCAAACGTATCACAACCCAGCATTTCCACCAGTCTTTAACTTTTTGTTTATATGTATGTAGCAACTACACATGCTTCAAGGCCTTCGAGCTAGATCTCAACATGTTTGAACATAGGTTAGGCGCCCAAAAAGGGTGATTAGGATGAGTCTAATGCACTCTTTAACTGCTGTTTCAGTTAAAAATATATTTTTTTATTTAGAGGGGTGACGCTTCATGAAACAGTGGTTGTTCCTGATTTTTTTTATTTGTTTTCTCTCTCGATTTATATGTTGAATCATTCTCGAGCTAGATCTCTCTTTTAACAAATAAACAATTTATTTTATTACTCTCTCTCCTTTAAAAACCTTTTAGATGACTCTTCAATCGTGTAACGCAAAATATTTCTCCACAGAATTTTTTGAAACACCCCTTAGACTTTCTCCAACAACAAAACTCAAAATTGGATCTCTATATCTCCATATACATATCTCCCTAAAAATACTTCATCCCTATATTTTAAACTACTCCAACAACAATTTCCAAATATCAACTGTGGATTCCTAAATATCAACTGACATACCTTTTTTTTCGCGCAGGGAGGGGGGCGCTGGTCCGCGGGCCACCGGCGACGCGGGGAGCGAGGAGCGGTGACGTGGGGTGGGGCCGCAGCGGGGAGCGGGGGAGAGGCGCCGTGGGGGAGAGGGGGAGAGGCGCGGCGGTGTGGGGGCGCCGCAGGGGAGTGGAGGAGCTGTGCGGCGGCGGTGGGGGAGGACTGCTAGCGTGTGGTGGGGGTGTGGCAGGGGAGCGGGGGAGAGGCACTGCGAGGGAGCGCCGGAGAGGCGCGGCGAGGTGGGGGCGCCGCAGGGGAGCGGAGGAGCTGGGTGGCGGCGGCGCGGGAGGACCGCCGACGTGGGGTGAGGCCGTGGCAGGGGAGCGAGGGAGAGGCGCCGCGGGGGAGGGCCGGAGAGGCGCGGCGGGGTAGGGGTGCCGCAGGGGAGCGGCGGCATTGGGTGGCGACGGCGCGAGAGGACCGGCCGGGGTGGCGCCGGCGCGGGGGAGTGATGTAGGAGGAGATTTTCTTCAGCTGTTCCGGGGGCTGGTACTGATACATCTAGAAACAGAGAGGGAAGGTATGCTATGTAAATTTATGATTTCTAATGATCCAAGAACCAGAATTTCGGAGCTAGTGTTGTGTTCTTGTGTTATGAAGTTTCACTTTTTTTTTTTTGTACAGAAGGGTTTACATGAAGTTTAGTTGCTGGTTCTTCTTGGCCATGGGAGAAGGAAATATTGTCATTTACTCAAGTGATTTCTTGGTCATATGAAGTATTGGTTGTTGGATGACCTGTTGGATGCAACCATCAATCAAGAAGTGAATTTAACTGGAATTTCACCTGTGTTGACTTGATTAAGGCGACAGCAAGATGAATGACTCGATTGCTGGAATTTTGTTGTTGCTAGTACATGTTGGAACGCCTATTGACAGACCAAATTGATGGCTGACATTGTGTTTGTTTGATGTGTTTGATCAGCCGAGCGGCGTAGTCGGGAGATCACACGCAAGCCTCGTGTTGGCCATTTGCAATGCGTCGCCGAGCGCTACGCTCATTGGCCCTCGGTGGCGACGGGTCATCCAGTGAGGACGACGACTTCGTTGTGGCAGTTGCATGTGCTGGGCAGGCTGAGATAGAAGCTATGAACTCGGGGAGCCGCAGCGGTTCCATTTTCGGCCACAATGTCGTCAATCGTGATAGGCAGGACGGCTTTGCTAGGCTCCATAACGACTATTTTGCTGACGTGCCGGTGTACGGGCCAAGGTACTTCAGGCGGCCGTAAGACTTGAAAGTTGGAAGCTATTGAACTACAACATATTTTTCATATTATTGCTGTGATATGGTCGACTTCTGTATCATGCAGGTTTAAGATGCGCTGCACAATTTTCCTACGCATATTGGAAGTTGTTGAACGACATGACCCATACTTCAGGCAAAGAAGAAATGCAGCTGGAACCCTTGGACTGTCGTCGTTGCAGAAGGTCACAACGGCTTTAAGGATATTAGCATATGGTGTCCCTGCGGATACTATCGACGAATATTTGCGTATAGCGGAGAGCACTGTTGTAGAGAGCTTGAAACGCTTTGTTCGGGCTGTACTGGAAGTGTTTGGGCCTGAGTACCTTCGAGCACCTAACGAAGAGGACACTAGGAGATTGCTTACCATTAGCGAGCAAAGAGGTTTCCCGGGCATGTTGGGGAGTATAGATTGCATGCACTGGAGGTGGAAGAGCTGTCCAAAGGCATGGCAAGGGATGTACACCGGGCATGCTCGCAGGCCTACCATCATCCTAGAAGCTATAGCATCGTACGATCTATGGATTTGGCATGCTTTCTTTGGTCTACCAGGATCTCACAACGATATCAACGTCCTGCACCGTTCTCCTCTATTTGCTCAGCTTGCTGAACACCAGGCGCCAAGGGTGCATTATTCCATCAACGGCCATGACTACAATATGGGGTACTACCTTGCCGATGAGATTTACCCCGAGTGGGCAACATTCGTCAAGACTATTCCACTCCCGCAGGGCAACAAGAGGAAACTGTTTGCGCAAGCTCAAGAGTCGGCCCGGAAGGATGTAGAGCGTGCGTTCGGGGTGCTCCAGGCGCGATTCGTGATTGTGCGAGGGCCTGCACGGTATTGGGACCAGGAAACTCTTCGAGACAATGACTGCTTGCGTGATATTACACAACATGATAGTGGAAGATGAGAGGGACATCGGCTACGTCAATTATAACTACAACGGCATGGGTGATACTGTTAACGTGTCCCACGAGCATACTCCATCCATGCAGGAGTTTGTCCGAGTCCATCATACCATACGGAATCGTGAAACACATAGGCGGCTCCAAGAGGACCTTGTCGAGCACTTGTGGCAGTTGCATGGGGCCGAGTAGTGTAAACATATTCAGTGTAATGATTAGTTGGCATGTACTGATTGTAACCATCTGTAGAAGACAAGCGTGTATGCAATGTATTTATTGTAATCGGAAGTATGTAGGAGCCAAGCATGTATTAAAAGATGGAGAATAGTGCACTACATTCTGGTGCTCATACAAGCTGACATCATAGAACATCCAAATGTTTTACTACAAGCACACATCATAGTTCGTTGCATAACTAGAACTAAACAAGGCTGCAATTAGAGTCCTAACGTTGCTACAAAGTACATAAACAAACAATACAAAAAAACACCCAACTGCCCTCATTTTTCCACATTGTCGCAGTCGATACCCATAATCTCCCACTGCTTTCGCATGAAGTAATCTTTCTGCCACTCAGAGCACTTGGTCAGATCGACCGACATGATCCGCTCCTCATACTCCTTCCTCTTCAAGTCCAGCTTCTCCTTCTCGTGCGCCATCATCTCGGAATACCGGTAGTCCCTTTTCTTCTCTGTCTCCTGCCTACTCAGTGTCATGTCTCGAATGGCACTCATGTATGGGCTGTCGGAAGATGAATGTTCGGAACCATTTCGGAGCCGAGACCTAGCCTTATTGCGGCCTATAGGCCTAATCAGCTCATTAGTTGGGCCCCCCGTCGAAGCCTCCGGCGACCCCCCTCGAAGCCTGGCTGGGTCGTGTCTGTTGGGGCCGAAGAGGTCCTTGGGCTAGCTCCGACCGACGTCTTCTGCCGCTTATACGAGAGGTTCTCACTCCATTTTGAGTGCACTCAAAGCTCAACCCAGCAATGGAGGAAATTGAAAGCACGGTTTTCCTCAGCCGTGTAGAGCGTCTTCGCGTCCACGATCTGCATCATGATTTGCACAAAGAGGTCATGTCATTCGTAGGGATGACAACAGTACAATAGTGTTAACGTAAATTACCTTATCACGCTCTGTCTTCCCACTTTGGTTGCGGCGCTCTATGCGGCCGTAGCATCCACAGAACTTATTGACGGACTCTTGGATGGACTGCCACCTATGCTGCAACGCGTTCTGTGTACGTACCGAGTTGAATGTCTTTTCCTTGTGGTAGTACTCATGGATGCGTGCCCAATAGCTTGATCCCTTCTGATTGTTACCTTGTACCGGGTCAATGCTGACATTGAGCCAAGCTGACACGAGGAGCTTGTCCTCCTGCTCGGAGAAGTTCTTTGATCGTCGGTTGTTTGGGCTTATCCCGAGATCCTCTTCAGTCTGTATTGCCTGCTCCAGAATTGGGCTCTCAAAGGGAATCAACTGAGTCCCGGCCCAGTCGAAACCGTCGTCCCCCCCAACCAAAAGGTTAGCCCCAAAGGGATCCATCTTCACAGACCTAAGAATAAATGATCAAACAAGTGAGTACAATTAGCCAATGCAATCAGCAACAACACAGGAACATGTCACAACAAAAGGAATGCGGATGGTGCGTGCAAGAACTCAGGTTATCAATTTGAAACATACATGAACTCAGTTTACAAAAGAAGGCCGTATGCCTTACATAGAACATGTAATGTAACTGATCAACATTCCATATGGTACGCTTGACACACAAGTAATGAAACATTAAAAGACCTACATCCTGGCGGACCGATCACTATCGTAGGCTATTCCGTTTTCCTCGCAATACGTCCGGAAGTCTACGGTCACCTCGTCGTGGGACTCATAGTCCACGGGAAGGCATAGGTCGGGGCTCACATCTCTGTGGGGATTTTACTCATGGGCCACAATCGGCATCTCATTCACCACTTCAGAGCACTGCAGCGCCATTTCATCAAGGGAGGTCGATATAGCATCTATTTCTAGAAGCACCATGTTGAACACAATGCTGGACGGATCGGTGCCTGGGTCAAAGTTGTCATTGCAAAGTTTCTTCAGAAGGGCAGCCGTGCTCTCCATCTCTTTTATGGCCCAAGCCAACAAGTCCGTCGCTTTGTTCGGATCTGACGACATCTACATGTAATGCACAAATGTGAACTAAAATACAAGTTTTGGCAACATCAATTGTCTACCTTGATAGTGCTGAAGAACAAGCTAGGTTATGCCTAACAAGAGGGCTCGGTATGGAATTCAAAATAAAATTATTCAACATATTAGCATGGCGAATTGGAATTAATCATGCAGTGCCGCACAAGAAAATGCTCTATTTATATCAACATGAACAGTTCAACGCATACAAGGTCTAACGCAACAGTTATATCGTCAGTGTATATCAGTGTACCAGCTATTCATTTGTTCATCAATATACTAGATATTCTTCAATCTGATAATTTAATACACGTTTTAGTACATAAACACAAATGTTCTTCGATCTAGGATAAAACACAAACAAAGAGCTAGTACCTCTGGCACTTATAACAAATACCAACAAACTAGCATTCTTCTATCAGTTCAAACCAACAGAAGATAAACTGATGCAACATTACAGCAGGGGAAGCAGTACAATCCACAGTAACAGGATAGGAATTCACTTAATCGCTCTATTTAACCACCGTCTTATGTCGATTTTAAACCTCAACCTCCATACAAACACTGACTCACCCAATATGCCCATCGCGACGTGTTTTCGCCCACGAAGGCATTCGATCCACAAAAAAAAAAACCAAGAGCATCCAGGTGATGGATATAAGAAAAGGAATGCCTGATCGAAGACAAGAAAGCATTGGAGGGAAGAACAAGCAGAGGAATCTAGAAGGTAGATGAATCTAAAAACAATTTTGAAATCTTTTTGAGAAGTTATTATTTATCTCATAAAGGTATTTTTATTCTAAGTTTTCTAAATAAAGAAATATATTTATCAAACTATTCATCTTTTAATCTTAATATTTTTGCTAAACAATTTTTGAACTTATAGAAATAAGCCCCCTCCTAAGTTTATAAGCCAATAAACAGATAAATCAACGTATTTGAGAAGTTCTAACTCTGTGAAACACGTTTGAAGTCATATCCTACTTTAGATTTGTGAATTTTGAATTTTATTTTTCTTAGTATTAAAAAATTTAGGAGATTAAATACATCACATTTATTTTGGACTCACATAAAAAACTACTATAAATTTTTGTATTAATCCAAAAGAAAAAATTACCAGAAATTCATATGCTAGTCAGGAAAAAGAAAAGATCTAACTCATCATACGGTTGGCAATGATTATAATAACAACCAATAATCATGTCTAAAAATAAAAATTAATCGTATCTAGAAACTACAATATCTCATAAAAAATTAGAAATTAAAATATCATAATCTAACTATAATATTTTAATATTTTATCTATTTTCAAATACATATCATTTTAGTCTCCTAATTTCGTCTCTAAATACATGTCATTCTACGATTTTGAGACACGTTTATACATCACTTTTCTTATATACCCTTATTTAATATTTTGAAATGACAAATATGTGCTTAGAAAGTTAGGAAGAACACTATTAAAATATATTAAATGACACTACTGCAGTCTTGTCTCATCATACCTTGTTCCTATATTAGATGTTAAAATGACATATATTTGAAATAGATAGAGTATATCACTAAGAATTATTTTCTTGAATTAGTTGCTCACAGAATTGGGAAATAAAGAGATGGCACATCCCGGTGAAACATGAGTGAAATTTTTTATCATACTGAGATTAGCCCTGTAATTGCACAGATTTTGGCCTAGCTAAACTGTTAAACTAACTAAATTGCGCCTAATGTTTTTAAACTTGTGCTTTTTTACTTAAATTTATGAGATTTGAAACCTTACTATCAGGCTCGTAAAAATACATACTTCTCAAAGTTGAAAAACATAAGACATATATATACATAACTTTCTACGATCTTATTGTAAAACTATAAAATACACATATAAATTTATTGATATATGTATTTTTCTTGTTCTATCCATATTTTTCCTCACTCTGTGTTTACCATTTACTATTAATTCTTAGTAATAAACATTCTCTCCGTATTTTTAAAGGCATTTAAGTAAATACCTATTAGTAAGTTTTCTTATGGTACCCTTAAACTTGCAGTCTTTTAATCCTTGTGTACTGACAGTGGGAGTAGATGTTGTGCAACGGAAGGAAGGAGTAGAATGTTTTGCGTGTTTTTATCACTTCAATTTATGCGCCTTGGAAACTTACTTGTGGGTCCATAAACTTATCTACTCCATTCGTTTATAGGGTGTTTATAGGGTTGAGAAAATTCTAAGTCCAAAAGAAACTCGGGAAAATGGTTAAATTATCATCACTCATAAAATGGTTTAGAAATTAAAGAAAGAGTGTTAATAGAGACATTAGTTATAAATAATAAAGAGAATAAAGAAGTAAATAGGAATAAAATAAAAACAATAGAAATAAATTTATTTATAACAACTTTACATGTATATTTTATATTACTCTACTAAATAAGGTTTAATAAATTTGAGTGATGATGTTGAATCTTACTCCGGGACAGGCAATAATTTACTCGGGAGTGATTCAAATATTCAATCATGCATGACCGACTCATCGTTTTCTCAGTATCACTGCTCGCTGCTAAAAGGACTCATGAATGGATTATAGCACTCGTAAAATTAAATTAAAGCTCTTTAAAATTCTTAATTACTCCAGTGCACACACAAATTAACGTCCGAACTCCCAACGCACGTACGTAGTTATCACTTATCATCAATTCACCAACCTGCATAAATGTATCCGCGGGCTGCGATTTAAATACTTAACCATGCATGCGATGCGACCCTTTCGGCTTCCCATGCACGAACGTCCCTCTCTGTCCCGTCCATTTGTACCATGCACTATCTCTTCTTTTATCCTCATGCAGTACCCTACTAGCCGGTTAACGCTAAAATGGACGCCGCCGTTACACGCCACTACTCGCCCAAGGTACGTCCTAAAGCACTCGATCACTAGTCACAACTGCACATTATTCCCTGCTACATGAGCGTGACTCGCCTGTACACTCCGTGAGTTCATCCATATATACTGCACTCTCTCTCTCTCTCTAGCTCTTTGGTATATGCCGTGGATAAAGACACACACACATAAGCACGTAGAAAAGGAATGGGCAATTGCCGTTTTGTATGCACCACTAATTTACATGCATGCATTGCATATTTTTTTCATGGCATAAAGGAAGCGGCTAGGCAGCGAGCGGAAGGGCGCGTGGAGGACCTCGAGTTCCTGCTCCACGACGTGCACAAGACGCTGTCGGGCCTCGAGTCCAAGCGAGACAGGCTGCATCACCAGATCACCGCGGCCGCGTTGGCGTCCAGGCGAGCCAGGAAATCGGCGGCGGCCGATGATGACGAGGGGACGTGCTCGCGAAGCAGTGGTGGCAGCGCAAGGAAGAGGCGGCTGGTGTCAGCGGCCGGCGGCGTGAAGAGGGAGCGGAAGCGGCTGGAGGCGGTGCGGGGCAAGCTGGAGGCGAAGCTCGTCGACGCCATCCAGAGGCTCGCGCTGCTCGGCAACGTCTAGCAGCTATATAACGGACCTAGATGTTGCAACGATACATTGGTACTTTTGGGTTTGATGTTTCTGCATGCAGTCTACTTGCTGGCTTCTGTTTCTGTGTTTCTGTTGCTTGACGAAGGCTTTTTTGCATGACGACGGTCCTCGATCAACCATTGGATCGGTACAGATAAGCCATTCCAATGATTTAGAACCACTTCCTCATAAGTTATTATTCACTCAGGACTGTACACATCGTGTGTGTATATAGAGCGTGTTCTGGTAATTGTGTTGTTGTGTCTGGGCTGTGAGTAGGGGTGGAATTTTGCTAGGAGCTCGCGAGCAATTTGGGCTCGGCTCGAGCTCGGCTGGTTAACAAACGAGTCGGGTTCAAATTGTCCTTGTAGCTCGGCTCAGTATATATACACATCCAAATAAATCCTCCTCCGGCCGTCCCCAAACATCTCCCCGCAACCCTACGCCACTGCCGCCGCCTCCATCGCCTTCTCCGCCGCCCAACACCTCCGCCGCCCCGCGCCTCCACCGCCTCCTCCATCGCCTCCGCCGCCCCACGCCTCCATCTCCCCTCAGATCCGCGCCTCCGCCGCTTCCTCCATCACCTCCGCCGCCCCGCGCCTTCGCCGCCTCCTCCATCTCCCCGCAGCCCTGCACCTTCGCCACCCTGTGCCCCTCCGTCTCCCCCGCCGCCCCGCACCCCTCCATCTCCCTCAGCCGCCCTGTAGGCCGCGGCGCCTCCGCCCTCCATCTCCCACGGCCGCCCCGCACCTCCTCCGTCATTTTTGGCCACCCAGCGGTGCATCCGCCACCCCGCGCCACCGCTGCACCTTCTCCATCGCTATCGGCTGCCCGGCGACGCTTCCTCTGTCTCGCCCCATCTCGAATCTCCTCCCTCACCCCCGGTCTCCTGGCACCGCGCCGTGAAAACAACAAACCTGTCCAGCTCGCGAGTTGGACCGAGCTAGCTCGTGAGCTGGACCGAGCCGAGTTCGAGCTGCCAGTTCAGCTCGGCGAGGTACTGAGCCGAGCCAAACCAACTCGCTAGGTTGAACGAGCTCGAGCCGAGCCAGGGCCAGCTCACTCGAACTCGACTCGTTTCTACCCCTAGTTGTGAGGGTTCTCGGCCACATGGATAGTTCAATGTGCTCATCAGTATTTGCTGCCTGCTATTTTATTTCTCCTAGGGGTTGGGTTATTTTAGCAATAATCATACTTTTCTATCTTGCAAATAGAGCATATCTTGTCTAGGTAAAATTTTGGAAATGATATCCTTATTCTTGTAATTATTATTTGAATAAAAAGATCATAATAAACTTTTAATAAACGTTTGGTCTTGGTCGGAGGATTCTGTAAATATTCTATTCCAAAAATAGAAACAATCGGGACTTTTTGGAGATTTGGATATACTCTTATCTTCAACGAGTGACCCTGCCTTCAACACAAGTCAAAGCCTATGATTACTCGGATGGTTGAATACTGTTAATGAGAATAGTAATTCACTTGTCTCTATTAGTCTTCTTATGGTAGGATAAAGCTATTTTCGAAGTAATAGAAAGAAAAGCAACAACTCGAGAGTCAGACTCGAAAAGAGAATTCCCACTTCTTTTTCTCATGTAAAACCATGCATGAGTGCATTCGAAATACAAATTTGGATTATGAATGCAGAGTCTCGAAGCATAATTTTACATTGGATAACATATATGTTGATGGCTATCTATATGTATATGGATTCAAGTGAAGTGGTGCATGTTATTAACATATGTAAGAGTTGTGATCTCGATTCTTTGCAAATTGCGACTACCTACCTAGCCTGCATGAGAATAATGAGTTGAATTAACTATGTCCTTAATTAGGATTTCTTTAAGGTTATTTTCAAAATTATAAGAATTATTTATTTCTAATATACTGGTTTTTGGTTGCATTAGTAATTTGTATAGTTTTTACTCATAATATTAATATCTGCCTATCGAATCTCAAATTCAAAACTTGTATGATCTTAGAGTATCTGGCGGAGCCGATTTTACACATAGCTACCACGACATAAAACTGTACTGAAATCCTAACGGTGCTAAGGAAATTTACTCAGCAGATCAAAGAGGCTCAGAATGTAGCCCAAATCTTTCTAGGCCTGCAAAAGGCCCACATGAGTAGTATTATGTACTTTAGTTCTCTATTCACACCCTTCCCTTCCTTGGTCGCCGCCAAATAAACCCCTCCAAGAACCACCACACGACCACGCCCCCGGCGATGGCGATGGGGATGGCGTCCCGCCGGGCGCTCCGCCTCCTCACGGCGTCGCGTGGCATCTCGTCCACGCCGCACCTCGCCGCCTTTGGCTGGTTCGACAAGATCAAGAGCACCTTTACCGGCAAGAAGCCCGACGAGCCGTTCATGCCGCCCTCATCCTCCTTCACTCTCCTTCGTAAGTGTCCGTAGCCAAGAACCTCTGATTTTTGGCACGGTGATCTGATTTTGGTTGGTGCTGCAGAGTTCGCGGATATGATGGAGAATGCGAGGAAGCTGGGGACGTTCAAGAACTTCGTGGCAGGGAGATGCAGCGAGTCCACCGTAGTCACCGCCTTCGAGAAGCACTCCGCCGTCCTCCGCTATCTCGGCGCCATCGACCCCTCCGGCGAGGTATCTAACTACCATCGTCCTAAAGGAGCAGTCTGTTTGTGAATGTGATGACCCAGGCATGATGATGATGTTACAAATGCAAGTTGTCATGAACTGATGAACAGCCATGAAATATGCATTGTGTGTCAACTAAACATATGTCCATAAAAAAAGGATCACTAGATGTGCCATAAGTACTGATCAATTGTGTGGTATTGCCGATGAGAAATCAAGTTTTGATGAGTCACAACTCCCCGGGGAGCGGCTGCTAGCCATTGCAATGAGCTCACACGCACTACATTTTTGAGCCTTGCTTTGATTTGTAGAATGGAATGTTAGGCATTGAGGGTTGGAGTCCATCATTTATGTGGGGTGTATTTGCACTTGGTTTTGTAGAAGCTCCAAAACAGTGACAAGATTGCTGCCACCAAGCACTGCAACTGCACAATAGCAGAGGTCGAGCATATACTGGTAAAGTACACATGGGCTAAAGATGCTCAGAAGAAGATAGCAAAGTTGAGAGAGGAAGGAAAGCCATTACCAAGGACATTCGATGAGGTAATTTCTATCTCTAGGAGTATCAATGTTGACAGATTTTATTGAACTGGTGTCAGATGATGTGAAGCAGCACGTGATTTGTAATTCTTTGATCACTTCATTACGAGTAAATTGTATCATACGTCCTTAAACTTGTATGAGTGTGTCACTTAGATCTCTGAAATTGAGAACTTATCAAATAAGTCCCTAACTGAATTTATGTCTATTAATCAAAATAGGTCCAAATACTGGTTTTATGACATAATTTGCTTATATAGAAGGATGGCACTATAAATTTGTCCTATTTGGTTAGCTATATTGTTGATGTGACAATGGTGTGCAAATGGATCATGAGGTGTGATCGAGACGTTTTTAAAAATCCCTAAATTTGTCATATTTGATTCAATCATTTCGTCTTTCTCATCAAATCCATAGCAGTAACATACTCACAAAAAAGACATTCACTTTACGGTGTGCTTATAAAACAGAATGAGAGTCAGATGAGGTGATGGATGGCTCTAGATAATGATCACAACCATCTCAAATGGCTCTAAAACTTCATAGGAAGGGGATACCCCACCCATGTGTATGGTTAATATTAATATGAATCCTTTATTGATTTTGTTGAGTTGATTTGTTTATTTAGGATTCATGTATAATCATTGATTAAAGAAACTTTAATATTTTGGTCACCACATAAGATCCTATCAACAAACCATTGTTTGGACCTATTTTGATTAATAGACACAAATTTAGAGACATATTTGTTGAGTTTTCAAGTTCAACGACATAAGTGGCATACCCGTTACCCTTGCAAGTTTAAAGAACTACAGTACAATTTACTCCTTAATTAATATGGCATTTTATGTTTTCTAGACACAAATCTGTGATGGATGCTATTTTTTTACTTTCATATGTTTCATGATTTATGGTTCTAGCTTCTCTCAAATGAAAACATAGCATAGCTGCAAGACTTGTCTTCGAGTAATGTAAACAAACTTTATCAATCAGATAAAGGTTACTGCAAAGTGTGGTAACAATAACTTCAATGAGAGGTGATTGTTCTGTTGGTAGGACGGGGGTGTAGAGAAGTAGAGATAAGAGAGGAGAACGCCATAGGCCATTCTAGCCATCTTACTGTGAAGTGATTTGAGACTTGATTGTGATGTCAATATGTCATCAATAAACATCCTACTTAACTGATATTTCAACATATCAAAATGTGAACATAAATCACTTCAGGCACACTTTGGTTCCTTGCTTATTCTTCCAATTTTGCTTGTATTGATGTTGATGTCTTTGATACATTCTTACCAAAAGCTACACACAATGTTCTCTTCTTGCTTAGTTACCTATAGGACCATTTTTCAGTTATATTGTAAGGTCTACATGTAACTGTAACTCATAGTGACATCAGTACATCACTGACATGATAAAAGTCAAAGTACATATAACATGTTTAGGTCACTGTTACAGGATGCTTTTGTGTGAGATAAATATGTCATCTGGCAGTCATGCTGAATCATTGGAATTGTGTGTTGGTTGTAGGTGCAAAAGTTAATGGGCTCTACACCGCTGGAAGTTGGCAGATCTAATCTGTCGAAGAGTGGTCAAATAAGTAGGAATGCTCTCTGCCCATGTGGTTCCAAGAAACGATATAAGAGGTTTGAAGCTTCCAGACCTGTTTCTTTTTTTAACCAGTTAAATGTTGCTGTGCTATAATTCTTTGGTTGGTTACCTCCTCTCATTGAATCAGATTTGCTGTGATTTACAAGTGTTGCAACACCTTCCGCGATCATAACTTGTACATAATCTGACAAATTGTGCTACGGAATGAATATTTACAATTTCAAATACTACAGTATGTTAGCAGAAAGTATGGACTTGATATCCAATATGTACAAGTTGGACTGTGTTCCAAATTGCAATGCTCCACTACTGAAAATTGAATGCACTAGGTGGGTGGAAGAACTAGGTCAAGCCTTGAACTAATCAAATTTTGCGGGTAATATAGTTGGCCATATGTTTTTTATTATATCTCACTAGTCCTGGTGACGTTGTTGTCTTTTTTTTCATTCTCTTCATGTTTTGGATTTTTATCTCCTGTACATTGCCTTGTTTCATCATCTCATCATCTAAACCATGAATAATTTTGCCTTCATCCAATCACTGGTGTTGTATAGTCCTGGAAAATGAATTTGGCCTGTTTCACGCGGTCTGACATATGCTAGCCCTTGAAAGTCTTTTATATCTGAGCACTAAGCACTAACCAGTGTTGCATTATTCAAAACCATGTGGAGAACTTTGGGATTAGATTTTTCTAAATAACTAACAGCCACTATTTATATGAACTTGACCTACTTAATGTGTTGTGTTGCATAGGGTTTTGGCTTGTTTCAATAATTTAAGTGATTTTGTTTTGTTAAGTGCCGTATTATAACATTTTTTTGGTATCTGCTCAAACTTGAAGGTGCTGTGGAGCTTCCTGAGGTGTAATACAATGATTCTGTACACTGCATTCTCTTGACCAGAGGCAGCATTTTGCTTTGCTATGATCAGAGGAAGCATGTCGCGGCTTATCTTGGTGGACAGCGAACCAAGGTCATCTCATTGCTATGCTCCAGGCTTCAGAACTGATAAAGCATCTAAGGAAATGTCTGGCTCTGTGTTACAGAAGAAGCCCTCGTCCAAATTGTATGATGGTTAGTTATGTTGGCTCTGCTGTTAATTTGATTTGTGGCACGCAACCCTAAAGTGCAAGCCTGAGTGTGTTTTTTAGCATCCGAATGGTCGGATTATTTTAAATTCTAGGTAACTTGAGATGCCTGTATTCTGAATAAAGTTACTGGAGAATTTTTCTGACCATCATACTACTGTGTGAACTTCCATACTTGTATGGAATTTACGTTTTTCATCCGTTTGAATAGAAATTTTAAAGCTATTCTGGAAGTTGGAAGTGGTTTGTTTGCACTTAAGAAACAAGTCATACATGGATACGGGTTTGAGTGTAGGAGCTAGGAGCTAAGTCTGTTTTGTCTAATGAGATTATTAAAGAAGCGATTTATGAATATTAAAGATTGTGAGGGTGAACTAAAAGGTAATTAAGATGGATCAAGAGTTATTATGATTTGAGACACATTAATTTGTTTTAAGATTTTTTCCATCTCATCTCATATATGTACTCTATACTTGTATTATTCATTTAACCAATCAAATAACAATACAACTCAACTAGTGTGACCTCGTATAACTAATCAAACAACTATTTTTTTATCTTCTAAACTTGTTTCAACTAAATGAGTTTGTTCCATTGAGCCACCTTGAATTCATACAGACAACTAAACACCATCATAGATGGTGGTTAGGTTAGACTGGTGAAAGTCATCCATGTGGGCGACCAACCGACACCATAGATGATGGTTGGGTCAAATTGAAAAAGTTTGACTCCAGTGTTCTAAATTAAGGCTACTCAGACTGTTCATACACCCAAATAAGCATTAGTAGTAGATCTATCACTTTACTATACTATTTAGTCAATGAGTTGTTTTCATGTATATAATACTATTTCAAACAAATGTATATTATACTCAAAATATAGTCATATATTAAAACATAAAACAACATTTCGAAACTCATCAATAAATTTTGAGCTATTTATTGATTTAACATATATATTATAACATTACACATTTGAATATATCTATTTTTAAACAGTTCAACTCCATATAAGACCAAATACCGGATAAGTTTAAGTGGTAGTATTACCATTTGATTACCACTGTTTAACATATTGTTCGGCTCAAATGCAGCGTTACATGCACCTTATCAACGGAAGATCAGACAGAACATATAGGGCAGAGAGAACGAAACGATTACTGAGTTTTTGCAGGCTGAGGTCATATCGCATATTAACGACTCTTTGGAAGAGGGGCTAACGCACAGTGAGGGCCTGCATGAGTTTTTGGGCATAAGAGGTATTTGAACTTTCGACTGGCCCTGAAAATCCAAAAATTGAGCCAAATTCAAGTATTGGTTGCCAGCCTTTTCATTTTCTATCAAAGGGAACCAGCAGCAGAGTATTACTTCATGTGCCAAGTGTGGGGACTATCAGAGGCAAATTTCACAATGAAAAATGAACTAGTAATACGCCTAGTTTAATATAATATATAAGAGAACACACAGGCGCTTGCTTCTTGCAGCAGCATGATGGATACTTCCATTCGCTTTAAGACGTATAAAACAAGGCTATTTACAAACAAAACTGGATGGTCCCTAGCGAACCAGCAAAAGTAACTGAATTCAGTCTACTCAATTTGTGGGCCGATCCCAAGTTGTCTCTGATGTGAGGCTGTTTCCGTAGTACACCTGCTTTGTAGATTCGTCCAAGTATGCCTGTGCAGAAAGAAACGGGAAACTCAGCACCTTCCTCACACACCAAATGGGTATAAACAATGTGGATATACATACTAAGGGCTTCTGTTTCTTTTATTTGCTTCTACTGACTGCTAAAAAAAACAATACTTACAACAAGCACAAAAAACAATGTTAACCTGCCAGCCAGAAGGAAGTCCCTTTGAGAGATCTGCAAGATTGGGCTGCCCTTTATGCTGTTCAGCAGATACTACAGCTCCAGGACTAGATACCCTTTTTGACTCGATCTTTGCTTCAGCTCTTCTGCGTTTGATGCGCTCACGCCTGAAAAAATGATTAGGCAATTTTAAACTCATAGCCTACAAAGTTTCACTGGTAAAAATGGTAAAATTTTCAGCAAGTTTCTGGCCAAGTTGCCCTCCCAGTATTCTCTCTAAGTGTTTCAGCCGATAACAAACCAGTTACCACTGGTAATCAGATAATGAACCATTTATCACAAGTGTTTCGGCCGATAACAAACCAGTTATCACTGGTAATCAGAAAATGAACCATTTATCACAAGTAACCGGCTATCGATTAGGAACTGATACCAACCACCAAGTAGTATTCAATCAGGCATCAATTTTTGAAACTCAAGACAGCCCAGCCATGTGCAGTCCCTCATTATGGGAAAGAGGAAAGATAAGAGAAAAAAATATATAAATTACATGTACGAAATAAAAGTTCATGAAATGAGAAAGATTTTTTGTTCAAAAAAATAGCATGCTCACTAGGAAAATATCTTTTCAACATAGTTTGAAAAGAAGGTAATCTCAATCTCCAGATATATCCTTGTAAGCAATCAAATGTACAAGTATTATGAAAGGATATCAGAGTGGAAAAAAATATCTCCTGACGGTAAACAACTAAAAGTAATGTTTCAAATAGTGGTAACTGGTAAGCGAGCAATCACCCTATTGACCAACGCTTATGTGCTATGCGACCTTATGCGAGGTTTAGCTTTTAAAAATAGATAGATTTATAAGTACAATGCTATAGCATATATGCTAAATCAATAAACAAACAAGAGATGTTGTTCAATATCAAGATGTATAGCTATTTTGAGGATAATATACATTTGCACAAAATCTAACCAATACATACAAAACAACGGAGCAGTAGACCTAATGCTAACACAAACGCCTAACGCCTATGCAGGCACATAAACAATCTGAGAGGCCTTGATTTAGAGCGCTCACTAAAAGGAAAACAATAGAGGCCAAAGGAAAAAAAATAAAAAATTGGAAATGCTGCTATCTAAATACTACTTCAAACAGATAACAAGTATCAAACACAACCATATTTTGGTGAAAGAGCAGTACCAGTTGCCACCAAGAGGGACAAAATTAGCATTTTCCTGAGCTTCTCCACTAGCTATCTGTTGTTTATGCCACTCCTGAATAAAATGTTAAATGATTAAATTGAGCAACTTTGGAAACATGTGCATGTGTGGGGGGCGCACGCACGGACACACACACACAGAGGGAAAGGGGGGGGGGGGATACATTTATTTCCTTCTGTCGCTTCCTTTCTAGTGCCTCGAAAGCACTTTCAGGTTCATCCTCTTCATCACGAAGCTCCTCTTTTGCAGCTTTCCACTGTTGCAACAAAAAAATTAACTGCTGTTAGTAAGGTGAAATTGCTGTGTGTGTGTGTGGGCGGGTGGGGGGGACGATTATCAATACATCACCCACCTCATCTCAGCTTAGGACTTACTAAAAAAAACAGATTCGGTTGCTTTTAAACTAAGAGGTGATGAACATCAAAAATAAAGAAACATGCACAGTTACAACACTTTGAGCAATTATTTTTCTAATTAACCTATTTCAAGAGGAGATAGGACACAATTACACAAATGCTGCCAACTAGATTAAAGACAGTTGTAAAGACTGAGCACATAAAGAAATCAGTTACAATCATATTCTCCATTAGCTAAGTATATGCATCATGCGCACAAAAAAAAATTATCTTATATTCACACACAAAATTGCCCGGCATGCAGACAGCTACTCTGGAAGGTTGCCACTAGGGAGAGCTACCTTATCCACCAGACTCGAAACCTTCTTGTTAGACCTCAGTGATGATGCAACAGCAACAGTTCGCTTCTTGCTACGAACAACTGCAACATTGTAATAGGTCAAATGATGTCCGCCATGGAAGAATGATATCCAGAGCAGGGAAAAGACAAGCAATGACAATAGAGAATATTAGAATTACCTTTAGTCTGGTTTGTGGAGGTAGTAGAAACCTGTGAGGAACTTCCAAGTTGCGATATGGTTCCAACAGGTTGGCTCGATGCAATTTGGGCCTCCTTGGATATTACTTCATCAGACCTCACAGGAGGCACATTACTACTTACAGACATAAGAGAGGCTGAGCTTGTTCTGTTATCTAACGTATCACTAGAAATAGCAGCGACAGATGTGGCATAGTATCCAGAAAGTTCAGCTGCCACCACGGTTGCAGCTGAAGTGACTGAAGGATAGCTATAGTAAGAGACAGGAGCGACATGTGTGGCATCAACAGGAACAGATATGCCACTTGCAGATACTGGCGCATAGTAAGAAGGCTGCTGTGGTTGAAGGATGTGAGATTCACTGGCTTGAATATAACAGCTGGCATTTGTACCTTCAGTACCTGCACTGGCATAGTACTCTATTCCTGGAGGTGTATAACCAAAGTTTGCTTGACCTTGATAAGACAGAGGAACTGTATCAGCAAGGGAATATGATACAACAGGCTCTTCAGGTGGAGGTGGAGGAACTAGTTCACTCTCAGGTGGAGGTGGAGGAACCCATTCCTCTTCTAGTGGAGGAGGAGGAATGTCTGCCTCCGTTGGAAGAGGAGAGCCCTCCAATGATGGCAGATTTGATGATTGCAGATGCTCCGGAGGAGGTTCCCTGTTACACATAGAGCTGGGAAGTTCCTGTCCTTCAACATTTTCTTCATCAACCTCCATTTCCACATCCATATCTTCATCTCCATTGTCTGATTCAACTTTTGAAGGAACAAATGCAGCTTCCTTTTCTTGTAGGTCATGAATGGGCGACGTTGAAGATGGCTCCTCAATCTTATTATTTTCGTCCACAGAAATCCCAGGGTGAACATCAGACTTTGAATCCTCAACAGTGGAAGACGCCATCACTTCAGCTGCATTAGTTGCTTTGTACTGCTCGACTTCTGTCTTCTCATGTCTGGGTTCAGTACAATAGCTAGCCTCCAACTTCGAAATAGAAGATTCTAGTTGCTTAAGGTGCACCTCAACATGTAACCACAATGGAAGTAAAGATGATCCATACGACGAGAGTGTGCTGCAGTCTGATATTCGTATCTCAACTTCTCTCTTTAGCCATCCAAGATTATCAGCAGAATCATGCAGCCTACAAATATCACAATATTTAAAGGAAAAAATAGTTAAGGCAAGAAAAGGAGTGCTTTCAAAGGAAAGGACAAAATGGCATAAGAGAATAGCATGCACCTTTCTAGTAGCTTCAATCTTTGCAGCAAGTCATCACCATACTTCACAAGCTGCAAGGGGTCAATGTCCATTGACTCATGATTGCTGACAGCTGCAGAATAAGCATAAGCATCATGGGAAAGTTGTCCATTTCCACAATCCATTGCCAGAGCAGCATAGGTGGTTGTTCCACTATTCCCAACAGATAAATCACTTGGATACACCACAGCAGCGTTGTGGGGAAGGACATGTGCTTGAGCTTCAATGGCATAATCTAAGTGAGCAACAACTGATGCAGAAGTGAACCCATCAGCTGCAACTCCTGAAGCTAGTTCATTCGGCATCTCCCATGAAGTTTCACCAGTTACTGTGTTCCAATAGTAACACTGATTACTCTGTTCATGCATTACAGCCTTCCAATTTCCACCAGCATCACCAACAATTTGCATGCTGGATGAATCTGGAATAACTTGGGTTGCCGGGGCACTCTCACTTTCCACAGCTGGCTCAGGAGCAACCCTGGTATCTTCAGCAACATTATCAGTGTGGTTACTAATGGCATTAGCTTGTGTTGCCTCTTGCTGAACATCAACAGAAGCAGGCAATTCACTGTTACAATCTTTGTCACCAGCAGAATCATTATGCTCATGAATAGCCTGAAAATGAGTGAACAAATGTCATCAACAAACAAGAACCTTTATAACAAAGGATTGTTACAGTTAACCAAGAATCTGACAACGGCAAGCATATGCGGAGCACCTTCTAATTGTACACCTATCAGAATAACAAATTGACAAGAATAAACAATCAATAAGTACAAAGCAAGGCAAAAGGAAGACTCAAATGACCTCAGCACTTGCATCAGTTGGACTCTCCGCGATTGCACCATTCGGTTGGTCTGCTTCTTCCTCATCCTCTTCTCCATCATCACTATATTGGCCAAGCAACGCTAGAGGATTTTCCTTCTTATCTGAAAAAACACAATGCATCAGTAAACTCATATAAAGAAAAGCAAAGGTAGCATAGGAAAATCAATATTGCAACTCTTTTTAAAGTACTGATGGAAATATCAACAATAGCATACAATTAAAATAAGTTTTGAGTGAAGGCTTTAAAAAATTATTTCAAGTGTACATACTAGACACCTGGTAATCAATTAAAAAAACCAGGTTATAAGTTACACTATAAAGAAAGAGACATACGAACCGAGGAGGCACCAATCACATCCTGGAATTCCCACGCTTAGATGCTGCCAAAAGAGAATTACCCAGAGGCATTCATTCAATTTGATAGTGACAGCCTGGTTGAAGTATTAACTCAATGTTCGTCGGAGGCGCATTGCCCTACATGTGCCTCAAAACCAGAAACTTGGAGCATACACATGCTTGTACAATAATTCCAAATTTCCACCACATATATGTTCCGAAGTAGTCATATCTTCTTTACATAGCCCTTGGAAGGAAATTGATGAAACCAACCTGAAGAAGATGGTGAAGCAGGAACCCCAGTTTGTTCGTCACGATTTAAATCCCCTCTTACTCCCTCTTGCAGAGATGCCTCTCCTGTAAGTAGCCAGTATCAGCAGTCAGCTTATTCACACATAGTGAAGCAGCTACTAAGTAGACATCCACTAATAAGGACCTAAATGACTGATTTGAGTACAAGGACATAGATGAACAATTTGTAAAAGTGCATGCACTTAAGTGACCACGTTGAAAGTAGAGGACTTAAATGAACAATTACAATCAAGCCAGCCCAAATTAAAATGGTCCTAAGATATCCATCTATACTTGGCATGTAAATGAGTACAAATGAGTACATCTTAACATATAGTAGGTGCAAGCCATACAATGTTTATGTGATTAAAACTGTTTGATTTGATAAGATCATATACAAGATATAAGTAGAAATGATGATAGAAGGACAAAAACAAACAAAATTAGTGAGCTAAAGGGCCAAATTCATCATTTCTTTTTTGTCAAACTTCAAGGATAATCTATATAATCTTTGCCAACAAACTTTTAGAACTAGTGTTCACATTGCATAACATACATCAATCTATACCTCACACAGAATTTCGCAATTTGCCCCAAAAACTCAGGTTACAAGCAACATTTAATGGAACAAGTTCGTTAATCATAAGTTCTAGACAGTTCCAGCTAACCAACAAGTCGACCTAAAATTAAGCTTAATCTAACCTCATCCCAGCTAACACAGCCAAGCTCAGGTTCCAAGCAACATTTATTGGAACCCAGTGGAATCATAATCTCTCGGCAGTTCGAAATAAACCAACAAATCCACCAAAAAACCTAAAAAATAAAGCTTAACCCAGCGGCAACCCAGACAACACAGGCTTCACATCAAGACCACACAGAACCGAATCGAGACGAAAAAATTTTACCAGGGGAGGGATCCACGAAGAGATCGAGCTTCACCCGGCGGCCCGCCGCCGCCATCGCAGCCAGGCGGCGCTCCTTCCTCTTCCCCATCGCGCGAAACAGCTAGGGTTTGGATTGCGAAGGATTGGAGGGGCTAGGGTTAGGATTTGGAGGTGGAGGGGCTCGCGGGTAGGAGAGGAGAGAGACGCGAAGCGACGGCGAGGGCAGGAGAGGCGTGCGTGGGCGGCTCCAGTTCGGGCGTTTCGCGAATCGTAAAGTTTGTGCGAGCTTTATTTATAGGGTACAGTAAGAGCTGCTTTATCGGGCCTAGTAGGCTTAATCGTTGGCCCAGTAGAAACATGAGAATCCTCTTTGATGGGTTTCATGGGCTTTTATGGGCCTTGTAAGCCCATCAATTTTGATGTACTTTCTGTTTCCTAATATAATACTGTTTTCTTTTTTTTGGATTTGTCATAATATTAACCTATTAATAATTTCAATACATGTTTAATCTATTTTTACATCTTTATCGTTACTAACATTTTTTTTGCAGTCCTCCGTAATTCTCCTTCCACCCACTTCTAAACTTTATTTAATAGGAGTATTGTAGTCCGCAACAATTTCTTTTTGTCTATTGTGTAATGCAGGAGTAATAATTATTGGTACCGAATTGGATTATCAAATTAATTTATCAAACAACGTAATCCTGTAAATTACAAGGGAATTCCTGATAATCTTTAAAAGAATTCGGTAAAACAAAATACACCATTACATGCACCGAGAAGGTACTTGGTTGTTCTGGTCTCTGATTTAGTTATAAGTGCTCAGTTAGTAATTATTTGTTATTAGTGGAGGATTGATACCATGACTTCTTTTGCCGTGTAAGTCTGAAGTTGACCATAGGATCTGCTTCCTTATAATTCAAAGCTCTAATTCCTTGTCTTTATTTCAGTCGGTTACAACTTACACTGCAGGAAGTGCTACATTCTTTTTTTTTTTCACTTGCTATTTTAGAAGAAAAACTATACCTAAAGTAATCTCATTCTAAGTTTTTTAGATAAAATATAACACTATTTTCTTAAAATTTCCTCAAGAGTCATTACTTCATTAGCCCATCAATTACTTAAATACAAATAACACATCTATTTCGTTAATCACAAGTATTAGTATTAAAAGTAGAATCATAACCTTACATTGTTTAAAAAATTGTGCAAAGAGCTAAAATAACACCAAAAAAATTAAAATATTTTATTACGCAAACTTTTTGTTATACTGATATTAATTTCATAATTACAAATGATAATATATACTATACGAAAAAATATACACCTTACCACCACCCGCCTCTAACCCTACACTCGCCCCACCACCAACACCACCCAAACACGCGCGTGTGCGCACCCGCGTGAGTGTTGTAGTGGCATGTAACTGTTATAATGTTTTAATGGTCGGAGTGTAAAAGTGACATGAATTGTGAAGCTTAGTTCACAAAAGTCTTTTGCACTTTTTGCCGATCCGGCCAATGCTTATCCGCCAACTGGGCAGCTGAGATGGGCCAGGAACCCCATCCACTGACAGCTTGACACGTGGACGCCCATGTCACCGAACCCAGAAGATAAGTGTTCCAGCTCGGATGATTGCACCGAGGTAATGACGCCACTACCAGAGAGTAGCCGACGTGGCACTATCAGGTGTTCTGTGTGATTTTAAAAAGAAAATGTTATTTTACTAACTCTGTCTTAGATTCTGATCCGTTTTAAGGGTATATTTCGAATGAAGAAATTCTACAAGAATTCTTGAAAGAATCCTATATTCAACGAGTATTTTCCGTTTTTCAAAATTTCTACAAAATTTCTATATTTTAAATAGAACTTAAGATTGCAACTTTTCAAAGATCAAATTTTAGTCTTTTTAACTCTGTATTTTGGTCCAAAATAAGTCTTTATGTGCCACTAATAGTGATAGGTATGTCTGGGTATTAGATGTTAGTGACACAAAGTTTTACCAAGCTTAATAATTTTTAAACAGGAAGACTGAAAATGAAATTGAACCAAAAATTGAGAGATTATATCATCACAAAGTTTAGGTCTAAAAAGACTTGGACCAAAAATGGAATACCAAAATATGATTTTCCATTTTAAATCGGACCATTGTTGACATGGCACTCGGACCCACGTCACATGTCAGCAAGTAATATGCTAGGCTGTTATGAGGGAGAAAGAGCTTCCATGTACAAATAAATTAAGGAATTCTATGTTAGAAAAACTGGTAAGACACTTTTACAAAATACTTAATTTAGTAAAAAAAAATAAAAGAGTTTGTTAAACTTGCCTTTTTTTTCCCCAAAACACCTAAAATCCATAATTCGAAGCAGAGCCTTCGTGACCACGCGTAAGAATTTAAAGCCTTTCTTTGTTATAACATGGTGTCTGAGGATTCCAACTGTCTGATGTTGTCATGCCATCTTGAAAAGGCAACTAGCATGTGTTTCTTCCATTAAGTACAAAATTCCCTGCAAGAAAGATAGGCACACTAAAGGAGTTTGGACGATGCAATTTTTAGATTTGTTTTGTTAAAAGAACATGGATTTGTCACTAATAAGTGTGTGTACTACGTATATCTATATCACATATTTGTGCTTCAAGACTCATTAAGATTAAATAATAATTATATATCCTGAAATACACATGAAATGTTATAAATGTTTCAATAGTTAATACAATATTTTCAAGTTTGAAATTTGCATTTTTAGGAAGGAAAATAAAGAAAAAAAATGATATTTTTAAATTTAAAAGGGAAAATGAGGGAAATTTAATGTTCAACAGTTAGGGCACAAAAAACTTTGCATATACCTTTTTAATCAGTTTAATTCAACACACCTAATTCAAACCATACATCAGTTTGATGGAAATGTACATTAGTTTAATTAAAATGTACATCCGTTTAATTAAATACATCTAATTCAAACTATACATCAGTTTGATCAAAATGTACATTAGTTTAATTAAAATATACATCAATTTTATTCAATTTAATCAAATGTACATTAATTTAATTTAGTTTGCTCAAAAATGTACAATAGGTTTTGGTGGAAATTTTGGTAAAAACAAATTTTAATTTATTAATCTTTTAAGATAGCATCTAAGAAAAATATTGTTTCGCAGAAAGAAGTTTTAAGATTTTCTTCTTCATGTTTTGTGGAAGAACAGGTGGAAATTTTTTTTTTTACTGAAACATACATTTTCTTTAGTTTAAAAAATAACTCGTTTTCATTATCCTGCTTTTATCTACAAACAAGATTATGGATGGTTACATCTCAAAGCTTGTTTAAAAAAACTTTGGAACTCTAAAATTTGAGAGGAAATTTTCGTTATTCTCACCAAATATTTTATTTTGTACAAAATTCCTTAAAATTCCTGCATTTCAAATAGCAACTTTGATATCTATGTGCATGCAGGTTTTTAAAACTCTCTTTGTTATTGTTATAACATATTAACTATGGACAATTTGTGTTATACTGCACAAATTTTGGATTTAACTACATGACACTGATATCTTGTTGATATACGGGCAATTCGTAATATTTTATAGGTAATTTTTTCAACAAATTAATAGAAATGGATGGGACAAAAGAAATTTATACCAAGAAAAAGGTATGATGATTCCAACTGTCTGATGGGGAAGGCATTCGTGTTGAGAATGCAACAGGCATGTGTTTCTTGTATTGAGAACAAACATGTAATATGCAAGAGAGATTGATAGGCACATAAAGGGATTTGCATCATGCTAGATGTATGGGGAATCCAATGATATCATTTTTTGGCTGGGACACTGGTAGTGATGTCTCGATGCTGGCTGATCCAAATTGGGCAACCTAATTCATTAGCCTAGCATTGCGTGGGGGTGTGAATGGATAGAGTAGAGGATCAAAGTTAGAAAGCAAGCAAGCTACCCTAATCCTGCACTCAAATATATAATTGGACGGTCATGATGTGGACTCATACAAAGTGAGGTCGTGATTTAATTTTTGATTTCTTTTATTTTTACGTGTGCTTAACTGGAATAGTGTGTTTGAGTGATGGTGTGTCAGTGGGAAGAGTCCCCTTGCTTTAAGTCAAAAGTTAGAGGATGAAAGTTAAAGAAAAAATATTTCTTATAATCCTATCATAGAATACGTGTAAATACCATCTTAATCATTTGATGATAGAAAACAGATGATTAAATTTGTAAGATTGTAAATTTCATCACAAACCATCGTTATTTACTCAAGACTTTAGTTGGTCCCTTTCTTTAATTTGGTTAATTGAGTCCCAAACTTTCTTTTCGGCTTAAATTAGTCCTTGCTGTCAAGCTAGAAGGTTAGAAGTTAGAAAGAAAGCAAGCTTTCTACGATCCTATTATAGAATGCATGTATAAACTGTCTTGGGACATCTAATCATGGAAAACAGACGATTACCATTTGTCAGAATAAATTTCATCACAAACCGCCATTCCTGGGTCTTTTAGTTGGTCCCTGTTCTTTTAATTTAGTCCACTGGCTCCCGAGCTTTCTTTTTGGCTTAAATCAGTACTCACTATTAAATTTTGTGATTTATACGATGACATGGTGGTTCATCTTAACAATATATTGTGATATAGTGTGTTACATGACGCTTATTATTGATGTGGCATTTTACACTATCATTTAGAATCACATGACACAATTGATGAGTCGTCATATTATTATAGATGGTACTCTTATATGTCATAGGACACTACATTGATGATGTGATATATTGTGTTAGTAATCTCTTACTGATGTAATGTACTACACCAACAAATTCTTTATAAAATTTAATGGAGGGGTTATCTTGAACTCAAAAAAAAATTAGTGATCTAAATGATAAAATTAGAAGAATGAGAACCCAATCAAAATTTTGAATACATAACAGACATACAATAAAATTTACTTATTTGTCACAAATGACATCCAAAATAGGGCCACATGATTGGACACTCATGCTTCGACCTCCACTTCAAATCAAACAATCAAACCCTCACCAAAAAAAATGAAGGTTGTGATCATTGGTAGGGTTACACTTACACAGAATCCTATGGATGGCAAGATTCACTAGATTTTTGTACATAAGCCCTCTAATAAATAAATATTTACATAAAATCCAAAAATAGTGTAACGTTAAAGAATTTTCCATATCTCTATTCTTCACTCTCAAGAGTATCATATTGTATCACATCACATTTTTTCTATAACTATTTGATTATTTTCTCACAAAATTTTGACCTTCCAATTAATTCCCTCCTCTCTGTATATGTTTTTTCTATTAAATCCACCACTTAAACTCCACTTCAATAATTCGAGAACTTTTTTTTATCCCAAAGCCATAAAATTCTTTTTATTACTAAAATTATTAACTATGTTTATAGTTTCATAAGACAATAGTTTTAAATCTCTATCCCACAATCATACACATAACAACACGTAGGATTTATGTTAGTTCTCGTTGACTACAAATGCTAGCTCCACCTACACCTGTGATGGAATATTTACCCTAACTAAGAAAGGCTGTATGCAATCATTGGTGGAGTTACACAAAACCCTATGGCCATATGGGTGAAAACGGATCAAATTCAGGTGGACAGTGGCTATCTCATATCCTAACCCATATTTTTCATCGAAGAGAAACAATTAAGGATATGAATGGTATGGATATAGTTCCAAATAGTTACAGATTCAAAAATGGAACGGATATAAATTGGATATGAATATGGTTCCAGAAATAATCATATATAATTAACAATAAGAATACTTATTATAATTTAGTAAATTCCAAATATGGAAATTTTATATTAATTTACAAATTTCTTTCTTTTACTTTATGGTTACTATTGATAGATCCAAACACCTATAATAAAAAATGAAGCATGTAGATATATTAATAATAAGAATATATGTGTGGTCTTGATATCAGTTTTCTTATTTTAGCAAATATCCGATGGATATCTAACCTGTATTTGGAAAAAATAAAAAAACAGATGTAAATATGAATACGGATATTATCCAGATCTTAGCAATCCATGTTTAAAATTTTATGAATACGAAATCAGATGAGCAGATATTATCCGTCCCCTTTTCACCCTATGGGGTCATTGGACCCCTATTGATTTTTTTCATATAAACCCAAAGATATATAGATGTTTACATAAAAATCTAGAAAATATTAATGAAAGACTCGTTGCAATTTGTTAAGATTAAAGGAACGCGACAAATGTGACGGAATATTTGGCCACCATGGTAGCCTCCATTTTGACGGTTGGAATCCTATCACCGGTGCCTCTCCCATCCTTTGAAAAGTGAAAATTGTAAAACAAATCGTGTTTGTACAATTTTGTGTGTTGAATGTGACATGTAACAGTGGATGACCACTACTGTCAATTGGAATTGACAAGAACACAACTTGGGCAAAAAAAATAAAAGTACTCCACCTTTAAAATTGCTCTTTTGCTCTCTTTAACAAATATCAAGAACCACCCAATAAAACAGAACATATCAGGAACATTCGTACATTTCTACAGGCAAACAACGTGTTGCATTACTTTTGATTCTAGGGTTTGTACACGAATGAAATTTTGATCCTATCAAATTTATATCCATATCTTTTATTTTTAAGAAGGATTTGGATATACTCGAATTAGAATACAAATTTTATAATTACCGGATGTGTATACAGTTCAGATTTTACTTAATTTTGATCCGTTCTTGGTATATATTGGATAGTACTATTCATTTCTGAGTTATTATTTACTTCGGAAAAATTTAGAAGTCCTATAGTTAAAACAATAAATGACACAATTCAAGATAAAATAGTACATCATCATTATTATTAATTAATAATTTAAGCAAAAACTTCCTGTGCAGGGTGCAATTCAAATTTATTTTTGAACATATACATATGCAGATATATCATTTTTATCAAGTTCAAATTCAGGTGGTGGCCGTACTAAATCCATACCCATATATTTAAGAAAAATCGGAATACAAACTTAGATAGTGAAAAAATATTATTTAGATTAAAAGTTTTTAGTCAAATAATAATCAGATTTTCAGCTAATCCGCATTTGTTATATGCTCATTGTGACATGGAGAGATATGAAATGTCATATGTTGGCAATTTTATTTCAATTCAATTTTACAATTCAAATATAGTGAATAAATTGAGCTCTATCAGAAATAATCTTTCTTGCAGAGTGAGGATGTAGAGATAAATCAACACATCAACAACAGATATTGCCAATAAGTAGTCAATAATCTGGTGGGGGCCACTAAAAAGGAGAGAGACGACCAACCAAGCAATGGTCTACTTGGTCCAGTGGGGTCCTTGGATGTTCCCAGAGACTAGGAAATCAAGCTCCACGTTTGTTGATCGTGTGAGCATCCAACTTTCACACTAGATCTGAGAAAAATCAACTCAATATATGTTTTAACATGACCACTAAAAGATAAAATAACTTGGTTGCTTTTAGGCTAATCGGATATACTCCAATAGCCCTAAATTGTCCAATATGTCAACGAATTGAGTTATTGTTGAACTGAGGAGGCTCTGTATGTTTTACTAGAAAACCCCAATCAAGACTAGTCTAATTGGTTTTGATTGGGTCCTATGCATTGAGGCGGTTGATTTTGTTCAAATCTAATCCAAAAACACGCCCATCATGTTTGGGAAATTTTTTTTAAATAATTCAAAATAAAAAAATAATTACGAAAATGACTCACAGTGTATCAAAATTACGAAACTAACCCGTCAAATCATTTAATCGTGCTTTCCAGACCGCGACAGAAGATCTAGTAGCATCTTTCGCACCTCTATTGTGCGACAGAAAACTTTCACGCCTCTAGTGTGCGACAAAATGTCAAATACTGACTATTTTCTGTCGCGTTTCCAAAATGGAAAAGATGGTTTTTATTTTTTCAAAAAAATTTTGTCGCGTTTTCAAAATGGAAAAGATTTTTGTCGCGTTTTCAAAATAGTAAAGATGAGACATATTTTTCTCAAAGAATTTTTTTCCTTGCATGGGTTTGGGTTTCTGTTACGTATCGTAGTCATGATAGTTGATTTATCGCATTCGACCAGGATATTTTTGTAAATTTGTTAAACTGTAGGTCATTTTCACAATTATTTTTTTATTTTGAGTTATTTAAAAAAAATTTCTCATGTTGGGTGGCCATTTAACTCAACTAGGTGAGTGAGACTTTTTTTTCTTTCTTCTTTCAGTAGGGAAAGTTGAGTGCCCTTCTTCAACTAGGTGGAATACCCAGGTTCACATAGAACACTTTAGTTCTAAAAATATCACTGATAAATCGTGAAACCAATTTATTCTTTTGGGTGTTTGGATCATGAAAATTGAGAGCGCGAGAGTGAAAATCGAGAGGTAGGAATTTCGGAATCCCCTGTTTAGTGGCATGAACTTGGATGGGTAATATGAACAAAATTCTCGTCACTTTCCACCGAATAAATTATAGGTACCTCATAATTGTAGTGGGAATGGGAACTCTATTTCAATTCTACCCGAGCAATCTCAATGATGGATTACATAAAACACATGGTGTAGTGTATTACTCCCTTTATTCTTCTTTATTAGTTGTTTTAAAATTTTTTATAGTCTCTAATATGTAACTTTCACCTTTAATTTTTATAATTATATACTAGTAAAAGTTATAACACAACTATTATATGAAAATAAATTTGATGGTAGATCTATTAATATTATTTTCATACCATAAATCTTGACACATTTTTGTATATAATAGTTGATTTGTACTATATCAAACAACAAGTGTTTGATATAGTTGATAAATCTTTAGAGCTATTATGTATGCTCTTATAATGTTAAAGAAAATGTGTTATTTTATTAAGGAGATGCCCCTATCTTTGGGAAAAAATATATTGTATATCAAACAATAACATTCTAATAATTGGTTATTAACTCTGCACATTTTTTTAAAATTATAGGTGAGCAACATTGTTCGCACTCATTTGAATTTTTTTTACTTTAGATTAAAAAAATGCCTATATGATATGCACACGCCTAAAGATGAATGTGCACACGATGTTACCCTACTTTTCACGGTGTAAGATTCTAAAGATGGATTAATAGCGTGACCTGATGAAGACTAAATTGTCAACCACAAGTCAGTGCAAGGACTTACAATATAAATAAATATATATTTATATTGATTTATTTATTTATCATCAAATCGATCGTATTATTCGTTTTGTGATTTGATTTCAGGTCGACACGATTCGAGTGGATTTTGGCTAATGGAACGCGTCTCATTGACTAAACCTGACCCTCGGTCGATTTCACATAGAAGTATGCTTTTCTATGAACGCGTAGTAACCGACCGTACTGAAATTGGGGTCTCTGGGGCCTGGAATCTCAAATCCTAATAGCCAAGGGTCTTCTTGTAAATTCCTAAAACCTCAAGGACCCCTCACGCTAAATAGCCAAGACACAAATAAACCAAAACCCTAACTCATAAGGACCTTGTTGTAATTTCCAAATATTCCAAGGATCTTTTTACAAAATTGCCTAATTTTGGCTATACCCTAGCTACCGGCCGCCATTTTCATTTGAGCCTGGTTTTATGTAGCTTATCATCTCCTTCTTCCTCGTCTTTGGCTTCCACACCTCCTACCACCTCACCGGCGGCCGCCAAGCCGTAGACCGCTGGTGCAAGCTTCTCCTTCTACCTCTCCCCAAATTTAGTTCCTCACCTTCGACCACCTCTGGCCTCGTGCCGATTCCTCCCCAACAATCTCCTCTTTTCTCACCACGCTGTGACTACTCCAAAGTCGCCACTGTTGCATCTAGACCCTTTTTGGGTTGATTTTGATTGTTGATGAAATTAAGAGTCTTGGACTAACTGTGTCTTTGAGCTATTTGTATGCAATGTTATTTTTGTAAAGTTTGCAAGTGATTCGGGAGGATCTGCAAAGGTCGCGTGTCGCCAAGGTTGCAAGCGCAAGGTCGCTAAGAAGGAAGCAGCAAAGATCTAAGGTAAGTGCTTGTTTATTGTATTAGACTCGGAGTTTGGAGTTTGACCAGATTTTATAGAAATTCTTTTTAGTTTTTAACCGTACTATTAAGAAGGGTATTCATATTCTTGGTCCAAATTTGAGAAAGAAAATATAGATTTCAAAGAGAAATTGAAACTGGTTTTTTATGTTCATTCGACCAGACATTCCAACGGCTATTTACTAGCCATTAGAGGTTATAGCTGGTAGTTAGCTATACTGATTTCTTTCCTTTTCGACCACAACGACTAGCTGAGAGGTTGAGCTATAAATATAGGTGTTTTAAGTAGTATTCTCATTCATCTCAAGCCATATTCTCTTATACACCTTCAAGTATCATCTCTCTACTCTTTTGAGGAGTTTTTAAAAGAAGTTTTGAGTAGTTTTTGAGCTGATTTTTGAGCAGTTTTAAAGCACTTTGAGCAGATTTTCTCTATTGTTTTTTGAGCAGTTTTAAAACCATTTTTGAGCATTTTCTGTTCACATTTTCGAACAGTTTTATAAACAGTATTTGAGCAGATTTTTGAGCAGTTTCTATTCACATTTTCAAGCAAATTTTTGATCAGTTTTATAAACAATTTTGGAACTGATTTTTAATCAGTTTTACAAACACTTTTGAGTAGATCTTTGAGCAATGTTTATGCAGATTTTTGAGAAGCTTCTATTCACATTTTTAATCAATTT
The DNA here is from genome assembly GCA_019359835.1 of Pharus latifolius. Classification (NCBI taxonomy): domain Eukaryota; kingdom Viridiplantae; phylum Streptophyta; class Magnoliopsida; order Poales; family Poaceae; genus Pharus; species Pharus latifolius. The sequence goes on from CM033324.1 coordinate 69,894,483, forward strand.
TATAAACACTTTTGGGCAGATTTTGATCAGTGTTTATAAACATTTTTTGAGCAGTTTTTCTAAAGAACCAAGGGATATATTTTTTGATATTCATTTAAGCCCAAGTGCTAAAATCTTGATCTTTTGATAAAGTATCATTCATTGTGATTGAGAGAGATATTCTGAAATCATTCATTTGCATCATTTGCATCTTTAGAAGTTTCTCGATATTTGTTGGGGGTCAAGAGAAGATCTTGCAACTTGTTACTCTTGGTGAACGCCCTTACCTAGACGGTTTGGAGGCGTGGCCGTTGACCTTTCCATTAATGCAGGTTGTCGGAGAGGCTCAGCATATTTGGTGAAAGGCATCAGTGCTCGCCTATCCGGAGTGGAGAAGGAGCAACCTTAGTCAAAACTATCCTTCATGGATATCGAAACAAGACTCATTCATTTGAGTGCTTCAACGAGGAGTAGGGGAAATCGGGCGAGTCTCCGAGACCTCGGGATAAATCACCGTGTTTGATTTTCTTACTCTCTTAGTGCAAAATATTATTAGATTGTTTCAGTTTATTTGCTCTTAGTCTTTTTCTTGCAAAAATTATTTTTAGTCGAAAAGTTTTAAAACCTCCTATTCACCCCCTCTAGTCGGCATCCTCGATCCTACAGCCACCATCTCTGCGTCGTTCTCTCCCTCTTACTCCCTTTCTTCTTCCTTCACCGCACCACCTCAGATCTGGTCTAGATCCGCGCCGCCATAGCACACTGTCTCAGTCCTCTATGCTGCCACACACATGCAGTCGTGACCTCATATCGTGCCGCCTTTGCCGCAGCCCCCGCGCCAATCTAACCTACGCTGCTCTAGATCCCCTGGATTTGAGTCGTTGCTGTGCGCCACCACACGCACACACACATCCACTGGCCCTCGTCACCGAAGCTGCTTCACCTGCCATCGACCCCGCCGGATCCGTGCCCTAGATCTACGTCTCGCGTCATCGCTCCAAACCCGTGTCGCCGTCGCCACCGTAGATCCTGGCGCCGTCGCTCCAAACCCTAGATCTAAACCTTGATTTTGGCCTCCGCGCAACTAGACTCCACACGACCACTTCCTGCGCCGTGCACCAGCTCCACGACCACTTTCTCCTACTCGACGACCTCCACGACCTCGGTCACTTCGACTAGGCCGCAACGACCAGCACTGAAACCTACATCCATCACCTCAACGGCTACAACCGCTCCATCCATCGTCAATCACAACCACTCAATCACCGTCGACGACCTTGACCTTCGACCACTTCCTTCATGACCGTGACGACCACAACTTCCCCTTCGACCACTACGACCATTGACCAGCTCCTTGACTGCAGCCGGTGACTTCATCCACTCCAGCAAACTATAGCAGACATCGACCTCTTCATCCTCAGCATCGGCAAGCAGCTCCCACAGCTCCAGCTCCTCTTCAACTGTGAATAATTGTGGTCCAATTCTTTCTCCCTTTTATCTTATAATGCTTTCAATTGATGAACTGAGGAACACTTCTTGTATGAGATGATTGGAAGCTTGTAAAAAATTCAAATATTTGCTTATCCAATTGCATACTTGCATTTGATGGCCTCAATTGTTCATAATGTTAATCTTGTTTGTGTCTTTGATTTGGATCTGTATGATATTGAATTTGAGAGTTCGATTCTAGTGAATGCAATTCAATGCCAATTTGCCTCTGATTCCCCACTTGCTTGAAACGCGATTATAAATTTTGGTTTTTTGTATGTCGTACCTCAGTTCGGTGATCAATTGCAAGGCGAGTTGCTTCACTTCAATCTTAATTTTGTGCTTACTATTGAGTTGTGGTTGTGAGGAATTGGGGACTGTTAGTGTTTGTTTTATACTAGTTGATCATCGATACTCATTGTAGAATGTAATCGTAATAGTCGTTTGAACTACCTTGTGCGCGATTATTACACAATTCATTTCTGCTGCGCGTATTTATAAAATGCTAGTTCAGATCGTACACTAGTCAATTGTCGAGGTGATCACCTCTCTCTTTCTTTGCATTGTTCTGACATCTTCTCACTCTTTCTTTTGTCTGATTTATTTTTATTTGCCATCGATTTAGTTTGTTTTACGCATTTTGTTTCTCTAGTCCCTGAAGAAAGAACGACATAATACTCGCCTTTACTGCTCCGATCTTGTCCTCTTGCGAGACACTTAGGCCGGTATCAAAGAGCTGCCTTTGCAATCCCCGAAGGAAATTGATATGACGCGGGCGGTCCGATCTTTCAATGAGAACAAGAACTATCGATTTGTGAAGACGACTCTCACGATCCGGCTACCAACCGTACATGACTGATACGCCCTGGCAATCGCTGAACCAACTTCGGATTGTTATCAACCGAACTAAAAGCACGATCGACCTGATCACGAAGATCTATTCCTACAAGCAATCGAAGAACAAGCAAGAACAAGATAAACAAGCAATCTGAAATTGTAAATATAGATTGCATCACAAAAAAGAGTTGGGCTCCGAATACAGATATTGATGTTGATCTAGCCGACTAAGAAGAATATCTCAATAGCTTCACGAAGGAAAGATTATGACTAAACAAAACCCGCAGAACCCTAATGGTTCGGCCAGATTATATAGAGGAGGTAAAAGAGGTCGGTGACCAGGTAAGGAAACCTGAAACCGACATTGACTCTTTCCCTACTCGGACTCTAACTCGATACATGGGCCTTGACCCAACCAAAAAGGTAACGCAGCACCGACTAGGCCTAATCAGAATCTGATCGAAACTTGTTTTGTCAATTGCCGGCTATCCAGAAGGAATTTGGATGTGGGGCTAGATCCATTGGAAAAATTTTGTCGTGGGCTTCTCCGTGGACTATAAGAACGTCCCAATCGGACTTAGTATGAGGGAGTTATGGTCATTTGAAGGCAGACTGCTCATAGATGACCGAATCGGACTCCAACTCGAATCCATCCCAGACTCCAACTCGACTTGGGCTCCTTGCTGGTCCTTGAGTCCTTGCTGGTCCTCTCCATGGTTCCTAAGCACAATATTATCACTATTAGGTAGTAAACCATTCTCAAAACCATATATATATAAACTTAGGAACGAGTTCACCTGGCAATGCAACAATCGGGTTTTGCTGCGCGTTATTGGTCCTTGTGTAACAAGCGGAGGATTATGGTTGGTGCATGTATCCGAAGAAGTGATGTCCTCATCAGAAATCACAAGAGCAATGGAGGAAAAGAAGAATTTAATTCTCTCAAACAATAATTTAGGATTTTTGTTCAAATCTAACTTAACTTCCTAATGTCAGTGGCCTGTGGGTTTATATGGTGTGTAGTATGCATAAACAGAAACGAATAAGAATTCCTAAACTTAAAACAACTTCTGGCTGTGGATCTTTAATCCGAATTTAGAGTGGTTTTGGGCTGGGCCGATCTCCCTCACCTCCCGCTAGCCCATCTCAACATGTATGGCCACAACCAGGAAGAATAGGCACTTGGGCATGAGGAGCAGGTCGGCCATTGAGAGTAGCCAACCACTCCCTCTCCCTCTCCCTCTCCTCCACAATGCCTTGAGCAAAGTTCACTCATGTTTTCCCTTCTTTTCCTCTCTTTTATTTCTCTTTTTATGGATTATTTTATTTATTTTTTGTAACTTTCCAGACACTAAACAAAAGGATAAAAAATGGAAACACACAACTTAGAAAGAAGGAAAATACAGAAAAATGAATCAACAACAATCGGTAGGCTAAAATTGCAGTTGTTGAAGCTTGCAGGGCCCAAATAACATGAAAACGATGGAATTTGAGATCCAAGAAAGTTTACATAGTCAAATTTGTCAGATCGGACTCAAAGTAAGCTTTTTAATGGCTACTAGAACACCTAAATTGAATTTTGTATGCAAAAATTATGGTAGTTTTATTGAAGGTCACGCAGATTGAGAATTCAGCAAATCCTAGTAGATCGAAACTTGGCTAAAACTTGGCTAGCAATAAAAGCCTCTAGAACAATGATTAAAACTCGATAATGCACATCAAATTAACAGATTAAACCAAAAGACTAGTTTTTTTGACTTTGGGACGAAAAATTTAAAGAACTAATCTACTAACTACGGGTAAGTGGAAAGATCCTACTGTGGCAGCTGATGCCCTGATACTAATTGATATGCACACGCCCAGAGATGAATGTGCACATGATGTTGCCTTGATCTTCACGGTGTAGGTTTTTGAAGATAGATCAATAGCGTGACTTGACGAAGACTATTTCCAACCACAAATCAGTGCAAGGATCTGTAATTGTTGTAATTGCCCAACCACACTCTAAATTTCCAATTCATACGATCACGCACGAATTGACACACGGATTGGTTGTTCTCAAAGAACCACCTTTGCAATCACTGAAAGAAATCACAAGAGCAATGGAGGAAAAAAGAATTTAATGCTCTCAAACAATAACTTAGAGTTTTTGTTCAAATATAACTTAACTTCCCAAGACTGGTGGCCCGTGAGCTTATATGCGTGTAGTGCGCACAAACAGAAACAAACAAGAATTCCTAAAACCTAAAACAAATTTTGGCCTTGGATCTTTAATCCGAATTCAGAGTGCTTTTGGGGTGGCCCAACCTCCCTCACCTCCCCTGGCTCATGTCAACATGTATCATTACAGCAACTAAAACTCTTCCTCTGGTGAGCTCTCCTCCTCAATATATCTGACAACAACTAGGGTAGAAGATTTATGTAGTAGCACATTCTCCTGTAAATTAATAAGAAACTTAGTAAGGAGAGAATTTACTTGTGTTTTTAATTTCTTAGCATAGTTTCTTGTAATTTGACTTGTAATCTGATCATAGCAGAGAAGTACTAAAACTAGAGATATCGTCGTCACTATATGTTCTAAAACAAGAGAATGCACTCATATCTTCTAAAGAAGAGAATATGCCTATATTTTATTAAAAAGCAACAAAAAAACCTTAATCCCTACTTGTATGTAGGAAAAAAAACATGTATTTTATTAAAATTATAGATAGATGGAGTAAAACAAAATAGACGGGTTAAAAGAATCCCACCCATTGTTGAGGTGGGACAATAGGAGGGCAGTATTTTTGATGGAAGTCAACATGGGACTAGTTGAAATGAAACGCAACACTGATCCACTCTTCTTGGTGCCTAATTTTGGAGTAGTTGGTGATATCACAATAAAATGGAGTTTTAATTAGTTATTTCCATAACAAAAATGTGCATACATGTCAAGTGCTCACATTTTCATATTCTCTCTTGCCTCAACATATTTCTTACTTTTAAAAGTCTTTCATTATGAACTTTTCAGAATTTTTTAAATAGCCTATTTAAAGAAAACACAAAAGTGGGCTTCTATCATGACCTAATTACATTTTAATTTTTTTTATAAAATTAAATACGATTCAAAAATAAATGGACACATGGATTGAATATTACCATTTTTATTTTATTTTTTGACTTAGAAGATAAAATCAAACATAAAATTATTGAAATCAAAATTATGGAAACATTATGAAGAATTCAAATTAATTATTCGTCTGGTAGGAATTGCCTGGTCTATGTAGTGCATTGCTTGTCCTTTGAATTTTGTCACAAAGAATAAAAAGAAGCAAGCAAGTACAATCAGGTGGTGCACAAGTTTTCAATGATTTGAAGTCATGCTCTAATTTTTTTCAAAGTCATATTTATTACTTCTATTATGGTTCAAACAATTAAAAATAGGCTTTTACTCCCTCTATTATTAAATAGTTATCACTTTTTTAATTTTAGTAATCAAGACAATCATAATTTTAATACTATCAAAATATCCGTATTAACTCTGAGTAATAACTACTCATAAAAGGCTCAAGTACCCCTAACAAATAAAGAGTTAATAAAATTACTACATCTATTTTTAGATAGTATTAAACAGGGTAATATGAGAAAGATAGCATGTGTTTAATTTGAAACCCTAATTTGCTCCACTCTACCCACCAAAAATTGACCATGACCAAGTTTATCTATTGTTTTATTTTTTACCAAAATTTTGACATGACAATAAAACTTGCCTCAAAAGTTCATTTTCTTGCCAAATTTTGCTAAAGTTGGGAGTAACAAATTAATGGCCAATTTTTTGGTAACTCAAAATTTGACTAAACAAGATGAGGCAAAGATAGTGTAAGTTAAACATATACACCTAAAAACATATAAAATGATAACTATTTGTGCACACAATTTATTATACAAAAAAAGAAAGTTTCACAAAAACACTTAATGCATTACTCAAGAAGGGATCATTGGCACCACCTTTTCTTGTCTACATCTATAATGATGGGCCTTTTACTCTTGGAAAATGAGTCCATCCCGTACAGTTGAAGACATGATCTATGCTACATACTTGTCACCTACTCAAGATTTCAGCTTGCTTTTGCTGGATAAACACAAGCCAAATTTACATCAAATGTTATTGTTCCTCAGTATTTAATACAAACACTATACCATACTATATCTATTTATAAATTTACTTCAAAATTTGTATCCCATCCCACTATTTTCTTGATAAAATTACATTCTCTTGTGAGACCAATATGTTTTGTCAACTTGATATTAACTTGCCTATCTTTACTATGAACCATTCTTAGATTGTGAGTCAGAAGGTGATGGTGTGGATACAATAGTTGGTTGTGTGTAGTGGTGTAATTGGATCCTGATGTAATCGAATAATCCAGATACTGAATTCGAAAAAAATCGGATTCGGATGTATTTTTGGATATTCGATTATTTTCTCAGATTCAGATTCGGATCTGGTATGAGATATTGGTTTCGGAGTTAGAATCGGATTCGGATGTATTTTTGGATATTCGATTATTTTCTCAGATTCGGATTCGGATCTGGTATGAGATATTGGTTTTGGAGTCAGAATCGGATTCGGATAATATTCTCATCCACTTGTAATTTGGTAGTATTTTATTTTACATTTCTATCATGATAGCAATTCTAATTCATACTTTACATTATAATTATATACTTGGGAAAGTACTTTCTATCATATTACTTTTGAACTCCATCAAACAATATTGTAGAACTAAAATTATGTTAAAAATTTAAAATAACAGTATAATCCGTATAACATTCGAATTTGATCCGAATGGAGTAAAAATCTTATTCGAATTTGTATTCAATAACTATCTAATTCGTATTCCGAGTATGTTCGGATTTGTATTCAAATTTGATTAAAGATAATAGAATTTGAATTTGGTATGATCACTATCTGATTCGAATCCACTCTGATTACACTCCGAATTGTGTGTGTGGTCGGGTAGGAGGAGGCGGGGGAGGGTTCAGGGTTGGTGGGAGTTATGGAAAGAAAAGGAGGGATGTGACTATAGGAGTCAGAAACAACCATTTTTTTACTGATTGAATAATTAATCTAATGTCCACAGTTTATTTCGCTCTAAGGGCATGTAACAGATATCTAGTAACATAGATTATTATTTTTATCATACCATATTTATCATATTATTTATTCATTCATTCATTCATTTGTTTGTTTTATTATTTTTGTGGGAAGGACTTGACTGTAGAATTTACTTATCGTACTGCCTAGTATGAATATAGGTTTGTATATTATATTAAGATTGTGTTTGAGAGTGTGGTGCATCTTAAAAAAAGGTTTTATAAGTTATTTTGCTTAATTTAACTGTTTGAAAGATTTTTTACTTGCACTTGTTACAGAGCAACCGCAAAAAATAGTTTTGGTAGCGGTCATGTGAAATCAGATCTTAATGTGTTTTTTTCGTAACCACGTTGGGACTAACAAAAAAACTCAAATTTAAAATACCTTTGCATTGAGTTACTAACAAATAACGATAGAACTAATAGTAGCACTTTCTAACTGGGATTTGGATTCTATCATTTCAATTGTCTAACAAGAATTTGAAGAACTTAAATTGAAGTGGCAAAAAAATAAGATAACTAATTATTTTATGAAAAATTGTCTTCCATATTAGTTTTTATAATTACTAAAATAGAAGGAACTAGGTGCTTGTGAAAGACGGGGGATAGGCAAAGCGGCAACAGTGGAGACATTCTATTCATCAATCCGCAGATACCAAAGCCAACAGGGAGTAGGTTGTTGCTATGTTACCGCTGCAGCCGGGGCCCGTACGTCAGCTGCTGTGCAGCCTGTGCTGCAGACAAATCAAATGGCAGGCGCAGGGACACTTTTAGGGCTACAGCATCGCCGACCGTCCTTCCCCACTCCATCCGATTCTACCAAAACTCAATGACTATGGGTCCCACTCCAACCATCTACCCTACATGTCAGTGAGAAAACATTGCCAAATAAGAGTAAACGAGGTCGCGCTTTCCAAATCTAAGCAACCTGAGACCTCCTCGCGCCCACCGCGAGGGGCTGCACACGTGACGCCTGGTAGGCCCCAACGCGTCCCCCTTATCCGGGACCAAATTACGATATTACCCCCAAAAAAGCGTAAAAGCGAGCGTAGCTTTTTCCCCCAACTTTTCTCGACCCACCGTGGGGCCCACATAAGCAGCGAAATCGGTGGGGCCCACCACCTCATCTTCCCCTGCGCTTACTCTACGCTACTCCTGCTACTATTCGCTTCTCTATTCGCCCCCCCCCCTTATCTCTCTCTTGTTCTAGTGTTCTCTCTCCTCACACCTCTCTCTCTCTCTCTCTCTCTCTAAAAAATTGGTGCTCTCTCTCTAACAGTCTAGGCTTCTAGATTGCTCGCCGCCTCCTGGGGTTCGGGGAGTCTCGGTCGCGTTCGCGCGGGCGGATCTGAGGAGCTTCGTTTGCGGTGAGTTTTTTTTTTTTTTTGAAGCTGTTTATGTTTGGATTTTTGACCATGTTGTGAGGTTGGTTTTGGCTGCTGTTTTGGTCCAATTTGAGCCAAGTTTGGACCATGAATTTGAGTCAAATTTCGGCTGTATTTGATGACTTCTTTTTTTTTTTTTTCGTTTTGGGTGGTTGATTTGTGGTATGCCTCGCTTTCCATCGATGGGTGGAGAAATTTTTTTTTTCTTTTGTTGCGGGCTCCTGACGTTTTGGTTTGGTTTCGGTTTTGGTTTTGAGATGGATTTAGTTGAGAAATGAGGATATTATTTTTTTTTAAGCATTGAAATTTTGGCATTAAAATTGGTGTTATAATAGGTTTTTTTTGGTAAATTTTTTGTCTTATTTGTCCTATATCGACGAGATGCATAAAACTTTTTTTAAGAAAAATCTGTACACCATATTTTTGCCGGTGTGAATGGACAACTAGAATATAAGAAGATAGCTTTTGATGCATTTTTAGCTGCAACTTTTCTTTTGTGTTCAAACGGAAATACTTTTGCAGCTTAAATTTGATGCATTTTTAGCTGCAACTTTTCTTTTGTGTTCAAACGGAGATATTTTTGTACCTTAAATTTCGTTTCTTCAAAATAAATAAGAAGCTGCTTGCTTATATGAGTGGTCCAAATTTGTGTTCTTAAGCTCTACCGGATATTTGCCGCTCAAGAACTCGATATTTGTAACCTCAAAAAAAAATTTGTAAAAAAAACAAATTAATGCATTTAGCGTGCATGCTGTACTGGGTGTGCTTAGGGATATTTTTTTTTCTGTGTAAAATAGGAACTTTTCTAATAAAATAATCTTTGTTTTTTTTTTTGTTCTCTCTGTTTGTATACAAGTTGATAAAAATATTTTTCCCCAAAGCTGTACTTTTATGCTAAAAGAGCAAGCCTTTCACTGCTTCAGAAAAGTTAAAGTTTTTTCTTTTAACAATAAAATTAACTTTGCCCAGTATCTACTTTCTTATATAATATAAATGGTCCAATCACTCCTATTTGATATAATTTCCGCACTTTTCTAGTTTTTTGCAATGCATGTTGTCCTTAGTTGCTCGGAAAAGCTGAGATAGAGTAGATTTTTGATTTGTCTAATGAAACTAATGTCATGGTTGACCCTAAATTGAGTTTATTTACGTCTCGATTTGTTTGGCTTTTCGTTTCCTGCGCTTTATCTCTTCTAGGAATCGCAGTACCCATGCATGATGTACCTGCGAGGAATATATGCTTACAAGCAATGAGAGGGAAGCTGGAATTATAATATGTACCAAGAGCAGAATATCCCAAGATTAGTTGTCTGTACTTTTGTAGTGGGTTTCGAGTTCTTTATGCCGTGGTCGGCAAATTAGGGCGGAGTCCGCAGATTGATGAGTCCACCAAAACTTAAAGATGTCTTAAAGGAGAAGTTGGTAATATGGCCATATTAGGAAGTAAATCTATATTATCCCTGATTTTATATTACTAGTAGATGTTGGCGAGACGTGGATGGGCGGATCATGCTTGTTGCTACATGTTTCAAACATTTCTGTTGGTTGGTATCAAAAAGCTGGCTCGCAAATGTGGGTGCCTGTGTCAAAATACGCTCTGGCGGCAAAATTTCTGCCCTCATGTTAGCGTCATGTATACACCAATTAAAGTTCAGGGACAATTGCAAGATGGAAATTTTTTGATAAGATTCTTATTTCTATCCCTTAGAGTCGGAAAGATGGTTGCCGTGTTAGCACTAATTTTTTATGTTTGCTTCAATACGTGCAGGATTCTTCTGAATCTGATTGATCCGGAAAGATTGGGAACAAGGCTGTGTTAGCGGCACGCAACAGCTCCTAAAAGTGGTTTATCATTGGCCAGAAGTAAGCTTCATGGGTGCTCTTTGTGATTTCTGTGGGGAGCAGAGGTCCATGGTCTATTGCCGATCGGATGCGGCATCGCTGTGCTTGTCGTGCGATCGGAATGTGCATTCAGCTAATGCACTTTCTCGGCGGCATATGAGGACCCTTCTGTGTGATCGGTGTTCTTCACAGCCGGCCATGGTCCGTTGCCTTGTAGAGAATGCCTCATTTTGCGAAAACTGCTATTGGAATGGGCATGGTGCTGGATCATCGGCTGCTGGACACAAAAGGCAGACTATAAACTGCTATTCGGGGTGCCCGTCATCTGGAGAGCTTTCAAGAATCTGGTCATTCATTTTGGATCTCCCCACTGTAGCTGCTGACCCGAACTGTGAGCAAGGAATAAGCATGATGAGCATCAACGACAGTGGTGTCAGTAATCACCACAGTGCTGCAGGGGACAATTGTTCGGTGGATATGGCTAGCACAACACTTATGAATGATCTTGACGCTGGTGACAAGCTTAAATCTTTGATATGCTCATCTTCAGTAGATGGTGTGAACCTTCTGCCACTTACTACTGATCAGCCAGCTGGATCGGTGGATTCGACAACGCCTAAGGTGCTATAAGGCTTTTGCATTCCCCTCCATATCTAGAATTAGTTATTCAACTCTGCTGCTGCATATACTACACCTCATGTGCCATGGACGTAAGATAACCAACAGCTTTCCTCCCTACAGTTTGATAATTACCAATATGCCATAATTATTTTCTTTTGAGTGATCCAGTGCTTGCAATGCATATTGCATGTAAATTTAGTTAACACACAAAATAAGGTTAAACAATATTAATAATGCATGCTAATGAGTTATGTACTGTATGGGTGCTTGGAAATACATTGGACAAGGAAGCAGATGTTGCTGAAACTATATTCGAACCCATATTTTTTTTCGTCTAATATGGATTCATGTATGGATGTGATTGGATCAGCTATGAATATATGTAAAATTAGTACTACTTGGATAATGACAAATGTTAATTTTATACAAATGTGGATTCGAATGTTACACAAATGAGCATGTCAAGATAATATATTAACATAGTTTAGAAAATATTACTACATTATATTCAAAACTTATGAAAAAATCAACAAACTATGGAAGAGATAGCAAGACAGTGAAACCCATGTTGTACTGATATGCTCATGCCTATAAGAGTCATGCACTGATAGTCTCATTGAAAAGGCTAGGCTTTACAGAACAATGCGCACTTACTCTTATTTCAACACATAACACAAATTATTCTGTAATTTTATTCAGATTTTGTCGTATCCCTATCCATATCAGCATATCCCCTAGTATTGGTACTATATATTCATATCCAAATACTTTGAGGCTACTCTGTCTGCATTCGAATCAAGCTCAGATGCTAATTTATCTTACCATATCCACATTCTACTGGATTACTACTAGGGCAATTTAAATATTATCCATCCCAATCACTACTATTATTTTGGAAGTGAAAATTGGCAGGAATCTTAGCTATCACTTGATTTGGCATCGTCTCATACATTTCTTGCTAAGCACAGCATTTGGATAATCTATATGGTCCATATCTTTTATTTCAATCTGGTCTTCTGTTAGTTCTTATTTTTTGTTGTTGCTAATATTTTGAATTAAGACCTCTCAGTTCAATCAGCACCTCCTTTTTTCAGTATTAACTAGAGTTTTAATTTTAATCATTAACAGTGTAAGGAAAAATTAGAATACTGGAATAGGGCATTAAATCACCGCCATGCTTCTTGAAAATATTATTTCTCTATCACAAGTTATCTACTGTATGCCTATGATCTCTTGATCTGTTTGTGCAGGTACCCTACACACCAGACAAAGATATGTTCAGCAAGGGAAGCATATATGAAGATTTCTGTGTGGATGATGTTGACCTGACATTCGAAAATTATGAAGAACTATTTGGTACCCCTCATATTCAAACAGAGCAACTCTTTGATGATGCTGGGATAGACAGTTACTTTGAAATGAAGGACGCACCTGCTTTGAATTCTGATGAGGTTTGTACTTTGCCCTAAATAGTTATTTTTATCCATTGTAGTTGTTCACATAAATGAGCAAAACATGCTCTCATAACTTTCCCCATTGTTTTCACAATCAATTGCTTGCTTTGATGTCAATTTTATTTTCCTCCCTCTCATACAAAACATATTGTCACAATTTCCCTTATCAAAATTCACTTCCAGACCTTAACGTTAAATTCAGTGATTTTGTTCTCCATCCATGTATTACAATGTTTATTTGATAAAAACAATGAAAATAATCTTGTTTTCCCTCTCAAGATCTTTAATGAAAATACAGTGCTGGATTCTTTCATCGCTACTCATGTATGTCTCGTGAACTTTTTATATAATTCAATTTAAGAAATTTCAACCAGAAATTTAACATTCCTGAAATTCTTGACAGCTTTTGTGCTCCAGGTTTTGTTTTCCTGTTGTTATTTATGATTTCTGAGGTGAAAATTAGAATAAGCATGTCATTTTGCTCGGCTGGCTAGTCTGTATCAATTTAACTCAATTGACTTCTTTCTTCGTTTTGGAGCATTCACAAACTAATTTTTAAGGCCAGATAATTCATAACCTGTGTATGTGGTTATTATGTTCAAGAAGTTAACCTGTAACTTTGATTCAGTTATGGAATCTGATGACAGTATTCAAATGTTAATCTATTGATCAATAATAATCCATTTGCTGGGAAGTTATTTCATAACTTAAGTTGCATTGGTAGTTAAAAAGACATCAAGTGTTTGTGTTTTATTGAATGGTTACTTTACTAAATTATGGGGGCCATATCATGCTTTTCAGCAGCCTAAACCTGTCCAGCCAGCAAATAGCAATGCTGTATCTGCTGACTCTGGGATGTCAAATCCGGGAGCAAAAGGTGATTCCAGTCTTTGTATCCCTGCTAGGCAGGCTAGGTCCAGCATATCCCTTTCGTTTTCTGGTTTGACTGGCGAGAGCAGTGCCGGAGATTATCAAGATTGTGGGGTATCATCAATGCTCCTTATGGGTGAGCCTCCTTGGCATCCACCTGGTCCTGAGGGCTCGTTTGCTGGAGCTAGCAGAGACAGTGCTATCACACGATACAAGGAGAAGAAGAAGAGGAGAAAGTAAGTGCATTTCTTTACTCTCTTGCTGCAAGTGTGCTGGTAATATTGTAATGATTTGAATAATACTGGAATTCTAGAAGAAAGTAGAAAACTTCTAAAACTTTTCAGATCTAATTCACAACTACATGTACATTCTGCGTCATCCTAGAAGTCCTTTCCAAATGTGAAATGCGCCTTTCTGTAGGTGAACTGCGGTCACCTGCATTGAAGGCTTTCTGCTAAAAAGTGATAAGGGAAAATTCTATTTCTGTGTCCCCTAAAGTCATCTTATTTCATACATACCTCGTTACCTCTGGAAGATAAGAATGCCATGCACTCCTTGTCCTTCTTTCCTTCTTGTGGTCTCAGGTTGCTGCCTGACGCCACTTCCCACTGCCTGCAGCCTGCTGCCACTGCCCACCACTGCTTCTTGTTTGCTGCCGCACACTGCTGTTGCCTGCCGCCAACAGCTCCTCTTTGCCTGCCACTGTTCATCACAGCTGCTGCCTGACATCCTATTTTACTTTGGTCTTTAGGTATATATAATGTTATAATGACTCAACATTTTTCAATGACGCATAGTATTTTTACTTTTGATGGAATTTATCTATAATTTGGGAAGTCCTTCGGGAGATGGATGCATCTGCCACAAAAAGATGTCAAACCTCTAATGCTAACATGTTACATTCACTAGATTTTGCGGGGTTTTGTCTTTCATTTTCCCTTTTTTTGGGAAATGCCTAGCTGTCAGACGATTATTTTCATATATGGTCCTTGTGACAGATTTGACAAGAAGATCAGGTATGCTTCTCGTAAAGCTAGGGCAGACGTGAGAAAGAGGGTCAAGGGACGGTTTGTTAAGGCTGGTGAAGCATATGACTACGATCCACTCTGCCAAACAAGAAGCTTCTGAATGCAACAAAATCATCATGGAGTGTTGGTCTAGCAAATTTCAACCAATGCTTCGTGCGGGTGGCAGAACAGCACCGAGGCAATCCCAAGAAATTGTGGCAGACCCGCTTCTAAAAAGAAAAAAAAAGGGTAAAACTTTCTGTGAGACAAAAAATGAAAAAAAGATCGCAACATTTTAGAATTTTTTGGATGCTGTTCCTCCCGTTTCTCCTGTACAGGGGAGTGGAATCGGCATCATCTGTTGCTTTTGGATGAATGATTTGAATCAGTCCCACCTTTTGTGCATTAATCCAATACGGCTACACGGACCGTTCTTGCATTTATCTCCTTGCTACTGACTATGGCATCCACCTTACTTTGCTATGGTGTTTAGTGTTGTGCTATGGAACTTCTAGGCAAGATGGTTATAGTGGTGGGCTCGTCTGCTGTAATGTTTGTGAAATACAATCAGCTGTCATCTGGAGATAGTTCTTCGATTATACACGTGTAAATGCCATGTCAAAAATAAACCCTGGTGCTTGTAAAGTTTATTTGTTAAGTTGTCGGGGAAGGAACCCGTGTAACTGGGCACCCGATCTCTGTACTGATTCTGTGACAGGATACTCCAAGTTGACTCATGTTGTTATTTGTATTCTGAGCATGTGCTTTCCTGATGCAAACTTGAATGATTTTGGTGACCAAAATTGACCTTCCATAGTGTTTGATTGTGTTAAGTTGTGATAATCTGTGTATACCATCTCTTTGAATTTATGTTTTGATGCATCTATTTTGGTAAAAGATGTTTTGAGGTTGGTTTTAGGAAGTTTAGGGGTTGTTTGGCTTCTCTTGGCGCATAATTTTTTTGCTTGAGTCTGCTTGAGATGCACTAGGACATTGTTTGCTTGGCGTTGTACACATTGCTATATTTGGAGCCTGTTTGAGATTTGCTTCAAGCTTGTGTGGTGCACATCATTAATATGTGTTGGTTTGACCTTACATCACACATATCTGGAGCTCTCAAGTGTTCAAAACTGTGTCTAACGCTCTTAAGACATGTTTAGTGGTGTTGGTGTTATTCAAGATGAGGTCATATAGTTTAATCTCAGACATGTCTTATAGATAAATTTTCTTGAGACTCAACAACTTCTAGACATGTCTAGATTGCCTAGGTCATGAATCGAGCAGTCCCATAGTAAGCAAGCCAAGAGAGTTGATGACTTTTACATGTGTTCTGACCATATGTATCTTGCAAGAATCTGCTTTGTTGTGTTCTGTTTTGGTCAATGCCTTGTGTTACCTGCTCAGCAGTATTTGCATCGTGTTTGTTTTCTGTGATCACATCTACCACACTTTTCTGTTGTGAACTGCATTCATGAGGCACCCGAGATACCTAATTTTTGCTCTTTTTCCTGTTTACTATAAGTTGTGCTGATGTGCCGCTGTACACAGTTTGAAAAGGGAAGTAGCCCTCGTTGAATTATCTGGTGAAACCTGAAAAAACATTGCATAACGAAAAATGATAGCGGGGCAGAACACATTACTCACTCGAAACTATTTCAGACGCCTTCTTGGCAGCCTTGTTCCAAAATAATATTTTTTTGTGGAAAAGAAGTGTAGTGTTTTTGTGGCCGATACTGATGTAGCGGCCAGCATGGTGGTCATGGTGGTAGCCTTTTGGAATACTGATGGGAACAAAACATAAAATGTGCACTATGAACACACACCCAAAACAAGGTGCAAGTAAAAGATAGCTTCTGAAGTAACCTGAAACCTCCTTTTGCACTAAGCTGAAACTTCTCTTTCTTAGCATTTTTAAGAAGCTAGTTTTCGGAAGAAGCTAAACCATCTCAAACAGCTTGTCTCTCTAAGTATGTTCCAAGTGTCCACGTCAGAGTGGTACCTCATATCAATTCCCCAGTTGGTGTGCTCATCTAGCTATTGTAACATCAAAAAGTTCTAGATGCTGAGAGGAAACTAGGTGAAGGCATGACAATGAGGCCTAAAGTTCTAGATGCGCAATTTAATAAGAATTTTTTGTTGCTCTTGATCAATTACTGTAAATCCTCTGTTTTACATGTCCTGAGCGACAGAAAAAAAAAAAAAAAAAAAATGAGGCGAAAGTGGGCCAATACTACTTGTCACGCTAGTTGCAGTTAATATGAACGACTGTGAGTACTGACAATATAGAAAACCTAAAGGGCTGCGAAGGCCGCAGGATTTAGGGGTTGGGATACGAGTTGATAGCGGTTTAACAGATTAGGTAATTAAGGAACTTATTAAACAAATTTTACAGTCATATTTCATATTTTAACACTAATGAGGATACTTTTTCAATTACATGGTTTTATGGAGACATGGATGTTTTTAATTTTCCCAATCATTAAAGCAAAAGCAAGTATACTGAATTAAAAGAATGACTACAAAATCAATTATAGTATCGCATATTAGATTATAGGGAACTCCATATAATCCATAATTACAAGAACAACAGAAAAGTCCCTTGTTCTTTGCTAAATTTTAGACTCACTTGAAGTCAGCAGCAAGAACCAATATTTCAGGGAATAGTGGATAATCCCATATAACAAGACCAAGAGATCCATTAACTCCAAAAGCTTTATGCTTAAGACCAAGGTTCAGGTTTTCATTTTGAGTGTGTTTCCCGGGCTCAGCCGGGATGCATGGAACTAGCCGGTTTCCACGTAAATTTGGCACTCTTTCCTTTTTTCTTTCTTTGTATTTTTCTTTAACTTTTTGTATTTTTTCAACCTTATAAAATTACTAGTATATACATTCTTGAAACATAACAATCTATCACCTTTATTTTTTGCCAATTTTAATCCTCCTGCTCTGGACCGGGATGGCCGATCACTGGTGGGAACTGGCCAATTCTCGTCGGGAACCCAAACCCTGCTTAAGACAACTATTATGCTTTAATTGATCAATAACAGAAGAAACAATTGTTCCTGGTATTAGTTTCATTTCTTTTTGTTCATGACATATTGACAACAGAAGATGCAAAATTTGCATGAGTGTGGGTATGCAAACAAAAAAAAAAATAGTGATAAAACTGAATTGTTTTCTATTAACCCTAAGAAGTGACTAGTGAGTGATCAGGGTCACTGAAACCAGTACTTCTAACATGAAGGGTGTAGGCAAGATCCGAACTCTTACCTTCTATCCAATATCTGTATATTCATGGTCAACTAAACCACATTACAGGCCCTGCTGTTAGTTCTCTAATCTGAATCTTTCTCTGAAGTCAAGGGCACAGGTTGTACATGAGGACAAGCTGTCGTTGACGCTGTGATATCACTAGAAGATGCTTTCCAGTGATCTATAAATGTACCATCAAAAGTAGGATATGAAAAAAAAAAAAGGTTCCTACTTAGCTGGTGTATGTTCTTTCTCAAGCTGGCTAAATATCTTCTTGAGGCGGGAAGACGCATTGGATGTTACATCTTGTGTGATCTTCTTTCGACTCTTGCAGCTCTTTAACCATGCGATGCCAACGAATACTTGGACAGTGCATGCCTTCTGCTTTGACACAATATCCTCCATCTGATACCGTATATGGAGCTGTGAAAAACATAAGAATGGGGATGGGAAGTTAGGTGAGAAGTTGGAAATTATAACATTTTTAGTTGTCATGAGATGATGAAAAAAAAGGCCGTTTTTACCTAAGATAAAACTAAATAATAGACTGCATCTTTTTTTCTTGTTTATATGTAATGTACATGTGTACAGGAAAAGATGCCTTTCATGTTTTATCAATGAAAATGTGTAGAGACAATGTGCAGATTGTCGAGAATTAGGTTGATCCTTCTTATCATAATCACCACCATACTGCATTGAAGAGGCCAAAACAAAGCAAGCAAGGAGATACGAATGGAAAATATCCATAACACCAGCTGTACCCACAGTATAGTGTTCTAGAGTCTAGACTACTAGTGAAACTGTGCTCTTTAGATCCTCTAATTAAAAGAGGAGAAAGCAAAAAACATATCATCATTAAGACTATCAAGCTAATAAAAAGAGAATTGCTGGTTGTAAAGACATCATCGTTGAAAGAGGAAGATAAATACGCAAGGTATCAATACATGATCCAAAAAAACAACTAAAATAAAAAATGTCAATAATAACAGAAACAAATATATGTCAAGAAATAGTCTCTTACGTTGAAATATTCACCAACTGGGATACCTTCAAGCGTCATCACTTCTTCAACAAGCCATCCATTCCTATCAGGCAAAGGGGACTTCTGCTGGGTGCTCATTACTTTCCCCTCATAGCGCGACAACTTCTTGTCAAACTTGTAGTGGACTTGCCTCTGGTAAACATCAGCCCTGACTGGCTCCCATGTTGTAACAGAGTAGTCCATACAACCAACTTTCTCCATTATTTGACGCTCCAAAGGACCTCCCTCAAATATTTCCATGAGAGTTGATGCCTAGTGAAACATAGAAGTTGGTTGAAATGTAAAATTGTAATTCTTTGTGTGGCATGTAGTGCATTGCACATCCTCGTCAGGATGGAATAGAAAAACTTACATCAAAAGGTGTTGTAGATGAAAATACTTCTGACATTTTGGCTTCCTCTATCCCTAAGAAAGATCCATTTTCCTCGTTATGGAGGTCTTTTGTTTCTGATTCTTCTTCTACTAGCTGAACTTTCTGTTCAGGGCTCAGTGACCTCGCCTTCCACAGTGCCATTATTGTCCTACGAAGGATGCAATTAGAAATTTTGCAAAACAAGCTAACCAAGCAAGAAAATCAAATGTGCAATGAGTAAATAAAGAAGAAACTGTGCAGCTTATAAGGAGATGTTCAGCCCCATATGACTAGATGAATTCATTTCATATCACTTTTAGTTTTCATGCAAGAAAATAGACTTACTTGTGCGCCACACTGAACGACACAAAAGACTGGAAATGAAACTTGAGTCTCCCTTGGCTGTCCAGTTGCTTTGCTCCATGCCTTGCATCCATTCCTCTGCCCTTCCAAAGAATAATTAAAAGAGATGGACTTCCCATTGAAGCCAGAGTTGCAGGAATCACTTGGATATCTTCAATATCTTCCCAAAGAAAGAAAAATTTTGTCTTGTGGCCAAAAAGATTTGTGTAGAACCCAATTATTCTTGGAGATAAAAATAGGCGACCCTGCAACGCAGACACACAAGTCTCAGCTACATTTCAAGTGCTGTTGCATCAGAAAACATAGTTCCAGCTTTGCTATGCTGTAACGTCACAGTGACATTGTGGTATGAAATATAACGCTGCCCATCATCTTAGTTAACGTTGACAGAGAAGCTCCAGTGTAATTTCGTGATCAGAGGAATTGAAACAAGATAGAAAGCATTAGTTCGAGCTAAATACCCAACTTTTGCAGCACTATTTGTTTGAACAGGTTGCAAAAGTTAATCTGTTTTGAACGTGTGTCCTTAACACTGCTTCATACTGATTAGTGGACGAAAGATGTGACTACCATCTGTACATCTACATATTTCAAAATAGGAGTTCCATGTTGCATGTATATCTGATTATTTGAGGTTCAGTGAACCCACTTTATTCCACACAGGTTAGGAAGCATTACAAAATGATCTGGAGACAAAACTTGGCCACAATGACAACCGACAGCAGCACAGGCACATGTACCTGGGTGAGCATTTTGCGCTTCAAATGGCAAGTGAAGTCATTGATAAGAAATTCTTCTGGTGGCAAAGAAAATATCTTCTGGAATGCAGAATTTGTGTGAGGAGATCTCACAGCAATCTACAAGATGAATTCAAAATAAGGTCAAGACAGGATGATATATGTCTCATCTGAGAATAGAAGAAAGTTTTACCTTTTTGCCAACCTCTTTCTCCATTTTGTCTAGGTACTCCTGCATGACTTCACTACCCTTTGAATTGTTCAAGAAGATTCTCAATTGTAATTTTGACTGACATGGCTGAGCTAGCTTTCCCTTTAGAGGAATCCAAATGTCGGCAAGTTCTGATATATTAGACCTCAGGAAGTTTACTTCAGCATGACCAAGGGAAGCAACTTCATCAAAGGGTCCATCAAAATCATATACATTTATTTCCATCACTGATGGTGGATCTTCCATAGCATCAAATTCAAAAATTTCTGCAAATTGTTGAAAAGATTATCATACAACTTTACATTCTTATCTACCAATAAATTGCAAATAAATGATCCATTGGAGGGTGATGTTGCATTTTGGTTATTTAAATCTTTCGAGGTTATGAAAGTTAGTAAACTAAATTAAAAAGGTTGACAAGTTTAAACATATCAAGGAGCTGGCTCCACAATATATGGCTACAAAATATTGTAATGACCAACAAATATTGTAAAAGAAGCACTACAGATTTAGTGATTTACCATTCCACTGAGGCTCCAGGGTGTGAAACTTTATTGAACTTGTCTTTGTCTTTCCATTGCAAGTGAATACAACGTATGGATCAGAGTAACCAGATGATTTTGTTGCTGCTAAGTTGGTTCCATCAATCAAAGCAACAGTTAGCAACCAACCATTTCCCTGTCCTTTGACTCCATGATCGCTTGCTATACATTCCAAAAGACCATGTTAGTGGGATTTGGTTAATATCTGAATATGATGAGTCAACATACTCAGAACACTAACTGAAGTCGATATGTTGAACAATAGAAATAACATGTTTTTCCTCCTAGGACAAATATCATCAAGAGAGCCCAAAACAAGCACTTGAACAGAAGCCTACATGGGTGCCAACTTGTGTATCAAGTGCCATGTACTCCAGGACTTATCAGCTAAAAGTTTAGTACTCCCTATGCTTCTAATAAATAACATGGTGTCATACCACAAAGTTTCTCTTCTGATCAAAAGAAAAGAGAAAATTGGCTATGTATTACTATGTAATAATGCTATTTGCTATTTATCATTGTAAATATGTGGTTTTACAAAATACTATTGTGTTTTGATGTTTATTTATTGTATATCATAGATCTAATAAAATTATAATGTTTTAAAGAGTTGAAGAAATATTCTTTTGAAAATGACTAGACCACCCCTAACTTGAGCCTAACCTATCTGCTAAGCCGCTGCACGATCCCCACTGAGTGAGCCCACCACCATTGTGCAAGCCCAACCACTGTGACACTACACCCTAGCTGCAGCAAAAGTATGGGTATTGGGGTAGTTTGGTCATTTTTTTGAAAATTATTATTTTATTAGATTAATGGTAAACAACAAATAAATATCTAAACAGTGGTATTCAGCAAAACCACGCGTTCATAATAGCAAATAGCAAATGCCACCATAATGCGTGATACACAACCAATTTCTCAAAAGAAAAAGAAGAATAAGGAAAGAGATATACCTTTTTGCCTCTTTGCCTGAACAAATCGTGCAATCATATTTAGGACACGCTGTGCTTGAAGAACAAGAACTCCGCAAACTACAACTTCGCCAACAGAATCCGGCAAATCCAAGCCAGGGAACTCAAGTCCTTGAATTATACTAGGGCTTGCAAGCATGATGTGTACGAAAACATAAATTAGTGCAAAAATTGAAGTTACAACAGTGATATTTCCAAATATTCGAAAGGCAAGTTTCCAATCAGACACTTGCTCCGCTTGCAATGAAGATAAGACCTCTTCTTTATTAGATGTTGTATCTTTTGCATCAACCGGCCTCACATTCTGAGCTAGGAGCTCAGAAAATTGAGAAAAGTTGTCCTTCAATCCTTGTTTTGCCCCGTTTTCAATCATGCCTTTCATCATGGTACTTTGGACAAAATTTAAGCGCCAAGACAACACAAGACGTGAAGATTTTTCGTTATCTAGTAATTCAGGCCCTGGCATTATACGGGTTAAGACCTCCACCCTAAAAGTATTGCCAAAAGGAACTTCGGGAGTATTGACATCTGCTAAAACTGCATACATCTGCCCATCTGCCTTCAGATATGTCATGTCCTCCGTTGCTTTAACTGCCTTCACTAGTTTAGTAGGAGCTTTTGTGTAGCTTACTACCCTTTTCAAGATCTCACCATCATCTTCAAGTCTCCATTGTTCAATTTGAAGACCAGTAGTTCCTTGCATCTTCGCAAGTGATTGCAAAAAGTTTGAACTTGGTGAGAAAAGAAGTGTGTTCAAGTCACTGGGTGCAACAGCGTAAACTTGATCAAGAAGCACTCCACATGACAAATTTTCAGGCATTTCATTCCCTTCATGCTGAGACTCAAAGGTTTTTAGTAATTCATCAAAGGGCATAGTTACATCAGCTTCGTCAGTCTGCTTATCAGGAAGCTGTAAGCTAGTTGACAGTGTTTCTTGGAGAATGTCCGAACTGCTGTTATGCTTAGAGAGAGGTGGAACAGAAGCTTCTGCATCTTTTGATTTCCCTGAAAACAATTGATATACTCGATTGACAAAGGATGGACCACCATTTGATTTGTCCTCGTTGGCAACTTCTATTTCATCACCTTCTGATACTGATGTGGATATTTCTATAGGAGGCAAGGAAGATCCCTTCTTTAGTTCAGTTGATTTGTCTGAATTAGATGCAAGGTCATCTGAAGCAGAATGTGCAAGTGCAGTCTCTTCAGAGGAATTTTGAGACAGAGATATAGAGAGACAAATTTCTCCTACAGAAACAATTAGCATCATGTTAATACACGATAAAAGCTAGACTTTAAACAATAAAATGATGGGGCTAGGTACTGAGTGAGAGGGGAGGACATGGAATGGGAATAAATAGGAATAACCAAAAAAGGAAACAATGGAATCGTTGATTAGAAAGTACAACAAACAATTATAACTCTGGTAAGAAACAAACCACCATGAGATTCACAAGTGAGTTCCAAATGCTCTTGCAAGGATCCCAAGGAATCTCAATTGTCTTTTTCATATATTATTTAGCACTTTTAAGCCAAATCAAAACCCTGAAACTGGCCATATTTATGTCATTATAAAAGATTCGGTGCTGTAGGAACCAAAAGGTGATCAATCGTAGGGTTAGGAAATGGAACAGCTAACAGCTAATCTAAGTTTATTGTTGCAACAATTCATTCTATATAGAAGCGTTTGAATATTAGAGTCAGAGTATCGTAATATAAAACTATCAGATCTTATCTATTTCTAGAATTTCTTTTGGTGCAAACTATCATTCAGTATCAATGATAAGAGTTGTAAAACTGGCATTAAAAACACAAAGCAACTTCACAAACAAAGGCAACTATATACAAGAGTTCAGGGATGATAGCATATACCATAATGTCCACGATTGAATAAAATATGGCAAAAACATCACCCAATTTGTTGAAGGAAAAACTAGTCAGATAAAGAACAGAATTAAAATGTAGTAATAAACTATCTCCTAAAATAAGAAACATGGAATGAAAGCGAAGGCTAAACTATTACAACCAAATCATGCAACACCGCACCCCCAACAATCTCAATATCATCTTCTTCAACCCCACACACGTAAGTTAAACTATCCCACTACAAATCACAACACATTATCATCATGTCACAACTAAATAACACAATGCAATAGAAGATAACTCAATTACTCACACAAGATCACCATCATGTCATAACTAACAAACACAATGCAACATAAGAGAACTCAATTACTCAAAACAAGATCTTCAAGACGACTCGTTACCGCAATCTCTTGTCTTGGACTTCTTGCTCTTGGGCTGCAGCTGATACCACTGCGTCCCGAGCGACATGTTCTCGGCGTCGAGCACCTTAGACAGGGGCACCTTCACCTGCCCCAAGAAGTCGTCGGAGAAGTACTTGTCCTCATCAAGAACGCACACAATGAGCTCGTCCTTCAGGTCACCGACACGGAACCCGAACTCCTCATCCCAAGTGGGGCTCAGGGACTTCTTCACCACCCTCGTCTTGGCGCGCTGCCTCCCCAGCTGCAGCTTCGCGTACGGATCGCTCAGGCCATTGGCGTCCATGGCCCGGAGGTTGCGCGCTTCGATCACATGCACCAACAGCCTCATTTCTTGAAATGAAAAAAATCTTCTCTCTCTCTCTCTAAGAACTCGATTTGGGCGTGCGTTTGTATCTTTCAAATGAAAAAGCTGTGATTTTTTCTTTTTTAGCTATTAATTTTTTCAATTAACAAATAAGAAGGGAGAAAAAACAAACTGCAGTTCCAATCCGGATTAAAATCACCATAAATCCGGGGAAAAATCAGCAACTTACGGGAGCAAGAAGACTTCAAATGAAGCAACGAAAGCCAAAAAAAATCTCAAAAAATCAGAAAAAAATCATGGGAGAAAAAAAAAATCAGAACACGCGGAAAGAATGGATGCTAATTGATTGGAGTAGGGTTTTGGATTGGAGAGTTTATGGGATTGGATTTCTTGGAGGGGAAGAGGTGACTTGTTGGAGCAATAGAGATTGAAAATGGAGAGGTCTCCCCGCGTTGCCTCTGCTGACTTTCAAACCGTCTCTACAATAATGTGGTTTAGTCCGTTAGTTCACTTTATTAATTATTACTCCACTTCTCTAATTGTTTTTATCTGAAATTTTTCATTTTTCCCTTCTTTTTTTAGATCATTGCATTTTATTTTTATCCCAGTAAGTTTCTGCATGTTGATAACTATAAATTCACCTGTCCTGGTTACGGTGGGATGTATCGTGTGAGAATCTTGGTTAAAATGACACGAAGTGAGATTGTGATGTGCACCGTTTAATTGATGTATCATAAGGAGTTAACAAATACCAGCTGGCTTTCAATACTAGTATCTTAAGAGAAATTGGTAATGTTAGTGTCTCATCATAGATATTGATAAATGTGATTTATTTTTACAATGATCGGATGATTTAGATTGTAAATTTATATTCTTTCATTAGTGATGCTGGTTTCCAGAGTTTAATTCAAGATTTATTTGGTCTAATTTTAATTTTAGTTTATGAATTTGTAAAGTAAAGTCATGTCAAACGGTTGACTTATCTTTGTGCTTGGTGCTTACTACTATTTGACCAAAAATCCTATATAATCTAAAAGTAACAAAATCAAGAAATATCATCAATGTCCCATTAATACTAAAATCTGATCTGAATTAAAAATAATAATACGATCCAAATATTGGATATTATCTGATCTATGATTAAAAATACATATGTAAATATGATTTGATTAATATTTGATCTGATTTTGATCCATTTACACTCTTAACTAAAGATGTGACTCATTCAAACACACTAATAGCACAAATCAAATAAACCCTAAACATGTTTTGGACTGATTTTAGACTAATTATTTCGGACGAGAACACAAACCTACTTATACCTCTTGACCCGGCAGGTCGACATACAGAATATCTGTGACATGATATTCGTACTAAAGGAAAACAATGATTGCACAGTTCAAAATTGTACTAGCTAGTATTTCTTTATGTTAGACACAAATTATACTTCTTTAATATTTATTTAAGAAAAAAATTAGTTCTATATCACTCATTGATATCACTTTAGTAAAATATCTCAGATCAGTAAAATACCATTCAAAATTTACACTGTTTGTATTTATATCACTTATGTCAACTTATGTTAAACTTTTTTTTTAAAAAAAAAATAAAATCCCAACTTTGCCCTCGCCTACCACCTCGCCTTTCGCGTTAAGATCTAAAGTCGTGGCAGCTAGTGCAATGTGGCCACAGTGGTAAGTGACCTCGCCACCCTCGATCCCACCGGCGAATATGTCCTCCCCGTACACCATCACTTGCCCCAGCCTCCACAATCACTGGGATAGCTTCCTTGGCACTCGCATTGACTCCAAAAGCCATTCTTTTCCACCCACCACTCCTCCATCATTGCCGTCCTAATTGAGATTCTCTCCTTCCCCTCCCCATATGTCATGGAGTTCCACATGGATGGTTATTGTCCGCAGTGTTGCTGCCACTTCGTGGTGCCCAAGGACGGCAGCAGCGATGAGGAGTCAGTGGTGGTGGCAGTTAGGAGAAAGGTGAATGAGGAGGTGGTAGTGGCCTAAGGACAGCAGTAGCAATGAGGAGTCGTTGCCGTCTTAGTTGAGATCCTCTCCTTCCCCTCCCCATCTGTCACCGAGTTCCATATGGATGGTTATTGTCCGCAATGTTGCTACCACTTGGTAGTGCCCAAGAACGGCAGCAACGATGAGGAGTTGGTGGTGGTGGAGGTTAGGAGAAAGGCGAATGAGGAGGTGGTAGTGGCAAAGAGTAAGGTGGTCACAAAGGAAGAAGAGGGGTAAAATTATTTAAATTAACTTATCTAATTTGAAAAGTGCAAATTTTGAGTAATATTTTACTAACTCGGGGACTTTTGAGTGGTTTTTCACAACTATTATTGCCTATGCTAGAATGCATATGTACTACATGGACACTGACTTTGTTGTGATTGGTCAGCCACTGCCTGATGATATGATTTTTTCATGTGGTCATTTTTGAATGGTGATAAGTGTTAAATTAGTAGTATTTGTACCCTAAGTTTGTTATTGAGAATGTACTAAATTTTTTTTTGATCTGACATTTTATGTATATTTTTATATAATTTTTACAATCTGTTTTCACGTGTTTGCCATGTTTTAGACATCAAATCTACAAAATTTGAGGGAGTTTCGTCTTTGTTTGGGCCAATTTCGACAAATGATACCAAAACTGGACAAAAAGAAACCTGATAGAATATTCTATGGTCAAAACCATCTGATCGAACATACTTAGGCGAGAAAGAACCATAATCGAACAAACTTGGATGAAAAAGAGTCATGATGGTACACGAACACACTTGATCAAACAAAGTCCCGGTCAAACACAAAGACATATGGTCGAAAAGGGTCCCGATCGAATACGAACACGTCTGGTCAAAAAGAGTCCCGATCAAACACGACTGTCTCCTGATCGTTATTTGACCAAGCCCAGTACGACCGCAGGTTCGACCAGGGTACTGGTTGAGCATGACTCGGTTTCCAGAGATATTTTGGTTGAATCTGGTCGGTTTTGACTCGAATTTGTCTGTTCTCGCGCCGTTTGAAGTTGGATTTCGTCGCCTGCATGTCAAAGAGTTATATTTAGGCACATTAACCCATTGTATCATAAATAGATAAACTTTTGTCTCAACTAGTATGCCTTTACATACTTTTAGATGTTTTTAGATACTTTTCTTAGTTTATTTAGTAGAGCTTCATTCTCTATTTTTCCTACACTTGTAAGCCGGCAAGGACGATAGACTTAATTTTGAAGTAATCAAGTAAGTTTTCTTATTATTTCTATATTTTTATGTCTTTTTTTTAGAGTAATTCACTTCTAAGGTTAAAGATGACCTAATCTAGAAGATGTAATTCTTTTTCAGTTTCGATCTTAAGTTTTGCAATTATTTCTTTATGTTTTCTTCCTCTAAACCCTAAATTCTCGTTTCGGCAACATATGTGATAGTTGAGTCTTAGCAAGAATTTAGGAGAGTTCTTGAATCCTTAGTGCTTTGTGCGATCCTCTGACCGTTGTACTAGTAACCGTACTGGCAATTTAATCTGTCTTACAAAATAACTGAAATTAACTTGTAATTCTTAGACTTTGGATAGAATTATGCCTGATGATTATGGAATTCTTGAAACTCTAGGTTTTCTTTTCTGCTTCTTAAACTCTAGATTTCATACTTGATCTTTATTGTTTTAAACCCTATATTTATAAATTTAGTTGTAGTTTTAGCTGTAGCTCAAAAAACCCTCAAACTGTTTAGACTTATTCAGTGATCTATTAACGTAAAATATCAATATGCTTGTTTCTTGTGGAATTCGACTCTTAAGTGCTCAACGTTTAACCGTTCACTTACGGTTTGTTGGGGGAAATACTAGCCAACGCCAGAAACGTCACCATGGGAGTTCTTTCTCCGGGGTTGAGAGAGACTTCCCCCGGCGCACCTCCTCAGGGCTAGGGAGAGCTCCTCTCCCGGAGCCCCTTCTCCGGGCCGGGGAAGACGTCTCCCGGAGCCCTCCCCCGGGCTCGGGAAAGACTTCCCCCGGCGCACCTCCTCAGGGCTAGGGAGAGCTCCTCTCCCGGAGCCTCTTCTCCGGGCCGGGGAAGACGTCTCCCGGAGCCCTCCCCCGGGCTCGGGAGAGACTTCCCCCGGCGCACCTCCTCAGGGCTAGGGATAGCTCCTCTCCCGGAACCCCTTCTCCGGGCCGGGGAAGACGTCTCTCGGAGCTCTCCCCCGGGCTCGGGAGAGACTTCCCCCGGCGCACCTCCTCAGGGCTAGGGAGAGCTCCTCTCCCGGAACCCCTTCTCCGGGCCGGGGAAGATGTCTCCCGGAGCCCTCCCCCGGGCTCGGGAGAGACTTCCCCCGGCGCACCTCCTCAGGGCTAGGGAGAGCTCCTCTCCCGGAGCCCCTTTTCCAGGCCGGGGAAGACGTCTCCCGCAGCCCTCCCCCGGGCTCGGGAGAGACTTCCCCCGGCGCGCCTGCTCCGGGATAGGGAGAGCCCCTCTCCCGGAGTCCCTTCTCCGGGCCGGGGAAGACGTCTCCCGGAGCCCTCCCCCGGGCTCGGGAGAGACTTCCCCCGGGCGCACCTCCTCAGGGCTAGGGAGAGCTCCTCTCCCGGAGCCCCTTTTCCAGGCCAGGGAAGACGTCTCCCGGAGCCCTCCCCCGGGCTCGGGAGAGACTTCCCCCGGCGCACCTTCTCCGGGATAGGGAGAGCCCCTCTCCCGGAGTCCCTTCTCCGGGCTCGGGAGAGTTTTCCCCCGGTGCTCCCTTGGTGGGCACTGATTTCAAGGGCCGCCACGTGTCAGAAATCGGTGCCCTGGACCTCGTCAGAAGACCGTTTTGCCCCCGATCCTACGGTTGTAGCAGGGGTAGTTTAGTAATTCGCTTCTTTTGGGGTCTATATATACCCTTGTAACCCTCTTTTGTAACCTAAGACATTCATTTGTACTCAATCCAAAAAGACAAAAAGGCGTGCTCTGGAGCCCTCTCTCCGGGAGAGAGCCCCCTAGCCGACTCTCGTCGGGAGCACGTCGACAGGACTAGGGCCTCAACTGAGGCCCGAACCTGTATAAACCCCTGTCAATCTCTAGGATTGTCCAACGCGGGGTGACCCGTCGCACGGTCAGCTCGCGTTGAGGAACACGTGTTGCGCACGTCATCAAACCTACCGAGGTATTTTTTATACCACGACACGGTTATTACTTCATAATCACGCGCACCCCTCTACATGCGATCAAGTGGTATGAAGCTAATTTTACCTTAATTTAATATTCCTAGTAATTATTAATTACATGGCTGCTTCTTATCACCTCTGATTAGGTAAAGAAATTTAAGAAAAGGCTGCTTACTAATTTAATTAATTTTAGCATAATTCATTGTCAGCATCCAAGGATAAGGTCTAGATGAACATTCTATTTTTTTTATAAAAAAAAATAGAAAGTTTAACAAACAATGATAGCTTTCTTGGACCATTCTATCGCCTGAAGAACAGATGGGGACTGGTCAAGACTCAAGAGCCAAATGAACTGAACTAAAGATATTTTTCCTGGAGTCATTATGGCCTCAGGACACTTCCCATGCACAAAGTCGCAAGATTATGACAGGAGATTTGGCTTTGTCAACAGCTAATTACTCATCTTTCCAGATGAAGATAAGGTCTAGAAACTGATTCAGATGCTTAATCTCACTAAGAAATGCTAAAAAATATTAAATGATGAAGTAGTTTACCTGCTTTTCCTTTCAAATTAGAAATAGAAACAGCAACATTTCCTAGAAGTTGCCGAGTACTGGAAAGGAAGTTGCTTCATATCACAATAGACCAAGTATAGATCAAAAGTAAAGCTACATAGCTTTCTTGCTCACAGGTTAACATATAAAATAATTAATAGTATATGGGTTTTATTTTTTTCTTAAAAACTTACACCATCTGCACTATTCAATTAAAATAAGATTAAATTTTCACCCTTCTCTCCCTACACCTTCTCCTCCCCCTACCTCGCACCCTCGACAACTATTGGTGTTGTTCGCCTGCCACCCATTGAGTTTGCCGCCACTGCCCTATCTTCTCCTCTTTTACTCTTGGCCGACCACCACTACCTCGTCGCATTGCCACTACCTCCACCGTTACACATCTTCCTCGTCGATCACTACTGCCCACCATCACCACGTGCAACTGGTCTTGTTTTTGCCACCTTGTCATCATCTGCCATCAGACCTCACTGATGATGCTAAAGAAGGGGCTAAATGAACTCTAGAGAGACTAGATTTAAAGAGAGGAGTTTTGATCCAACAAAGAAAAAATGTGCATACAAACTAAGAAACTAAGAAAAAACAGATACATGTCTTTTAACAAAACTCTACTAATATTTTATACTAAGCTTTGGCCTCTTTTTTTTTTTATAAAAAAAATAGTAATAACTCCTCATCTTTGGGACATCAATACAGATAATGCTGTGCCAACTAAGCAAATGATAGCCTCCACAAATTCAGAACAGAAGATGTACTAATTTATGTCATTAAACAAAAGATGTACTAAAACAACGTCTGTTCTTTGCCTAGAATAGGACTATTGTACCATGAGAGAAAAATAGTATATGGGGGTAAAATTAACAATATTTAGTCTTACTTCCTAGAAACTATTGTCAGGGTATTGCACCAAGAACAATAGCAAAACAAAAGAGGTAACCAAATACTAGTGTTTCTTGAGCTGAAAATTACAGAATTCAGATGCAAGTAATAGCTTGTGAACTGGTAGAGCATAACAAGAACAGCTCGCCTGCAGACTAATGTAAATTCAACAGGGTATAAATATTAAGAATAATACTGTACAAATTTAGTCTCAACCAAACAGAGGCGCAATTCAACAGATATCAAAACCAAATCTATGGGATGATCCAACAGCAACCGGATAGCACTACAGAGGGGCAGGTTACAAGAAGAAGAAAAGAATCACTACTGATGCAGCATCTGTGCATACTTGGGTATAGTACAAGAGCAAAACCATCACAATTATAGAGAAGAAAAATCCTACAAACGTATTCTCTTCAAACGTGTTGATGTTTCAACAGATGCTAGCTGCTGGTCTCTTCTGTGTCAGCAAGCACAAACTCTGTGTACAAGTTCTTCAACGCAATTACAACTGTCATTATAAGGGGACCTAATATTGCACCCTGCAGAACAGCAACAAACTCAGTCCAATGTGAGTAAAGAAAAGCTCAATTTCAAATGCAAGCTAGAATAGTAGCACCGTACATTTCCAGACATAGGATGATTCTGTATCAATTTGCTAGACTATGAGATGATATACAAAGAGGAAAACACAGCTGATTATATTATGTTTGATTCCAAAACAAAAACTTTTCGGTTGAAAAAAGTAAAGCTTTGGCTTGAAAAATACTGTGGGTTCTTAATATTTCTTGAACACAAGTTATCTGCACAATTACACACCTATGCCACGCCCATGCTAATGAACATCTATCAATTTGACAACACTTGGTATTCATATTTTAACAGCCTAGAGGAATACTGATAGTGTAATGCAGCTAAGAATATGTCATCAAGGACAGAACAGAGTAGCAACCTTCCGGACCAGTATGGCTATCCTGACAAGCACAAAGAGCGGAGAAAAGTAAAACTGTCTGGAGCAGAAAAGAAACGTATAGCCTGCACAAAGAGGCGAGATAAAGAAAAATGTATGCTTTTCGAGCCCACAACAATAAGTCAGTTGCAACTTGCAAAAGGTGTAGTGTCTGATTATTTCCTAAATATAAGTTATATGCGAATTGCACAGCTAAACTAACAGAATTTCACTAACAAAGAAGCACTTTGATATCCATGTGAAATCCATACAACAACATAAAAGAGTTGTGAAGTCTTGAACAAAATCAGTACCTCCAGAGCATTGGGGAACAATGTCATGCCACCAATTATGCTGAGACCAGTGAGATATCCGTTGTATCCGGGTATATCCTCCTGAATTACTGTGGTTCCATAATCCATGAGCATGAGGTGTATCACAGTCACCACAGCAGCGAGCACATACCTCCCTTCCATGAGCAGCTGTCCCAAGGCAAATGTCGAGGACAGCCATGGCGGGAGTATCGGCACTAGTGCACTGATGAGCGCAAGCACGGTTGACGTGTAGATGAAATGCACCTTGAAGAACTTGAACAGAAGCCATGTCAGGCACCCCTGGAATATGGCAATTTTGGCAGTGGCTAACAAGACACTACTAATGGCGTGGTCGATGACCTCGACACACCGGTCCTTCACTGGCTTTGACAATGGCAAGAGGTCGACAACCTGCTCCGTAGCTCCACCTGCCTCTGCAGTAATGAGGTAGTACAACACCCACAAGAAGACCATCAATTGCGACACAAAATTAAGCACCTCAGCCGCACCAGAGACAATGCGGAGGGCAATGGAGAACATGAGGTTGGCACTGCCACCAAGCACCGATGTGCTGCTCGACAACACCCTCTTCGCGATCTCCATACCCTGCAAAGCCAGCTCCTTGGCCCTCACCACCAAATCCTCCCTGGTGATCAGCAGCTCCTTAAAGAACGAGTCTAGCTCCCTGTAAATCTGCATCCACTCCCGGTTCTTCACGCATGCTGCAATCGCCTGCAGCTTCACTGAGTACGGGTGAGGCCCGGATGTGATGAGCACCTTGCTCTTTGCGCCGGGCGGGCCCACTGACTGGCTGATCAAGAAGTGCCGGAAGCCACTAGTGAAGTCGGTAAGGTTGTATTGCACAGCCAATTGGTCAATCTGCTCCCAGACGGTGTCGTAGAGCTTCGCCGAGTACTGATCAACTAATCCGGGGATGTCATTGTCGTCGAGCCACTTCTTGAGGCCAATCTTTTCGGAGTAGTTGTTCTTCTGGACATGGGATTTGAGCGACATGACGGCGTCCTTGCCCTCGAGCCCGATCTTGTAGGAGAAGAACACGCTGCCCGCGAGGAACCCGGCGATCATGCTGAGCATGAGCCCTACGGCGACGAGGGTCTTGAGGTGGCGGAGGATGCCGCCGGTGAGGAAGAGCCCGCCGGAGGAGGCGGGGCGGGTGGAGGAGATGACGCTGGAGGAGGCGGCGCGGGAGAGGAAGGAGGAGGGCTTCGGCGATGCGGCGAAGAAGGCGAGGGCGAGCGCCAGAAGCATCGCGGCAGCGGCGGCGCCGAGGCGCTCGAAGAGAATGAGGAAGAGGAAGGAGGAAGCGAGCCAGCGCAAGAGGCGCGGGAACGACGGTGACGGAGGGAGAGGGCGGCGCAGCAGCGCGGCGCGCGCGTCGGCGAGGGTGGCCACGGAGGACCGCAGCGCTGTGAGCGGGAGCGCGAGCATGGTGGCGCTAAGCCCCGCGCGGAGCGGCGGCGCCCAGAACGCCACCAGCGCGCGCTGCGTCTCGCGGAGCGGGATGGAGCAGAGCAGCGCCCACTGCAGCGGCCGGAGGAAGTCGGCGAGCAGCCGGTACAGCCCGTACAGCACCAGCAGTGCCGTCGCCAGCCCCGCGTGCGCCATCGCAATGTACAGTGCTAGCCGCGCGTCCGGCTCCAGCGATAGCCCCGCGATATCGGCCGCCGCCGCCGCCGCAGGCGGCGGCTTCTCCGGCTGGGACGGTGGCTTGGGGCTATCCTCTTTCTTGGGGCGGCGGAGCGAGGCGGAGCGGAACATCTCCGACCAAGGGAGGGTGGGGCTGGGGTTCTTCGACGCGAGGGCGTCGCCCGCAGGGACGAGAGCCATGTGTTCGGCGAAATGCCGAGGTAGAGGCTGGATTGACCTGGCCGCTCCTCTCCTTGTCGGGGAGGAGAGGATGTGGTGGTGGGGAGGGTAATTAGTGCTTGTAGGGTAATCAACATTAATTAGGGAGGAGATAAAGAGTCGATCGAACCTGGTGAGTTATGGGGGATGGACTCGAGGATTGGCGAGGATTGGTATCAATTTGAGTATTAAACGAATTGAGTTCGAGTCAAAATTCGAGTCGAGTCAGAGCCTTCTTAAACTCGTTCAAATTCATTTTGTTAAATTTCGAATTTATTTTGAATTTATAATATAACTAATATACATATACAGGTATATGACCATATGGATCAAGTAACCTGACTGACATGTCAAGCACTAGCCCAACATTCCACTAAAGCCCAACTCTTCTAACCCTACTCTAACTCTAGACTCATCACTCCTCAATCCCCATGATTCATCGAGGTACCACCAACTCTTAGAGCGGCGCACGCGATGGTGTGAGGTAGCGACGGCTAGGAGCACAGTGTGCGTGAGGCACCGATGGCATGGGCGTGAGGCAGCGACAGGGTTTTGGGCTCTGGGCATTAGGCGCACCCCTTTATTTGGGTGTTTTTTCTTTGTCTTTGCTTGCTTATCAATGATAGTCGGGGGGGGGGGGGGCGGCTAGAGTTTCAAACAGTGATGGAACTTGAGTTGTAGTGGTGGCGCTCCAATAGTCAGATCACAGGTCTCCAGAACCACCACTTCGCTTGCCCTTTTCTTCTTGGCAACACAATGGAGCAGCATCCATCATTCGAGTGAGTCTTTCTTACAACTTGTTGACCCGCAAATTCTCATGGTTTCATAGTATAAGTCATAACTTAACTAATAGTGTAATCCATGGTTGTAGATGTTAGAAGAACAATCATTGTTGCTGACTCAACAATCTATTGATCCATCAAGTGTGAGGGGTGATGGGGTTGATGGCCAACAAGCTATTGATGTTGTAAAAGTAGAAGATAATTTTAAAGATACAAGAACCTCATGAAAGAAAACCTCTGAATTATAGAAACACTTCGAAGAAGTTTTGGTGGCATCCAAAAAGGAGAGGGGAATGATGGAACAAAAAGGTCAAGTGTTAGACATGTGGAACAAAGTTAGCAAAGAATAAAATAGGCATTACATCAACAATGAAATGACATTTAGAATATTGCAATGTTCACAATATTCAGCAAATGTAAATAAAGAAGCAAAAAGTCATGAGCTTTCCTTTGTCCACAAAAGGTGATAATATTCTTCCTATTGTTGGTTCTTTTATTGGATATGTTCATGATAAGATACATGAGCTTATTGTTACCATGGTTGTTGCTCATGAGTTGTCTTCTAGAATTATGGAATATGCTTGGTTCAATGTTTTGTTTAAAACATTGAAATATTCTTACCAAAAGATTTCTAGAGACACTACTAGAGATGATTCTCTTAAACTTTTTGAATTTGAGAAGGCAAAATTGAAGAAAAGTTTTAGCCATGTTAATAAGATAAGCCTCACATATGATGTTTGGACATCTCTTTGCTATATGAGCTTAGTTGCGCACTATGTTCATGCTAATTGGACATTACAATGCAGCATCATTATTTTGTTGAGTTAGAGCCACCTCACAATGGAATAGTTATCTCTCAAGTTATTTCTGAATGTCTAGCTGATTGGAAAATTGAAGACAAGATAACTAGCATTACCTTTAATAATGCCTCTAGCAATGATGTTGCTGTAAAGTTGTTGCTCGCTAAGTTCAGTGAAAACTTTTCCAAGTGAGATGTTATGCACACATTCTGAATTTGCTTGTAAATGATGGTTTGAAACCATTGGAGAGCTTGATTAGTAAGATTATGGAGATTATGAAGTACTTTAAGAAATCCAATACTTGCTTGTATAACGTCACGACCATTGCCAAGTTACTTAAGTTTGATTTAAAGAGAAAATTATGTCTAGATATATGCACTAGGTGGGGCTCTATTTATAATATGCTTGGTGCTTTCTATTTTAAGCCTGCTATTGAAATATATGAGTTGAAGATGCCAACTACAAGTGGCAGCCACTTGAGGAGGAGTGGGAGCTATATGCACAAGTCAAGAATATATTGTTTGCTCTACATTTTGTAGGATCAAGGATGCCGACTAGAGGGGGGTGAATAGGAGGCTTTTAAAATTTCTTTTCAATTAAGCAATTTTAAAGAATAATTGAGAGACCTAAATTATACAATGAGGCTTAAAAGGAATTTAATCAACTAGTTGCATTCAATCAAATGAACTATTCAATAAGACATGCAACAATGGTAAATATAGCAATTGTGTCAAGATGAATGTAAAGCAAATATGAAATACGCAATTTGACACAATATTTTTACCGAGGTCTCGGAGACTCGCCCGGTCTCCCCTACTCCTCGTTGAAGCGCTCACTCGGAGTCTCGCTTCTATATCCACGAAGGATATCTCACTAGGGTTGCTCCTTCTCCACACCGGATAGGCGAGCACCACACCTTTCACAATCTTTTGCCGGCCTCTCCGACAAACTTCAATTGGAGAGATCTCGGCTCTCCTCCGGCACCGTCTAGGCGAAGGCGATCGCCAAGAGTAACAAGCCGGATGCACTTTCACTTGAATCAACCACGTGCTAGAAGCTCAATGATGCAAATGAGATGCTCAACACTCTAGCACTAGCAATCTAATTGAGATGAAGTGCACTAAACACTCACAATCTCTCTCAAGCTCTCTCTCAAATCTATTCAAGATTTGGGCTCAATTCTAGCCTCTAAATGCTATAACATATATGCAACTCAATTGGCTAGGTTTTCAGCTGAAGAATGAAGTCTTTGAGCACCCAAAAATGAAGCCAAACACGAAGTATTTATAGCCTCAACGAAAAACTAGCCGTTTGCAAGAAACCGGGCCAAAAGTTGTACAGGCCGGACATTGTCCGGTCACTTCAGACACTGTCCGGCCAGTACAAAAATTTCAGCCGTTGCAAACCTGTCAGTGACCGTTGGGCGAAATTTGTGAAGGCCGGACGGATACCATTTGTCCGGACAAAACGTCCGGACAGATGGATATGTCTCTGTTAACTCTCGGCTCAAAAAACTTGTACAGGCCGGACAATGTCCGGCCATTTCGGACAAAGTCCGCCCATAACGGACAAATAGCTCCGGACGGATGCATTTGTCCGTTCCATTTTTTGGCTCAAAAAATTTGTACTGGCCGGACAATGTCCGGTCACTTCAGACACTGTCCGGCCACTTCGGACAAATAGCTCCGGACGGATGCATTTGTCCGGCCAGTGCACACTGACTGACAGTAAAACAAGCATAACTTTTGATCCAAAGATCTGATTGAGGTGATTTTTGGCTTGTTAGAAAGATAACTCAGAGCTCTACAATTTTGTCAACAGGAGCAAGACCTAGAAAGGTCTAGAAACTTCTAGAAAACTCAGAAACTTTCCTGCTATCAAAATGTTCAAGCCAAAATCATCTCAAATGCAATTTTAAAGTATTTGCACATACGGATTTGCCGTTTTCTCACGGATGTGATTTATGTCACTTAGCAACGACCACGACCACACAGGTCTTGACATCCGATCGAAAACAGGTGGTCGATAGGGTTTTGTCGAGCGTACGCAAGCGAGTCGAAGACTGGTACGACCAGTCCGAACTCCTACGACCACGCCCAAACCCTAAACAGAAAACCGCCAAACAAGCGATACGACCACGACCACGTATCAACACTGATACGATCAGAACATGCAAATACGACCACGACCAGCTCTAGATAAATAAACCAATTTAAACAGCTGGCGATCACGACTAAGTGCAGTTTTCAAAACATTTAATCTAATATACATGAACTACACTTAGACTCACTAACAATGCAAGACACTAGTGCAAGATGATATGAATGCATCTGTGCTTCCACACTAGATAGATTCAAGCTACTAGTTTCCGACCCCTCTTAATAGTACGGTCAAACTAGTAAAAAGAAACCTATCAACCCGGTCTGTCTCCAAACACCGAGACCGGTAAAATCCTAAGAAAACAATCCTTAATCTTGGATTTTACCTTAGGTGAAGTTCGACCGCTCGACGCTTGTCCCCGCAAGGCTCGACCTCGCTATGCTTGACCTCGCGAAGCTCGAGATGTCTCATATCGACTTCATCCTCTTCACACCCTTGCTCGCTTTTATCCTGCAATCAAACTGAGACTAAAACATATACACTCAATGCGCAAACGTTAGTCTCATTTGCAGTTCGTCATTAATCACTACCAGATAAATCACTCCACACAGGAGTTCACTCAACAATTTCTTTCTTCGGTGAAATGACAAAACCAATTTCAATTGAACAACAAATGAGTAATGGATGAATCTCACAATCATATAGATCCATATATGATACAAGAAATGCGCACACGATCCATACTACTCAAATTATGATATCAATCAATATGGATGACTAACATCATGAGCTCTCTCTCAATCATACATAGAGATATCAAATCCAGAACACGGAGTCATCAACCTTTTGCACAGACATGGATAACTAATCATCCTGAGCTCTCCCTCAACATGTGCATCGATATCAAATCCACAACTGAAGTCATCAACCTCAAGATTTAACATATAACATCTTGATCAATCAATTAGCACAAGCTTGATGCAACCACCGAGCTCATCCTCTACATATGCATCAATATCAAACCCGCAATCGAGAAAAACATCCAATTCAGGGTTTACCGATAATCAATTCAATTTACTTGTACTAAATCAGGATTTATCTAAATTGTCATTTAATCATCAAATCTGATATTTGCATATTAACTTTAATCATCATGGATTTATCCAAAACGTCATTAATCATCAAAACCTAGATACTAAGATCTACCTAGATCCAACACATTTGGCTACCAATATGTTTTCTGGCTCAACTTATCCTACAACTAATATGGTTTTTTTCTAAAATTGTTAACATCAAGAAGGTATTGTTTGACTTGTCTAATTCGTCAGATGCAAACTTGGAGGAAGTGGCACATGCTATGCTTCTTAAGTTTTAGAAATATTGGAAATTAGAGTGCACAAATTCTGTTTCCTATTGCCACAATTCTTGACCCAAGGTACAAGATGAGAATGATAGATTTTTCTTTCCCATCATGTTTTCTAATGGCGATCTTGAACAAAATTTTGCATCTGTTAAAACTGCATTGGATGAGTTCTTTGCCATATATGAAAGCGAGTGTAAGCAAAGCATTTCACATCAAGAAGGTAGTGCTGCGACTTGTGGTGCGTCAAGTAGTGTTAGTAGTTTGGTGTCGTTTTCTTGCTAGTTTTATGAGTTCATCAAAGTTAGTTTTGTTGCACAACCTTCAAAAACAGATTTGAAGATGTACTTAAAAGACCTGAATGAAGTGTGTGATGCAAAGCCTTTTGATGTACTCGCATGGTGGAAAATGAATGCGTCGAAGTATCCTATATTGTCCAAAACAAGAGATATACTGATCATATCTATTAGCACCGTTTGTTCAGAGTTTACCTTTAGTGTTAGAGGAAGAGTTCTTGATGATTATCGTAGCTCGTTAAATCCATCAATTGTGCAGGCTTTAGTGTGTACTTCTAGTTGGGTTAGAGGTAACCATCATAAGTTGAAGAAATTGGTAAGTTTTAATTTCTTCATGTTATTTCTGTTTCCATCAAACGGTAAATAATTTTTTTGTCATTTCTAGTTGACTTCTGTTTCATGTTAAGAGTCACAACAAGAAGACAATGTTGAAGAGATCACGCTAATCAAAAGCAATCCTTTAGATGCTTCAGTTGTGGGTAGTAAATAGTGATCTAGTAAGTATTGTCCTAGTGGCCAAACACTATTACTTGTATTTTTTCTTTCTTACCATTGAAATTCAAATTGAAGAACTTTTGCCTTGATTGTTATAGCTATGGAACCATGGTCATTCATATTAGACTTCAAGCATAACTATAGTTGTAAATGTCTTGATTTTTTTAGCTTATCTCTTTAATAAAATTATGGTATATACATGTTTTAGTTCAAATGGCAAGTAGTGTTGAAATGGTGCATTTGTGTTGTTACAAGTCCCTGCTTGTTCTTTAATAATTCGATGGTTCATATAAGTTAAAATCTTACTTTATTCAGTTAACTTGGATGTAACTTTGTAGTTATTTTTGGCATTTGGGTACAATTTGCTGAGTATGGTTTTATGGAAATGCTCCTAGTTTATAGTCCATTGCGCAGCTCTAACTAGGTATGGCCTTTGGTGATTTTGTCAAGTGCTTATATGTGATGGTAAGAAATATTGCAAAAGTATGGAATATCAAACATATGTTTGTCCATACATTTCATGCATATGGAGATCAATTATAATATTGTTTGTCCATGCATGCTTTATTTCTTTGACAAAGTAGCTATTTAATTTGCCTATTTTTATATGAACATATGTATGCACGATTAACAATCTTCTATAGTTTATTTCACAAGCTACATTGGGTTTGAAGAACAACAATTTGTTAAAGTTGTGCTACTCAACTTTGGTTGTCAAACTGGAGTCAATTGGAGTTGCGCAAATCTGATGCATTTTGAAGATCCAGGAGGAGAGCAAATGCATCTCGGGAAAATCATTACTCCAACATCCTATAATGCATTTGGTTTATCTTGATTGAAATTCTGAATTGTGTACTTTCTTTTTGATCAAAAGATTTCGTCATATATCAACTATTAAAACTCACTCAGAAAGCCAGTGTCAAACTTTGGTGTAATGCTATTCTTGCTATGAAGAAGATTCTTTTTGTAATGTACATTATCGAGCCGAGCTCATTTGCATTGAGTCTACTCAAGTCTCACAAACAATACAAATTTGAACTACATCCATTTGCTACTGAGCGTTGTCGAGCCGAGCTTGAGCTTCGTCGAGTTTGCTTTGAGCCAAGCCTAATCCTGATTTCGAGCTTGTGAATGTTTGCGCCGAACTCGAGTTGAGCCCAGTGCACTATCGAACCCGAACCGAACCAGCCTGGGCTTGCTTGAGCTTGACTTGTTTCCAGCTCAAATAAAGAGGAGACCTTTATTGGGGATGGAATAAAATCACCTGATTGGGACTAAAATAATTGCACTAGTCACCCTTTTTTTTTTCATTTTTTCAATTAACCACCACATACTAAAATATTGCAGCAATCAAGTCTAATTAAGGTCTAATATGCACTAAACATCACTAATATAACCCTAATAACCACTAACTATCATTAACTATGTGTGATCAACTAAGTTTGCATCAGCTCATGCGGTGTGGAAAGTCAAATCTTGTCATGCATCATATGAAGAGAATATTTCAAAATCTTATGAGCTCATTTCATCAGACAACCAAACACCAGAATAAACCTTAGTCTACATGAGCTCATGTAGGAATAGAATGATATACCCAACCAAACACTATCTAAAATGCTGTAATTGGGATAAAAAGATTGCAGTAAGTTTCATGGAGCCCCAAAATTTTGTTTATGTCCATTAATTATCGCAGACTAAAATATTATACAATCAAGACCGATTAAATCCTAAGGATTTAATTATTAATGAAACTGAGTGAATAATTATATATACATATCATCATCCAAGTCGTACATTTCACAACTAATTTCAACATCTAAAATTGACGATGATATTTATAGAACATACTAGAGGCTGCCCTTTATAAACAGCTTTTGTAAATAGATTTGATAATTGCATCAGCCCATAATTACATGGCTGGATATCTAATTTTTGTCTTAAAAGTGTTCGGTCGCTTACATGTGGGCTATGTCTCTTATTGTGCTCTTAATGTTGCCTAAGCTGGAGGCAGAAGGCATAAAAAATGCGATTAATTAGTATTAGTCAGGTTATAACTTTGTTTATCTATATTATAACTACTATATGAAAGTTCGTGCAATTGCCTAAATTTTGAATAAAGGAAAATGTTCTAGCAATTTTGATTTTTGTCATTTTAAAACCTAAATTTTTTAGAGGCCTATTTTAAATCTACTTCAAAATTTGACCCAAAAGAGGTCGTCCTCTATGAGATTCACACATGGATTTGGTCTTGTAGTCAATGATGCAAAAAATTTACTAAATTTTATGATTTTTAAATAAGATGACTAAATAAGAATCGAGTCAAAAGTGGAGGACCAAAATAGGGCCTTTAAAGAGTTTAAGTTTAAAATAATAATTTTCTCTTCCATAAACTACATTTAATTTTACAAATATAAAATAAACATTGAATACTGTATTTTTTTAAAGGGTTCTCTCTATATATAATCATATTGTATTCATTATGAGCTTTAAAAGCCATTTGATTGATCTACACCGTTAAAATTCAGATATAGAGTGTATATTTTTTTTCTTTCCATTAATCTAAGAATTCCTATACTTCAAAACAACTATAGTGCCTTCAATTCAACATGTAGATGAAATTGGCATCAATTATTATGAAAGAGGATGGGCAATGCCTTAATTTGACACATAATAATAGTGAAAATTCACTGTTATCAATCTTCCAAACCACAACCTCGTAATTATTTTCTATCTTAACTGTTTAGTGATAGCCGAGATTATTAGGATTTAAATAACTACTCACGGGTAAAACAGCTACTCCAAACTCATTTATTGTGTAGTAATATCATGAGAGTAAGATACATACTAATGGATTATAGAGTATAGTAGCATCGAATGAGAGTGATGCATTTATTAAGGGATAAATGTGTACAAGAAATAAAATTAAAAGTGATAGAAATAATTAGCAGTTGTAATATCTGAACTTTATCCATAGAAGATGGTGAATTGAAATTCTCTCAAGAAATTTTGCATTCTCTCTCTTTTTTTTTTTATAATTTGAAATGTCAAGTAAATGTATCTTGTGGATACAGTACTCTTATTAAAAAAAACTATAATCGGAACATCAAATAAACAAATGGATCCACAAAGTAACACGAACTATTAGAAAACTAATAGCAATATAAATTGGGTTCTCAATTTGTCAATATAAATATTGATATCCCATGAACCAGCAGCCGATTCAGAATATTTTACCATGAGGTCAAGTGTGGATTTATATGTTTAGTGGAGGTCAATTATATTAAAATCTTTTAAAAAATCAAACTTCTATATAGATTTTTAGGAGAAATAGGCTATGTTGTGAAAATTATAGGGTCAACTGAACCATAGCCTCCTACATGCATCCCCCATTGCTATGTTCTACACCATAGCTGGTATATTGTCACCACCTAAAAATGTGTGTTGTGTAACACCGCATAATTATGGGCAATCGTACAATAGTTAACAGTTGAATTCACATAAAACAATCATAAATTATTCTTTGAATTGAAATTACTAATCTACATCTAAAATTTTTGAGTGTTTTGAGAATCAGATCTACTAAGAGAGAATCTAGAGTTTTATAGTACTATTATGAAAACTAGGGTTCTAGATTCAATATATTACTATGAGAGACTAAGGCTTTGGTATTATTCTTCATCGTTAGACACGATGAAACTACGACAGTTGATTACCAAAATTTTTATTGGAACTTGTAAGGTTGTGGCTTGAAAAGCAAAACAATGGTTCCAAAAGATCACAGTCATCGCTCTAACACAATTAAAAACATAACTCTTTACAGACTCTAAATTAATTGTTAGAGTGCGATATTCTCATATTGTCTTAAGTATAAAAACCGATCATCTCATAGAGTATGAACAACATAAAAAATTTAGAGATAAAAAATCTTGATAATTAAAAAACAATCTTAGAAATAAATCATAGTTGACATTGTGCCCATAAGATTAGATCATATCTAAAGCTAAGGATAATCAATGAAAATCTAGAGAAAACAAATGTGAAATCAATAAAAGAAAAATTATGAAACTCCTAAATCGAAAGAAATCACTATCTAGATCAACCTTATAAAACTAGAAGTTGAACTACAAAACTAATATTGACCAGAAGGAATACCAAA
Organism: Pharus latifolius; assembly: GCA_019359835.1. Lineage (NCBI taxonomy): Eukaryota > Viridiplantae > Streptophyta > Magnoliopsida > Poales > Poaceae > Pharus > Pharus latifolius. The sequence continues at coordinate 69,938,898 of CM033324.1, forward strand.
ACTAGAACTAAAGAAACTAATCTAAAACTCTGGTTATATGATGTTGCATCCAAATGTTATACATCAGCAAACAAAAATTGTGAAGTTTAGTATAAGTTATATTGTTTTCTTTATAATGTTGCATCCATCTACAACTAGTGCATCTTTGTATTAATTCTCTCTGATAAATTGATACCTTTCAAATCTTTCCAACAAATCAAGTCTCGTCAACTATATCAATCGGGAATATGCTGTTTTTTTAAGTATTAATGCTTATTAGATCTTAGAAAATTCCGAATTTTGAGTTGATCAGTGAATGTATATGTATACGTTGTTCAACGATAAGAAATTAATTTGTAGTTGGAAGACAACCTGATAACTCAGTAGTTAAGATTATCCATTACACCCTCTGGACCAAATTTTTTTTTGACCGTATATGGTTGAAATTTTTTAATTTTAACCATCAATATATTTATAAATATCTAGATTAATCATATAAAAATTATACAAGTATATATATTATAAAAAGTAATTCTATAATATTATAAATTTTTATCAACATATTTTAATAAAAGTAAAAGTCAAAATTATATATTGAAGGTAATGTATAATCAACAAAACGGCATTTTCTTTTGGACCGGAAGGAGTATTATGTTAGAGGTCACATGTTAACTCTCTTAACGACCGGGTTGGGCCTATAGTTTTTTCTGAAAAAAAAATTAGTTCCAACTACTTACCTCAAAATTAATAATTTGCAGCTTGGGAATCAACTAATGGTTATTCAACGAAAAATGATATATGACTGTAAGGTAAACCCACAAACATGTCACTTCAAATATTTTTTTTTGCTAAATTAGAACAATGATTCTGTCCAGAAAATAATTGATTCTATAATTTAGATAATCCAATTCATTCGAAAACGACATGTTATAATTGATAGGTACTTAGGATACCCCATAATTAGCACCAACCCGATTCACTTTTGACATAATTTAATCCTCATTGTAGTGACTATTTGGAGCTTTGTTGAGAAAAGTTTGTCCCTAATGACTTAATTTGTGGAAAACATGCTCCTGATTTTGAATGCAGGGACATTTTAGTTGGACAAAGTTAATATCGAATCATGCTTGTGAGATACGCATTACACAACGAGCACCGACACAAGTATATAAAGAACATGCAGGCGGGGTCCATACGTTAGTTGTCTTGGCCGATCACTTTTATTTGGGTTAGGCCCATTAATCATTTAAATTGTTTTTTTCCCCTAACTAGCAGGGTCATCCCTGCAATTGCGCGGCTCGCTAAATATAATTTTATCACACAAGCTAATGTCAATTTTAGGTACAGAAAAATAAAATATTTTTAGAAATTATTCATAACTTATTTTTGCCGCTTCTTCTTCTTGGGCGGTCTATGTCTTCCATCTGTTCTTTTGTGTGAATTCAACTCTAATTCTTTATCTAAATAATCTTGTATCTAAATTCTAATAATTCTATGTATATTAGGAGAAATAAAAATAATAAAGTTCAGTGAATTTAGCTTTTATCTTTTTATTTTCAGATTTATTTTTCAGCTGAATTTTTATTTTTTTGTTTCTCCTTACGAAGATTGAATTTGGATATAAAATTTTGTGAGATAATAAAATTGAACAGTACTATCACATTAATTGAACATTATGTAGAAAATAATTGGATAATAATTTGATAGCAATAGAGCAATAAACAGACAACAGTTGTATAGTCAATGGACAGTAATAAGACATTATTTGGATTATAATTTGTCAATTCTGTGTCCGTATTGGCCAATAAATTGATAATAAAAGAATAGTAATTGGACAATTGTTGGACACTAATTTGACACTAGTAGGACAATAACCAGACAATAATTGGGTAAGTAACTAGACAATAATTGGATAGTAAATGGTTAGTGGTTGACATTGCTCCACACATAACACAAATAGCAAGCATAATTATCAGGTGCCATATATTGATTTTGGTGGCACCTCCTTCGCCAATCACCGATAAAAAAACTCCTTCGCCAATCAAAGCAATCCGATGTACCTCCAAGCACCAATCACAAAAATTGGCTATAGGAAGATAAAGTGTTGCGGGAGATAATAGACCTACCATCGTGCTTTGTGAGAAGATGAAGAGACGTGAAGAGCATATAAAAAAGGGATATGAGGATAGTTGGTGCGGGATACAATTTTGTTGGGTAAAAAACATATTTGAAAAATAATTTTCTTGATGGCTAACACCGTCTATTATTTGTTAATATTGTAACTATTGGATCTATCCAACGGATGTAGTTCGTTCGAATAAGTTACATTGAATGACTCTTAGACTGAGTTTACAATACATATTATATGGGTGGATGTAGAATAGTGTTTGTATATATCCGTACACACCCACCCCATCTACTATTGAATAGGTCTATGCTCCAACTTAATTCAACAGTAACCACCCAAAAACCGACTATCACCAAAATAGCATCAAAAAGCTCCCTCTTTGTGTCCGTCTCTAAAAAATTTGCTACATTTTATACGTCTACTTGCTACAGTTTGAACATATATTTGATAAACATGAACACAATTATAAACCAATCTAACGTTTAGATATTTTATCGCTATCTTTTTCCCTCTATAATTATACTGTCTTCTATATAAGTTATCATTTTGTTATGAAGTTGCTATACTTATTTTTGCTATTACTAAAACTCATTAATGGAGTATATCAATATTTGTTGTTCTTTCTTTATAAAGTTGATATACGTTAGATCGAATGACTCGTAGACTGAGTTTAGAATACCTATTATATGGTGGGTGTAGAATAGTATTTGTTTATATACATACACACCCACCCCATCTACTGTTGGATGGGTCTATCCTCCAACTTAATTCAGCAGTAACCACCCAAAAACCGACTATCACCAAAATAACATCAAAAAGCTCCCTCTTTGTGCCCGTCTCTAAAAAAATTTGCTACATTTTGTACATCTACTTACTACAGTTTGAATATATATTTGATAAATATGAACACAATTATAAACCAATCTAACATTTTAGATATTTCATCGCTATCTTTTTTCTCTATAATTATATTGTCTTCTATATAAAGTTATCATTTTGTTATGAAGTTGCTATACTTTATTTTTAGTATCACTAAGATTCATTAATGGATTATATCAATGTTTTTTGTTCTTTTTTTATAAAGTTGCTATACTTTATTTTTTAAATAAACTTGCTACAATTGTTCCATGCCGTTTATGTAATGTATTAGGTACCTCTACTTATAGAAAAATTGCTACAAAATTTTTACCACAACTAAACAATCCAGTTGATACTTGCTACTTGCTACATATTGAAAACAAAGTTAGTATAGAATCCCTTTGTTATTTTCAAAAGAGATTATCCGACATATAAATAATATAATTACTACAGCTTGAAAAAAAAGTGATGCATATTCTAATTTGCTATTCTCTAATAAATAATGTCTTACACAAATATCAAATCTCTGAAAAAATTTATATAAAAAATAAGTTTATATCTAACACAAGATATACCATCATTATCTTGCTCCACTCTAACATACACCTCATTGATGTTGTAAATAGAAGAATCAATATGTATGTTGCTGTAAATCCGATGTACACTTACTATGAATATATAATTCTGACTCACTAAATATGTACTTTCTACACTTTATATAATCAATTGCTATTAATAGTTAGAATTTGGCAAGAACTTTAAAGACATGAAATAAATCTATAAAAAAATTTTAGATTTAACACAAAATACATTATTATTGGGTTTCTCCTTGCTAAAAAAAGACTCATAATGTGCTCAACATAAATAAAAACATATCACACCTGATAATTATCTTGTAACAACCAAAATTTCAAACTTACTACAACTTAAGTGCATAGTTTCTATATAGCCTACAAAATGTTGTTACAGATGAAGTCAGAATTTTGACGAAAATACAAGAACACATAAAACACAAAATTTACAAAAACTTTCAGATATAACACAAGAAACACCACTATTGACTTGCTCCACACCTAATGAAGCATGTTATATGTGCTTTATGTGAAGAAATAAGAGAATGTGATATGCAGTAGCATCAATAAGAGAGGAGGAAGTATCATCCGACGGTGTGGAAAAGACGACGACTTGTGATAGCACTGGAGCAGTAGATGGAGATGCTTCCATAGAAGAGGAAGATGTGTTGCCTTGGAGAAATGAGAGGAGATTAGAAGAGGAGAGAGAGTTTTAGTGGAGAATGATGTAGGTGGTTACTAAAACTACTAGGCACTATAGTGGGTGATTAATGGAAAAGAAGTAATGATGTTAATTTTTTTAGATAACAGGTGGGATGAGGCACAAATCTTGAAGCATATGGATGGTGGATGAGGTGGGTATATATTAGAAGTTTTATACCTAGGTATAATATATAAGGAAGTATCAGTGCATCCCACCCATTTGGTGCTTTCGTGTATCTCTCCTCAAAACTTTATGTAAATGATCATAAAAAATTTCACAAAAAATTGAGATGGTAGATATAAAATCATTCTACCATCTCACAATATTTCAAATCTAAATTCAATCTATATAAGGAGAAACAAAAAAGATAAATTAAGCTTAAAAATAAATCTGAAAATAAGAAGATAAAAGAAAAAAATAAAAGTTAGTATTCACTAAAATTTCTTATTTTTTCTCTTAATATACATCGAGTTTAGAATTGACGACCATTCACTAGCTACTTGGCCAACTTAATATACATCTTATCTAATTTTTATAGAATTTTTCACGACCATTCAGATGGGATGTATGGAAGCACGCAAGAGGTGGTGGTGTGTGTATATATTAAGATTTAATAAAAAAGCACCAATTTACCCTTTATTAAGTCTTTGGATAATAACTTCGCTCACACTACATTCACTCCCTCCATTTATAAATGTATGCCATTTTAAACTTCTCTCTTTGTTTACAAATGCATGTGTTCTACATTTTCGAGGACAATTTCACACATCTTTTTTTTATGCCCTCTCCTTCCATAAATCAATCAAAAGTTTACTTAACCATAATTAATACTCTTAACAGATTTTAATAGGACTAGACTTGTCATCTTAAGTCATGTCTTAATTCCTGTGTATAAACCTAAAACAACATATAATTATAAAGAGAGGGAGTAGTAAGTGAGCCGATTGAATAGAGATAATAGCATCATTTAGGGGGAGTACACAGGGGGCATATATAATACAAATCCTCAATTGCAAACTAACATACTAACCATACCGATTAAGAAACTAAATTGTCATGAAAAATTGTCAAAAGAAATAGTATAGATATACTATAATTCATCTAGCATCATATAAAATGTTAAGTCCAAATTCAATCAGTGCTAGGATAAAAAAAATATATATAATTTTGACAAATAGGAAATAAAATAGAAAAGAAAAAGGAAAAAAAACAAAGTCACTATTCATACCAAAAAATTTTTTCTCTAACTTTTATTGAGTCCGAACTTGAAAATTGGTAGAATGCTATATTACATTGAGCATTGTCTACACAAAATTTTTGAGAATTTTTTATGATAATTAGCTAGTGTAACAATATGGTTAGTATGTTAGCACCTAGTTGGGACATCCCCCAAGTATACAATGCAAATCACCACTTAGGTGCTAAAATATTAACATGAACATCAAATCATCATGAAAGATTCTCAAATAATTGTGTATGCAGTATTTAGAGTAATCAAGTTCCACATGAAATTTCAAGTTCAAACTTAATTGGAATTAAGAGAAACAAAAAGGAGAAATTTGCAAAGAATAGTGACTTTTCTCTTTTTTTTTTCTTTTAGTTTGATCATCTTTAAAAATTTCTCTTTTTTTCTCCTAGAACTGATTGAATCTGAATTTAGAATTATATATGGTGGTAGATTACTCCAAGAATTATAGTACATAATTTTTTAAGAATTTTTTGTGATGGTTTTATGCCCTAACCGTTATGGTTACTATGTAGTATCAAATTATTTAATGGTTAGCACTAGATGCACCCCCAAAATACATGTATGATAAGTTTCCTACAGTCCTGAGAGTAGTTACTCTAGCAATCAACGCCATTCACGTGCCTATCGGGATGTATAGTTTGGTTGTGTATACAATTGACACTTCAAGATCATAAGGCCACCTTTTGGACTGCACTAGTGCTCAGCTCTCAAGACAAAAAGATAGGATGCATCGTCTCACTCTCTTTCATTTGTCAAAAAATATGTGCCCTCCTCATTCTCTTTCTCCAAATTCAGGGCTATTCTTCTCCAAAGCCTCATATTCTCTCGTCTTTCTATGTGTGTGTGCGGAGGTTGACGATCAGGCTGTGGATGACAGCCATGCACATGGGTTTGATGCGGTCGCTGACGGTCAACCTCTGCAGTGCTTTGACGCTGTCATCAGTGTCCTTAGATTGAGTCCAATGTATCGACGCTTTGTGAGGCGTTTCAATAGAATATTTTTCAGTATATTCTATATCACGTATGCGAAACACCACCCCTCTCCAATGTAAAGGCGCTTCGCGAGGTGTTTCATGCGAGCCCACAAATAAATTAAATTAGATGATTTTAGTAAAACATTAATAACTTTTAATTTAAAAATAGAATATATGTCATATTTGATCTCTATATGAAGATAATTTAAAGATCTACAATTTTCTCAATATAATCAACATCTAATTTGAACTAGATTGATCTGAAATTAAGAAACAAAAATGAGATGCAATTGAAGCGCACGCGAACCGAGACCAGAAAAAAGAATTTTTGTTGGCATCGGAACACTACGGCCGGCGTCTTCTCTCTGAAAGTAATTAAAATAATACTTTTTTACCGTAGATCTCACTTATCAGATCCTCAAGACACCGGGATTGGACTTAACCTTATGTGCCAAGAGCAGTGGATGCGAGCTATGTCAAATGTTTCAGCCACAAGTTGACAACGAAAAAGTGTATCTTGGTGCCACTGCCGATGACGTGCCATGGCATCCTCCTGTAGCACTTGCATGTTAAGATTTTCCATTTTCCCCATCCTTTTAGATTTTTTGGTCTTTTCAAATGTTAGACATTATTTTTTGGCGGTCAACTGTGGTACTTTTGTACTATATGAACTGTTTATTTCACTCACCAACCAATTTTTCAACATTTTTCGGGCTTTTGTTTTAATTGGAGCTCAAAGTTTGGAGAGTAGTGGGAATTTGTTTTTCATCCCTATATCTTGTTACTTGCAAAATTGGTTCTCTTGGGTTAGTTTTTGTCATTTGTGATGTTGTTGCTAAAGAAACATGCATACATTTTCAAATATATCCATGTACATTGTCAAGTATGAGTGTACACTTTCAAGTAATTGGTGTGCATTTTCAAATAAAGTTGGCAAACAATTTTAATTACACTTGTGTATACTTTCAATTGATTAGATATACATTTTTTAGTTATACCAGTGTACACTTCCTGTTACATGATGTACATTTTTTGGCATACTCCTCCAATTTCAATTCTACTAATTGGTATACATTCTTAATTATATGAGCATGTATTTTTAATAATTGGTGTATATTTTTGTTTGTTATAAAAGGATGTACGCATACAAATAATTGGTGTATATTCTCATTAGTTGTGTGCAATTTTAATTAACAATATGTACACTTTCAATCCTTTTGATATACAATTTTAAATAACTAAATGTTGATGTAAATTTTCCCTAACTCATGCACACTTGTGAATTAAGAATTTAATGATTGCAAGAAAATTTCAAAATATTTCTTCTTATTCAATCAAGTACATTTCTCTTTCAAAGAAATTTCAAATCTTAAATTAAACTAGTTATCTCAAGTTTCAAGAAAAAGTTTTCTTATTCATTGTGGTGTACTTTCAAAAGTCAAAAGAGTTGCTTTTTTTTTAGAATGGAAGAGATATTGAAGTACCTTGCTCTTTTCACATGTATACTTTTCAAGATTGATTCATATTCCAAGAAAAAGTTTTCCTCTTTACACAAGCTTCCATATGTCTCTTCTCAAATTCATATGAATGCATACTTTCAAATAAATGATATATATAAGTATATTTTTGTTGATCGGCATACAATTTTATCATAGCTTGTGTACACTTTTAAGTAATTAGACGTACATTTTCAGTTGTAATAGTGCATACTTTCGTTGAGATGCTTATGCAATACTACCGAAGTGTAAATGCAGTACAACCGAAGTTCACGTACTTTTATGTACATCTCCACTGGCATTTTGCACCAATTTAATTACGTACAGTTTCATAATACTAATTAAGTTTTCTTTTATGTACAAACTAATGAAAGTGCTAACAAGTACACAAGCTTAGTCATTTCATTTAGAGTGGTGAATAGGTGCAACCACCATTGATTTATGCAGTATTGGAGGGTTAGTTTTCCTACATTGAACCTTCTATGACGTTCTTGTTGTGAGTCGAAATTGACGTTGCACATGTTCTTAAATAGTAATCACAAACACAAGATTTACAGTGACCATGTGATAGATTACTTGAACTTGAATAAAAGAGAGACAAAAGATTTATATAGGTTCAAGATTCAAGGAAATTCCTGTTTCTTTTGATGTACCCTTCGGTTGAATTGGTTGGGAACGTTTCTCAAGGAAGAGGTCATTCCAGGACACACCAATTTGAGGTGTTCAATTCATTCAATCACACCTGAGGTTACAAATGAGGGTTACATGGGGCTATTTATACCCCTTCAAAGTACAAAAAGTTTAAAATGCCCTCACTTTTTTGCTAATAGAGAGGAGCAAAATTGTCCTCTGGGTCAATGATGTATGGACCCCTACAACTGAAAATTCTTGTCAAATAATCTATTGTGGGTCTCATCTTCATGACATGTGAGCTATGAAAAGGTGCTTCTTTAACGTTGTAGGACGTTGAGGTGGCAATGATCATTTTTTAATGGTCGAAGTAGTTGGGTCAAAAATGCTTAAGTCGAAGTTTCTCAGGTTGAAGAGACATGAGTTGAAGTTTCTTAGGTTGATGGGACGCGAATGGAAGTTTCTCAGGTCGAAATCACATGAGTCAAAATAACTCAAGTCGGAGGCTCCTGAGTTCGAAGTGACCTGGGCCAAAACCACCCTGGTAGAAGTGACTGGATTTCTCATTTGAGGCTTAGAAATTCAAGGCAACAATAGCAGGCCTCCATTCCCAGAGATTTTTCTTTCCCGGAGCAAATATTTCTTGGGAATGACACCCAGTTAATTGTGCTTGGATTTCTGTGATCTATTTCGGAAGCCCTTAACGTAAGTAATGATGTCACTATTGATTCAATTCTGAGATAATGCTTTCGATTCCCAGAGCTTGGCGTGGGAAGGGCTCAGGAGTCAAGGTGTTATCCCACACTCGAGAAATTCAAATGAACAGCTAATTAAGATCCTGCAGGAGAGGATACGTGTCACTCATCTGTCATCTCCCATTCTTTATAAACAGAGGGGAGATTTTTTGGAGGGTTCATTCACATCCTTCACATTTTTAGCTCTCTCAAACTCGCCTCTCCTGGAGACAGTTTTATAACCCCAAGCTAGAGAACTCATTTTGGAGTCATTTAGGGACTTAACCACTCTCACACAATGTTGAAATTAAGCACCCAAAGTAGTCAAGGCTTGGGGAGAGGCTTTGACCATATCACATGACAAAGTCACTTCGGACTACCTCTGGTGGTCCATCTTGATCGAGGAAAATGTCTGGGACTATGCCAACAACTATAGGTTCAAGTATACTTGGGTGAGGCTCTTGAAGGATATGAGGTTATCCCAAAGCTGCATCTCAAAGAAGTGGTGACCTTTGAGGATTGGTTCTAGGTGATTTTTCAGTTTTCAGTTCACCCCCTAGCAAGAGAATTGTTAAAGTTTTATGGACTCACCATAGGCCACTTGGACTCGAACTTCATAGTTCAGTTAGGTATCTTCATTTGGCTGTGTCTGTGACTGGAGTGGCTCTGACCATCAACCTCTCCCAGTACTTCTATGAAGCATCCACAATCGGGAATTAAGTCGATCGTCCAAGGTGGACCGAAGATAACTTTCGGAGCTATCTTCCTCAAAATTCGGAAGCCAAGGCTAGATGATTACCCGATTCAATCAAGCCAGGACCACTATGAGGACTGGACCACCCAATGGTTGTATCTCAAGCCTCATGACCTGGAGATCACCTACACCGATGAACCCTCGATGTTGCCTCTAGTGGAGAAAAGACAGGCTTTGGAATTGATCGCTTAGGAAATGGAGCTGGCCAGTCAAGAAAATTAGCGAGGCCCAGAAGACCTTAAGCATGCATAACCTCGAGGAGGAGAAACAAATATTAAGATTTCCTGTCTTCAAGACCTTGAGAGACATTGGTTGGGCCCCAAAGTTTAGGCCCCTGGAGCACTGCGTTTCCTGGTGTAGGTATGCCCTGCTCTGATTTTTGATTGTACGTTATTGTTTCCAAGGCTTAACGAAGAATTTTTCTTTGTGTGACAGTGATGAAGTACTTGGAGGCCAAGGACCTCACTAAGATTCTACTCGAACACTATTATGCGGATGAGCATGAAGGGTGCCTCTAGGTAATTAACTCCGCTGCTCCCAAGAACCAAGTTGTTGAGATATTTGAGATCGAGGTCCCAAAGAGGGAGCCTCTTCCTATCCCCCATAGCAACTACTGGGAAAAGAAGAGGAAGGCAATGGAGGGGACTTGTAACGCCCCAAACCAGAGGTCTGGGACATTTGAACATCTCTTGAACACGTTTGAGTTCATGTTGTACGCATTCTGATATAGAGTGAAAATATAGATGCGTTGGCACAGTGGATAAAAAAACTCTTTATTCAAAATTTAAAAGTGTTTTACAAAAATTATTAAAATAAGATTTAAAGAAATAAAATTCCCAAAGCTAAGCATCAATACTCTTCATACTAAGTATCCTCTGAAAAAAAATCACCTCCTTCGTGAATGTAGTCCTGAAAACTGACGTCATCTGATCCCACCACTTGATATGGTTCTGAAGCATCTGCATACACCACATTGCTACCATAGCTGTGAGTCTTTGATAGTCAGGAAGACAAGTTATATTTACTTATTTATAATTATGCACATGGAGCAACTCATGAACAGTCAATGTAACAAGAATCAAGTTTCCATCACTGAAGATGCACATGAATTTTGTAAAATAGTAAAGTAATGTAAAAATCAACTTTTAATAGCTTAAAATTCTATTGGTGAGACTATCGTATTTGTTGGTGAATATTCACACGTAGTTTACTCTATAGAGGTGTTTCATACCACAGCATCTCTTAGACACAACAGTCGACGCCATATGCGTCTTTCTGCTTTTCTTTTAACGCATGAATGGTACTAAGGAAACAAAGCATTTAGCCGTATAGGGGAATATAGAGCTCGCCCAGACATGTGCGCACACATTGACTACGCATATGCCGTTGTAGTGAACCGCAACCCCACTACTTCAACTTCCACTGCAACTACCAAAAAACCATGCAGATTATATTTCCTATAGGGTTCTGAACTCAGTACACCCCATTTCAAAACTATGGCGGTTACGGAACAAGCATTGGACACTCACCAAGTTGTTATTAACTTAAACAATTTTATAACCTTCTACAACAACAACAACCACAGATCTCCATAACAGATCTTGACCACAAATCCAAACCACTACTCATATAGATGCCACTAAAACAACCTATACATGCTTCCAATAATTTTGACCAAAAATATGCCATTTTTAGTGTATAAAATAATAATAGATTGTAATAAAAAATATATAATGCATAATAGGTAAAATATGCAGCAAGAGTGGTGTACACAACTTGCCTTGATTGTTTGTTGGATCCGAAAACTCTTCCTCGAAAGCTGCTCTGGCGTCCGGCGACGGATCTGATGGTTTCAGACGAAAAATAGATAAATAACTTCTAAATAATTAAATAAAATTATGCAAAGTTTCAATGTAAGGTTTCAAGGCTTGCTAGGAATCTACGGTTCAGATCTATGCTTAAATCTGTAGATCTAAACCATAGAAACTAATAAGAAACCATTCTAGGGACTAAATTATAAATAAAATAATTATAAAAAAAATCCCTGACCCTTAAAACTGATCTAACTCTCATCTTCCTCAAGGAAATAAAGTACAGCACACGCACCTTCGGGAAGAATAAGAGGTGGCGGTGGCTCAGTTTGGTGCGACTCCAGTGGATGACGGGCTTCTCTTCCTCTTACCCGATTCGTCCCGAATTTCTTGCTTTGTATTCTCAATGGTTGAAATCCCCCTTATTTATAACCTCATGGGACCAATCTTTGCCAATCACATTCCAATTCTTGGTTTCAATATAAACATAATCACTTTCCTTTCTTCCAAATTTCTTTCCTTTCTCCCAAATTTGGATATCATTCCAAATTTGTTCTTTTTTAACTTGGATTGACTCAGTTGTGTTTGAGTCTAAATTCAATGAAGTCCAATTTAGTTCAATTAGATCTCAATTTGATCTAAGGTTAGGATTTAGATTCTTTGTCAGATTATGGGGCATCACAGGACTTAAGCAACTCCCCCTTAGAAGAAGAGAAAGGTAGCATCCTCACCCTTGGTGAAAAAGACTACTTCATGCCCAAAGGTACTAGCTTCGGCGACCTTTGCGTTCGAAGTCCCTTAGCTATTTTGGAGTCACAACGCTCAAGCTCCAAGGAAACTTCTTTAGAAGAGTCCGGAGAGGAAAGTAGTGAAGAAGTAGAAGTTACTTCTCCCACTGCATGCCACCCTAGAAAGGAGGTGGTGTCAAAGGATGTAGATGTCATAGACTCTTGACTTTGGCTAGTACAACCCCTCTGGAGATTCAAGTCTAGGGAGGAGAAGAAGAGGAGGAGGATGAGTGTGGGGACCTGCCCTTTTGGTGTGCCTTGGAACTGCAATTACCCTACATACAATTGCTCCCATAATGTGGATATCAGTTTCCGCTTACAAGTATAATAATAAAAGCAACAACAACTATTATTTCTTAAGGATATAGAGTCATAGTTACATTAGAGGGGCCGACAAGTCCAAGATAGGAATTTAGTTGACATCCTTTTGAAGAACACAAGGGCAACCTTGGGTTCTCCACAGGTTGTACTCAACTTGGTACGTGATCCCAAGATGGCCTGATCTTTTGAAGTTTCTATAAAGTCTAAAGTCTTCTTCATTGACGAGGCAATCAACAAGGGTGAGTATAGAGTATTCAACAAGTCACAGTATAACAATTGCATATACATACACATGAAAGGTTGGACAATGAAACAAGTATGTAAGTTTTAGCAGTAATTAAGGGTGGTCAAAGCTGAGGATAACACATTATTTACTCTGCCTTGCAATAATCTTGGTTTTGCCCAGTACAAGGTCGATCTACCACCGAATTGGTAGTCTTGATACTGTTGTGGTGGTCTTAACCCCCAACCCCGACCCTTCCCCAGTACTAGTCTGCAGTAGGGATCCACCTTTGTCCAGTAGTGGGTCAATGTAAAGGTCAATGCACAGAAGGAATCTTTCCCCAACTGGCAATCACATAGTCGAACTGAATACTAATTAGTATGTTCCATTCTTCCATATAGAGCCAGGTTAAGTACTTGGCAAAGATACTAAGTCATGTCCATCTCATATCAGGCTTGTGATGTACATCTTCATGCCACTAGATGCATAGCACAACTGTTTAGTCTTTATGTGCTTGGGTGAGGTACCAAACCACCAACCTACTTATGCAACTGGCCCACCAATATGACCATCCTCACCACAGACAATAATCATTTTTCTCAAACACGAGTTGTTTTCCAAATAGCCATCAACTGGACAATTATATTTAAATTTCATAATTGAATTGATTATGTTACTATACTTATATACATATCTCTAGGGCATCAAGAACATAATAAGGGTTAACAGTTTAAGGATGGCTAATCAAGTATAGGTCTATAACTAGGCAATTTCATTCAAACATAATTGGTACTGGCAAATGACATGCATAATATGTTTTGAAAGTAAGTTACTTAGCATTCGTAAAATATGGGTTATATATGGTCAAAGTATGTGACTTGTCTCACTTGGCTGTAGTGTCTTCGGTTCCTGTTGTTTTCACACCCTTTGATGATCCACCTTTGAAACCTAGAATGGCATCCAACACAATCACATACATGGTTACCAATTAAGAAAATAGTTATACACAATTATACATGTTTGCATGAAAGTTAATCGAGGAGTGAGGTCAGATGGATAGGATGGATCTAATGTGTTAAGTGGTGAATATGAGTGGATAGATGAGTTAAATTTGGTTAAGCAGTGGGACTGGATGGATGAGATAGATTAAATCTGATCAGGTAATGAAATCAAACGAACAAGATGGATCTGACAGTAGAAGCAAAATTTAGAAAAGTCATGGATAAAGATTAAGGTTTAAATCTTAAGGAATTTGGCTAAATTGAGATTTATGGTTCAAGATAGATTTAATCTTGACTCAGTTACCCCATAAGTTGAGTGGGAATGGAAGCTGAAAAAAAGATGGTTGCAACCCTAAGATTTCAAGGGTTTGATGAGATCACTCTTCAACTTCTTGAATTAAACCTGGAATTGACTAAGCTATCATAAGAGCCATTTTAATAAAATATCTGAAGGAGAATACATTTTTAGTTTATTTAAAATATACAGATTTCATATTTAGTCTAGTAACAAATTTAATCTTCTCATTTTAGCAATTTATTTATATTTATTTAGAGTTGATCAATTTAGATAGGTTGTTACTTCAAGTTTTGAGGGGAATATTCAACAATTTATATGTAATAAAGTAGAAATAACTGAATTGCAATTTTGAAAGAAATTTTAAGTTGGTCTAGATTGAATTGGTTTATTTTAACTTTGGTTAGGTTGAAATAGATTAGAATCCAAGCAAGATTGTAATTTACACATATAGTTTTGTTTTGGTTAATTCTAAAGGTTTAAAGAAATTTTTTTTAATTAATAGTAAAGGCTAAAATATAGTTTTTACTTTTCATTACAATTCAACTTAAGCACTAATTCATTTTTAAAGGTTGGCTTGGTTTTGAATTTGATTTGGCTTTGATTTGAATTTTGGTTAAACTGAATCTAGTGAAGTTTATAGGGAATAGAATAAAAATTGTGTTGATTTATTATTGTAAAAATTGAATTTAAATTTTTTAATCCAAATTGTAGTTCAAATGTTAGTTTAATTGGATTAAAAACTAATTGAAACAATGTAGGAAAATTGAGTCATTTTATTATTATTTTAAAAAAGGATTTTGAGTTTATAAATTCCATGTTTTGATTTCTAGTGATTAAGAGTAGTTTTTTGGAAAATTTTCAATTTATATCTCAATTAAATTGGGTTAGAAATCAACTAGAATAATTAGAAAAAAACAAATCTTTTCACTTTTTGAAGCCGGAGCTCGACTTAGTCTTGGAGTCGGCTGAAGCCAGTGCTCAGCTCCTAGCTTTTATTTGATTTGAATTGCCCGGCAGTGGAACCAGAGCACGGTGCTCTAGCCATCCTCGGCAATCTCTGGCGACGG
The DNA here is from genome assembly GCA_019359835.1 of Pharus latifolius. Taxonomy (NCBI): domain Eukaryota; kingdom Viridiplantae; phylum Streptophyta; class Magnoliopsida; order Poales; family Poaceae; genus Pharus; species Pharus latifolius. Next base: position 69,954,484 of record CM033324.1, read on the forward strand.
CAACGGTGGGGCCATGATCACTGACTCTTACCACATATGTTCCGGGTGTGCGGCTACGGCGGAGGACAACTCTGGAGTATAAGACTCAGCGGCGGCGGTCCTAGCCTGTTGTGGCCGGCGATGAGAACGACGACAGCGACGGCAAGGGGCTAAGGGAGTATTCTTACAGCACACATGGCACCCTAGAGACATGGCAGTGGAGGCGGGTTCCACGGAAACTTCGCCAGGACGACGAGCGATGGTGCCACGAGGAAACAGAGTATTCAGGCTGTTTCACCGGTGCTGGTTCAGCTGGGGCCATGAGGTAGCCAGCGGAGACTTTGGCGATGGTGGTGGGAGCCTGAATTTGGTGAAACCGAGGCGTATTGGCCGGAGACGGCCGGAATCAAAATCTATGCCAGAATCAAAATTTTTGGGGTGAAAACAAAAAGTTGGGGATGTGACAAAACCGACCCCCTTGAAACAAGGTAAGAGGAGGAAAGTGGGAAACTAAGAAAGATTGAGAAGCTGAAGAAGCAACAAGTTAGAAAGAAGGGATAGGAATGCAATTCGGTACCAAATTAGCTTAACTAAATGGTAGTGTTTTTTTTTTTCAGCACCTTATAGGGCTAGTTATGCAAGGCAAAACAGCACACAAACAGATCTAGCGTCTCAACAATTGGAAACAAAACCTACTAGCATAGAGATAAAGCCAAACCGCTTAACACAACCTAATCTTAGCCAACGGTCGACTCAACGGCAGCTTGTGAAACGGTGTGGAAAAGACGATGGTTTGTGATGGTACTGGAATAGTAGATGGAGATGTTGTTGTAGAGAAAGAAGATATGTGTCATGGAGAAACAAGAGGAAACCAGAAGAGGAGAAAGAGCAAGAGAGAGTTCTGATGGAGAAAGATGTATGTGGTTATTAGAAAATATAGTGAGTGGTTACTAATGAAGAAAATGTAGTGAGTGATTATTAATGAAGAAAAGGTAATATTGTTAATTTTTTTTAAATAACAGGTGGCATGTATCACAAATTTTGAGACATGTGGATGATGGATGAGGTAGGCATATAATACGAATTTTATATCTAGATATTAACTAGTTATACTATACACACACATATAATATAACTACTTGATACCTAGGTATAAAACTCCTATTATTTACCCATCTCATCTAGATTTGTGCTCCATTATGTCTATTATTTTAAAAAATTAACATTATTACCTTTTCTCTGTTAGTAACCATCCCCCAACCAACACACACACACACACACACACACACACACACATATATATATATAGAGAGAGAGAGCATAACTAGTTTATACATATATAAACTGGTTAGTTTGTACCTACCTCCACCACCGTCCATCTATCTCTTGATTTGTGTCACCATCCCATCTTCTGTTTAAATAAACCAACCCCATCTTCTCTTTATTAATAACCAACTAAGCACCCATTCCTTTTCTTGTTCACGTCTCTACTAGTATGCGTGATCTCTTTCTCTCTCCCTGTTTACATCTCCACCTATGTGCTCTCATGCCAGTTCATCCATCCCTCTTCCTCCACCACAACCTCCTCCTACCACCACAAGCCACCATCTCCATTCTATCTGTTGTTGCTTTCTCACCCTTTTTAGTGGCGTTGGTACATTTTATCTTCATTGAGCAAGCCCATGATAATATTTTTCAAGTCAAATGTGGAGTTTTTCATAGAATATTTGTTTTATGTAAATTTTTAATTCCGTCAGAATTTTTGACTTTGCATGTAGCAAGCACTTGTGTGTTACATAATAAGTATGTATTTAAACTATAACAAATGCGAAATTATTGTTACTACAAGATTTATTATTAATCATAGTATATCTTTTGTTTGTAAGGGCATGATAAAGAAGTTTTGGCAACAATGAGTAAATCAATGAAGATGGTTCTTTTGGAGGTTGATTCATCGATCCTATTGAAGTTCTAATTTTGATGTAGCAAATTAATTCAAGTTCATAATAAATGTGCATCGAATTTGCAGCAACAAAGGATGTAGTGTACAATGACGCATTCACACATCGATCCTTCTACTTTAACATGAACGAGGCCTTTGTTAGAGTGGAGCAAAATAAGGATTTTATATTTTGTGTTTGATATAGAATCTTTTTTTATAAATTTTTCTAGGATTTGATGTTGATGTTAAACATTATTCTTTAGAGAATAGTAAATTAGACTATGTAGTACCTTGTTTTCAAGGTATAGCAATCATATTGTTTATATGTTGGATAACTTCTTTCGATGATATAACAAAAGAGATTGTATAATAATTTTGTTCCTAATGTGTAGCAATTGGATATTATAGTTGTGATAAACTCTGTGTAATAACTTTTCTGTAACAAAGATATATATTACACAACATAAATGATATGCAACAATTGTATGAAATTGTGACAACTTTATGAAAAAAGAACTATAACAATTACGTAGATAGTTTGAGACAATTATAACAACTACAATAATGATTTTTAGCAATACCATAAGCATAGCATAATTATGGAGAAAGAAGATAGCATTAAAATATCTAAATTGGTAGGTTGACTTATATTTCTGTTTACGTGTAGCAACTATATTTTAAATTATAGCAAATATACGTTCAAAATATAGTAAACAACATATTATGCAACAAATTTTGAAAAATAAAAATATTAATAAATTGAATTAAATTTTGTGAAAGATGCATGCAATTTTGAGAAAAATAAGATAACACTAAAAAAATATTAACTATTAGTTTGATTTACAATTTTATTAATGTGTAGCACTCGTGCATTCAATATGTAGCAATTGTTTCGGAGACGGAGAACACAGTGGGACGTAGGCTAGTGCCAGACTGGAACAATTGTTGGATGTGGGATGATGTAAGTTGGTTACAAAATTTCATTTAACAGAGTTTTTAACACTTTTTTTTATGGGTGGTTCTGATTAGATTGAGATGGGGTTGACCCATCTAATGGTGGATGTTGTGGGTATAAATTAATAAGTTTATATCTATATATACACACACACACACATAAGCTATTCATTTTGCCACAAATGTCACAAGACCCTGATTAAGAAAAAAATTTCAATTTATCCTAAATATTTTTATATTCTGTTTCAATTTACTCCCTATTTGCAGTAACAATGTGGTATCTTATGTATAAACAAAGCAGGGGAACAAGTTTATTTCTCCCGACACCACTCATAGAAACAAACATGAAATAACATAAAACTTTAACTAAGACTTAAAAAAGAAAAAAGAAAAGCCGTTTATATAGAAGTAAGTCTAAGATTATAATCAATTAGGACTCAAACTAGCATTCGACTAGACTACAGTTGAGATAAGAGACATTTTAATATAGTTCTGCCGCGGTGCCACCTTTCTTTGTGCTAATTGTCTTCTCCACTCGAAGGTATGCAGCACCATGAGCAGAATCCCAGAACATTTCACAAAGTCGTCACTTGAGTCTCACTGCAAAGACAGTCGATTGCCTTTGGTGACAGCAGCTCGTCCCATTGCTGCATGCTATGGCTGAAACTTGTATGGCTGCTGTCCTTTGCCTTCCCGTCAACCATTTCCACTACAGGGCTCTCCTCCCAAGTGTGCTCCATCATGGCATGGGGCTTGAAGGAGAATCCTGCTCTTAGAGTTGGCGAAAATTCCGATTTCTCGTTTTCCATGTGGTTCCCGGACCCAGTCGGGAGACCGAAACCTGCCGGTTACCGGGCGGTTTCTTAGTGATATAGCATTACCCGAAAACCAGAGTACCATTTGATAGATCACAAGGCGTGTGCCCATTTCCTTGGTGTTTCAGGGTGTCTGGGCTCCAACTTTTCATTAAAGCTGCGTGCACACTGCCGAGTTTCAGGTCTATGGAAGGGTAATATGGCTGGAGGGGAAAATTTTGTGTGCCTAGTGGGGTGAGTTCTTGCTCGGCGGCTACGGCGACGGACTTGAGGTGAGACCTAAACGACTGTATGCACTTGATTGTTATCCCAACTATGTCGTTGGTTTCTGAAGGACAGAGATGTAGTAGCAACCCAAGGATGAAATTTTTCTAGCTTGCGTTCAATGAATGCCATGGGCCAGACACGAAAGGAACGGTATTGACTTCCCCGCGACATTCGGTGCCACACAAACTTGTCTTGAAGAAGGTGCCCGATAAGAGGGTCGAATAGCCTATATTGCTGTGGTGTAGCGCCGAACTCCACGAACCTCACGAACTCGCTTGCGTCGTCTGCATATCTTTCGTACCTTTGAACAATGGAGTCGGTTCTTGATTGACTGTTGTTGCGCGCCAAGGGAAGAGGAAACGATGGATTTGGTAGAATGAGAAATCCGTTTCGCAAAGGATGAGCTCTTCACATGCCGCTCCTCTTCCTCTTCCATGGCGCGTAGCTTGTATTCGTGCAGCACGTCGTTGCACTCAGTTGCATGCTTCACTCTCTTCTGCCAACGCAGCAGGGAGGCATCTGCTGGTGTGATGCGACACTTGTCAGACCTTTCAATTGCAGCCTCCATTTTAATGTGTGCCATCTCGAGCCTCTCGATGTTGTCCCTTGCGGACGCTCTCTTCTTGCCACCGCCGATCAGAAAGGTGGACATCCTGTTAAACGCCACCCCGACAATGGCAGAACTGATCATCTCCGCCATTCACGCTCTTGTAACAACCCCAATATTTCCAAAAACCTAAATTCTAGACTCGTGCAAGAATTTCTTTCATCAACTTTGATCCACCAAAATCTCAATTCCTGCTATTCTAAAAATCCTCTCACCTTATTTGGTTAGACTTCATAGCATAATACATTTGGCAGGGTAAGGGAGCAAGTGCAAAATTTTTACAGAGGAAATAGATTTTTTAAATTAAAAGTGACATTGAAAAAGGAACCCAAAACCCCCAAAAAAATTTGGAAATGTTCATATTTAATAAAATAACTCAGAATAAGCATTTTTACTTTCCAGCCTTTTTTGCAAAAATAATCTTAGCTTTTAAAATAATTAAAAAGAAATCCTAGACTTGATGTATATATTATTAAATGTAAATTACCAAAATGCCCATAGCAAATACACTTGAGCAACAGTAAAATTCCTGAAATAACCTTTTGCAAATCAGCCCTTACCATAATTTAGCCCCAATTGGTTTGAAACAATTACAAATAAGTCCGAGATTTCTTTTGCAAAATACCCATGAAAAGACTTAAGTAATCTTGCCAAATGCACTAAGCAACAGTGAAGAGACCATATTATTCTTATTTGATGCATTACACTTTAGAGTTCCCACTGCCACCTCACAAGGCATGCACACCATTGCTATTTATACAATGGCATAAAGCAAATCACTCACACTTTGTATTTTTCAGCTGAAAGTTTGTACATAGGAAACATCCACATACACTTATTCTTGTGTTTGCATCTATGTGCTTCAAGTTCCACCAGAGATTTCCATTGTTTCCTGTTGTTTTGCTCTGTGTCGGCCTATGTCAGAATCTGGATGTGCTCCAGCGCCAGCCCGACACTACCTCGTCGTTGATCTCCCTACTCCGGCCACTTTCCTTGTGCACAACTAGGTCTAACGTGATCCTCGAAGTCCACTGGTCATCGTCGACCAATTTGTCTGGTGGATTCCGGCTGGAGAGTTGTTTTCACCATTGTCAACATCCTTCAGCAGCGACATCAAAAACCTGTGGTCGTGGTCGTGCTTGTGTTTGGTAGAACCAGTGGATTTGCTTTTGTGTTGGTCGTATTTATGTTTGGTCAAACCAGTGGATTTGTTTTTGGTTGTACTTGTTTCTAGTTGAATCAGTGGTTTTGCTTCTATGTTGATCGAAATTGTTTTTAGTTGAACCAGTAAGTTGCTTTTGTAATGACAATAACAAACTTTGGTCGAAATAATGATTTCTTTTCATGTTAACAGAAATTAGTTTTCATTTTGATAGTAAATTGCTTTTGTGTTTTTAACAGTAATTCTATGTGGTTTTGACAATAATTTCTTTTGTCTTGATAGTAATTGGTTTTAATTTTGACAATAACTTCTTACGATTTTGGTAGTAATTATCTTTAGTTTTAATAGTGATTTTCTTTGAGTTTGACAATAATGGTCTTGGTTTTAATTGGAAACTTGTCTTTGGATTTGGCAATTATTTCCTTGGGTTTTGATAGTAAATCTATCTTGTCTCAACAGTGTTTTCAACCACCTTGACAGTAATTTTTACCTTATTTTGATAGCTTTCGACTACAATGTGAGAGTAATTTATTTTGCCTTAGCAACTATTTTTCTTGTCTTTGGCAGTTATTTCCTTTGGTCGCAACTAGGTTGGGCTATAAATATAAGTGTTTTGAGCAGTATTCTTATTCATCTCAGGCTATATTCTCATATACTGTGCATTTCTTCGGTTGTGGCCGTGATTTTTGTCTAGTGTTTGTCCGCTGACATGCAGTGGCCGTTCTCTATCTTAGAGATCTTTGATCGAAAATCTGGTCATGTCATCTTGTTCACTTTGTGGTCTACTTTGAGATCTTGTGATTTAATTTTTTCATCCAGTTCTAGATCTTACTCCACAGTTTTGGAGAGACTGCCTCTCTGATTTTGATCCTTAAAATAGCATGCATGCACCTCATACGCATACATTATATATGCATGACTATTATTCTAAACAAATTTCTGATTGATGATTTGATATGCATTATTTTATTGCGTATAGAGTTCAATCAACCCCAGCTTGAAGAGCAGTCGACCAAAGACATTACAGGAGATCCTGTCGTTGAAGTCCAAGGTAAGTCATGGCTCCTTGATCATGTTGTGCCTATAATTTAAATCAAAATTATCTAGTTTGATGATTCCAAATATATGCATGGTTATTTCAGCTTTGAAATACTACATGAAGTTCTTTACGTTAAACTGCTAGATTGCAATGAAATTAAAAATTAGTTATACCTAAATTGTTGATTACCATCCTTGACATTGAAGATGCCAATTTTCATTGTCACCCTAGGATAATATGAGTAAGCATAAGCCAGAAAGTCATGAATTGTGATGTTGTGAATTAGTTGATCTGGAAGGATTGAAATATTGGTTGAAAAGATTATGGGAATTGTTGTATTGTTGAAGTTGAACTCATCAGGGGACAAATGTCCAGTAAATGCTTGTGCACCAAGTTTTGAAGTGCTGATCTTTTATTCAAACATTAAGGACCAACTCAGATGTGCTACATTTCCAGTAACATGAATAACATGCTAGTCACAAGCCCGGTATGGGATGGGCATGACCAATTAACCCTGTCGAGTCGTAAACTTATTTTTCCTAGCGTACATTTGTGGTCCTTCCAATAACCCATACTAGATCCGGGTAAAGTCCGACCAAACACTTAGTATTGAATAAGGGTCACTTATGCACGATTGATACCAACCCTTTCAATAACCCATACTAGGTCTGGGTAAAACCCGACCAAGCACTTAGTATTAGGTAAGAGCTGACATAGAAGTTTAAATTCTATGACGATATTAGGAGTACCCAAGCTAGGACTCCTATCATGCAAAATATTGATTACTATGAGATAGAGTGAAAAACATGTCATCTCCAACTCAGTCACATGTTGAATTATGGCATGTATATGCACTGATAGTAATAAGTTGGGAAGTCTTATGTTTAAAGTAGCACCCCTCTGCAGAGATTAAAAATGTATTCGGATATTTCGTACCCCCCGAGTTTTGGGGTCTATTGCGGTGGTTTATACCAATGTCGTATGGCACATATAGAATTTTCATATCAGTTTGGTTTTGTCAAATTAAATGTTTACACAATTGTTTTTTTTAATGGTGCTTCTTCATCTAGTATGTTCATCTGTTTAACAACACATTTGAACCTGAACACTTTCTTGAGCTGCTACCATGGAAATTGATACTGTAATTAGTTACTCCGTGACTTGTTGAGTACTCTTTACTCATTTTTACCTGACTTGCACATCAGCTGGAGAAAGATACGACAACGACCTTGAGTCGTTTGAGGGCGACCCAACGAGTTTTGAAGATCCCGACTTGGACGCAAATTTCTGAGGACCCCACACTGCAGTTGAGGCGGTTGTAGACGGGTTTCATCATACTACGTTTTTTTGTGAAAAACTAGATTTGTTTGTTGGTCTTGTCAACTTGTTTATGTAATTACAATGTTAATGCCAACACATATGAACTACTATTGTTTTTGTAAATTAAAATATGTATCATAAATTTGTTATGGTGTATATTTCCGTCGCAACTATATATTGGGAAGTTGCAACAGATCATCTTGTATGCAGCATGTTAATATGTTGTGCCCTCTAATTTGTAGAATTGCCGCCTTGGTCAGAAGTAAGATCCCAATTTAATTTAGACTAAAAGACAAATGATATAATTGAGAGAGAGAGAGAGAGAGAGAGAGAGAGAGAGAGAGAGAGAGAGAGATTGGCCATCTTATGATGTGCCATTAAGGAGTGGATGTTGAGCTATAAATAGGGCTGAGGTAGAAGCTGCTGAGAAATGACTTATGTCACAATTACTTTCAACTAAGTTGCCATCAGTTTTTTTCTTTTCTTTTTGACAAGGACTCATGACTAGCTAAGTTGACGTGGGATATTTGTAGTTTCTATTTGGTGCGCTAGACATACCGTCTAGTTTTTTTTTTTTTTTTTTCAGTTTGGACTGGAGTAAAGTCCACTTCTAGTCTCTCTAATTTATTCTGAGATTTAATTTGATCACTCTATTTTTAAAACAATTTAAATTGATCTATTTGCTTTTAAAATCAGATCTTTTTAACCTCTAAATAATATTATTAGTTATTTTGATGATATAGAATATTATTTATTATTGATGTATTAAAATATGATAAATATGAATTGACTAATCATTTTGATGAGACATTGAGCATCAACATAAACACTATGGCACTTTTCACAACGTCTAATTAGCATCTATATTGATGTGTTGCACTACTAAATTATTGAATGGGAGAAAATAAGACGGTTTTGTATTATTAGTGTGTTGACATAAATAAAAATCACCACATCTGGCACATCATTCATGCACTTAAAATCACATCATCAATAACCTATAAAATTGCTTATGAACTAAAAGATATTCAGTTTTGAAAGTAAAAGAATCAATTTGAATTATTTTAAAATAGGTAGACCAAAATAAGCTTGAAAGCAAAATTGAAAGACCGAAAATATATTTTATCCTTTGGAGTAAATGAGACAAACAAAAAGAGGAAAAAGATAAAATTGCCCTTGTAAAACTCTTAGCGCACTTAATATAGACCTAATGGTAAATAGCATCTCTCCGAATTGATAGAAAAAGGTAGTAGACATCGGACACCTACAAAATATAAACCATGATTATCTCCTGTGTTAATTTTTAAACCACAATTAGATCTTCGTAAAAAAGTGAACTGCTTCAACACTTGTCCCTAAATTTTTAAACCACAATTAGTTACAAATTGTGCTTCAACACTTGTCCCTAAATTTGTAACTATATGCTATGCTGCTATTAATAATAGTGTTTTAAGATTTATTCAATTTAGTTTTTTTATAAAAAAAATGAAACCACTACTTTATAAAAAAAAAAAATCAAACCACATGAATACTAATCAACTTGATGTTGTAATCATACGAAGAAATTGGACGGAAATCTGTCGGTTGTACACCACAAGCATATCGACCCATTCTTAATATTGATGGTGAATTTTCGTGGCTCCTACCATTGTGATTCGTCAAGTTACTTAGAAATTATCTTTTCTTTCAAATTCACATATTTTTCATGTATAATATACAAACATCTCTCTTAAACAATTCTTGTTTTACATTTTCTATAGAACTCAATTAATATATGTTTTTCATATGAGTAATCTTTGTAAATGGTCCGCCTTCTTCAAATATCTCAACCATTCTCTCTCCTTTAAATTCCAGCAATTCAGTCATTGTTCCTTCTAAATGTCTTCCATTTGGTCCTACTGGCAGCAAAATACAAGGCAAAACAAATAGGTGGTAACTTGAGTAGGGTGTTAAGATATTTTTAGAGGAATAACTTAGTTGGTTTTCGAAATGTCTCACTCTCATATGATATTTGTTCATGTGCACTGAAATGCATGCACCATAGTCTATACGATCCTAGATTTGCATATACAAATGGTTTTGCTATCCATAGTCCTTACATACCCAACTCTTACATCCAATGAGACTAAATATTTTGTTTGCTCTAAAATCTCTGGAGAATTTTTATATTTCCAATAGAGTCTAGCTATTTATTCCCCAAAGTACATCTTTTAAATCTTTTTTGTACAGTTGGTATTTTGAGGAAAAAAAGAAACAGTTATTACAAAGCCCATTTCTGCGGCAGTTCAAAATTTTGAAGTTTGAACTCCAAAGTTTGTTAGAAAATTACTGCCCGTAGAGGGCAGGCTGCACCGGACGGTTAAGATAGCCCCACAAGAACTTTTAAATGGCCAATAATTAAAGGCGTCGAGATGTAGATTAGATTACACCAGTCATGAGGAGAGACTGGCCCGTATTAGAGGGATAGACTGAATGAAACAGGTTGTGAGATGTAGTAGAGATGTTGTTTGGTTGGTTGAATTTTTGAATCTTGAATGAGCATTGAGTTTGTTTGGTTGGCTGCATGCTTTACTCCCATCTTTTTAACAGTTATTACAGCAGAACACAACTAAACAAGATTCACAACAGTAAAGATATAAATATATAATCCCATTAAAAGAAGAGAAGAGAAGAAAGAAAAGAATAGGAAAAAGATGCAGGCTTTGCTCACTCATAGGCCAAATATTCAGAAGTAGTCGACGGCGGGGTCGATGAGCTGCACGCTGCCGCACGACCCGCACAAGAGGAACACCCCCTTCACACTGCAACTCCAGAACTTGCCTCCTTGAACTCTGTCTCCTCCCCATGTGTGAATGCAGAAGCTTCGAGGAGCCCTGACGAGGTCACGGAAGCTTCGAGAAAGGTGGTGAGAAGATGACGAGGAGGAAGAGTGGAGGATGGTGGAAAGAGGTGGGGGTCGCCGGATGTGGCAGCTCCTGCCGCCGGCAGCAGCGGCGAGGTGGAGGCAGAGTGCTCTAGTTCGACGCCACATTGTTTTTGTGTGGCTGCGGCAGGGCCCGGGTGAGATGGAGATAGTTGGGAACTTGGGATACAACTCTTGTGCAGGAAGGGAGCCAGGCTGCGGGAAACGTCCGGATTGAGCGTACGTGTGGGCCAGGTTGTGGGAGAAGATTTGCACCACGCGAGGCAGGCTGGAGGGACTAATACAGGCAACCAAACACTCAAGAATTGCATCTGCGAGGCAGGCTGAGCCCAGAACCAGGCAACCAAACACACCCAAACTAACTGCGTCGCCTCCCTAGGACTTGGCAATTTGCATAAAAGCCCTTTCCTTTATTTGTTCTCACAGTTCTATCCTTTCCCTTTTTCATTTGAGGTTTCTGTCTTTTTCTTTTCTTTTTTTTTCTTTTTTTTTTTGAGAAAGCTTTTGAGGTTTCATTTGATTTTATCTACTGCAACCAATTACCACATATAGCTAATGAAAGAGAGTAAAATAGGCACAAACTTACTGCTTATATCTGATATATGGTCTAATTTAACCTCTTTGATGTAATATATTTTTTCTTAATAACCTTACCACGTTGTGCACGAAAAGTGCAACAAGGAGCACTACCACCTAAACTTAAATTTGAGTGCTTGAGCTTCTTGCAATCTGTACTACAAGCATAAGAAGAAAAAAAGATTGTGTACACTAAAGATTTCTTGCAAAATCTGATTCACACCCTTGTTTACTTCTTTATCATTGCTTTGTAAGGAACCAAAATTACATTATTACAACATCTAGAAATCATACGGAAGGACAAAGAATTGAAATTACATTGTATCAAGAAACCATCTGGCGGTGATGGCGGCAAGACGCAGGTGGTTGACGGTGAAGATTTTGACAGTTGGACGTTGTAGGAGAAGAGGTGGGACGGGGACGGGACAGAGGAAAAATTGTGAAGGTATTGTGGCTGCGAGAAAAAAATAAGAAACTTATATAAGGGAAAATTAGAAATATAATATTGCAATATAATCCGAAAAAATTATCTACTCCATCCTATTAGTCCCAGGTTCGAGTCTCAACAGCGATTTATTGGGGATTAATAGAATTATCTATGACCTATTTTATTTTGAAATCTGTTTTTGTTTGTGGTATGTCCTTGAATTTTTTAGTTTTAGTGTGTTCATGAAAAATTGCATATTATTAATTTCTTTTTATCCGTAATAGATTTTTTAGAAATTTATTAGAAATTTATAATTCTTCTATTTTACTGGATGGAATTTTAATGACATTTACTATTCATTACTATAAAAGTATGACTTTACTGAATAACATCATGTTTAGATATTGGTTTGCTATATAATCATTTTCAAGATTTGAAGAGAAATTTCATGTTAAATAATTATTTTACTATCCAGACATATTGAGGTGGACACTAATAAGTTTTGATTGGTTTGATCTAGGCATTTTGAACATAACTAATGTAAATTTAGTCATTTTGAGTGTAAACAACTTGAACCATGGAACCGCATAAAGGAGTCAAATGGCAAGCTAGCTAGAACAGAAAAAGGGTTTAGGACTCAAAATAAATATAACAGATAAATCCAAACTAATTCCTATCCACTCAATAGGCTATGATGATAAAATTAACATAAAACCTCTCTCAAAATATTAAAAACTATTATTTTAATAGAAAAAATGGTATATAGAAAATTAACGTTCAAAGGCGGTGGTATTCAGTAAAGTCATGCTTTCCTAATAATATATAGCAAATACTACTCTCGAACAATGGTATATAGTAAATTTTCCCATTATATAACTAGTAAGCATCTGCACATTCTTTACATGTCTTAAAAATAGTAATCAGAAAAATATAGAATACCATTTAATACATAATGAAAAATCAACAAAAATTTTGATACATAGAAATGAATATTTATGTAAAATAAAACATCATTAGGATCCATAAAATTTAAATAAAAAATGAAAACTATGAAAAACTTCACAAATATGAAGGATAAAATATACTAGATTTTAAAATTCAAATCCCATAATACTTAATTTTCAACTATTTATCTGTTGATTTTCACATAGTTAAAGGAATTTTACTAGTGGATGGAAATCTTTTAAGTCATAAAAAATTATATCCACAACACCATAAAAATTAATTTAATTAATGAATATAAACAAATATTTGTGACACCTGAAATTTAGGGTCTAAAAATTTCATTTTGAGATAAGCCCCTATTTCTTCTTGTCTGCATACTGGATCATTTTAAATTAATCATTAGCATTTTAAACCCTAATTGTTATTTTGTTGCATTTAGGTCATTTTCATGCATGACAACTCAAATTCCAAAATTATTATTTAACCCTAATTTACTCTGCTATATGAATTCATCCTTTGACATTTTACAATTTAGTCCATCCCTTGTTCCAAATCCTCAAAATTCAAGGCCTTAACCTTCTGCAAATCAGCCCTCCTTATTTTATTTCACATTTCATTTCCCTTTTACCAAATTACATATTGACCCATCCCTATTTCAAATAAGCCCTCTAAGGATCATTTCCTATCTCTAAAAAATTTGTGATTCAGTCCTTGAAATATCTATTGTTTGGACCAATTTCTGAAAAACCCAATTATAATTCAATCAAAATATTCCTGATTAATTGCCATATAGTCCCTCTCTTCACTCCTATTTAATTTTGTGAAAAGCCAAATCATGGATTAATCTCTAATTTCCTCCCTTTGATTCTTTTACAAAATAGCCCAGACAAATTGCGAATACACCCCCCTATTTTTCTCCTCTTTTACCCTCTCACTCCCTCTCAGTGTGAGCTACACGTAGTAGCAACAACACACACACAAAACCATATCTCTTTATCCCTCTCATCTCTCTTCTCTCCTCAATCCTAAAACCAACAACTGCATATGGTTTTGTTTTATCTTTTGCTGTCGTTTGCTGCCAGTCACCTCCAATCTCAAGGACCTAATTGTAAGAAGGGTTTTTGTCTAAATTTCCTTTAGTATGAGGACTAATTTAACATTTTATTTTTGAATTTTACACTTAGTATGGACCTTTATGCAATTTGGCTTTTTAATTGAAAATTGCATAAGATTCCTTTTATAAGTTTCATCAATTATGCTTAAGGGCTTACTTGTAATTATTCTCTTTTACAAAAAGGGGCTTGATGGTTGCAATAATTTATATCTTTAATAAAAATTGGTTTTAGATGTTTTCTTGCAAATTTTTTATGGTTTTCTTATAAGAAATTCAACTAGGTTTCAATATTGGTTTTAATTAGTTTTCTTATAAGAAATTTACCCTCATTGTTTCATGTAAATGAATTTTTTGACTTAATTGTAAATTGTTTTGGGGTTTAATTATAAATTGCCACCTTATGCAAGGATGAATATGGATTAGCCTCTACCATGCTCATGCCTCAAAATGGGAAACAAGGACTCATGTCAGAATCTGGAAATCAAAATAGAAATTGAAGCTCGAAAAGGGCTGAGAGAGAATGTGGCTATGGTCTGGAGTCAAAATGTCGAAGTTGAGGATGTGACACTAGAGGACAAGGTTATTGGCATGGAACGTGGATAGAGTTTTCTCTATCAGTTCATTCCCTATAATTTTCTACTTATAGAGTTTTAGTTGGGATACTATGCGGTGGAGTGTTAAATTATATGTTGTTACGAACTTAAAGTCATAGAAATGTAAATTTAGTCAATCGTATTGAACTTGGGAAGGACTAGGGCCTCATGTTGGTCAAAACGGCCCTTCAGGGACTCCCATGGTGTGAATGGATCCTTCTCAATGAGGTATTCATTTTTGAGGTCGTTGTTCAGATGATGTCTGAGAAAGATCAAGACTTTTGCCTTATGGGCGTTAGTACACTAATTCTCTTGAACAATAATCTCAATGAGATTATTTGAGTTCAGGTGGAACTCAACATCCAGAGCCCATTTTAGGTAATTGTTCCAATCGAGGGAAAGTTTGGCGAATTCTCTTTTCATGATGTCAGAAATATTTTTCCTACAGTTTTATTCCATAATAAGATTTGTTACAAGAAATTTGAATGTGAATGGAATGATTATGTAGGTATTCAAGTGAGAAAGATAATAAATTCCCTAAACAGAGGATGTATTTTCTACAATTTTTCAGCATTTTTCTATAATTTCTATGCTTTTCTACAATTTTATGTGACTAGAAATCAATATAATAAAGCACTGTAATAGCACAAAAGTAAATAATTGAAAAATTAAATGCCAAGGGCCTAAACGCAAGGAATTAAACATATAGGAGTCTAAATGCAAAATTCAGAAGGTGGAAACCCATTTTTTCTAATTTCTAAAAAAGTCATGGGTTAATTTGCAAAACTATTAGCTGAGGCAGTTTTTACCATAAATTCTCGAAAACTAGGGGGTTTTCCAAACCTTAACTGCCACCGCTGCCACTGCCGTCGGTTGGCACCGATCGAGGGTGGGCACACCACAAGGCAACGCGTAGGTAGTTGTTGTAGGGTGGCCGCGGCGAGTGACACAACGGCATTTTGCACACACGTGGCGTGGGGTCGCGGATCGAGGTGATAATGGTGCTTGACAGCTCGCGGCTTCAAGCTGGTGAGCGCGGCAGCCTCGGGCCATGGTGGGAGGTAACAAATGGGGGGCCAGTGATGGCTTCGGTCTAGCGCTTGTTGGCAGGCACGAGTGGCAACGACGGCGTCTATGGTGCATGGTTTCGAGCTAGCGACAACAGAGATAACAACTGCTGGGATAAATTTTCCAGAATTTTTTTTAGTCCCAAAAATTAAAGATGTAAATAACATGTATATTGCCGAATGATTTGAAAGAGAAAACATTCGACAACATACTGAAACAGAGCGAACTCATTTTAATAACATGTTATGAATCATTATCGTCGTAATGCTGACTTTACGCACACCAATCACATCAATCACATAGAGAAAAGACAGAGAGAATGGCGAGTGGAATTCTTTATTCTAAGGACATATTCAGTAATGTTCACATAATATTCTATTTGCAACAAAATTAGTAATTCAGCTACAATTTCTGATATTCACAAATCACAATAGAACATCTTTGTGGCTGTTTTCAAGTTTTGAACACATCACAAAAGGTACCTGACCACAGTAGTGCAGCAATGATCATGGTTCTAAATATCATCATCCAACCAAATACATTTGAGATTCTTTTAAAAAAAATTCAATTATGCCAATAGCCTACATTCACAAACTGCGGTCTGACCATGGGATCCTTGCCATTCTTTATAACCCTCCTGAATAATAGCAGGCAAAGTTCTCCAATCATCCATTTCTCATCAGCTAAAAATTTTTCAAGATGATCTTGCCTCCACATATCTAAACTAGAATTTGACCTTCCAGAGGGCATCAAGTTACATAGACTAGTACTCTGCACCTGTCACCCTTGAAGTTTTCTAAATAAATAGTTGTGGATACTTCTATCATATAGTTCTGAACATCAAATGCATGGTTAAAATTCTCAAATGCTAAAGAATAGCAAGGTGATTAAGCAAACTCAGAAATAGGAAAAATCAGCTCTGATATAGCACTATAATCTGCTAGCAGCCTTCCCATTGTAACATCGGGTATTGAGAAAGATAATCATGATATTTAACTTCGGAAATCTGGAGGCACTGTATCTTCCGTGAAGTACTCTTCTCTCACAGTCTTGACATCACAGAATCTCACCTTATGTGAAGAAAAAATAACAGTAAGAGAGGGTAAGATTGGATAAAGCCATTTTGACTGATGCATTAAAAGAATCATCAATAGGTTATGCAAATGCTGCAGTTGAGTTAATAGTAATCAATAGATTATGCATGCAAGCCAGAGAGAGAGAGAGAGAGAGAGAGAGATCCTTATTTTCTAGAAATTATACTGACCAGGGAGGCATATGATTTCAAGAGAGGTTTAACAAGCTCCCACATTGGCTGAAACACAAACGGCGCGTCGACAAAAAGAACTTGGCCAAGCCGCTTTGGATAGTAATAGTAGAACACATCAATCTGGAATGTAAAGGAAATTGACATCAAAACCAACATAGAGAATATGGTGTTTGTGATCAAAATAATGTCTTAAGTGCAGCAATCAGCAAAACGGGGTGATGAGCCAGGGAATACAGGAAATACATCTATGAACTACTTCAGAAGTGTAAACTTTAGGTTCTGCAGAAAGTGAATAAAAATATTTAGCTCTTGTTTGAAGTGATAAGCCTCATGTGCTTTTTAAATCTCGAATTTTTTTTTCAATTTCTCCATCCATAGTTTTTTCTTCAAAATGGAGATTCCAATCGCAGGACTCAGTAATTATGTTATTTGACAACCTATATTACATGAGAAGGCAAAATACTACAAGCAAACCAGAGATAATTGTAAACTGGTTTCACATCTCTCCAACAGCACAGATGAACATTTCAAGTTTAAGGGGGTGTATGGTTTGCTTGTGACCAAGCACCTAGCTTATTTTACGATCTATTTGATAAATAGAAATCTCTTTTAAACCAGAAGTCCCAAATAAAATAAAACTGGTGGAATGAGACATATTAGGTTTATAAGATGAAACCCCAATAAGCCAACTCACTAGAGAAACTTAAGTTTGGCCAAACACCTCCTTGGTTTAGTGGCTGTGCTACTGCTTACTGACATACACAAGCAGAGAAATGCATGACATCAACAAAGCAGAAGATAAAAATTACCAAAAACCTCAAGAACTGCAGATCACCATTTTCCACACTGAAGCCTCGAAGATCAAATATTCCAAGTATATTCTCTGTTCCCAAGGGAAGTCTACTTAAGGCCTTCTCAACCAAAAAGGCACAAAGCTTCTCATTTTCAATTGGATCTTGCTTCTGTAAAAAGTAGCATTATAGATGGATGGATCAGTGTTATGTAATAGTAATATTCCCTGCAGAGGTTACTGAACAGAATTGAGAATGAAAGGCATCTATACAACAAGGATTGTCAATAAGACTGATGAAAAAATACAATACAACCAACAATCGAATAGGTCATGTAAACCATTTAAATTTCTTGATGCCCTCGGAAGTTTTACTTAATAGATTGTTACAACATGCCCTATAAAATCTAGGCTTAGCTGAAAATATCTAAATCAAGATATTCGATGCAGAACAAACTTACAGAAGGAAAATGTTTGGATGCCACTACTACGAGCACAGGTCTGCCATTGACATCTAAAGAGTCATGCACATATGCCTTGCCAGTTTGATACAGACTTCTCACTGATTCTTCTGATAATTCTGATACACCAAAATCCTGACGCCATTTCTAAATGCAGATGAAAGGAAAGCTTAAGATGCAAACACATTCATTTAATGGTTAAAATGTTAGGAATTCCTTGTCAATGCAAAATTTCAAGCTTGAGAAGGGGTATCATTTCAGACCAATGTTGCATATGAAAACAAGTTCAGTTCATCAATAAAAAATAAGCCCCCTCCACAAAATGAGAAAGAACATACATCAAATAAATTGAACAAAGACAATATGAAAAAAATTAACTATTTAAGTACTAAAGATAGGCCTATTCCATATATGATCTATATAAGTTTAGAAGAGGAAAACCATATAGTTAAATCATGCCACTTAGGTCTAGTTACCATCCAGTACCCCCATACCACAATCAGCTAAGAAACTAATAGAAAACCCAACTATTATTAAACATACTTTCCACAAGTAAAAGTAAATAAACAGCATAATCATTCCAAACATGCCTTGCATCTTGAAAATTAAGACTTTCTTGTGATTCAAAAATTATATACACAAAAATCTGGTTCAGTATTTCAGTTCCTTATGTTGATAATACTTTCACTAGTTATACTTCGAGACAGATTACATAAAAATTATTTAGGATTTACGGCAAAGATAGAATAACAATGATGAATAACCCATTCTTCACAATGTTTCAGATAAATCTAGGCTTTTCCATGAAAAATGAAGCATAATGACGAATAGTATTATTCACAATGTTTTAGACATATTCTAGAAAAGAAGCTTAATTTCCCAAAGTGGAAAAGGGGCTATTGTTCAGCCATCATTGTAGGATACAATGGCCCGGATCAATTTAGAGACGGCTTCATCAACAGAGAATTTCCTGTCCTTCAAGAACCAAAGGATCATCTCCTCGTCATCTCTCCCATTTCTACCCGTCGGGAGGCTTGGATGCTCGCTTTCCAGCTTCTCTTTAACTTCCAAGACAAGCTTGGAACACAACAACAACAAATGCAAGATAACATGTCACAATCCACACACACACACACACACACACAAACACACCCCGCATGCTTCTTTTTCTTGGAAAAGCATATAACTAAAAATCTAAATAAAAATCGAAGTAAAGTATATAACAAATGATGACAAGTGAGCTACCTTCGAGGTGGATGAACCATTACAGGTGGAACTGAAGCAGCATATCCTTCTTCCTTTGCGGCTCCGCACGGGAAGAGAAGTTGAAACTGTAATAGAAGAGAAGGAGCAAGCTGCGGCCATCGCCTCAACTGTTCTTTGTGCCCTCCAACTACTCCTTGTTTCACAATCATACCTATATCTATCTTTTATTTTCACCTCCCTATCTTGATGTCTATATTCCATTTAGAAGTTATAAAGATTTTGTAATTATTTGTTAGTATGTGATGCTTACTTTAGGAACTAAGAAGGAATACCACAATATGGCAAGGGGTAACGTGCAAATTAAATAACAACAAACCCCCTCCAAAATCACAATATTACCTTCCTCACTCTCCTCTTCCTCACTAGTATTTCTTTCCACTTGTTTGTTCCCCATTTCCATGGCTAAAAGAATCCCGAGCTTAAAATAGTCCAAACACTAAGAGCCACACCGCGCACGATTCCCGGGGCGGGGAAGCGAGCTGCTATTCCAGTCAAGCCGCCGTGGAGGGAGCGAGCTGATGCGGGGGCCGCGATGGGCGTGTGGGAATCCATCCTCGGCGGCGGTGGCGGCGGCAGGAGGTTCATGAAGCGCAAGGACAGCGACGCCGGCGGGGCTGGTCAGGATCCCCCCTCATTCTAATTCTTGTTTTCTTGTGCTTTTCTGAGAGATTGTGGTGTCGAGAGATTGGTTCTTGTGATGCTCTTCTTTTCTTTTTCTTCAGCTCTCTTGAGAGATTTGTTGGTTTTTAAAGTTACTGCATCAATGCGCTTTCTTTTTTTTTTTTTATTTCTCAGTGTTTTTAGTGAAAGATTTTTGAGTTATTTGATGGTGTAAGGAAGTAAAAACTGCTTCGTTTTTTAGCTGTTACTTCTTGATGCGAGCCGCAATTTGCGCGTCCTTGCTGTTACTATATATCTTGGAACTGGCTAATTGATTTCTTCAAGTTTTTCTTTTTGTTGCTTTTGTATCACATTTTCCTTTTTCTGAAATTTTATTGGGTAAATGGTATGAAAGTTACTTGTTGACATTCAGTTGATTGATTCAGTGGTAAAATGGTTTCTTTATTTTGGTTTCTTTCTTTCTGCATTGTTCGGTAATCTTTATCTTGCTATGTTTAATATTTGTATGACCAAATCCTGTGAGGCTATGAACAAATTTTAGGACGGATGCCATCTCCAGCTGGTTAATTTTTCCTCTTCAGATCCACATTTTCTGGTTGGTGCTGTTTTAATCACCATTACACCAATCTGGAAGCACATCAGCAAAACATCTGCTACAGCCATCAGGCCCAATGTGCAATAATCTCTTATTTGTGTGGATTTGATATGGACAGGACAGTCAGATGACATGCTTGTGGGTGATAAACCCACTTGCATCTTTTGTGGTAATGTGATGTTTGTGGGTGATAAATTCTCCCTGGTCCCAAAATCTGTATCTTTCTGCCCCGCCACGCCCCTCCCCCGCTCCCCGCCCCCCCAACTGCAAGGCAATGGCAGCCTTGGCATGTGAATGAATAAATTGGCACTTAATGTCTTACGGTCTCCTTTGCAAGTTTGATATACCTTGTTTGTTTGCGCAAAATGCTGTTCAAGTTTTTTTCTGTCTTCTTTTTTGGGGGGTCTTGGTGGTTATGCCCAATACGCATCACAAATGAGGTGGCTGTGCTCTTGACTGGCACAAATCATGTTGAATACAAAATCTAGTGTTCAGTTGTCAAAGAACTGTTAGGTGCATTGGTTACAGAAGCAAGTCATCCTTTGCTGAGGGAAATTCTTAATGTGACGCCATTGTCATGTTTAAATCTCATTAAGTGCTCATTAGATTGGGCTACAGATCGAGAAAGTTTTGCAGTTCTAATGATGCTTTTCACTCACACAGAGTGGCCATTTTTACCACTTTGTAATTGAGAAAAGGCTGAGTTTTTGACTCCTGCGCGTATTGGCTTACTCTTTAATCTACCAGGTCGGGCACTGGAGGAGCTGAGGGGCTCCCTGTACAATGAGATTCATACTTCAGAAGGGGCCAAGCGCCAACAGCATCGGTTTTGTGGCCCCAGTGTTGCACTTACATTCAACTTTGCGGTTGCTGTTGGAATCATCATGGCAAACAAAATGGTCCAGCTATCTTTCCGAGTATTTTAATTTCTCACATGTACCTGTGCGAATTTTTGTACGGATAACCTAAAAGGAAAAAAAATTCCACAAATAACCCGGAATAAATTTTTTTTTGAAAAATAACAATAGTCGCCAACTGGGCTGGCTATTTGCCACAAAAGTCCATCAGTCGCCTGCCCAACTAATAATTGATGGGGGTTATAAAGTGTACCTGAGTCCCAAGCCTGGCGACGGGTGATCCAACAGCCGAAAAAAAGAAAGTAGAGAGAGAAAAGAGACAAAAAAGAAAAGAGAAGGAGAAAAGGGAGAAGAGGAAGAGAAAAAAAAAAAAAGGAAAAGAGAAGAAGAAGAAGAGAAGAGGAAGAGGAGAAGAGCCGAAGAGAAGAGGAAGAGGGAAAGAGAAGAAGAAAGGAATAAAATTTTTAAACCTCTAGAAAATTAGTGTAAATTTAATTACATGTATTCTTATTTAAGTTTAAAATGCAGATCTATTATAGAAATGCATTAAAAGTTTGTGGATAATTTAGATCT
Organism: Pharus latifolius; assembly: GCA_019359835.1. Lineage (NCBI taxonomy): Eukaryota > Viridiplantae > Streptophyta > Magnoliopsida > Poales > Poaceae > Pharus > Pharus latifolius. The sequence goes on from CM033324.1 coordinate 69,976,645, forward strand.
GTCGTAAAAAACGTAGATCTGACGTATATATATAATTTAGATTGTTGTATAATTATAGATCTGATCTATAGTCATGAATTTTAGAGAAATAATTAAATAATTAAATTGTGAATTAATAATTTAGGAAATATAGATCTGCTGTATGAAATTTATACACAATTTGTGGATAATTTAGATCTGATGCCTTCATAATTTACATCTGTTGTAAAATTTTTTATATATATATATATATATATATGTATATATATGATGTGTATATAATTTAGATTTGTTGTACAATAATACGTAAATATTGTCTCTAATTCCTGTGATAGAAATTGTTGATCTGCAAATTATATTAGAGATATGATAAATAATAATTTGTAATATTAAACTTTTTCACTGTAGACAATGTCTGAAACAAGAACAATTTATGTTTTTCACGGGGATCAAATTAGTAGAAGCGGACCATACGGTGATGACCTAAGTGGCTGTGACCGTACCGAAATGGTTTTAGATAATTTTAGTCCTGTTAATTTTGAGGAGCTTGAGACCTAGGGTGTGCCACCTCATCAGTGAGGAATACACTCGGCTGAATGCTTCTGGGCGGCTACAGCTTCCCTTTCTAAGTATTTCTGTACTTCGTGAGGAAATTTTGGTGGTGTTGTGTGAAATAGTACTCTTGCAGTTGTACCCTCGTGGAAGTATTTAGCTGTGTGATGCCAGGTGAACTTCATAATTCTAGTGAGCGATGTTATGTATATACATGTATAGTGTCCTAGTGTACATGGTCAAATTGGCCCATTTAGTCTCTAAGGCTCAGTAGGCTCTTTGTGAGTATATATATATACTCGGGTTTAACCCATAAAATTCTAATTAGTCATTATTCTAACATGGTATCAAAATTAGAAACTTCTAAACCCTAAATCTAGCCTTTTCTACTAATCAATCCCGGAGCCGGTCATCTTTGGTCGTTGCCGTTGTCTTCTCTAGCTCGTGCCGCTGCCTCCACAACCAGGTATGCTGGCGCGGCCGTTTTCCCATGCGATCTGGACCAGATCTGGTCTGCCTCTGCCACCTCGACGACCAGATCCGCTAGCACTGTCGGCCGCTGTCGTCTCCCGTGCTATTCTAACCAGATCGGGTCTGCCTCCGCCGCCTGAACGACCAGATCTGGTTGTACTGTCGACCACCACCGCCTCCTGTGCGATCTGGACCAGATCTAGCCCGTCTCGACACTGTCGCATCCTACTGCCTCGACTGGAGTTGCTAGCGTCACTGCTGCTCGTGTTGCCCCCCGATGACCAGAGCTGCTCGTGCTGTCGGCTGTTGCTCGCGCCGGCCGGAGCTACTCGCGTCGCCGGCTGCTCACCTTGCTTCTAGTGCCTCTACCTCTCCTGGCTGCTGCTTGCTTTGCTTCTAGGGCCTCATAGTGCACTATATAGTGCTGCCTCTGCCTCTGCTTCACAGTGCACTATATAGCAGTCGTTATGGCTTTAAGTAGTCTACACGCGGGGGTGCACTTCTGGCCTTTGATATCAAACTCAATGGTCAGAATTACCGTGAGTGGGCCTCCTCGATTGGCATGCTACTCCGGTCCATTGGTCTTCTTTTGCATCTTACCGTGGATGCTCCTACGGATGAGACGGAGAAGACAACTGCTACAGCCTGGCGCACCAATGATGACCGTGTTATGGGCATTTTGTGCCACAGTGCTGAGATCTCAGTTCGGATGAGCTTCATCGATCTTCCATCCTCTAGACTGAAGTGGGAGTATCTTTAGCGACGCTATCTGCAGAGCAGTGATGCACTTTATTTCTCTCTCCGACAGAGTCTTCAGGGTTTACATCAGCAGGATATGCCAGTTGAGGAGTTCTTATGTAAGTTGGACTCCATGGTGCCCTCTGCTTGTTCTGGTTGCCTTGGATGTGCAGCCAAGGAGAGATATGATGAGCTGAACATCATATTTGACTTCGTCATGCGTCTTCGCTCAGACTTCGAGCCCATTTGGGCTCAACTTCTTGGGCGTCCCTTCCTACCATGGTTGAGGCTCTTGCTATCCTGATTGCTGAGGAGACTCGTCTTTGCTCCCATATTGGATCTGCCTTTGTGGTTCCTCTGCGGTCTGTTCTGGCAGTTTCCCCTCAGACAGCATCCTCTAATGTTATTGTTACTCCGTCGACTTCTTCCACTCAGGTTGTCTGCTCTCATTGCAAGCGACCTGGACATCGTGTTCAGCGGTGCTTTAAACTACATCCTGAGTTAAAGCCACTGCGTGAATCGTCTTGTCGTGGAGCCGTTGCTACATCTTCTCCGGTATTTGTTGCCTATTCGAATCCACTTGTTTAGCTGAGTCAGCTTCAGACTCAGATGAGTCATCTACAGGCCCTTTTTCAGGAGCGTTCGTCATCTACACCCTCTTCTGGTGGATCTGCTAGTGTTGCTGCTTCCTCTCCCTCTGTGTTAGGTACTGCACCTCGTTGGGTTCTGGACTCAAGGGCCTTCTTGCATATGACGTCAGATGGCTCTCAGTTAGCATCCTGTCAGCTTGTTACAGATGGTGCTTCTGTTCAGACAGCTGATGGCACCTCTTGTATAGTCACTCATCAGGGCACTCTATCCACCCCTCACTTTATTGTTCTGGATGTATCTCTCATGCTTTAACTCTCTGAGTTTGATGTCTGTTGGTCAGATCACTGATATGCACTGCTTTGCTGGGTTTGATGACTCTTCGTGTTTTGTGTAGGATCGTTGGACAAGGACTCTTGTTGGTACTGGCTATCGTCGTAGAGGTTTTTCGGGTCTCTACATTTTTTGATAGCTTGAGTCTTCTGTCATCCTCCATTGCTGTCTCCACCACAAAGTCTTCAGTGTCTGCTTCTGTCGCTGCATCCTCTGTCGCCTTCCCTCAGTTGCATCATCAACTATGCCATTTATGTGGTTCTCGTCTATCTACTTGAGCTCGTCAGGGTGTGTTAGGTTGTGTCTCTGTTGACACCAGTTTTGACTATACCGTTTGTAAGCTTAGCAAACAACTACAACTTCCTTATACTTCCAATACTTCTAGGTCTAGTCACCCTTTTGCTTTAGTTCACTCTGATGTTTGGGGTTCTCTTCTTTTTATTTCACAAGGTGGACACAAGTATTATGTTATTTTTATAGATGATTATTCTCGTTATACTTGGGTTTATTTTATGAAACATCGTTCTCAGTTGTTATCGATTTATTAGTCTTTTGCACGTATGGTTCATATTTAGTTTTCCACTATTCAGATATTTCGCTCTGATTCCGGGGGTGAGTACTTGTCATCTGCTTTTCGTCAGTTCCTCTCTGTTGAGGGGACTCTTTCGCAACTCTCTTGTCTTGGTGCTCATCCTCAGAACGGTGTTGTTGAATGCAAACATCGTCACATTATTGAGATTGCTTGTACTCTTTTGATTGCATCTCATGTTCTGCCTCGTTTCTGGGTTGAGTCTGTTTCTACGGCTGTCTATCTCATCAACATAGAGCTATCCTCTCATCTCCATGGCAAGTGTCCTAGAGAACTCTTGTTTTTATCTCCAAGTTATGATCATCTTCGAGTTTTTGGTTGTACCTGCTATGTTCTTGCCCCATGCGAGTGCACCAAGTTAATTGCTCAGTCTATTGAGCGTGTTTTTCTTGGTTACAGTCTTGAGCATAAGGGCTATCATTGTTATGACCCCTCTGCTCAGCGCATGCGCATTTCTCGTGATGTCTCTTATGGAGGATAGACTTTATTTTTACTCTTTTGCTTGTCGGGCTTCTCCCACAAAGTGACTTTTCTATATCTACCTCATATTCCTAGCCAGACATGACACCTGCTTCCACTGCACTTCTCCAGCTATACCACCTCCATCTTCAGATGTGTCCCCTATTTCCTTTCCACTACACTTGTCACTCTTGGGTTCCTACTGATCCTCAGTCCAGGTTCTACTCCTTTTGATGGCATGGCTAGTACTGAGGGTGTCCTTACTGATGATGATCTATCACCGATGTCATCTCTCTCGACTTCACGGTATGCTCTCCGTGATCACAGCACCATTGTGACTCCAAATCGCTATGGTTTTACTACTGCGAGTGTTTTCCATGAGCCTCGTACCTCTCAGGAGGCTGCAGTCCTTCCTGAGTGGCAGCTAGCCATGTCTGAGGAGTTTGTAGCGTTGGATCGTACTAGCACTTGGGATTTTGTTCCGCTTCCTGTCCACGTTCCCATCACCTGCAAGTGGGTTTTCAAAGTCGAGGCAAAGTCTGATGGCTCACTGGAGCATTGTAAGGCTTGTCTTGTTGCTTGAGGTTTTCAGCAGGCCTATGGTCGTGACTGTGATGAGACCTTTGCGCCTATTGCTCACATGACTACAGTCCGCACGTTGGTTGCTATGGCTGCTATTTGTTCCTGGACTATCTCCCAGATGGATGTGAAGAACGCTTTTCTTCATGGTGATTTACAGGCGAACGTCTATATGTAGCCACCTCCCAGTGTTGTTGCTCCGGCGGGTCATGTTTGTCGTCTTCGCCAAGCCCTTTCTGGTCTCAAACAGGCTCCACGAGCCTGGCTTGAGCGTTTTAGTTCGGTTGTTCTTGTTGCTGGTTTCTCTCTTTGTGCTCATGGTCCTGCCTTATTTATCCATACATCTACACATAGTCGCACTTTGATCCTGTTATATGTAGATGATATGTTGATTACTGGTGATGATGTGGAGTACATTACTTTTGTCAAGCGCCGCCTCAATGAGCAGTTATTGATGTTTGACTTGGGCCCTCAGTTACTTTCTTGGGATACAGGTTACTTCTACGGATGATGGCTATTATTTTTCTCAGCAGCATTATATTCAGGATCTGCTGGCTCGGTCTAGGCTTATGGATTCACGAATGGTGCTACTCCTATGGAGCTTCATCTTCAGTTTCGTCCCATGATGGTGCTCTACTTGAGGATCCCTCTTGCTATCGTCACCTCGTTGAGAGTCTTGTCTATCTTGCTGTCACTAGGCTTGACATTGCTCATGCTATTCATGTGCTTAGTCAGTTTGTTAGTGCTCCCACTTCAGTTCATTATGATCACTTGCTTCGTGTGCTCCATTATCTGCATGAGACTGCTTCTCGTTGTCTTTTCTATGCTCGTTCGAGTCAGCTCCAGCTACATGCTTACTCTGATTCAACCTGGGCGAGTGACCCTCTTGACCGACGATCCATTACTGGTTATTACATATTTCTTGGTACTTCTCTTCTTACATGGAAGTCCAAGAAACAGACTGCGGTATCAGGCTCCAGTGCTGAGACTAAACTTCGTGCCTTGGCCACTACTACTTCAGAGATTGTCTGGGTTTGTTGGTTATTAGCTGATTTTGGTGTGTCATGTATCGTACTCACGCCCCTTCTTCGTGACAACACCAGCGCTATCCAGATTGTCACTGATCCCATAAAGCATGAGTTAACCAAACATATTGATGTGGGTGCATCCTCCACATGTTCTCATTATCAAGAGTCGACTATTGCTCTTTAGTATTTGTTTTTTGAGTTTCAGGTTGCCGACTTCTACACGAAGGCTCAGACTCGAGAACATCAGTTTCATTTCTCCAAACTCCATGTTTCAGATTCCCCTGATCCATCTTGAGTTTGAAGGGAGGTGTTATGTATATACATGTATAGTGTCGTAGTGTATATGACTAAATTGACCCATTTAGTCTCTAAGGCTCAGTAGGCTCTTTGTATCTATATATATATACTCGGGTTTAACCCACAGAATTCTAATTAGTCATTATTCTAACAAGCGAAAGAACTCGCACCACTCTCAATACAAAGTTGCACACCTCCACCATATTGGTGGTCATTATGCTGTACCTAGCACTACCCTCATCGTGCATTAGCGACTACTTCTCAAGAGCTTTGTCACTAATCCGTTCGCTAAATTTCTTAATTCTTGTTCTCCGGCTGTGTCGTCTCGGCACATCTGAATTCCCCGCAACATTTTCTTCATTGTCCACCTGTTGGGAATTGCTTGCCTCTATCCTTTGACCTTTACCTAGATTTGAAATCTCTTTCTAGTTCATATCAAATTTGTTCGAACTTATGGCGCTGGTTCTGATCACACAACTTCTCAAACTTCTTTATCAAGCATCCGCTTTTGAAATGGGTGAAGTTTGCCGCAAGATGTCGTTTACACCACCGATTAATCAAGTCATTCCATTTGTATTGGGGGTCCTCAGTGGACAACATGAAATCAATAGTACTCAACATACTCTTATGTCTATCATGAATTACACATACGTTCTGTCTATCATTTGGTACTTTTTTTTTCAGATTTGCAAGAAATCATAACCAACTTTCTGTACTCTCGCCTTTTACTAAGGCGTACACCATGGGAAGTAGCTGGTTGTTTGCATATGTAGTAACAATTGTCATCAAAGTTTCCTTGTACTTTCCAGTTAGAAATGTGCCATCGACACAAATTATTGGTCGCATGTACTTGAAGACAGAGGTTACCTGCCTAAACGACTAGAATATACGTTCCATGTATTCAACTCTAGACACTGTCACCATTTGTGTCCACAACTAGCTTATGAACTATGTCCATCACAATGCTAGGGTTGATGTCAACGATTTGCTGAATAAGTCTGGGCACGTAGTTGTATGAATCATAGAAAGATCCAAATAGTATCTCGAGACCAAGGTGTTTGGCTCTCCATGTCTTTCCATACCGAATGCTTTAGCCAAATGTGTCATTGATTTGACCAACAATTTCTTTTAGTGGCATTTTAAGATTTGCATGGAGGTTCGACAAAATTACGCGTGCAACGAATGCGGAGTACATATTTCTATGGCACTATGAGACTTCTATAACCGAACGGTCATGTTCGGTGATTCCAGAAACAACGAAATGCTCATTGTCCTTGTACTGGGCAACACAAACATAAAATCGACATCCCTCCACCGAGCACTTCACTGCATATTGATGCGGATTTGTTTTGTTGACCTTGAAAAATCGATGTAATGACATGACCCACATTACCACACCTTGTTTGGCGTCCTCCTTGCTTCAAAAATATTGCCCTAATGTTAATTTGTGCTCATTGGATGCCTAGTCTGAACTGCTGTCATTGTGGATTCGCGTAGAATCACATCCATTTGGATCTCCCCATTGTTGGGGAGGTCCCATCCCATGGTAATCTTCTTCACTAGAGGAATCCGTATAGTTTGGATCGATCTCCGAACCTTTACTGTCTTAGAATTGCAAACCTTCATCTTCGCCTTCGTCGACGTAAGTCTCATCACCAGGCCAAAAATAACCACCTATGAGTTCTACGTTCGGAGCATCCACAAAATCCTGTGACATGGTTGCATTATTGTTCATATATTGCCCTGACTGATTGTTCTACTGCTCCGGTCTTTACATTCGTATGTGGCACATTATTTTTAACCGTCACATACAGTGCACACTCATCCAGTGCATGATTAGGGATTCTCACCCTCCTAACATAAGAGTTTCAGGACCTGTCACTTCTTAAGTTTACACAGTTTTCAACTGCTTTCACCAATAGGCATCAATGTCTCTATGACAACATTGTATAAATTTGGGTCGATATGTAAGATGTCCAGGACTTGGGTCTCAAGCTCCTCAAAATTAATAGTACCAAAATTATCTAAAACCATTTCTATACGGTCACAGCCACTTAGGTCATCACTGTATGGTTCGTTTCTACTAATTTAATCCCCATGGAAAACATAAACTGTTCTTGTTTCACACATTGTTTGTAGTGAAAAAGTTTAATATTACAAATTATTATTTATCATATCTCCAATATAATTCGCGGATCAACAATTTCTATCAGAAGAATTAGAGACAATATTTACGTATTATTGTATAACAGATCTAAATTATATACACATCATATATATAATTGTACAACAAATATAAATTATGAAGGCATCAGGTCTACGTTTCCTACAATAAATCTAAATTATCCACAAATTGTGTATAAATTTCGTACAACAGATCTACATTTCCTAAATTATTAATTCACAATTTAATTATTTAATTATTTCTCTAAAATTCACAACTACAAATCAGATCTATAATTATACAACAGATCTAAATTATATATATATATATATACACGTTAGATCTACGTTTTCTACAGCAGATCTAAATTATCCACAAATTTTTTATGCATTTCTACAACAGATCTATATTTTAAACTTAAATAATAATAAATGTAATTAAATTTACACTAATTTCTTAGAGGTTTAAAATTTTATACCTTATTCTCTTTTCCTCTTCCTCGTCTCTTTTCCTTTTTTTCTCTTCCTTTTCTCCTCTTTCCTCTCTGTTTTCTTTTTTTCGACTGTTTAATCACTAGTCGCCAGGCTTGGCCTCGGGTACACTTTATAGCGACTGATGGGCTTTTGTGGCAAATAGCCAGCCCAACTGATGACTATTGTTGTTTTTCAAAAAAAATTTATTCTAGGTTATTTGTGGATTTTTTTTTCATTTTAGGTTATCCGTATAAAAAATTCGTACCTATGCTATTGTTGGTTTTGGTCCAACAGCTAACATTTCCTTTACATATGGCGCCTCGTCTTGTAGGTGATGGGCAGTGTCGGATTTAACTTCCCAGTTGCACTGTCCTTAATTCATTATTTAGCTTCTTGGGTTCTAATGGCCATCCTCAGTGCATTATCCTTGTTGCCCGTTGCTCCTCCTTCAAAATCCACTCCTTTCTCTACTTTTTTCACTTTGGGTGCTGTCATGTCTCTCTCCACTGGGCTTGCTAATATCAGCTTAAAGCATAACAGGTGAGATCAATGCAGTTTCTGTTTAACAACGAAAAAAGTGTTCTATCATAAAGTTATGCTTTATAATTTTGTCCTGTAATGTGCTCATTATTTTCTGTCTTCAGTATAGGGTTCTATCAAATGGCTAAGATAGCTGTAACTCCAACAATCGTTGTTGCAGAATCTATTCTTTTCCAGAAAAAAGTTTCCCTTCAGAAGGTACACTTTACTTCTTGGAAATTTATGCTTCACAATCTGTTATGTTCTTTTATTGATCCAATTGTTGCTAGAATATTTCGGAGATAATTCCCAGTCTTGAATAAGTTAAGATGAAAATATGCGGTATCATGCATTTGTTGTTCTCCCTCTAGCATTCACACCATCCATGAGCATTTAGTTGCTTTCATGTTGTTGGCATTTTATCCTGTCTAATCTGTCTGGTTTTTTTAGAAGGAATCTAACTTTTCAATTGCAGGTTATCATGCTGGCAATTGTGTCATTTGGTGTGGCTGTAGCTACTGTTACTGATTTAGAGTTCAATCTTTTTGGTGCTTGTGTAGCAATGGCTTGGATTATTCCCAGTGCTGTAAACAAAATTCTGTGGTCCAATTTGCAGCAGAGCGGAAACTGGACTGCTCTTGCGTAAGCTGTTATTTTTACCTTCTGAGATGGCCCACATTTAGAAGTTTTTTTGCCCTAACAGTCAGATTATTTGATCAGGTTGATGTGGAAGACGACCCCAATTACCATATTTTTCTTCATGGCATTGATGCCTTTGTTGGATCCCCCGGGCTTGTTGTCTTTCAATTGGAATTTCAAGAACAGCAGCGCAGTAATCATATCTGCTTTATTTGGTTTCCTTCTCCAGTGGTCTGGTGCTCTGGCACTCGGGTGAGGCATCATCTTTTTCTTTACATGATTGTTCTTTGTCGATTTCATTTGAGAAACATTTCTCTGTCCAAGTTTTGTTACAAGTTTCTTGTTCTTAAATTTTAGCTTCCAAAGCAGGGCCATCTGTAAATATATCTCATATTTCATTAAAAAAAGGCAATCATGCACTATCTTTATCCTCGCATTCTTACTTCTCAGACCATTAAATGTGGGTATATAGAAGGCATTGCAGTAGATAGATAGTGATCAACCATTGCCACAGTACTGCTTTTGGCCTCATTCAAGAAATAGTCATGGGAATAGTACCTGCAATCTACCATTTAATTCCTTTGTTCATACTTCAACAGACAGTTGAATAGTCAAGCTATGACTACTAACTTGACAATGACATTCTTTTTTCATCATTATGCTGACAAGACATATTAAGTATCAGCTGACTACAGAAAGTCCTGTCTAGGGCTTTTGCCAAAACCTTTCGCTTTCTAGTTCATTGTTCTTTGGAGAAAGTTGCAATGCAGCATCATTGTCAAAGACTCAAAAACAAAGATTTACAAATTTTTCTATTTTGGGGGAGAAAACTTATTGGAAGAAGAAAGTCTTTAGGTCATGCATTGTTCTTTATCATTATGCCGATTTGATAAAAGCTGTGGGACTTAATTTTCTCACCGTCTTCTGAATGATGCAGTGCAACCTCAGCACTCTCTCATGTTGTGCTAGGACAATTTAAGACGATTGTTATAATGCTATCCGGTTATCTGGTATTTAACTCTGATCCTGGAATCATTAGTCTTTGTGGAGCTTTTGTCGCCCTGTGTAGCATGTCTGTCTACACTTACCTTGGGCTGCAAGAGTCGGCCTCTGGTGGTAAGAGATCTTCAAGGCAGAATTCTTTTCTGCTGAAGCCTAAAGTTATTATAGATGGTGAGAAGCCAGATACAAAGCCTATGGATTCTGTGTAAGTCAAGGCGATATTTGTATGCTTGATTCAAAAATCAACAGGAAGAAGCTGGTGAATGCACACTTCTGAATCTGTTCTCATCTGTTCTAGGTATCATTTTATTCTAGGCAATTTTGGTCAACTGTTATCTGTCATTATCAGATCCATTGTACATAGAAACAGCTATCATTTTACAGTTTTACTCGCAAATTTGCAATGTTCATTGTATTAGTTGCCTTGTGATAGAATATTTGCTACTTATTTAATTAAGATGCAGATATACTTTCTCATCCTGTGTGATTTCAGTCATTTTATTTTGCGGCATATGCCTATTTGCTACTGTGCTAGCTGGTTATTCAATATCAGCAAATTTCACAGAACATTCTTATGTTACTGGAACAAGTTCTGCAGCAACTCAAAATTGTCAACAACAAAGTATCCATACAAGAGGTGGTGGTTTTTATGCAATCAAACCTCCATTGTAGGGCCCATTGAAACATCTATCTAGATACAGGAGTTTTATCAAGTGTGAGAATTATTTTATGATATAGTATTGTGAATTTTTTCCGGATTATTTAAAAAAAAAATCCAACTCAAAGTACTATTGAGAGCATACCTGAACTGGGCACCCTCATGCAGCAGCAAGTTCTGCATGTTTCAATTGTAAGAGCCATTTCAGTAACATTTCTCTGTACAATCTACAAACTCAACATGTACACAGCAGCAACATAATGAGCTAAAACATGCTGCAAATATTCCCTCTTGCACAGTATAAAGTATATAATTTTTCCAAACTTGATAGAAAATATAAGACATATATACAAATTTATTTCATTTTTTCTATCCCATACTTATGTACTTCTTATTCTCTTTTCATGACTAATCCCTCGAACTAGTCTCACTTTTATTTTCAAGACATTTAAAGGAGAGTTGTATAATCTTTTTTCTAAATTCTCTCTTAAATTCAAAACTTCGTTAACTCAAGTGCATGATCAAAATACGTCTTATATTTTATAACAGAGAGAGTATCTAAAAAAAAAGTATATATCTATAGGGGAGAGAGGGACAGTAGCAATGCTAACATCTTGCCTCTACATTTGTGCAGTGTCATGGTATTGCAAATACCTCGGCAGGTTTTACGAAGGTTCCTAGCAAACAAACGACGACGCGAGTTGACCGCGTGACCTGTTCTCTCCCGTCGGGCAAGCACGAAGAGTGACACGAGAATTTATACAGGTTCAGGTCTCAGTGGGGGTTCTAGTCCTGTCGACGTACTCTCGACGTGAGTCGGCTGGGGGAGCTCTCTCGTGAGGAGAGTGTTCCTGAGCACTCCTATTGTTTTCTTGTGTATTGATGTTAATGAATTGTCCTCCTTACAAAAGTAGGGTACAAGAGCATATATAGGCCTAAAAGATGCAAATTACTAAACTACCCTGACCGCAATCGTTGGATCGAAGGGCACCGTCATCATTCCGCTGCCAAGGTACTTGGATGGCCCACAAGTGTCCTCCCTGATTCCCGAAATATTTCTCACGTGCCCCGCACGTGACCCCGCGAGGGAGTCCTTCGTGGTTTTTCCCCGGACCGTCGTTGGGGCCCTGACCACCGGGCCGGTGCTGGTACCTGGGGCATGGGGTCCCTAGGGTGCCTCTCACCAGGCCTGTGGTGCCGCCCGGGACAAGGTGCCCAGGGCGCTTCTCACCGGGCCAGTGGCGGCACCCGGGACACGGGGTCCCCGGGGCGCCTCTCACCGGGCCAGTGGAGGTGCCCAAGATATGGGGTCCTGGGGCGCCTCTCACTGGGCCAGCGGCGGCATCCGGGACATGAGGTCCCGAGGGCGCCTCTCACCAGGCCTGTGGTGGCGCCCGAGACACGGGTCGCCGGGGCGCCTCTCACTAGGCCAGTGGCGGTGCCCGGGACATAGGGTCCCGGAGGTGCCTCTCACCGGGCCAGCGGCAGCGCCCGGGACATGGGGTCCCGGGGGCGTCTCTCACCGGACCTGTGGTGGTGACCGGGACACGGGGTCCCACGCGGACATGGGGTCCCAGGGGGGCCTCTCACCAGGCCAGCGGCGCCGCCCGGGACATGGGGTCCCTAGGGCGCCTCTCACCGGGGCCTGTGGTGGCGCCGGGGACATGATCCCCGGGGCGCTTCTCACCGGGCCAATGGCGGTGCCCGGGACACGATGTCCCCGGGGCGCCTCTCACTGGGCTAGTGGTGGCGCCCAGGACATGGGGTCCCGGGGGTGCCTCTCACCGGGCCAGTGGCGGCACCTGGGACATAGGGTCCCGGGGGCGCCTCTTACCGGGCCTGTGGCAGCGCCCGGGACATGGTCCCCGGTGCACTTCTCACCGGGCCAGTGGCGGCGCCCGAGACACGGGAACCCTGGGGCACCTCTTACCTGGCCAGTGGCGGCGCCCGGGACATAGTGTCCCGGGGGTGCCTCTCGCTGGGCCAACGGCGGCACTTGAGACATGGGGTCCTGGGGGTGCCTCTCACTGGGCCAGTCGTCCGGGAGATGGGGTCTCGGGGGCGCCCGGGACATAGGGTCCCAAGGGCGCCTCTCACCGGGCCTATGGCGGTGCCCGGGACATGGTCCCCGGGGCGCTTCTCACCAGGCCAGTGGCGGCGCTCGGGACATGGGGTCCCGAGGGTGCCTCTCACCAGGCCAGCGCCGGCGCCCGGGACATGGTCCCCGGGGTGCTTCTCATCGGGTCAGTGGTAGTGCCCGGGACATGGGGTCCCCGGGGCGCCTCTTACCAGGCTAGTGGCGGCGCCCAGGACATGGTCCCTGGGGCGCGCGCTTCTCACCGGGCCAGTGCCGGCGCCTGGGACATGGGGTCCCCGGGGCGCCTCTCATCAGGCCAGTGGCGGCACTCAGGACATGGTCCCCGGGGCGCGGTCCCGGGAGTGGCGGCGCCCGGGACACGAGTCCCCAGGGTGCCTCTCACCGGGCCAGTGGCGGCGCCCGGGACAAAGGGATATATAAGCCCAAAAAATGTAAATTACTAAACTACCCTGGTCGCAACCGTTGGATCGGAGGGCACCGTCGTCATTCCGCCGGCCAAGGTACTCTGATGGCTGACAAGTGTCCTCACTGATAACCGAGATATTTCTCACGTGCGCCGAACGTGACCCCGCGCAGGGATCCTTCGTGGTTTTTCCCCGGACCGCCCCCAGGGCCCTGACCATCGGGTCGGTGGTGATGCCTGGGGCATGGGGTCCCGGGGGCGCCTCTCACCGGGCCTGTGGCGGCGCCCGGGACATGGTCCCTGGGGCGCTTCTCACCGGGCGAGTGGCGGTGCCCGGGACATGGGGTCCCCGTGGCGCCTCTCACGCGACATGGTCCGAGGGCGCTTTTCACTGGGCCAGTGGTGGCGTCCGGGACATTGTCCGGGGCGCTTTTCACCGTGCCAGTGGCGGCGCCTGGGATATGGGGTCTCCGGGCGCCTCTCACCGGGCCAGCGGCGCCCGGGACATGGTCCCCAGGCGCTTCTCACCGGGCTAGCGGCGGCGCTCGGGACATGGTCCCCGTGGCGGGTCTCACCGGGCCAGTAGCGGCGCCCGGGACATGGGATCCCTGGGGCGCCTCTCACTGGGCCAGGGGCGGCGCTCGGGACATGGTCCCCGGGGCGCTTCTCACCGGGCTAGTGGTGCCTTATCACTGGGACTAATTGGGCGGAGATTTCCCTCGACAGCAGCCCCTCATGCCCTCCGGAGACATGCCCTAAGTCCCCGGAGGGGATGGTTTACACCACCGGGAACATCTCCCCCAGAGGAGGTCTCTGGCGCTTGGCGGCGCTTCGGTTTTTGCGCCACACATTTATGGTGGCACCACCGATAATCATGACGTCGCGGGCCTCAATTAGCGTGCGCCGTCGGTCATGACGGCTTCGCGCGGTTCGAACGTGGGCGCGCCGTTTCCCGCACGTCTCTTTGGTTTGCGCGCTATGTATGAAATGGGCGCCTCGATTGATCCCTAGGGGCCACGTGTCGCCCATCGGGGCTGCGCTTAGGCACTATAAGGGGGGCCTCGGGGGGCCCGGAGAGCTCACATCCAAGCCTTAGCCTACAACTTCTTCACCGGCGCTCTGAGCCTCTCCCGGAAACCCAGCCCCCGAAAACCTAGACTCTTAGAAGGCTAGCCCCCAGGAAACCTAGATGGCTCCTAAAGGCAACGCCAAGGCTATCGATGTGCCCCTGGAGGAAGTCACCGCAGACTTCCTCTGGGCTTCTGAGTTCACCTCAGGGGACTTGGAGTCCCTCGTGGAGCGGGGTGTCCTCGCGGACGGGGACGTCCGGATCCCCCCGAAGAAGGAGACCACGCCTTGCCCTCGGGTCGCGGAGGTGGTTGTCTTCGAGGCCTTCATAGAGGCCAGCCTCCGGCTCCCGGTGCATCCATTGCTCCGGGAGTTCCTCTAGGAATACGGGGTGGCGCTCAAGCACCTGACGCCCAACACCCTCGTCTGGATGGGCCTTTTCATTTGGCTGTGCGAGACAGCCACCGGACGAGAGCCAATGCTCCGGCTGCTTCGGTACTTCTATGAGCCCTCGGCGAGGGGCTTGTACATGGTCAAGGGGGGGCCGAAGTTCGCCTTCGGCTCCATCATGATGCAGCTCCTACCGGCCCGGGTGGAGGAGTACCTGGTGGCGGCCTCCCGGGATCAGTGGGGACTGGCTCCGGAGATGGTTCTATCTCCGGGTTCGGGACTCCGGGGTGACGTACTCCTGTACCCCCCTCCTACTGCCGGTCGTTCACCCCCAAGCACCCGGTTTGGACCGCCGAGGAGTTAAAGCTCCTCAGCAAGATGGTGGGCGCTCGGGCCCGGAGGTCCATGAGGGACCTTGCGGAGGAGCTAGCGCTCCTCAAGTTCTCCCCCTTCTCGCACCGGAAGAGGGGGATCACGATGTGCTCGACGCACCGGCCCTCGCAGAAGCCGGTGGCCCGACGTAAGTATCCGGTGACCCTTATCCTTAGTCTTCGAGATTTTGGCTAACACTTGTTCTTTGTAGTCCGGCCGTATCCGGCCTCCCAGGAGAAGGCGGAGAACCTCCTCGGGAGGTACTATGCCGACGAGCACGAGCGCGTCGTGCGCGTCATCGGGGAGGGCTCTCCCCGTAACTTGGTGGCGGAAGCCTTCGGGCTGAAGCTACCGGCGAGGGAACCTCTCCCCACCCCCGGCTGCCACAAGCGGGGGAAGGAGGCCGCCGAGGGCCTCGAGCCAAAGAGCGCCAAGGCGCGGAAGGCCCCCGGCATGGCCGTGATGCTGGGCGCTACACCCGGCAAGACCCGTGAGGTGGCCCCCGGGTTGGGGCGCGCGCAAGCTACCCCGAGGCCCGGGGCGACGTCGCCCCTCCCGGAGCGGGAGCCCTTCCCCGGCCCAGGAATGACGAGGGAGTTCATGCGCCTCCTCGACGTGCCCACCTGATCGGGCGAGAAGGGGAAGGCGACTGGCGACGAGGGCGACTCCGACTCGGCGAACTACAACCCCTCACCCTCTCCAGTGGCCATGCCTCCAGCGGTTCCGGAGTTGGTGAGCGTGGAGTGCCCGGAGGTGCTGTTCGTGGAGACGTCTCCTCTGCACTTCGATTGGCCGGTAGACGAGGGGGCCTTGAGGGCTCTGCAGCCTGGGAGGGGCAAGGGGCTCCTTGTCCCCCCAAAGGGCCATGTTCCCTCCGGGAGTTCGTCCTCCGACTCCTCGGAGACCGAGTCTCCGGTGGCCGGGGGTGTGGCCGATGAAATGATTATTTTGCTCAATGAAATGATTATTTTGCTAAGTCTTGACTTATCGTGAGCAGGCCCCCTGGGAGCTCGCTTCCAAGGGAGAGCTTCTGAGGCTTGAGCGCCTTAACTTGGTGGGCTCTCCGGTGGCCTGGGGGCTCGCTCCCGAGAAGGGGCATCCGGGTCTCGGGGGATGTAACCTGGGGGATGCCCAAGTGGCCTTGACTTTTCAAAGCCTCACCACCGGGTGGCGTGGTGAGAGTGCTTCCCGGGAGCCGATCCGGCTGTGATGGCTCCCGAAGTGGCACCTGGATAACTTCGACAATAGTCGCGCTGAGTTGTCCCCTCCGAGACCAGGGTCCCAGAGGGTCCCACCGCTTAGGATATGCCCTCCGGCTGGCTACGAGTATTGGCCCAAGGATTTGCTTTGAGAAGCTTAGAGACGCATAAGGAGCTTGTACTGGGACTTTTCCCAGGAGCTATCAGAAGGCCTTCGAGGGTACTATGTGTAGACGCCCCCCGGAGGGGGTTGTCTTCTGGAGTAGTTTCCCGCGGGAGCTTAACTCCCCGGGTGGTGTCTTGTATTTGCCCAGGGCTTGTCGTCCCCAGGACATCTTGGGGGGGGGGGGGATGTCCCCCGGTTAAATGTTGTAACAATAAAGCTAAGAACTTGCTTGTTCCTTCATACTTTCATGAGATTGCTTGTCTTCAAAATTTTCCAACAATGTTCACCTGTCCGGGCCCGAGTTACCCCCCACTACAGCGGGTTGCAGCTTGGCTCCTCGCGCTGTGTTAGTAAGGAACAAGGAGGCCCGGGCGTTAAAGACCACCGGGTGTTAACGATCACCGGGGTTACGAAGCCCCCGGTCGAAACTTCCAAGCTGCGATTGTGGATCCTCCTGAACGATTCCAAAGCTTGGTCAAGGGATTTCAAGGCCCCATGGGAAATCCCCCCCGATAACCATGAGAATGGAGAGTCGGTAAGGAAGTTCCTGGTCGAAAAAGCTTCGGGAACCGATGAAAATTTCCCCGTCACTATGAGAACAGGGAGCCGGGCTTAATAACCCACAGAGGGGGAAGCTCCCGGAGGAGGATGAGCCTGACGATGGGCTTGAGTGTTTGAGGGGGGGCTAGTCTCTCAAATTGACTCGTTACCGCAGTCCATGAGGACTGGGTTGCCGCTCACCACCTCAGTCAACGAGGGGTGATTGTAAGCCGCCCTATGGGAGCGGGGCTCCTGTTGTATGGACTTTTAGGCTGCGATAGCCTACGTCCTCATGGAGAGGGCATCCTCGCAAGAAGGGCGTCGCCTTTTGAGACGGTAAATCAAGAACCTGCAAAAAATTGCAGTTGACCAAAAAGCCATTTGTATAGAAATTTAAATACAACTGCTCCCCCTGCAACACTGCGGTGGGGGAGGGAATAGTGAGTACAAAGCCTCTCCTCGCGTAATCGCAGCGGGGGAGGGAATGGTGAATACAAGGCCTCCCCCTGCGAAGTCGCGACAGGGTAGGGAGTAAGCCCGGAGGCTAGATGTAGAACTTGCGAAGCAAGCCTATATTCGATGTATGCTTCAGCTCTTGATCTTCGAGGTTGGAGAGCTTATAAGCCCCCGAGCCGAGGACCATAGAGATCCTGTAGGGACCTTCCCACTTTGGGGAAAGTTAGCCCTGGGCTTGGGGGTTGGTCACGCGCTTGAGGACAGGGTCCCCAATGCGGAAAGCCCTCGCGCAGACAAGTTAGTTGTACGCGCGCGCCATTTCGCGCTCGTAGATGGCGTGGCGAAGGAGCAACCGTTTGCGCTCTTCCTCGACGAGGTTTGCTTCGTTGGCTTGGTACGCCGTGGTCGTAGCTTCGTCTAAGAGCTCGACTCGCAGTGATCAGAAACCAATCTCCGAGGGGAGAATTGCTTCAGCCCCATCATGAGCGAGAAAGGCGCCTCGTCGCCCTCCTCGGGGTCGTGCGCATGGAGCAGAGGATGCTCAGAAGCACCTCTGCCCACGTGCCCCGCTTGGAGGCGGCCTGCTCGAGTCGTCGGCGTAACCCCTGTAGGATCACGCTGTTGACCCTTTCGACGGCTCCGCTACTCTGGGGGTGAGCTATAGAGACGAAGTGGAGGGTAGATCCTAAGCCTTCATAGAATTCCCGGTAGTACGCTGAGTTGAATTAGGTCCCATTGTCGACAGTGATTTCTTGGGGGACCCCAAAGAGACACATGATATCCTTCCAGAAAAACCGCTGTACTGCTCGGGAGGTGATGCTGGCCAAGGGCTCAGCCTCCACCCACTTAGAGAAGTAGTCAACTGCAACCACTACATACTTGTAGCCCCCGGGCGTTGGGGGGAAGGGACCTAGGAGGTCCATCCCCCAGCGCGCGAAGGGCCAAGTGATGGGGATTGTTTGCAATACTGTGGAGGGCAGATTGAAGCCCTTGGCCATCTTCTGGCAAGCCTCGCACGCGGAGACAAGGTCTCGCGCGTCGCGGACCACTGTGAGCCAGTAAAAGCCGTAGCGAAGAGCTTTTGTCGCGATAGCGCGTGAAGCCAGGTGAGACCCATAGCTCCTCGAGTGGATGTCCTCGAGGAGTTGGAGTCCTTCTACTTAGGGGAGGTAGCGGAGCAGGGCGGAGGCCCCTCGCTTGTAGAGCTTCCCCTCTAGCATGAGGTATGCTCGTGCCTTGGCACGGAGGCGTTTGGCCTCAGCTCTGCCGGGAGGGTCCCCCTCCCCCCTGATAAAGGAGATGAGGGGATCCATCCAGGATGCCGCTCGGGCAATCTAGGAGACCTCTGGGGCGCGGGACTCATGGTCTGCACCTGGAAAGGTCACCGAGGGGTTCGTGATGATCTCTAGGAAGGCACCCCCAGGGAGAGGTTACCGGGCGCTGGCCACCCGGGCTAGGGCGTCGGCCCGGTTGTTATCCCTCCGGGGGATGTGCCAGGCCTCCAGGCCCTCGAAATGTTTCTCCATCTTGCAAATCTCCCCCAAATACAGGCTCAAGTTCGCGTCATGGCACAAGTAAGACTTCTCCATTTGGTAGACCACGAGCTGGGAGTCTCCTTTGACGAGGAGACGACGGATCCCCAGGGAGCGTGCGAGGTGCAGCCCCAGGAGCAGGGCCTCGTACTCGGCGACGTTGTTTGTAGCCAGGAACTCGAGCCTCGCCGCATACTCCAGCGCCCTTCCCTCGAGGCTCTGGATGACTACCCCCGCGCCAGCCCCAGAGAGGCACAAGAAGCCATCGAACAGAAGTGTCCAATGGTCGTCACGCTGGGGTGACTCAGTGGGAGTCTCCCCATCCGTCCCAGAGGCAAGGGTACCATTCCGCTACAAAGTTGGCAAGGAGTTGTGATTTGATGGCGGAACGACCCATGAGGGAGAGGGAGAAAGGAGTGTGCTCAGCTCCCCATTTCCCGATTCGGCCGGTGGCTTCTTTGTTCTGTAGCACCTCCCCCAAGGGGAGAGATGACGGGACCGTGATTGAATGTCCCAGGAAGTAGTGACGGAGCTTCCGGGACACCATGAGGAGGGCGTAGCAAATCTTCTCCATCTCCGTGTACCGAGTCTTAGCCCCATGGAGGGCTTCGCTCACGTAGTACATGGGACGCTGCTTCCCTTCCTGCTCCTTTACCAGCACCGTGCTTACAGCGACCGGGGTCGTAGCGAGGTAAAGGAGTAGGGGTTCTTCCGGAGACGGGCTCACGAGCATTGGAGGGCTCGTGAGGTACTTCTTCAGGTCGTCAAAGGCCTCCTGGGCCTCGGGAGACCACTGGAACCCCTTGAGGCCCCCCGAGGATTTTGAAGAACTAAAGGCCGCATTCCCCCGACCGCGAGACGAAGCGACTTAATGCGGCTAGGCGGCCAGTAAGCCGCTGTACGTCTTTCACAGAGCGCAAAGGGGGCATGCCCCGCTAGCACACAAGGAAACCTAGCAGCTTCCCCCCGTGTATGCCGAAGGCGCATTTTTTTGGGTTGACCTTCAACCCGTACTCACAGAGGTTGCGGAAGGTCTCCGCTAAGTCGTCGATATGAGTGTTGCATCTAGGCCTTCATGCCTAACCCTAATTTTGATGATTAATGAAAACAAAGTGTTCTGGACTAATTGTTCTTTTAAGATTGATTGATACAGGGATCAGTTGGGACGAAATACAAGATGATCAAGATGAACTCGACTTGAAGTGAAGCACAAGATGCAGAAGAGCAAAATACAAGACGCAAATCATGAAGATGCGAAAGACCTAAGGTATTATGAGTTTTTATTTTTACCGATCTTGGCGTTTGGAGATGATCGGTTAGGGAAATTATTTTCTAGTTTTAACCGTACTATAAAGAGGGGTGGCGAAAGTCCTCTCTTTATCTCCATCACAAACCGAGAAATCTAGGTCATTGCATTGCATCTTTTTGGTTGGATTTGGTTTTGAACTTATTTGAAAAATCTGGTTTTTCAGTTCAGTTTTTGACAGTAGAAGAGTATTTGCAATTTTTAGAAAGATCTGGGAAGATCTGGTTTTTGCTTCTGTTGACAAAAATGTAGCCCTTGAAATTATCTTTCAAACGAGCTATTAAACACCTCTTTTGGATTTCTGGATTTAAAGTTATCTCTGTTTTTGTTCATGCTGACTGTCAGTTTGCTAAACTGACTGTCAGTTTGAATGTCAGTTCGTGTTAACTGACAATTGTCCAGAGAGGGTGTATTTTGGGCTCAAAATTTTTGTACTAAACTGGCTGTTAGTTTGTCCATACTGACTGTCAGTTGGGGTTTCGACCACAGTGCTTTTAACTGAGTTTCTATTTGGTTTTGGTCGAGTTTGTGGTCGAACTGACTGTCAGTTTGCATAACTGACTGTCAGTTGTGGGTTTCAGCTTTCCATAAACGACCACGAACGGCTAGCAAAGTTTTATCCGTAAATTTTGTCGGCCGTTGTGCACTGAACTGACTGTTAGTTAGGCAAACTGACTGTCAGTTTGAGTTGATGATTTTCAGCCCTAGCTCCAACGGTTCATTTGTTTCTTGAGGCTATAAAAAGGGGCTTTGGGCATAAGTTTTCAACAACAAGCAGCAGCATTTCTTATACACTCTTGAGCTTTAGTTTTCTACATAGAATCTTGATCTTTTGATCAAGTTGAGTGTTTTTCCGATCCACCGAGCATTTCAGTTCTTTGCATTTTGCATTCACTTAGCTTCTCGGTGCGTGTTTGGAGGTCTTGAGAAGACCTCGCTGCCTTTTACTCTTGGTGAGCACCCTCACCTAGACGGTTCAGAGGCGTGGCCGTTGATCTCTCCGTTTCAGAGATTGTCGGAGAGGCTCGGCAAGTGTGTACAAGGCATCGGTGCTCGCCTTTCCGGAGTGGACAAGGAGCAACCTTAGTTGATAATACTCTTCGTGAGTATTGAGGCAAAACTCAAGTGATTTGAGTGTTTCAACGAGGACTAGTGGAGACTGGGCGAGTCTCCGATACCTCGGTAAAAATCATTGTGTTCGTTCTCTTTCTCCTTGCTTATATTATTTGTTCTTGATTTGCTATTATTTGTTTTAAGCTTTAAGTTTTTAAAAGCCTCCTATTCACCCCCCCTCTAGTCGGCATCCTTGATCCAACAATGAGCAGCCGCGCGGAGACTTTTGACAACTGCATCATTGATGTAGACTTCGACGTTGCGGCCGATTTGGTCCTTAAGGACCAGCGACATGAGTCGCTGGTATATTGCTCCAGCATTCTTCAGCCCGAAGGGCATATGGACGTAGCAGAAGGTACCGAGGGGAGTTATAAAACTTGTCTTTTCCTCATCCCCTTCCGCCATTCGGACCTGGTGATAGCCCGAATATGCGTTCAAGAAGCTCATAAGCTCGCACCCCGCGGTCGAGTCAACCAGCTGGTCGATCCGCGGGAGTGGGAAATTATCTTTCGAACAAGCCTTGGTGAGGTCGGTGAAGTCAACACACATCCTCCACTTGCCGTTCGACTTCTTCACGAGGACAGGGTTTGCCAGCCATTCGGGGTGCAAGACCTCCCGAATGAACCCTGCCTCTCGGAGCTTGGTGATTTCCGCCTTGATGGCCTCTTGGCGCTCAAGGGAGAGCTTCCTCAACTTTTTCTTGACTGGGAGGCGGTCGGGCATTACAGCGAGCTTATGCTCGATAACGTCCCGGGCAACGCCCCTCATGTTGGCAGGCTTCCACGCAAAGACGTCAGTATTTTTGCGGAGCAAGGCCGCGAGTTGCTCCGCATGCTCTTCGGGGAGATCCGCCCCGATCCTGACGGTCCTGCCTCTGTCCTCTGGGGACAGCGGGATCTTCCGGAGGTCCCCTTTCGGGCGCGGTTTGGGGGGAGACCTCCCGGAAGGGACAGCCAGGGCGTCCGGCGCCGGGGGAGAACTCTGACCCCCCGGGGCCTTGATCAGGTTGACGCTCTCGATCGTTGTAGTGGTGTGCTCATACAGAGCGCGGGCCACGTCCTGGTCGCCTCAGGAGGTGATCACACCGCGAGGCCTAGGGATCTTCACACAGAGGTAGCTTTGGTAGATCGCCGCCCCCAGACGATTGATTGTGGTCCTCCCCATAATCATGTTGTACGAAGAGGGAGGTCCACTACGTCAAACCGGACTAACTCGGTCCGGTAGTTGTCCGGGGAGCCGAAAGTCATGGGGAGATCGACCTTCCCCACCTGGTGGATGGTCTTCTTGGGGACAAAGCCTTGCAAGGGTCCGGCTGCGGGTTGCAGCAGTTTTTTGTTGACCTGCATTTCCCTGAATGCCTTTAGGTACAGGATGTCGGTGGAACTCCCGACGTCGACGAGGATGCGTGCAAGCTGGCAATTGTGGACAGTAGCGAAGACGATGAGCGCGTCGTCATGGGGGAAGCGAACCCCGTGCGCGTCTTCCGTTGTGAAGGTGAGGGGATGTCCGACCACTTTGGTGGCTGGGACGTGTGTAGCACCGTACCACCTTTACCTCTCGTGCGTACTCCTTACGCTGGCGCTTGGAGTCTCGCCCTGAGGCAGATCCCCCCGTAATGACGTTTACATGCCTTTGGGAGGTCTGGAAGGGGAGCTCTTTGGTTGAGCCCCCTTCTCACGCCTGTCTCCGCTGGTCCCTCGAGGGAGCAGGGAAAGCCGACAAGGCTGGCTGAGGGGGCAAGGAGGCAGAGCTCCCTCCCCCCTTCCCACGCTGGTCGTGAAATGCGGGGAAGTGTTGGAGAAGCTGGTGGCATTCTCGGGTAGCGTGGGTATTGGATTTGTGGAAGGTACACCACAAATTGACTATGCCCTCCTTGCCACCTGTCGCGGGGCCTTCTCGGCCGCGGGACGACTGTCCCCCCCCCCCCCCCCATTGCCTTTCGTCTTGGGGAAGGGGCGGTTGCCCTTGGGGCCATCGAGCGAGCCGCCTCCACCCTCGAGGACAAAGGTGTCCGGAGGCCGTGGCTCGCCACGGTTGCCCCTCTTGGGACGCTTGAGGGGGTCCCTAGCCTCCCGATCAACGAGGGCGGGGGTCCCCTGGTTCTTCTTCCAGAGGTTGTCCTCCTCCGCCCGAGCGTACTTCTCAAGTATGGTGAATAGCTCGTCGGCGGAGGTGGGGCAGCTCCGAGAGAGCCTCCGATGGAGCTCCCCGGGGAGAATCCCGCTCTTGCACGCCTCGATGACTGTGGAGTCAGGAACGTGGGCCACTTTTCTCTTCACCTGAGTGAAGTGCTTGAAGAAGCTGTGGATGATCTCCCCCGTCCTCTGTCAGATGGTGTAGAGCTGGGACGAGTTCGGGGGACACACGTAGTTCCCGTGGAAATTCGCGCAAAACTCGCGCTTGAGCTGCGCGAAGGATTTGATGGAACCAGCCCTCAGGTTGTAAAACCATGAATGGGCAATCCCGGTGAGGTAGAGGGGGAAGACGTTGCACTGCACCATCTCATCCCCCCCAGCCGCTGAAATGGTTGTGGAGTACACCTGCACGAACTCATAAGAGTCGGCCTCACCATTGTAGTGCTCGATGTGTGGTGGTGAAAGGGATCTAAGATATCGACTAGAGGGGGGTGAATAGGCTATTTTAACAAATTATCAATAAAACAAACAATTTAGATAATGAGAGCAAGTAAATAACACAAGATGAACAAAACACAAGGATATATCCCGTGGTCTCGGTGATTTGCCGATCACCCCTAATCCACGTTGAGGCAAACTCAAATCTCTAACCGCTCCTATATCTAGTCAACCTTCTCTCGAGAAGTGACCTAGATCTTGAGCCGGATCAGTGTGATGAGTTATCAAAACCTCGATTTCACTAAGGATGCACTTTACCGCTCCGGCAAGGCGTGCTCAACCCTTTCACAAGACGTTTTGAGGCTTCTTCATAATCTTCCTTGAAGAGCTCTCAAAAACCTTTCTCCTAGCCGTCTAGGAGCCGGCAAACTCCAAGAGTAACAAGCCGGTGATGATCACTTAGCCTTCCTCTAGTGCCACAAGATTGATTTAATGATCTTAATGCAATGCACTAGAAGATCTCAAATGCACACCCTCACAAATTCGAGAATTTGAACCCTAGAGTGTATGAAACTAGCTTAAACTCTCAAGGATGATGACAATACTCAAGATTATGCCTAAGGTTATGAACAGGGCCGTGCATGGGAGTATATATACCCCCCACAATAAATATAGCCGTTACAGGCCGTTGGGAGAAAAAGATCACCTGGCGGTCAGACCGCAGGTATAAGCTCGGTCAGACCGCCGCAATTGCAACGGCACTAAACAGGCTCAATAAATGCTCAACTGCCCTTGTCAGGCACACACACGGTCAGACCGGAGCCTATTTCGGTCAGACCGTGAAACTGTCCAGAGACGACATAGTTTCTGGACACTTTATACGGTCAGGCCGAAAAATACGGACAGACCGTCCATACGGTCAGACCGTAGTTCAAAATCACAGTCAGACCGGTCTAATCAAACGGTCAGACCGTCATAGCTCAAAAACAACAGAAGGATAAATCAAGAAGTTCCAGGAGTCTGACCTAGGTCTCAACTACGGACAGACCGACCTTTTAAAGGAATACACTATACTTTAGAAATAACGTCGGTCAGTCCGAGAATTCTATTCGGTCAGTCCGTGAATTCGGTCAGACCGGTCCAACAGACGGTCAGACCGACTGAGACAGTGCTGAGCAATATTGAGCTGAAACAAGCATTTTCAAAGTATATGATCTTCTAGTATGCAATGCAAGTTGATTTTATGATTTGTGGCACATAGATGAAGTATTCTGTGATACACCACATGCTCCTCTTAATAGTACGGCAACTATCCTAAAATCCGGTCAAAATTCTTCTCTAAACACCTTAGACCGGTAAAAATGGAAAAGACCCTATTTCGTACCTTGGCCCTTTTTATCAATGCCCTTTCTTCATCATGAGGCTCTTTCTTCGCCTTTCATTAACCTGTCTTTTATGTCTCTTCTTGACACAACTAGGCAGGTAACGTTAGTGTAGCATTTGTAGTTGTCATTAATTATTAAAACACTCTTTAGGGGCCTAGAAGCTACAGGTGGGCAATAGGGTCGCGGCCAACAGATGCATCTGAGTCGGCAACACAGCGGTTGGTTGACCCCCTCCACTTCCCGGGGGGAGTCCCAGTCGCTGTCCCCTTTAACGGGGGACGCACGTTCGTTGTCGGAGTCGGGGAGGGGTCCAAGCGGTCCACCGGCGCGATGGTAGCACCTCTTCTCCACCGGGTTGGTCGAACTAACCTCCTGGACGTCCGGGTATCCCCCGGAGGTGGTGGTCACTTCCCCGATCGGTTTCTTCCCCCGGTTGGGACGGGAGCGTGGCTCACCACGGCCGCGAGCCGGGGGGAGCTTCGATCGGTATTGGGGGAGAGCATCCCCGGAATTCGTGGTGCGCATTCGCTCGACCTCCTCCCGGGTAAAGCAGGTCTGGTCCACCGGGGGAGCCCTTGGGGGCGGCTCCGGGGGAGGAGGGAGCTCATGTGTGCCGGTCCCCGGTTACCGGGGCATGGACGGGACCCGCCACCAGGCAGGCCCCCCAGGGTGACTCCCGAAACGGGTGAGGGAGTTCCCTCGCGGGGGAGATCCCGCGATGGTGTCGGGGCAGTCCCTGGCGTAACGGGTCCCATTCGCCCGGGGACTGCCTCTGGCGCGGTCGTCTCGATTGGCAGGGTGGGACCGGCTCTCGGTGCGGGGAAAGCTCCCGGCGTGAAATGCGCCCCTGGTCCCGGAAAGGTTCCCGACGAGGTAAGCTCCTGGCGCCGAGAAGACTCCCGGTGCGGGGTAAGACCCCGGCATCAGGAAGGCTTCCGGTGTAGGAAAGGCTCCCGGCGCGGGGAGAGCTCCCAGCGCGAGGAAGGCTCCCGACACGGGAATCACTTCGAACGAAGAGCCTATCGAGGGGACATAGCCCCTGGCAAGGTCGTAAGTTCCGAGGACGACCGGGCCTCCGGGTATCGGGGGGGCTACCGGGTGCCCCATAAACGGGGACAAGGCCCCCATGAATGGGAACTACAGCGGATAGGCGGGGGCCGGAGCCCGCACCAAGACACGGAGCAGCTCCTCCATTGTGCGTTGGGCGCGAAGTTGGCCCTCGACAAGAGTCTGGAGCAACGTATCCCTGGGAAACGGGGACGCTAGTCCCCGCCGAGGCGGCCGCGGTCACCGGGCCGGGCCCGGAAGCCTGTCCACCGGAAGTAACCGGGAGTGTAGGAGGTGATACCTCAGTTTGGTCGCATTCAGTCGAAGGTGCCGGGGCGACAGTGTCTCGAGTGGGTTGCGCCGGCTCACTGGGACCGGCGTCACCGAGTAGGATGCAAGCCCTCGTTCTTGGGGGAGCCATGGCGATTCGTCACAAGTCCCCACGGACGGCACCAACTGTCGTGGTATTGCAAATATCTCAATAGGTTTTACGAAGGTTCCTAGCAAACAAACGACGACGCGATCTGACCGCATGACCGGTCCTCTCCCTTCGGGCAAGCATGAAGAGTGACACAAGGATTTATACAGGTTCAGGCCCCAGTGGGGGCCCTAGTCGTGTCGACGTGCTCCCGACGTGAGTCGGCTGGGGAAGCTCTCTCATGGGGAGAGTGCTCCTGAGCACGCCTATTGGTTTCTTGTGTATTGATGATATGTCCTCCTTTACAAAAGTAGGGTACAAAGGGATATATAGGCCCAAAAGATGCAAATTACTAAACTACCTTAGCCGCAACTATTGGATCGGAGGACACCGTCGTCATTCCGCCGGCCAAGGTACTCGGATGGCTGACAAGTGTCCTCGCTGATTCCCGAGATATTTCTCACGTGCCCCGCACGTGACCCCGCGGGGGGTCCTTCGTAGTTTTTCCCCAGACTGCCTCCAGGGCCCTGACCACCGGGCCGGTGGTGGTGCCTGGTGCATGGGGTCCCGGGGGCGCCTCTTACCGGGCCTGTGGCGCCGCCCGGGACATGGTCCCCAGGGCGCCTCTCACTGGGCCAGTGGCGGCGCCCGGGACATGGGGTCCCGGGGGTGTCTCTCACTGGGCCTGTAGCGGCGCCCGGGACATGGTCCCCGGGGCGCTTCTCACCGGGCCATTGGCGGCTCCCAGGACACGGGGTCCCGGGGCCACCTCTCACCGGGCCTGTGGCAGCGCCCGGGACATGGTCCCTGGGGTGCTTCTCACTGGGCCAGTGGCGGCTCCAGGGACACAGGGTCTCCGGGGTGCCTCTCACTGGGCCAGTGGCGGTGCCCAGGACATGGGTCCCGGGGTTGCCTCTCACCGGCCAACAGCGGCGCCCGGGACATGGTCCCCGGGGCTCCTGTCATCGGGCCAGTGACGGCGCCTGGGACATGGTCCGTGGGGCGCTTCTCACCGGGCCATGGTCCCCGGGGCACCTCTCATCGGGCCAGGGGGGCACCTCTCACCGGGCCTGTGGCGGCACCCGGGACATGGGGTCCCGGGGGTGCCTCTCACTGGGCCAATGGGGGCGCTCGGGATATGGGATCCCTGGGGCGCCTCTCACCGGGCTAGTGCTTCTCACTGGGCTAGTGGCGGTGCCCGGGACATGGGGTTCCTAGGGCACCTCTCACCGGGCTAGGGCCGGCGCCCAGGACATGGTCCCCGGGGCGCGTCTCACCCACTGGCCCAGGAGATGGGGTCCCAGGGGTGCCTCTCACTGGGCCAGGGGCGGCACCCGGGACATGGTCCCCGGGGCGCCTCTCACCGGGCCAGCGGCGGCACCAGGGACATAGTCCCCGGTGCGTTTCTCACCGGGCCAGTGGCGGCGCCCGGGACATGGTCTTCGGAGCACTTCTCACCGGGCCAATGGTGGCGCCCGGGACATGGTCCCCAAGGTGTGTCTCACCGGGCCAATAGCGGCGCCCGGGACATGGGGTCCAGGAGGCGCCTCTCATCGGGCCAGGGGTGGCGCCCGGGACATGGTCCCCGGGGCGCTTCTCACCGGGCTAGTGGCGCCTTATCAGCGGGACTGATCGGGCGGAGATTTCCCCCGACATGCAGAATATTCATCTAATTGAGCTAATCACTCTCTATTACACAAAAAGAAGGGATCACAACACATTGCTCCAAAATCTGAAAATACACCTGGAACAAATATCAAATATGTACTAGAGCGTGACCAAAATCTGAAAAAAGGCAATATAAGTTTCTAACACAAATCTGAGCTGAAAATCAGCAAACTCAGAATGGCAG
The DNA here is from genome assembly GCA_019359835.1 of Pharus latifolius. Lineage (NCBI taxonomy): Eukaryota > Viridiplantae > Streptophyta > Magnoliopsida > Poales > Poaceae > Pharus > Pharus latifolius. The sequence continues at coordinate 70,005,631 of CM033324.1, forward strand.
TAATTTTCATATGCATAAGAAAAGAAATTCTGAACAGAATTTACTAGAACAATTAGTCACAAGTCAAAAATATATACAAGAGATAAGGTCATTTTTGATCCAACTATTTTACATGAAAACTCGTTTGATTTATTTGTCATAAGAAATGCTCTCATAACACAAGAAATGTATGATTGAATTTTAATCAGGATGCATTCAAGACAAATAGCTTGTTTGAAATATAATGGTGATCTTAGATATGTATCCTATGCCTTGTACTAAATCTCTGATACTGATTTTTCTTAAATTTTTCCATTTTAATTAATTGTTGGGTTGTTTTGAGATGTTGGAGTGAAACAAAAGATCATTAGTAATCCACATAGATATTACGTCATATGATCTCTTTTCTATTGTTTCATAACCGCTCCTCCGTGCATGAACAGTCTACCGAAAACCCCTCTTCTGAGGCACCTCCTCCACGAGAAAGTTCTCTTTGACGATCGTACAAGATAGATAAAATTCTTCTTTAAAGATTCTATAAGAATTAAGAGTCTCTTTTTTTCAACTTGTTCTTGTGTTCTTGGTTCAGGGGCAGTTGAGAGATATGGTTACTATTGGAGTCGAAGGAATGACGTATCCATCATCAGAGGAGTTTTCTAGCTAACTCGGAGCTGAGCCAGGAGGAATATTGGGTTGTACTTACTAGTGAGGTCATATTATTATGTGATTGTCCAAAATAGCTCAAATAGTGAAATATTTTCAACGGCAATCAAGAAATGAATCCCAGCTATATGACAATGACAATGGAAGATATTTTTGATAATATCATATTACATCAATATATGGACATGCCGAAGTAATTTCACCGACTGCTAGATTTAATGTGAAATAGCGGGAGGAAGAACTTTGGATTTCTTTTTCAAAATGTATGTGTTCTTATTTGAGATAGTTAAGAAGTTGACAACTCATTATTTATTTTTTTAATAGTTAAGAAGTTGACAACTCATCCTTTATTTTTTTTAGACATGCAGTTTTTGGTCGATTGGGAACTAAAGATCCAATAAATCGTCATCTTCTCTAATAGTAGAAGAACAACAAAGAAGCAATTTTGAGCGAGGACGTGAACTAAATGTACTCATATAACATGCGTATAACAGTTGCTAAGTCATGATGGTACAAATTTATTTCATTTTCGCATGAGTATACTAGGTTGCATCATATTTCCAAATAGTATTGCCATTTTGAAATTAATGGTGCCCATACAAACCTCTCAACGCCGGATGAACATCTTGATTCCAATGCTTTAACGTCTCCCATAAGTAATCTATCCATTCATAAATCTTCATGAGAGGAGCTTACTATTGCAATCCTCACACACATTTGATGCATTTGTGACAAGAAATGCGTTCATGACACAAGAAATGTATTATAACCTCAAGACCACCTCTTTTGTGTGGGGGCATCCTTTTGGAGATCACTCTTCTGTGCAGTGGCAGCCTGCTCAAGAAACCTCCTTTGCATGGGGCAATCTTTTGAATATTATTCTTCTATGCAGTTGGGGCGCCCTAGTTCACAAACTGCCTCATTGGTGATTGACTGGTTGACAATACGTAAAAATTATTTAAGGATTCTTTAATATATCTCTCTGCAATTAAGAAATATCCTTCACTTTGGAATCTTTGCAGCTATTTGGTCACAACAGCAACTGCATTTGTCAAATGAATTTATTTATTTTTATTCTTTTGAGCTACCCACTTCATTGGCACGAGCTTCGTACAAAGGAGGACCCAAAAAAAAAAAAATCAATTGCAGCCTTTTTTTTTGTTCTTTGTGTTGTTTCAAATCTATATTTTATAATGCCATCATTTGATGAATATTTGTTATGATTATGTTAAGAATGGTTTTGTAAAGTACTCAAAGTTAAACATATTCAATAATTTAAATATGTTTCACGCAATAGAACCATAGAAAATGTGCCGGTAAAAGTTGCCACAATGTATATTGTACTGCACTTACTGGTGAGGATGAGACGTCTATTTGCTCTTTTGTCAGATTTTCAAAACTTAAATAATGATATCCTAATTATTAGTGATGAAGGTCAAAATCCTAAAAATAGGGTAAGTAGGTAGAGGTCTAAATGGATCAGATTTGGATTGAATGTTGGTTAAATTATATCCGTATTCATAATTTTAAGTCAGATTTTGATTTAAATTCGGATATACTTGAATTTGGATTCGCATCGAATTATTCTGAGTTTGAATTGGATTTTGGATTATATTGGATCCTACTAATATTCTTTTGATTTCATTATTTTATTAGTATAAAATACAAAGTAATTTATTTTGAATCAATAGATAACCCATTTGAATGAATTTGTACAATATTTTTACTATTCTTGTAAAAATTTGATTACAATGTTGCTATTTTTCAAATTTAAACAAGTATTTTTATATACAAATGCTATTCAAATTTGAATTCAGATATGCATGTATATCATTTTATCAGATTAAGGTAATGATATAGATATTTGGATGAAAATTCTTAACCATATCCACATAATATTATATTCAATAGTCAAATAATTTGAATATTCTATATCAGTTTAGAAGGATTCATCCCTGCTTCAAAAAAAAGAGTAACTCAGAGTTAATATTTTGGACTCAAATGACGTCATATATATCTCTTTCACATACTAGACAAGTAATATGAGACTAAATACTTAGGCTAGATCTCACACACAATGTCCTAAAATTGCATGAAGGTGACTCATAAACTTTGTCGAATTCATCAGAATACTTTGTCTTTAATTTGAGGTTTTTTTTTTTCCTTAAGTAAAGTAGTAACAGCAAGTAACAATAGAAGCATTGATGAACTAGCGTTCAAGTCATGCAGTCAATCGAAACTGAAAAATACTACTTCTGTAACACCATATAATTTCACAATATATAAATTAGGCGATAATCTATTTGTATGTTTGTTGGGGGAAAATACTAGCCAACGCCAGAAACGTTACTATGGGAGTCCTGTCTCCGGGGTCGAGAGAAACTTCCCCCGGCGCACCTCCTCCGCGTTAGGGAGAGCCCCCTCTCCCGGAGCCCTCCTTCTCCTGGCCGGGGAAGACGTTTCTCGGAGCCCTCCCCCGGGCTCGGGAGAGACTTCCCCCGGCGCACCTGCTCCGGGCTAGGGAGAGCCCCTCTCCCGGAGCCCCTTCTCCGGGCCGGGGAAGACGTCTCCCGGAGCCCTCCCCCGGGCTCGGGAGAAACTTCCCCCGGCGCACCTCTTCCGGGTTAGGGAGAGCCCCCTCTCCCGGAGCCCTCCTTCTCCGGGCCGGGGAAGACATCTCCCGGAGCCCTCCCCCGGGCTCGAGAGAAACTTCCCCCGACGCACCTCTTCCGGGTTAGGGAGAGCCCCCTCTCCCGGAGCCCTCCTTCTCCGGGCCGGGGAAGACGTCTCCCGGAGCCCTCCCCCGGGCTCGGGAGAGACTTCCCCCGGCGCACCTGCTCAGGGCTAGGGAGAGTCCCTCTCCCGGAGCCCCTTCTCCGGGCCGGGGAAGACGTCTCCCGGAGCCCTCCCCGGGCTCGGGAGAGACTTCCCCCGGCGCACCTCCTCCAGGTTAGGGAGAGCCCCCTCTCCCGGAGCCCTCCTTCTCCGGGCCGGAGAAGACGTCTCCCGGAGCCCTCCCCGGGGCTCGGGAGAGACTTCCCCCGGCGCACCTGCTCCGGGCTAGGGAGAGCCCCTCTCCCGGAGCCCCTTCTCCGGACCGGGGAAGACGTCTCCCGGAGCCCTCCCCGGGCTCGGGAGAGACTTCCCCCGGCGCACCTTCTCCGGGCTAGGGAGAGCCCCTTTTCCGAGCTCGGGAGAGGTTTCCCCCGGCGCTCCTCTGGTGGACACTGATTTCAAGGGCCGCCACGTGTCAGAAATCGGTGCCCTGGACCTCGTCAAAAGACCGTTTTGCCCCCGATCCTACGGTTGTAGCAGGGGTAGTTTAGTAATTCGCTTCTTTTGGGGTCTATATATACCCTTGTAACCCTCTTTTGTAACCTAGGACATTCATTTGTACTCAATCCAAAAAAAAAAACAAAAAGGCGTGTTCTGGAGCCCTCTCTCCGGGAGAGAGCCCCCTAGCCGACGCTCGTCGGGAGCACGTCGACAGGACTAGGGCCTCCACTGAGGCCCGAACCTGTATAAACCCCCTGTGTCAATCTCTGGGATTGTCCAACGCGGGGTGACCCGTCGCACGGTCAGCTCGCGTTGTGGAACACGTGTTGCACACGTCATCAAACCTGCCGAGGTATTTTTTATACCACGACAGTTGGCGCCGACCGTGGGGACTCGTGACAAATAGTCATGGCTCCAAGAAGGATGAGGCACTTAACCTCCATTCCTAACGATGCCGGCCCTAGCAACCCTGCACCGCCGGTGCAAGGGGCTGTCATCGCTACACCTCCTCCCGGGGACACTCAGGGGGAGGCAACACTCAATTCTCCCGTCACCCTTGGCGGGGGAACGACTCCTGCAAGCCTGCCTGAAGGTTCCGGTTTGGGAGGACCAAGTGTACCCCAGGTAATGCCTTCAACTTCAGGTGACCCGCAACTCGGGGCGCTGGTGGAGGACCAGCTTCGCGCACAACGTACCCTGGAGGAGTTGTTACACGCCATAGCGCGGCCTCTGGCCCCCGCGTACCCGCACCCGTTCCAGTTCGGAGGGATGGCACCTCCATTCATGATGGGACACCCAGGAACCTTCTTCGCTCCAGGGGTCTTCCCCTTCCCGGGGAGCACTCCCACCTCCGGAGGCCCTTCCCTCCCGGGGGGTCTGCCCGTCTCCGGGGGCTACCCTTTCCCGGGAGGCGTCCCCACCTCCAGAGGTCCTTCGCTCCCGGGGGGTCTGCCCGTCTCCGGGGGCTACCCTTTCTCGGGAGGCGTCCCCACCTCCGGAGGTCCTTCCCTCCGGGGGGTCTGCCCGTCTCCGGGGGCTACCCTTTCCCGGGAGGCGTCCCCACCTCCGGAGGTCCTTCACTCCCGGGGGGTCTGCCCGTCTCCGGGGGCTACCCTTTCCCGGGAGGCGTCCCCACCTCCGGAGGTCCTTCCCTCCCGGGGGGTCTGCCCGTCTCCGGGGGCTACCCTTTCCCGGGAGGCGTCCCTACCCCCGGAGGTCCTTCACTCCCGGGGGGTCTGCCCGTCTCTGGGGGCTACCCTCTCCCGGGAGGTATTCCCACCTCCGGAGGACTTCCTATCCCGGGGAGCACGCCCGCCTCCGGAGGCAACCCCCTGCCGGGAGGACTTTCGTTCCCCGGGGATCCTCCCGCTCCCGAACCGTCCCTTGCCCCGGAAGGGGTTTCCCCACCTGGGACTACGCCTATCCCAAGAGGTATCTCCGGGGTGATTCCCACATTACAGGCCGTTCCCCCGTTGGGAAGTCTCCCCACGCCACGGGCCGTCTCCATAGTCGGAACGCCTCCGGCCCGCGATTCCTCTCCCGCGTCGGTGACGGGAGCATATCCGCCTCCTCCCCCGGGTCCCCCTCCTCGGGCTCCCCTGGTGAACCAAATGCGGTTCACCCGGGAGGAGGTGGAGCGCATGCGCGCAGCAAGGTCCGAAGGCGCCCCGTCTCGGTACGGCCGGGAATCACTCGTAAGAAGGCGCGCCTCCCTTGTCCCAACGGACAAGGGTAAAAGACCCATGCAAGAGGCCTCTGTCACTTCCGGAGGTCCCCCCGAGGTACAAGAGGTGAGCTCCACCAACCCCGAAGAACGAAGGCGATACCGGAAGGCAGGTGGTCTGTTGGGACCCTTTTCCGATTCGGACAATGAACGTGGTTCCCCCGTCAAGGGGGATATCGATGCAGACTCCCCAAAGGAAGTGGAAGGGGCCAACCAACCCCTTTGCCGCCGCCTCCGGCGTGTTCGGTGGCCAAAGCCATATCGGCCGCCCCATATAGAGCACTACAACGGGGAGGCCGACCCCTACGAGTTCGTGCAGGTGTACTCCACGGCCATTTCGGCGGTTGGGGGGGACGAAAGTGTCCAATGCAATGTCTTCCCCCTCTACCTCTCGGGAATAGCTCGATCTTGGTTCTATAACCTCAAGAGCGGGTCCATCAAGTCCTTCGCGCAGCTGAAGCGCGAATTTTGCGCAAATTTCCAGGGGAATTACATCCGTCCCCTGGACTCGTCACAATTGTACACCGTTCGCCAACGGTCGGGGGAGACAATACGAAGTTTCTTCAAACGCTTCGTGCAGATTAAGAGCAAGGTGGCTCACGTCCCCGACTCAACGGTGATTGAAGCATGCAAGAGTGGCATTCTCCCGGGAGAGCTCCACCGAAGACTCTCCCGGAGTTGCCCATCCTCCGCCGACGAGCTCTTCAACGTACTTGAGAAGTACGCGAGAGCCGAAGAGGACGATCTCTGGAAGAAGCACCAGGGGATCTCCGACTCCGGGGAGAGGGACTCGAAGGACCCCTCCAACAAACGTCACCGGAGGGGGCCCCGCAACGAGCCAAGGCCTCGGGACACTTTCGTCCTCGAAGGCGGAGGCGGTTCTCGGGAGCCTAACCGGGGACAGCGCCCCTTTTCCAAGCCCAAAGGCGGTGGAGGAAACCGATCCTCCCGTCCGCAAGAAGCCCCCAAGCCCGGGGGAAAGGAGCCTGGAGCCACTTTGTGGTGCGCTTTCCACAAGTCCAACTCCCATGCAACCCGAGAATGCCACGCGCTCCTCAACCATTTCGCGACATTTCTCGAGCAACATGGGCCGGGGGGAGGAGGCTCTACCTCCTTACCCCTTCCATCGCCGGCCTTGGCGGCACTCCCCGCTCCCCAAGGGGGACGTCAGAAATCAGGCCAGGAAAAGGGTTCGAGCGACGAGCTCCCCTTCCAAGCCTCCGAGAGGCACATCAATGTCATTGTGGGGGGATCCGCCTCCGGGCGAGATTCCAAACGCCAACGCAAAGAGTATGCGCGAGAAGTGAAGGTGATAGGGGCCGTTAACACGTCCCGACCGTCAAAATGGTCGGACGTTCCGTTGACGTTCACCGTCGAAGACGCGGGGGGGGGGGGGTGCGCTTCCCCCACAACGACGCGCTGATTGTCTCAGCCACCGTGTTCAACTGCCGCCTTGCCCGAGTCTTGGTGGACGGCGGGAGTGCCGCGGACGTCCTCTATCTGAAGGCGTTCAAAGAAATGCAGGTGGACGAGAAACTCCTACAACCTGCGGCGGGCCCCCTACAAGGATTCGTCCCGGGGAAAACCATACATCCCGTGGGGAAGGTCGACCTCCCAATGACATTCGGCACCCCGGATAATTACCGAACCGAAATGGTTCGGTTCGACGTGGTGGATCTCCCCTCCTCCTACAACGCCATAATGGGGAGAACCATCATCAACCGCTTAGGGGCAGCGGTCCACCACAACTATCTTTGCATGAAGATCCCCGGGCCAAGTGGGGTGATCTTCGTGCATGGTGACCAAGGTGTGGCTCGCTCCCTCTACGAGCGCGCCTCCACAGTGATCGGGGACGTTAACTTGGTCAAGACTCCGGGGGGAGGGAGCTCCTCCTCAACTCCAAACGTGCCAATCACGCTCCCCGGAAAGTTCCTTCCCAAGCCTCGCCCTGAGGGAGACCTTCGGGAAATCTCTCTTTTCCAGGACGAGGGGAAGACCATCAAGATCGGGGCTGATCTCCCCGAGGAACACGCGACGCGACTCGCCGACTTCCTTCGCGAAAACGCGGACGTCTTCGCATGGAAGCCCGCGGACATGGGGGGTGTGCCCAGGGATGTTATCGAGCACAAGCTCGCAGTAATACCCGGCCGCCTCCCGGTGAAACAAAAGATGAGAAAGCTCTCCCTGGAGAGGCAGGAGGCCATCAAGCTGGAGATCGCTAAACTCCGGGAGGCAGGGTTCGTTCGGGAGGTCCTACACCCCGAATGGCTAGCAAACCCCGTCCTCGTAAAGAAGGCAAGCGGCAAGTGGAGAATGTGCGTCGACTTCACCGACCTCAACAAAGCTTGCCCCAAAGATGACTTCCCGCTCCCGCGGATCGACCAACTGGTGGATTCCACCGCGGGATGCGAGCTGATGAGCTTCTTGGACGCTTACTCGGGCTATCATCAAGTCCGAATGGCAGAGGAGGACGAGGAAAAGACGAGTTTTATAACTCCCCTCGGCACCTTCTGTTATGTCCACATGCCTTTCGGGTTGAAAAACACCGGGGCAACTTTCCAGCGCCTGATGAGCTTGGTCCTGAGGGATCAGATTGGCCGCAACATGGAAGTGTATGTTGACGATGCAGTCGTCAAAAGCGCGCGCTCGGCCACTCATATCGAAGACTTGGGAGAAACCTTCCGCAATCTCCGAAAGTACGGGTTAAGGCTTAACCCGGAAAAATGCGCATTCGGCGTTCGCGGAGGAAAACTCCTTGGCTTCCTTGTGTCCCAGAGGGGCATCGAAGCCAACCCTAAAAAAATTCGGGCCCTCCTCGACATGCCTCCACCGCGTTCTGTCAAGGATATACAACGACTTACCGGCCGTTTGGCCGCGCTAAGTCGCTTCGTCTCACGCTCAGGAGAACGCGGTCTCCAATTTTTCAAGATCCTCCGCGGCCTTGAGGGGTTCCATTGGACCCCCGAGGCACAAGCTGCGTTCGAGGACCTGAAGAAATACCTCACGAGCCCTCCAATGCTCGTGAGCCCGCGTCAGGGGGAGGCCTTGCTCCTCTACCTCGCGGCCACTCCGGTTGCCGTCAGCGCGGTTCTCGTCAAGGAAGAAGATGGGCACCAACGCCCCGTTTACTATGTGAGCGAGGCTCTCCAAGGCGCTAAAACGAGATACACGAAGATGGAGAAGGTTTGTTACGCCCTCCTAATGGCCTCCAGGAAGCTCCGCCACTACTTCCTAGGCCACCCTATCACGGTGCCTTCCTCTCTCCCTTTGGGAGAGGTGCTTCGGAACAAGGAAGCGACCGGACGGATAGGGAAATGGGGGGCCGAGCTAGCCCCCTTCTCGCTATCCCTTACCGGACGAACCGCAATCAAATCGCAGATCCTGGCGGACTTTGTGGCCGAGTGGGCTCCGGTCCCTGGGCTGGAAGAAGTGCGTGCCGCCCCACCGCGCGACGACCACTGGACCCTCTTCTTCGACGGTTCCCTATGCCTGGCGGGAGCCGGCGCGGGAGTAGTCCTGCGAAGCCCCGAGGGGAGAACCCTCGAATATGCAGCCAGGCTCGAGTTCCCCGCGACGAACAATGTCGCGGAGTATGAGGCTCTTCTCCTAGGGCTACGCCTCGCCCGCTCTTTGGGCATCCGACGCCTTCTCGTCAAGGGGGATTCTCAACTCGTGGTATGTCAAATGGACAAGTCCTACTTGTGCCATGACCCGAATTTGAACCTCTACCTTGACGAGGTCCGGAAGATGGAAAACTACTTCGACGGCCTCGAGGCGCGTCGTATCCCGCGTAGGGACAACGATCGAGCCGACACCCTCGCCCGGGCAGCAAGTGCCCGAGGGCCTCTCCCCGAAGGGGCCTTCTTGGAGGTTATCTCAAAACCTTCCGCGACGGCTCCCGACCCGGACTCTGAGTCCCGCGACTCCGTCGTCACGGAAATCGTCCGGGCCACATCCTGGATGGCCCCCCTTATCTCTTGCATCAAGGGAGAGGGGGAGCCCTCCGATGAAGCCGAAGCCAAGCGCCTTCGCGCTAAGGCGCGAGCATACGTGCTGATTGAAGGGACGTTGTACAAGCGAGGAGCCTCGGCGCTGCTTCACTGCCTCCCGCGGGAGGAGGGAGTTCAGCTCCTTGAAGATATTCACCTCGGGTGTTGTGGTTCTCACCTCGGCCCCCGGGCCGTCGCGTCGAAAGCCATCCGCCAGGGTTTCTACTGGCCAACGGTCGCCCGCGACGCAAGAGACCTCGTCTCTGCTTGCGGGGCTTGCCAAAAAATGGCAAAGGGCTCCAACCTACCCTCCGCAACTCTGCAGGCAATCCCCCTCACATGGCCCTTCGCGCGGTGGGGAATGGACCTCCTAGGCCCGTTCCCCCCGGCGTCGGGGGGATACAAGTATGCGGTTGTGGCCGTGGATTACTTCTCCAAATGGGTGGAGGCCGAGCCCCTCGCCGCCATCACGTCTCGTGCGGTACAAAGGTTCTTTTGGAAGAACATAGTATGCCGATTCGAGGTCTCCCGCGAGATTACCGTGGATAACGGAACCCAGTTCGACTCAGCAATCTTTCACGAGTTCTGCGAGAACTTGGGTACGACCCTCCACTTCGCCTCGGTGGCTCACCCCAAGAGCAATGGGGCGGTCGAGCGCGTCAATGGAGTTATCCTCCAAGGGCTCCGTCGCCGCCTGGAGCAAAGCGCCTCCAGGCGTGGGGCATGGGCGGACGAGCTCCCGAGCATTCTCTGCTCCATGCGAACGACCCCAAGCCGAGCAACAGGGTGTGCCCCCTTCTCGCTCATGTACGGGGCTGAGGCAGTGCTACCCTCGGAAATCAATTTCCGATCGCTGCGAGTCGAACTCCTCGAGGGAGTCTCGGCAGCCGCGTTTCAAGCCAACGAAGACAACCAGAGGATGGAGGTGGACCTCGTCGAAGAAGAGTGGGACAGAGCCCTCCTCCGCAACGCCATTTACGAACACGAGATGGCGCGCGCCTACAACAAGCGTGTTCGGGGGAGGGCCTTCCGTTTGGGGGACCTTGTCCTCAAACGCGTCACCGACCCTCAAGCCCAAGGGAAACTCAGCCCAAAGTGGGAAGGGCCATACAGGATTTCCACAATCCTTGGCTCCGGGGCTTACAAGCTCTCTACTCTCGAAGACCAAGAGCTGAAGCACACATGGAACGCAGACCTGCTCCGCAAATTTTACACTTAGTCTCCGAGTCTCCCCCCTTCCCCTTATTTGGACTTCACAAGGGGAAGGCGCGGTGAGTTGTAACAATGGCCTCAAAGGCCCTTTTGCCCTCCGCCCCTTTGTCTGCGATCCCGCAAAGGGTGGAGGCATTGTAACAGCTTGTTTTAATCAATGCAAGTGGTTTTTTCTCCATGTGTTTTTGTGCAGACTTCTTTAATCGCCCCTGAGGCAATACCCTCATCTCGAGGATGCCCTCCCCGTGAGGATGCCCCCTGAGGATGCCCTCATCGCGAGGAAGCTACAGGCTCCAACTCAGCCTTAAGTCCCGACGGCGGGAGCCCCGTTCCCCCTTGGGCGGCTTACAATATCCCCTCGTGGACTGAGGGCGTAAGCGGCAACCTGGTTCCCAAGGAACCGAGGTAACGAGTCACTTTGGGGGACTAGTCCCCCCCCATACACTCTAGAGCTTGCTTTTATGCTCTTCCTCCTCCGGGAGCGATCTAGGTCGCGCGACCGATAGATCTTTTATCCCACACTCGCCAACACGAGAATAACCCTTCGAGGGTGCCACCCCTCATGGGAACAACCACGATATTTTCTTATGATTTCAGCGCGGGCCGCCTGTTCAGGTCACCCCCCGCTGCAGGGGGAGGAGATGAAATACCTAGCTAAATTCCGTTCGGGAGGCATCTAAGGCATCTAGAATCCTCCGGAGACGGAGTCCTTGCTCCCCCGACCTTCGTCCCCCGGAGGAGGAGCCTCTCCCCCGGATCTTCGTTCTCCGGAGGAGTCTCTCCCCCGGAACTTCGTCCTCCGGAGGTGGAGCCTTGCTCCTCGGACCTTCATCCCCCGGAGGAGTGGTCTCCGGAGGAGGAGCCTCTCCCCCGGATCTTCGTTCTCCGGAGGAGTCTCTCCCCCTGAACTTCGTCCTCCGGGGGTGGAGCCTTGCTCCCCGGACTTTCGTCCCCCGGAGGAGGAGCCTCTCCCCCGGATCTTCGTTCTCCGGAGGAGTCTCTCCCCCGGAACTTCGTCCTCCGGAGGTGGAGCCTTGCTCCCCGGACCTTCGTCCCCCGGAGGAGTGGTCTCCAGAGGAGGAGCCTCTCCCCCGGATCTTCGTTCTCCGGAGGAGTCTCTCCCCCGGAACTTCGTCCTCCGGAGGAGGAGCTTCTCCCCTGGGTCTTCGTTCTCCGGAGGAGTCTCTCCCCCGGAACTTCGTCCTCCGGAGGTGGAGCCTTGCTCCCCGGAACTTCGTTCTCCGGAGGAGGAGGAACCTCCCCCAGAACTTCGTCTTCTGGGGGTGGAGCCTTGCTCTCCGGATCTTCGTCCCCCGGAAGAGTTGTCTCCGGAAGTGGAGCCTCGCTCCCCCGGGGTTTATCCCCCAAGTATTCTCGTCCGGTGATTTAAAAGCACAAAATAAGCGAAAAGACGTGCCCTTTTTTATTCCATGGAAAATAAGCCGGGAGACAGCCTCTCCCGGTAGACTTACAGGGTACAACCGGGAGTTGATTACTCCCGGTGGGCATATGAGAGGCTACCTATGTCTAATGCGGAGAACCAGCATCTCCTAGGCCCATCGTCAAGTCCTCGCCCTGTCCCGGTACAAGTTTCGAACTCGTCGCCTCGCTGCGTTGAACATGTCCTCCGGCCAATATTCATACCCTTCGGGAGGTTCGATTCGCAAGGGAATTGCCTCCCACACTCCCGGGGGAGGTTCAGGCAACTCCGCGTGGTGGTTGTCAAAATTCGCCAAGTGCCAATCGGGCAACCACCGGAGCAAGGCTTGTTCCCCCCGGGGGACACCGGGGGCGAGACTCCCGGAGATGGGAGTGATTTCCACGTCCTTCTCCGGGACCCCCGCCCCGGACACCTGACCATGACGAGATACAACTTAGCAAAAATTTTCCATTTCATTGATGAATAATTTACAAGTCCGGGGTTCCCCCTACGGAACTACCGGGAGCAAAAATCCTATACAAAAAAATCCCCTAATCTACCCAGGGGGGACAGGAGGCTCATACTTTCCCGGCGTCGTCCCCCCCGGAGGAGGCGTCGCCCAGAACTTCTTCCCCGGCCGCTTGGGGACGTCTCGTTCGCGGGGGCTCAATCACGCAGTCGTAGAAAGCCCCTTCCAACTCTAGCGCCGCCCGGCGTGGCTCGTAAAACTCCTGGAAGCTCCGGGGGACGAGGCGCCCAATAGCTTGGGCCCCGGCCCCCTGGTACTCCACCAAGGAGGCTGCGAGCGCGGCGGTGGTGGACGCCAAGGCTCGGGCACGGACATCCGCGGCCTCCGGAATCGCCGCGATGTGCCGGGTGAGGAACCTACGCGCCTCCGCCAAAGACACCAGCGGGTTGCGAGGATTCCCCTCCTCCTGGAACTCGACTCCGAGCCCAATCAACGTGGCCCGGAGTCGATTCCCCGCTGACACGAGGGCTCGCGCCCCCGTAGCCTCCGCCTCCTGAAGCGCCCGGGAGCGAGCCTCCTCGGAGGACGCGAGCTGCTCCCGGACGCCCTCCAGCTCCCGGACGGCGGTGTCCCGGGCAACCTCCGCGGGGGCCAGCACTTCCTCCCGGATGCGCTCCAGCTCCCGGGCGGTCGCGTCCCTCTCTTGGACGAACCTCTCCCGGGCCTGGACTGCAGCGTCCCTCTCCCGGACAGCGGCGTCACGCTCCGCTTCCGCGGCGGCCAAGGCCGCCCTCATGTCCTCGCTCTCCCGGGCGAGGCGAGTCCGGACGGCGCGGGCTACGGCGGTGGTCTTAAGAAGAAAGAACGGATTAGTAAATGCAAGAGAAGAAGTGAGGAGTAAAGTTTTTTACCTGTAGAGCCAAGGAGACGACCTCTCCGTAGCGCTCGTCAATGCCGCCCTCCCAGACGTGAGCCCGCACCGTTGGGGTGACGAGGCTCAGGGAGAGCTTGCGCGCCTCCTCCGAGGAGAAGAGAGATGCTCCCCGCGCCGGGGAACGGGGATCTCCTCCCATCGGCAGGCCCCCGTCACCGACCACACTCCCGGAGGCTTGGAGAATGTCTCCCGGTAGAGGGGCGGGGGATCTCCCGTCCCCCGCGCGGGGAGAGCGTCCCAGCGTCCGGGGGGCTCCCCCTCCTGGGCGCGGTGTCGCCAAGGTGTCTCCCCCTGGAGAGGCGTTGTGGCTCCCCCCCCCCCGGGAGCGTTCACTGGGGAGGACACGACCTCGGGGGCGAAGAGGGCGTCCAGGCGCGTAAAAGCGCCATTACCCCGGAAGTATACTCCCAGGGGATCCTCCCGGAGGGCTTGCTCCGGGGAAGGAGTGGCGCCATAATCCCCGGAGGTGGGCTCGTCCTCCTCCGCGACCATGTGGTCGAACGCACCCGATGCCCCCAAGGCATCAAGCTGCGCGACCAGCGTGGCGGTGTCCGTGGGGCTCTCCCCATCCCCCGGCGCCGGGGACTGTGGTCTCCCCGGGGGAGTTACTTGAGCCGGAGGTGCACCCGCCGGCAATGGCCGCGCCTCCCTCGGCGTCTTTGGCGTCTCCGGAGTTGCCTTGACGGGGGAGGGCCTCACTTGTCCCGGGGGCCTTGACTTCCCCGGGGCACCGGGTGTCCCCGCCGGCCTCCGCGCTGGCGCCGGTGATGCGGGGGCTTGATTAGAGCTCACTCCCGGCGCCTGCGCGGTTTTGGCGCGTTTCACCGCCGGGAGGGCCCCAGTCTCCCGCCGCCTGTGAGAGCCCGGGGTGGGGAGCGGGGCCCTTTCCGGGAGGGTCATCCCGAAGGCTTCGGCCACGATGTTCCGGGGAGGACCCTCCCCGATGGCGGCGAGGCACCGGGAGTGCTCGTCCTCGTAGTACCTCCCGAGGAGGTGCTCCGCCTTCTCCCGGGTGGACTTGTAGGACCTAACTGCAAAAAGCAAAGTTTTAACAACCAATCCCCACAATATGTGGACTGCCGGGGAAGAAGAAACTTACGCCGTGACACCGGGAATCTCGGGGGACGGAGTTTCGGGCCAAGTCCCGGACCCTTCCTGCTCTGGCTGAAGGGGCTAAGCCGGAGAAGGAGCAGCTCCTCCGCCAGATCCCGCATGCTCCTCTGGGAGCGGGCCTCCTTCATCTTCACCACGGAGGTTAGCTCCTCCATCGTCAATACCGGAGGGCCGGGGGAACGACCTAGTGTCGCCGGCCTCGCGGAGTAGATCATCTCCGGGTCGCCCGCCCGGAGATAGAACCACCTCCGGCTCCATCCCTCCCAATGCTCCTGGGAGGCCGTCACCGGGTACTCCTCCGCCCGGGAAGGGGCATATTTCAGCATCACGGAGCCGCAAGTAGCCTTCGGCCCGTGCTTGGTCACCGGGGAACTCTTCGCTGCCGCCCGGTGGAAGTAGGAGAAGAGCCGGAGTGTCCCCTCCACTCCGGCGGCGGTCTCGCACAGCCACAAGAACAACCCCATTCTCACGAGAACATTGGGTGTCAAGTGGTTGAGGGCTATCCCGTGCTCCCGGAGAAAGTCCCGAAGAAGAGGATGGATCGGGAGCCTCAGCCCTGCTTGGATGAAGGCCATGAAGGCCACCACCTCTCCGTCCCGGGTGCTTGGGGTCACCTCCCCCGCGACCGGGACACGAATGTCCCCCTCCGCAAATATCCTCTGGGAAACGAGAGTGTCCCGGTCCCCCGCGGAGAACTCGGTTGTCCCGAGGTAATCTGAGGTCGCATCCTCCGGGACACTTGAAGCTTTCCCGCGTCCCTTCGATGCCATCTCGTCTCTCCCGCAGAAGGTTTTGTGAAACCGGGGAAGAAGCTACTTTCGGAGAGCGACCGGGGAAGAGGTTACTCCCGAAGAATTTGGTGGATTATGAGGATTAAGGAGAAGGAAAGCGTGCCTCCCTTGAGGTGGGCCCCTCCTTATATAGGCAACTAAGGTGCCCCCGATTGCTGCCACGTGTCAGCTCGAGGGATCTACATCGTGAATACGAAAGGTCGCACAAATATCGAGGCAATACATGGCTAACTTAAATAGTGCTCCTCTCCCGGATGAGGGCGAGTTATGGACGTTATATTCGCTCTCCGGGAGAGGGCCATGTTTCCCCTAAGCTAACGAATCGCACCCCCCGGCGACATCAAAATGTCCCCGGAGTGCAGGGGGCTTCTGTTGGGGGAAAATACTAGCCAACGCCAGAAATGTCACTATGGGAGTCCTGTCTCCGGGGTCGAGAGAAACTTCCCCCGGCGCACCTCCTCCGCGTTAGGGAGAGCCCCCTCTCCCGGAGCCCTCCTTCTCCGGGCCGGGGAAGACGTCTCCCGGAGCCCTCCCCCGGGCTCGGGAGAAACTTCCCCCGGCGCACCTCTTCCGGGTTAGGGAGAGCCCCCTCTCCCGGAGCCCTCCTTCTCCGGGCCGGGGAAGACGTCTCCAGGAGCCCTCCCCCGGGCTCGGGAGAGACTTCCCCCGGCGCACCTGCTCAGGGCTAGGGAGAGTCCCTCTCCCGGAGCCCCTTCTCCGGGCCGGGGAAGACGTCTCCCGGAGCCCTCCCCCGGGCTCGGGAGAGACTTCCCCCGGCACACCTCCTCCAGGTTAGGGAGAGCCCCCTCTCCCGGAGCCCTCCTTCTCCGGGCTGGGGAAGACGTCTCCCGGAGCCCTCCCCCGGGCTCGGGAGAGACTTCCCCCGGCGCACCTGCTCCGGGCTAGGGAGAGCCCCTCTCCCGGAGCCCCTTCTCCGGGCCGGGGAAGACGTCTCCCGGAGCCCTCCCCGGGCTCGGAAGAGACTTCCCCCGGCGCACCTTCTCCGGGCTAGGGAGAGCCCCTTTTCCGAGCTCGGGAGAGGTTTCCCCCGGCGCTCCTCTAGTGGGCACTGATTTCAAGGGCCGCCACGTGTCAGAAATCGGTGCCCTGGACCTCGTCAAAAGACCGTTTTGCCCCCGATCCTACGGTTGTAGCAGGGGTAGTTTAGTAATTCGCTTCTTTTGGGGTCTATATATACCCTTGTAACCCTCTTTTGTAACCTAGGACATTCATTTGTACTAAATCCAAAAAAAAAAACAAAAAGGCGTGTTCTGGAGCCCTCTCTCCGGGAGAGAGCCCCCTGCCGACGCTCGTCGGGAGCACGTCGACAGGACTAGGGCCTCCACTGAGGCCCGAACCTGTATAAACCCCCTATGTCAATCTCTGGGATTGTCCAACGCGGGGTGACCCATCACACGGTCAGCTCGCGTTGTGGAACACGTGTTGCACACGTCATCAAACCTGCCGAGGTATTTTTTATACCATGACAATGTTAAAACTAATTAAGAGCCTCTCTTTAATAATGTCTTCTGATAAAATATTTTAATGGAAAACTAAATGAGTAAATCCGAGTAGCCCAAAATTGTGACAATTTACTAGTTGACAGGGTAAATTCATCTAGTCGGATCCTTCTGCTGTACAACTTGGAACCTATGCGATCCAATTTGTAAAATATCTAAATTTAGTTTGGTTTAAAGTTAACTTACTCAAGTTATTATATCCTAATCCTGATAGGTAAATTTAATATATTTCTTTTATGGGAAAAATATTGTTTGGTTGGTTAGTTGGGTTAAATAAATTGAGAACTAAATATAGAGTACGAATGGTATGGGCTAGCTAGTCCAACCTCGTCTTCAGGTTAGTAAATTGCTTTGAGTAGGTTAAATTAACTCTACCTAATAATGTAATGGTATTTGGTTTGAAATCAACATCACAATCATGATAATTTTAAAATTTATTGGAAGTGAAGTGGAATGAATTAGACATACATCCCACTTAAATGAATTGAAAATTCTACTAAGATATATTTTAAATACCTTACTGCGATTACAAAATGAACCAACCAAATATCAAACAACATAAGTCATTTGCGAGTAATAAGAATATGAGAAAAATCCTTGAATCAAACACCTTGTAAATGCATTGGTACACGTGTAAAAAGAGAAAAACACAAGGATATATTTGCAAAGTGTATAGATTTTGGTGCAGACTTTGACGTTTCCGGCTGCTAAGCATTTGATCCTCTCTAAGGTTATCTCCAATGTAAAAACATTTTGCAAGATGTTTCAATAGAATATTCTCTAGTATAATTTGTGTCATGTGTGTGAAATACCACCTGAAACACTCCCCTACTTCAACGCAAAGGCGCTTCGCGAAACGCTTCGCACGGACCCACGAGTGGTACATCTAGATGATTTTTGTAAAACAACAATAACTTTTAATTCAAAAATCGAATTTATGTGATGTTTGATATCTATACGAAGATAATTAAAAGATCTATAACTTTCTCAATATAATCAACATATAATTAAACTAGATTAATGCATAAATCAAGAAATAAAATTGTATACAATTGGTTGCACGGAAATTGAGACAATAAAAATAAAAAAATCCCGGCATCAGTCAGCCTGAGAAAGCATCGTCTCTCTTCTCTCTCACGCGAAAAAATGATTTTTTAATGTGGGTCTCGCTTGTCAACGCGTTGAGGCAGCGGCATTGGAGTCAGCCTAAGAGATTGGAACAACACCTTCTTTTATAACACTCAAGGATATATAGGAACTAGGTGGGCCCTGCGCGTTGCCGCAGATATTGAGGAAAGAGGCTTGTAGATGATAAGGTATTGTACCTAGAATTAAATGATTATGTCTAGGTCATGCCCTAATTTGACCAGTTATGCATTGAACAATCACTAATAGACCATGTACTATTTGAATTGGATGAGCACGTGCAAGTTTTGTGCTGATACGATCAGTTCTGGAATGTACAACCATGACTAGACTTGGTCAGATAGGACCATGTTTTTGGGCTGGATGACTATGACCACGACCAGTGCATAAACGATCAGTTTTGAACTAAACGACTATTGCAAGTCTTATGCTGACAGTGAAATATTACCCGTGAAAGTACAAAAAATGGTCGAACAGTAATTTTCGGGGTGGTCTTCGAGGTGCATTGGTCATTTTCTCTCTGTGGTCGACGATTTTTTGGACTGGACGTATACGGGCAGGATTTGTGGTGATAGAATAAAATTAGTCGGAGCAGTAAAAAAAATTTGATCATAAATCAGCCGAAGCATAAAAAAATAGTGGACGCACTTCCAAATCCATGGTCAAAGCACTACTTTTGTCCGTGGCCGAATGTGGCGACTGGCGATGCAGCGGTCTGTTTTTTTTTGTGATGGTCGTTGTTTTTTTGCTGGTTGATTTCAACCCTGTTCGAATAAAAGTGTTTGCGTTTGGTCGAACAATGAGAAAGCGGTCGTATTTCTTTTGGTCGAATCATCAGGCATGATCTGTGGTCAAATGCGGCGAACAGCTGGACAGTGCGAAACAGGGAGGTGGTAGCAGCAAAAACGGTCGAAATGTTGGGCCCGTCAAATAACAGAGCTTGTATTATTTGACTGGTCATTTTGTTTTGTTGCGGTCGAATCAGCAGCATCGGCTTTTTGGGTTTCTGGTCGTTTTTTGGTTTCTGATTGAATGACCTTGCCAAGGGTGTGGTCAAATGCGGTGAACTGGTCAACTTTACGAAAGAGATCCAATGGGTAGGAACAAAATGACGACATGGCACAGCGTGAACATGGCTTGTATTATTTGAACTGGATGACTACGACCAGTTTTGAAATGGAAGACCATGACCGAACTTGTGCAAATACGACCATGTTATTGGGCTGGATGACCACGACGAGGACCTGTCCTACATGACCAGTTTTGAAGTTAATGACCACTACTGGATCTTTTGCTGATGGTGAAAATATTGGTCGTGATAGGAAAAGAACAGATTGAATATTTGAGACATATAGTTAGTCGTGAAAGAAAAAAAATTTGGTCAGTCAGTAAGTTTGGGGCACGGTCCATGGTTGAATCACCAAGCTTGTCTTTTTTTTGGATGGTCGTTTTTCTTGTGGTCGATCTTTCGCCTGTTCGAATAATCTCCAAACTCTTGCCCACAATCTTCCTAGATCTACGAAAAAACTAAATGCCTGTCTTTTGTTGCATCGACCTGGTCTTTTTCTGGTTGGATCAAAATTTATGCTCGTGAAAATTTAGTTTTTTGGTTTTATGACTGGTCGAAGCAGCGATTTCGTTTTTTGTATGGTGGTCGGATAAATCTTGCGCATGGCTTTGACTGTCGACCGGTTGTATAGGTACTACCGCTCTGGTCGAATATAGTAAACTACTTGATAATAGGAAAAAGAGTGGTTGTGGAAGTAAAAAAATGGGCATTAAATTTTGTGCGTGGCCGAAAGAATTACCTACTTTTTTGGTGAAATACCCATGCTTGGATATGGGCGAAAGTGTCATATGGTCAAACTATTTCGTTTTTTTGTGACAATCTCACTTTTTGTTGTTTTTTTTTGGGTGAATTCTAGTTGAATGTGTCAGACTGGTCGAGTAGTTATGGGAATTGGCCGAATTGTATTTTATATTTCTTATGGCCTGTAATTGAAAATGCTTTTGAAATTCTTGGGAAATGGTGGTGTTTTCTGAACTATTTTTTTTTACTTGTATTTGTGGACTACATTGTGATTTATTAATATTGTTTTGTGTTAATCTTGTTTGTGTAGAACACAAGTGACATGTTGAACTCTATGAAAATCTACATGTTTTTTATATTTGTTGCAGATCTAACTTTACACTCTCAAAGAATTGTCCAACCCTAACATAAAAAGAGCACAAAAATACCAAATTACAACAGCAACCCAATAGTACTGGACTAAGCTATAACCAGCAATCCATGTTATTATTATTACACGTAAAAGATATAGCGCACACAGAGGCCATATCATGAGAAGAAAAAACAGAGGAAGAAAAGAGGAAACAAATCAATCAGAAACAAGCAAAACTAGAATATATCTTAAATCTTAGTTACACAGAAGTACCAACATAATTATAAAAGTAAAAACATAACTGCAAATGCCATCTCTATTGATAATTAAATATAAGAGCAAACATGCCATGCTTCAATTACACTAAACAATGGGGAAACCAAGGGATTGATGTTCCAGAGAGGAAGTTGTTGCTGTCCAGGACTTCTCCTCAATTTCATCCTTGCATTCTCCACGGCATCACCACCAACTCTACACTCCATTCTCGATGCTGTAGCTCGCTCCCTCACAATGTTCCCCAGATCTCAGTTCATAAACATTCGCAACTCGGGATGGTTGGGATGTGCCTCCATTTCCCTTTGCAGCGCATCTAGCTCTGCCACTCGGCAGCCATAATCAAGCGAAATCTCCTTAAGCCTTGGAAGGTGCTTGATACCGATGATCCCTGAGCTCAGTTCACAATCGCAGATGCTTATCCTTTCCATCTCGAGTGATGCATCTTCCTCAAATGTCACCTGTCTTAACTGCCTCAAACGGAGAACTTGTAGCATCCTAAGCTTTGGAAATGCTCCCATGTTGAACATTAATATCTCTCCAACATAAGCACCCCAATCAAGATGGAGGCACATGAGGTTGGGTAGTGTCTCTAGTACTTTCAAGGCTTCACCTTCTTTTAGTCTGGTAAATGCTAAATAAATCTTAGTCAGTTTGGAAAGATTACCAACCCAATTGGATATTTCCCCTAAATACCCCATCAACTTGAGGCTCCGTAGGTGGGGGGGAGGACAGGAAATAGAATCCAGCCAATTGAGATTTTTGTAATCATCCACTTGGAGAGAGCAGAGGGAGGAGAGCTGCTCAAGGGTTGCACAGAACTTCTTCCCTTGTTTGTTGGGTATTTCCGACACACGTAACTTCCTCAGTTGAGTAAGTTCCCCCAACTCTTGTATTATTTTATTACCACTTCATTTAATGTCCACAAACTCTAGTATTTGTAACTCTTTCAAGCGTCCTATTCTTTTTGGCACCTTGACACCATATTTGCCTTCTTTCCAACATAATGAGGACGCCATGTGCAACTCGGCAATTTCCTCAGCACGAACATCAGGATCAAATAAAGGTGTAAACAACAAGGGCAAATGCAATGTGGTCATCAAGCAATCCTTAGGTCCAAAATAATTGTTTCTATGTCCACATTGGAGAGAACAGAGACTCTGAAGGGTGTTGAGTTCAATTGGCAACTTTGTAATATGTGTGCCTCTTATGTCTAGAGTTCATAATCCCTGTAGATTTCTTATGGATCTTGGAATAGCATAGATATATGAATAACTGTCAGAGATGGATAGATATTTCAAGTGGTGTAGCAATCCTATTTTACTGATATCATATTGTGTGACGCCAAATGTAATATTTTGTAGATCTAAGACTCAACATCCTCGGTTGGGATGAACGAAACGAAGGTAGTGCCTCCATAGGTTTGCCAAACACAGTTAATGATCAAACACGACTCTAATCCAATAGCTTTGAGCACTTAGTCCCATGGAAGGCTATGTGGTGTATTTTTTTTGGTACTGGAGTAATACCATGTTCCCCGGTCAAGAATACAAAATTCTCTTCTCTAAAAATAGAAATTGTGAGATCACGAATGATATCATGAACTCGGTAGCTCTTCACCTCTCCAAGCATATTCAACTTTGATGGTTGAATCATGCTTCGGTCGATGAGTTCATTAAAATATCTATTTCCAACCTCCTCAATGGTCCTTCTAGCCTCATCTCTAACAAGCCCCTCTATTATCCACCTATCAACTAGACGCCTCTTCTGGATTTCAAAATCCTCAGGAAAGATACTCAGATATAGAAAGCAAGGTTTAAGATGAGATGGCAAGTGGCTGTAATTTAGGGTCACTACCCTCCTCAATGCTCTAAGACTTGGGTTACTCTCAAGTTCTGAAGGAAGCTGATTATACAAAGTTTCTCACTCTTTAACATGTTTTATGGCAAGAACACCTTCTATTGTAACGATAGTTAGTGGTAACCCTCTACACATTTTTAGTATCTTATCAAATATTTCCTCCATGTTATCTCTTCTTAGGGCCTCCTTTCTTTTATTTGTCTTTCTTAGCAACAACTGCTCAGCGTCGTGAGTTTGTAATGGTTCAAGGCGGTGGACAAGACAGGGAGATGAACTAAAAGTGCACATTTCAGCTACGTTGGCATCTCGTGTTATTACAACTATCCGATGACCTTTATCGTTACTCTCAGGAAAAACATTAGTGTTAATCCAATTCCATGCATCGATAGTCCACAAATCATCAAGAACAACGAAGTACCTCTTATCCTTTAGGCCTTCTCTCAGGTGATTAGTGAGGTTCTTCGCTTGCGCCACCTTCCCTTGAAAGTTCCCTGAAAGTTGCCTGATCATATCTTCGAGCATCTCCTTCCTATCAAAGGACTGCAACACAGTGACCCAAGCACGACAAGAAAACTTATCAACAATGTTTTTACTCTCATAGACCTTCCTGGAAAGAGTAGTCTTGCCTAAACCACCCATGCCAACCACACAGATCACCTTAGCAGGACCATCATCGGTGAAGACATCTATCAGATCAAGCACTTTTGCTTTGGGGACGTCAAAGCCCACAAGTGCAGCTTCATCAATGTTGTTGCCTGATTGATGACGAACATCTTCCATGTCATCAATACTGCTAGAAGAAATGGGCTTGATCAAATTGTAGCGCGTGTTCCTATTGCTCACTTCTTCAACTCTTGATTTGAGGTTGCGAATCTTGATAGCGATCCGATGGCGATCTCGGAGCTTGATCATGCAGCATGACAGGCTTTGTGTATGGCCATGGACCTTAAACTCGTCGAGGCAATCTTCAATGTCGTAGGACAGATCCCGTACTTGCTCCGCCCACACCTTCAGTAGCTCATCTTTCTCTTTCATTACTTCAGCTGCCCTCAGGAACGCTTGCATCGTTTGTAGCTCGTCTTTGATGTACCTGCCAATCACCAGTTAAGTAGTAATTTAGAAGGCATCTTGCTGCCAGTGTACATCTCATGGTGTGCAACTGTGCAACTAATAAAATCTTATTAAAAATAACTACTTAGTAGAAAACTTGCTTTGGTTTCATGCATTCACTGATCCTAACGGTCGATTATAAAAAATTCGAGGTTAACCTGCTTGCACACAAATGAAAATCAATCTAGAGGTGAAAATATCATGCGACCCTGGATGCTTATTCTCAGCCTAAGCATGAAGCATCAGGGTTTAATGGGGACCAAAACTGCGGTTGCGATCCCTTGGCTGTCAATACAATTAGAGCACATATAAACTCCTTTACTAGTTAGATCGATACAATTAGTCTGTTTTGTCCAATTCTTACTTATGTTATTATATTACATCACTATCATGTAAGGTCATGCTATCACCGTCATATAGACTACACTTGTAAGTGATTAGTATTTAATAAAAGAGGAAATTACATCGTCATATAGACTACACTTGTAAGTGATTAGTTAGATCAATACAATGTTAGTATCATTGTTAAAAACACCCCAAGTTTTATAGAAAGTTTTAATTTATCCCAGATACCAGATAATTTGCCAAAATGTTTCAATTTAACCTACATTTTGTTAACCATCAGTTATTTTTGATGATTTTTCAATATTTAGGCTACGAGGCATTCACGTTGCACCTCCATAATACTGATAAGATATATATGGAGAATTAGCATACTAGTTTTTATGCTACAATCAACTAAATTTTTGGCTCAAAAACACTAAAAAATACAAAAAAAGATAAAACAACGTATTAGTGTAATATGTATGCCAAATTAATATGATAAAGATGTTACACGGATGCCACATGCGCTAAACATTTCAAAACCCATCAAAATTGATAGACAATTAACCAAATTAGGATGAGATGAAACATTTGATTAAAAAATATGGGGTAAATTGAAATGTTAAAACCTAGGGTTTTCGGACAATAGCATCAAAATATATGAGGTTAAGAATAATTTACTTTTAATAAAACTAGCCAAAATTTCATGCAATTGCGTGACTAGTTTCTATATGATCTAAAATTTTATCTACATTCTATAGAGAGATATTCTCTTTTAATAATACGAGATAAAGTTGTTTTTTGATACGATTTTTCACATGAATTTGTATTATAATAGAGATAAGAGTTAGTTCTAGATACTATTTTTCAGATGATAAATTTATACCGTTATAAATATAATAAATGGAATAGATCTTTTTATTTTTTGATTAATGTTGAAATTTCTAGAAATTTTTCTTTTCTACGATTAATGCGAAAATTTTGAGTATTTTTATGTGAAATCAAAATTAATGTGATATTTCTAATATGACCAAAATTTATTATCCTAGTCGTTGACTTGTGCATTCACATAGATTAATTAGTTCAACTATTTTTTACAATTATATTGCAACTAACATATATGTATGTATGTAAAACCAAAATCTAATATTGGAAAAAATGACACTAAAAATTGAAATATATAAACTAACAGACGGATGGAAAAACAATGAAAACTTAATTCACAACTTATACAGTACACAAATTTATAATATGCTATGAAGAGATCAACTTGAACATGTTTGAATATTTAATTACCTTAAAAATATATCTATTTAAAAGTAGGAAGCTTCCCACATAGTTTGGAAAGATTTGCAAAGAATTAGGGAGTTAAGAGTCCATAAATAAATAGAAGTTAAAGATATCTTGTGAAAAAAAGAATATTAACAATTTCAACCATTCTTTAAAACATGATAGATTTAGCAAGTGCTTTTTACTACTAGTGTTATGTATACAACTCTAGCACTAATCAGTTGAACAACTTCAATACGAACTCTTAACATAAAATATACTGATAGACAATAGTAGCCACATAAAATTAGCATATGCAAGTGAATATGGAGTTCTGAATTGTTATAATTAGAGCCCAGCATATCTAAGGAAAAGCTAATTAGGTTATATACATCACAATTGTTAATTCATATATATTAGAGTTGCATTTATCATAAAAATTAATAATAAAGATTTAAAGTTATCGTGTATCTATATACTATGGTGAACTTAGTAATCGATACACAACACCCAGATATATATCTTGTAATAGGGATAGCACAAGCATCGGGATACCTGTAATAGATATGATAGAAGGAGAAGACACCAGATTTATACAAGTTCAGCAATAAAGGTATATGTACACTCTTAGGATCGTCCCGAAGAGTCACAAGAGAATACTGGTTTGTACTATATCAAAGATGACAAAGTACACGGATGATAATTACAACTGAAATAATCAAGAAGTGCTCAAGAGTCTTCATAACCAGTTTTAGTGACTAACTCGTACAAATAAATCTACTTTAAGTCAACTTCGAAGAGTTCAACAAAGCTCGAACGGTTTTGTGATCTATCAAAGTCTTTGGTGAAACATGATTGGGTTAATCTCCGATATCTATAGACTGCCAGGAGAGTGTCCTTTTATAACCCCAAATCTTTTTAGTGACTGATTAGAAAATGATACATATTTTTAATGAATCGGATCTTGACTCTAAGAGATATCTTTCTTTTCTTGGATGCCTTCTGAATATAGAATCTTACTAGAAATACAGAGTTCCATTTTAGTGGAATTACAGAGGTGTGGTGCATGGATGTCAAAAATTTATATATTCAGTTTTAAAAATTATAAATCTATTAATTTGAAAATTCTAAAATTCAATTTTGAATTAAATATTTTAATTTTAATTTTTCTATTTCTGAATTTTATTTTATTTTATAAAATTAATATTTAATTCAGAAATTTTTATTTATCATTATATTTTATTTCGAATTTTATTTTTAGTACATATAGAAAATTTCTAATTTAGAAAAGTTTGAATACTATTATTTATTATTTTTTAATTCCAAATTTGAATAGTTTTATTTTTGGAAATGTTTATTTTCGAAAATTGTATAAATTTAGTCCAAATTTTATTATTTTATTTTATTTCAGAATTTTTATTTCTTACTTTATTTACTAAAAATATAGTGCCATATATTACTAGGATTACAGAGGTACGGCGCATTCGTATGACAAAAATTTATATATGTATTGTTTTGAAAATTCTAAAATTGAATTTTGACCAAAATGTGTAAATTTCGATTTTATTTTCTGTATTTTTTTCTTTTTTTTATAAAATTAAAATAATCAAATTGAGAATTTTTATTTGTTACTACATATTATTCGAATTGTATTTGTTAGTATATATCTAGAAAATTTCAAATTAAGAAAAGTTCT
Organism: Pharus latifolius; assembly: GCA_019359835.1. Lineage (NCBI taxonomy): Eukaryota > Viridiplantae > Streptophyta > Magnoliopsida > Poales > Poaceae > Pharus > Pharus latifolius. The sequence goes on from CM033324.1 coordinate 70,032,560, forward strand.
GAATATTATGAATATTATGATTTTGAAGAGTAGAATTTTTTGTAAAGTCTATTTTTGGAAAATATATAATTTTGATCTGAATTTTTTATTTTAATGTATTTAAGAATTTTTATGACTTTATTATATTCCGATTTTTTAGTTTATATATAGTTATAAAAATAAAAATTCGAAGTATTATTATTGTATTATATTTTAATTGCGAATTTGAATAAATACATTTTTGGAAATTTTGATTTTCAGAAATTATTCAATTTCAGTCCGAATTTTAATATTTTATTATTTTTAAATTCCGAATTTGGAAAAGCTGTTTGTCTGGGAAAAGATCCTAGCAAGGAGACTTCAAATATATAATTTATTGATGTTTAAAACAACATGAGAGTTCCTACTGAGTTAAATAGATAGATAGATAGATAGATAATAGTTTAACAGAGAATAGGATAAAAGGGCATCCGGTTGAATAGTAGAGGTTTATTCAGACATGCAGTCTGTTTGCATCAAAGATAATAACAGAGGGATATGCCATACAAAGTGTAGCTGCTTTGGAATGTATATATCCTTGCTAAATTGCTGTTTGGGTTGAGGAAACAATATTTTGTATACCAGATCTCCTGGACGCCCATCAGCAGGCTGATCTCCGAGGTGGCGGCGGCGGCCTTGCTGGCGGCGCTCCCACCAGCGAGTTCGCCATGCTCATCACCGTCTCCGCCATCCTTCTTTCTCAGAAGCAAGCTCACATCTGATGAGAACCCAGCAGCCAAAGGTATTTATTATAGTACAAACAACGCTCTTGCTACCCCAATTATCGAATAATTTTTAGTAAATAAAATTTGTAAAAATAATCTCCCGTCGTTTGTGCAAATCTGGATTTTTTTTGAATCAATATTTTATAATCTATAACTCCAAATGAAGATCTATTTAAACCAATGGACTTGAAAAGTATAAACAGATTATCAATAAAAAATTAAAGAAGAAAATTTTCTTTCGTACCACTACAAATTTCATAAATTATGGTCTTCAAACTTAACAAGTTAGTCATGGATCTACGTGTCAGTAAGATATTCAATCATAAATATAAAATATAAAACTTAGAAAATTTTATTCATAACACTAGAAAAATGTGTATTTTTTTATCAATCATTGAAAAATTAACTCCTTTTCTTATTAATCACTAAAATGTACACTAGTATTTTGTATTTTGTCATTGTCATTTGGTCAGCCTCTAGTCAACGAAATAAATGACATTTTTACCTATGAAGAGCATATCTTTTACCTCTGTAGAGATATATTTACAAACAAAATATATTTTTTATACAAGAGTATTGCTTATCTGAAATATGAGATTTTTTTATAATCATTTGTAGTGGTGTATTTGCTCCATTTAGAGGGTTAAAAATATCACCTGACAGGGATAAAAATGTCATTTTCTCTGTTGACTAATGGTTGACTAAACGACAATGAAAAATACAAAATACTAACACATGCTGTAGTGGTAAATAAAAAAGAGTCAATTTTCAGTGATAGATACAAAAATATGTACTTTTCTAATGGTATAGACAAAATTTGGGATTGTCTAACGAGAAGATTTCTATTATTTTTAAAAAATCTTGTACTATCTAGAACACATCTAAATCTAGATTTAATCTCCATATTCCATCTCTCCTCATTTTCTTTCTCCTCTTCATTTTACACTGCTGCCACTGCCTTCCTCCCTCCCTCCCGTACTCTTATTCCTCTCTCTTGCTGGGCCCCACTGCCTATGACCAGCAATGCCACTGCCACTTTGCCGCACATGCCTCCCTCCCTCCCTCCTTCGTCATTGCCACCTTCCACCGTCTTCACTCACAAGCTGAGGTGTTACTAAGGTCTCACCACCTCATTTCTGCCCACCATTAGGTCGCCCCACTAGAACAACTAAGAAAAAAGTTAAATGAAATTTTAGAGAGTTAGATCTAAAAGAAAAGAGTTTGATCCCAGATAATAATTATCGTATTAGCAAAACTCTCAAATTTTCCCTTAAAAACTTTGTAGGTGCATGAAATAATTTATCCCAATTTTTTATAACTACTAGTACGCACGCGAGACTATTATTAGGCATGTTTTTTTTTATATACTGTCCAAAGCACACTCCACAGAGCCTATTCGGGGGAAAAATAGAAGACTAGAAGGAAGTAATTCTTCTCGAGGACCGGCAGCAAAAGTTGGATGGCGTGATGGTTAAATGTTTTATTCACCAAGTATCTCTTTTTTCTTTCTTTAGGTAACAGTAGAGGAGGACCGTATTGAAATATATTAATAAAAGAAAAAGGTTTTGTACATAAAAAGAACAAATTAAAAAATAGGCAAAGGAAAAAGAGTTTTACTACCTAGCACATATATGTTTTTATGTTATATATACCTTTCTTCACTTTTAGATAAAATTTTTATCTGTAGATGTAGTCTTCTAGAGTTCCCCTAGTCTCCTCCTTAACATCTCTGGTGAAGCGACACATGAGATCTACATGTTAGTGATGGTTAATTTTTTTTTCTCTTTTCTCTCTCCTTCCTTTCTTCGTTAGTGATAATATCATTTTAGTTTTACGATTCCATCAATTTAAACAGATTGTCAATCCAAATTGTAAATCAAAAGATATTGATGTCAGGAAAATTAAAATTTTTGCTGATAAAAAGGCTTTCCACACAGCTCCCTTGGGAAAAAAAACAAAAACTACATGTATAAGTGCTTCATTGCAGGTTCAATTCTAGTAGTATGGCTCCACATAGCAATAATGTGCTGCTGCTACATATCGCCAGTTGTCCAAGTAATTATTGGTTGGTACCGTGGTTATTGCAAGTATCAATCCTATTCTAGGATGTTATTTGTATTTTTAAAGGGTACAATGTATTTTTAATCATTCTATTTTGTCTCACGTTATTTTGGTTTCTTTATTTTAAAACAGTTTAAATTTGTTCTCTTATTTTTAAAATTAGTTATCTTTGAGCTTCTAAGTAGTTTTGTGGGTTATTTTAATAACATGGACTATTGTATATTAGTGATATATGAGATAATATAATAATTATGAGTTGATTAAGATATTGATGAGACCCCTAGGATTGACACAAATAGCATACTGTTTTCCTCAATATCCAGGACAGTGTTTGTGTTGATAATTTGTGTTACCAACTGTTACGTGCATGGGTTAGCGAGCGCGTAACAGGACGACAAGGGCTGCGGTGGCTTGCCTCGACGAGAGTAGTAGATTTAGGTTTCATTGGTATAAGTTGATGATCTTCTCATCGGCTTATGGTATAGACCAGGTCTTGGCTATACTTGACCAGATACTAACTTACTCCAATTGAGATATAGATGGGTTTCGATATACTCGATTAGATGTTAATATGCGGAATAACGGGATCTTACTCGGAATTACCAAAACTCAATTGATCGAAGCACAATTCAAAAGATAGCACAACTCTTTATTGAAAAGAGAGATCTTGTACACGTCGAACGTTAGAACGCATTCGCCTACGTCGATGAACTATGTTTCTAAGACTTACAATAAGTTCGATACTAGACTCGATTTATTACAAAGTATTTATAGTCTGATCAATTGAGATTGTATCAGACTCGACCGCTGACTAACCTAGACGTATTAGACTCGGCTAAATATATATTGATCAGAATATAATCTGACCAGATAGAGATCGAATCCTTTACGTACTCGACCTGACGTATTCGACTTGAAGGACCCGAAGATCCTCCCGGATCATCTTTATTAATGATGGTGGCCTTATATAGGCACTACAAAAGAACTTAATTGGAAAGGAAATAACTAATAAGGAAATAAACTAATAAGGAATCTTAACCACCTAATCTTAATCCTAACTAGCCCGGCGCTTGTAGACCCCTCCGACCATAACATTACTCCCCTCTAGAGAAACAACTCGTCCTCGAGCTAAAAGGAAGGAAAGTCGGTATGAAATTCTGGCACTGACACCCACAAAGCATCCTCTACTGAGTGGTTTTTCCAATGTACTAATACCTCCTGAGATCCTCTATTGGTGTCTCCTCGTCTGGTGCATCCTCCTCCTCGATCATGTCGATCAAGAAGAGGTGCTTGCAACGATGCCTCCGTGACCATGGTTCGTCGCAATTGTAACATAGTCCCTTGGTGTTTCGCTCCTCACGTTCGGCTCGGGAGAGCCGTTTGATGAAGGCAGCCGTTTGATGAAGGGAGATGAAGAGGAGCTGCCTTGGGAGGTTGCAGCAGTTGCCCCTGGAGTCATTGGGGCCCGGGAAGGGCCTCGGTTAGTTGTGGCTAGTGGCCGTGTTGGTTGGTTCGACCACGAAGGAACGGGTTCTCCTGATCGTGTCTAGTGAGCCAGTCCCTAACATATGGTCTTCGCTACCTGAATCTCCAATTGTCGCTCGACAGCTTTCGCTAATGTCATTGCGTCATCCAGCGTTACTGGTCTATCCCGCTGCACGTCCACCTTGATTGCGAGAAGTAGGCCAGCAATGTAGAGATCAACCTCTTGCTATTCTGCAAGATCAGTGATTCGCGTGAGTCGCGCCTAGAACTTGGTGTTATTCTCATTAACTCGACCTGTTTGTCTGAGCGAGGCCAGATCCCCCAGGGGCCCATCCTCGTCGGGAGAATTGAAATGGGTCAAGAATGCGTCAAAGAAGGCCTGGGGAGGCAGACAGGAGGCAACAGCCGTGGCCCTTGCGGCGAGGAGGGGATTGGCCCGCACAACCAGCAACGTGTAGCCACTGTAGTGCGGCTGGCGTGGAGTCCTGCCGATGCGGCTGGGCGCGGCGAGCAAAGCGAGGTGCTCCACAGTGGTAGGGAGACAATCCAACGCATTTTCGATCGTCGGGAGGAGGCCGACAGCGTCGCGGAGCGCAAGGATCTAGTCAACCACCACGGTGACGCAATCCAAGCCCTCCTTGAGTGAACAAAGCCTCTCTGAATTTGATTTTGTATTAGACATGAGCGCTAGATGGATCAGATCCCAAATCGTCGGCTCTGATACCAAACTGTTACAAGCGCGTAACAGGACGATGAGGGCCACGGTGGCTCGCCTCGATGAGGGTAGTAGATTTAGGTTTCCTTGGCATAAGTTGATGATCTTCATTAATGATGGTGACCTTATATAGACATTACAAGAGAACTTAATTGGAAAGGAAATAAACTAGTAAGGAATCTTAACCACCAAATCCTAATCCTAACTAGCTTGGCGCTTGTAGACCCGTCCGACCATAACACCAACCTATTAAAAACAAAATAAAATGAGATGATTTTGTATTACTAATATGTTGATGTAGATATAAATCATCACATCATCTATGCATCTAAAATCATATTATCAAAACAACCCATAAACCATTTATGAACTATAAGATATCTAGTAGTCAAATGTAAATGGATCAATTTGGCTTATTTTAAAATAGAGATATCAAAATGAACCCGACTAGCATAGGCTCAACTCGAACTCGGTCAAATCAGATTTTAAGCTCGGAATTGAGCTCAGGCTCGACAAGAAGCTCGGCTCGGTTTAGCTCGATCAACAGTTGATCTACATTGTGGGCTATTGTGGGGGCCTTCGGGCCATGGGCACAGGACATAAATGTATAAATATATTTGAGGTGAGGTCGAGCTCGACATTGGGCTCAAACTTGGCTTGTTATGAACTTGAATCAAGCTCAAGTCGAGCTTAAATTTGAGTTGATTTCAAATACCTTACAAGTTTGAGTTTTTTTGACAGTCATAAGTCTAGATGGTACAAATGCGCCTATTGCGCGACCGTAGTCCGCCATATTAATATATGCACATGCTATGGCATATTTTTAAATTTAATTTTTAATGGAAATGACTACTTTGACCTGGGTTACAAACTAGAAACATCAATTTTGTTCTTTCGAAAGTGGAAGTATCAAATTGAGTTTTTAGCAAAGTAAAGGGCCTAAAAGTACCATTTACACTTTTTGAAAGGAATTCTTCTTTTGAACAGTAACCAAAAATTTGTAGGTCTCTTTTTATCTTTTGATTTAGGAGAAATTAAAAAAATCAAAAGTCTTGGATTTCAGATTCTCCACAAATCAATTTGAAATATTATTATACTTACAAGTATGTAATGGTTTCAAAATCTCCCTCCCATCAAATTCCCATTCAGTTTAAATGTAAAATATTTAAATTTTTTTTAAAAAAAGACACATAGTTACTGATGTGTGAGATCCACATGTTAGTGATGGTTAATTTTTTTCTCTTTTCTCTCACCTCTCTCTCTCCCCTTCCTTCCTTGTCCTCTCTCTCCACCACATACTAGATTCACATCACATTCCAGTGACGTGTGATATCTATTGTTTTCTTTTTTTTTTCTCTTTGCTCAGTGAGTCAGTTGTGACTCTGAGTCTCAATAGGCGGCTTATCGCGGCTACAAGCCATGACAGTAGCTTCGAACCTCTCAGTCATCCTCCCCAATGCAAAAAATATTGCTATGTCAGCCTGTCGCGGCTTGGAGCTGCGACAAGTCGAGCCGATCCGTAAGGTATTATGATTAATGTATAATTGACACATGCATTTGAGTTTCACTCCATATAAATTCCAAAGTTCATTGAAAACTTAACAGTAGACGGATTTTCTACTGTCACTTTGCTATGGGTGAATTTAATTTTTCTATGTGCATTTTTTATGGATGGATTTCATTTTGCATGTACTGTTACGAAAGAGAAATATGCATTTTATGTCCTTTTGTTATCATTACAGTGAGAATTTCATGGTTTCTAAATTACTTATTTTACTAAAGAATGGTGGAATCCTTTAATGCTATTGCATGAAAAAGTGAGAATGCCTAAGACTTTTTGTATTTGTACACGTATGCACCAATTGAAATACGAAATTTTTTTGTGAATGTATTTTCATATTGAATCTCAAGGAATGATGAAGGATTATGATAATGGAAATAACTAGTATTTGAAGTAAATCATCAGCATCCTATATCAATATGGAAACATTTAACTCCTTTCTAATCAAAGATTTAATTACAATTTGGACCAGCCCAATATGCAAATAATTACATTGAGGTTTAGCCTTCATGCGCCCAATTTCATTTTTAGACAAAAGATGCAATGTTTCATGTAAAGAAGTAATAGAAAGAGTTTTTTTTAATTATTTTTATATAATAATAAGACCTTAAGCTAAATATTTCTATGTGATATATCTCTCTGATATTAACCTTAGATATCTTCTAATTTGCAATACTTTTCTCTGTATCTACAAAATATGTAGAAGAACTATTTTTAGTCGACATTGTATTAACGGACCTCTCATTATTGCATGAGGCTATAGCCCAATCAGTAGTGCTCAGAGTTTTGATTAGTCAAGACATCTTTTAGTACAGAAAAGGGATTCAATGGATAGTTTTTTTAGTCAATGGCAAGAACAATTCCCACAATTAAGATCATCCATACTCCTTTGTAGTGTTCCTATCAAATGATTTATGCCCAACAAATACCTTCCACACAGCTAAAATGGCTACGCGACCTAGGAACAACTAACAAAGTCAATAGAGATCTCCGCAACTCCGCCAATAGAAGCTAGTATCTCCAGTTTGATGAGAGAAAGAAGAGGAAGAATCGGCGAACATCCTAGCCAAATGGGACTTTTGTCTCAATCCGATCAAAAAGAAACATATTCTATTGTGTGTTGACCACCGGGAAACGAATGGATTAAGATGAAGACGGACGGTTCAATTAGCGAGCATGGGAAGGCTTGTGGAGGTTTATATATACATATATATATATATATATATATATATATATATATATATATATATATATATATGTATGTGAGTAGATACGTATATATGACACTCTTGTATTTTTTTATACTGGTGTATATGTATAAAGTAGTATTGTCAAGTCATACAAAGAGTATGATGTAAGCATCCATTACACCCTTGTTTAATGGTTAGAGGCCAACTTCCACGAGAGAGAAGTACATTTATTTAAATGTAGGGTTAAAAGTCATATGTGGATATACAACTCGGGAGCAAACTCCTCCCTACATGAGGCCACGTCAACCGAGTGCTCCTGGCCATTCGATCAGCGGTTCTGGCTCATCCACATCGTCCGCGTGCAACTACCCGCTTCGCCCACGTTGTCGCCGCTTCTGTGGCCGTCCAATCGCAGGATTCGCTTCATCTGGGCTGGCCGCGTGGAACCCACTACCGGGCTTGCGGAAAACTGTTTGAAAGCTAAGTCCACGTTAAGCCACGTCGCCCCTTTGTTTGTGGCTGTTGCATCGGCGCGTTCGCTTCATCTGGGCCGTCGAATGTGTGCCCCAAAGTCCCCCACTGTGTCAGCTGTCTCTCTTCTTCAACCAGGACCATTCGACCACACACCATGAGAACTGAATTGACGAGTACACAAAATTGCGGCCTTGATTAAAAAAAACAGCTGCTTCGACTAGCCACAACATTTGGCGATAACCAACACTCCTTATTCGGCTCAATAAAACAGAATGCGCAAAAAAACAAATATTTTGTTCTTTCGGCCAAGATCGACGGACCAAAACAAATTGACCGCATATTTTACGGCTGCGGCTACTTTTCTCACTGCCTCGACTATACCTAGGTTTCCCTGAATCAACCAAGTTTTTTGCCGTTGCGAACAAGAGTTAAGTTGGCGAGCCCAGCCTTGCGATCAATTTCACTTGCTGGCAAAAAAGGGTGATGTGCCATTTTCTGTTAGCATTCTACTTGCTCGACTATTTGCGTTCGACCAAAGCCTACCGTGCTCACACAACTCCACTAGACAAGTTCAATCACCACACGACGTGTGCTGATACGGCAATGTCGTGCATCGCTGACTCACTATCTTTGTGATGCGTGTCCATTTTGCTTGCTTCTCTGCCAATGACGTTAGCGGATTGTCCAATGTTAGAATGTCGTTCCGTTTCAGTGTGGGAGCAAAGCAGAGTTTAAGTTTAAATTACATGATTGCAACTTGATTAGTGCCTGGCAAAATTACACCATTTCAGCAGAGTTTCTTGTGGATCATAACAACTACTTGACGTCACTGTCCTCAAATATCAAAGAGGTAAATTTTCTTTCATTTATCGGTATTTCACTGTTATGTACAGTGTTATTTTTGTGCATTGAATGATAGATACTATTTTGTTGATGTTTAACCAATATTCTGATCACATATTGAACAAAGTTCTACGAATAGTTACCTTTAAGTATACATTAACCATCAGTTTCAACCCATTTATTGATATTTTTCCTCAATATTGATCATTTGCAGATTTGATCTTTTTTACTGTTTGTATCAACCGATATCTTCCCAGCTGTTTAGAAGCCTGTTCTCGATATGTAGAGAAGTTTGTGATTTTTTTGGCTGTTCGTATCGACCAATCCGTTCCTAGGTCTTTACAACTCTGTTGTCCACATGTACACAATTTATTAGTTACAATGCGATTACTTGCTTTACCTGTTAACTTTTGTTGTCTTCTCTTTGTACAACTTGCTTGATCATCAGTTAATTATTTGGTTTTCCAACTAGGCAAGCCTCGTTTGCTAATTTCTTTTGCGCGACTCATTTTATTACTAGGAATTTCTTCACTTTTCGAAGGCATTGCCAAAAGCTTTTTCTGCCAATTTCACAGTTGGCTAATTTGTGAGTTATTTATATTGTTTGCCCTTTCATGTCTTTATGAACATTATTTGTACATAGTATTGAATATTGTGCATACCTTATTTAATCAGCTCCAGGAGGTCAATGTACATTTTTTAACTTAAATTTCAATGCATGTTGACAAGCTATTTATGGTGCTTGCTATTTTCAGCTTTTGCCGACGAAAAAAAAGGCTAATTGTGTTAGAATATTACTGCCTTGTATAGTGCATCTTCGATCAACATAAAGAAAGAGGTCATCGATTCGAGCAAACAACCAGATGACTAGAGATTTTCCTTGTGCGACCACTATTTCTTGTTGGCTCGGCCAACTTCATGTTTTGCTTTCCTGCCCACACATTGTAGTGCTGCGACCACGATTTACCATGTTATGGTCATTCTTTAGCTCAGGTCCAACATTTTTTGCTGACATCAGAATTTGTCTATTCATAGTGGTGTACCGCGCCAAAATTTGTGCGCTACTCGAACATTGTCTGCGAATATCAGATTTTGTTCTCCCATTCTCTTGTATTTGCTACAATACTTCTTGTCTATCCATGCTTCATTATATTGATGGCAATTATGCTTTGCAGACATTTTTTTACCACTGTTGCAACCATTCTCTATTGATATAATATTAATATTTTTCCCCCTCTATTGCTATAATATTTTTTTTGTATGTTTCTTTTATGCTCTTCAATGCACTACTTTATGCATTTTCCATAAGAAATTTACGAAGATTCGTCATTTAACTACCTCCTATGTCTGTCTTCCGATTGTCTTCCCTTGTCTTGTGTGAAGCTATTTGGCTATTTTTCCCTAAATGGAAGCTGCATTGCTCCCTGCTTCCTGTAGGCAGCGGCATCGGTGCAATAATGATCCTATTATTGTGTTTCCCCGTCCAAGTGCGACAGCTTCTGCATCAGCACGATTACATCGTAGATACGCTATACTTCAACATATAAATAGAGGTATTATGTAATCTTCTATATCTGACTACTTTATGCTAGTCCAAATTAATGTTATATTAAAATCTCTTTATCTTTTTCATCTTCTCTGCTACTCATTTGCTATATTATGTAATCTCCCATATCTAACTACTTTGTGCTACTCCAAATTGGTGTTACATAGAATCTCTTCTTTATCTTTTTCATCTTGTCTGCCACTCATTTGATAACTGATGCAGCATCAAATGCTGATGACAACGGCTCCACCAGTTCCTCGAATCCACGTGATTGCTCCACATTTCAACATTTGCTTCAAGCATTGCACAATCAATCTAGCAACTTTGCCACCTCTTTTGTGCCTTCTACTTTTGGTACATTGATTTTTTAATTCCTTTGTTGTGATGATTCTCTTACTATGCATTTCCTTGCTAACTGCGCTCCTATTACTTCATATTTTATTATAGTTGCTCCTTTGCTGTCCTCATCCCACTGCTCTACCATGAAACAGCACCGTATGATACTTGAAACTTTAGTGTCTTTCTCTTGTTAATTTCATTATATTTCAGCATTAATTCCTTTTTGTCACTACATTTCAAAAATTTTTTGTCTTTTGTGTTAGGCACAATATTTCAGCCTACATATTTAGGCGAACCTGTCCATACTTGTCATCATTGCGGTGCTTATTTTTGGTATGAGGAATGTTTGCACAGAGCTCAGCAAACTTCATTTCCTCATTACTCACTTTGTTGTAGAGGTGGTAGTATTTCTTTGCCAACATATTGGCATCCTTCTAATCTGTTGCTGAGTTTGCTAACAGCTCCTACATCTTCATCAGCTATTCATTACTTAAAGAACATCATACAATATAATTCAATGTTTGCTCTGACATCCATGGGTGCTAATATTGTTCATTCCGTTAACGATGGCCGTGGCCCTTGTTCGATGAATTTTTGTAATAAAAAATTCATTAGAAAAAATCCCATATAGCCAAAAGGGTAAAAATAAAATATATGTACTTGTGCTATAAAAAATGATGATAAAAACCAGGACAAAAATTGCACTGGTCAAAAAATTGGTCAAAATTGACCTGGTCAAACCTGGTCAACGTTGGTCAACGCCTGGTCAAACCTGGTCAACGATTAGTCAACGCTGATCAAACGTGGTCAAACTGGTCAACAACCTGGTCAAACTGACATGCAGCCCGAGTTCGAATAGGACTTATCTCTAATCTTTTTCTTTTATTTAAATAAATAAAAGTCTATCTCCTATTCAAATTCAAAAGAGGGATAATATTTCTTTTTATCCTTTTGTTTATTTAAATAAGAAAATATATCTCCTATTCGAATTTAAATCCCCTAAATATCTCTGGGTGTTGGATGGTTGCAACCAACTTGGAGCCTCTATAAATAGAGAGGGGGTACTATCCTTTTAAAAACAAGCAGGTCTAGGTCCAACGAAGGCTCAGAGGCAGGCACACGCAGGCGCAAGGCAAGATAGGCGTACAGGTCCAGAAGCACAGGTGCCAGAGGCGGACAGGTAAGATAGGCGTACAGGTCCAGAAGCACAGGTGCCAAAGGCGGACAGGTAGACGAACAGGTTCACAAAGACAAACAGGATAAGAAGACCGGTGTAATGGGTGAGCCTTGCTCATATGCATAGCATGCATTATGCATCATACCAAACATGGAGGCCTCGTCCCTGGTGCCCGTGCTAGCCGTTCCAGTGCTGTTGCAGCCCACCTGAACGAAAGAAGATCAGCGAAAACTTCTGATCCAGAAGCCCGATCGACCCCAAATTTTAATGAAAAACAGGGGAGTACAGGTGCAACATTTCCTTCAAGTTTCAAGCCGATCGGAGATCTCTAAGATCGAAATTCGATCAGAAGGTAGGCTCTATCCAACGCCATTTCAGCTTGCCTGAATGGGAGAAGATTGGCGATAACTTCTGATCCAGAAGCCCGATCGACCCCAAATTTTTATGGAGAACAGGGGAGTACAGGTGCAACATGTCCTCCAAGTTTCAAGCTGATCGGAGATATCTAAGATCAAAATTCGATCAGAAGGGAGGCTCTGTCCAGCGCCCTTTCACCTTTCCTGAACGGGAGAAGATTGGCGATAACTTCTGATCCAGAAGCCCGATCGACCCCAAATTTTTATGAAGAATAGGGGAGTACAGGTGCAACATGTCCTCTAAGTTTCAAGCCGATCGGAGATCTCTAAGATTGAAATTCGATCAGAAGGGAGGCTCTGTCCAGCGCCGTTTCAGCTTGCCTGAATGGGAGAAGATCGGCGATAACTTCTGATCCAGAAGCCCGATCGACCCCAAATTTTTATGACTAATAGGGAAGTACAGGTAAAACATGTCCTCAAAATTACAAGCCGATCGGAGCTTTCTAAAGTTAAAATTAGATCAGGAGGTAGTTTTGTCCAGAAGACATTTCAGCTTGTCTCACGAGAGAAGATTGATAATAACTTCTCCTCCAGAAGTCCGATCGACCTCAAATGTTTTTATGGTGAACAGTAGGCTCATGGTGAAGCAAATCCTCCAATTCTCACCTCGATCTAAAGTCAAGAAGATCTCCAGAAGACCAATGCAATCAAGTTCTGTCTTGCTGAATTTCAGCTTGATATATGAACATTGCATTGAAGATAGTTTCCGATCCGACGGTCCGATTGATCTCAAACTTTGATGATCAATCGAAGATCTAACCAGAAACTATTCCTCCAAGTTTCAAGCAGATCAGAGGATCAAAAAGCTTCCATCCAGTTGATTGAAGAGATGCTAGTGCAATCCAATAATGTCAGAAGTTGTCAAAACAACCAAAGTCATTGATGAACGTTCCGATGTGCTGCCTATCATGCAATATGTGTTTCCTGAAGCTAAGGAAGTCAAGATGCTATCACAAGTCATTCCATCTACTTTTTCATGTCGTTGGGTACTGATGAGGCGAAGACGACATGCTTTTTGTCCGTGACTGATGAAGCCGGACAATATTCATGCCGGGTACTGATGAGGCGAAGGCATTTACTTGTTTGCGACCGACGAGGCCGAACAACCCCCTGGCCGGGCACCGACGAGGCGAAGGCCATATTTTGTGATAGTACCATAGACTGACAAGGCTATGGATTTGCATATTTGCATGCATGGGCATATGCATTGTATTCATTTATCAAGGGCAAAAGTTATTTTGAAGTTTGAAGACGACGACCATCAGCACAGTTTAATCAGAGGTTTTCTGTGGACTCGTTCTGCAGATGTAATTAACCAGGAGCTTTTCAAAAGCCCTGAGGAACCATGAACCATGCAGTCTCCTGAAGTCAAGATGTATTTTCCTTGTAAATCCCAAAGGACTTGTAATTTGTAAATTCTTTTCAGAATTAATAAAGTGCATTGTCTCCTAAGATTGTACATTGTATGTTCTCTTATATGTATACTTATGTATACTAGCACGCCCGCACCACGAAAAAGGGGGCCAATTTCCCGGAAGAGAGATCTTCTAGGCGAAACAGTCCTTATGTGTTCAAGATCAGTGGACAAATTTGCCACCACATTGGATCACTTTTTCGTTCTCCTGGTATCCCTCTTTCATATGCACAACTTTACATATATGACACTTCAAATGAAGTTGCTAATAGAATATGTATTCCTACTAATTCGTCTGGTACCCGCTTTAGATCTGATCAGTCATTGGTTGAAGCATTTGTCACAATGCTTGATATGCACAATCTGATTGTTGGACTTTTCAGTTTAGCCCGTGATAGGATAGTGCAAAATATGGATGGCCATTATTCTATATGAATATTTGGCAAACCAAATGCACATGGTGATGTATGTAGTGCTCTAGTTGCTGCTGAAGTGGTAGGCCTTGTCATAGAAGGATTTGAACTTTATGATTCCGATAGAGTCTTCATGGTAGAGGACTATTCATCGACTCTTCAACAAATCAGCAAATATCATTATCGGTTTATGGCTATGCAATATTCATTGCTATTTCCATACAGTGAAGATGGCTACCATAAAGACATGATGTATGTTCCATCAAACCAATCAGATCTTATCTAGCGAAAACATGTCACGATGGCTGAATATTATGCTGACAGATTACATGATAGGCCAAACGAGGTAATACTCCTTTACGTTCCAAAGCATTGACAAAAGCCTACATTGTTGATGCATATTGCTGTGTTGAGAACTCACGCATAAATCATTACAGAGGTCATACTTTTCAAAATAAATATAGATCAACTCCGTTTAGATCATTACTTGAAGCAATTGATAGAGGTGCTACCAGCGAATCTACTACTGGACAACGTATCATTTTACCGGCAACTTTTACTGGAGGTCCTCGGTATCTATACCAAAATTATCAAGATTGTATGGCTATTTGCCACAAGTTTGGTTGCCCAGATCTATTCATCACATATACCTGCAATCCTGCTTGGCAAGAAATTTTGAATGCTTTGTCACACATACCAGGTCAATGCCCGTCTGATCACCCTAATATTGTCGATAGAGTTTTCAACATGAAGTTGACTATGCTAATAGATGACCTCAACAGATATCAATTTTTTGGTCCAATCAATACAAGTATTGTATCAACTATCTTTGCTCCATTTTCTTCTTTTCTATGCTTATTCTCTTACATTATGTTTCGCTATTTATAGTGGTTTATATAACTGAATTCCAAAAATGTGGCCTACCACATGTTCACATCATATTATGGCTTCGAAAAGATGACCAATTAAGTGTTCCGTACATTGAGAAATATATCTTTGCACAGTTACCGGATCCTTCTATTGACGCAGTAGGCTATGAAGAAATTTCTTCTTTCATGATGCATGGCCCATGTGGTGCATCCAATCCATCATCACCTTGCATGTCTGATGGAAATTGTACAAAATCATATCCAAAAGATTTCTGCAATGAAACCACTATTTTAAGTAATGGCTTTGTTCGTTATGCTTGGCCAGACAATGGAATCACGACAAATAGAAATGGCACTGATCTTGACAACAGATTTGTTGTCCCTCATACTGTTGACTTAGTGGCTAAATACCAAGCACACATAAATGTTGAGAGAGTCAATCGCGATGGAATGCACAAATATTTATTCAAATATGTTACAAAGGATTTGATAGTGCAAAAATTGGGATTCAATCCACATCGTCTTCAAGCGATTTTCCTCAGCCTATTAATGAAATAAATAGATACCTTGAATATCGCTATGTCACACCACACGAAGCATGTTGGAGACTTTTCCAATACAATGTGCATTATGGTACTCCAACTGTTGAGTGACTTCCTATTCATCTTCCATTTCTCAATAGCGTGGCTTTCACTAAAGATGATGATCTTGAACAAGTTATAGAAAACCCTACTACTACTATCACAAAACTTACAACATGGTTTACTGCTAATTCACAATATGTATTTGCATGGGATATTACATATGTGAACTTCCCAGAACAATGGACATGGCACTTAGATGAAAAATTTTGGGCTCCTCGTCGATCATCAAGAAAAATTGGTTGAATTGCTCATGTCAGCCTTGCACAGGGTGAGCTTTACTACTTGCGTATGCGATTACACATCGCAAAGGGTCCTCAATAATTTTCTGATATACGAATTATTTCTGGCCATGAATATCCAACTTTCAGAGCTACATGTGTGGAAATTGGTTTGCTGGCTGATGACATCGAATGGTCTCATGCTCTTACAGATGCATCTCAATGGACTTCACCTAGCCAACTTCGGAGTCTATTCATAACTTTATTACTATTTTGTGAAGTTACAGATCCAGCAAAATTATTTGCAGATCACGCATCCTCTATGTCTGAAGACACTTTGTACCACATATTGTCCAATACTCAACAGACAAACATCCAATTTTCTCAACAATGTGCTAGAAATACACTGTTGGCAAAACTTGTCCTTCTTAGAGATGCAGGCTATTCACTTTCCCATTTCAATTTGCCTACACCTACTGAGTCAACAAGTGCTACAACAAACTGACTGATATTTGAGCTATTATCACTTTAATATAGAAATGCAATCTACTAACCCCTATTTTCTAACAGTTTTACGCAATGTAGAAGAAAACTGTTAGTGTACATGGTGCGCAGTGGAGAAGGACATTTGTACTAACAGTTGAGTAGTGAGAAACCGTTAGTGAAAATCACATGATTTTTTCTAACGGTTCTGAATATATTAACCGTTAGAAGAAACATGCTTATACTAATAGTTGTAGTTTGGAAACTGTTAGAATAAATTTTATTTTATTCTAACGGTTATGAATATATTAATCGTTAGAAGAAATATACTTATACTAACAATGATATTTTGGGAACCATTAGAATAGGTTTTGTTTTATTCTAATGGTTCTTAATATACTAACAGTTAGAAGAAACATACTTCTTGGCCGAGCCGCCTCTCACGTTCTCAAGCTGCCGCCGCTCTTCACCGACCAAATCCACCAGTAGCCGTCGCTCCTCTAAATCCTCGCCGCCGATCGCCTCATACATCGCACCCGTACCACCGCCATCAGATCTGCTTAGATCTGTCTCCCCCACCGTGCTTCTTGCCTCTGTTTTCCATCACCACAACTCGCATTGCCGCTTGTTCCTCTCCTCTCCCTCTCTCAGAGCACCTCACCACCGGTGTGAGAACGGCCGGTGAGCCGCCGCCTCCTCTCTCTCTCTCTCTCTCTCTCTCTCTCTCTCTCTCTCTGCTCTCTTCTCCAATCCTCCAAACCCTAGATCTAGGCCATCTATGACTTAGATTGCACTGATGCCGCCGCAGTACATGCCGCCGCAGCAACTGCCGGCCATGTGGAGCCAGGCGCCGCTTCTGCAATCTGCCTACGGGTAGGTGCCGCCACTGCAACCGTACTACACCGCAGCGCCAGCTGCCCTGGCGGTGTTGGATGAGGTGAGGACGTTGTGGGTTGGCGACCTGCAGTACTAGATGGATGACAACTACATCTACGGCTGCTTTGCAAGCACCGGAGAGGTATACGTCCCAATCCACTGTGATATTTGTTTGCTCATGTTTTAGAATATGCGTGTTTGTTTTGGATCTGGTGGATGTGTGTATGCTGTTGTTGCAACTTGGACATATCACTTGGAGTTGCTGTTGCAAATGGGGCTGGCTATAAGTTTTAGGGGATTTGTGGTTAGTTGCGATTGTAGAACTACTAAAAATATATTTTATGTTCGATTAGAATGCTATGACGAACAACTTCTTAGGCTTATCAAATGTGTGAAGTTTTTGGGCTTATAAGCTATGATCCCCATAAGCTGGCTTATTTGGTAAGAGCAGCATAAGCCCTAAGAGTGAAGCAATTTTTTGGCAGATAAGCTTAAATTTTTAGTTGGCAGAAGCTTATTAGGATTTTAGGGACTGTTATGTAGATGTTGTGGATTGGATGAGGTTTAGTGCTCTTTTGAGATCTATTTTTTAATTGATAGCAGGGGTGGTAGCAATTGATTTGTTGTTTGGATGTGTATTGGTTATAGAATTTGCAACATACAGAGTCATGAATAGAATCTTTATTTTGCATCATTGTAGTCCAGCAATGTCATCCTCTGGCACAGCTCGAGTTTTGACAAATGAATCCATTGAGAAAATTGACTGCAAAAGAAAGTGTAAGCCTGCAGTTAGAACAGGAGGTCCAACACCCCATTCTTCTTTACAAAGATGGAATAGCAAAAGTGGAAGTGAAAAATGTCCTTGTAGCTCATCTGTGAAATGCTAGCACATATTCAGTAAAGAACATTATGTTGCATAAATAGCTCATTACCACTAAACAAGTGCATGTTAATTTGCTTTTAAAAAGGGTGATTTGCATCAAAGTGTGATGCACTGAACACAAAAGGAATAGGCAATCCAAAAGTACCAAATTTTTCATGGCAATCGCTGTTACTAAAAGAAATTGAACATGTCTATACAATTCAGCTGAGAATTGAGCTAACAAAGCTTTGAGATTGCTATTTGTCTTAGTTGTTCAGTTAAGATATCCCAATCATGAAATAACTTACAGTGATTTGTTCATACCTCTCAGTAGTTACACAAAACTATAAGAAAGAGAGCAAAAGTAAATTACCTTCCTATAGTCATAAGACATTACTGGAAAAGATAACAAGAAAGTCTAAGGAATTCTAGACTTTACCCAACTTGCACAGATGTTTATCCTGTACTCTTCATAGTTGGATGGAATATGTTACCTATGATCATCCTGGTCGTAGAGATAAACTCTAGCATTTGGTTATAGCTATCACACGAGCAGACATGTATACCTTGTCGATGAGTTAATACCTGGGAGTACCTTTAAAATAAAAGGGCTGGTCAAAGGCCCATCTACCGACCAGAAGCCTAAAGGACCAACGGCTATATGGCTATACCTATTTCGACCACTACCATTGGATACCTTTGCTCTTTATTCCCCCAGGAGCATCATAACTACTCGATGTTGTAACCGTCAAGAGGATAAGTGCGCAATTATAAACGGGCATAATTACATATTATAGCCGGCGCACATTTGCCTCCAAACGACCCTTCATTTCTGTAACTGATGGCAAACGACAAGCTATAAAAAGGAGAATCGCCGAAGGCAGAAGAGAAAAAAAAGAACCCCCATCATTGATAAACAAACAACAAAAGGAGTTAGAGAATAGGAGAGTAGTTTTTAGTCTATTCAAGAACACTTCTTGTTCTTCTCTATCATCCTTCTCATCCTTAGTACAATCACAACAAGAATAGGGTTATTTTTCATCATCAAAGAGTCTGAACCTGTATAAATCTTGTGTCTCCAGTGACTATATTTGCGATTATTCTCCGAATGTTTGTTAGAAGTGCTTCCCTACGTAACTATCAAATTTGTATAAGTTCAGCTTGAAATCTTGTTCCAATCGTCGACAATGACCAATCAAGAACATTTAGTTTGCAGCCCAAAATGTGTTTATTTAACCATTGAGTTGTAGTAATGAACATAGTTATGAAACATGCACACATGCCATACAACTGCTCAAAAACCGGGTATTTGTTGTTTAGGTGAGGGACAGTAATCCATTGCACCCCAGCTGATGACTATTTCTAGTAGCATCTTCATTTCTGTGTGGATTTGAACTAGGTACAAAATTGATATGAAACTCTGGTTCATTGACAAGATATTAGAACGCTGTCCAGCTAAGTTTAGGAAGCAAAATCAAGGTACCTAGATGATAAATGTAAACTTAACAGGCAACCTGTCTTGCACAAGAGATAAATGGCATACCTTCATGTAGGTTTTCACGTATGAAAGTGAATCAGGAACAGACCAATTCTTATAGTGACCTAGAGCAATCTCCATATGATATAGTTTAGGACCAAGAGAAAGATCAGCAGCAGAAACAGCTCCTCCATTGATAAATGGACCCTGCTCCACAAACAGCATCTCAGATCACAATATAGCAACTTTCAGCAAAGCTGTGCAAAAATGAATACCTATAAAACTAGAGAGCCAACATAAAGCTCTTATGAAGCTTTACACAAATTAAAGCCACTAAAGATATGCATATAATAATTATATTTTTAGCTTAATCAGACTGATTTGGATTGATATATCTCAGTTCAGTTAGACATAATAATTATATTTTTAGCTTAATCAGACTCTGATTTGGATTGATATATCTCAGTTCAGTCAGATCAAAGTGAAAATTTGGACAAGAACTCAATACTATTCCGCCTTTGACTATTTCTGTAGCACAGGTTAGAGATATAATACAATGGTTTATGTCATATAAGTAACATGGCATAATAAGTGAGACAATAGGGAGATATTTTGTGGTTAACTCCATGGATGATCCCAGGCTCAAAGCCACTAAATGTTGGAGCACCAGAGTTACCAAAGCATATAGTAATGATGCTTAGAAGTCAACTTTGGTCAGACCTCTGATATGCATCCATGTTTTCACTGCACACATAGCTTAATTTCTTCAACCATACATAACTATGAAGATTACCGTACAAACTTAGAAAGCTTATTTGCAATTATTACTATGATGTACATAATGCACAAACTTAGTACCCAAGCTCTTTTATCTTTTTAATGATACTTTGCTGTTTAGCATTTAGCATGGTTGTCCAAATACCGACAGCTCTACATATAATCTTCATATCACTTAACATGCAGCTAACCAAAACATGAGGCAACATTTCAACAGTTATATGCTAATTGTGTGACAGGCTAGATCAGATGTAGAAGACAAAGGATACACTTGAATGCAGGGCAAAGGCATGAAGCACCATCTTAATTTGTGCATATAGCTACTTCTGATCAAGTAATTATACAAGTGGAGCTACCTCTTGATATTGCCTGGTAGAGTGGTAGTTTATCGGCCTTACAAATTGCATACCATAAAGTACCAAAAGTATTAAGTTTAGGAAGTTGTGTTTGAAGGTTGACATGCAATTGTCATAACATGAACACAAACGGTATAGAGTACCATGAGCATACATAATTACAGGCACTTTGCTTTCAGACAGCATGCAGAAAATTTCTAGCCATAGGCACATACAGGCCGCGCAAACCATAACCACCGGATAAAAAATTACACCAACATTACACCTGTTCAAATTCTAGCTAGATTACAACATACAGAGTTAGGTGAGATATATTTGTGACATTAGTAGTACATGATAGAATTTATGTGATACTGCACAGGATACTTCTTCAAAATACAGTGCGGACATGGTTATTAGACAGGACCACAAAATTGTAGAACTGAAATATTCGTTGACGTGGAATGCGCATAGGTAAACTAGCCTGTTGGCTTGTGCATGCCTCTTTTAATTAACTTGGTTATGTTCTGTCCTACTTGTTTCCTTATAATGTATTTGTTGCCTGTGCAGACTCTGAAGAAACTCATCTGTGGGGCCTTTTTACCCGGGGCCTCCTTCTGTGTATTGTGCTGATTGGTACTCTCATCTTAGGACGCAGCTTGGATCAAGTTTTCACAAAGGACAAAAAATAAGCTACATGGCCACATCACTGAACTCTGCATATGTGACAGAATCTTCCTATTTCTCATGATAAATAATTCTTTTGATTGCCAGCGCAGATGAATACCCAAATTTTGCCTTTGTCCTCAGATCACTCCTCCAATACATGATGTAGAAAAGACTAAAATTGCATTTCTTAATTCTTACTACTGTAACTGTACTTAATCGCAAATGCTTGAGGTAAAGTGGCCTACTGTGATTAAACTACACATCATTTTCGTGATCCCCTTGAGGCCTACTATACATTTTGTTAATATTTGGAATTTGTAAGATTTCTATAGACTTACTGTCAATTCGTCATATTGTGTTGTTGATATTTTTGTATGGTCAAACCTTTTTAGTTGGATGGTGTGGATGACTACTACAAAAATACTAAGTAATAACGGTTCCAAAACATCTGTACTAACAATTCTCCAACCGCTAATGATCAGCACGATAGAAAAAATCTAGTACTACTCTAACCGTTCAAAACCGTTAGTAAAACAATTTATTCTAATGGTTCTTATTAATGAACCATTAGAATATAGTAGTTATTCTAATAGTTCACTAAGAACTGTTAGAATAATTTACTATATTCTAACGGTTCGTATTAATGAAACGTTAGAATATAGTAGTTATTCTAATGGTTTGAAACCGTTAGAGTAGTGTTAAACTTGTTCTATCGTGACGATTACTAGCAATATGAAAACCGTTAGTAAAGATATTTTTGAACTGTTAGTACTCTGCATTTCTGTAGTAGTGTAACAAGAAAATTTCTTTACAAAGAAATTCTTAGGATTATAAGAGTGTCATTTACATACTGAATGATGAAAAAATTTTACTGAAAAAACATGTACTGTACTGTTAAAACTCTGAATCGAGAGAAACCACTTGCAATCTCTAAATCAGTGCATAATTTTTACATTTATCAACAAGGCTATTTTGATAAACACATTTGCAACAGTATAGAAAATACCAACCTTGGGAATTGGTTCTTGTATCTGTGGGATATGAATTTACCTGTGAAACAGAAATTACATAGTGCTTTATAAAAGTCTGACTTAATGATAAGTTTCTCACCTTAATGCCCGGAAACTCTTCATGCTAGAACTTGTGGTTAGCCTAGGATTTTTCTCCAATTACAAAATAGCCAAGAATAGTTGTCAACCCATAATCCTTTTTCATGATCGTCTTGCAGGTAACTTGTTTTGTTAATATCTTCACTAGGGATAGATTAAATGTCATCTAAAAATGGAGGTATTTCGTCGAACTGATTATACTCTTCTTCATCGACAACGTCTTCGACCCCAACAATACGTCTCTTACTGTGAAGGACAATATGCAACTTTGGTTTGGCTAGGTCAACGATGTAGAATACCTGTGTGGTTTGTTCAGTAAGTATAAATGGATCATCTTAGTGTGCGACTCTATTGAGATCGATGAGAATAAACCCGTAATTGTCAATTTTAACACCTCGAGATATTTCGATTCATTGGCATCGAAACAAAGGAATCTTAAATAATACGTAATCGAACTCCCATATTTCTTTAATAATATCATAATATGAGTTTAATGCCCTTACTGCCCTGTCATTATCTGAAATAGCAAATAGTGCCATTCCACTACATTGCATAGTACTCTTTTCGTTCTGACTTTCTATGTAAAATGATACCCGTTGATGTCGTACCCCTGCCAAGTCCCTACAATAAATTTTGGGTCTCTAGCCAACCATGTAACAGTTTCACTTATGAAGCCCTCGTTAGTTTGCAGGACCCTATTCTGGATCCACCCATCAAATTTCCTGTTACGTTCTCTGGTGACCTAAATCTCTGGGTTCGAAAGATTCTGTGACTGTAACATTGCCTTGTGCTCGTGTATGTATGGCTCTACCTCCGTCATGTGATGTAAGAACCAAAAATGTGCTTTTGCATATAGATCACTGGCGAGGACGAATGCTTTGAATCAAATCGTTTCGATGCCTTAAAACCTGCCCTTGTGTCGAGACTTAGGAATGTCAATTGGGTCAACCCTAACCATATAATTGGTACAAAATTCAATCACCTCCTCGACGGCATAACCTTCGATGCTACTGCCCTTGGGCCGATAACGGTTCCTTACGAATCGCTTCAAGATACCCATAAATCTCTCAAATGAATACATATAGCGTAGGAACACAGGTCTACAAAACTTAATTTCTCTGATAAGGTAAACAATCAGATGCACCATAACATCAAAAAAAGATGGAGAGAAATACATCTCGAACTAACGAAGAGTTGTAATTATATTGCGTTGCAAATCGTCCAATCCATCCAGATCAATTACTTACGAGGACACAATTGCAGCAAATTTTCATATCAGAAAAATCTGGCAATTAAGTTCCATGAATGGAACTGATTAACTTAGTAGGAGTACACTTACCTTGCAAGATATTGCGTTGAAAAAATAACATAACTCTGTGATTGTCTCTCTGACTTTAACTGGGAGAATACTTTTGATAGTAATAGGAAGCATTTGTGATATCAGCACATGACAACCATGGGACTTCATACCAACTAGTTTCAAGTCCTTCATGGACACAGAAAACAGCTTTGTAAATTTTGTACATTCAGAGAACAAAGACTTCTCAGAATCAGTAATCAATTTCTCAAGTTTACCAAAATCGTTTTTGCTGTAATCTTGTTCTACATCACGTAACATCTCATCTAGATTGTCATCATCTACATGCACATCGAAATAAACATTATCAAAATTCTGATGATCATCAATATTACTGCAATCCACTTCCGGGTCCTACTAATCGATAGCGGTGCTTGTTTCTTCAAGATCTTCGCCATGCCATATCCAATGGGTATATCGTGCGTTAAAACCACGACGAATCAAATGACTCTTAATTTGATCAATGTTGTTAAATATCTTTAAGTTTATACAATCTGTATAAGGACAAAGCATATCTTTTTTTCCCTTCTCCTTTTTTTCTCAGTAAATTTAATAAACTCATTCACATCCTCCAAATACTCAAAAATAGTACGTTTTATTCCATACATCCAATATTCTCAGTCCATCTACAATTCACAAAATTGATAAATTGTCAAAAATAATGAGTCAGGCATGCAATATATATATATATATATATATATATATATATATATATATATATATAAACACACACACACAACCACTTACAATTGATATATGAAACTCTAATGTGATGAAACACTAACATAACTACACAATACACTTGTAAGAGTGAGCTACTTAGCTAGCTTCCTAACTTGGAGTTATAACTAGCTTGCAAGTAAAGAGAGAGAGAGGTGATAAGAAACTTACATTAGAGAAATGGATCAAACTTCCTTCTAGCTTAATTGCCCTGATCATGCTAACTTGGAACGTAAAACAGAAGGAAACAGAGAGAGAGCGTGGAACAGAACGAAACAGCAATGGTCGAGTGGGCTTGACTTATAGTTTAACATTTTCTAATGGTTTGCAACACTAGAATAATTAGAAGATAGCAAAATTTTTCTAACAGTTATGTATCTATATTCGTTAGAATAAAATAAAACTTATTCTAACGGTTCTCAAAATACAACTGTTAGTATAAGTATTTTTATTCTAACAGTTAATATATTCAGAACCGTTAAAATAAAATAAAATCTATTCTAACGGTTCTCAAAATACAACCATTAGTATAAGTACGTTTTTTCTAACGGTGAATATATTCAGAACCGTTAAAAAAACATATGGATTTTACTAACGGTTTCTTAGAAACCAACCGTTAGTAAAAATGACCTTCTCCACTGTGTATTGTGTACACTAACGATTTTTTTTAGATTACGTAAAATCATTAGAAGATAGAGATCAGTAGAGTGTATTCCTGTAATAGTGTTATGTTGAATTAAAATTATCAAGCTAGCTGTTGGCTTTTGGATCATGCACATCAGTTCTTTGACGTTCCTGGTGTGCCTCCGATCTACCAAATATGCCTCTCCTCACCTAATACATCCACTTAATTAAGAGGTCTTAATTAATTAATATGATTAAGCTCCAGTAGCTCTTGTGAGCAAAGTGCTGAACCACACCTTGGACATGTACACGGGGCATGCCTGGATATCCATGCGGCGTGAAAAATGAATGGTTGTGACACTCACTTGAACAAAACTAATTGCCATGATGAATTGCTACCATGCATGGGATTAAGCTAAACACATAAATGATTAAATACAGACCATGCCAATAAAGGAAAATAATAATCACACAAAGATGTTCAGAGGCTTAGCACTTAATGTTAAGTACGGTGTTGTAATACCTGCAGCTGCAAGCAACCTGAACTTAAAGAGAGAGGATTAATCACAGCTAAAACTAGCTAATATTCTGATGATACATATGCATGACAATGGTGCATGCGGTACTAGATAACTTATGGCAAGCTCTAAGACTTTGAATAAGGACACATGTCACGTCTAAGTATTTTGAGTATAGTTCTCATAAATAAATTGTTTAATCTGAATTAGTTTCCCTACAAAAAAATTGAGGAGAATCCAGCAAGCGAGATCGGTGGAAGCACAACTGACTAGCCACTAAACCGCTGATTAGGTAAGCTGTGCATATCGGATGATTTCTCCAATATTAAACTAATTTTTTACTATAAACTATTTTTAGTTTTTCCTTAACTATGGGTATATTACCTCTTAAGAGAATTTTGTTATTTTCACTATGAATTAGTGCTTCTAAAATGTTTTATATTTTGTATAAGCTGGTTTTTATCAAGCTAGACGTATGAAAGTATATATACTATTGTTAGAAAAGCAATTTGTAAAGAAATTTTTTTGAAATATGTATGTTATGAATGGTTGGAAGAAAATACTAAGTATTTTCTATGGATGAGCTAATAAGGATGGTTAAGCTATAATTTTGGCAACACAGATGCCGTTGTGATCCAGATATGGGACTGGTTATACTCAAGTTGAAACAACCGATACTTCAAATAACAATATAAGGCGATTGTCGATATTAGTGTGAGATGAGTTCACACAAATAGAGGACTCCGTGACGGATTTCTAGGTGAAGGATATTATTCTTCCAAAGGACTTTAAAGGTCATAGGTTGAGGTTGTGAGGTGGCATCTATAATGGAATTTTACACTGTCGCTCCTGGGGAACGATGGGAAAGCTTGTTGTATAGTATTGTACAGGCCATCCGAGTAACTACATTTATTTAAGTAAAACCAATTTATTTTATTTACTCGACCAAAACACTGTCGTTGGTAAGCCGGGGAAAAATTCCGTAAGTTGTTTTCTAAAATTGTTCACAAGGTTTTGAAATCTATTTGTTGAGTATGTTTAACATACTTATCATTATGTACTCTGATATATGCAGAATAAAAATCTGATGATTCTAACTAAGAGAAGTCAGAAGAATTGAATGGTGTTGTCGAAGCATAGGAATAAAAACCGATTTAACAGTATATCTATTTTGCCAAGAAAATAAATAAGGAGATAATGTCGATGTTGTAGTAGTAGAGACATCTCCCGTAATACTTGTCATTATATAATGAAGGAAAATTTTACTGTTGTGAAGTTCATTACATTTTGTCTTATATATTTATGATTTTCGACTCATAAGCATATGGCAAAATGTCACATTCCTAGACCCATTTTTAGGACGTGACAACTTCTAGTCCAAAAAATAGCCAACAAGTATGGACGCCGTCGAAGGGATTGGTCAAGCGGAGGAAGCGAGGCACGTTTGTGTTGATTTAGCTCTAGTCTATCACAATTAACTTATAATCTAATTTTTGTGGAAGAACAACATACTCACCACTGTCTCGATTCCCCTTCTTTCGCGGTCAGGACAGACATCAAATTTTAGCACCATTGCGGGGATCAAACCCTGCTCGCCCGCTCACGTAACAGGAGGGAATACTAAAGTTTGTGTTCATGCCTTCATATCAATTGAGTAAGACTTCCTCACAGGACTGAATACTGCAAGGAGTCTGATTGTGTGTTGTTTGGCCTATGTGCATACTAGTTGTCTCATCTAGTTTTCTCATCCTATTTAGTCCTGATATCTTTTAACTTCCTTGGGTGTCATTAACCCATCTCACCTCCCCTACATCCATTAAAGCTCCTTCCCTTGCGTTAATGCACTTTTTCAACCTCAATCTCCTCTTTCAAGTATTGCGTTGCACCTTCTCGGAGGTGAAAGGTACTCTGGCCCCTTAGAACCGTTGTCCACTTCATATGAGACGAAGTCCAACGCAGGCATCTACCCAGATGCCTGGCCATGCGGAGGAAAAAAAATTATTTTTTTGAGAGAGGAGAGAGAGAATGCTCCTCGGAGCGTTCGCCACTTGTTTTTTTACTTTTGTTATTTGATTCTCTTGATTTAGTGCTGAAATATTTTCTAAACAATATTTTTATTATTTTCTCTCTTTTCTAAAAACCTTCTAAGAGTTAATTTATTGGAATACTCGACTCTTTAGATGATTCTTCACATACGTGATACTCTAAAAATCTCCTCCCCTAACTCTCACATTAGACTTGCAACTCACACCTTTCAACTCTCATGTAGTCATGTCTATTCTCAAGTAGAATCAAATGCCCTTAGTTTAATTATTTTTCACGAAAATGGGTTAAAGTGAAGATAATAATAACAAATATGTCGCATTTTTTAGAACATTACAACATGTGCTACCATTTTACACAAGAAATATGAAGGGGCTTCCTTCAAAGCATATTGAAACAGTCGAAGTGTTCATTGAGTAAAAAAAAATTTGTTCTAGGCCTAAGGCTGTGTCCAACGTCGTCGCCTTGACGCGCTGATAAGCAGGGCCCACATTAAAAAAATGATTTTTTCGAACACGGGAGGAGAAAGACGACGCCTCGTGAGGCTTTGACCACGACGCTTTAACATATGGGCCCCATCGACACCTCACTGTTTGAAGCGATAACGTTGGAGTGGTTGAGGACGCCTTGCGACACATTTTGTGGGGCCCACGTTGTGACAGCCCATGCCCTTGTACCCGCCCTAGAAACCAAATTGACAGGTCGGCCCAAAAAAAACTCTGGCCCACCTATCAATCAGAGGGTGTGCAGTGTTGAAGTACGCCTCGCGAAGCAGTAGGGCCCACAAAACGAGTGAAGCCGCGTGAATGCGCTCGTCTCGTGTGTTGCGTGCACCCGACACGTGGTCATTCACGGTCGCTGACAGGTGAGGCCCAATGTGGAGAGGGGCCACATGTCAGTGGCCTATGCCTATGAGTGCTTAGGAAAAATAGCCGTTGGAATTTTTACACAGCAGGTCCCACATGTCAGTGACTCATAAAATTAGCCGTTTCAATATAGCCATTTAAATTTGGCCATTGGAATTATTTAATTGATTTCTGAGGTTAAAAATTCATAAAAAATACTAAAAAAAATCAGAAAAATTACAAAAAAATTGCAAAAAAATTGTGTGATCCTCTGCCTATTAATATGACCATGTTTCACCTCATTTTCACTCAAACAAAAGCACAAACCACACACTTTGCACTCTCTTGTTCTTCAAATATTTTCTGAAAAAATTTTCAATGGCCAACAATTGTGAATTGGTTTGGCAAAACAAATTTAGATGAGGAGAACTCTCAAGCGTCAAGCAGTCAAAATCCGCCTAGTTTTCAACCCCCTCCCCCATCGTACCCGATGTGCTATCCACCGTTCGCTCCACCCCCTCCATACGACCAACCACATCCATATGAACATCCATACGCATAACCCCCCTACGGCCCTTACGGCTAGAATCCTCATTTCGTCGGAGTTCCGATCATCCCTGCAGGAATGTCACCTCTGCAACCACTAACCAAAAATTTCCGCTCCACGTCCGTATCGGATACCGGCAGTCCGCATAGCACGGCCTTGGCCGTGATCGAGGACGACAACAACACTGGCAAAGGTGAAGGAATCGTTAGACCACGGCGTAAACGATTGCTTTGATCGCAACAGGATGACATTCGACTTGTGAGTGTTGATCTAAATATTAAATTTTGTTATCGCAGACTTTGTTATTAAATTTGGATTTTTCTTTCTCCAGATCAGTGTATGGTTGAATAACTCCCTCGCACTGGTCGATGGGAACAACCAAAAATTCGACATGTATTGGTCGAAGGTCGCTAAGGCGTACAACGTGAGCAGTTCGCCCGATCGCAGATGAGATGTCAGGCACTGCAAAGACCATTGGCAAAAGAACAATAAGAAAATTATTCAGTTCAATAGCATCTACTGCAGGTTGAGGGATGCCTACGCCAGTGGTCGTTTGGATGACCAATTGATGTCGCAAGTACGCGATATGTATAGGTATGAGGTGGGTCAGGCCTTCATCCTGGAGCACTGGTGGAGTACCGTACGTGGTCAATCGAAGTGGTGCCGAAGCTACTTCGATTTTTCCAAAAGAGCTTGCCTCAACGAAGAAGGTGCCCACACGTCATCATCGTCGAACAACGACGATAACTCCGTTGAGCTTCCACAACCGAAAGAGCGGGACACGGCAAAGCAGAAGCGAAAGAGTAAGAGCAAACTAAGCGAAACATCCTCGACGTATGAGAAGACCCTAGAGTGCATCGGCAAAGCCAATGCCGACCTCGATAGAGTGGCCGATAAAGCTGTTGCTACAGCCAAAAATTTGCAGGAGATGGCCAAAACAAAGAAAAGGCCACATTTATGAAGTCGTTGACGAAACTGATTATAATGGATACATCCTATTTCTCGGATGCCCATAAGGTGGCGCATGCGGCCGCATTAGAGTACGTCAACGACATGATTAAGGAGATGAAGAATAAATAGTAGCCCGAACGATGTACTTTTCATTTGTAAAATTGTACTCGCACTATTAATTTAAGTCGTTTTGGATTTACCTATTGGAATTGTGGCATGTGATCGATACTTTTGGATTTTAGCCGTTGGATCTGAGACATTTGCTCGATGCCTTTTTGGAGCTGACACATCTACTCAATACTTTTGAATTTTAGCCGTTGGAACTGAAACATTTGCTCGATGCCTTTGGATTTTAACCGTTGGAGCTGACACATCTACTCGATGCTTTTGGATTTTAGCCGTTAGAATTGACAAAATTGCTCGATGCTTTTGGATTATAGCTGTTGGAACCGACACATGTGATGGATTCCTTTGCATTTAGTCATTGGAAGTGACGCATGTGATCGATGCGCTTCTCCCCCTATATATTCGAACCCCTCATGCCCTCATCTTCACAACTCAGTAATCTCATCTTCACAACCGAAGCCTCTGTTCTTCGAGCACTAGGAGACCTTGTCTTGTCCAAAAAAATGTCGTCCAGCTCAAGCACAAGTAGTGCCGAGGACGAAACCATCAACCAAATTGAAGAGTTCATGGTGGGGTTCGTACGGAGTGGATTGACGGTCCAACCTTTCACCGTCATGTTCTTGACGATTTTCAAGCCAGTATAGACGCTGGTACCTTGCACCGCTGTCAAGGAGGTTGCAGAAGGTACATTGACAGAGATCGCGAAGGCGGTTATAACCGTCTAGTCACGGACTACTTCGTCGACGTTCCGGTCTACCCCGAGTACTTGTTTCGCAGACGGTTCCGAATGGAGAGACCCCTCTTTCTACGAATCGTCGAAACTCTTGGGGAGCGGTCTCCGTACTTCAATAAGAGGAGAGATGCCATCCTTCGAAAGGGGCTATCTCCTTTGTAGAAGTACATTGCAGCATTGTGGATGTTGTGCTATGGCTCCCCCGCCGATGCCGTCGATGAGTACGTACGCATCGGAAAGTCGAAAGGCATCAAGTGTTTGAAGCGTTTCATCGAAAGAATCATCGATCGGTTCACGGAGGAATATCTCCGTAAACCTACTGTCGATGACCTCCGGCGTCTGCTCCAGCAAGGAGAGGATCGAGGTTTCCCAGAGAT
Source organism: Pharus latifolius (assembly GCA_019359835.1). Taxonomy (NCBI): domain Eukaryota; kingdom Viridiplantae; phylum Streptophyta; class Magnoliopsida; order Poales; family Poaceae; genus Pharus; species Pharus latifolius. The sequence continues at coordinate 70,064,097 of CM033324.1, forward strand.
GCTGGGAAGCATTGATTGCATGCACTGGGAATGACGTAGTTGCGCAGTTGCATGGAGGGGCCAATTCACCCGTGGTGATCAAGGAGTCCTTACAATAATACTTGAAGCGGTCGCGTCCAAATACCTGTGGATATGGCATGTCTTCTTTGGTGTCGTCGGATCCAATGACAATATCAACGTGCTAAACCAATCCCTCCTTTTCACTGATATGTTGCACAGCCGAGCTCTTACTGTTTAGTACTCTGTTAATGGACAAAGTACAATATGGGGTATTGCCAGGCCGACGGTATTTACTTCGAATGGGCTGTCTTCGTGAAGACCATACCCTTGCCCCAAATGAAGAAACTCAGGTTGTTTGCACAACATCAGAAGGGGCAAGAAAAGATATGGAGCGAGTTTTTGAGGTCTTGCAAAGTCGATTTGCTATTATCCACGACCCCGATCGATTTTGGCGACAATCAATCCTTGCCAATATTATGAAAGCGTGTGTCATCCTCCACAACATGATAATTAAGGATGAGCGGCACTCTCATGACCCGATCGATGGGTCATATGATAGTCAAGGGACATCTACCGTAACACCACTTACTATGCACGGTAGTGCTTCGCCAATTTTTGAACAGATGCTAGCTCGAAACGATGCGATCCGTGCTCGCTCAACGCATCAGCAACTGAAACGGGATTTGGTCGACCACATTTGACAGCGTTTTAGGGGCGACGGTACCGAGGAGTAGTAGTTTGTGCGGTCATTAACAGCCAAATGTATTCGAATTTTAATTAGGACGTATCATATTTTTTTTCATGTGCCATTTAAAGAAATTTTTTTTAAAAAATTTAATTTTTTCTATATTATTTACAATTTTTATCCTTTATTTTGTTGTGTTCGAATTATCCGAATTTCATTTTAGCGATTTGTTAATCTTTAATAAATATTATATACGCGGGGCCCACATGAAGTGCCTCTCGAAGTGTTTTTGCATTGGAGTGGTTGACACTTGAGAAGGTGCCTCGTGAAGCGTCTTTGCATTGGAATAAGGGGTGTTTCGCACACGTGACACAAAATATGCTGAAGAATATTTCTTTAAAACGTCACACGAAATGTCGGTGCATTGGAGTCAACCTAAAAGAGTTCCTTCGACTTCTTCTAACAGCACTGGGGCTCACATGTCTGAGACAGACCAAAGATAGGCCTCTTGCTCCATTGCTTGCTTCTCATTCTTTAGCTTAAACATTTCCTTCTCAAATCCTGGAATGATATTACGACAAAATAAGTGCAAAATCATGCTGGACTGATAGCGGGAAATCACACATAGCATGCACAATTTCTGAAAAGTCTGCTCTCGAATCTCCCTTCTGAAGAAAACTTATAGAAGGAAGAAAGTTAAACAAAAAGACATACTTATACAAGATCGGAATCCCTCTGATTGTTTCCAAGGTAATGATTTTTCATGCAAGATTTGTTTTCATCACACACACACACACAGACACACACACACACACACACACATATATATATAAGTTTGGAATCCCACATTTGTTTCAACTAGAAGTACTCAGCTTGGAATCCCTCTGACTGTTTCAACTAGAAGTACTTCAGTTTGGAATCCCCCTGATTGTTTCAACTACAAAGCCTCCACATCATTATAGATCCTAGCAGCAAGTAGGAATATACCAAGTGTGTCTAATCCAGTAAAACTATATGCTGGATGAACTGCAAGAAGAAATAAAACCCCCAGGATTCAAGCTAGTATTTTTCCCATTTTCGTTTAGTTCCATGTAACTTTATCATGCTGAAAATGGTCATAACAACTAAATGAGGTAAGATCAGATAACAATAGAAAAGAAAAATCACAACAAATATTTTGAAGGGTATGTACCATTGCTGCGATCTACTCCATCCCAATGCTGGCCAGGTTTTATGCCATAACGATTTGGAGGAGGATCTACCCCACGTTTCACCCAGCTGTGACTCGGTATATTTTGGGGAACTATAAAACCAGATTCTTTCATCTTCTCATAATCTCATCATTTCCCAAATCTTCCAAAAGAAATTCTGGATCTTTCTGCTGCAAAACATTAGCACAAACGTCAGCCATCAGGTAGTCAAAACAAATATATATGGCTTAACAGGTTCAACAAATGTTCCAAATCAAAAGAGGCAGTTACCTTGACAAGATGAGCCATCGGATCACCCCATCGGATTCTGTTTTTTAGCATGTTATCGAGCTCAGGATCATCCCTACAAGCAAAACAAGCTCATCTGTAAGAGCATGCAGGCAAAGCTTACATCGTTTCAGCTTAAGTTGGACAAAGAATTGAAATATTCTTGTGGTTGGTAATGCATAATAACATTCTAACTAAAGATAATCTTAAGAAGAGGCAGTGGAATAGGGAAGATTTAGCCTGTAGCTTCTGCAGTGAGGCTGAAACAATGAGGCATTTATTTTTCGAGTGTATTGTTGCAATTAGCACCTAGAATATGGTGAATTCTATTGTGCCTTCTTTGCAGGTTGCGAATCTGGAGGATATTGGGTCTAATGGCACAATGGGAAACTTGATTTACTTGCTAACTACTTTACCTGTGTTTTGTAGTGTATATGAACTATGAGAAATGATTTGTGTTTTCAGAAATTAGGTTGGAGGAATATATCTGTTATCTGGACAAGAATGCTACACACGCTGAAGGACTAGAAGATGCAATGCAAGAACAGGTGTGTGCTGCTGGATGTTGGCATTCTGAAGCTGGAGGACAAGGTGGAACAGGCGCCAGGGTTGGCCTGGAGAAGCTGAAGATTTGAGGGATTTTTGGATAGTATGTATATCTGGATGTTAAAAAAGAGAAGCATTGTCCTTGTAGGGTGAATGATCTTAAGACTTTGTCGGTTTTGTACCAGGTCATGTGGTGGCTGTTAGGAGATAAATTTTGTTCTAACCGTAAGACAGTTTCTTAATTTGAAACAGGGTGTGACGTTTGCTCTAAAAAATAACAGAGTATAAAAAAACTATGCACAGTGACCCCCCACCCCCACAACCAAAAAAAAAAAAGAGAGGGCGGTTGGGGGTCGTTTCAAAGAATGCACTACCTTACTGAATAGACAAAAGTTGAATATTATGGGGTATGAAGAATCAACCGTCAGAAGTACATTGTACGTGCAAATGGTTTGTTCTTCTCAGCTTCAAGCTCTTGTGCTCTCACCTCAGCTTCCCGCTTCTGGACCAACCCTTTGCCCCATTCTATCTTTTTTTCCTGCCGACTTATAGAATAGCAATCATTAATTGAGTAATGAAATCCCAGATGGGGATCAATATATTGAATTGAACACAGCTTTGTTTTTTTTGAGAAATAATTGAACACAGCTTATTCAATAAAAAAAAGGGTAAAGTTATGACGTGACATAACCCATCTTTTGATGCACTTGATCCCAACATAGTAAGAGCTATTACTAGTACAAAATTGGATCAAACTAATTTGATTTCACTTGGTTCTTAAAGATGCCACAATGGGTTGCATACTTATATTTAAGCAACTTTAGGACGCACTTTGGATCAAGTTTTTACAAAGGACAAAAAATAAATTATATGGTCACATCACTGACTCTGCATCTGTGATAGAATCCTCCTATTTCTCATAATAAATACTTCTTTTGATTACCAGCTCAGATGAATACCCAGATTTTACCTTTGTCCTCAGACCACTCCTCAAATACATAATGTGGAAAAGACTAAAGTTGTATTTCTTAATTTTTACTATTGTAACTGTACTTAATCGCAAATACTTGAGATAAAGTGGCATACTGTGATTAAACTACATATCATTTTCATGATCCCTTTGAGGCCTACTATACATTTTGTTGCTATTTGGAATTTGTAGGATTTGTATGGATTTACTGTCAATTCGTATTGTGTTGTTGATACTTTTGTATGGTCGTCTTTTTTGTTGGCTACTGTAGATGTTACTGTGTAAATGTTGAAGATGATTGTGTGATGATACTCTATGGATGACTTATGTATTGAGTCATAATCAATCTCTGTGAATTATGAATTATGGCATTGTGTACAAAATTGTGTACTATTAGTAAGAGCTATCAGTAGTACAAAATTGGATCAAACTAATGCCATCAAATTTGTGTACTAGTCAGATATTGTCTAGTAATTTCGGATTTTATTTGGTCATATTAGACAAGTTGTGTCTGGATAGATTCATGTGTCTCTGATGAACTAGCGCGCAATTTTTATCTTTGAAATTCACATTTTTTTTTCCTAATTTGCTCCTAGACTATATAAGTATGTATTTGAGTTTTAAGACATTAGATAAATCAAACTACTAGAGTTGCACCCCTCTTAATAGTATGACTGATAAATCTAAAACTGAAAGGATTAATTCGATCAACTTCACCACCAATGACCGGTAAAATACTAGAAAATGAATCTTAATTTTCATGTTTACTTCGGTCATCGTTCATGAGGTTTGAGGATTCTCTGCTTGTTGTTTTTATCACAACGTCATTATGTTTTTATCTGAAATTTGAACTACTCAAAATAATATATTAGTTCTATTTTTTTCACTTTTCATTGATCACTGAAACTCTAATCAGGATCTCAATTCCGAAAGAACAAGACAAAGAATGAGCTTTTTAAGAAATGGGCACTGAGATTAACCCAAACAAGAATTCTATATAGTTAGTCTAACCTTGGCCTTCTTGTGTAGCTTTTGCAAGTAGCAGGCATGCCCTGGAATTGTAGTTTAACAGCCACTTTGGAAAAATTAGTTGTGCTCCGGCCACAATGTCCCAGATTCATCCAGCCAACTCAAGAAAGCAACGGGCATGAGGCCACCCTGCACCAAACCTAAATAGGATAACAAATAAAATAAGTTTTCGTATAAACAGTTTGACTCCAAAGCCTAACTCCAAACAATATATGGGGCAGATCAAGAAATTCACCACAAAAAAACTCATAAATTCATTTCTTTAAAAAGAAAGAACTAAAATTTACATATTTAACACAAAAGATAAATCATTTTTCCATGGCAACAAAAAAATCCAAAAAAGAAAAACCATGCCCCGCACTCTTCTTTCTTGTGGATAAATATGAAGATAGCAGCACCAAAACTAAAGCGTGACCAACAGCAGCACGGCATTAAATCTCGAAAAAGATTAATCAATTTGAAATTATGAGGTGGTGTGGTCGGTAGGAGTGGACGACATCTTTTTGTCTTTTTCTCTAAAATGGAATGGGAAGTAAAAGAGACGTGAAGAGATGACACTTGGTACATGATCTTTCAAAAAACTGCACATAAAAAATGTCATACATTCTTAAAAAACACCACATGCAATGGATGGCAAAGATTGATGGCGTAGTTATTGTATGTTGTAGTAGAATATTTTACTACATATATACATACATATATATAGGAGAAGCGGATTTGCTACGATGTGTACAAATTACGACAAAGATAGGGTTCGGGGTCTCTAAATTCTCAAAAAATATAAAAAAATTAGGTGTAGAAGGTGCAATATAATGAAGATATATAAATTTTTGTGATCAAACACAACTATATAGACACGAAAAATACCAATTGTTTATCTTTTTTGGTTCTTCTATATACAGTCATATTTGATCATGAATCTTTGCGGGACTTAATAATATATCATCATCTCTGTCCAGTAATGTTTTCATAATTTTTTAAAACTCAGAATCATCCGAATCTTTGTATGTCATAATAACTCACCGTCATATAACATACTTTCCCTACACACACACACATACACACACACACACACACATATCTCTATTGCTATATTAGAACCATTATCTTAGTCTTACCTTGTCGAGATAGACCAGACTTGTGCCTAGGTATTTTCCTGATATCAAAGCCCGGCCGTCCCGGTTAGCCCCACCGTCTTTTCGTCCAGGGGGAGGGAGGAGTTAGTATAGTAGGTCTAAACGGAGATCCATGTTGGCTTTGTCGGGGGTTCTGAGGTAGTGTCGTCCTTTTAGCCGTGTGATAGGTGTTTGGTGGGCATAAATCATAAAAGGAACATTGCAAAAGAACGAGGTTGATCTTAATTGTGGGAATCGTCCCTACTGTTGACTGGAAACTATCCATTACTTTCTCTTCTATACTAAAAGATGTCTTGGCTAATCAGGATTCTGAGCACTGCTAATCAGGCGGTTGCCTCAAGCAGTCAGGAAAAGTCTGTTAAGATAATGTTGGTTAAAAATGGTTCTTCCGTATGCTTTGCAAATATAGATAAAAGTATTGCTAATTGGAAGATATTTAAGGTTAATATTAGAGAAATATATTATATAGGAGGTTTTAGTTTAAGATCTGATTATTATATAAAAACAATTAAAAAAACACTCTCTATTAGTTCTTTACATGAAACATTGCATCTTTTGTCTGAAAATGAAATCGACTGTATTAGAGTTAAACCTCAATATAATTATCTGCATATTGGTTTGGTCCAAATTGCAATCAAATCTTTGACCAGAAAGGGTTAAATATTTCTGTGTTGACTTGTTTAAGAGATACCAAAAATAAAAAGTTCTCTGACTCTTTATTAGGATTGGTTGAAGCTAGTCTTAGTAATGGGCCAGTGTTTTTCAACATTTTCCCTAATTTTTCTGTCTCTCTTACAGATGCAAATATCAAAAAGGTTTTGACCTTAAATCTTCAAACATCTAGTTTTGATCTTAAACCTGGTAGTGAAAACATCTCTGTTACTTATCGAGTTTATTACAAAGCCATGACCACCTTAGCCCCTTGCGCCAAACAACATACACCAAAGGGCCTGACTACTTTACTTCAAGCCAATCCCAAAAACAACTCTATAACCCCAAAAACATTAAAATAGGATGAGATCTCTCTCCCTGAAAAATGGACTATTTTCCAAATTGTTGATCCTAAGCCTCTTCAACAAACTGAAATAGAATCCTTGACTAAAACCCCAGATGAAGATGTTGAGGTAGTTTTCTCCTCACAAAGAAAAACCTTTATTCAGTCAAGACCTTCCATGAGATATGAAAGAAGGCCAGTTAAGACTCAAAATGTCGCCTTTGCCACTTATGAAGATAGCACCTATGAGCCTTATGTCTCAGATTTTGAGGTCAATATCATTGAATTTGTTCAAAAATCTGATTTTGAAATAGACAAATCTCTTCTCATATTAGAGTTTAATCTTCCTAAGAATAAGATTAAAAAGGAAAGATTTTTCAATAAAGTCAAAGAACCTTTCAAAACTAAAATCAGAGACATTTGATACACTGATATGATGAAACAAAAGAGAAACATATTCTTCTTTGACTGGTATGAAGATTCCTTCTGGATTCACGTCGAAGATTACTTGTTTGAGAAAAGAGAGCAAGTCTCAGTTATCAAGAAAGATTCCACTAATTGGAAGATCCCTAGTGGAGAAGTGGTAGAATCAGTTCATCCACCTTTTGAATTTGTTCAAAGATCTAAGAATATCGAAGCCTGTCCCCTTAAGGTTATGAACAAAACATCTTCAATAGAGCCTGTTAGGACGGAGCATATTAGTCATCTTATGGAACAACAAAATTTTACAAATATTTCTCTGCATGCTTTGGGAAAACAAACTGATAGGATTGAAAATATTTTGGTAGAAGGTAGCAAACAAAATAAATCTGAGGTAAAGATTAATATGCTTCCTAGCTCTAATTCTATTTTGCCTATTTTCATTCCTCAAAGTCTAAACCCTAATACCAAATTAGGAAAGCAAAAGGATTTTGGCTCAAAAGACCTTATTTCTGAATTGATCACTAATAGAATGAATAGCCTAAAAGTTTTATAAACTATCAATCATATTTTTTATGGCGAGGTTGAAAGTAAGAATGAATTAGTGAATAAAATTTCAGCCTTTAAACCTGTCACACTCACTTTTAGGACAAGAAATTATTATCCTAGACCAACCTTTGCAGATCTACAATTTGAAGAAATGCCTCAGGTTAGTTCTATGCTTTCTTTTAGTGGGAAAGAAATTGTAGAATGGAATCTTGATAGTCTGACCGAATATCAAATATTCACCCTTTGTCATCAAATGGTTATGTATGCCAATGCCTGTTGGGTCAATGGTAACAATGATAAACAGGTAGCAGGCATGATTGTCATAGGATTCTCTAGTCAGTTTAGAGGTTGGTGGGATCATTATCTTACTCTTGAGCAAAAGAAAAATATCTTATGAGCCATTAAAATTGATCCCGAAGACAATGTTTTGCCAGGTAATCCCTCTGATGCCATTACCACCCTCTTGTTTAATATTGTTTATCATTTTGTAGGAAACTATGATGATATCTATGAAAACATTAGAGAACAGCTGATCAATTTAAGGTGTAAAACAATATCAGATTTCATATGGTATAAAGATACGTTTTTATCAAAACTTTATACTCTTCCTGATCCCAATCAAGAATTTTGGAAAGAAAAGTATATATCTGGTTTACCTCCCTTATTTGCTGAAAAATAAGAAATTTATTAAGGACAGAAGGAGGAGGTAATCTTAACTATCAATCTCTAAATATCGAAAGAATTACTCAAAAAATTCAGCTTATTGGGGCTGATCTTTGTAATAATCACAAAATTAAGGATCAACTTAAAAGACAAAAAATGTTGGGAAAAATAGAACTAGGAGATTTTTGTTATCAGTTTGATTTCCAACAAGATCTTTATGAAAAAAGAAAAAATCAATTAAAAAATTTTAGATACCCAAAGAACGACAGGTTTAGAAAAAGAAAACCTAAAAAGATCCACACCAGAGAAGATAAAAACAAAGATATTATTTGTTTTAAGTGTGGAGAAAAAGGTCATACTGCCAACAAATGTTACAAGAATGGTTTTAAAAGGAAGATCCAAACTTTACTTGAATCAGATCCCAAAGACCTTAAAGGAAAATTGGAAGAAATTCTAAATAACATTGATTCGGAAGCTGACTATACTTCTGATATAAATTGCTGTGAAAATAGTGAATGCTCTTGTTACGAGCAGGATATTTCAAAGAAGAATCTAAAGAAAGTATTTTGGTCCTAACAAGTTTTGAGCAATTTATTTTGGATACAATTGATTCAATTCAGGATTTTGAAGAAAAGAGAAGTTAGCTTAAAAAATATATTTTCATGATCAATGGAAACAAAGACCTCGAGGTAAGATAAAAAAAAATAGTGAGTTCTTCACTATTGATGAGGTCTTTCAAAAGATCAGGAGTTCTAGAGGAATTGGTAAGAAACTTTTAATTTAGGACCTTTGGCAAGAACAAAATATTCTCAGAAAAGAATTGTTTGATCTTAAAATAAAAATTCAAATTTTAGAATCTCACAAACAAAATAATCTTGAAAATATTCCTAATATAGAGTCTGAGCTTAAAGAAAATGATGGAGACTTTATTAGTTTTATTGAAAAATATTTCAAACAAAAATGGCATGCAGAAGTCTTATACAAATTCCCTGATGGTTATGCCTTTAAATATAAAACTTTGTTAGATTCAGGAGCTGATATCAATTGTATCTGGGAAGGAATATTTCCCTCAAAAAATATTGAGAAAACTGCACACAAAGTTAATGTAGTCAATGGTGATCCTATTAGTGTGAGTTATAGGATTCCTGAAATTTATGTTTGCATCTCTGGAGTCTGCATTAAAACCTCTTTTTTCTTAGTAAAAGATCTCAAACAAGGTGTTATTTTAGGGACACCATTTCTTTCAGTTATCAGAGCATTTTTGGTAACTGATAGTAATATTCAGTATAACATAAAAGGCAAATGGGTTGAGATGTAATTCTGCTCCAAACCTGAAGAAATCTTTCTAGATCATATAGACAAAGCCTTTTCTTGCAAAGAGCATTTTGTCCAAAAGATATTTATAGATCATCAAGATAATTCCTTTTTCCAGGAAATGGAGAAATCATAAGGCAATCAATTGATGAAATTCAGCACATGGATCCTGCCAATGCCAGCTCAAGGGAAACAAAGCTGCTTTAATCATAATTTTCCTGCTACAAAAATACAACAAAGGTTGCTAAACTTGATATGGCAATCTAGATCTGCCTCAGAGAAGGCTTCAGCACTCAATGCATTAGCCTATTACTTTGAATCTACATGTAGAGGATATAGCCCAGAAGATAATGCATGTAGATCACAAAAAATTCCTATAGATCAGTCACCCCATACTAGTAAGCATGAAGGATCATCAAATTTGCGCTCATCCATCCAACCTATTGCAGCATCTATTCAAACATTCCCTATAGATAAATTAACATATAGTAAGGGCATAATAAAACATCGAAAGATCATGTATAACTCTGCAGTTGAGCACTTAATTCCTAGATTAAGCTTCAAAACAGACGAAGAAATGTCTTACTTCAGTAAAGACATTGTAGATTTAATCTGGAGAAAATTTGAAGAAAGACAATTAGGAGTCTTCATGGGACTTCAAGATTATTTTCTAGATATTTATTTGGGTAAAGAGAATCTCTATGGGATAACTCTACACAAAGAGATTATTCCTCTCTTTACCATAGATACAACTATTTGTTTCCAATTAAAACACTTCGTTTTGGTGTTAAGGGCGGAAATAGATCTAAAATATTTTAGAGGTTTGGAGATAGAACCATATAGAGAAACTATTTCGCTCCAAACTCTCTTAGTTCAGGGTTTATTGCGGGCTGTTTACAGAACGCTAGATCAAATACTACAATCCGATCTTGGATTTGTAGTAAAAAGAATTTGTGAAAATGTCGTGGTATCGAAAATACCCCGGCAGGTTTATGACGTGCGTAACACGTGTTCCGCAACGCAGGCTGACCGTGTGACGGGTCACCCCGTGTTGGACAATCTCAGAAATTGACACAAGAGTTTATACAGGTTCGTGGAGACCCTAGTCCTGTCGACGTGCTCCCGACACGAGCCGGCTAAGGGAGCTCTCTCACGGGGAGAGTGCTCCTAAGCACGCCTTTTGATTTTTTGTATTGGATGCAAATAAATTGGTCTTAGGTTACAAGAGGGGTTACAAAGGTATATATAGACCCCAAAAAACGCAAATTACAAGACTGCCCTAGCTGGAACCGTCGGATCGAGGGCGTTGTGGTATTTTTGCACGGTGCGAGGTTTGGATCCTTGACATGTGGCCACTCCAATTCCCGAGTGAACTCCCGAGTAAGTGGAGCCCCTTACCCGGGATCAAGTCCGGGGAAGGGAGGGCCCCTTACCCGGGGCCAAGCCCTGGGAAGAGAGGGCCCCTTACCCGGAGCCACGTCCAGGGAGAGCCCCTTATTCGAGACCAAGTCCGGGAAAGAGAGGGCCCCTTACCCGGGACCAAGTCCGGGGAAGAGAGGACTCCTTACCCGGAGCCACGTCCGGGGAGAGCCCCTTACCCGGAGCCAAGTTCGGGGAAGAGAGGACTCCTTACCCGGAGCCACGTCTGGGAGAACCCCTTACCCGAGACCAAGTCCGAGGAAGAGAGGGCCCCTTACCCGGAGCCAAGTCCGGGGAAGAGAGGACCCCTTACCCGGAGCCACGTCCGAGGAGAGCCCCTTACACGGGACCAAGTCCGGGAAAGGAGGGCCCCCTTACCTGGGGCCACTTTACTCGACGGAACCTCATTTTCCCCCCAATAGGACCTTCTCCGCACGAAGGCTCGAAGGGTTCCGGAAGTCCCTCGGGGCCCAGGGCCCGGAGACCTCGAGACCCGCCAGGGACCTTCTTCGCACGAAGACTCGAGGGGCTCCTGAAGTTCCCCGGGATCCGGGGCCCAAAGGTGCAGAACCCGCCGGAGACCTTCTCTGCACGAAGGGCCGAGGGGCTCCGGAAGTGCCTCGGAGCCCGGAGACCCCGGGACCCGTCGGGGACGGAGTTTCTGGGATCCGCGGCCCGGAGGCCCTGGGACCCGTTCCCGGGACCAAGGCCCGGAGGCTCCAGGACCCACCGGGGACCTTCTCCTCCGGAAGTTCTCGGGACCCGGGGCCCAGAGGCCCCGAAGGCCCTGGGACCTGTAGGGGACGAGATGTGCAAAGGGGCTCTGGAAGTCCCCGGGACCCAAGGCCCAAAGGCCCGGGGCCCGGAGGTCCGAGACCTGCCAGGGACCTTCTCCGCACGAGTGTCCCGGGGCCTAGAGGCCCGGGACCCACTGGGGACCTTCTCCGCACGAAGGATCGAGGGGCTCCGAAAGTTCCCTGGTACCTGGGGCCCGGAGGCCGGGGACCCGTTGAAAAGGATCTAGGATAACGACTAGAGGGGGGGTGAATAGGCGATTTTACCAAATTACAATAAATCAAACAATTTGTAGTAAATGAGAGCAATTTAAATAACACAAGATGAACAATGAGCAATCTCAACACAAGGATATATCCCGTGGTCTCGGTGATTTGCCGATCACCCCTAATCCACGTTGAGGCAAACTCAAATCTCTAACCGCTCCTCTATCTAGTCAATCTTCTCTCGAGAAGTGACCTAGATCTTGAGCCGGAATAGTGTGATGAGTTATCCAAACCTCGATTTCACTAAGGATGCACTTTACCGCTCCGGCAAGGCATGCTCAACCTTTCACAAGACGTTTTGAAGCTTCTTCACAATCTTCCTTGAAGAGCTCTTCAAAACCTTTCTCCTAGCCGTCTAGGAGCCGGCAAACTCCAAGAGTAACAAGCCGGTGATGATCACTTTGCCTTCTTCTAGTGCCACACGATTGATTCAATGATCTAAATACAATGCACTAGAAGATCTCAAATGCACACTCTCACAAATTTGAGAATTTGAAACCTATAGTGTATGAAACTAACTTAGGCTCTCAAGGATGATGACAATGCTCAAGATTATATAAAAAGTCCTGAACAGGGCCGTGCATGGGAGTATATATACCCCCCACAATTAATATAGCCGTTACAGGCCATTGGGAGGAAAAGATCACCTGGCGGTCAGACCGCAGGTGTAATCTCGGTCAGACCGCCGCAATTGCAACGGCATTAAACAGGCTCAATAAATGCTCAACTGCCCTTGTCAGGCACACATACGGTCAGACCGGATCCTATTTCGGTCAGACCGTGAAACTGTCCAGAGACGACATAGTTTCTGGACACCTTATACGGTCAGGCCGATATATACGGACAGACCGGCCAAACGGTCAGACCGCAGTTCAAAAACACGGTCAGACCGATTTCACGGTCAGACCGGTCTAACAAACGGTCAGACCGTAATAGCTCAAAATGCCAGAAGGATAAACCAAGAGGTTCCAGGAGTCTGACCGAGAATTTAACTACGGACAGACCGACCTTAAAAAGGAATACACTATGCATAGACACAACATCGGTCAGTCCGAGATCTTAAACGGTTAGTCCGATAATTCGGTCAGACCGGTATAACACACGGTCAGGCCGACTGAGACAGACATGAGCTGAACTAAGCATTCTCAAAGGATGTGACCTTCTAGCATGCAATGCAAGTTGATTTTATGATTTGTGGCACATAGATGAAGTATTTTGTGATACACCACATGCTCCTCTTAATAGTACGGCAACTATCCTAACATCCGGTCAAAATTCTTCTCTAATCACCTTAGACCGGTAAAAATGGAAAAGATCCTATTACGTACCTTTGCCTTTTGATCAATGCCCTCTCTTCATCATGATGCTCTTTCTTTGCCTTTCATTGACCTGTCTTTTAAGTATCTTCTTGACACAACTAGGCAGGTAACGTTAGTATAGCATTTGTAGTTGTCATTAATTATTAAAACACTCTATAGGGGCCTAGAAGCTACACCCGTCAGGGACCTTCTCCGCACGAAGGCTCGAGGGGCTCTGGAAGTTTCCTGGGACCCGGGGCTCGGAGGCCCAAGAGCCGCCGGGGACCTTCTCCACACGAGGGGTCGAGGGGCTCTGAAAGTTCCCAGGACCCGGGGCCCATAGGCCCTGAGACCCACTTGGGGAGGCCCTGGACCCGCCTGAGACCTTCTCCGCACGAAGGACCAAGGGCACTCGGGAGTTCACTTCGAAGACTGCCCGGAGGTACGGGATTTGCCCCAACAGAAAATATAAGTGATCTTCGCGGTCGCTACAAAATTTTCTTTCATTCAGTTCCCTCAAAGTTCCAGCAGCCCTTCAGGCCAGCAAGTCATCACACTTGTGTGCTGAAAGGGATGTTTGGCAGCTCACTTCAAGAAGCATATAATTTAACAGAAAAAGACAAAGGAATACTGAACCAACCATATGAAAAAATCCACAAAGTATGGAGGCATTGGATGGAAGCCTCTGAACTCGAGCAGTATGTCAAGATAGATCCTGACTATGAAATGGTTTTCCAGAACCAAATAATGAGGGTATTTGTTAATCGAGACATTCAGTTAAACAAAAATCTTCATTATACTGTGAGCCCTGAATATAACGACGACAACAATACACTACAAACTACAGTACTATGGTGAGATGGTTAGAAAACTGGTTTCCTCCAGAAGAATGTTATTATTAAGGATATCAGGCTCAACCATCTGAAGATGAAGAAGGAGTTTTCTTCCATGAAAACTAAAATATTCCAAGATAAATAATGGAAACATGACAAGATGTAATAGTCAAAAGGTATTTTACTTGAAAACAAACTCGACAAGACATAGGAGTCAAAAAGCACTCCACTTGAAGACAAGAAGAACAAATTATATGGCAATACTATTCAAAAGTGCAAACTATATGAAGAAACTATTGAAAGAGTCATTCTCATGGATCCACATACACCCAAAACCTCTATAAAAATAGGAGTCTCTCAAGAAGGAAGGAAGAAGTTGGAACACAACACACAACACTCACATATCCACAACACTCTTCCATCCCACTTCCACTCCACTTCCACCTCCACTTCCACTCCTCTTGTAAATAAAATCTAAGTAGTATTGTAAATAAACTTACACTAAATAAAGACTCTATATAAAGAGTCATAGTGTGTAAGGTTTGTACTGAACTTGAATACATGTACTGAATTTGAACTTGTACATACGAGAACGCAGCAGAAGGGCTCACCTTCTGCCTTTGTAAGTATTATGCTTTCTTAATATGATTGTTCCTTTTGTATATTACTGTTCTTATTATCTATTTGCTTTATTTTTCTAATTTATTATTTTCTATATTATTACTTTTCTTATGTGATTTACTGTTTATCCTCTTTTGCATATTTACTGTTTATCTTCTTTCTTTTGCATTGCATGTTTACTATATATATATATATATATATATATATATATATATATATATATATATATATATATATTGTGGTTTTTTTACTAATGATAACTATTTACAACAAACCAAGATAATAGCAACTAATATCTATTAGGTTCCTATTTTTGTGATATTATTTTGTTGGTTCTTATTTTTGTGTGTGTTAGTGTGGCATTTGCCTTACCTTTAAGACAGTTATTGTCGTCAATTTTTTCATGATTTGTTAGTTACTATCGTCTAGTAGTTTCGATCTCTGTCTAATATCCCACAGGATGGGTATAGAAGTAGGTGTGTGTATAAGCTGCGGTTGCTATTTTCTTTCAGAGTAGCAGCATTAATGCCAATGGTGCTTCTAAATGATAAGGGAGAGCTGCAAATAGAAAGAACATTAAATGAGTTTTGTATTTTAGTTTTCATCAATAATATCTTTATAGATATTTAAATTAGTCTAATACAAATGATACAGATAGATTTGTTTATAATATTATAGTTTTAATAGGTTTGCAAATATATTACAATGCCGAGTGGTCAAAGTTGAATTTTGAAAATCGTGTCAATGCATGTCAATTTTTTTAACCAGAGTGAGCAATTTTGAAATGTAGATGATGATGCCATGTTGGTATTGCTAGAGAGAGGAGAATGTAGGAAGGTATATCAATAGGGGAACGAGGGACAATAGCAATGCCAACATCTTGCCTCTGCATTTGTGCAGGACATTAATCTAATGAGTTAATCACTCTGTCTATCACACAAAAAAAAAAAAGTCACAACACTTGGCTCCAACATCTGAAAATGCACCTGGAACAAATATGTACAAAAACCTGGCCAAAATCTGAACACAGGCAACACAAGTTCTGAACACAAACCTGAACTTAAAATCAACAAACTCAGCACAGCAGTAATTTCGTATGCACAAGAGAAAAAAAAAATCTTAACAGAAAATTTACAATGACAATTAGTCACAAGTGCTAAAAATGAACATACAAGTCCTGAAACTTAATCCTTGAACCATCTTGGTTAGGATTCTATGTAGCCACAGATTTACCGGATACCTACATATCACAAGAAAGGTGAAGTCCAACCTGGCATTGCTCAAACAATATGCACAAAACCATCTACACCAAATCTGTTTGCTTGGCCCAGCTTGCAAACTGACAGTTAAAAATCATAGATGTTCTTTTTATTAGGTTTTGCAGACTCACATACTATGCAGGCTGGAATCACAATGTTCTTAAAATGAAAAAGAAACCCCAAAGTTAAACCAATAAAGACATCAGTGTCAAGATTTATGTTCCTGAACTGTGAAAACAATCAGCTATTATGCCCAAATTCACTTCCCTTATCTTCCTGCATATGATTGACAGTAGAAACACATTAAGATTCTTCACTGACACAGTCTTGTGGCCAGAGCCTCTCATCTTCAGGTGTGTCATGTAGAACTCCCTTATGCTATGCTCCTGCATATCAGCTGAATAAAAACCACATATAAATAAGCTCCTCAAATCAAAATATATGATGGACCTCTTTCCCCAAATAGAATGTGCTTTTGTGAGTAATGTTTGTTACAATGCCCACATAAGACATGGAAATAGGAAAGTTTGACAAGAACAGTGCGCTGTACACCGGACAATTGTAATCTGACCAGGAAACTACTTCACAGTTGACATATCTCTCAAAATTTTCCTCAAAGAATGTATCCATGAAAAGAGAATGTTGCACCTCAACCTTAAACGAGTGAAAAAGAGAGATGGAACCATTCCTAGCTGCCAGTTGCGTACAACTGACAGATCAATCAAAGAAATGCCACAAGGAGAATACAGCTATACAGTTGTGAGCACCCCTCCTGGCTGCTCAGGAGATGGCTGATGGTTTGAGGGATCGGTTTCAATCAGTGCCCACATCTTCTTCAGACATGGCATCCACTGCTCACCGTTCTTCCTCACCAACCGTGCCATCTTGTCAAATGACAGAAAGATATGAATGACAATGTAGATAAAAACGGCAATGACGAGTGCAAAAATGTACACAGACGTCTTGAACTTCCTGCAGCTGCCTGCAGCATACGCCCCCAGCAGACCGAGCAAGTCCAGCACCATTGCCGTCTTCATGGCAAGGAGAGATCTCTTGTACTTACTAATTGTGTTGTTCAGGAGCAGGATGACCATGACGATTGATGCCATGAATGCAGTGGCATTGCAGTAGAAGAATACCTTGTACCGTATTGGGTGGGTGTCATGGAGGATTGGATCGCCAGCAAAATGGCCGTCCCGGTCGTCAGGCCAAACACCGCCTGGCGGGATCAGCCCGGCTTGGTATGTGATTGTCACTGCAAGAGTCCCAATCAGCATCAAATCTTTCCGCCATTTGTGCTCAGTTTTCTTTCTAACCTTGACGCTTCTTGTGTGATCCACAGATTGATGTGGAGACTCGGAAGGACTTATATTGAACCCACAATTGGATAATAATACAGTTAACTTGTCTTTTGCAAAGGTCAGCACCAGAACTTGAATCGTCACATAGACAATCACGGCAACAACAACCAGGATGACATACATAGAAGTTGATACTTTCCTGCAGCTTCCAGCGGCAAATGCACCCATGAGGCTGATCAGATCTACAAGCACGCATGCACGTAGAGCATAGCATTTCAGACCCTTGTCGCATAGCCTTCTGCTGACAAGCAACATGATCACAGCCAGGGATGCCATGAAAGCAGTGGCATTGAAGTAGAAGAACACTCTGTAACGGCTTGGGAACTCATCACGGAACACCGGGTAGCCTGCCTGGTGGCCATCCTTGTTGTCAGTCCAGAAGCCACCTGGTGGGCTTATTCCAGCTTGATATGTGATCGAAGCTGCTAGAACTGCAAGCAACATCAGAAACTTGCGCCGCTTCTCTAAATCTTTTTTTACAGAGCCATCATCCTTGGATTGAGCTGATCCATCAGTTCTTGTACAAAATTTTCTGCAAGGATCTGTGAGATCTTGGCAAAATGTCAACACGGAGTTCCCGACATCCTTTATGGTGCCCTCCAGCCGTGTCTTGAGAGCTACAGATAGCATAACATGAAGCGCAACATAGGTGAAAACAAGAAGGACCAAGATGAACACATAGACAGATGTCGAGAACTTCCTGCTGCTGCCAGCAACATAGGCCCCCATGAGACCAAAGAGGTCCAATGTCATGGCCGTCTGCAACACGTGACGCTTCATGGCACCAATGGTGATCAATCGACTCTGGAGTAGGATGATGATGACCAATGATGCAACAAATGCAGTGGCATTGCAATAGAAGAATGCCTTGTACCGCGTGGACTGGATGACCTCTAGGATTGGGTTGCCGGCTATATGCCCATCTGTACTGTCTGTCCAAAAGCCGCCTGGTGGATTCAGCCCAGCTTGATATGTTACTGTGGCGGCAAGTATGCCAAGTAATAAAAGGTATGTGCGCAATTTCTCCAGATCATCCTTAACATCATTGACAGTGCTTGGCATTCTGTTGTTGGCTGGACGATCCAATGGAGTCACCGACCTGTCCATGCTCTGACTCCTATTATCCTTTACAATGAAAGAATTCAGCTTTTCAAGCACTATTTTCTTCTTTTCTTTCATCCATTCTATGGATTTCTTGATGAACTCTGGCTTGGGTACAATAGGTGCTACCCACTGAATGATGAGGTAGAGCAGGACTGTGCCAACAAGGGCGAAGACAAAGATAGATGTATGGACTTGCCTGCAACTCCCTGCAGCATAAGCCCCCATAAGGCCAAAGAGGCTCACCAGCACACACAACCGCAGCGCATTTGACTTGACAACATGATCCAAAGCTGTGTTGCTGAGAAGCATGATGATGATGACAAGGGAGCCGGCAAAAGCAGTGGCATTGCAGACCAAGAACGCCTTGAAGCGGCGGGGGTAGTGGTCTCGGAACACCGGGTCACCAGCAAGGTGGCTAGGCCAGTTGTCATCAGGCCAGAAGCCTCCTGGTGGGCTTAACCCTGCAACATATGTCACTGTTGCTGCCAATGTGGCAAGAACCAGCAAGAAACTGCGGTTCTGCTCCAGTGCTTCACTCTTGTCTGCAGCAGGAGTCTCTTGCTCATCTGTTGTGCTCTTTCTTGTCTTGAAAATCTTTGCCAGAATATCCTTCCAATGTTTCCGAACACCCATAAACAACTTTTTCAGCCATTCAGGTGCTACATGCCGGAAGAACACAACGTGAAGTGTGACATATGCGAAGATGCCAACAAGTAATACCCAAATGTAAACAGACGTCCTCACCTCCCTGCAGCTCCCGGCAGCATAGGCCCCCATGAGGCCGAGCAGGTCCAGCACCATTGCAATCTGCAGCGACCGGAGCCAAACCGCGTTGCGGCTCAGCTCCCTGACCAGAAGCAAGATCAGGACGATGAGCGACGCCACGAATGCCGTCGTGTTGCAGTAGAAGAACACCAGGTATCTCTGAGGATAGGTAACTTGCAGGACAATGCCACTGGCTAGGTGGCCGTGCTCATTGTCTTGCCAGAAGCCGCCTGGAGGGGCAAGCCCTGCCTGGTACGTGACGGCTGCTGCTAGGATTGCCAACAGTATCAAATACTTCCTCAGCTTCCACAGAAGCTCAGCTTCATCAACGCCGCCTTGTTGTGCCGGCTGTTGCTCATTGCTGGTAGGATTGTCAGGGACATGGACATTGCCAGGCTCCATTGACATGAGCTCAAAGATCCCAAGCAAAAGCCTCTACTTTGTCTCTCAAGATTGTAACATTTGCTGATTTGCAGAATGGGGACAAACTATATGCTCAGGTTTTTTATCTCCTGATTCACCTCAAGAAGATACAAGGAGGAGAGGCAAAGTTATAAACAAAGACGTCAAACTAAAATATAATATTTGCAGTCACATTAAAAAACAATGAGAAGGCCTCCAAGTCCACGTCATGAACCGATTCAAAATGACAGCAACTTGGGTGTTAGCTGCCAACAAAAAGGACCGTGTTTCTGTGCAGTTTCCTCCCAGTCCCAGCTACGTTAATAATTGAAGTTCTTGAAATGGACCAGAATACACAGGAGTCAAACCAATTGGCATGTCAGGTTTGCATCTCAGTGCATAGTTCTACTTTTCTGCCTAATTTCAAGGGGATTCTTTGTATTTTCAACGATTAAGAAAGGGACATATCTAATTTAAACCACTATTTAGATGTTAACATATTAATTATACTGGTCAGATCACTTAATCACCATAAAAAATTTCACAAAGAAATTTTATAGATACCACTGGCAATCGGAGTAATGTAGCATCTTTTAATATTTCAAGTTCAAACTTGATCAAAATTGAGAGAAACAAAAAAAAAAGAGAAAATTGCTATAAATAATGACATAATTTTTTTTCGTTTTTCTTTTCTGCTTTAGTTCTTATTTGTCATGTATTTCTTTCTTTTGTTTCTCATGGCACCGATTGAATTTCAACTTAAAATTTTATAAGATAGTAGATGAATTATAAGACTAATAACATAATTTAGTTTAAGAATTTTTGTAACAATTTAATGATAAAACCAACATAATTACCATGTTAACACTTAATTGAGAGTTTTTACAAAATATGTTCCCAATTAATAAGCTTCCCAAGACGGTTTTCCAAAGAATAGAAGAAATATTCATCAGAATACAGTATCTATATTGCTTTGCAGGATTCCAAGTCTATATCTTTTGTCCTCCTTGTATATTCCTTTCTTTCTATTTTTTCCCTGTTTAAGGATATAAAATTTAAGGACTTCTTCAAATGTTTTTCTTTTGTAATTTGCAATTACTGATTGTGACATACGAAATCTGTCTAATATTTTAGTTTCGATCTTACAGCTAGTATTTGGACGTGTAAGACTTGTCTTTCAGTTGACCAGGTTTGGTCTTCCTTTTATTCTTTTGTGTTGGGCTTTAAACTACAGCCTGGCAACCTTGATATCATCACAGGCAATAATCATGACATAATCTTATGGCTCATTCCACCAACCATGATAAATCACTATGCAAATCTGTTTTCCGATATTATCAAGAAAAAAAAACTTTTGGATATATCCCATAAATGCCAATAAATTCACAAGAACAATCCAACTAGTCCATGAAATTGGAAAATATTAGCTTATATTACAATTTAGGATTGTTTGGTTTGTGTTCTCAGTCACACCTAAAGTCATGTCGAGACATGTTGGACTATCCCATCATTAATTAAATAAATCAATCTTATACATATTAGACTAGATAAAAATTGTCAAGACTCAAAATAAATTTCAAACGTGACTATGAATTAGGCATTTTGTTGAGGGTGCTAGCAAAACACCCTCTTGACACCTTCACCAAAGTTGGTCAGTTGATTGCCAGTTCTTGGACAATCATTTAGGACAAACAATTGCTCTGTGCCTCTGTCCTGTTTGTCCCTCTGCTCACATTGCTAATTTTTTTAAGTTCCACATGTATTTGCTCTAGTAGCCTTCCCATTAGTTTATCTCCAAGTTGCATTATTGAACAATTAGGGACATAATGATCTGTTATCGTAGTTTATGGCAAGTAAAAGTTGCCACTGCATACAACCTGCACTAGTCACATTCTAATCTCGAGTCTTCCATTCTATCCTCTGGTATGGCAAATGACAAGAAAAATCAACTGCTCTAGTCTGCTGGACTTTGTATTTCTGTTGATTTAGAGCCATGTAAAAATGTAAAAATGTACATGTTCAAGCACGCGCAGAACGGCACAAGACACTAGTAACTGAACACAAACCTGGCATTCTGCTCTGACTCTGCCGTGTCGACGTGCTCGGAAGGTTGGACTGGAAGGCCATCGGATTGCCGGCTGAAAGACGGCCAAATCTCTTGCACGCATTTTGTCGAACACCGACCGTGCAGTCACTAACAGGCATTTCGTCTAACACTAGCCTTGACATATTCGCGCGTCATCGTCGTGAATCATTGGCAATTTGATCATCATAGAAAAAAAATTGTCTCGAGTCGCCTAATTTTATGAGACAATTAAACCTAGTTGTTGATGTGAATGACTTGCAACTTGCAAAGTTGCGAAGTCGGGAGAGGGAGCAATCGTGTATACATTTTTTGTAAGGCGACTTTCCGAGTCGTCGTTTCTTGTCTGTACGTACAGATTAAATGGATGCAAGTGTCCACTTCACACTCTTGCGACTAGGCAATTACTAATTGTCTACTAATTCTCCCATCGAATAAAGAAACTTCTGGGAAATCTCAAAAATGCCCTTCAATAACTCTTCCATAAGGCTGTCTCCAACGGGAGCGCGAGGAGAGGCTCGCGTCGACGGCGGCGTCCGCGTGCTCGACGTTTCCCCGGCACGATTTGACGCACGCGTGCTACGGAGGGAGATCAACGCCGGTCGAGTGCGCGGCGAGAGAAACAGCGGCGTTGGAGAAGACGAAGGCGCGATAAAACGCGCTTTGCGGGCCCCACGAAGAAACCCGGAGACGAACTCAACCCGCGTGAACTTAATACTGACAGGTGGGTCCCCAAGAAGAACGAGCCCACACGTCAGTGACAGAGTATTAGGTAAACGCGTGGAAACAATTAAGTCGTGGGGCCCACCAGCGCGTAAAACGAGTGAGTGCGCCAGCCTCGCTGGCGTCACTCACGCGCACGAAACCCAGCTGAACTCACTGACATGTGGGGTCAGAAATGTGTAGGTCCCATCAGTCAGTGAGATAAAACAATAAAGCGTCGGTTTGTTTGGAAAAAACACGCAACCGCGTGAACTGTAGCAGTAATTTGACCCCCCGTGCATGACATGTGGCCCCAGATTCGTATGGTCCCGCATGTCAGTGAGTGCTTTTACAAATTGAAGCCGTTGCGAATTCTTTTTGGCCGTGGCCCACCTGTCAGCCGCACAAAATATATCCGTTGTATTTTAGCCGTTATAAAATAGCCGTTAGAGATTAATTTAATGTTTTTTGGGCTAAAAATTCGTAAAAAATAGCAAAAAATTCCAAAAAAATTCCAAAAATTCACAGAAAATTTCCCCTGCCCTCTCCTATATATAGGGCATGTTGTTGACCTATTTTGACACAAAATTTTTCATCCATCCACAACAAAGGCTATTCGAAATCCTCGCAAATTTTTTTACAAATCCGACATGGATTCGACTCCACCGGGCGGTTTCGTTAACTGGCTTGGCTCTTCCCATACTCCCAGCGAAAACACCGAAAATCCAAACACCGAACCGCAGCCCGGTTTTTCACAGCCACCGACTTACCAGCCGTATCCACCGAATTATCAGCCGTATCCACCGAATTACCAGCCGTATCCACAGTACAGCCAAAATTATCGTCCGTATCCACCACACGGCCACGCAATTCCACCACCGCCACAGTATAGCCAAAATTATCATTTTGTCGGCACGCCACCAACATGCCCCCAGTTTTCCCCACCTCAACCGCACTCTACGTCTGTCTCCGACAACGGCACTCCAGACTCTGCTCCAGCCAATATGCCGACCCGAGTTCGCATCGATGAGCCAAACACTAATGTTGGTGTGCACGGTGGCCAAAAGACGAAGCGCTTACCGTGGTGCACCGATGACGACGTCAAACTGGTAATAATTTTATTTTTCATACAAGAGTATTATGAAAGACACATATTTACGCTCAACCTTGATATTAAAATTTTTTGTACTACATACAGATTAGCTCTTGGCTCAACAATTCGCTCGATTCTATTGATGGAAACAATAGAAAGTGCGACATGTACTGGGCCAACGTAGCAGCGGCATACAACGAAACGGTGCCGCCTAGTCGGAGAAGAGAGACCAAACACTGTAAGGATCACTGGCAACGAACCAACAAAAAGGTGGTCCAATTCAACGGTGTTTGGCTCCGCCTCAATGAAGTCTATGCCAGCGGTCGTTCGGACGACCAACTCATGGCGCAGGCCCGCGAGATGTACAAGACAGAGATGGGTCATCCGTTTGTGTTGGATCATTGGTGGACGGCGGTTCGCGGTCAACCTAAGTGGTCCGCAGCTTATGTTGATCCTCCCAACAAAAGAACCAGATTGTCCGAGTCGGGCACATACACGTCATCGTCCAACAACGATGACGTGCCACCAGCGCAGACACGGCCCGAAGGACGAGACTCTGCTAAGGCGAAGCGCAGAGGTAAGGGAAAGGTTGATGACTCGCAGGATTCTACGTCGGCAGCGAGAGCAGATCTCGATGCCTTCATCCAAAATGAACCCAACCGAGCCGAGAAGAGGAAGGACATACTCCGTATGTCAGATAACTTGCGCGCCCTAGCGAAGGCGAAGGAAAGATCCGCCTTGTATAAGGCGTACACGAAAATGATGAGTCTCGACAAATCCATCTTCGACGATGCGCAAAAAGCGGAGTACGATGCAGGGCTGAAGATTCTAAGGGACAAACTTAATGCTGGCGATGATTAGTTATTTTATTTTGAATTATCTCTTGTAGCCAACCATGTATCCTCTGTTATTAATCTATATATGATTTTCTACTTAATTTTACTCTGATATCCAACTATGGAATCTGGCCGTTGGAATATAGCCGTTGCAAAATAGACGTTCGAAATATAGCCGTTGGAATATAGCCGTTCAAATATAGCCGTTGGAATATAGACGTTGGAATATAGACGTTCGAAATATAGCCATTCAAATATAGCCGTTGGACTCTTTGTCTATATATTCACCTCCTCCGCAAAACTTCTCTTCACTATCCAACTATCATCTCAAACGGCGTAGCTCCTTAAAAACCCAGTTTCATTAGCCACTCACAAAATGTCTTCTAGCTCTAGTTCCAGCACACATAGCTCCGAGGAGGATGCCATGAACCAAATTGAGGATTTCTTAGTGGAATTCATAGAGGAAGAGGAGGAGGAAGATCGTATCATCGCCGGTCTTTACGCCCGACTTGATGCTTCATCATCCCGCGGACGCCGCCGAAGCAGCAATAGGAGATATATTGACAGAGATCGCGAAGAGGGGCATCAACGGCTCCTCACCGACTACTTCGCCGAATATTCCGTCTACCCTGACAATACCTTCCGCCGGCGTTTTCGGATGGCGAGACCCCTCTTTCTCCGCATCGTTGAAGCTCTAGGTGGGTGGTCCCCCTACTTCACCGAAAGAAGGGATGCCACTAATCGCCGTGGACTCTCCCCTTTACAGAAGTGCACTGCAGCAATGCGTATGCTCACGTACGGTGGCCCCGCCGATGCCGTCGATGAGTACGTGCGGATTGGGGAGTCCACGGCGATTCAATGCTTGGAGCACTTCGTACAGGGTGTCATCGACATATTTGGCGACCAATATCTTCGCAGCCCCACCGTCGACGATACCCACCGCCTACTGCAACAAGGAGAGTCCCGTGGCTTTCCAGGTATGCTAGGAAGCATTGATTGCATGCACTGGGAATGGAGAAATTGTCCCGTAGCATGGAAAGGTCAATTCACTCGTGGAGATCATGGAGTCCCGACGATTATACTTGAAGCGGTAGCTTCGTATGATCTCTGGATATGGCATGCTTTTTTTGGTGTTGCAGGCTCCAACAACGACATCAATGTGCTAAACCAATCGCCCTTATTCACCGATGTGTTGAAAGGGCGGGCTCCTCATGTTCAGTACTCTGTCAACGGCCGACAGTACAACATGGGGTATTATCTCGCCGATGGTATATACCCGGAGTGGGCTGTCTTTGTGAAGACGATACCCCTCCCACAGACGGTGAAAGATCGGTTGTTTGCACAACAGCAAGAAGGAGCGAGAAAAGATGTTGAGCGGGCTTTCGGAGTTCTACAGTCTCGATTTGCCATCGTGCACGGTGCGGCACGATTTTGGCGACAGTCAACTCTCGCGAAGATCATGCGGGTTTGCGTGATCTTGCACAATATGATCATAGAGAACGAGCGCGACGACAATGCCGCCAACTATGACTACAATGATCATTCGGACACATCCACGGTAGTAATGCCTGTGATTCACTCTGGGGGTACACCTTTATTCGAAGATGTACTTCGAAGAAATACTGCCATCCGTGCTCAACCCACGCACACACAACTCAAAAGAGACTTGATCGAGCACATTTGGCAACGTTTCGGAGGAAACACCGACGAGTAGCATTTGGATCCTGTTTTGTAGTAGGCATTTGTTTGCAAATTTAATTTTTTTGTACTTCGCAATTATGTCATGTACCGCTATTCGAATTTTAATATATATTTTTTTTTCAAGTGCAATTTTTAAATTCAAAATGTCGAATTTATTTTTTTTGTCGTAAATATCGAATTTAATTTCGTAGGTAATATATTAATATATTAGTAATATTGAATTTAATGAATTAATACAAATTCGTTGAATATATAATTGTTAAATTGTATAGAGCCAAGCAAGAGCCAAGCCATTGGAGTGCTTGGCTCTTGCTTGGTGTTTGGTTGGTGGTTAGGAGTGTGGGGCCCACGCTAAGAGCCAAGCAAGAGCCAAGCTGTTGGAGGCTTGGTGCTTGCTTGGTGCTTTGGGATGGTGTTTGCACACGTGGCAGGGAATATTCTGTTTAAGAGTCAAGCAAGAGTCAAGCCTGTTGGAGACAGCCTAAGTCGTTTTCTACTATAACCTCCTCTCAAGCCGCCTCCACTTCCAAATACTTTCTATCATCATTATTTCGTTAATTTTAAACAAAAAAATATTAAAAAAATAAAAAACAAATGTTACTAATATGTGGGGTCTTGGCACCAACATTGGTGGCGATAATGATATTGATAGCCGATGACGATATTGAGCTACTTCAACTGATGGAGCCAACGGTGCACATGATTTCTGGTTAAGTCTCAACTACTATCACATGTCGGTCACTGTTGTTCTTGAATTTTTTTAATCGTTTAAACTTAAAGGAATAGTGATGCATAGAGCGTTTGGGACTAAAGACAACTTGTGTGGAGTTAATGTCCAAAAAAAATTTATAAGGAGTTATTAAGACTACTACTGACTTGTGGGGTTTTTTAAAATTTCCCAAAAACATTTGATACATTTAGAATGACTAGTAAGTGTATACATAGAATCCACGTTAGCCAAAATTTAATAAGCGTACATTGGAACTAACATCAACTAAAACGAGGCTGTCGCGGCACTCCTCGCCATCGCCGATGCAGCTTGGCTGCCGCAGGTCTTCACCGCCGCCTCCTCCTTTATCGCCATTAATGGTCCAGGTCGCGATCTCCCAAGGATGGGGAGCTGGCATTAACGGACCAGGTCACCCAATCCCCGAGATCGTGACCCGCGGGTGGCCGTGGGTGCGGCGACGCCCCCAACCATCGCTACACTCGCCGTTGGTGCTTCCGTGCTTGCGCCGACGCCAACGACAAGGCCGTTGCGGCGCCCCCTGCTGTCGCCGACGCAATGTGGCCGCCGCAGGTCTCCGCCGCCATCTTCTCCTCCATCGCCATTAACGGACCAGGTTGCGATCTCTCGAGGATGGAGAGCTGCCATTAACGAACAAGGTCGCCCAATCCCCAAGATTGTGACTTGCGGATGTGCACGGGTGCCATTCTTTTTTGCTCCACCCCCCGCCGTCACTGCGCTCCCCGCCACCCAGAACACCGGAACGCCGCAGGCACAACGGAGCAAAAAAGAACAACACAATGGCGATGAAGGCAACCACATCCAAAAGAGAGATTCGGAACGCGGAAACAAAGGATCCAATAGCCACAACGAAGGAAACCACGGGGGCTAATCGGAAAGTAGTGCCGTGCAGCTCACCTACCACGACGCATGGACACATCGAAGGCGTCAAAGCAGGGCATCGAATGGTACAGTAAGAACGGCGACATGGCGCAGCGAGGAGCAAGATTCTGTTGAACAGTAGCATCTCAGTGGGGATGAACTTTCTTATCTATAATAGATTTTATTTTACGGCTCATTAAATAAATGTGATGGGAAATAGCTATAAAAATAAAAAATTTATTCATTAAAATGACATTTAATTAAGAGCAACTAATTGTGTGGATAAGCTAATAGGTAGTTTTATGTGGTAGAGACAAAATCAATTTAAAATATTGACCATGAGACGTTTCAAATCAACATATAATAATGTTTGCATCAAACAACTAAAAAAGAAAAGACTTTAAAAATTCATACAGCAGTATAGATATAATAAAACCGTATCTTAAGGACATTGCTACATATTTGTTCGAATAAATTTGCTGAATAACGAATTAAAAAGACCGACAAGATAGGCACACAAGAACACAACATTGATATACACAACGGATTGTGTGGTGTAACCATGTAACATCTGGATTAATTAGTTAAATGTTAAAGTTGAAGGCCCACTAACAAGATATTGTGTGGATTATATGTGGATTTTTAAGATTTTTGATCATGTAACTTCGCTAATGTTCACTGACGGAACTATACAGAGTCATGTGAGTCACAGAACTCCACTGGAATTTTGCACTTAAATCTTCTATTACATAGATATTTACACAAAAGTCCAGAAAATAATGAAGAACACACTAAAATTTTCTAACATTAAAAAGAACTGACTGGATAGAAATAGCAGCTTGGCTGCTGCTATCGCCCAGGACCTTGCTATGGATGGTGCCATTGTTTACGTCGCTAGTGGCACAGATATTTGAATGCTTGGGCCGTTGTGCTGGGTCAGGCCAGGGTTTGGTGTTGGGCCTTTCTGGGCCATGCGATCAATTCGGCAATTGGGCTTGACTTAGACGTCTCGGTCGCGGGTATGTCTTCCCAGTGGTCATCCACACTTCTACCAAGTGTGGTGTGTCTCTCCGTCCCCATATCTTTATATGTTTATGTCAAACATTGATATTCTCTGATGCTTATCAAAACTATGCCCATTACATCAAATTTTTTACATAGTATCAATGCTATGTCTGTGTTGGATTTTGTGAAAACACAATGTCAATGATGTATCCGCCCTGTGTCCGAAGAAAATGACAAGAGAAACTATCAGGGATGGGTAATAAGACTAGCGTTCTTTCTATCTATTATTATCTAAAAATAATCAAGTTATTAATGATCCGACAAAACCAAACAATAACTCCTTATGTGTGAAATTATAGAAGATCTCTTCTGAGATCAAACAATTCCATCGAATTGAAATTTTTGAAGTTCTCTTTCTAAATCCGCCTGGTAGATTTCGATCTAGATCATCTATTTCAAATCATATTGATGAAAGAGATCAAAGATTTTTTAAATTAAAAATGCTTTGAAAGTATGAGTCGTTCTTGGGTGTCAAAATAAAAAAAGACAGGCGAGATCGTGCAAAATTCAACCAATGGATCTATGGTGGAACCCCCACTGGATGAGATATGTTGTGTTTTTGATATTTCCTTTCTTCTCGATCAAATATGTAGGACCGGTATGGCTCTCTCGAGGGGGTAAAATGAAATCAAATCAAGACATCCATTTGTAGTGAAATTCCAGATAAAAATCAGAGGATTAAATAATAAAAAGACACAGACAGATCGTTATCTTTTAAAGTACGAATTACATATTGTTGATCCTACATCTTCATTTAACAGATTTCATTAGTAAGTTTCTTTATTTCTATTTTTGTTGTGCTGCCGACCAAGCAGTAGATATCCTTTACAATTTTAGTGGTTGTGACCAACCAACCAGTACCTACCATCCAAGCAAACAGCTACTCTAAAAATGAGCAGACTACTCAAAACCTAAGAAATAAAAAGTTTGAGCTCTCAAAGCTATAATAGTATATCCTATATGACTATACCTATATTTTCTGTCCTCTAAAATACTACTTGTGTTCTTTCTTACTTATTTTTTTTAGAAATAAAAAAATTATATACACAAGAATGTTATTCTATGTTTCTAAGATAAAATATAATCATATCTTTTTAAAGGAATATTTTGCTCCATCCCACTTATAAACATTGTATTTCTAAAAATATCATAAAAATCGATTAATTAGTTAGGTGCCATTAGAAATCAAAAGGAATTTTATATATGTCATTTTCAATTATTATTTTTAAAAATAACAAGAATACCTCTACATTTTTTCTTTTCTTACACTTTGTTGTAGTATTGAACAACATTAATCATATGTGGGTGTATTCTGACATCATTAATCATCTGTGAATGCGCTATAATGACATGGGAAGTGATATTTGAGTAAAAATTTGAAATATTTTAAAATAGCATAAGAGTCATTTTGACTGGATAAATTCTTTAATCTTGTTAGAATGACATTTTGAAATGATTTTTTTTGTTTTCTAGTAACACATATCTAATTACATAAATTTTAATGGTATTTCTCAAATTTTCACTTTCTCTAGTGACAGAACAAAATTCCCTCATCTTAAAATATCCTCATAGTTATTATTCCACTAGATCATTATTTATATGGATGAAAATAAAATAACTACCACATTAATCATAAGCATTAGACGTAGAATTGTGATCTAACATTTTTTCTTAAAAGTTGTGCTAAAAAATGAAATCATAAGTAGAAAAGAACAGAGAAAATATATCTACAAAGATATGCAGGTGAACTGAGAAGTCATTAGTTTTGCTCTCTACCCCGCCATTTTTTTTACTTGTCATTTTAGACTTTCCACGATCTTCAAAATTTAACTTTTGAGTATTAATTTGTATACCTAGATACTGATAAAACAACAATCTTATGTAAAAAAAATTTGATGACAGCTCTACTAATATTATTTTTAGATGATAAATCTCGATACTTTCCTATATGTTAGTGGTCAAATTTTAAAAAATTTGACTTCCACATACATCTAGCAACAAGTAAAAAAGAAAAAAAATAAGTGGAGTCTTTATTATAGCGTCTTAGATAGTTTGTATTGCATTCCTTACATGTACGTAGAACTTTTATTAGGTTGGTTTATCAATAACGCCTCATTTAAGAGGGTTTAAGTTCCTGTCAGAAATAGTTTATGGAGGTTTTCTTAAAGAAGCTGAGAAAGAGGGACTTGAATTTCTCAACTCCAAATGGGATTTAAGAACCCCTTCTTGCTGCATTCTGTTTGGAGGGACATAAGATTATGACAACTCTAAGATAAAATTGAAACTCTCACAAATGGAGCCTAATAATATCTCATCTTGGGAAATGACAACTCTAGAGCTAAATCTTGTGCTTCCATCCCTAATGTTGGGAATAGAATGATAAAGTGATTATGCGACAGTATTGCAATAGGGAATCTAGAAACTAAAGTCAGGGAGGAGGGGGATGGGGCAAAAATTAAGCATAATAAACATAGAATATTTACATTTATAATTAGATTAACATATATAATTTAAAAGTGCAGATGACTAAATTTTCATAAAAACTTAAATTGAAGGGATTTTCTTTAAGATTAGAAGGATTTAGACTTAATGTTGAAAAGTAGATGGGGAAAATTTCTACGCACTAACTATCACCTAAAAAATCCGCCCCTGCAATGTTGTATTCATCAAAATAACTCTTATTGTATGTTTAAACTGAGTATCTCCGACCTGTTGAGCTCTATAAAGACTTTATGAAGAGAGAGTATGACATGTTGACTTGACAAACTCTAATAATTATTCTAACACACTCCTAATGTAACATCCCTGATTTTTGTCCTATTTTTATTCTCTGAAAACATAACCAATATAAGCGCGATGTGCTCTAAGATCCCCTCGTGTCGGAATATCCCAAATCGGCCGATTCTTTCTCAAAATCGAAAACGACCGCTTCTAGGAGACCCAAAAAGTCTAAAATCTCCGTTTGAAGTCTGAATCGAGATCCGTCTTCTCCTATACGTCCATATCGCTATTTGATACGTATCGTCCTTTAGAAACGTTTCCAAATTCGCGACGGAAATCAGAGTTTCAGCCGTTGGAAAAATCCGAAAACGAAAGTACTAGTTTTACTCAGCCCTGTTTTCGTTTTACCCGAAACCCTGCCAAATCTTCTCGTTTTCGCGCGTACTCAATTGGAACGAGTATGTAATAATTTTATCTAGCCCTCAGAAAAGTCGGAATCGCATTTGGATCCCTAAATCTTGAAAATGCCCAAAATGCCCCTGGAACAAAACAGTGTACAGTGCACGGCACTGTACCGTGCCTGTGTTCGTGCGCGCCCTGCGTGCCGCCCGTGCGCCACCGCTCTGCGCCGTGCCGCGCCACCGCATCCCCTCACCGCCGGCACCGCCCCGTGTGCGCCTCGCGTGCCCTGCGAGCTCCGCCACCTGTCCACGCCACGGCAACGCCTCGGGAACCCCAGATCACCGTGCTTCGTCCCGTCGCGTCCGCCACCGAACGCAGCAACACCTGGACGCGCGCAAAAGTCGCCGTTCCTGTGCCGCGCCACCGAACGCAGCAATTTTACCTAAACCTTTTACCTTTCCTTTGCTATTGTCTCCAAACGTGATCTTGTCATATTCCGCACCTTTGTTATTTAGTGAGGAGAACATGTTGTGATTACCGGTCATGTGTTGAGTGCATCCACTATCGAGCACCCAATGTTGTCCTCCCGCCTTGTAATTTACCTACAAAACAAAGTTAGGTCCTTTTAGGTACCCAAACCTTTTTGGGTCCTTGGAGGTTAGTTACCAAGGATTTTGGAACCCAAATGGCTTTCTTTTTGGCACCAATGATCGAGGTTCCAACAAATTTGGCTTTAATATCGCCATTTGTCATTTTCTTCAATACATAGCAAGAATTGAATATAGGGGATGAAATGCTTTTGTTAGCATGGCAATTCTTTTCAATGTGACCTAAACTTTTACATTTGTTACAATATCTTTTTTCTTTCACAAAAACGGTTTTAGTTGGAACAAAAGCATGTTTACCCTTTTTGGGAATGAAACCTAGTCCTTCTTTTCTTAAGGAAAATCTTTGACTATCTAGAAGATGTCTTAATTTTGATTCTCCTACATAGCATTTTGCTAGGTCATTGGTTAGTTTTTCAATTTCTTCTTTAAATTCGTTGTTTTCAAGACTAAGCACATTATCTTCAATTTTAGGTCTAGTAGGGAATTCATTTAAGTCTTCACAAGAAGTAGAAATGCTAGAAGTAGACATCATGGGCAAATCATTCAATATATTGCAAGTGATGCCTATGTCATTACTCGATTTGTTGGCTTTATGAGTAATTAGAGAGTCATGAGCTTCCTTAAGCATCTCATGAGTTTCTTTGAGACTCTCATGAGATGTGTTTAGCTCCTCATAGGAATTTTGAAGAGCTTTGTATCTCTTCTTCAATTCCTTGAATTTTTCTTTTTCCTTACTCATATAGTCATCAAAATCAGTGATCATCTCAACTAGGTCATCATAAGTATATTCATTTTCATCACAAGATACCTTTGATTCTCCTTTAGCCATGAGGCAATGAGGAGTGGAGAATAGAGATGGAGCTTCCTTGATAGCTACTCCGGCAAGTCCTTTGGGTGACGCTTCATCCTCATCATCGGAATCGGAACTTGAAGCATCCGAATCCCACTCAATGAAGTAAGCTTGCCCATCCTTCTTCTTATAATATTTCTTGAAAACCTTTTTCTTGCTTTCTCCTTCCTTCTCGTATTTCTTCTTCTTCATTGATTTTTCTTCTTCCTTATTTTTGCATTGTGTGGAGATGTGACCTTTTTCACCGCACTCAAAATATCTTCTTTCTTCAAATGGGTTCCTCTTGGATGTTTGTCCTTTCTTGAAAGATTTCCCTTGATATCTTTTCTTCATGAATTGCTTGAATTTTCTCACGAAGAGAGCCATTTCCTCATCGGTGTCTCTCTCATCGCTTTCCTCTTCATTGTCTTCCCTTTTGGAGACTTGAGCTTTAAGTGCAATGTTCTTCTTCTTGGAGTCGGAAGCCTCATCTTTCACTTCTTCTTGAGACTTCTTGAAAATATCATGAGTGAGAATCTCACTCAAGACTTCCAACGGAGTCACACTCTTCAAGTTCGAACGCACAAGTAAGGTAACAATTGTATCATATTTAGAAGGTAAAGCTCTAAGAAACTTATGACAAAACTCCACGTTTGTGACATCCATACCAAGCCCTTTTAACTCATTTACGATGTTATTTAATCGGTTAAACATCTCCGATACATCTTCATTGGGCAACATGGCAAACTTTTCAAATTGGCCCTTATGGATAAATAGTTTAGCGTCATTGACCATCGAGGTTCCTTCATGAATATCCATAAGATTTCTCCAAATATCATGGGCCATTTCAAGTTTACAAATTCTATTAAATTCACCTAGATTTAGAGCACTATAAAGAACATTCATGGCTTGAGCATTTGCTAAGGCATTATCTCTATCTAAGTTGGTCATGTCATCATCATCAAGAATTGCAAACCCCTCATCCACCACTTTCCAAATCTTTCCACCCATGGCTTTAAGATAGACCATCATCCTAGTTTTCCAATAAGTATAGTTAGATCCATCAAAGAGTGGTGGTTTACCAATATTGATCCGACCCTCACTAGCCATCTTTATCCTACTCCGGGATGGTTAAATCCTCTAAAAAGGAGTCCTCGCTCTGATACCAATTGAAAGGGATCTAGGATATCGACTAGAGGGGGGGTGAATAGGCGATTTTACCAAATTACAATAAATCAAACAATTTGTAGTAAATGAGAGCAATTTAAATAACACAAGATGAACAATAAGCAATCTCAACACAAGGATATATCCCGTGGTCTCGGTGATTTGCCGATCACCCCTAATCCACGTTGAGGCAAACTCAAATCTCTAACCGCTCCTCTATCTAGTCAATCTTCTCTCGAGAAGTGACCTAGATCTTGAGCCGGAATAGTGTGATGAGTTATCCAAACCTCGATTTCACTAAGGATGCACTTTACCGCTCCGGCAAGGCGTGCTCAACCTTTCACAAGACGTTTTGAAGCTTCTTCACAATCTTCCTTGAAGAGCTCTTCAAAACCTTTCTCCTAGCCGTCTAGGAGCCGGCAAACTCCAAGAGTAACAAGCCGGTGATGATCACTTTGCCTTCTTCTAGTGCCACACGATTGATTCAATGATCTAAATGCAATGCACTAGAAGATCTCAAATGCACACTCTCACAAATTTGAGAATTTGAAACCTAGAGTGTATGAAACTAGCTTAGTCTCTCAAGAATGATGACAATGCTCAAGATTATGCAAAAGTGCTGAACAGGGCCGTGCATGGGAGTATATATACCCCCCACAATTAATATAGCCGTTACAGGCCGTTGGGAGAAAAAGATCACCTGGCGGTCAGACCGCAGGCACAAGCTCGGTCAGACCGCCGCAATTGCAACGGCATTAAACAGGCGCAATAAATGCTCAACTGCCCTTGTCAGGCACACATACGGTCAGACCGGAGCCTATTTCGGTCAGACCGTGAACTGTCCAGAGACGACATAGTTTCTGGACTCCTTATACGGTCAGGCCGAAATATACGGACAGACCGGCCAAACGGTCAGACCGCAGTTCAAAAACTCGGTCAGACCGATTTCACGGTCAGACCGGTATAACAAACGGTCAGACCGTAATAGCTCAAAATTCCTGAAGGATAAATCAAGAGGTTCCAGGAGTCTGACCGACAAAATAACTACGGACAGACCGACCTTAAACAGAAATATAATATGCAAAGACACAACTTCGGTCAGTCCGAGATTTTAAACGGTTAGTCCGATAATTCGGTCAGACCGGTCTAACTCACGGTCAGACGTGTTGGATCAGGATGTCGACTAGAGGGGGAGGGGGTGAATAGGAGACTTTTAAAATTTGTTTTTGCAAATGAAAAATTCAGATAAAACAAGTAATAGAAAAGGATAAGAGATTGAAACCGATATATCCCGAGGTATCGGAGACACGCCCAGTCTCCACTAGTCCTCGTTGAAGCACTCAGTCCTTGAGTATAGCTTCAGTATCCACACAGGACACTATCTACTAAGGTTGCTCCTTGTCCCCTCCGGAAAGGCGAGCACCAAGCCTTTTACAAGTAATCGCGTCTCTCCGACAATCTCCGATTTGGAGAGATCAGCGATTTACGCCTTCGAACCGTCTAGGTGAGGGCGCTCACCAAGAGTAATAAGAAGCAAGGTCTACTCTAGACCTCCAATGCACACCGAGAAAATATCTAGAAATGGAATGCAAGAACAATATGCTCGATGTGGCTAAAACTCTCACGACTCGATCAAAAGATCAAGTTTTAAGTAAAACGAAGAAGCACTAGTGAGAAAGTAAGAAAGACTGTGTTGCTGTGTTTTCTTGTGTTGAAACAGTAGCTCAACACCTCTATTTATAGCCTTCGTGGTCAAAAGAGCCGTTTGCGCTCGAGCTGAAAAATAGTAACTAAGACTGACAGTCAGTCTCACAAACTGACAGTCAGTCTAGTGTATCACCAGAAAGAGTAAAAATAGGATCACAACAGTTCGAACGTTGTGGACTAAAACGGTAAAAAGAAACAGTCCAAACTGACAGTCAGTTACAAAGACTGACAGTCAGTGTCCACAGAATCAACAGTGAAAAAAACAAAAACAACGGCTAAAAACTTTATAACCGTTGAAGCAGATAACAACAAAAATTTACTGCCCAAACTGACAGTCAGTGTGTCAAACTGACAGTCAGTCTCACAGAGAAAAACAGAATTAATTAAAAACAACTCACAAACTCTCTGTGGTCGAAACCCACACTGACAGTCAGTATACTCATACTGACAGTCAGTTTAGTACAAAAAATCTGAGACAGAAAAACATGCTCTCTGGAGATTTGTCAGTTTGCACTAACTGACATTCATACTGACAGTCAGTTACCAACACTGACAGTCAGTCTGGATAAAAACAGAGAAAACTCAAAATCCAGAGATCTGATTCAAATGATTTCAGTTTTGTTTTGAAGATATTTTCGAGAAGAACATTTTTGACAACAGCAACAAAAATTAGATCTTTTCAGATCTTTCTCAAGAAGTAAAAACCTCAACTGTTGACAAAATTCAATACATCAAAACAAATTGTCGAAAAACCACAGATAATGATATGCGTGCATTGACCTAGATTTTTCTCGGTATGATTGGAGATGTAGAGAGAACTTGCGTTCCCTCTTTATAGTACGGTTTAAACTAAGAATAAAATCCTTAAACCGATCGATCTTCATGCACCCTGAGATCGGTAAACCTAGAACTACAACATACCTCGATGCATCAGTTTAGTCCAGCAAAAACAATTTCTTTTTGCGTCTTCTTATGCTTTTGAACAACTTAAATTGAACTTCAACATCTTGATTACCAGCCCTCGCTTTTTGTGCGGTTGTCTGAAATCTGTAACAATAACTCAAACACATAGTTAGTCCAAAAATACTTATTATCATCAACCATCAAAACACATCAGGGTTAGGCATGAAAGGCCTAGATGCAACAAGACCGACTGAGACAGACTGAGCTGAACTGAGCTGAAACAAGCATTTTGAGGAATATGACCTTCTAGTATGCAATGCAGGTTGATTTTAAGATTTGTGGCACATAGATGAAGTATATTGTGATACACCACATGCTCCTCTTAATAGTATGGCAACTATTCTAAAATCCGGTCAAAATTCTTCTCTAATCACCTTAGACCGGTAAAAATGGAAAGGATCCTATTTCGTACCTTTGCCCTTTTGATCAATGCTCTTTCTTCATCATGAGGCTCTTTCTTTGCCTTTCTTTGACCTGTCTTTTAAGTACTCTCTTTGATACAACTAGACAGGTAACGTTAGTATAGCATTTGTAGTTGTCATTAATTATTAAAACACTCTATAGGGGCCTAGAAGCTACAACCGCCCCGTGTGCGCCTCGCGTGCCCTGCGAGCTCCGCCACCTGTCCACGCCACGGCAACGCCTCGGGAACCCCAGATCACCGTGCTTCGTCCCGTCGCGTCCGCCACCGAACGCAGCAACACCTGGCCGCGCGCAAAAGTCGCCGTTCCTGTGCGTCTCAGCCACGTCCAGCACCGGCATTGGATGATCATGCCACCGCTGTCCTTTGCCCGAGCTGTAGCCATGTTTTT
This sequence comes from Pharus latifolius, assembly GCA_019359835.1. NCBI lineage: Eukaryota > Viridiplantae > Streptophyta > Magnoliopsida > Poales > Poaceae > Pharus > Pharus latifolius. The sequence goes on from CM033324.1 coordinate 70,102,302, forward strand.
CGACCCTCACGCCGGTGCACCGTCCCATCGCCACCGTCCTCGCCTCCGGTTGACGCCGCAAACGCGCCCGGTTGCGCCCTCCCTCGGCCAACACCTTCCCCACAGCTTCTAGAGGCTATAAAAGCCAGGACATATCATCTCTTCACTTCACCCACACAGCAAACGCGAGAAAAGCCACTGTTCATCGTCTTCCCCGAGCTCCACCTTCGGCCTTCACGGTGACAGCGCTCTCCGGTGAGATTTTCTCCAAACCAAAGCCACCAACATGTTCCTCTTGCCCTCTAGATGGTTCATGAGCTTAGAATTGAGTTCATTCCTTCTCCAACTCCGGCTATCACCGGTTTTCCATTTGTCTCTGTTTTGCAAATTCAGCCCAATCCAGAGAGAATTAGAACCCGTGCTAGTGAGAAGAATTGCTCCTTAGAGCATGTTTGATCACCCCAGCTAGCTAGTTTTGATTTTCATTCAGCCAGTTAAAAACCCCCAAATCCCCAGCCGTGAGCTCCGGTCATCTACTCCGGCGAGCCTCCAAACGCAACCATTAGACAATTTAGTGTACCAGTAGTGATCTCCACACTCCCAGGAGCAAGAATATGTGATCAATTTATAAATTGATCAACCCTAACTGCTCCAATTGCTCTGCCCTAATTTCTGTTCAAAACAGCCACCTTGGCATTCAAATTCCGGCCAACTCCGGCCATCCCCGGCCAAACCCTGCGGCCAGACACCTCCTGACACTTAAGCCTACATGTTTGACATAGTTTGCCTTCAAATGCATGGGCCAATTGCTTAGGACACACAAACCCTAATTCTAGCAATACAATGGCATAGAAATTGCTGTGTTCTGGACCTTTCTGTGAATTCTAGAAAACCTAAACCTTTTCTGCTTGTCCCACTTTGTCAAATAGCTTCACCTTAGTCTAATGCACACACTGTCCAATTTTCATCTCATTCAGAGTTACCTAGACCCTTTAACTCACTTCTCGGCTTTTAGGTTAAGTTCGGACGTGACCTGAACGTCGCCCTTTTGACGTCCAATGTCCGTCGACCCTAAGAGTCTTATTTACTACTCTTCTTATCCATTCTAAACTAGCACAACTCAACCCTTGGAAATCCAAAGCCCAAACCCCAATCCAGTTCAGAAATCAGAAGCCGTTCTAGTGTATCGCTATGCTAATGTATGTATGTAAATGCTGTTGGATGTTCTGAAGTTTCAACTCCTGTGCACAAATTACCTGGGCATTTGTATCAGGTTCCCTCTAACGAGGGCCCACACCTAAAGCCAACTTAAAAGTATACCAAAATAAAAAAAAACAACCCACTCCAACCACCAGGTTCTAGGAGGAGATAGTATGCGACATTATCCCAATAATACTCAAATTACTCTTTTAAAAAATCATTTAACAATAATATCATTGATAGGTGGGACCCATTTATGTTAGACTATATTTTAACGAGTAAGGTTAGTCTAATGTGAGTCAATAATGTATTACACGAGGTTGCAGAGCATACGTAGACATGTAGTTTGTGGACTCCTTAACCCCATATAGCAGGCAACTGAATTTGTGGTTTTATTTAGTTGATAGATGGCCATAGAAAAAATAAAACCTATATGCTTGTGAATTTTCGTAAAAGTTGAGTATGGTGTACGATGTGAGACATACGAGTCATACAACCAACATAAACCTCGCACCGGCGCGGACGTGATGGGCGGGGCTTACTCGTTGGTCCCATTGCACCCAGAGCTTCCCCGCGCGTTAGCCTGCTCATCATCACACCAAGCCAAGCCGACATGGAGCCATCGTGCCAGGTTTCAGCAAGGAAGATGAAGGCCTTCGCACTGTATCTAATCTTTCATCTGTTTGCACCATTGTGTTCCTGGAGGAAAGAACATTCGAGCGAGTCTAGTATCGCGTCTGTTTCTTGATTTATTAGAAGCACCTGAAAATCAACCCAAAATGCAGCAGTTTTTGTACACTGTATAACAAATTAGAAAATGATTTTGATATGATTGAAGCACAACAAGACCAGGGGCTAAATCTTGTGGTTGAGATAGGGTACGAGTTTTATGCTACCACAAGAACAGAAGAAGAGAGAAAATTAGAAATTGACGATAAAACAACAGAAACAAAAGAGAAATTATTTAGCAAAAGCTAAATAAGTTAAACACAAATTCAACAAAAGACAAAAAAATTTGCAGGGGATTAGCGCACTTTTACAACTCCGCAGTTTTTCCGAAACCCTCGGACCCTTGCCCTGTACCCAAATCTAGCTCTTGTCATGGAAACCTTGCTTGAAGAGGCTACTGCAAATCTACAATTGATACACAAGTATGCTTTCTAACTCACCAATAACACATTTGTACAGGGAATAACTTGGAAACCATTTCAAAATCTAAAATCACTCTCATATATGCACCAGACAATTAGAGTGTATACTCATATAAAAAGAAGTCATGAGTTTATTTTTTTATTTTCTCTAATTTTATGTGTGTGTTGAGGGTAAGTTATAGTGTGTGTGTGGAGCGAGTTGAGGGGTATGCCACTAATGAAAACAATTTGTGTTATCGTTTTCCAAAAAGAAAAAAAAGAATCTTAAGCAATCTAAAGAAGGTGTAGCTGAAGTGGCTCCCAATCAGGGCGGATGGATTTTGTAATTTTTTCCACCCCAAACCCACCACAATCCAAACTTGGACCTTGGTTGAAGAGCGAATGTGATGCTGACCGAAGGCCCAAGTAAGTAAGTAAAAGTTTTCTTTTTAACTTACTAATTAGACGGACATGGTGGTTATGCGCCCTCTAACCTCTCACATTGTCATAGTATCACACATCTCTTCGTTCCGTTAGGCTAGGGCCAGCTGAAACACTAACGCTGTTTTTGCTTCACCTCTGGTCTGTTGGCCTCCCTTCTCATCTCGGCATCTCGCTGTTTTTGCTTCAACTCACAAGTCTGACGTAGAGAAGACTAGAAGACCATTGAGACTATCTTTAACAGTGTAGGTTCTTTCTTGACTTAAAAAAATTATTTTATATTATACATGTAAAAATTCTATCAGAGAATCAAATAAGAGTCAAATCTAACTCTAAATGATATGACAACTAAATATTAAAATCTACAAAAAAATTATTATGTCACTGACAGGTGGGACTCGCTAGAAATCAAAATCCAACATTCATTACACAACAAAAAACAGTGACTAACAAGTGGATCTAAGAAGCACTGGACCCACTTATCAACATCTGTGTGTACAATACTGGAGCCGATAAAAATTAAATCCAATTTTATATTACTCCCATGGTCATTTTGGATTATGTGTCGCTGACATGTGGGGTCGACTGATAGTGGGCCCACTTGTTAGAGAGTGCGGATTAGCAGCGTGCACGTGAGCAAACAAACTAAGACTGGTGCACTCACACGGTCAACATGTTAGGTGGGTCCTACGTGCCTTACTCGCTCGTGATGCAACCAGATCTAACATTATGATTGTCAGGTAGGGATGCGAGATATGAGACCCAGTTGTCATCAAGCGTGGCTAAATTACGGGTGAGTGTGTGCATCATTGACATGGACGCATTTACGCCAGTGGTGGGCCCCACACATCCCGCTTTTTCACACGTGCAATTAACACACTTATCACTGACATATAAACCCATTTTTATCCTAACCCCACATATCACTATGCATTTCACGTGAGTAACATTACATAATAAAAAGCAACATAAGGCATGCAAAACCGTGTCGCAAAGTGTCTTCGTCTTCTTCGACGGTGACATCTTCACTGCAGCACGCTCGCCGTCCGCTCGACTTTCTCCCGCGTGCTGGTACTGTCCCATCACATTAAGCAAACAGTGAGTACGTGTCCACCGGCGTCGACACGTGCTGCATCTTGTGTCGCTATTGGAGACAACCTTAGCCAACAAGGCAACACTAAGCAGAGCAAACTACAATGCTGCACATTTGGTAAATGGTAAAAAGTCATATATCTGTACACCCCCACAGGTTCGCCTAGGTACCTATTTATTATGTTTATTTGCTAATTTCCTAGTTTTGAATTTCAAATAAATTCAGCAAGTGAGACAATATATTTAATTTACTATATTTGTACTAGTAAATTCTAAATATTATTTTTTTCTTTTATTTAGGTTTCAATCATGAATAGGAAAACAATTGATAGCTATTTAAAGACGGTTGGAAGTAACTCAAGTTCGCAGCCTAACACGTATACTTTTAATCCTCCCAATGCACAAGCCCTTAATCAAAATGTTTTAGTGTTAAAATCTATAGAACAATTTGGAATTGGATCCATGGAATATGAGAGGGACAGGTAAATCTTCTCAAATTTGGGACTACCCCCATGGAATATGAGAGGGACAGGTAAATCTTCTCAAATTTGGGACTACCCTCGTAATAAAAGGATGAAGTTTGTAGATTTTACATACTGAAGGGCCGTATCAACTGCACATGGAGTTATCTATATATTGGATTGGAAAACCATTGTCGTTGATTCCAGTATCTTTGATTAAAAATTTTCCCTGACTAGAATTTTCACCACACATAAATCGTGTCTATCGCATACCTTGTATTCTTTTCACAACAAAGCTTAATGGAAAGTGTAGCTTGGACACATTTACAGTCAAGGATGTCAAAATTGGAAAAAGGCCCATAATGCAAAAGAGTGTGCTTTTTCTAACTCATATCGGCCAAGATTCAAATTCTGCCCATAATCTTGCAATTCGGTGTTATGATAATCTTCAGAATTTATTTACGAATAATCAATTAAAAAAAGAATTTTAAAATTAACTCAAAACTTTTTAAAATATCAGAAATAATTTTTAGTCGCGAGTTCTCATCCGTGACTGAACTTCAGTCGCTGGTCCAGTTCACGACTGATTAGATGGTATGACCCATATGCATTACTGGCCCAAGACTGTGCCACATAAATTTTCAGTCGCACATCCGACTAGCGATTAAAACGATCAGTTTTGAACTGGTACGACCACAACCAGTATTGAACCTGATCGTGGTCTTATCAACCCAAAACTAGTTGTAATCGTACAAGTTCAAAACCGGTCGTTTCAGTCGTCCACCCAGCTGGTGACTGAAAGTTTATATGGCGCGGTCCTAGGCCAGCAATGCATATGGAGCGTGCCACGTAATCAGTCATGAGCCCAGTATACGATTGAAGTTCAGTCTCAAACGGGAGCTCACAACTGAAGATTATTTCTGACATTTTTAAAAGTTTTGGGTTAGTTTTGGAATTCGTTTTTTTAATGGGTTATTTGTAAACAATACTCTAATATTCAAAATAGAATGGCCCATATTGAAAAAGTGATCGAGGAGCAAAATAAAAAAATTAGTCTTAGATGCAAGACTAAGACTCAAGATTTCAACTGATTACATCAGGTATATAAACAATTGAAATTTTATTTTTGTGTGGAAAACAAGCAATTATATTGGATATAACCAATATGTCCATCAGGTGGTTGAGGTTCCAAGCATGTGTATTTAGAGGCCATGATGAATCTCCACAGTTCAGGAATCAGGGAAATTTTCTTGAGATGATCAAGATTTTGGCTTCTTACAACAAGAAGGTGAAGGAAGTTGTGTTAGAAAATGCTCCAAAAAAATGCAAAGTATACGCCACCTCTTGTTCAAAAGGAAATTCTTTATATCTTTGTTCGGAAAATGTAGATGGTGATTCAAGTTGAAATTAGTAATAGTAAGTTTTGCAAAAAAATTTTGGTGAAGCTCTAGATGAATCTAAAAAAGAACAAAATGGCAATAGTTCATCAATTCGTCAACAAGGAAGGACTTATGAAGGAGTGCTTTCTTGATCTTGTTCATGTGAAACATATTGTTGCATTAACTCTCAATAACTCAATTTGAGCAATTCTATTAGATAATAACTTGAATATGCAAAATATCATAAGGTAGAGATATGATGGGGCAAATAACATGCGGGAGGAGTGGAATAGGTTGCAAGCTCTCGTGATCAAGTAGTGCCCTTGTGCATATTAGTTGTATTTTATGGCTCACATGCTATAATTGGCTTGGCTCTTGTTGCAGCATCATGGGAGGTACATGATGTACATAATTTTTTTTAGAATGCAAATTTCATCAGAAATGTCTTTAGTTCTTCTCCCAAATGAAATGATGAGCTACTGGCAAATCAAGCAGCTAAAATTACATGTGAAATTGAATTAGGAGAGTTTGATACAGGAAGAGAGGCCAATCAAATAAGTTCTTTACAACGGCTATGAGACCCTAGGTGGAGCTCTCACTACAAATCAATTTGTAGTTAATAAAGATGTTTGGTGTTACTATTTCAGTTTTACGAAATATAGCAAACGACCAATCAATCTTATGTTATTCTCGAGGGGATACTAGAGGTGCCCTTGTTTCGACCACAAGAAAAATAATCCAAGAACTAAGAGATGAAGTTAGGAGTCTCTTGTAGAATGTCAATTTTTTTTTTTGTGTAAATCAAGAAATTGAGATTTCTAATATGAATTGCAGTTACGTTGATTTGACCAAATTTGTAAATAACCATGGCAAAATTTGTCAACTATGTTTATGTAACACAAAATTGAGCTCCCTAATATGAATGAATTGCAGATATGTTGATGTGACTAGATCTTGAAATAAGCATAATAATACTACAATGGAGCACCATTATCGAGTAGATGTCTTTGCCATTGCAATAAATCAACAACTACATAAGTTAAATACTCGATTTAATGAACAATCAACCGAGCTTATAACTCTTAGTGCATCTTTTGATCCAACAAAAGACTCATTTAAGATTTCAAAGATATGCACTTTAGTAGAAAAATTCTATCCGGCAGATTTTTCAAGTCAAGAAAGAGCTCAATTAGAGAGTCAACTACAACATTTTCAACTTGACATACGCAATCACCTAGATCTAAATAACTTGCCGCCTCTTGCAGATCTGATGAATCAACTAGTTAAAATTGATAAATCTTCTTTTCATCCTATTATTGATATATTACAACGATTGGTCATGACTCTTCCTGTGTTGATTGCAACCATTGAGCAAGCATTTTCAGCTATGAAGCTCATCAAGATAGGTCTTCGAAATAAAATGGGAGATGGTTTCCTCTGAGGCTACATAGTAGTCTATATCAAGAAGGAAATTACTGAGAAGTTCACCTCTAATGAGATTATTAATCTATATGACTTATTTGGTAGTTGTAGGGATAAATTTAAGTTAATAGAAATGTAGTTTACATATTTTTTTTGTTTTTTCATAACCATGTAAAGTTTTAATTTAAAGATAGTGTGTTATACAAATTGTCGTGGTATTACGAATCCCACGACAGGTTTGAGGGCGTGGAACACGCATACAACAACGCGAGCTGACCGTGCGACGGGTCACCCTGCATTGGGTGATCACAGAGATTGACACGAAGGATTTATATAGATTCAGGTTTCAGTGGAGACCCTAGTCCTATCGATGTGCCCCCGACATAAGTCGGCGAGGCTCTCTCGTGGGGAGAGGTCTCAAAAACACACTTATTGCTTTGAGTGCATTGGATGTAAATGCGAAAGTTCTTGTTACAAGAGAGGGTTCAAAGTTATATATAGACCTCAAAAGATGCAATTTACCAAACTACCCTAGCTGCAATGGTTAGATCGAGGGCGTTGCGATCTTTTCGCAGAGCGCAAAGCACAGATGTTGGACACGTGGCTGCATCAACTTCAATGCCCCGCATTCGGAGAGTCCTTGTCCCGGGTCCCCGAAACAGAAGGGCCCCCTCCCCCGGACCCAGGGACGAGAGGCCCCTGTCCCAGTGGGACATCCGGGGAAGGGTTAGCAGATCACACCTAAAGTGGTGTGATTTTGTAATACCGCAAGTGGACGGTTGATTGTTGAGCACTTGAGGGTCGAATTCCACGAGGAACAAGCGTATTCATCTTTCTAGCTTCATGGATCATTGATTAAGACTAAACGAGTTGTGGGTGTGTTTTTCTACAACTAAGCTATCAATTTAAGGTTTGCAAGTTGGAATGAAAATCTAGGGTTTTGGAAGTTCCATAAGTATCCGACGTAATTCTATCCAAAGTCCAAGAATTGTAAATTAATTTCAATTGTTTTTTAAGACAAACTAAGTTTCCAGTTCAGAGTGCTGGCTCAACAGTCAGAGGATCGCTTCCACTGTAATGTTTGGCGAGAGGCTCTCTCCTGTTTAGGATCCCGCGTCAAAGCGCTAAGGACTCAAGAACTCTCCTAAATTCTTGTTGAGACTCAACTATTACGTCTATTGTCGAGACAGGGAATCAGGGTTTGGAGGAAGAAAATATCAGGAAATTACTCTAAAACTTGAGATCAAGACCAAGAAAGAATCACGCCTTTTAGATTAGGTCATCCCTAACTCTAGAGGGAACTACTCGCTGAAAGCCATAATAATGCAGAAATAAAAATAACAATTAAATAAAAACTCACTTGATTGCTGGGAAATTGAAGTTGTCATCCTTGCCGGCTTACAAAAGTAATAAAAATAGAGAAGGGGGCTTTACTAAGCTAAAACTAAGCCCTAACGGCTTCTAAACCGAAGAAAAAGTATCTCTAATTGAGCCAAAATCTTCTTTATTTATAGTACATGGATAAACGTGCCATAAAATAACTCCTTGACGTGCAGGCGATGAATTCTGGCTTCAAACGGTGCAAGGACAGACGAATCTGAGTCAAAACTGACCAGATTTGACCAGTTCTAGTCCAACTCGGCCAAAACTGACCAAAACCAGATCAAACTCGATCAAACCAACCAGTTCCGTATCAAACTCAACCAAAATCGACAACAAATGACCAGTTCGATAAAAATCGACTAGATTCAACCAACTTCGCGCCTTCGAAACTGAGTCGAACACAACCAGGACATGTGGCACAATCTCGACCGCACACGTGTTGTGACCGAAACCGACTGGAACACGACCAGTTTCTCGTATTCGACCGGGACTCTTTTCGACCAGGCGCTTGAATTTGATCAGGACTCAGACTCGGCCAGCTATGTACAGACTAGGATTTTCCTGCCAAAACATGTTCGACTAGGAGTGTGCTCGTGGAGTACTCGACCAGGAGTTTTTTGCTTGTCAAGTTTGTTTTCTTGGCAATATGGTGCTAAAATGTGGTCGAAATTATCCCAAATTTGGCAGGTTTGATCTCTAAAACATGATGACATAACTGTGAAAGCAACTTGTAAAAATAATCAAATTTTACACATAAAATGTCGCATCAAAGGAATTTTAAGTATGAATTTACACTTTTTGATACTAAACCTAGGGTGAAAATGCTACCAAATTAGCACTTGTCAATAGCCCTTGTCCTAGGGAACTACCCGGGGAAGGAAAGGCCGAGGTCCTTTTCCTAGGCCCGAGGACGGGGAGGCCCCTATTCCAGTTGGACATCTGGGGAAGGCCCTGTCCCGAACCCCAGGACGGGGGGCTCCTGCCCCGGTGGGACATCCAAGGAAGGGACAGCCCCTGTCTCAGAGAACCATCCGAGGAAGGAAAGGCCTAGGTCCTTTCTCTAGATCTGGTGACGGGGAGGCCCCTATCCTGGTGGGACATCCAGGGAAGGGATAGCCCCTGTCTCAGGGAACCATCTGGGGAAGGAAAGGCCTAGCTAGGTCCTTTCTCTGGACCCGGGTACGGGGAGACCCATGTCCCGGTGGGACATCCAGGGAAGGCCCTGTCCTAGACCCAGAGACGGGGAGGCCCTTGTCTCGGTGGGACATTAGGGAAAAGGAGATTTTCACCTACAGGTACTATTTTCCCCAACACAAATTATCTTTCATAATTATTATTTACTTGACCCTATGTCCAATTACTAGTTCCGCCACTCTTAAGTAAGCTGAAGGTTGAAGGTGAAGACACTCTCCTCCCAGTTTCTGCAAGAAGCTAGTATCTAGCTTTATGTGAGAAACTAAGTCCTTCCAATCAAAGTGTAGTTGTGCTCTATCAAGGTGACTGACCATCCGAATAGCACAAGAGCATGAGAGATCATACTAATCCAACTAATATTTTCAAATATACTATATATATATATATATATATATATATATATATATATATATATTGTTGAAAATAATCAAGTCTTGGTCGCTGGTTGAGCCGAGTTGGCGAATCGACAAGACTTAGTTGCTGGTCAAGCCGAGTTGGCAGATTGATAAGACTTGGTCACTAGTCTTCCTGATTTTTCTGGGGTACCGTGTCATAGATTGTGTATATCATGCATGGCACGTAGCAATTGTGGGAGTTAGTTATTTTCCTGTTTGTTAGGTTTTATATACTTAAGTCATTGTATGAGGAAAGATTGGAAAATAGAGTTAGTAGCAATTAAAAGTGTGAAAACTTTGTCCTAGATTGTGCTTGTGTGTGATCTTTATCTTCTTCTATATCTAGCTTTGAGTGTTTGATCCAGGGCTGCAACCTACACTTGGTATCAGAGTCAGATGATGCCAAAGCACATGCTGTTGCCAAGCAAGAGAGCGTCAGGTGAGGTCATTGACATGGCAACATTGAAGACCAGTATCCAGTATCCTTTGCTCACGAGGAGCAATTATGCTACATGGTCGATCAAGATGAAGGTCTACATGAAGGCATAAGGCATGTGGGAGGCGATCGACTCAGAGGAGGAGGTCGACACATGCAAAGATTAGATGGCTCTCACCGCCATCTATCACGGGATCCCGAAGGAGACACTCTTCCTGCTGGCCGAGAAGGAGACGACCAAGGATGCATGGGAAACACTCAAAACAATGCACATGGGTGCCAAGCGTTTCAAGAAGGCAAAGGTGCAAACCTTGAAGAGTGAATTCGAGGTACTTCGTATGAAAGTGGGGGAGTCGATTAACGACTTCGCCATGAAGTTGATGATGATCGTCAACAAGATCCGTGCATTGGGCAACAAGGTAGAGGAGGCCTATGTTGTCAAAAAGTTTCTCTGGGCTGTCCCGTCGAATGTCTTGCAGATCGCGTCCACAATCGAACAGTTTGGCAACCTCAACTTCATGACCATGGAGGAGGTGATTGGTCGCCTCAAGACCCCTGAGGAGCGGCTCTGGGGTTACAGCAACAATGAAGAAGAGCACATCCTATTAAGGTGCGCCAAGTGGAAGGTAAAGGAAGGAGATATCGAGGATGAAGGATTATCCAACTCCAAGGGACGTGGAGGTGGCGATGGTCGTGGTCATGTCCATGGTTGGGGAGGTCACAGCAGCGGAAATTCATCTCGCCAGGAAGGTGATGGTGGTCGTATGCTTGGGACAAACCGCGATAAAAACAAGATCAAGTGCTTTAAATGCGATGTATATGGCCATTATACATCGGAGTGCCGCAACAAGTGCCGAGATGAGGAGGTGAACCTCACTTAGGTTCAAGACCATGAACCAGTGCTGCTTCTATCCATGTGCACGAAGGAGTCATGCAGTCTGGTGCTATTGATCGAAGACAAGGTAGTGCCTCGGCTGCGCACGGATGCGTATGTACAAGTCGAGTCCGATCTGTGGTATCTGGACAATGGAGCCAGTAACCACATGACGGGGTAGCGGTCCATGTTCAAGGAGATGTATAAGAACATCCACGAACAAGTAAAGTTTGGTGACGGATCGACAGTACAAATCAAGGGGAAGGGATCGATACTATTCTATTTCAAGAATGGTAAACAACGATTGTTGCCTAATAAGTGCTAAATTGATAGTATTTTTACCTAAGTTTGCTATTGAAAACGTGCAAAAATATACTAAAAACTCCTTTGATGCAACATTTTATGCATATTATCATATTATTTTTACAATTCGCTTTCACGACTGTGTCTGCCATGTTTCAGGGATGAAATCTACCAAATTTGAGGAGATTTCGACTTCATTTGGGCCAATTTCAACAAAGATACCAAAACTGGACAAAAAGGAACCCTGATTGAATATTCCTCAGTCGAAACAACCTGGTCAAACACACTTAGGCGAGAAGGAACTATAATCGAACACACCTGGACAAAAAAGAGCTGTGATCGAACACGAAGACACCTACTCGAAACGAGTCTCGATCGAACCCGAAGACATCTAATCGAAACAAGTCCTGATTGAACATGTACACGTCTGGTCGAAAAGAGTCCTGATCGAACACAATTGTCGCTTGGTCGTTATTTGACTAAGCCTAGCACGACCGCGAGCTCGACCAGGACACTAGTCGAGTACGACTCGGTTTCCAGAGGTATTTTGGTTGAATCTGGTCGATTTTGACTCATATTTGTTTGTTCTCGTGCCGTTTGAAGTTGGATTTCGTCACTTGCACGTCAAAGAGTTATATTTGGGCACGTTAACCCATTGTATTATAAATAGAGAAACTTTGGCTCAATTAGATATCTTTCATATGCTTTTCTTAGGTCTTTTTAGATATATTCTCTTAAGTAGGTTTAAATAGTTTTTAGATACTTTTCTTAGTAGAGCCCCCTTCTCTATTTTCCTTGTGTTTGTAAGCCGGCAAGGATGGCAGACTTAATTTTGATGCAATCAAGTAAGTTCTCCTTTACTTCTTATTATTTTAGTATTTCTATGGCTTTTTGCGAGTAGTTCACTTCTAGGGTTTGGGATGACTTAATCCTGAAGACGTGATTCTTTCTTAGTCTCAATCCCAAGATTTGAAGTTATTTCTTGATGTTTTCTTCCTCCAAACCCTAAATTCTTGTTTCAGCAACAAACGTAACAATTGAGCCTTAGCAAGAATTTTGGGAAGTTCTTGAGTCTTTAGTGCTTTGATGCGGAATCCTGAACAGGAGAGAGGCTTTCGCCAAACGTAATAGTGGAAACGACCCTCTAACCATTGTACAACGACCGTACTGGCAACTTAATCTATCTTGGAAAACAATTGAAATTAATTTGTAATTATTGGACCTTGGATAAAATTACACTGGATGGTTATGAACTGAAACCCTAGGTTTTCTTTCCTGCTTTATAAACCCTAGATTTCATACTTACTATTTACTGCTTTAAACTACATTGATAGCTTTAGTAGTAGATGTAGTTGAAGAAAAAAAAAACCCCCCAAATCGTTCATACTTAATTAGTGATCATTGACCTAAAAAGATAAATACACTTGTTCCTCATGGAATTCAACTCCCAAGTGCTTAACGTTCAACCGTTCACTTGCGATTATTACACACATCCGTCGTGCAACCCGCGTGCACACAATCATTGACAAAGGTATATTTTATACCCAGCTTATGCAATAGGATCATGAGTCTTGGTCAGCTTTCAGAAGTTGGGAGCAGGATTGTTATCTATGGTGCTTTCCTATAGGTCAACAAGAGGAATGGAAGATTGGTCATGAAGGTCAAGTGTTCGTGCAACAGCTTGTACAAGGTGCTGTTGCAAACTTGTGCACAGGTGTGCCTAGCAGCAAGCATCGACGAACCTGCCTGGCTATGTCACGCAAGACTTGGTGATAATTGTCATATCTGTGCATTTTTCCATATGTTTAACCCTCCGATCATGCACATTTAGTCATATAAGAAGGCATTTGCATTAATCATATACATTTATATCATTAAACGACCATATTATTCATTTTGTGATTTTACTACAGGTCGATGCGATTTGGGTGGATTTTGGCTGATAGATTGCATCTCATCGACCAAATTTGACCATCAGTCCATTCCGGATAGAATCACGTGTTTCTACGGATGCGTAAGAACTGACCGTGCTAAAATTAGAGTCTCGGGGGCCCAAAATCTCAAATCCCAACAGCCAAGAACCTTTCTGTAAATTCCTAAAACCTTAAGCACCCTTCTGCAAAATAGCCAAGACTAATAAATCTAAACCCTAACTTGAGAAGGACTATTTTGTGATTTCTAAAACTCCGAGGGCCTTTTTAGCAAAAATGCCTTTCCTTCTCTAAACTAGCCACCGACCACAGTTCCTCTTCGAGCCTAGTTTTTCTTTTTTTCTTCTTCTTCTCTTCTTCCCCCTCATTGTTTCCACACCTCCGTCCCACCTCACCGCTGGCGCCTGGCGGCCAAGCCGTACACCGCGGTGCAGCTCCTCCTTCCTTCTTCTTTCTCCTTCCTTCCTTCTTCTCTATTTCTCCTCCTCCTTCCTCATTTCTCGCTTTCGGTGCCACTACTTATTCTTCTCCGGCGCCGTTTGCCGCTGTAGTGACAGCGGTGGTGGACATGCAGCCCTCTCCTCTCTTCACCCAAGCTTCTTCTTCTGCCTCCCCCAAAACGATCCACACCTCCTACCACCCCCGGCCCTAGCCGGTTTCTTTGCTTGCTCTTCGGCTCTATTCGCCGCCGTAGTGACAGCGGCGATGAACGTTGGCCCTCTTCTTTCTCTCTCTCCCTTCTTTTAGATCTCTGCCGTGCCTTAATGCTACCGCCTCTCGCGCTGCGCTGCCGCCTCCCGTCACCGATCTCGCCTCGCCGTTGCTGTGTGTCACGTTGCCTCTCTCTCACCTAAAACTGCCCACAAACCCTAGATTGGCACCAGCGCGGCCATCTTCCCCAACTCCGGTGTCGCGCTCATCATCCCCGATGCTCCACTTCCCAAATTCCTCCACCAATACCTCCGCCGCCTCTTAGATTTCACTCCCCCACCACACATCCGCAACACCGCCACGCCTCCATCAAATCGCGCTGCCACCACAGCGCAACCCCCATCAGATTAGCCGCGGTTCGCTGGTTTTCCGCCGTTGTGGCTTTGAGCTACCGGTTTAGATCTAGGCCACCGTGGTTGCGCACCTCACCTAGCCCCCAAATTTCATTTCTCTCTTTCCTACTGTAACATCCCTAATTTCGCCCTATATTTTCATTCTCTGAACATCACCTTGCATCACCTAACTCTGAAAGGACCCAAACCATAACCAATACAAACGCAATGTGCTCTAAGATCCTCTCGTGTCAGAACATCTCAAGTCGGCCGATTCCATCTCAATATCGAAAACGACCGCTTCTAGAAAGCCCTAAAAAGTCCGAAATCTCCGTTTGAAGTCCGAATTGAGATCTGCCTTCTCCTATAGGTTCATATCGCTATTTGATACGTATCGTCCTTTAGAAACATCTCCAAATTCGCGACGAAAACTAGAGTTTCAGTTGTTGGAAGAATCTGAAAACAAAAGTACTATTTTTACCCGGCTCTGTTTTCGTTTTGGCCAAAACCCTGCCAAAGCTTCTCATTTTTGCGCATACTCAATTGGAATAAGTATATACCAATTTTATCTAACCCTCAGAAAAATCAGATTTACATTTGGACCCCCAAATCTCAAAAATACCCAAAATACCCCTAGAGCAAAGCTGTGTACAGT
Organism: Pharus latifolius; assembly: GCA_019359835.1. Taxonomy (NCBI): domain Eukaryota; kingdom Viridiplantae; phylum Streptophyta; class Magnoliopsida; order Poales; family Poaceae; genus Pharus; species Pharus latifolius. Next base: position 70,117,620 of record CM033324.1, read on the forward strand.
ACATGGCACAGTACTGTGCCTGTGCCGTTGCCGTGCCGTGCGCGCGCGCTGCGTGCCGCCCGTGCGCCACCGGCCGCGCCACCGCGTCCCTTCGCCGCCGGCACCGCCCCACGTGCGCCTCGCGTGCCCCGTGAGCTGCGCCACTTGTCGAAGCCACGACGACGCCTCGCGAACCCCCAGGTCGCCGGGATCGTCCCGTCGCGTCCGCCACCGAACACCACTTCGCCTGGCCGCGCGCAAAAGTCGCCGTTCCTGTGCGTTTTAGCCACGTCCAGTGCCAGCATTGGAGAAGCGTGCCACCGCCGTCCTTTGCCCGAGCTGTAGCCATGCTTTTCGACCTTCGCGCCGGTTCACCGTCCCATCGCCACCGTCCTCGCCACCGGCTACCATCGCAGCCGCGCCCAGTTGCGCCCTCCCTCGGCTAAAGCCTTCTCTACAGCTTCCAGAGGCTATAAAAGCCAGAGCATTGCTTCTCTTCACCTCACCCACACAGCAAACACAGCAAAGCCACTGTTCATCGTCTTCCCCGAGCTTCTTCTTCGGCCTTCACGGTGACAACTCGCTCTGGTGAGTTCTTCTTCAAACTAAAGCCACTAACACACTCCACTCATCCCTTAGATGGTTCATGAGCTCGGAATCGAGTTCATTTCGTCCCCAACTCCGGCTATCACCGGTTTCCTATTTTCCTCTGTTCTGCAAATTCAGCCCAAACCAAATCGATTTAGAAGCCGTGCCAGTGAGGAGAAATGTTCCTTAGAGCATGCTTAACCACCCCAGCAAGTCAATTTCGATTTTTATACAGCCAAACAAAAACCCCCAAATCCCCCGGCCGTGAGCTACGGCCATCTACTCCGGCGAGCCTCCAAACGCAATAACTGGACAATCCAATGCATCAGCTGTGACCTCCACACTCCCAGGAGCAAGAATATGTGATTAATTTCTAAATTGACCAACCCTAGCTGCTCCAATTGCTCTGCCCTAATTTCTGTTCAAAACAGCCACCTTGGCATTCAAATTCCGGCCAACTCCGGCCATCCCCGGCCAAACCCTCCGACCAGACACCTCCTGACACTTAAGCCTACATGTTTGACATAGTTTGCCTTCAAACGCATGAGCCAATTGCTCAGGACACACAAACCCTAATTTCAGCAGTACAATGGCATGGAAATTGCTGTGTCCTGGACCTTTTTGTAAATTCTGGAAAACCTAAGCCTTTTCTGCTTGTCCCACTTTGTCAAATAACCTTGCATTAGTCTAATACCCATGCTGTCCAATTTTCATCTCATTTAGAGTCACCTAGACCCCTTAACTCACTTTTCGGCTTTTAGGTTAAGTTCGGACGTGACCCGAACGTCGCCCTTTTGACGTCCAATGTCCGTCGACCCTAAGAGTCTTATTTACTACTCTTCTTAGCCATCTTAAACTAGCACAATTCAACCCCTGGAAATCCAAAGCCCAAACCCTAGTCCAGTTCAGAAATCAGAAGCCGTTCCAGTATAGCGCCTTATTATTTTATGTGAGCATAAGTTGTCGTATTTTGTAAGTTGATTGTAATACCTTGTGTGTATGCCTGTATTTGAAGATCAAGACTTCGACTACGTGGAAGAGGAAGCAGAAGAACCCGTAGACTACGACACTACTGCTTGGCAAGGCAAGTTTCCCTCCTTTGAACATACTGCGCCTATTATTTTCATGCATATAATTATTTGAAATTTGGTACCTACGCATGTATGCATAGATAGTTTTGATAAAAGTATATGTTGAGAAATGATGTGAGTAGATAGTCCTATTTTGCAGACCCCCCCTTGTTTCGTAACAAATTACTTTACCTTGTCACCTTAGGAATAAAAGTGTAGAATAGAAATACATGTCTATACTGATAAATGTGTAAAAGTAAAGAGAAAGGCAGATGCATGAGCAAACTATTTCTAAAAGGTCATTTTATGTAAAAGAAATAGGGACTATTAGCGAGGGTTGGTTTGGATGGTTGGCGCTGTGTGCGCGGAGGGTTTGTGAAAGCCTCGCTAAGGGTCCATAAGGACGGGATCGTCGTGCTGTGCTTCAAGCGGCCTGAAAACGTGCTAACCACCCGCCTGGTATGGGACAGGCACAATGTCATGACTCACCTAAAGTTAATCATTTCCTGCAATGGTTGTCGATCCGGTTTCCCGAGTGGAAATTGGTGGGCCACAGAGGGCCACGAGCGGTGTGAGGGGTAGAGAGGATAAGGTGTAAGAAGGAAGTCGCCCTAGCCTGGCTCTCGAGTCGTGCGCGACCGAACCCGGAAGTGGGATTTCCATGCGCCCAGAGGAGGGCTTCATGGACCCAAGGCTAGAAGAAAAGGCAGTGGGGAGGACCCACAACGATAATGAGGACCTTACGCGTGCTTGCCAAGTATCATGTTGTAGGGAGTACCTACCTTGATAATGGGGCCGGTATTGTCTATGTATCGGGCAGGAAATTATTAACAATGGGTCAGTAAACTGTTGTGTAAGCTCAGCCTGGTCACCTGCGTATAAGTCGCAGGGAGCTGATCCGACATTTAAGTTGAGTTTTCGTGGTGGGTACAGTGGTACACCTCTGCAGAGTGTAAAAAGGTATTCGAATACTCCGAGCTCCCGGGTTTTCTGGAGCCTGGTCGTCGTGGGGTGAACCCGCGTCGTTGCAGCATGATTAGTATTTCTAAATTCTTTAAAATGAGATCAAACCGTGGCAACTCATGGGAGTTTAGCCTGACTTGCGAAAATTATACACATGTACAGTATTGACAAATTACTTCGAGAAATGAAACCCCAGATTCAGGGAGATTTTCCAAAATACTAAGATACCTCTGTTTCCAATAAAATTTCATTAAGTATGGAACCATATAGCTCGTCGTTGTCAATAACTGCATACTATATTTCCTTGTACGGGAACTTGTTGAGCTTTGTACGCTCACCCTTGCCGATTCAATAAGCACAGAGGAGGAAGCAACCGATTTCATAGACTATGGAATCGAGCCGACACAAGAAGACCCCGACACAGTTCCAGGAGATTCAGGTGCCTGAAGGGTCATCTAACCACAGTGAGAGCGATGTGGGTTTCGCCCTGCTGCACGCTTTGTTGATTGAGGGAGATGTTTCCCCTCTGCTTTGTTATTTTGCTACTCTGACTCGACGTGGTTCCGCACACGTCGGTGGTTGTAATATGGGTCTGAATGACCCCATACGCTATGTTATTGTATGTATGTAAATGCCGTTGGATGTTCTGAAGTTTCAACTCCTGTGCACAAATTACCTGGGCATTTGTATTAGGTTCCCTCTAACGAGGGGCCCACACCTACCGCCCAAGCCCTGAAGCTCGCACGCTACAGCCCCCAGATCCATGAAGACCGTACGCCAGTGACGATGGTAGTAGTGACAACCTCCCTTCTTCCTCTGCATCGACAAGCATCACTTCAGTGGCGGTTCCATCTTCACCAGCGACTGCTTCGACTTCCTCTTCTCCGACGAATACCTCAGTGAGCTTCGCCAGTGACTTCTTCCTACTCTTCTCCAGCAACCACTCCGACAACTTCCTCGACGACCACTTCACCTTCGATCAGCTCCACTGTGACCACCTTTTCGGCCAAGCAACAATCTCAACTCTCTGTGCTGCTCCAGTAGGTTCAACTTCAATTAACCTCCAACAACAAATTCTTGGTGATCAATTCTACCCCCTTCTTCCCTCCTTTGTTCTGAGCACACCATTAATTGAGTAGACAAATGAGTGTATGAGGTGAATTGAGTTTTGGATTTTTTTGCATGAACTCTAATACAAACTCTCGTGAATCAAAAGTTTAATTGGATGATGAAATGAAGTGCCTGTCTGATGATGTGCAGATTCTTTCCAGTGATGGATTGAGTTATTGTCTCTGTAAAAGAAACTCAATTTGTGCAGGTGTCCAATAGAATTTGCTTCTTTTTTTTGAGTTGTGAAATAGGGTTGGAGCTATGTGCTGTATTTGATTAATTAGTTTGCGCTTCCTTTGAATACTTGATTTTCTTTCAGATTTTTCAATGATCTAGGAGGATCTTCAAGTCCTGATAGCATATGGCGACCATAACCGTGTTCGGAAACGTTTCGCGACCATGGATAAGTTCGCGACCATGGAAAAAAATTTGTTCCCTGTTCGGAATTGTAATCCGATCCGTATATATATAACTAAGCTTATCCGTTTAAGATTAGTTAGCTAGTTAGTTATATGAGTCTAATACGTTTAGGTTACTGAGTCTGATACGTACTCATACGATTGAACTATAAATACCTTGTAATAGGTCTAGTTTAGATCATCGAATACAATCGAATATTATTAGAGTCTTGGATCATATATTCAGCTCATAGTTCCTTCGACGTAGGCAAGTGTGTCTAACGTTCGACGTGTAAAGCCTTTTTTGACATAAAGAGTTGTGCAATTACTTTAAACTGTGTTTTTGATCAACCTTTGGGTTTCGGTAATTCCGAGTAAGATCCCGTTATTCCGCATATTAGAATCTGGGCGAGCCTAGTGCGAAAATCAAGGTTAGGTCTCAAACGAATCAAATTGGTATCAGAGCAACTTTCCTATCCTGTGGATGGTGAAGACTCGCCAGGGTTACAAAACTTCCGGCGAAACTCCAGGCGATCAATAGACGGTACCTATAGCCGCGTCTTCGACAATGTCTGACGATACCTCCATTCAAACTAACAAAGCCAAACAAGTAGCTAAGCTCTCCACTGACATGAAAACCGTGCTTGCTTGGATTAAGCAGCAGGCCATGATTGTACCTCTTGAAGTAGGGAAGGTTATGGGTGTGAAGACGGGTGAAGACTTGCGCAGGGCAGACAAAAATAAAGACGAAGGCGACCACAAGATCGGCAACCTCGCCAACACCTCCTTAGCTGTCGGATCTTTCAAGGTCGACGCTAAGATTGAAATACCCATATATGATGGGGAGATCGATGCCGAGAAGTTAGATTTATGGCTCGATCAACTTGAGACCTACTTTGACCTGAAAGGGTTCAGTAGCGCTCAAAAGGTGAAGTCCGCACCTTTGAAGATGAAGGACCACGCCAAGACTTGGTGGAAGGGCCTTGTCGCCAGTGGTGAAACTAACGACCTTGCGTGGGGTCAATTCAAACGACTTCTGCGACAAGAATTCTATCCGATGGGTTACCTTGAGGAGAGATGGGAATGTTGGCACAGATTGTACCAACGGCATGACCAGACCGTCCAAGATTATACGACGGAGTTTCGACGACAAGCAATGGTCATCAGCATCTCACTATCCGATCCTCAGGTATTTTGGAAATACACATCTGGACTTCAGAAATCAATCAGTACTGAGCTAAGTCTGTTCGGCGTCCAAGACATCGCGACCGCAAGCACAACTGCTATGGCGATCGAAAAGAAGAACAAATCCCGCAGCGAAAAAAGCACGAAGGAAAGTGCGACCTCGACAATGAAAAAGCCGAATCCGAAGAAGAACGCTTCAAAATCGGGCACGGACGCCTTTTGTGAACATTGTCAAGTCGCGGGACATACCAAGGACAAATGCTACAAGCTTCATCCTGAACTTCGACCAAAGAAAAACAAACCAGGGAAAAGGGCAGCCACGGCTAGTGCGACTTCACCTGACAAAGAAGTTGTCCGAATGAATTCGGTTAATGAGGAGGATACGACCTTGTCTCTGATGGCAATGCCGAAGGAGAAGGGATCGGATCCACCAAACGACCATCACCCGACGGAGAACTTGTTCACCATCAACATGCAAGTGAAGCATGAAGCGGTCGCAGCGATATTCGATCCCGGAAGTCAAAAGAATCTGGTCTCCGCTGGACTGGTTCGGCGACTTGGTTTGAAGACAACTACACACCCGCGACCATATCCGCTAGGTTGGTTTACATCCGACGTGAACCAACAGATTACGAGTCAGTGTGTGTTGAAGTTTGCGATCTGTGCACGATATATTGATGAGGTGCAATGCCATGTTGTCCCTATCAATATCTGTCAGGAGATCTTTGGGAGTCCGTATCTGTATGATCGAGACGCTCACTTCCATCAGCGAGCGCAAGAGTATGACCTCACCAAAGATGGAGTTAAGTTCGTGATCAGTAGAGACATCCACGTCAACACTTCGAACTTGATTACCGCAAATCAGGCCAAATGAATTGTTAATGCATGTCACAAGTACGTGCTTGTCATGATTCAACCCATTGGTCAAGGTGAGGGTACTCGACCAGCATTGTCGTTGGCGTGCCAAGAGGGTTCTGGTAGTTTGTCGGAACTGCTGGAGGAATATAGTGATCTGTTCGAGACTACCCAGGGTCGTCCGCCGAAACGTCCAGTCGAGCACGAAATCCAGCTTGTGTCCGATGCAACATTGCCCAATCTGAGTATGTATCGCAACTCAGTATTGGAAAATGAAGAGATCAAGAGACAACTTAGTGAGTTGCTGAACGATGGTGTCATTCAACCTAGTAGTTCACCTTGTGGATCTCCTGTGGTGTTAGTGCCAAAGAAAGATGGGACTTGACGTATGTGCATCGATTACCAAGCACTAAACAAGATCACCATCAAGAATCGATACCCCCTTCCTCGTATTGACGACCTGCTAGACCAATTGAAGCATGCCGTTGTATTCTCCAAGTTGGATCTTAAGTCAGGATATCATCAAATGAGCATCCGAGAGGAGGATAAATGGAAGACCGCGTTTAAAACACGACAAGGTCTGTTCGAATGGCTGGTCATGCCATTTGGTCTCTACAACGCCCCGGCAACTTTCATGTGTCTTATGAATGACGTATTGAGACAGTTCATCAATGACTTTGTGATCGTTTACCTCGATGACATACTGGTTTATAGTCGTTCGTGGGATGAGCACCTCATTTATGTCGAAAAGGTGTTCGAACAGCTTCGACAACATCGACTTTGCCTCAATCGTAAGAAGTGCGAGTTCGACCAACAAACTATACTTTACCTAGGATTCATGGTCGGCAACAGTACGTTGCAAATCGACCCAGATAAGGTAAAAGTGATTTGTGAGTGGCCGCGACCGCGAACAGTTACGGACGTGCGCAGTTTTGTGGGAGCATGCCAATACCTTCGGAAGTTCATCCGACACTTCTCGATTGTGGCTTCTCCATTGCATGCATTAACCAGGATCGATTAGAAGTTCGAGTGGACAGGGAAACATGAGGACACGTTTCTCTTGCTGAAAAGGAAGATCAGCAAAGCGCCTATGTTAGCATTGCCGAATCTCCAGAAACCATTCGAGCTAGAAACCGATGCCTCAGGTTATGCCATGGGCGTTGTGCTCATGCAAGAAGGTCGACCAGTGGCATATCACTCCTAGTTATTTCAGGGAGTTCAGAATAACTATCCGACTTATGACAAAGAGTTGTGTGCACTGCATCAGGCCGTGAAATATTGGCAGTGTTATCTCTTGGGTTAAGAGACTGTTGTCCACACCGACCATCAACCGTTGCAATATTTACAAACTCAGTCCAAGTTACAGCAAGCTTGGCACATGAAGTGGATGTCGTATCTGCAGTAGTTTAATCTAGTGATTAAGTACAAGAAGGGCGTACACAACAAATTGGCAGACATGTTGTCGCAACCACCAGTTACGACCCTTTGTTTATCAGTGTTCATGCAGATCGAGCCCTCATGTCATGATGACTATGCCACTATGTACAGTGAAGACCCTGATTTTCAAACAGCACTGACTGAGTTCGATACAGGGAAACCTACATAGTTCGTTCATCGAGAAGGACTCTTGTACAAGGGCAATTTACTTTGCATACCTCGTGGAGCACATCGAATTCAATGGTTACGAGAAGCGCATACATCGAAGATAGCTGGTCACTTTGGGGTTACAAAGACGTTGCAAAATCTTCATCGACATGTGTTCTGGCCGCGTATGCAGCAAGATGTGGCTAGTTTTGTTCGAGGCTATGGTCTCTACAGCATCTCGAAACCGGCAAACCGAAAATTAGGTTTGTACACTCCTTTGCCAGTTCCATCGCGACCATGGGAGAGCATATCCATGGATTTCTTGGGAGGATTGCCTAAGACCCACATGGCAACGACTATCTATTCGTGGTCGTTGATCAGTTCTCCAAAATGATTATTCTTATACCTTGTCAAAAGACTATCACGGGAGGAGAAGCAGCTCGGGCATTCTTTCAAAACGTTTGGACACACTTTGGACTGCCGACTTCTATTGTGTCTGATTGCGATACCAGGTTCCTTAGTCACTTTTGGCGATCGCTCTAGACGATGATGGACACCAAGCTAAAGAGGAGTACTGTCTTTCATCCGCAAACTGATGGTCAAACCAAGGTGGTAAATCACACAGTCGTTCATCTTTTTAGAGGATATAACTCGAAACACCCGAAGACCTCGGATGAAAGCATACCGTACCTGCAGTTTGCTTTTAATCGAGCAGTGCATGGTTCGACTGGAAAGTTGCCGTTTGAGGTCTGTTTAGAATGTCTACCACAGAGTCCTTTCGACATGGAGTTTGTGATTCCTACCTCAGCACAGAATAGCAAGGAAGCATCTGATCAGGATCGAGTACAAAAGTTCCTGAAAGGTATTCAACGACTCCATTGTAAGGTTGAACAGAACTTGCTGAAAGCTCAACTCAAGTACAAGGCGCGACATGATCGGCACCGAGTTGATGCGCAATTTGAAGAAGGTGATATGGTATGGTTATATCTGAATAAGGAGAGACTTAAAGGTGAAGGTAAGAAATTGAAACTCATTCGTTATGGTCCTTTTCGGATTTTGCGGAAAGTGGGTAATAATGCTTGTCAACTCGAGTTACCTCCATACATGGATATTTACTCGGTTGTCAATCTTGAGCACCTCAAACTCTTCGAGCCTTCAATGTTGAATGATGAGCCAGATACCAAAGTACCATCTGTTGAAGACTTGGTTTATCAACGAGACGAACCTCTACGTGAAGATGTGATTCTGGACAAGAAGGTGACTACCAACCGCAGTGGCATAAAGGAGACTTTTCGAATCGGTCAGAAAGGTCAACGAGTATATGCGGCAAAGTGGTACACCCGAGAAGATGGACAAGCCCAATTTCCGCATCTCCAGTTTGATCGAGAGGTCGCAACAGGGGTTGGCTCCTTCTCAATAAGGGAGTCATATCTAGGAGGATCTTCAAGTCCTGATCGCATACGGCGACCATAACCGTGTTCGGAAAGGTTTCGCGACCATGGATAAGTTTGCGACCTTGGAAAGGAATTTGTTCCCTATTCGGAATTGTAATCCGATCCGTATATATATAACTAAGTTTATCCATTTAGGATTAGTTAGCTAGTTAGTTATATGAGTCTAATATGTTTAGGTTACTGAGTCTGATACGTACTCATACGATTGGACTATAAATACCTTGTAATAGGTCTAGTTTAAATCATCGAATACAATCGAATATTATTAGAGTCTTGGATCATATATTCAGCTTATAGTTCCTTCGACGTAGGCAAGTGTGTCTAACGTTCGACGTGTAAAGCCCTCTTTGAAATAAAGAGTTGTGCAATTACTTTGAATTGTGTTTTCGATCAACCTTTGGGTTTCGGTAATTCCGAATAAGATCCCGTTATTCCGCATATTAGAATCTGGGCGAGCCTAGTGCGAAAATTAAGGCTAGGTCTCAAACGGATCATACAATGGCTAAAGTGATAAGGGAATATTGAAATCTGATGTTTTGTTTATGTACCTAAGCTATGGGGCTCTACATGGTGTGGGCAAGCAATGTGTTTCTCTGAATCCAAGCTTGATAATTGCCTGATTTAAATAGCTCAGGTTTTTGTGGTCATTGCATTGGGTTGCTGTTGTGGTCGTGGCTGAGATGACAGTTGGTGTTTGTTTTGTACTCGTGGTTCATTTATACTTGTCGTAGATTGCGATCACTAATAGTCGTCTACACTGCCTCGAGCGTGATCAATACACAATCCCTCTCTATTGCTCGTATCTATGTAACGCTAGTCCAGATAAAACATTAGTTAGGTCGCGAGCCTCCCTCTTTCTCTTTATTTCTTCTGACATTTTCTCCATATTGCTCTCATTTGTTTTAGTCTCATTTGACAACGATTTAGTTTAGTTTTACGCGTTTCGCTTCTCTAGTCCCTGAGGAAAAAACGATAGAACACTTGCCCACTACATTGTCCTCGTTCACTTGCGAGATGGTCTAGGCTGGTATCACTTGGTCATGTCAACTTTCAAGCATTGAAGATGATGTCCAAGAAGAACATGGTGCAAGCTTTGTCACGGATCGACCACCCACGTAACTGTGCGAGGGTTGCCTGGTTGCTTGATCCGTTTGAGACCTAGCCTTGGTTTTCGCACTAGGCTCGCCCAGATTCTAATTTGCGGAATAACGGGATCTTATTCAAAAATACCGAAACCCAAAGTAGTTGCACAACTCTTTATTTCAAAGAGAGCTTTACACATCGAACGTTAGACACACTTGTCTACGTCGAAGGAACTATAAGTGTCTAAAACTCAAATAAGTTCTATGACTCTTCGATTGAGTTCGATGATCTAAACTAGACCTATTACAAGGTATTTATAGTCCAATCGTATGAGTACATATCAGACTCAATAACCTAACCGTATTAGACTCATATAACTAATCCTAAACAGATGAGCTTAGTTATACACATTCGGATCGAATTACAATTCCGAACAGAGAATGAATTCTTTTTCCTGGTCGCGGACCCGTATGCGATCAGGACTTGGTCGCGAAGCCTTATGCGATCAGGACTTGGAGATCCTCCCGGATCATGACTCCCTTGTTGAGAAGGAGCCAACCCCTGTTGCGACCTCTCGATCAAACCGGAGATGTGGAAATTGGGTTTGTCCATCTTCTTTGGTGTACCACTTTGCCGCACGTGCTCGTTGATCTTTCAGACCGATTCGAAAAGTCTCCTTGGTGCCACTGCGGGTGGTAGTCACCTTCTTCTCCAGAATCACATCTTCACGTAGAGGTTCGTCTTGTTGATAGACTAAATCTTCAACATATGGTACTATAGTATCTGGCTCATCATCCAGCATTGAAGGCTCAAAGAGTTTGGGGTGCTCAACATTAACAACCGAGTAGATATCCATGTATGGAGGTAACTCGAGCTGACAAGCATTATTACCCACTTTCCGCAAAATCCGAAAAGGACCATAACGAATGGGTTTGAGCTTCTTACCTTAACCTTTAAGTCTCTCCTTACTCAGATGTAACCATACCATATCACCTTCTTGAAATTGCGCTTCAACTCGGTGCCGATCATGTCGCGCCTTGTACTTGAGTTGAGCTTTCAGCAAGTTCTGTTCAACCTCACGATGGAGTCGTTGAATACCTTCCAGGAACTTTTGTGCTCGATCCTGATCGGATGCTTCCTTGCTGTTCTGTGCTGAGGTAGGGATCACAAACTCCATGTCGAATGGACTCTGTGGCAGAAATCCTAAACAGACCTCAAACGGCGACTTTCCAGTCAAACCATGCACTGCTCGATTAAAAGCAAACTGTAGGTATGGTATGCTTTCATCCCAGGTCTTCGGGTGCTTCGAGTTATATCCTCTCAAGAGATGAACGACTGTGCGATTTACCACCTCGGTTTGACCATCAGTTTGTGGATGAAAAGCAGTACTCCTCTTCAGCTTGGTGTCCATCATCGTCCAGAGCGATCGCCAAAAGTGACTAAGGAACTGGGTATCGCGATCAGACACAATAGAAGTCGGCAGTCCGAAGTGTGTCCAAACGTGTTGAAAGAATACCCGAGCTGCCTCTTCTCCCGTGATAATCTTCCGACAAGGTATAAGAATAATCATTTTGGAGAACCGATCAACGACCACGAATAGATAGTTGTTGCCACGTCGGGTCTTAGGCAATCCACCTAAGAAATCCATGGATATACTCTCCCATGGTTGCGATGGAACTGGAAAAGGAGTGTACAAACCTAATTTTCGGTTTGCCGGTTTCGAGATGCTGCAAAGACCACAGCCTCGAACAAAACTAGCCACATCTTGCTGCATACGTGGCCAGAACACATGTCGATGAAGATTTTGCAAAGTCTTTGTAACCCCAAAGTGACCAGCTACCTTCGATGTGTGCGCTTCACGCATCCATTGAATTCGAGGTGCTCTGCGAGGTATGCAAAGTAAATTTCCCTTGTACAAGAGTCCTTCTTGACGAACGAACTCTGTAGTTTTCCCTGTTTCGGGCTCAGTTAGTACTCTTTGAAAATCAGGGTGTTCACTGTACATAGTGGCATAGTCATCATGACATGAGGGCTCGATTTGCATGAATGCTGATAAGCAGAGAGTCGTAACTGGTGGTCGCGACAACATGTCCGTCAATTTGTTGTGTACACCCTTTTTGTACTTAATCACTAGATTGAACTGCTGCAGATACGTCATCCACTTCATGTGCCGAGCTTGCTGTAGCTTGGACTGAGTTTGCAAATATTGCAATGGTTGATGGTCGGTGTGGACAACCGTCTCTTTACCCAAGAGGTAACACCGCCAATGTTTTACGGCCTGATGCAGTGCACATAACTCCTTATCATAAGTCGGGTAGTTCTTCTGAGCTCCCTGGAATAATTCGGAGTGATATGCCACTAGTCGACCTTCTTGCATGAGCACTGCGCCCATCGCATAACCTGAGGCATTGGTTTCTAGCTCGAACGGTTTCTGGAGATTCGGCAAAGCTAACACAGGCGCCTCGCTGATCTTCCTTTTCAGCAAGAGAAACGTGTCCTCATGTTTCCCTGTCTACTTGAACTTCTGATCGATCCAGGTTAATGCATGCAATGGAGAAGCCACAATCGAGAAGTGTCAGATGAACTTCCGAATATATTGGCATGCTCCCACAAAACTACGCACATCCGTAACTGTTTGTGGTCGCGGCCACTCGTGAATCACTTTTACCTTATCTGGGTCGATTTGCAACGTACCGTTGCCGACCAGGAATCCAAGGTAAAGTAGAGTTTGCTGGCTGAACTCGCACTTCTTACGGTTGAGGCGAAGTCGATGTTGCCGAAGCTGATCGAACACCTTTTCGACATGAATGAGGTGCTCATCCCACGATCGACTATAAACTAGTATGTCGTCGAGGTAAACGATCACAAAGTCGTCGATGAACTGTCTCAAAACGTCATTCATAAGACGCATGAAAATTGCAGGGGCGTTGCAGAGACCAAACGGCATGACTAGCCATTCAAACATACCTTGTCGTGTTTTGAACGCGGTCTTCCACGTATCCTCCTCTCGGATGCTGACTTGATGATATCCTGACTTAAGATCCAATTTGGAGAAGACAACAGCATGCTTCAATTGGTCGAGCAGGTCATCAATACGAGGAAGGGGGTACCGGTTCTTGATGGTGATCTTGTTTAGTGCTCGGTAGTCGATGCACATACGCCAAGTCTCATCTTTCTTTGGCACTAACACCACAGGAGATCCACAAGGTGAACTACTTGGTTGAATGACACCATCGTTCAGCAACTCACCAAGTTGTCTTTTGATCTCTTCATTCTCCAATACTGAGTTGCGATACATACTCAGATTGGGCAGTGTCGCATCGGACACAAGCTGAATTTTGTGCTCGACTGGACGTTTCGGCGGACGACCCTGGGTAGTCTCGAACAGATCACTGTATTCCTCCAGTAGTCCCGACAAACGACCAGAATCCTTTTGGCACACCAACGATAATGCTGGTCGAGTACCCTCACTTTGTCCAATGGGTCGAATCATGACAAGCACATACTTGTGACATGCATTAACAATCCGTTTGGCTTGATTTGCGGTAATCAAGTTCGAAGTGTTGACGTGGACGTCTCTACTGATCACGAACTTAACTCCGTCTTTGGTGAGGTCGTACTCTAGCGCTCGTCGATGGAAGTGAGCGTCTTGATCATACAGATACGGACTCCCAAAGATCACCTGACAGATATCGATAGGGACAACATCGCATTGCACCTCATCGATATATCGTACAGAAATCGCAAACTTCAACACACACTGACTCGTAATCTGTTGGTTCACGTCAGATGTAAACCAACCTAGTGGATATGGTCGCGGGTGTGTGGTTGTCTTCAAACCAAGTCGCCGAACCAGTCCAGCGGAGACCAGATTCTTCTGACTTCCGGGATCAAATATCGCTGCGACCACTTCGTGCTTCACCTGGATGTTGATGGTGAACAAGTCCTCCGTTGGGTGATGGTTGTTCGGTGGATCCGAACCCTTCTCCTTCGGCATTGCCATCAGAGACAAGGTCGTATCCGCCTCATTAACCGAATTCACTCGGACAACTTCTTCGTCGGGTGAAGTTGCAGTAGCCGTGGTTGTTCTTTTCCCTGATCCATTTTTCTTTGGTCGAAGTTTAGGATGAAGCTTATAGCATTTGTCCTTGGTATGTCCCGCGACTTGACAATGTTCACAAAAAACACTCATGCCCGATTTTGAAGCGTTCTTCTTCGGACTCGGCTTTTTCTTTGTCGAGGTCGCACTTTCCTTCGTGCTTTTGTCGCTGCGGGATTTGTTCTTCTTCTCGATCGCCATAGCAGTTGTGCTCGCGGTCGCGATGTCTTGGATGCCGAACAGACTTAGCTCAGTACTGATTGATTTCTGAAGTCCAGATGTGTATTTCCGAAATACCTGAGGGTCGGATAGTGAGATGCCAATGACCATTGCTTGTCGTCGAAACTCTGTCGTATAGTCTTGGACGGTCTGGTCGCACCGTTGGTACAATCTGTGCCAACGCTCCCATCTCTCCTCAAGGTAGCCCATCGGATAGAATTCTTGTCGCAGAAGTCGTTTGAATTGACCCCACGCAAGGTCGTTAGTTTCACCACTGGCGACTAGGGCCTTCCACCATGTCTTGGCGTGGTCCTTCATCTTCAAAGGTGCAAACTTCACCTTTTGAGCGCTATTGAACCCTTTCAGGTCAAAGTAGGTCTCAAGTTGATCGATCCAAGAATCCAGCTTTTCGGCATCGATCACCCCATCATATATGGGTATATCAATCTTAGTGTCGATCTTAAAAGATCCGACAGCTAAGGAGGTGTTGGCGAGGTCGTCAGTCTTGTGGTCGCCTTCATCTTCATCTTCGTCTACCCTACGCAAGTCTTCACCAGTCTTCTCACCCGTAACCTTCCCTACTTCAGGAGGTACAATCATGGCCTGCTGCTTAATCCAAGCAAGCACGGTTTCCATGTCGGTGGAGAGTTTAACCACTTGTTCGGCTAGGTTAGCTTGAACGGAGGTATCGTCAGACATTGTCGGAGACGCGGCTATAGGAACCGTCAATTGATCGCCTGGAGTTTCGCCGGAGGTTTTGTAACCCTGACGAGTCTTCACCATCCACAGGATAGGAAAGTTGCTCTGATACCAACTTGATCCGTTTGAGACCTAGCCTTGGTTTTCGCACTAGGCTTGCCCAGATTTTAATTTGCGGAATAACGGGATCTTATTCAAAAATACCGAAACCCAAAGTAATTGCACAACTCTTTATTTCAAAGAGAGCTTTACACGTCGAACGTTAGACACACTTGTCTACGTCGAAGGAACTATAAGTGTCTAAAACTCAAATAAGTTCTATGACTCTTCGATTGAGTTCGATGATCTAAACTAGACCTATTACAAGGTATTTATAGTCCAATCGTATGAGTACGTATCAGACTCAATAACCTAACCGTATTAGACTCATATAACTAATCCTAAACAGATGAGCTTAGTTATACACATTCGGATAGGATTACAATTCCGAACAGGGAATGAATTCCTTTTCCTGGTCACGGACCCGTATGCGATCAGGACTTGGTCGCGAAGCCTTATGCGATCAGTATTTGGAGATCCTCCCGGATCATTGCTAAACAAGCTAGGCTTGCCTTCCTCGGGCAAGCCAACTATAGAGCTACTCGGCCTTGCAGCTCGTACACGCCAATCTCTGTGGGCCCATAACTCCACTAACTCTTGCCGGTAATAAGTACTTCCTCCTCTTAGTTGATGATTATAGCTAGTTCAAGTGGGTGTATATGCTAAGTCAAAGAGTGACACCTTTGGAGCCTTCAAGAAGTTCAAAGAAATGGTAGAGAAGGAATGTGAGCACAAGCTGAAGATACTTAGGACAGATAGAGGCGATGTGTTCTTGCCCCAGGAATTTGCAGCTCTGTGCAAGGTGGAAGGTATCCGGCGACACCTCACAGCACCATATACCCCACAATAAAACGGCATTGTCGAATGGAGGAACTGCACCATGTTGGCAATGGCAATAAGTCTACTCAAGACAATGCACGCACCTAGGAAGATGTGGGGGGAGGCGGTGCGACACAAGGTGTATTTGTTGAACCGTGTATCGACTAAGGCACTAACTGGTGTCACCCCACATGAAGCTTGGACGGGCAAGAAACCACACATAGAGTATCTAAGGGTGTTCGGGTGCACTGCACATGTAAAGGTGCCAAATGTCCACATAGAGAAACTTGATGATAGGAGCAAGGCCATGGTGTATCTTGGTGTAGAAGAAGGCAACCAAGTGCATTGTCTATATGATCCTCAACATAAAATGATACGTGTAAGTAGAGATGCAGTATTTGAGGAAGAGCGAAAGTGGGATTGGAGTGAAGGCGCCACTGTTGACAAGGAACCCTGGGTGGAGTTCACCATTGAAGAGAATCCAGAAGAGGAGACAAGTCAGCAAGAGGGTGGGCAGCAAGGGATTGGCCATCTCTCTCCAGCCGCAGCATCATCACTTGGTGCAGCCGCAAGTGCGACAACAACAATGTCACAACCTACGGCAGCTGTGAAAAGTGCAATTCTAGTGTCGGTAGAGACACTGGTGTCTCCACTAACTCCACCCGCATCGCAAGAGAGTGGCGATGCTGCTTCTACCATTGACAAGCCTAGAAGCTCTAGTTTTCTCAGTGACATTTATGCAAAGACTGAAGAGGTGGTGTGTGAAGGAAAGCTATTCTTACTTTCTGCAGAAGAACCAACAACCGATCGAGAAGCCGCAGCTGAGAGACAATGGCAAGAGGCGATGAGGCATGAGCTCGAAACATTTGAAAGAAACAACACCTGAGAGTTAACTGAGCTTCTACTTGGTCACAAACCTATTGGATTGAAGTGGGTGTATAAACTAAAGAAAGACTACATGGGAAAAGTCATCAAGCACAAGGTGAGGCTCGTCGCAAAAGGCTATGTACAACAACAAGGAATAGACTTCGAGGAAGTCTTCACTCCAGTGGAAAGGCTGGAGATGGTGAGAGTGTTGTTTACCTTCACAGCACAACAAGGATGGGAAATACACCACTTGGATGTCAAATCGGCATTCCTAAATGGAGAACTCTAGGAGGAGGTGTATGTGAGCCAATCGAAAGGTTTTGTGGTCGAAAAGCAAGCGCACAAGGTGTATAAATTGTCCAAGGTACTCTATGGGCTTCGTCAAGCACCGTGAGCTTGGAATATATGACTGGACAAGAGTCTGAAGGGGTTCGGCTTCATCAAGTGTCAACAGGAGAAAATTGTTTATACAAGGTGTAATGAAGCCGGGACACTTATTGTTGGTGTATATGTTGATGATTTGATCATCACTGGCACAAGTGCAAAAGAAATTGCTAGATTCAAGCAGCAGATGATGAAAGAATTCAAGATGAGTGATCTCGGACTCCTCTCCTACTATCTTGGCATTGAGATGGAACAAAAGGACTGCTGTGTCACGTTAAAGAAAGCAGCCTATGTGAAGAAGATACTGCAATTGGCAGGTATGAGTGAGTGCAACCCCACCAAGTACCCCATGGAGCCCAAATTGAAACTCAGCAAGGATGATGAAGTTGAATCAGTGAATCCAACTGAGTATAGTCGCATAATTGGGAGTTTGAGGTATTTGACCCACACCTGACGGGATATTGCATACGCTGTCGGGATTGTGAATAGATACATGGAGAAACCCAAGAGCCCACATCTTCAAGCCGTTAAACAGATCTTGAGGTATGTAAAGGCGCAATGAACTTTGGGCTGAAGTATGCCAAAGGTGGAATGGAGAAGATAACTGGCTACAGTGATAGTAATCTTACCGGTGATGTTAATGATATGAGGAGCACAAGTGGTTTGGTTTTCTACTTCTGTGGGAATGTGATAACATAGGCTTCACAGAAGTAAAAAAGTGTTGTATTGTCTTCCTACGAGGCTGAGTTCATGGCGGCAACCTACCAAGGCATATGGCTAAGGGGCATGTTGAGTGAAATAACATGTCGTAGCCCTAATCCAATCACACTCTATGTCGACAACAAATCAGCTATTACATTGATGAAGAACCCGGTGTTTCATGAGAGAAGCAAACACATCGACATTTGTTTTCACTACATACGCGAGTGTGTTGAGAAGGAGCTGATCATCGTCAAGCATGTGAGTACCGAAGAACAGTGTGCTGATGTTTTGACCAAGACGCCTGCTACAATCAAATTCGGGGAAATGCGCGAGTTGCTTGGAGTCAAGAACTTGGAAAAGGCAAGTCTGGATTAGGGAGAGAATGTTGGAAATAATCAAGACTTGGTCGACACTTCACTAGTCAAGATTCATTGGTCAATAAGACTTGGTCACTGGTCGAGCTGAGTTGGCGGATCGATAAGACTTAGTCGCTGGTCGAACTGACTCGACAGATGGACAAGACTTGGTCACTAGTCTTGTCGAGTTTTCTGGGGGACCGAGTTGTAGATTGTGCATATCATGCATGACATGTAGTAATCGTGGGAGTTAGTTATTGTCCTATTTTTTAGGCTTTATATACTTAGGTCATTGTATTAGGAGATTGGAAAATAGAGTTAGTAGCAACAAAAAGTGTGAAAACTTTGTCTCAGATTGTGCTCGTTTGTGATCTTTATCTTCTTCTATCTCTAGCTTCAAATGTTTGATCCAAGGTTGCAACATATATATATGTGTGTGGGGGGGTGGGGGGGGGGATATCAGGTGACGCCAGGAGGGTCGGGCCGATGGTACCGGGGAGGGTCTCGGAGAGTCTTCCCGGCTGCCAGGCTGGAAGACCCTGGTAGCTTCGGAAGCGTTCAGGGGCACCGGGGACGCCACCACGACTGAGTCGTTGGTACTGTGGCCGCCCACGGGGACTAAGGTGGTTCCCGTCGAGAGCCACGAGCCCTCTAGCCCCAGCTCTCTGGGGATGCCACCACAACCGAGTCGTTGGCACCATGGCCGCCCAAGGGGACTAAGGCAGTTCCCATCGAGAGGCATGGGCCCTCTGACCTTGGCTCACTGGGGACACCGCCACAACTGGGTCACTGGTACCGTGGCTGCCCACAGGGACTAAGGTGGTTCCCGTCAAGAGCCACATGCCCTCTGGCCCCGGCTCTCTGGGGATGCCACCACGACCGGGTCGCTGGCATCGTGGCCACCCACGGGGACTTAGGCGGTTCCCATTGAGAGCCACGAGCCCTTTGGCCCCGGCTCACCTTGGACACCTCCACGACCAGGTCGCTGGTACCATAGCCGCCCACGGGGATTAAGGCGGTTCCCGTCGAGAGCCACGACCCCTCTAGCCTCGGCTCTCCGGGGACGCCACCACAACTGGGTCGCTGGCACCGTGATCGCCCACGGGGACTAAGGTGGTTCCTGTTGAGAGCGACGGGCCCTTTGGCCTGTGGCTCACCGAGGACGCCGCAACACCGAGTTGCTGGTATCGTGGTCGCCCATGAGGGCTGAGGCGATTCCCGTTGAGAGCCATGGGCCCTCTGGTCCCAGCTCTTCAGGGACGCCGCCACGACCAGGTCACTGGTGTTGCATCTAGGCCTTTCATGCCTAACCCTGATGTGTTTTGATGGTTGATGATAATAAGTATTTTTGGACTAACTATGTGTTTGAGTTATTGTTACAGATTTCAGACAACCGCACAAAAAGCGAGGGCTGGTAATCAAGATGTTGAAGTTCAATTTAAGTTGTTCAAAAGCATAAGAAGACGCAAAAAGAAATTGTTTTTGCTGGACTAAACTGATGCATCGAGGTATGTTGTAGTTCTAGGTTTACCGATCTCAGGGTGCATGAAGATCGATCGGTTTAAGGATTTTATTCTTAGTTTAAACCGTACTATAAAGAGGGGACGCAAGTTCTCTCTACATCTCCAATCATACCGAGAAAAATCTAGGTCAATGCACGCATATCATTATCTGTGGTTTTTCGACAATTTGTTTTGATGTATTGAATTTTGTCAACAGTTGAGGTTTTTACTTCTTGAGAAAGATCTGAAAAGATCTAATTTTTGTTGCTGTTGTCAAAAATGTTCTTCTCGAAAATATCTTCAAAACGAAACTGAAATCATTTGAATCAGATCTCTGGATTTTGAGTTTTCTCTGTTTTTATCCAGACTGACTGTCAGTGTTGGTAACTGACTGTCAGTATGAATGTCAGTTAGTGCAAACTGACAAATCTCCAGAGAGCATGTTTTCTGTCTCAGATTTTTTGTACTAGACTGACTGTCAGTATTGGTATACTGACTGTCAGTATGGTTTCGACCACAGAGAGTTTTTGAGTTGGTTTTTAATTCTGTTTTTCTCTGTGAGACTGACTGTCAGTTTGACATACTGACTGTCAGTTTGGTCAGTAAATTTTTGTTGTTATCTGCTTCAACGGTTATAAAGTTTTTAGCCGTTGCTTTTCACTGTTGACATTGTGGACACTGACTGTCAGTCTTTGTAACTGACTGTCAGTTTGGACTGTTTCTTTTTACCGTTTTAGTCCACAACGTTCGAGCTGTTGTGATCCTATTTTTACTCTTTCTGGTGATACACTAGACTGACTGTCAGTTTGTGAGACTGACTGTCAGTCTTAGTTACTATTTTTCAGCTCGAGCGCAAACGGCTCTTTTGACCACGAAGACTATAAATAGAGGTGTTGAGCTACTGTTTCAACACAAGAAAACACAGCCTTTCTTACTTTCTCACTAGTGCTTCTTCGTTTTACTTAAAACTTGATCTTTTGATCGAGTCGTGAGAGTTTTAGCCACATCGAGCATATTGTTCTTGCATTCCATTTCTAGATATTTTCTCGGTGTGCATTGGAGGTCTAGAGTAAACCTTGCTTCTTATTACTCTTGGTGAGCGCCCTCACCTAGACGGTTCGAAGGCGTAAATCGCTGATCTCTCCAAATCGGAGATTGTCGGAGAGACGCGATTACTTGTAAAAGGCTTGGTGCTCGCCTTTCCGGAGGGGACAAGGAGCAACCTTAGTAGATAGTGTCTTGTGTGGATACTGAAGCTATACTCAAGGACTGAGTGCTTCAACGAGGACTAGTGGAGACTGGGCGTGTCTCCGATACCTCGGGATATATCGGTTTCAATCTCTTATCCTTTTCTATTACTTGTTTTATCTGAATTTTTCATTTGCAAAAACAAATTTTAAAAGTCTCCTATTCACCCCCTCCCCCTCTAGTCGACATCCTGATCCAACAGCTGGTACCGTGGTCGCCCACGGGGACTGAGGCGGTTCCCGTTGAGAGTCACGAGCCCTTTAGCCCCGGCTCACTGGGGACGCCGCAACAACCGGGTCACTAGTATCGTGGCCGCCCACAAGGAGTCCCTCGGCCTCCTAGTTATGGGCACGACCGATCCTCCTGGTCCCGAGGCGTTGAGCACGACTCAAGCGTCCGGACTTGATGACTCGGGTCCAGATGCCTAGGAACCAGTGATGTCAAATACGCCTCGGGAACTGGCGAGGACACTTGTCAAATATCCAAGTCATCTATCCTGTGAAAGGACGCCAGTGCCCCTCGATCCGACAGTCGCAGCTAGGCCGTTTTAGTCTTTTAGCAATTTTGGGGTCTATATATACCCCTTTTATATCCCTCTTGTAAGAACAACTCAATTCATTTCACACGCTCAAAGCAATAGGCACTCCTCTGAAGACCTCTCTCCGCGAGAGAATCTCCCCCGGGACTTACGTCCAAGGCGTGCCGACTGGACTAGAGTTCTCATCGAGACCCTAATCTGTATAAATTTTATGTGTCAATCTCTGTGATTGCTCGACGGGAGGTGACCCATACACACGATTAGCTCACGTTGTTGTACATTTGTTACACACGTCCGAAAACCTGCTGTGGGGATTCATAATACCACAATACTATATATAACAAGTAATTTCACACTCACACCTGATCAGACCCGCCTCCGCAGAATTTGCACAGCTTCGCGGCTTTATTCGTGACGGCGTCGAACGAGAGCAGCACATGCAAGGTGATGTAGACGAGCACGGCGACTACCAGCGCGAGCACGTACACCGACGTCTCCCACTCCCTGCAGCTGCCGGCGGCGTAGGCCCCTAGCAGGCCGAGCAGGTCAAGCACCACGGCGGTCTGCATCGCCCAGAGAGGCGCGCTGTGCCGCTTCACCGTGCGCTGGAGCAGCAGCACGATGACGACCACGGAAGCGACGAAGGACGTGGCGTTGCAGTGGAAGAATGCGTGGTACCGTGGCCGGTTGCTGTCGTGCAGGACCGGGTTGCCGGCGCGGTGGCCGTTGCTGTCGTCCTCCGGCCACGTGCCGCCCGGCGGGGCCAGGCCCGCCTGATACGTCACGCTCGCGGCGAGGATGCCGAGCAGCATCAGGTACTTGCGCTTGGTGTACTGGTCGGTGTGCCCCGTGTCCTTGGGTTTGCCGTCGTCAGGCTTCCGTGCTGGCGGCTCCGTGAGCGCCTCGAACGGCCGTCGTAGGCAAGGTGGCAGAGCTTGTTTCAGCGACGGTGGGATGACAGAGCTCGCAAATAGAAAAAAGAGGATCTGAAGGGCGAGGAAGGCGAGCACGGCGGCGACGAGCGCAAAGACGTACACGGAGGCTCGCACGGTCCTGGTGCTCCCGGCGGCGTAGGCGCCCATGAGGCCCAGCAAGCCGACCATGACGCATGCACGGAGCGCGTTGCACCGTATTCCCTGCTTGTACAGCCGCCGGTTCACGAGGAGGAGGATGGCGGCGACGGAGGCCATGAAGCCGGTCGCGTTGCAGTAGAAGAACGCCTTGTACCGGGGCGTGTAGTGGTCGAGGAGGACCGGGTCGCCGGCATTACCGATGGAGTTGTTGACCGGGTGGCCGGCATGGCCGATGGAGTTGTTCTCCGGCCAGAACCCGCCCGGCGGTGTGGTCAGACCCGTCTGGTACGTGACGGTGGCGGCGAGGATGGCGAGCTGCAGTAAGAGCTTTCGCTTCCTCTCCAGGTCGTCGTCCGTCTCGGGCTGGCCGTCGGAGAGGTGCAACTTCTGAAGAACCTTCTGGAGAACGCCTTGCACCCACTGCCGCAGCTGGCTGTCTCTGGAGCCAAGAGCCGTGAACACCACAACGTTGCAGATGACGTAGACGAAGACGGCGATGGCCAGAGCTGAGACATAGATGGTGGTGACGGCGTCACGGCAGCTTCCGGCGGCGTACGCGCCCATGAGGCCGAACAGGACCAGCATCATGGCCGCCTCCAGCGCGCGGCGCCGGACGGCGGCGCCCGAGCTGAGGCTCTTGCTCTGGACGATCACGATGACCACGAGCGACGCCACGAAGGCCATGGAGTTGCAGTGGAAGAACGCCTTGTACCTCCTGCGGTGCACGGTGAGGAGCACTGGGTCGCCCGCCTGGTAGCCGTCCCCGTCGTTCGACCAGAAGCCGCCCGGCGGGTTAAGCCCCGCCTGGTACGTCACCGTTGCCGCAAGAGTAGAAAGCAGGAGCAGAAGAGACCGCGACTCTTCCAGCGCGTTTGCGTCGTCTCCGCTGCCGCCGAGGACCGTGACCACGTCGTCTCCGGTTGGCGGGCTCGGTTTCATTTCCCTAGTTGCAACCAGCACGGTTGTAAGTTTGTAGTAACAAGAAATGTCCTGAATACTTCGGAAATTGTATACACGAGTTGATAATCTGAAGTACAATTTCAGTACATGTCACATTGAGTGAGCCATCATTGGTAATTTTCTAAAAATTGTATATAGATTCTGTGTATGTAGATAGGCATACCGGTAGTTGACACCACGAGCTTTGGCCGTGCCAATGGGTCCTTGCTCTGCACAGAGGCCGAGGCAAAGCATCTTTCGCAGCGTTGCCATCCAGTTCTGGATGGTGCTCATTGCGAACATTCCGATGACCACCTGAATCCAGATGTAGACGAGCACCGCGCCGACGAGGCAGATGACGTAGATGGTGGTCTCGGCCTTCCTGCAGCTCCCGGCGGCGTAGGCGCCCATGAGGCCGAACAGCTCCACCACGACGCACACCTGCAGCGCGTACGACCGGACGACGCGGTCGCTCAGCGTCCGGCTCATGAGCAGCATGATGATGGCCAGCGACGCTACGAAGGCCGTGCCGTTGCAGTAGAAGAACGCCTTGTACCGGCGCATGTAGTGGTCGTACAGCACCGGCACGCCGGCGCGGTGATCGTCTGTACTATCTTGCCAGAAGCCGCCCGGCGGGGCCAGCCCCGCGCCGTACGTCAGCGGCGTCGCGAAGGTCGCGAGCAGCAGCAAGAACTTGCGCCGTTCGTGGTGGTCCTCGCCGGAGTGCGTTTCTTCCGGGTTCGCGTCGCCTCTCTTGAGCAAGTCGTTGAGCTTGGTCTTGAGCTTGCCGAGCGAGTTCCGCAGCCACTCCACCGGCGGCAGCTTCGACGTGACCAGGACAATGTGGAGCGCCACGTAGGCGAAGACGACGACGAACAGCGCCGAGACGTAGACGGACGCGAGCACGTCCCGGCAGCTCCCGGCGGCGTAGGCCCCCATGAGGCCGAGCAGGTCGAGCACCATGGTGGCCCGGAGCACGGTGAGCCCGACACGATTGCCGCTGACGCGCCGATCGAGCAGGAGCATGATGGCGACCAGCGAGCACACGAACGCCGCGGCGTTGCAGTGGAAGAACGCCGCGTACCGGCGGGAGTATGAAGTGTCCAGGAGAACCGGGTCGCCGATGAGGTGATGGTGGTCCCTGTCTTTGGGCCACACGCCGCCCGGCGGGTTGAGGCCGGCGACATACGTGACGCTGGCCACCAGCGTGGCGAGCAGCAGGAGGTACTTCCGCCACTTCCACAGGAAGGCGTACTCCTTCTCGACTTCGGACTCCATGGCTGGAGCTTCTAAAAACACAAGGACGTATTAATGGCGCCGTCGAGCTATGCCAGTGCAAAGCCACGCCCGGCTGGCTTGTTGTACATATAGCTGTTTGATTGGAACCCCTTGTCTTTTGCGCTCAGACCTTAAAAAAATGAATTTTTCGTCCGGATAACACATAAAAAAAATAAAAAATAACGAACTAGCATACAATAGAACTAAATTATAGAATTGACCTCAATCGCCAGGACCAGTGACGACTTACTCGAAAAGACGAATAGTCGCCAGGCTAATTGTCGATTAGAGACTTCAGTCGCCGACCAAGCTGGCGCTGTGGAAAGACCAATTAGTCGCCAGAAAAACTGGCGACTAATATATATATCGAGCACGTATCCAACTCCGGACAACTGAAGCATTCGACCAATTTCCTAGCTGATTTTGCAATCTCATAGGAATCGACTGAAAATTCAATCAGTCACCATTTCAGCTGGTGACTGGTCGTGACGACTGATGAGGTGGCTTAAGTCACCAGATCAGATGTCGACTAGATTTATTGAAAGTCGCCAATCGAGTTGGCGATTTTTGTTGATTATGCGAATATTTTTTGTTGTGTTATTTTTGTTTTTTTATATTCATGTTATCTGTATGAAAAACTCTAAAAAAAAAAAATTGATGTTTTAACTTGGGTGGCAGTCAAAAATTTTTAAACTGGGCCGCTTATTTAACACTTCTTTACTTTGGTGGTCTTCACTGATGTCAAACTTGAACCATGATCGTATTTGCAACAATTATAAAAATATGATATTATAAAATTATTTTTAAAATTAATCTAATGATATAATTTTTATTTCTCTATTCTAATATATTTTTTAATTAGTTATTGGTCAAAAACTTTGACCATAGAATTATGTGAGGAATGAGGATCTTATATTGTGGAGTTGAGGAAGTAGCAAGATTAATGAGATGAAAATAATATTAGTAAGTTTGCTGTTAAAATCATTTTCATAATGTTGTAATATTTACTAATATATAATGAATGACTATAAAAATTAATGGTGAAAGCATGCATCTTGTTGCAAACAATGGAAAGTGAAGAACATCAATTTTTTTTGCGGACAATTTCTTCAATGCCATTTCAAAAATTCAAAAATTATTGTTTCTAAAGTTAATAAATTGGGATCGGATTTATATGTTAGTAAGATATTCAATGACAAGTATAAAATATTAAAATTTTGTAAGAATATAAAAAAATTTGTCCCTTATTTTACGAATGGAGGGAGTAAGTCAAAAAAAACACGGTGAAGAGAGTTGTTCTATTACAAATCAATTTTTCAGATGATATTAGGCAATATTTAGAGATATTTGAAATATCCCACAAGATATTTAAATTTCTCTTATATACTAATATCAATTATTTAAATCTTAATCTCGCGGTTCATATGCTTTGAAAGTCCGCCGTATTTAAAAACAGTTGCGGGACATGCGAGTCAGTCTCGCTTTAGAGGAGAATCATGTCCGACAATTGATACAACGCGAACTTTGATAATGCTCATAAGTTTTTTAATAGGTAAAGTACACTTTTACAGCTACTTTGTTCCGAGGCGCATTTTAGTCTTTCTATATTTAAAATTAGATTTTTTTTAGTATCTAAATAGTTTTATGAGTTATTTTAGTGATCTGAACTATTAAGTATTGTTAATTTTTATATGGTAAAATATGAGCTGAGTAGATATTTTTATAAGACTTTGAGAGTTTCATATTATCAATCTATTAAGTGGACATAAATAACCACATCATTCATATACCTAAAGTTACGTTATCAAAATAATATATAACACCGCTTAGAGATAAAATATATTTGGTTTTGAAAGTATACGGATCAATTTGAAGTGTTATAGGGTAGGAAGACTAAGATAAGTCTTAGAGTTAAGTAGGGAAAAAATGCATTTAGTTTTTTTTTTAATTATTGGGACGTGCTTACGTAATCAAGAACAACTCATGCATGGCTCATGCACGTGGAATCAGATGCTTCCCGACACACAAGAAATGAGACAATCTCGAGATGATGCCAACCTTTTTAATTTGTTGCGCTGAACTATACGTAACTAAAAAAAATAAAATACGACCTCCAAATTCTTTGGCAAACGCTCCATTTCTGTGAACTTTTCACATTTACGGTTCATGCATCTTCCTGCTTAGTCTATTTCGTGGGCTCATTACACATCCGTATGTAATGCTGTTTCTGAGATTATGGTGCTCTGGAAAACTTCAAACAGAGTTAATGGAAGAAATTTGTCCTCATCTCTCAGTGTATTACAAATGACATTTGTACATCACAATAGATGAGTCGTATAAGTGTTAGCGGAGGTTCATCACTCTTCTAAAATATTAAGCCTATTGTTATATGTTGTTTTCATATATATGGTGTTTGTTTTTATAGCAAATATATAGCATACTCAAAATATAGTTATGTATTTTAGTATGGAACAACATTTATTCTAGACTCATTACTAAATTGTAAATTTTATTTGTTTATTGATTTAGAATATATGCTATAACAATATACATACAAATGTATATATTTTGTAAAATTTAAACCGCATAAAAAGCCCATACCGCATAAACATTGGGCGGTAAGGTGGTCACTCGCTTACCACTTATTTTTATTTAGATTATTCTTTGATATGAGTATAATATTTCCTATCTTGAGGGAGGATAGAAAGATTGATTTAACTATTTGATTAAAAAGAATGATCGGGTCAGGAGATTTCTTAATTTAGATGTGGATTTCATTGATTTTAGCCATCCATTTTCT
This sequence comes from Pharus latifolius, assembly GCA_019359835.1. Lineage (NCBI taxonomy): Eukaryota > Viridiplantae > Streptophyta > Magnoliopsida > Poales > Poaceae > Pharus > Pharus latifolius. The sequence continues at coordinate 70,145,511 of CM033324.1, forward strand.
ACTATTATACGGTGGGAACAACTTTCTTACCCATCCTAAGAATAGAAAACTTCCCATATGATTTTTGTGTCAACAAAAATCTATCATAATACAGTTATTAAAGAAAATTTTACTGTTAGTCATCCAGTTGGTTAGGCTTAGATGTCATCGCCAAGCAATGCGAAATAGCCATCTCTAGCAAGGAGAATCCAATCGCTGTTGCCACTGTGGGTGGATTAAGAATAAGGGTAATTAGAGAAATCTGATTCCCTAATTGATAGGAATGGCCACGATTTGCGTGATGAATGGATTTCGTTGTAGTGTTTGGCTCATATTCTCCTTGTCCCTTTCTTTTGTTTAGGAAAAAGTGGGAAATCAACCTAAGACAATTGGCTGAATATAAGAAATATGAACAAAAACAATTCTTCCTTATCTGTAATTGAAGTGTGATATCTTTATGTGATTGTTTGTGTTTATCTTTTTATGGTATATATAGACTAGAATATTTACGTAAATCATGAGAGTCTACGTATCTAAAAAAGAAAATAGAAAAAGACATAGAGGGAGAACATACCGACGTGAGCCTTGTAATTGAGAATGGAATGCTAATTACAATGGAATGCAACATATATGCTTGGAAGAATCAAGCCTCTAAGAAAGTGGTAGTTCGCATTTAAGTCTCTTTTGAAAGCTTGGTTTCTCTCAAAAGCCTTATGAGCATAATCTATTTATTATATAATAAAATTTCATAATATAAGATACATCATATTAATTCTAAATTCACATAAAATTACGAGAAATTCCAAAAAAGAATAAAATATTAAAAATTCTCACATTAATCGATAAAAAACATCTATTCCATTTATCATATTTATAACGGTGAAGATTTATCATTTAAAAATCATATCTAAAATTTACTCTATCTCTTTAATGGTATAGATTCATGTAAAAATAGTGTCTAAAATCAACTGTCTCTGTGAAGTGAGTAAAATTTTAAATTATATTGAGCTTAATTGCAATTGTGTGAGATTTTCAGCTAGTTTCTTAGAAGTTATACACTAGCTGCACAATTGAGACAAGCTTATTGTGGATGCTTAAGGTTAATTTTATTTTTAGTTCAGTCCCAGATTTAAAGTGTTACAGCTTCTTGAATGAATTAATGGCATGCATGTATTTTACTTTGAAAACAAGATGTGTTTCGGACAAGTTTAAATTTCTATAACAAACTAGTTTATTAGTTTCAACCTTCTTCAACTCATTTTAGCTTATTTAAAGATTTTTAGTTTTAGTTCAAATGAGGGCTTATGTTTTTAAAATAAATCTTAATATAAATTGGATGTTTAATCCTAGCTTTAGTCTATTAGATTATGAATTAAAATTAAAATTAAAATTCGGCCAAACACTTCTCCAACGAGACACAAATGTGGGAGACACTGACCGTGACAGTGGCTGTGGGAGAAGGTGTGATAGCAGGCGAGGCCCTGCCTCATGGGCAGCGCAAGGAAGCGGCCGGATCTGGCCGGAGGTCCACCAGGAGACAAATCCGGGAAGGAAATAGAGAGGCAACGAGCAGATACACGGAAATGAGAAGCGGAGGCTGCCAAACTGATTGGAGGCGGCTAGGGTCCTGTGGAATGTTTGATGGCCCAGATTGCTTTCTTAGATGCAAGTGGAGCACGATCCAACGGCCAAGAAATAAGAGACGATGTGGCTGAATCAGGAATCGAGCTTCAAATAGTAACCCCACTTAGTGGGAGCAACTTTATAAGTATTTATGTATTTATTTATTTTTGATATGTTTTACAATTTTTGGATATTCTATTGGACCAACTAGGTTGGTGTCCCGCGTGTTGCTACGGGAAAAATGTTATATCGTTACCAAGAGATCTATAGTTATATGCAATAGATGTGTAATTAATATAAATCACAACAAATATATCTAAAAGAAAGTAAGTAAATAATCAAAAGTGATACTTAGATTGAAACCACTCATGGAGTGAAACGTATATATATATATTCTTAGTTTACTTTATAGCGTTTCATTTTTACTATCTTGCGTATTCTTGTTAATGATATATATGCAAGATAACGACAAGCAAGAGAAGATCATAACACAAGCAAAGGAAGCAAGAAAAAGCAATGTGCTTGTAATCAATAGAACTAAAGAGAAGTAGTTATTAAATTTGTTCTGATCATAGTAGACAAAAAGGACGAAAGATAAAGAGATGTATTAATAGTGTTATAGACAATTGAACAACTCTATGCAAAACAAAATAAATAGATCTAATCTGTTGTTATTGGGAAAACAGCGGCATTGAAGATTCAAAAAACACCCACTTACTTAGGATGGAGATAACATAGTATTACAGATGTGAAAGTTGAAGTGAGAGTTGTAGAACTATTTGGCGTTAGTTATAAAACGATATAGTGTAATAAGATTATAGAGATGCATAAATTATTGTGGACTCGATGATTACAAACAAAAATGTATATAACGCAATAAAGAAAGCACGAATGATGTAGTCTGCGTTCTGATCCAGCTGATGCAATAGCAAGACTTTCTTTTTTTTTTTTTTTTTTTGAAGTCAACAGCAAGACTTTAGACTTTATTCTTCACACCCACCGCATTTCAATGATACATGTGGATTGGTACGTGTATGGCAGCAAGTGGGACCCACATGGCAGCCTCCCCCCACCCAGTCTTCCGGGAAGGTTCCTTCCAGCAGCCAGTACTGTTTGGAGTCAATACTGATGAAATGCATGTGTGGGAGGGCCTTCCTCTTCTCTGATTCACCTCCCGATAAGTTTAGAAATTCTTTAAAGTTTTTCTTTTATCCGAAATAAAGGAATAATTCGAGATTTAAGATATTTGAAAGTAATCGATCTAACAATTATAATTGATCTAAGCATCAATCAGCGCATCAACACAGAGGGAAAAAAATTTCGCTAGAATTGTTCTTTCTTTGTTGTCATAAACTGAATCTCATCATAAAAAAATATTCAGTATCAAATCTGAATATAAATGAGAAAAAATAATGAAATAATATTTTTTTAGCTATAGAATTTTCTACCTAAAACAACAACTATTAAAGAACAGGGAATACTATAATGTTAGGCTAAACTAAGCTGAAATAGTGAGAAGAATCGAAAGTCATTTAACTTTCAACGACATTGTTGTTGGTTGTACAACTGTCTCCATGCACCATGGAAGAAAATCCTAGTCACTATTATTCTTTTAGCTCTAGCCATGCTATTTGGCTGCTTGTCAGCAGCAAGTTTTGATTTTCATTTGCATAAAGAAAGTGATATTGATAAAGGCATGCAAACAAATGAATTTCATAGAATGTAATTTATCAAATGGTGCAAAATAAATAGAATACGTAAAGTTTCAGATTGCATCTAATCACAGTATTGGATCATGGTCGATGCTGTTGAGGCACAAATGAAAATAGGGCACGCATCACCACAAGATTAGATCACAATCGGCAATGTCGAGGCGCAAATAGAGGCGCACGAGATCAGACCAAGATAGTATGTCACATGTGGCGGGGAGGCAACTCGCAGCCAACATAGGATTGGAGAGGAGACGTAGCCTCAAAGAACGTAGCAGGGTGTGACAACATCAACAATGTGCCACATCTAGTATGACTTTGTCCCCTAAAAAGTGTGATAAATTAGTTTGCATGTCATACTCACATGTTTTCCTACCAAATGTGGTAAGTGTGGCGCACCACAAGGTCCATACCTGACAAATGGATCCACATATCATATTTATAATTTTTGTCTAAGAAGATATGACAAATATGACGCGGCATACTCGGCTATAGCATACAACATTTTACTTAGGTCATCTCAAGTGCTAGTGCCAAGCAATTTGGATCGTGAGTGTGCTACGTAGGCACAAAACCTCCCAAGAGTTAAGCACCCAAATAATTTAATTTTTGGAGAGATGATAAAATTGAGAAAGTAACAAAAAAATATTTGTTTATCTTTTGAGCTGAGATAGAAAGTGTGCACACAAAACAATACACGTGAGGTCTGGCTAGAGCCTTTGCTTCAACATGCACCGGCTATTAGATTGGTTGGGTGAGCTGGACGAAAGAAAATTATTTTTTATTCCATAGCTCAGAAAATATTATGATCGAGGCGGTCTTAGGCTAAGTCCAATAGAAGTATCACGGAAAGAGGTGGTTCAGAGGAATATTTCGTGACACGTATGCAAAGCACCAGCTACTCCAATGTATTGGTGTTTCATCATATTCTTCGGGTAGACCTACGAGTAAATTAGATATTTACTAGAATTTAGATAATTTTAGTAAAACATAAATAACTTTTAATTCTAAAATCTAATTTAGATGATTTTAAACTCTATATAAAGATAACTCAAAAAAATATAATTTTTTAAATATAATTAAGATTTAATTTGAACTAAATTAATGTATAAATAATGAAACAAAATTATATATAATTTGTTGATACAGAAATTGAGAAAAACAAATGAAAAAAACAAAAAAAAACCGACACCGACCACCTCTCCAGGTGCTTTCTCTCTCCATATTTAAAAAAAAATCTTTTGCCGATATGAATAAGACGCCCGGACACAATCTTAAACTATATCTAATAGAGAGAGGCTCTTGGAAGAAGAAGATGTGATATGCATGTGAAGAGTCTTCTATAGAGTCAAGTGTTCAAATGATTTAATTTTTAAATAGTCTATGAGATTAAAGAACAACACAATTATTTATTTATTTATAAGAGTGGAAGAGATAATTATAGAACGACTCATCACGAAAATCAAGAAAGAAAAAAAAAATGCACCAAGATGTCAGGCGCAGACACGGCAGGCCAATAGAAACTGTTATCTTTGTGCGTGCAGGAAGGGAAGGCACGCCGCTGCGCCCAAATGCGCGATAGAGAATGAGAGAGGCATGATATAGCACATAAGCAACCTCTTTTTTCCTCCGAACGTGACCCCATCCACACCATTCCAATAATGATGTTTATGTTGGTTGGTTCCCACCAACAATTTTGACAAGACAATCACCCGTGCTAAATCGAGCACTTTGAGATGCCCTCTCTCTTCTTCTCTTACGCGCCCTCATGACCATTCTCCTGGAGTTCATCTTAGATTTTATCCAACACAAATCTTAAAAAGATTGATAATCTAAAATTTAGATATTAGTAACTCTTTTCTTACTCCAACAGAATACTTTTCTTGATTTCTATTTTAGATATTGTTACACAGAATTGATAAATTTAAGTATTTTCTCTCATCTACTTATGTGATTTTGGGGTTTGGGATTTAGAGATTCTGTTAAAAAGTGTAAAAATATAGGTATAGAATCTTTTTAGAGATATATGTATATAGTGATATAAAGATCTGATTTTAAATATTGTTGTTGGAGAAGGTCTTATGTCTTTTTTTTTTGTCTGGTTTCTATTTAATTTTTTATTTCACACAAGTTGGAGCCTAAAAATTTTAGTCTTTGAAACCAAGAAGTGACTTAAAATAGTATTTCGTTTGCAACTTTACCTTCTCTATTTTAAAGTTTTTATTAATAATAAATCATATAAATTGTTATAATTATTTGGACAAATATGACGTCTGAGTTTTTTGAGTCATAGGAACCATCAAAATTGAGTTCTCAATTTCTATAAAAATTGACTACTTCTCTTTGATTTTAAAGAAACTCAAACTTAAAATTTAAAATATTTGACTATATAGCACTTCAGAGACCATAATCCAGCCAAACACCCTTCTCATAATCAACTAATTACTTCGATTGGGGCCAACAATCTCAAGTAGACCAATAATAAATTATACAGCATGACCAGGCTGCACGGGCATTATTACTAGATGCTATCTTTCAGGTTTGATATGTATTAGACAACGGTATCAAGGGATTACTTATTATGAATAATGCCCGTGCAGCCTGCTATAACCATGTGTAATTATTACACCTAATTGTCCAAAGGTTTTTCAAGATTTGTGTTGCTGGTTCATGGTGTAGTAAAATAATAATACTCTATTTGTTTAATCTACATCAAAAATAGGACTCCCAGCAACTTTTTTCTGAGAGGGTTCAAACCACAAGAATTTTGTCTTGCCGGCCTCCTTATAATCACAATTCAAATAAAAAGCATCCTCATTCCACCCTCGCATGAGTCCTATTCCCTCTCTCTCCAAGCACACACAGAGGACGACGTCGAGGTCGGCGTGGTGTGCATGCATGGAGGACGGCGTGGAGGTCGACTAGATGTTTATGCATCGAAGTCATCTGGTGGCTGGTGTTGTTGCAATGCATCAATGAACTCGTGGCTGCCATCGATGGACGCATAGATGTATTATAGAGGTCGGTAACGTGCAAGCACAGAGGTTTGCATGGATGCTGTCATGGCACTGCAAACTAACAAAGGCTACATGCACAACTTTCTTTTCTCTCGATTTGGTTATTCAAGTGCAAACATTTGTTAGACCATTTTAAATCTATTAAATTGTATTGTTTTGTTCACCAGATGGGACTTAGATATAGTGGTTTATGTATTTCTTGATATTTTTAGTTCTTCTTCCTATCTAATTATTTGGCTTGTTCTAACTAAGTTGTGATGACTGTTATGTGGCTACATGTGGCTATTGTGTGGTCCCTCGTTGGCTCCTTCCACAAAGTTGTGATGACTATGCAAGACTTTGAAATCCTTCAATTCTACAAAGTTGGCAAAAGAGAATTATTAACTGATATTATCAATTACATGAGTGGTATCTGTTATAGTATTATCTTAAACTATTTCAAAGATACTAAACTTGATTTAAAAAAAGGTGAAACTCGTAATAGAGAATTGTTAATTAATATTAGTTATTATATGAGTGGTACGTACTTTTTGCATGTGTACATGATCGTCACTATTTTTCTTCAATTACATGTGCCTTTTTCTTTGCAATTTAGGGTTGCGATGATTTCTTGTATGCAATAATGTTTCTTTAGATATGACTGATAATCGATCGGTTCCTCATACCATTTTTTTTATATTTAGAATCAATCTATTGCACAAGTAGAACTTCTCATAGTGTTTCTTTAACTATTTTAAAAGTACTAAGTGTAAGTTAGAAATGACGAAGCTTGCAAAAGGACCCTATTACTTGAAATCAAGTCATTGCATTAGTAATACTATTTGTAATATTTTCTTGACTACTTCAAAGGTATTAAATGTAAATTAATAAAGGACAAAACTCACAAAAAGATTCTATCACTTCGAATCAAGTCATTGCATAAGTGGTACCTTTTGTAGTATTCTCTTGATTACTTCAAAAGTACTAAATGTTACTTGAAAAGGTATAGAACTAGTGTAAGTGAAATATTATTTGAGATTAGTCATTGCGTGAGCAGTACCTCTTGCTGTATTTATCTAAATATATTAAAGGTACTAAATGTTAATTGAAAATGGATGAAACTCGTGTAAGTGAAATATTATTTGAAATTAGTCATTGCACGAGTGGTACCTCTTACTGTATTTACCTAAATATGTTAAAGGTACTAAATGTTAATTGAAAATGGATGGAGCTCGTGTAAGAGAATTTGAAATTAGTTATTGCGTGAGTGATACCTCTTGCCCTGTTATCTAAATATGTTAAAAGTACTAAACGTTAATTAAAATGGGAAGAAACTGGCATAAGACATATTATTTGAAATTCAACAATTGCACGAACTGGTACTTTTGTAGTATTTCGCACTATACTCTGAATATACTACTCATAATTTAAAAAGAGACAAATGTTGTAATAGATAATTATTACCCAAAATATGGTTATACATAATTATGTGAGGTTAACTCAAATTTAAAAGCTATGAAGCTCTCAATAAGTCCTCTACCATTTCGTCCGAACAACTAGGAAAAATAATAATAGCTAATATGGCTCCATTTGTCGCAGTGAATTGAAAGTAATACTCGTGAAAAAAAATATGTGTTTTCTTCTCATACTACATTAAGCATAGAGGACATCAATTTTTCAATTGTCAGAAGGTCAAAATATATTTTTATTTAGCTTGCATGACAAAACAACACAACTCAGGCTCCAGGTTAAAGAGCAAGTGAGCATTGAAGGCAATAAATACTCAATACTCTTCTTGCGAGTTTTTTTTATAAATAATCTATAAAAAATAAATAATTACAAAAATAACCCACAATTATAAAATTTTACAGAAATAGTCTGCCATATCAGCTTGTCAAGTCCTGAGAACTCGACAAGTTATTGGAGGGAGTGCACAGGACCCGACAAACTGCTTGTCGAGTACTGGGCACTCGACAAGCTGGTGCTCGTACTCTCTGGTGGTCGTTAGTCGCGGTCGAGGCAAGACTTGTCGAGTGCCCAACACTCGACAAGCAGCTTGTCGAGCCCTGGGCACTCGACAAGTCCCTCCCATACGACATGTAGCTTGTCGAGTTCTCAGGACTCGACAGGCTGATATGACAGATTATTTTTGTAAAATTTTAGAACTGTAGGTTATTTTTGTAATTATTTATTTATTTATGAGTTATTTATAAAAAAAAGTCGCCATTGCTGCCTTGGCCAATCTAGCAACCATGAGCTGCTAAAAACTAAAGGGAGTCATGCTTTTGCAGTTAAACATGAGAAAGAGGTATCTTACTTGGCTCTATCTACACTCCAATGTTTATCAATCTCAAAATTTTGAAAATATATGATGCTGACGTTTTACTCGTAGAAATAGTTATTTCCAATGACAGTTTTCATTATCTCTAAATTTTCAAAAATTCTAAAATAAAATTAAGGAGTATAATAGAGAACATATTATAGATCCCTGCACAATTTCATCACAAAATATGATCATATGTTAGAAAAACAAAAAAATTCAAACTGAATATATATTTGTCAGTTGTAAAACTGAGCTTGTTTTTTTTGTTTCTCTCACATGTGGTCGACTTGGGTCATGAAATTTGCAGAGTTCCATAAAATTTCATTCTCTATATTGTGGGCCCCTCGTTAGAGGGAACCTAATACAAATGCCCAGGTAATTTGTGCACAGGAGTTGAAACTTCAGAACATCCAACGGCATTTACATACATACAATAACATAGCGTATGGGGTCATTCAGACCCATATTACAACCACCGACGTGTGCGGAACCACGTCGAGTCAGAGTAGCAAAAAGACAAAGCAGAGGGGAAACATCACCCTCAATCAACAAAGCGTGCAGCAGGGCGAAACCCACATCGCTCTCACTGTGGTTAGATGACCCTTCAGGCACCTGAATCTCCTGGAACTGTGTCGGGGTCTTCTTGTGCCGGCTCGATTCCATAGTCTATGAAATCGGTTGTTTCCTCCTCTGTGCTTATTGAATCGGCAAGGGTGAGCGTACAAAGCTCAACAAGTTCCCGTACAAGGAAATATAGTATGCAGTTATTGACAACGACGAGCTATATGGTTCCATACTTAATGAAATTTTATTGGAAACAGAGGTATCTTAGTATTTTGGAAAATCTCCCTGAATCTGGGGTTTTATTTCTCAAAGTAATTTGTCAATACTGTACATGTGTATATTTTTCGCAAGTCAGGCTAAACTCCCATGAGTTGCCACGGTTTGATCTCATTTTAAAGAATTTAGAAATACTAATCATGCTGCAACGACGCGGGTTCACCCCACGACGACCAGGCTCCAGAAAACCCGGGAGCTCGGAGTATTCGAATACCTTTTTACACTCTGCAGAGGTGTACCACTGTACCCACCACGAAAACTCAACTTAAATGTCGGATCAGCTCCCTGCGACTTATACGCAGGTGACCAGGCTGAGCTTACACAACAGTTTACTGACCCATTGTTAATAATTTCCTGCCCGATACATAGACAATACCGGCCCCATTATCAAGGTAGGTACTCCCTACAACATGATACATGGCAAGCACGCGTAAGGTCCTCATTATCGTTGTGGGTCCTCCCCACTGCCTTTTCTTCTAGCCTTGGGTCCATGAAGTCCTCCCCTGGACGCATGGAAATCCCACTTCCGGGTTCGGTCGCGCACGACTCGAGAGCCAGGCTAGGGCGACTTCCTTCTTACACCTTATCCTCTCTACCCCTCACACCGCTCGTGGCCCTCTGTGGCCCACCAATTTCCACTCGGGAAACCGGATCGACAGCCATTGCAGGAAACGATTAACTCTAGGTGAGTCATGACATTGTGCCTGTCCCATACCAGGCGGGTGGTTAGCACGTTTTCAGGCCGCTTGAAGCACAGCACGACGATCCCGTCCTTATGGACCCTTAGCGAGGCTTTCACAAACCCACCGCGCACACAGCGCCAACCATCCAAACCATCTCTCGCTAATAGTCCCTATTTCTTTTACATAAAATGATCTTTAGAAATAGTTTGCTCATGCTTCTGCCTTTCTCTTTTCTTTTACACATTTATTAGCATAGACATGTATTTCTATTCTACACTTTTATTCCTAAGGTGACAAGGTAAAGTAATTTGTTACGAAACAAGGGGGGTCTGCAAAATAGGACTATCTACTCACATCATTTCTCAACATATACTTTTATCAAAACTATCTATGCATACATGCGTAGGTACCAAATTCCAAATAATTATATGCATGAAAATAATAGGCGCAGAATGTTCAAAGGAGGGAAACTTGCCTTGCCAAGCAGTAGTGTCGTAGTCTACGGGTTCTTCTGCTTCCTCTTCCACGTAGTCGAAGTCTTGATCTTCAAATACAGGCATACACACAAGGTATTACAATCAACTTACAAAATACGACAACTTATGCTCACATAAAATAATAAGGCGCTATACTGGAACGGCTTCTGATTTCTGAACTGGACTAGGGTTTGGGCTTTGGATTTCCAAGGGTTGAATTGTGCTAGTTTAAGATGGCTAAGAAGAGTAGTAAATAAGACTCTTAGGGTCGACGGACATTGGACGTCAAAAGGGCGACGTTCGGGTCACGTCCGAACTTAACCTAAAAGCCGAAAAGTGAGTTAAGGGGTCTAGGTGACTCTAAATGAGATGAAAATTGGACAGCATGTGTATTAGACTAAGGCAAGGTTATTTGACAAAGTGGGACAAGTAGAAAAGGCTTAGGTTTTCCAGAATTTACAAAAAGGTCCAGGACACAGCAATTTCCATGCCATTGTACTGCTGAAATTAGGGTTTGTGTGTCCTGAGCAATTGGCTCATGCATTTGAAGGCAAACTATGTCAAACATGTAGGCTTAAGTGTCAGGAGGTGTCTGGTCGGAGGGTTTGGCCGGGGATGGCCGGAGTTGGCCGGAATTTGAATGCCAAGGTGGCTGTTTTGAACAGAAATTAGGGCAGAGCAATTGGAGCAGCTAGGGTTGGTCAATTTAGAAATTAATCACATATTCTTGCTCCTGGGAGTGTGGAGGTCACAGTTGATGCATTGGATTGTCCAGTTATTGCGTTTGGAGGCTCGCCGGAGTAGATGGCCGTAGCTCACGGCCGGGGGATTTGGGGGTTTTTGTTTGGCTGTATAAAAATCGAAACTGACTTGCTGGGGTGGTTAAGCATGCTCTAAGGAACATTTCTCCTCACTGGCACGGCTTCTAAATCGATTTGGTTTGGGCTGAATTTGCAGAACAGAGGAAAATAGGAAACTGGTGATAGCCGGAGTTGGGGACGAAATGAACTCGATTCCGAGCTCATGAACCATCTAGGGGATGAGTGGAGTGTGTTAGTGGCTTTAGTTTGAAGAAGAACTCACCGGAGCGAGCTATCACCGTGAAGGCCGAAGAAGAAGCTCGGGGAAGACGATGAACAGTGGCTTTGCTGTGTTTGCTGTGTGGGTGAGGTGAAGAGAAGCTATGCTCTGGCTTTTATAGCCTCTGGAAGCTGTGGAGAAGGCTTTAGCCGAGGGAGGGCGCAACTGGGCGCGGCTGCGATGGTAGCCGGTGGCGAGGACGGTGGCGATGGGACGGTGAACCGGCGCGAAGGTCGAAAAGCATGGCTACAGCTCGGGCAAAGGACGGCGGTGGCACGCTTCTCCAATGCTGGCACTGGACGTGGCTAAAACGCACAGGAACGGCGACTTTTGCGCGCGGCCAGGTGAAGTGGTGTTCGGTGGCGGACGCGACGGGACGATCCCGGCGACCTGGGGGTTCCCGAGGCGTCGTCGTGGCTTCGACAAGTGGCGCAGCTCACGGGGCACGCGAGGCGCACGTGGGGCGGTGCCGGCGGCGAAGGGACGCGGTGGCGCAGCCGGTGGCGCACGGGCGGCACGCAGCACGCGCGCACGGCACGGCAACGGCACAGGCACAGTACTGTGCCATGTACTGTACACAGCTTTGCTCTAGGGGTATTTTGGGTATTTTTGAGATTTAGGGATCCAAATGTAAATCTGATTTTTCTGAGGGTTAGATAAAATTGGTATATACTTATTCCAATTGAGTTTGCGCGAAAACGCTAAGATTTGGCAGGGTTTCGGACAAAACGAAAACAGAGCCGGGTAAAAATAGTAGTTTTGTTTTCAGATTCTTCCAACAGCTGAAACTCTGGTTTTCGTCGCGAATTTGGAGATGTTTCTAAAGGACGATACGTATCAAATAGCGATATGAACCTATAGGAGAAGGCAGATCTCAATTCGGACTTCAAACGGAGATTTCGGACTTTTTAGGGCTTTCTAGAAGCGGTCGTTTTTGATATTGAGATGGAATCGGCCGACTTGAGATGTTCTGACACGAGAGGATCTTAGAGCACATTGCGTTTGTATTGGTTATGGTTTGGGTCCTTTCAGAGTTAGGTGATGCAAGGTGATGTTCAGAGAATGAAAATATAGGGCGAAATTAGGGATGTTACATATATATCTTTATTTTTTTCAGAATTTTTGAGAGTATATATATATATATGAAAAATAAAAATAGTTAGTGCAACCTCCCATAGTTGTAAATTCCATTCCGTTTGGGTGGGAATGGCCAGAACATTTTGTTCCACTCAGCAAAACGGAAAAGAGGAGGCTGTGTTCCATCTCGGCCACCATTCTAGCCATTGTGGCTCATTCCTGTCATTCTAAGTTTAACATCTTAAAAATAGTCTAAAATTTTCGTTTTACAAAAATCTTTATGTGAAAATTTCGTTTTTAATCTTAGCCTTAAAACAATCCTTAAGAATACTCTCTAGAAAATTTTAGTTGAAATCTAAATTAATTTCCTAAAACTTTAGAGATATTATCTTTAATGTGTGTGTATATATATATAGACGCCCGTTTCTCAATTATTTATAACAGGTAATTTATCAAATAAGTTACAAGTTGGATTAGATTATGCACTTTACTTAGATAGTGTTGCAATGAGTGATTATTTTTTCTTGGGCTAGATTATGGCCTCAGCCTCATCAATGTCTTCATCAGCGGTCGAATCATCACCCACATTAGCTCCGAGAAGTCCTGAGGACCCTGCTTGGTTACATGGGAGGGTTATTCTTGGATCAAAAAACAGCACGATTTGCCTTCACTGTGACAAGAAGATCGGAGGTGGTGGCATTACTCGTCTAAAATACCATCTTGCTGGAATTCCCGGCCAAGTTGAAGCATGCAACAAGGTGCCCCCTGATGTCAAATGGCAAATGAAGCAATTGATAGGAGATTTGGAAAAAAATGATGAGAGAAGAAAGAAGACTAGACATGAGATTGGAGCATCCATTGGCTCTATCAACTCACAAGAAGGTTGTACAAGTGCTTCAACTCCAACTTTAGCTATGAAGCAAATTCGAGAGAAGAGTTTCTTTGCTCCAAAATCCACACCTGGGGCACAGCTAGCCTAGTATCAAGAATGCAATGGCATCAAAAGAAATGTTTGATCAAGCTAGAGATGCAATGGCTAGATGGTGGTATGATGCCAATATACCATTCAATGCAGCTAATCCTCCTTACTACCTCACAATGGTATATTCTATTGAACCTGGCTTCAAGCCACCTTCTTATCCTGATTATCTAGGAAGCTTGTTGAAAAATGTTGTTCATGTTGCTCAGAATTACATTAATTATCTTAAGAAGGAATGGAGTGTTTATGGTTGCTCCATAATGTCAGATGGTTGGATGAGCCGATGACAAGAACCATTGGTAAATTTTCTTGTGTATTCTCCAAGAGGAACCATGTTTCTAAAATCCATTGATACATCAGGACTTCGAAAGGATAAAGAGACACTGCTTGAGCTCTTCGATGATGTAGTAAAAGAAGTTGGAGCAGAGAATATTGTTCAATTTATTAGTGATAATGATGCAAGCTATAAAGCTGCGGGAATAGCATTACAAAATAGGTATGGCACTTTCTTTTGGTCTCCTTGTGCTGCACATTGCACAGATCTAATGTTAGAGAATTTGTCTGATCCAAGGCGTTTAATTTCCTACTATTGATGAAAACAAAAAGAATGTAAGAAAGGTTACAAAGTTCATTTACAATCATTGTTGGGTGTTGTCAATGATGAGGCAAGATTTCACAAATGGTAGAGACTTATGCCATCCTGCTATTATTAGATTTGCTACACATTTCTTGAGCCTTCAATGTTTGCTTAAACTTAAGGAGTTGTTGCGCCAAACTAGTGACAAATCGGTGGGATCAACTCATTCCAAAAGTAATGAGGAAAGGAAATTGCTTCTGCTGTTTTGTGATCAATGCCAACATATATACAGTGATGGTCAGTGAATCATTGGTGTGAGTCCTTCGATTAGTAGGCAGTGATCAAAAACCTTCCATGGGATACTTGTATGAGGCAATGGACAAAGCAAAAGAATGCATAAAGAAAATATTGAGGAACATAATATCATTGTATGGAATATATACTAGAGTAATTGATGCTAGGTGGGACAAGCAATTTCATAGTCCATTGCATGCAGCTGGATGTTTTCTCAATCCAAGAATTTAATTCAATCCTACCTTTACCAAGCAAAAGGAGGTTGATAAAGGTCTCATTACCACCATCATGAGGTGGTTCCAGATTTGGATGTTCAAGACAAGGTATTCTATCAACTTGAGGAGTATAAGAAATCAATTGGTTATTTTGGTTTGCCCGTTGCTATTCGCCAGCATGACAAACTCAATGCGGGTGACACATTGTGTTCAGATTCACATTTTATTTCAGATTCATATTGTGTTTCTTGGTTACTTTCTTCTGCATGTCTTGGAAGTTGCAATGGTGGGAAAATTCTGGCCATGACACTCCAAAACTTCAAAATTTTGCTATTTGTGTTCTTAGCTAGTGTTGCAGTGCCACAGGTTGCGAATGCAATTGGAGCATTTTTGAGTTCATCTACTTCAATAAGAGAAGTAGACTTGAACACTCAAGGCTAAATGATTTAGTTTTTGTTCACTATAACCTTAAGCTTAGAGAAAGGTATGACATAAGAGCATGATACTGTGTGTAATCTTGATTTTTTGTGTGCTACCTTAATTGATTAGTTATTTCTGTGTTACTCTTTTCTTAGGATCTTGAGGAAATCTAGAGCTGCTTTGAATCCCCTTAGCCTTGACAACATTGATCTTCTAGGAGAATGGATTAGTGAAGAACCTAATCTTCTTGACGGTGACGACTTCAATTGGGAGAGCATTGATGCACCATTTGCTACAATGTCTATTTTAGAAGAAGAAGAATTGGGTAATGTAGCTTTTTCCTCTAATATATATTGAGTTTAGATTTGAAATTTTGTAGACTATTTGATCAACCGAATATATATACAACTTCTCTAGTTTTTATAGAATTTTTCATGATAATTTATATAATTTTTTAAGATGAGATGTACGAGAATACCGAAGATGTGGATGCGATAGATACAATTTTGTCCTGACTAATATTCTTTCTCACTCTTCCATAATACTCCTTCCGCTCATAGAATTTATTTAATAGGTATATCATAATCCACTATAATTTTTTTCCTCTCATTTCGTGCAACTTAATTCCCGCAAACACAATAAGGAAAAAATTGTTGTAAGACTCTGTCTTATAAAACTGCATGAGACTCAGTTCGTAACTATTGAATTATATGATATACATTTAAGATATTAACATAACTACCTAATATGGATCACGAATGCATTACAACCACTCAATCATACAATCCAACGTATAAAAAATGTCTTATATTGATTATGTGAAATTTTATTTTATAGAATTTGTGACCACAATAAGTAGTCTTGTATTGCGAAAATGACGTAGTATGTTAGAATCGTGTCAGTTCTAGCAAACCGTGAATGTTGCGCCCATGTAATGTCTAAAGACTAGAGGAAGATATAAGGAAACTAGGCCCTTGGTGTTTTTGATGATTGGCTCTCTCTTTGTTGTACAGAACACTTTCACTTTGGCTATATATATGTTTATATGTGATATTAGTGTATAAAATTAAGCAATCGATCATACTACTTTTTTTGCTTTACTCTTGGAGACTTTTACGCCTGTTGTATGGAGCCCTTTGACTTTTGCACATTAGCATGTATCTGGTTCTGTGCATTAGTTTTTCGACTAGTACTAAACCAATAATCATTGGTAAGTGATTGGATATTTGTACATGGCCATCTGAAAATATCTAGGTCGTAGTGGTTAATGCTTCATCTCCCTTTTCTATCGTAGAAAAGTTCGAGCCATGCAGATCCAAGACTCGGAGCTCCGAAAGAGTTTCTCCAGAAGCTTCAACTTCTCTCTTAGTAAACCTTGATTCTCATTTTTAACCCCTAATTTGAGGAGAGATAATTATGCATGAATCGAGATAGTGTTATCATCAAAAAGAGGATTTTAATTTTTGTATTAAAATGAGCTTCAACTTCTCTAAAACCCTTTTTAGCTAGAACTTGAAACTACCATGTAATTCTAACTCCAACCAAGAAACTTGTGTCAGATCCTGGTCAAATATCTGTAACAATTTTCCTAACCTTCCCTAGGAGCCACATGAAATATATTTGTGAATCATGTAAGTTCTCACAATCATTTATACTATAGTTCCTTTGATGTTAATCCCTCCCTTACGTAGATTGAAATGGCATAAGGGAGAAAAATCACTATAGGAAAACCAAACTCGCATCATATTTTAGTGGTGAGTAGTAGGAAACAGAGAATTAGATGCTATGAATGACTTGCATTATTCGTCCAGGAAGGATTGGTATAATGCTTCACAAAAAGGCTAATGAGCATCTTGTCCTTAATTTGTTCTTGACGTAGACCAACCAAAAAAGTACACCACGAGATTATTGCATGTCCTATTGTGGGCCCACCCATCAGTGTTGCACGACCACTAGTGCGGTCAAGTTAATATCTTCATGGAGTGTTGTTACATATCTAGATCTGTGTTCTAAAATTATATACTTATCAGTATTTCTATGGTATTGATCGAAAAATAAAGGTGCATGTAAAATAGTTTTGATTTTCATGGTTCACTAATTTGACTTTTGTTTAGTTGGCAACTAAAAATTGGTAATGACCTAAGAATTGGTAGTGTTTCTATGTTTGTAGCCAAATTTTTGTTAAAATTGGGGTGAAGATGGGTATATTTAGTTTGTTATCACATCTTGTTATTTCAAAAATTAGTCATGACCCAATATTGAGTATAAGAAAAAAATTTTGATTGCAAACCAAACAACAAAAAATATTTGACTAGTCAAAATTTAATAAACCAATATACGACTCACTAGTCATAAAGAGGAATAGAGAAGTTGACAAGTCAATTTGAGGTCAACCATTTATTCACCCCCACTTTGGCCAAAAAAATATGCTAAAAACACCCAAAAGTCATCGATTATTGGGTCATAATCAATTTTTGGTCTCTAACCAAATAAATGTCAAATTAGCAAGACATGAGTTAAATAACAAAAATTAACTAAGCCAACATATGCTCATTGTCAATTGGGTGGCATAGTCAAAATATTGACTATAAAGACATGCTTGATTCATAGTAGCCAAAGTCAAATTTGGTAGTCAAAATGTGGTGGACAAATCATCCACCACATATTTAATTATGGATAGTGTGAAAAGATAATCAAATCTTGACTCAATGTTATTGACTTGCCCAATATTGGTTCTGAAACAAACAAGAAACAAATAAACTACTAATTGGGTGGCATAGTCAAAATATTGACTACAAAGACATGCTTGATTCGTAGTAGTCAAAGTCAAATTTGGTAGTCAAAATGTGGTGGACAAATCATCCATCATATATTTAATTATGGATAGTGTGAAAAGATAATCAAATCTTGACTCAATATTATTGACTTGCTCAATATTGGTTGTGAAACAAACAAGAAACAAATAAACTACTAAGATTTGATTTGACAAAAATTGACATCTAACCAAACATGCCTTTAGTAAGACAAATTAAGGTTTTAAACCAAACATACATTGAATATTTTGCTTCAAATTAAATTGCTATGCCAATTTTTTTCTACCTTTCTATGACATGTGAACCAAAAATTAGCTAGCAAAATATTGACTAATACTGTTCCAAAATTTTTTGATCATACCTCACATTTAATGATAGCCAAGACAATATAGGGTATCAAACTAAATATACCTACATATGGCACTATGGGATTATATGGCTTGTAGCCAAATATACTGAATTTTGGTAATGTTGAACCGTGGAACAAATTTGGTTAGTGTTTGGATCACAACGAAAATTTTGACAAGATAATGTCCATTCAAGACCGGTCCTACCGGGCAAATTCGACGCGGCTCGAACCTGACGTGCTTGGTCCGGCTCAGGATGATTTTAGAGTCAGGACAGGTTTCAAGTTTAAGGTCTAGTGGCCGAACAGCCCAATCAGCTCCACCCAACTTGATTCTAATCTCTCTTTTACAATGCAGCTTGTCTTTTCGACGGCCCGGTCTTTGCACATGGCGTGCCACTGTGAATGGAGAAGAGTAGGAGAGTCTGATTCGGTCGTTTAGAGTTGGGCCGCTGGCCCACGAAATGATTTGGTCGACTTCGAGTTTGGTTTGTGAAAGGCTCGGAGCGCCTTGCACGTAGAAATTTCCCTAGAAAAAATTGACCTTAACCACAGACTGTCCGGCTGCGCCTAACCAACGATTCCTACTCTCTTTCTAAACAAGAAAATTGCACTTGACTGATTTTATTTGGAAAGATTTCTGTCTAAGAATAGGGCAGACAATCTTGTTAAAATATGAGACTTCTATTATCTGATAGGTAGTTGATTTTTTTCTTATCTTAGTATACAGTTTTTTCACTTTTGGATCAAACTGCTCTTTTTAGATCTAACTTTTAGAGTTCATATAGCCCCTTCCTTAGTTTCTCCAACAGCTGCGACGGCTAAACAACAGATGGAGGCGGAGTAGCAAGGCGGTGATTGTACCATCGACCACAAGTAGAGGCAATGAAAGATGGTAGTCATGAGAGAGACGGGCAATAGAACGGCGGTGGTTGCCCAGTGGTATGACGAAGAAGAGATGGGGGTGGTGGCGGTGGCGGTGGCGGTGGCAGTGGTGATAGGGATTGAGAGGAGAAGTGACAAGAATTGTGGGGAGAAAGGAGGGTGAAGATTGAATCTAGATTTAAATATGTGATATAAATTATGCAAATTTGTAAGAAAAAATAGGCAACACCACATTATTACATTAAATCTCCTCCCACACGAGTAATTTAATCAGGGAGAGATTAAGAATATTGAGTAATTTAATCATAGCACTATTGCACATTATAAAGAACTACAAGTTAGGCAAAGTAATCCGCTTTCCTGTCTGCTCTTTGTGTTGGTAGCGGATCTATTGCAATCTACTTTGAACTCGGCTAAGGATAAGGGTTTGCTAAGCCTTCCTGTTCATGTGAAGGGAAATGTTGACTTCCCCATTATTCAATATGCAGACGATACTCTGATTATTGTCAAAGCGGTTGCCTCTAAGATTTTCCTTTTGAAGGCTCTTTTACACTCTTTTGCTTCCTCTACGGGGTTGAAGGTGAACTTTGTAAAATCTTTTTTGCTTCCTATTAATTGTACTGAGGAGCAGATTTCAAGTTTAGCTGGAATTCTGAGATGTCAAGTTGGTTCATTTTCTTTCACATATCTTGGTCTTTCCCTCAGTCTCACTAAGCCTAAAATTGATAATTATGATAGGATGATAGAAAGAATTGAGAAAAGATTGTCCTGTTGGCAATTCTCCTTCCTTTCTTTTGGTGGGAGATTAACCTTGATTAATTCGGTCATCTCTTCTTTACTGATGTTTTTGATGTCTTCACTCAAAATTCCCACTACCACCATTGGAGGAATTGATAGAACTCGAAGAGATTTCTTATGGAGGGGTCAATCCAGTTGTCATGGTGGTCATTGTTTAATTATTTGGGATAAAGTTTGTAGACCTAAGAGAAATGGGGCCTTGGGGTTATCAATTTGAAAACTCAAAACTTAGTTTTTTCTTCTAAAATTATTGTTTAAGTTCTTTAACAAGTTCTCGTCTCCATGGGTTCAACTTATGTGGTCATATTACTACCTTTGAAGAAAGTTAAGAGACGCAACAAGTCCCTCCACCAAAAAGATCCCACTAAATGAAGATCCGAAGAAAGTTTGTTTTTTCTAAATGCCTGATTGGAAGAGGTGATACTTACAAGTTTTGGAAAGATCTTTGGTATTCGTAGATTCTTGCTCTCAAATGGGCTGAGTTATTCTCCTTTTCGGTTAGAAATTTTATAATGCAGCATTTTCGGAATATCTGAGATGGAGTGGTTAATTTTTAGCTTCCTTTATCTGACTTAGCTTTTGGCCAATATCAACGTTTTCTCTCTTTGCAATTTGCTTTGCCTGCTGATGCAAGACTGAATGATTGCTGGATGCTGATTAATAGTCATCTTCTGAAGTATGAAACTAATAAGGTTTATAAGTCCTTGATGGGAGAGTTTCCTACTCATCCCATTTTCAAACTCTGTTGAAAAAATCACTGTCTTCTCAAGATTAAAGTTTTCTTCTGGATTTTTCTTTAGGAGAGATTAAATACCAGAGCCATGTTGGACACGAGAAATTTTCCTATCCAATCAACACTTGTGAATTATGTGCGCATGGGATTGTTGAAACTCAGTTTCACATCTCTTTTGAGTGCCCCTTTGCCATTTCCTGTTGGAATTTAATTGGTTTTAATTGGTTCCTCAATCCCTCATACTTGGATATGATTTGGATGGCAAAAAGAGATAATATTGTTCTTAAAGATTTTTTCATGGAGGTCATCGGTGGAAATTTGGAACATTTAGAAGATTCGTAATAAGAAGATCCTCCAATTCAAGGGCTCTGATACTTTGGATTGGAAAAAGGCTTTTATTTCAAATTTAAACCTGGTTGCCTTCCGTTTACTGGAGATGATTAGACTACAAATTGTTAGATGGCTTTATCTTTTGTAATCTTCTTTTTCTTTTTCTTTTCCTTTTGTCTTTTGATTTTTGTTTTGCTGTCACTCTCTCGTTCATTTATTTATTTATATATTATTAGCAGTAGGCTTCTTGCCTGCTGCCTTTGGTCAAAAAGAACTACAAGTTATAGATAAAGTAAAAGAATAAGAACACATAAAAATGAAATAGGTAGGGCTTAGTACATGTCTGTTGGAGCGTCTAAATTTTGATAAATTTCGTCTTAAATCACATGGAAGATTTGTTAAGTGACTTAGGTTCACTTTATATATTCTCTTCAATTTCAAATACATATTATTTTGACATCTAGTACAGTAAATAAGACAAAAAAAGAGTATAATAATCTTATTTAATAGATTTTTAGTACACCTTCTAGTTCTCCAAACTACATATTTATCTGTTCAAAATATTAAATAAATGATATATAAAAAAATAATGTATAAATGTGTTAAAATTGTAGAATAAATATATTCAAAAACAGAAGTAGAAGTCTAAAATCATAGCTATTTGGGAGTGGAGGGAGTCATAATCCTTAACACGAACAAAACATTGCAGCTGTGGGTCAATTGGATCATACTATTTTGTAAAGTAGCTTGGTTTTTATTGATATATGTGCAAAAATCAATCAAATTATATAAATTTCAAACGAATTGACCAAATATACTCTTTGTTATTTTTTACTTATTGTATAATATATCATGTTAGACAAATTTTTTAAATTTACTAATATAAGAAAAAAAAATCAAGATTCATCACTTGAAAGTAATAGAAAATTTTTCATCAAATATTTTTCATATAATGATTATTTTATAATTTTTATTGACATATAATTGAATAAATTAATGATTAAAGTTGTACTTTAGATATTGTAAAAAGTCTAAAACAAAATAAAAAATAATGGCGGGTGTGTAAATTGCAAAATGTAAACTTACTGAGTTATCTTCGACCGTACATTTTGTATATTATAGGCTGAGAGTTGTAATGTTCCTTTAACTAATTATTTTGAATTATGTGTAGTATGTTTTTCACGTAATGAGTTCATATATATTCATGTTCTCAAAAAATTTGAAAATTTTAGATATAGACGAATATATATTATGACACTTCACAAAATTTCAAAGAAAACACAATTATATGTAGGAGAAATAAAAAAAACAAACAACCGACAAATATATATGTTAGTCTGAATTTTTTTTGTTTTCCTACGTATGATTATGTTTGATCATAAAATTGTTTAGGTTTTTATAATATGTATTTCTCCATATATTCTAATTTTTTTATTATTTTTAAGGATTTAGAGAGATATTAACTTATTATATGCAGTGTACATGTATGGTGCAAAACTCACGTCCTTTCTATATACTTTTGTGATATAATGTCTGCTACTTGTGTACTCCGTGATCTGTATGGCGTGATCTAATCTAACCCTGCAGAGAAGGATATTGATAAGACGACACGAGGTGAGAAAATAGGCTTGAGAGTACCAGCATCTATCGTGAACGCTGAGACATCAGATTCTCAATACTTTTTAAAATATCAATATCATTGTCCACATTTAAAGCATCTGGCGTACCTTCCTTTCTCCTCATTTGCGAAAGTTAAAATGAATGGGCCCAACCATGTCTGAAGTGTCTGGGATCTCTTGCACCAGATGGCTACTACACGAGTGGGTGTTCATGCCTGTATGGTGTTCGACGAAGTGCCGACGGTAGCCGGGCTTTGCCTCCTCTGCCGTGCCCGCAACGTGCTCAATGTATAGCCGGTGCGTTCTGGGCCGCAAGGTCGCCGTGGACGCGGACGTGGCCATGCCCCGTGAAGCGGCGCATGAAGGCGATGCCTTTGTGCTATTCGACAAAATGCACAAAGTCTGAGTGGCGCGTTTTGGGCCTCACACTTGCTGCGGATGCGGACCTGGCCATGCCATATGAGGCGGTGGCGCATGAAGGTGATGTCTGCGTGGGAGGCATTTCTTGCTTCAATTGGCCAAATGGTGTTGTGTGCTATATTAGATCTCTGGTAATAATTATGGGTAGGAGAAGGTGTAGGTTCGTCTGCTCGGCCTGGTCTTCGACCAGCCGTGCGTCAATTCATGACCTGCGCCATCTTGGTCTAAAGAGATAACTAATTTTAGCCAGCTATACTTCCTTTCTTACGTCGCCCGTTTGGTCGACTTGTAAAAGTATTCGTTATATTTCCTCCCTTGTTAAGAAGCAGTTTGTCCTCAAGTTGAAACGTTGGGAACTGTTGGCGAAATTCATCAAGTGCCATCCAAGAGGAATCATGATCAATCCATTGGACAAGAAGCTGAGATTAACCTTGGCCTAAGCCCGACCGAAGAATTGCAACAGGAGAAAAACATATACGCCCATTGAGAATTGGAGGCAGTGGTGCAGGTGCATTTGGAGGATCACCATGATAACTTTTCAATATGCTGACATGGAACACATCATGAATATGAGCATCTAATGGAAAAGTGAGGCGATAGGCAACAGTAACAATGCGTTCCATCACCCGGTATGGTCCAAAATACTTAGGAGAGAGCTTGGTTGCAACTATTGAAGTAATAGATGTGGCTTGTCGTTGCAACAAGTGGAGCCAAACCCATTGTCCAACTGAAAAAGAGACCTCTCTATATTTTCCATCAAACATATTCTTCATACGCTGCTGTGCTTCAAGAAGGCGGCCTCGAATGTCTCGAAGAAAAATATCTTGCTACTGCAACTGCTGGTCAACTGCCTAAACAACTGCTGAACCGACTGCATAAGGTGCGATGGGTGGCGGAGGGCGACCATAGACGACTTCAAAAGGGGTAGCACGAAGAGTCTATGGAAAGAAGTATTATAGCAATAATCTACCCATGGTAACCACTGTAGCCATGGTTTGGGACGGTCGCAAGCCAAACAACGCAAATACATTTCAATGGCTGTCAGACTGTGGATGGAACGCGGAAGAAAAATTCAAATGAGTATCCATCAAGCGAAATAAGTCTCGCCAAAAATGACTTTGAAACACCGTATCTCGATCACTGATAATAGAATTTGGCACACCATGGAGGCGAATAATTTCATCAAAGAATGCCTGTGCCACGGAACTGGCCGTGTAAGGATGTGCCAAGGGAATGAAATGAGCTAGTTTGGAAAAATGATCAACCACTGTCAAAATGATTGATTTGCCATGAATCTTTGGAAGACCCTCAATAAAATCCATGGAAATCTCGGACCATATCATATCAGGAATCGGTAGAGGTTGTAACAATCCAGAAGGATGCAAATGCTCCACTTTATTGTGTTGACACTGAGGGCAGCTATGAACAAAATCAAGAACCAAATGATGAGCATGCGGAATGTAGAAGGAAGCTCAGAGTCGATGTAGGGTTTTCCGAAATCCCTCATAACCCATCGTATGGGTGGCTAATAATACTTGTTGCAAAACCTCAAAAGTTGGTGGAACAAAAACTTTCTTATGCTGTAAAAAGTGACCATCATAGAAACTCCAATCTGGTGGTAAGGAATCCTTCCGTTGTTGTTGTCGCAAAGTGTCAAAGGCGGTTAACCGTGGAACTTCATCACAGAGAATATCATAGATGTCAAATTGCGGACTAGACACCATATTGGCAACAAGAACTTCATCTCGACTGGAAAGAGCATTAGCAACGATATTCATTCAGCTGGGGCGAATTCGACCGAAAAATCATACCCAAACAACTTGCTGACCCATTGATGTTGAGGCACCGTAAAAAGACGTTGATCCAACAAAAATTTCAAACTATAGTGATCTGTCCGAACCAAAAACTGACGACCCATAAGTATGGTCACCAATAACGAACTGCTTTGACCAAGCCAATTAGTTCATGCCTGTAAGCTGCTAGTTTGGCATGATGGGCTGGGATTGGTCTACTAAATAACGCCAGAGGTCTATCCCCTTGATGAAGAACCGCTCCAATACCCAAACCTGAAGCATCACATTCGACAATAAAGGGTCGCAAAAAATCTGGCATTTGAAGGGAAGGAGCAGCTTGTAGGGCAAACTTCAAAGAATTTAAAGCCTCTGTTGCAGCAGGCATCCATTGGAAAGCATCCTTCTTTAAAAGCTGTGTCAAGAGAGGCGCGATGCGCCCAAAATCTTGTACAAGGCGCCGGTAATAGCCGGCAAGGCCTAAGAACCCACACAAAGCCCGAATGGAGCATGGGAGGGTCCAATCCTGGACTACTTGCATCTTCAATGGATCCATAGACACTCCTCTAGTAGAAATAATGTGTCTGAGATAAGCAATGGAGGAATCGCCAACAGAGCATTTGGATTCCTTGAGGAAAAATCTATGTTGGCAAAGAAGAAGAAGAACTTCCCGAAGATGGCGTAAATGTTCAGCCCATGATGAACTATAAATCAAGATATCATCGAAGAAAACAATGACAAACTTCTGGAGACAAGGCTGCAACACATCCATCACGAGAGCTTAAAATGTTACCGATGCATTGGTCAGGCCAAATGGCATGACGAGAAATTCAAAATGCCCGTGATGTGTTCTAAAAGCAATCTTAGGAATATTTGCCTCATGCATGCGAACTTGATGGTATCCCAAACAGAGGTCAAGCTTTGAGAAAAAAAAGTGCGTCAGTGAACTCGTCAAGAAGTTCCTCCACCGTAGGAATAGGGAATTTGCTTTTTATCATCATGGTATTCAGGGAACGGTAATCCACACACATCCGCCAAGATCCATCCTGTTTTTTGACCAAAAGACCAGGGGAGCTATAAGGTGATGAACTTGATCGAATGACACCTTGTTGCCGCAGAACAACACATTGCTGCTCGATTTCATCTTCTTGGATATGGGGATATCTATAAAGATGGACCACCATGGGAGCAACGTTAGGTAAAAGGTGAATTTGGTGATCCAATCGACGCGAAGGAGGTAAGACCCTGAGGTGGCATAAATAAATCCTTGAATTCCACTAGAAGCGCCCCCCATCAGATCTGACACGGTAGTAGCGAAGGATCCTATTACTGGTCGAGTTGAGACCGAAAGTCCTTCCCAAATGACGCGGCAACCCACACACTCGATGGACATAGTGATATTAACAAAGTTGAACACGATATCGCCCAGCGAGCGAAGCCATTGGACACCAAGAACTACGTCAAGCTGAGCCAAATCAATGCAATAACATTGTAAACAAAAAGGTTTGCTGCTAATAGCAGAATTGACTGTAGGGCAAAAACCAGCAATAGGAACCTTGTCGCCATTTGCTACCCGAACACGAGCACCTGGTCGTGGTAAGAGAGAAATACTAGTTGTTCATGCTGCTGCGATGCTGATAAAATTGTGAGTGGAACCCGAATCGACCAAAGCGATAAAGACTGAGTAGCCAATGTGTACAGAAAGCCTTAAGGTCGCTTCCGTGCCAATGCCCATGAGGGCATGCAAGGAGATCTGTGGCTCTGGATCCACAATGGCATCATTCTCAGGTACTTCCTCTTCGTCCATGACTTTCAACCAAAACAAACACTTACAACGGTGCGAACGACCAGTGTAAGGTTCATCACAATTAAAATGGAGGTTTTTTTCTCGCCTTTCGACCATCTCATGGGGCGTGAGCCGCCTAAAACAACCAGCTAATGAACTCGGTAGAGGCGCAGGACGAGCTGGCTCAGCTGGAGGAAGGGGCAAGGGACATGACGGACTAGGTAGCAATGGCGCACTCCGTGCCGTCACCCGGGTCGACATTCAACCACACAGTCTCAAGGGCGACTAAGTGCTCCCAACGAC
This sequence comes from Pharus latifolius, assembly GCA_019359835.1. Lineage (NCBI taxonomy): Eukaryota > Viridiplantae > Streptophyta > Magnoliopsida > Poales > Poaceae > Pharus > Pharus latifolius. The sequence goes on from CM033324.1 coordinate 70,172,605, forward strand.
CAGAGAATGCGATAATGTCTTTTGGCCGTGTGAGCCAAACTGACCGTGGTATCCAAAGTGGCTGGTCTCTGCATTTGGACATCCTCGCGTAGTAACTTTGCCAGGCCACCCAAAAACAAACCAATCTCATGATTTGGGGTGAGGTTGTCAGCTCAACAAAGCCGATAGAGTTTATTGATATAGTCTTCAACAGCCTCTGTTTGTTTCAGCATCGAGAGCTCGGCGACCGGATTTATGTGGAACGGTGGCCCAAAGCGAAGTTGACAAGCCTGCTTAAATTGCGCCTCACGAGGGGATGCCGTCTGTCCACTGGAATTTGAAATACCATTGTTGAGCGACCCTCGTTATGTGGTATGTAGCGAGCCAAACTTGGTCTTCGGGCAGCGTCCTATTCAAGCGAAAATATTGGTCGCAACGGGAAAGCCACTCCAACGGATCATCGGCGCCGGAGAAAGTAGGGAAATCGACCCAATGAAAACGAGGTGGATGGAGGGATTGAGATGTCTTGGAGGTTCCACGGCACCCGTGGGGCGTCCCATCGGCGCCTTAGGGTTGCACAACAAATCGCCCTCTATGGAAAAATCCACCTGTGGCTTGGTGGGACGTGACTCCATTACTTGTAGACGATGATCATGATCATCTTGACACTGTAATACGGTCTGCAGCAGGTGCTTCAAATCGTCAAGCGTGGTGGTGGGGGAAGGATCAGTGGCCACGGAATCTGATACCAAATTGTTGTGTGCTATAGTAGATCTCAAGTAATAGCTATGGGTAGGAGAAGGTGTAGGCTGTTTGTCCGCCCAGCCTAGTCTTCAGTCTTCAGCCAGCCGTGCGTCAACTCACGACCTGCATCGTCTTGGTCGAAAGAGAGAAGAGAGAATACTTTTTCTTTATTTCTTGTTATCCTTTAGATTACATCTCATCATATATATATTATAACAAACCTCCCTAAATATACTAAAGAACTAATTTTAGCCAGCTATACTTCCTTTCTTACGTCACCTGTTTGGTCGACCTGCAAAGGTATCCGTAACAGATGACAGTGAATTTCTTGTAGCAGGACTTTTCTTGAGGCGTTCTTGGGCAAGAGGATGGTCACATTCACTGCACAGAGCAACAAGCTCGTCAACATCGGTGCAAAAGGACTAGATTAGGCAAACGTGGAACAAAACTGATCCACTTGGGCTTCTTGTCTTTCCATGTCAGGTATGACCTTACCACCGTCTTATTGCGCGCACCTTGGATACTTCTTTGATACACCTGGAGGGATGTAACCTACCACTGGCAGTAGACCACGGCTTCCAGTTAACATTATTAGTTAGTAGTTGCCCTGCACTATCCTGTTAGGAACTCTAGTAATTAATTCTTGTTTATTTATGTATGTTTTGACAACTGTAAAAAAATTCATGTACTTAGTATTTTTAACCCATTATGATAGAAAAAATTGGGGCATGTCTTTTTTGAAGGCCTTGTTGTTTCACTATTAGTATTGATATTTGATAAACTAGTATTTGTCTAACTCCAAAGAGGCACTCTCATCTGTCATTAAGAACATTAACTCAGTCTGAACCCTCGTCGTTGATTAAGTCTGCCTTATGACAATTCACACTCGGTATCTCGACAAGCCATATAAGCATGTGCCAATTCATATGGGGGTTATAAAGCTATATTATTGTTGTGGGGTCTTAGCAAGGGTGAAGGGGCCCATTCAGCACACCCTTTCTTTGTTGTTTTCGTTTGGTATGTTGACTTCACCTAGTCTTCCCTCTTTGTAGCATTCATCTTTTATCTTGGTCTTCTTGCCCACACCATCCTTGAGCTATCTTTGAGTCTTCTTAGCATGCTACTCGTCTAAGGAGCTGTTGTTCATAGCTCAAGCATGGAAGCTCAGCTGGCGAATCGTGTCGGACAACCTGAGCCTGACACTTCTGTGTTTGAGAGCGGCACTACTTCAGGAACAGACAACGATCAGAGGGCAGGTGGCACAGCCAATGGCGGCAACAGGCAAGATTTAGGAATGGTCACGAGCAGCAACAGGAGAGTCTCCGGCGATGATGGCTTGCATGGGTCTTCAGGCAAGGGGAATGACATCCATGATGAATTTGTGTTCTTGTGGAGGTTAAGTATTTACTACTGCAGGCAGTGTTAGCAGTTAGTGTCACATACAATGCTGGACTGAGCCCGCCTGGGGGGTTTTGGACGGATAACGGTCCCAGCCACCGAGCTGGTGACCCTCTCCTTCCAGTTAGATTCTTTGAACGGTATGAAGTGTTCTTTTACTGCAATGCAACAGCCTTTGCGGCATCTCTCGTCTTAATCATCTTGCTTCTAAGTAAGGAAGTGACAAGCCAGCGTGTATGGCTCCGCTCGATGCAGGCAACCATGATACTGGACCTGTTTAGCCTTCTGGGAGCATATGCTGCCGGAAGCTGCAGGGCACCAAGGTCTTCCGTTTACATATTCGTCCTAGTTTTTGCTGTTTTCCTCTATTTTGGGATTCACATCCTAGTATTCATAAGGGTAGTCCCAAAACGGTTGAAAGAGAATGTGCAAACAATACTAAATCAAATTCTAGAGAAAGTGCAAACAATGCTAAATCAAATGCTATCCAATCGCGGTGTCTCTGAGGGGCAAAGTAGCAGGCATCAGGATGAAGAACGAAAAATTGAGGAGGCTCGCAAATTTATATTGATGCTTGCAACTTTTGCAGCTACTATCACATACCAAGCTGGGTTGAGCCCACCTGGTGGCTTTTGGGCTGAAAATAGTTATGGCTACCGTCCAGCTACTTTTGTTCTTCGCAGGCACTACCTCCTCCGCTTCAATATCTTCATTTGTTGCAATGCAACTTCTTTTGTGGCATCTTTGGTCACCATCATACTGCTTCTCAGCACGGAATTGAGCTTGCATGGAATAAGGACCCAAGCAATGTTTGTGTGTGTGATAGCTGACCTGTTAGGCCTAATCGGCGCTTATGCTGCAGGGTGCTGCAGGGATGTCACGGCATCATTCTCTGTTATGTTTATAACCGTGGTGGTTTTAATCTGCATCATGATTCTAGTTGTCTGCTTTCTTTATGAACCGCTAGCAATGTGGCTGGAAAAGATGAGGCCAAGATTTGGCGAGCTTATAGTCAAGCTTCTTTCATTTCGACGGCATGGGAACCAAACACCTAAGATGAATCGAGAAAATTCTCAGCCAACTAATCAGCAAGGTGCAGAGCATTTAAATTGTTAATGTGTATAGTTGTATTAGGATTAGAGTCTTCATTGTATTATCCTTTTAATATTCTCTCTCTTCTACGTGCCTTGTATATACAAACCTTATTAGTCTACGATAATGTTGCCGGTGTTTCTCCCAATTCCTAACATAAATTTGATGCAGTGGTACATGACAGCATGTCCAATGCGCAAAATCACTCTGCTTCTAGCCAGCATGTATCAAATGAAGAGGCAAAATCTGCATCAAGCGATGATATGAATAGCACAGAAGACGGCATATCGAAGTCTTCTGATGACCAGAAAGATGACCAGAAAGTTGTAATTACAACGGTGGCTTCATCAAGTGATAGCCTGAGTACCAAAGAAGATGGCATGTCCAACATGGAAGAACAGTCTGTTGACAATCAACAAGCTGCAATTGCCATGGGACAATCTTCATCAAGTGACAGCCTGAAGTCCATCCAAAGTGTTCAGCCAGTGGGGAGCTCGTTAGAACAAAATGTAGCATCTGATGACCGAAGGATAGCCACTGATAATGTGATAATAGCGGAATCCTCTGAGATGCAACCTATGTTAGCCAACACCCAGAGGGATGGAGCAGAACAGCATGCTCAGCCGATGAGCAACCACCGTGATGACGCATATTGTTTGGATGTTCCTGAGGTTGATGAAAAGGCTACAGATTTTGGGAGTAGAAACTCCAACAATGATCAAGGCCCTCGGCACAAGAACAGCAATGATAACAGTGACAGCAAGCCAATTGATGTGCGTCTGAAGAAGTCACGCACATACTTATTGCTTCTTGCAATTCTTGCAGTTTCTTTAACATACCAAGCAGGTCTAAATCCGCCTGGTGGCTTTTGGACAAGAAAGGGAGTTGATCACTCAGCTGGTGATCCCATCCTTGAGGACAATTACCATCGTCGCTACCGTGCTTTCTTCTATTTCAACGCCACTGCCTTTGCAGCTTCCTTTGCCATGATCATTATGCTCCTGAACAAGGAGATAAGCAAGAGGACTATAGAACGCCGTACATTGCAAATAACAATGGTAGCTGACCTAGTTGCTCTGATGGGGGCTTTTGTTACAGGGAGCTGCAGGGAGAAAATGAAGTCTATTTACATCTCGGCGGTGATCTTTCTTGTCATTGCATATGTTCTTTTTCATGTTTGGGTATCTAGGCATCTAATCCCTGAAAAATACAAAAAGTGCCCGAAGCTAAAGAAGTTCCTTTCGTGGTGTCGTGTATGGAAAGAATTACCTCAGACAGGCAACAACCCCTTGGAGGATACGAAGGACTTGGAGCGGAGACGTAATTTACTCTTGATCCTCGCTGTTCTAGCAGCAACTGTCACGTACCAAGCTGGCCTGAATCCTCCAGGAGGCATTTGGCCTGATGAGAACAACAGTGGTGGCAAACCAGGCAATCCAGTCCTTCGAGACACACATCCAAAGCGCTTTGATGTTTTCTACTATTCAAATGCAGTCTCATTTGTGTCATCTGTGGCCATCATCATACTACTTATGAATTGGGAATCATGTGAGCGTGGAATCAAGTCCTACGCGTTGCGGGTGTGCTTGGTGGTGGGTTTGCTCAGCCTCCTGGTTGCTTATTCTGCAGGTACCTGCAGGAAAGTAAAATCAACCATTTATCTCATCATCATAGCTGCTGCGGTTCTCTTATGCCTTGTGATTCAAGTCCTTGTACTCTCATCGACACATGATGCATTGGCAGGTTCATGTTTTCTCAAATTTGGAATACGGTTTTGTCAGGATCTTCTCCATAATGAAGTCAGGCCAGACGTTTCTGATAATGCCATGGAGTCAGTTCACCAAATTGATGGAAAGGAAAAAAGGAAGACACACAAGTATTTGATGCTGCTTGCAATTCTGGCTGCATCCATTACATACCAAGCTGGTCTAAACCCACCAGGTGGTTTCTGGTCTGATGACGATTCGGACGGCCACATCGCTGGCAACCCAGTCCTTAAGGACATCAACCCCCAACGCTACATGATGTTCTTCATCTGTAATGCCATCTCCTTCATGGCATCTATTGTTGTAATCATGCTTCTGCTTAGCGAATCTGTGAGAAATCAGAAGGTGCCACTCCAAGCACTGCACTTCATCATGATGCTGGACCTGTTGGCTCTGATAATGTCTTATGCAGCAGGAAGCTGCAGAAAGGTCAGCACTTCAATATATGTCTTTGTGGTCGTATGTGGCGTGGTGATGTACCTCATTGTTGCTACTCTTTTGTCAAGTGGTATCGCAAAATGGCTGAATGAAAAGGATGTATGGCGGCTTTTGTTTGGGAGAGGTCATCGTCATGTTTCTTCAGCAAACGCACTGACACCTGAGCGGCAAGTTTGAAGATATTTCTTTGGGAACTCAGTGATTTCTAGTGGTACCTTTGTATTTTAGATGCAATTATGAGTTTCTCTGTTGTATGTTAAGCATTTGTCTTTCGTTTAGAATTTGAAGAATTGTGATATTGTTCGTTCTTGAACAATATTCAACCAAGTTCAATTAGGATGACAAGTTCAGGAAATGATCTTTTTGAGTTAAATATACTTTACTTTACCCTATAATGGAACTACGGTCTAGGGGCAGGTTGGGGAAACTATTTTTCATTTGTTTTGTTCAAGATGCTTCGACTTCTATTTTCCATGTAAAAGGATGGATGAACAAAGCCTGAGGCTTCTAAGTTTTTCCTATAAAAGCCAAGATCATACCAAGGGGTGATTCATGTTATGTGTAGATGCATAGTTAGTACTTGTGTATATGACCCGTGTGGCTCATTTAATCATTTAGTCCATATATGTATACTTGTTTCTCATCCTAATACAATTGATTAGTTGATTTTCTAACATGATATCAGAGCTAAGGGTAAAACCCTAATAGTCTTTCACCCATCCCGGAGCTAGCCATCTTTGGTCAACTCCGACCACTACATACCTTCAGATCTATTCACTGTGAAGAGGGCCGACGCTGCCGTCGTTGCTTCCTGTTCGATGTTACCACTGCCGTCGCCTCTCCGCACGCCGTCGCCGCCGTTGCCTCTTCTGCATGCCTCCATCGCCTCCTATTTTGTAAGCCGCCACCGTCACCTTCTCTTCCTAAGACTAGCCACCGTCACTGCTCTCTCTCTTTGTGGGAGTGTCGTGGTATTACGGATACCCCGGCAGGTTCGGATGTGCGCAGCACAAGTACAGCGGCGCGAGCAGACCGAGTTATTGGTCTCCTCCCGCCGGGCAACACAGAAAGTGGCACAGAGGTTTATACAGGTTCGGGTCCCGGTGGGGGCCCTAGTCCTGTTGGCTCTCTCCGGACGCGAGTCCGCTGGGGAGGTGAGCTCTCGGGGAGAGGTCTCCAAGAGAGCCGGATGTTGAGTTTATGTAAAATGAATTCGAATCCTTGAAAAAGGGTACAAGAGGGGTATATATAGCCCCTAAGAAACACAAAAGACAAAAATGCCCTCGCTGCGACCGTCGGATGGAAGGGCGAAGACGTCCTTTGGCCTGATGGACGGCCTGGATGCTCGACACGTGGCGCCACGGGCTTCCTAGAGGCCCCACGGTCAGCAACAGTTCTTCCTGAACCCGGAGGCTCCCCGGATCTCACCGGGGTCCCGAAGACTCTCCGGATCTCACCGGGGTCCCGGAGACCCTCCGGATCTCACCGGGTGTCACCGGGGTCCCGGAGACCCTCCGAATCTCACCGGGCGCCCGGTGATCCTCCGGATCTCACCAGGGGCCCGGTGACTCTCCGGGTCTCACCGGGGTCCCGGAGACCCTTCGGATCTCACTGGGCGCCCGGTGACCCTCCGGATCTCATCGGGGGCCCGGTGACTCTCCGGGTCTCACCGGGTTTCACCGGGTTTTACCGGGGTCCCGGAGACCCTCCGGATCTCACCGGGCGCCTGGTGACCCTCCGGATCTCACCGGGGGCCCGGTGACTCTCCGGGTCTCACCGGGTTTCACCGGGGACTCCTTGGGACTTCGTGGGACCGCTGGGGATTCCCCCAACAGGGAGTATCTTTAGCGCTGTTACCAGAAGAGCAATGAAGCCCTTCGCTTCTCTCTTCAACAGTCTCTCGACTATGTAGCAGCAAGACCGGTCAGTTGAGGAGTTCTACAAGCATTCACAGATGTCTCGCGCCAGCTGGACTCCATGGTGCCCTTTACCTGCTTTAGTTGTACAGGGTGAGCAACCAAGGAGAGATATGATGAGCAAAATGTCATGTTCGACTTCGTCATGCGCCTTCCTCTCGAGTTTGAACCCATACGGGCTCAACTCCTTGGGCATACCACACTCCCTCCTATGGCTGAGCCTTTTGTCGACGATTCGGACTCGGGGTCCTCAGCCGAACTTATGCAAAATTTATAATAGCGAGACCTTTCAAGATGACCCTCCGGGAAGGTATGTAGAAATATGGAGAACAGGAGCACAGAGAGGTTTATACAGGTTCGGGCCCTCGATGGTGGGAGTAATAGCCCTACGTCCTATTGGGATTTCACTATACGTAATAAAGATTTACAAGATGGCGGGAAAAAACCTTCACAGGCGAAGGGTTTTTCCTATGTAAGTGAATAGAAAGAAGCCAGGGAGGCTTGTAAATACTATCTAATCTAGGCCGTAGACTTGGTTGTTTGAGCGGTTGAGATGTGTTGTATCTCGCTTGTATCAGAGACGTTGATCTCCCTGTTTGATGCATCTCGCCACCATATTATGTTAGTCGAAAGAGTGCCATGTTGTAACTGCATTAGACAGTTGCTTGGATGCGGTTTAGAAAATCGCTCTTAACCCCCACGCAGTTTTAACACGTGTTATTCATGGATAACTGCACGTATTAGCCTCCTGACGGTTGGTCCTCCACGTGGAAGAATCTTCGGGATACTTGGAATATTCCCGCTATAGGGACAGGTGAATCCCAAGTACCCTGGTCGAAAGTGCTCTGACCGCGGGATATTGGCTGACCGCGCAACATCTCCAAAATTCTGTTCGCGTATAGCACACGAATTCCTGATCGCGCACTTGCTGCGGTCTGATCGCGCAAAGCCTGCGACCTCGGGCTGATGCTCCTCAGAATAACTTGAGTTCGCACCGCCAGGCACGTGTCTGGCTCGAATCTGTCTTGAACCAACAGTGCATTTATTTGAATTGACTCGGGTGTCAATCCTCGTCACCTTTAGTTACTCTGATTGCTAGTAGCTGTTGCATCTAGGCCGTCATGTCTAACCATAATTTTGATGATTAATGAAAACAAAGTATTCTGGACTAATCGTGTTTTCGAGATTGATGTGATACAGAGTTGCGTCGGGAAGAATTACGAGATGATCAAGATGAACCCGACTTGAAGTGAAGCACAAGATGCAGAAAAGCAAAATACAAGATGCAAATCATTAAGATGCGAAAGACCTAAGGTATTACAAGTTTTTATTTTTACCGATCTCGGTGTTTGGAGATGATTGGTTAGGAAAATTCTTTTCTAGCTTTAACCGTACTATAAAGAGGAGTGGCGAAAGTCCTCTTTTTATCTCCAACACAAACCGAGAATTCTAGGTCATTGCATTGCATCATTTTTGGTTGGATTTGGTTTTGAACTTATTTGAAAATCTGGTTTTTCAGTTCAGTTTTTGACAGCAGAAGAGTTTTTCTATTTTCTAGAAAGATTTAGGAAGATCTGACTTTTGCTTCTGTTGACAAAATTGTAGCCCTTGAAATTATCTTTCCAACAAGCTATTAAACACCTCCTTTGGATTTCTGGATTTAAAGTTATCTCTGTTTTTGTTCATGTTGACTGTCAGTTTGCTAAACTGACTGTCAGTTTGAATGTCAGTTAGTTTAAACTGACAATTGTCCAGAGAGGGTGTATTTTGTGCTCAAAATTTTTGTACTAAACTGACTGTCAGTTTGTCCATACTGACTGTCAGTTGGGGTTTCGACCACATTGTTTTTAACTGAGTTTCTATTTGATTTTGGTCGAGTTAGTGGTCGAACTGACTGTCAGTTGTGGGTTCCAGCTTTCCTTTTTCGACCATGAACGGCTAGCAAAATTTTCGTCCGTAAATTTTGTCAGCCGTTGTGCACTAAACTGACTGTCAGTTAGGCAAACTGACTGTCAGTTTGGGTTGCTGATTTTTAGCCCTAGCTCCAACGGTTCATTTGCTTCTTGAGGCTATAAATAGGGGCTTTGGGCATGTGTTTCTTACAACAAGCAACAGCATTTCATATACACTCTTGAGCATTAGTTTCTTATATAAAATCTTGATCTTTTGATCAAGTCGAGTGCTTTCCGATCCACCGAGAGTTTCAGTTCTTTTGCATTTGCATATACTTAGCTTCTCGGTGCATGTTTGGAGGTCTAGAGAAGACCTCGCTGCCTGTTACTCTTGGTGAGCGCCCTCACCTAGACGGTTCGGAGGCATGGCCGTTGATCTCTCCGTTCAGAGATTGTCGGAGAGGCTCGGCAAGTGTGTACAAGGCATCGGTGCTCGCCTTTCCGGAGTGGACAAGGAGCAACCTTAGTTGATAATACTCTTCGTGAGTATTGAGGCAAGACTCAAGTGATTTGAGTGCTTCAACGAGAATTAGTGGAGACTGGGCGAGTCTCCGATACCTCTGTAAAAACCATTGTGTTCGTTTTCTTTCCCTTGCTTACATTATTTGTTCTTGATTTGTTCTTTATTTGCTTTAAGTTTTAAAGTTTTTAAAAGCCTCCTATTCACCCCCCTCTAGTCGGCACCCTTGATCCAACAGTAGCCTCCCATCAGTCGGATTCATCTCATCTTGTTCCGGCATCTTCTTCCACCCAGGTTGTCTACTCTCATTTCAAGAGACTTGGCCATCATGTTCAGCGGTGCTTCAAGTTATATCTTGAGTTAAAGCCACTGCGTGCATTGTATTGTCATAGTGCTGGTGCTTCCTCTTCTTCAATATCCATCAGTGCTTCGGAGCCACTTGCTACTTAACTAAGTCAGCTTCAGACTCAAATGAATAACCTTCAGACTCTCTTTCAACAGTGTTCCCCCTTTGAGGTCTCTTCTAGTGGCTTTGCTAGTCTTGTTGCTGCATCTTTCTCTATGTCAGGTACCACCCCCCCCCCCCCGGGTCTTGGACTCAAGAAGCCACCGTGTAGCATCATATAGTCGTAGTGCTGCTGCTGCCTCTTCTCCAGCATCAACCAGTGCTTTGGAGCCACTTTCTACTCAATTGAGTCAGTTTTAGACTCAAATGAGTAACCTTCTGGCTCTCTTTCAGCAGTGTTCCCCTTTGAGGTCTCTTCTAGTGGCTATGCTAGTTTTGCTATTGCATCTTTCTTTATGTCAGGTACTGCACCCCCCCCCCCCCCCCAGGTCTTGGACTCTGGGGCCTCATTTCATATGACATCAAATGACTCTCAGTTAGTGTCATATCGGCCTGTTCCAGATAGTGCCTGTGTTCAAATAGCGACTGGCACCTCCTGCACAGTTACTCATCAGGGCACTTTTTTCACTCTTCATTTCACTATTTCGTCTATTTCTCTTTGCCCCAACTGTCTATGAATCTTATGTTTGTTGGGTAGTTTACTGATATGAATTGTTTTATTAGGTTTGATGACTCTTCTTGTTTTGTACAGGATGGTCGAACAAGGGCTCTCATTGGTACTAGCCATCGTTGTAGAGGCTCTAAGGGACTCTACACTCTTGATCATTTGCGTCTTCCACCATCCTCTACTGATGTCTCATCCACCACCTCATCTTTAGTGTATGCGTTTGTTTCAGCGTCTTTTGCCAACTTTTCTCAGTGGCATCATTGACTAGGTCATTTATGTGGTACTCATCTTGCTACATCAACTCGTTAGGGTGTCTTAGGTCGTGTTTTTGTTAACATCAGTTTTCATTGTACGGGTTGTAAGCTTGACAAATAGCTACAACTCTCATATCCCTTCAATACCTATAGGTCTAGTCTTTCTTTTGTTTTAGTTCATTTTTGAAGTTTGGGGTCCTGTTCTTTTTGTTTCAAAAGGTGGACACAACCATTATATCATTTTTATAGATGATTATTTACGTTATATTTAGGTCTACTTCATAAAACATCATTCTCAGTTGTTAACGATTTATCAATCTTTTGCTTGTATGATTTATACCCAGTTTTCCACTGCCATTCAGGTTTTTCGTTCCGATTTAGGGGGTAAGTATTTATTGGCTGCCTTTCGTCAATTTCTTTTTGATGAGTGAACTCTTCCTCAACTCTTTGGCCCTAGTGCTCATGCTTAGAATGGTGTTGTTAAACACAAACACTGTTATATTATTGAGACTGCCCATACTCTTTTGATTACATCTCATGTTCCTCATCATTTTTGGACTGAGTCTATTTCTATGGCTATTTATCTCATCAATATACAGCCGTCTTCTCATGTCCATGGCAAGTGCTCAGGCGACATCTTGTTTTCCATACCTCCGGGTTATGATCATCTTCGAGTTTTCGGGTCAACTTGCTATGTCCTCTCACTACGTGAGCGTACCAAGTTAACCGCTTAGTCTATTGAGTGTGTTTTTCTTAGGTACAGTCTCAAGCATAAGGGCTACTATTGCTATGATCCCTTTATTCAACGCATGCATATCTCCCGTGATGCCTCTCTTGTTGAGAATCAACCCTATTATATCTCTTCTTCTACACGGTCTACCTCTCCTACATAGTCTATCTCATTTCCCTACCTCCCTCCTATTTCATCCTTAAATATGCCATCAGCTGTTGAGTCTTTATCTCTACCTTCTATATTTCTTGTTCCACCTCCAGCTATGCCTCCATCTTCGGATCTGTTCCCGTTTCTTTTCCACTATACTCGTCATCCTAGAGTTTCTAGTGCTCCTCTTAATCCTTTGTCTTCTGTTCCTCCTTCCTCTGATGGTGTGGTCAGTATTGATGGTGCTCTTATTGATGATTTGTTGTCCCTGTCGTCACTCCCGAGTTCTTGGTATGATCTTCGTAATCGCAGTACTATTGTTACTCCTGATCGTTATAGTCTCACAATTGCTAGTGCTTTGTATGAGTCTTGTTTCTATCAGGAGGCTATCGTTATTCCTGAGTGCCAGTTGGCTATGTCTGAGGAGCTTGCAACTTTGGATCGTACTGGCACTTGGGATCCTGTTCCGTTACTTGCTTAGGCTATTCCCATCACCTGTAAGTGGGTATTCAAAGTCAAAGCCAAGTCTGATGGTTCAGTGGAGCGTTGCAAGGCTTGTCTTGTTGCTCGCGGTTTTCAATAGAAGTATGGTTGTGATTATGATGAGATCTTTGCTCCTATATCTCACATGACTACAATCCACACTCTAGTTGTTGTGGCTGCTATTCTTTCCTAGACTATTTCCCAAATAGATGTGAAGAATACTTTTTTTTACGGTGATCGACAAGAAGAGGTCTATAGGAAGCCACCTCCGGGAGTTGTGGCCCCCATTGGGCATGATTGTCGTTTTCATCATGCTTTTTACGGGTTCAAACAAGTTCTTTGGGCTTGGTTTGAGTGGTTCAATTCGATGGTTCTAGTTGCTAATTTCTCTCCTAGTGATCATGATCCCATTTTGTTTATTCATTTCTCAACACATGGCCACACATTGATATTGCTGTATGTGGATAATATGTTGATTACTAGAGATGATGTGGAGTATATTGCTTTTGTGAAGCAACGTCTCAATGGGTAATTCTTGATGTCTGACTTGTGACCTCTTGGTTATTTGTTAGGGATTGAGTCTTGTCTATCTTGCCGCCACCAGGTCAGATATTACTCACGCTGTCCATGTACTTAGTTAGTTTGTCAGTGCCCCCACCTCAATTCACTATGGTCACTTGCTTCGTGTACTACGATATTTGTGTAGACTACTTCTGGATGTCTTTTCTATGCTCATTTGAGTCAACTTCAGCTTTATGCTTACTCTAATTCGATTTGGGCCAGTAATTGTATTAACCGCCAATCTATTACTGACTATTACATATTTCTTGGTATTTCTCTTCTTACATAGAAGTCGAAGAAACAGATTGTGGTATCACGTGTGGCCCATTTAGTCATTTAATCTGTATATTATATATACTTGTTATTGTCCTAATACAATTGATTGGTTGATTTCCTAACACTTCAAACTACTATTTGGTGTGCAGGTAGGGGTTGATGAATTGGACAACTTGGCATGATCTCTTGATTCAGTCAGTAAAGAGCTCTGCTAGATTCTTTTCTCGGTGCGCATATGCCAGTAAATTGAGCAACTAACATGAAGATTGATACAGAATGGCATAGCGAGATGCTGCATTTCTGTGTCAATTTTTCCCTTGCCTTTTTTCTGGTTATCATTAAGCTCTATTTTTTTTGAGTAAGTACATAGGGTGTGTTAACTAATTCTTTTGAGTAAACAAAGCCTCCGAGGTCAGATAAACCATTGGTTGTTTTGAAGTGTAGCTTCTGTGCTAATTTTCTCCTCTTTATATCTTTAGAAAAGCAACTAACAGGGATGTAGTATAACTTCTGGTGAAGTTTACATGGAGGCCATTGTCTGCTGCAAAAGGCCTTAGGTCGTCTTACTGCCGTTTGTACTTACTCAGTCCATGGATGGAGGAGGATCACCAAATCATCAGCATATTATATTCGCCATTCAGATGTCAACCTCAGAGAGGGCTTCATTAGCAAAGGTAGTGGCTAATATAGCATATAATGCATCCGTGGCTACATTTTAACTTCTAAGAGTGTCTGGACTAGCATTAAATTCCCTTGACGAAGCCTATCAACCCCCTTAATAATGATCCTTGAGGAAGCTGTGGCTAGAACAGTCCATCTAGGTTTGAAGTCCCTTATATGTGGGACCGCATATAGATGATGATCACCTAATAGAGTCAAATGCTTTTGTAATGTTGAGTTTGAGAAGAATGAGATAATTCCCCTTTTCCATATTGTAATGAGATCAATCAGTTCACTTTCATATATCATTGCCATATTGTACAGGAATTGGAAGCCATGGAGTTGACTGCATCTCATACATACTTTATAGCCTCTGTTAATCTGGAAGTAGTTGTTTTCATTAGGAGATGCATTTGCGCTTTATTTATATTTAGTGCTTGCAAACCCTAGGAGTCGTATGGATCATTGTAATGTCTTGTCCCCAAAAGCTTCACGTAGTATTATTCTGTTCTTTTTTTGAAGGAACACTTGGTTTATTCTGTTTTGGTAGTTCTCTGAATTTACATTTTCAAAATAATTCTGGCAATGAAGTGATTGCATTGTTGATTTGTTGGAACTAATCACCGTCTTTGGTCTGCAAATTTGCATCAGGTGAGAAGACTATGTATGCTGGAGCTCCTATGAAGAATAATTGCTCACAGCTATTTTGTTAGTATTCTTAGGTATTATCTTTTTTATTTTGTCAGTCTGTGAGCTTAATATTACACCAATTGATGATTGCCTTGATGCCAGATGTTGTTCCTCTTTCAAGTGCAGTTGTGATGTGTTGACAGTAAAAGAAAGGATTTATGCATGAATTATTCTGCCACCGGTGGTCTAGAATCTAGATGTACTAATGCAGAAATCTGGTATTTCTCACTTGTGTAGGAATGCGAATCATACGGATCCGACTCCCAAGTTATGCGATGTTCTACACACTTTCCAGCAACTATATTAACCAACCAGAGCTTTGCCCAGTTGCACGGCTTGCTTTAATAAAATTTTCTTAATCTGCTTCAAAAAACTATTCTTAATGTGCTTTCATTAATATGATGGTTAATACTTTATAAATTTGAGATAGGGCGGTTGATCCTTTGTAATTTGAGTTTAAACAGGCTCACGAAATGTTGTAGTTTGAGTTTACACATTCTCTCCAAAACCATGAATTTGTGAATAGATGTCTAATTCTATTTAACTCGAGTTTAAACATGCCTCCTAAAATTTATAATTGGGCAGGCCAATCCTTTTATATTTTTAGTTTAAACAGATCTTCAAAAAACACAGCAGTTGTGATATGTGTTTCGTATTACTGGAATGGCTCATAAGATCTCAGTGATTTGGTTTAAGGAAAGTGAATTTTCTTTTTCAGGATCTTTATGAGAACCAATTCTTTTAGGGTGTGTTTGGTTGTAAGTGATAGGCCATCTCATGCATCATAAAAGAAAGTTTGGTGTTTGGTTGGTTCCATCTTGCATCATCTCATGCATCATGACTCATCACAAAACAGGGAATATTCCCTCAATATGCTGCACCATCTCATTCCTCAATTTTGGAGGTATTGTTTCGTCCATCACCATCTCATTCCTCAATATAGTGCACCATTCCGTTTCTGAGGTTCTCACAACACTCTAACTACACAACCAACCACCATTCTATCTCATCCCGAACCAACTCATTCCTCCAACTAAACAAAATCCTGAACCATTCCATTCCACACAAATCAAACATCTATCTTGGACCATTTTGTGACACACCACTCATCTCATTCTTTTTCATCCCATGATGGATGATTCGTCCAAACAACCAAACAGACCCTTATTTATTTACTTTTAGTTTGAACAGGCTTCCAAAGGCACTTGATGGTCGTGATCTGTGTTATAATCAATCGAATGGCTTAATAAATGTGATGGTCGTGATTCTATTATATAATGGATATATTATAGTCTTGCTCTAGTTCCAGCTCAAACTTTTATCATCGAAAGTGTGCGTCATATAGTTTTAATTTAAATAAATAAGAAACTAGAGTTTTGAAAGTATTTGATAAAAATTTTTAGTTTCTTTTCTTTAATGTTTCAAATGACATTTATACTATACGAATAGAATATAGTAATAATGATAACAAATGACATAATTATATTATTAATTCTAATTTTATAAGTTTGTTTTAAAATTGAAAGTTAGAGTTGTTGAAAATCTCTAGTACAAAAGTAGTTTCTGTTCCACCCCAACTCCATAAAAACCAGCAATCAAAATCATCCAATTTGATCGAACTACTCCGACTCAACTTAGAAACCAGGAATCAGAATCTAATCAAACAGGATTTATATTCTCCTCAGCCATAGTAAAACAGAATTGACTGCAGAGCATGGGTGGAGGCTTGCATGATAGTTTGAGAAAAACTTTTCATTATCCAATTTGCAGTTTTGGATGTCTAGTTTGGTGGTGGGATATCCTTGCAAGTTCAACATAGCAGTGAGACTGCACCATGGATTCATAGGAGGCAGGCATAACCTGCTGGCTTTCTTCTTGCTTAACATGCTTATTTCAGTCATTTTGTGTTTTAGCCATTGCTTTTGTCAAAAAAAAAAAAACAGAGAAAATTTTACGGAAATAACGGCTTTCTCTCCAGCTGCCAGCCTGCCACTGATCTCATCACTTCAAACAAAGGTTTGGTAGAAAGATCTATAATGATCCACACGATCAAACTGTCATTTGAGAACTAAGCTGATGGTATGTTATTCTGTGGACTCCATTGGATTTGTTTATGTTTTTATCGAAATGAGCATTTACATATTTCCTTGAGCTATGCTTCATCATTTACTGATTCTATTGCTTGCTAAGTACTTTTCTGGTTTCTATCATGAGTGGTATGCACTGCAAACTCTTTCCTTTCCCCGAATTACCAAGGATTTGTCTTTCTCCAGCTTTGCTTTCAGCTGGTGTTTGAGGTGATCGCAATTTGCCTATTTTCTCCCCACGTGTTTGTTTGTGTTCTTTTATCTATGGTGTGTGGACTAAATATTTTATGTAGATCGCGAGTCTACATGCAGATCACGAGTGTCCACATGTTATAGAAAAATGAAACAAAAAGATACAAGAACAAACAAACTTGGGCAGTCCAAGGTATTATTCCAGCTGAAAGTTCCCATTAATGTAAAGAAAAATTTGACAAGTCATACTTACTTCATAGTTCACATATGCTATCAAATCTGAAACATCATTGTTCTAGGATGAAGCTTTTATGTTCTTTTATATATATATATTTTTGTGCTCTTTTCTATGTGACGTGCTATTCTCTGTGATTCACATGAAATATTCTGATTAGTGCTCCATAAAAAATAAAATAAAAAAATAATAAAAAAACACAGATGAGTGGATAAACAAATCAGACTCTTAAGACCAACTCCAACGCCGGCGCAACGAAGGTCTGACGGGTGGGCCCCACACAAAAAAATAATAAAAAATCTGCGCGAGGAGAGAGAGGCTGCTTCGCGAGGTGACGTGGGCGAGGATCTGAGACCAACTCCAACGCTGGCGCAACGATGGTCTGACTGGCGGGCCCCACGCGAAAAAAATAATAAAAAATCCGTGCCAGGAGAGAGAGGCCGCTTCGCGAGGCGGCGTGGGCGAGGATCTGACGAGTGGGCCCCACCGATGCCTCATCTTCGAATCCGCGCGTTGAAGTTCTCGCGATGCCCGGGAACATGTTTTGTGGGCCCCGCTTTTCCACCGCGTGCATCCCGTACCCTCGCAATCCCCGCACTGACAAATGGGCCTAGTTCCAAGTCCGGCCCACATGTCAGCGAAGGGGTGTGCGGTGTGGATGTAAAACGGGAGATTAGGTGGGGCCCACAAAACGCGTGATGACGCGGTAGTGCGCTCGTTTGGCGTGCAATGTGCACCCGAGGCCGGATTTTTTATTCTCACTGACTGGTGGGCCCGGCCGATTGGAAGGCCCACATGTAAGCCTCAGAGTGGTGTGCAAGCGGGAAAAATTAGCAGTTGGATGATTTTTTGAGCTGGTCCCACATGTCAGCGACCCATAAAAATAGCCGTTTAATTACTAGCCATTAAATTTAGCCGTTACACTTATTTTATTCATTTTTTAGTGTAAAAATTCATAAAAAATCACAAAAAATCACCCAAAAATGTAGAAAAATTATGTGGTCCTCCCCCTATAAATGTGAGAACACTTGACTTCATTTTCACTCAAACACAACCACATACCATACACTTTCCACACTCTCATACCCGCAATATTTTCCAAAAAAATTTTCAATAGCCAACAATCCCCCCGGTGATTATGTCAATTGGTTTGATGAGCCGAATATAGATGAGGACAACACCGAAGAGCCAAGCAACCAAAATCCGCCCAATTTTCAACCCCCACCCCCCCATACTCGATGTGTTACCCACCATTGGCTCCACCCCCTCCATACGGCCAACCACATCCGTATGAATATCCTAGGCAGTACACACCCGGGCATCCTTACACACAACCCCCTTATGGCCAGAATCCTCATTTCGTCGGAGCTCCGACCATCCCTGTAGAAATGTCGCCTCAGCAAGCACCAAGAAAAATGACCGCTCGACCCCCTCATCTGATACTAGCACTCTGGAGAGCACACCCCCGGTCGTGATCATGGAGGACGACAACGCTGGACGGCCACGTAAACGAATGCTCTGGTCACAACAGGACGACATGTGACTTGTGAGTGTTCATTTAAATATTAAATTTTGTTAACTCATATTTGTTTCCCCGGTTTTATGACAAAAATTTTTGAACAATTTTTATTTTTTTATCCATATCAGTACATGGCTGAATAACTCTATCGACCCGATCAATGGGAACAACTAAAAATTCGAGATGTACTGGTCAAAGGTCACTGAGGAGTACAACACGAGCAGTACGTCCAATCGCAGACGAGACCTCAGGCACTGCAAAGACCATTGGCAAAAGAACAATAAAAAATTGTTCAGTTCAATGGCATCTTCTGTAGGTTGAGGGATGCCTACGCCAGTGGTTGTTCAGACGACCAGTTGATATCACAAGCACGCGACATGTATAGGCAGAAGGTTGGTCATCCATTCATCCTGGAGCATTGTTGGAATGCCGTACGTGGTCAACCAAAGTGGTGCCGAAGCTACTTCGATTCTTCGAAAAGGGCTCACGTCGAAGAAGAAGGTACCCACACGTCGTCGTCGAACAACGAGGATGTCCTCGTTGAGCTTCCGCGACCGTAAGGGCGGGATGCCGCAAAGCAGAAGCGGAAGGGTAAGAGCAAACTGGGCGAGACATCGTTGGCGTCCGAGGAGACCCTAGAGCACATCGGCAAAGCTAGCGCCGAACTTACTAGTGTGGCCGAAAAAGCCCTTGCTGTAGCCAATAAATTGCAAGGGATGGCTAAAAGCAAAAAAAAAGGCTTCATTTATGAAGTCCTTGACGAAACTACTTGGGATGGATACATCCCATTTCTCGGATGATCATAAGACGACGCATGCAGCTGCAATAGAATACATGAACGAGCAGTTTAAGGATATGAAGAATAAATAGTAGTCCGAACATCGTACTTTTCATTTCAAAAAATTTACTCGCACTATTAATTTAAGTCGTTTTGAATTCACCTGTTCGCACTGTGGTATGTGATCGGTACTTTTGGATTTTAGCCGTTGGAACTGACGCATGTGATCGGTACTTTTGGATTTTAGCCGTTGAAGCCGACACATGTGATCAGTACTTTTGGATTTTAGCCGTTGGAGCTGATACATCTGCTCGATGCTTTTGGATTTTAGCCGTTGGAGCTGACGCATGTGATCGATACTTTTGGATTTTAACCGTTGGAGCCGACACATGTGACCGGTACTTTTGGATTTTAGCCGTTGGAGCTGACACATCTGCTCAATGCCTTTGGATTTTAGCCGTTGGAGCTGACGCATGTGATCGATACTTTTGGATTTTAAACGTTGGAGCCGACGCATGTGATCAGTACTTTTGGATTTTAGCCGTTGAAGCCGACACATGTGATCGGTACTTTTGGATTTTAGCCGTTCGAGCTGACACATCTGCTCGATGCCTTTGGATTTTAGCCGTTGGAGCTGACGCATGTGATCGATACTTTTGGATTTTAGTAGTTGGAGCTGACGCATGTGTTCAGTACTTTTGGATTTTAGCCGTTGAAGTCGACGCATGTGATTGGTACTTTTGGATTTTAGCCGTTGGAGCTGACACATCTGCTCGATGCCTTTGGATTTTAGCCGTTGGAGCTGACGCATTGATCGATACTTTTGGATTTTGCCGTTGGAGCCGACGCATGTGATCGATTCGCTTCGCCCCCTATATATTTGAACTCCCCATGCCCTCATCTTCACACCTCAGTAATCTCAACTTCACAATCAAAGCCTCCATTCTTGGTGATCTCAACTTCACAACCAACCCCAAAAAAATGTCGTCCAGCTCAAGCACAAGTAGTGCTAAGGACGAAGCCATCAACCAGATGGAAGAGTTTGCGACGGGGTTCGCACAAACCTTTTTGACGATCAACCCCATCTGCATCACGCTCTTGGTGATGTTGAAGCCGGCATTGACGCTGATACCTCACATCGCCGCCGAGGAGGTAGTAGAAGGTACATCGAAAGAGATCGCGAAGGCGGTCATAACCGTCTAGTCGCGGACTACTTCGCTGACATTCCGGTCTAGCCCGACTACTTGTTTCACAGAAGGTTCCAAATGGGGAGACCCCTCTTTCTGCGAATCGTCGAAGCTCTCGGGGAGTGGTCCCCGCACTTCACCGAGAGGACAGATGCCCTCAACCGAAAGGGGTTATCTCCAT
Source organism: Pharus latifolius (assembly GCA_019359835.1). NCBI lineage: Eukaryota > Viridiplantae > Streptophyta > Magnoliopsida > Poales > Poaceae > Pharus > Pharus latifolius. The sequence continues at coordinate 70,193,346 of CM033324.1, forward strand.
TGCAGAAGTGCACTGCGGCTTTGCGCATGTTGTCGTACGGCTCGCCCGCCGATGCCGTCGACGAGTACGTACACATCGGAGAGTCGACGGCTATTCAGTGCCTGGAGAATTTCGTCATAGGAATCATCGATTGGTTCGCAGAGGAATATCTCTGTAAACCTACTATCGAAGACCTCCAGCGTCTGTTCCAGGAAGGAGAGGACCGAGGTTTCCCAGGGATGCTGGGAAGCATCGATTGCATGCACTGGGAATGACGCAATTGCCTAATTGCATGGAGGGCCCAATTCACCCGTGGTGATCAAAAAGTCTCTACAATAATACTTGAAGCGGTCGCGTCCAGAGACTTGTGGATATGACATGCCTTCTTTGGTGTCACCGGATCCAACAATGACATCAACGTGCTTGACCAATCCTCCCTTGTCACTGATGTGTTGAGCGAGCAAGCTCCTACTATTCAGTACTCTGTTAATGGGACAGAGTGTTGGATCTAGGTAGATCTTAGTATTTAGGTTTTGATGATTAATGACGTTTTGGATAAATCCATGATGATTAAAGTTAATCTGAAGATATCAGATTTGATAATTAAATGACAATTTAGATAAATCCTGATTTAGCACAAGTAAATTGAATTGATTATCGGTAAACCCTGAATTGGATGTTTTTCTCGATTGCGGGTTTGATACTGATGCATATGTAGAGGATGAGCTCGGTGGTTGCATCAGGCTTGTGCTAATTGATTGATCAAGATGTTATATGTTAAATCTTGAGGTTGATGACTTCAGTTGTGGATTTGATATCGATGCACATGTTGAGGGAGAGCTTAGGGTGATTAGTTATCCATGTTTGTGCAAAAGGTTGATGACTCCGTGTTCTGGATTTGATATCTCTATGTATGATTGAGAGAGAGCTCATAATATTAGTCATCCATATTGATTGATATCATAACTTGAGTAGTATGGATCGTGTGCGCATTTCTTGTATCATATATGGATCTATATGATTGTGAGATTCATCCATTACTCATTTGTTGTTCATTGAAATTGGTTTTGTCATTTCACCGAAGAAAGAAATTGTTGAGTGAACTCCTGTGTGGAGTGATTTATCTGGTGGTGATTAATGACGAACTGCAAATGAGACTAACGTTTGCGCATTGAGTGTATATGTTCTAGTCTCAGAATGGTTGCAGGATGAAAGCAAGCAAGGGCGTGAAGAGGATGAAGACGATATGAGACATCCCGAGCAAGGTCAAGTTTAGCGAGGACGAGCTTTGCGAAGACAGGCGTCGGGATGTCGAGCTTCGCGTGGTCAAGCTTAACGACATCGAGCTTTGTGATGACGAGCGTCGAGCGATCGAGCTTCGCGAGGTCAAACTCCACCTAAGGTAAAATCCAAGATTAAGGATTGTTTTCTTAGGGTTTTACCGGTCTCGGTGTTTGGAGACAGGCCAGGTTGATAGGTTTCTTTTTACTAGTTTGACCGTACTATTAAGAGGGGTCGGAAACTAGTAGCTTGAATCTATCTAGTGCGGAAGCTCAGATGCATTCATATCATCTTGCACTAGTGTCTTGCATTGCTAGTGAGTCTAAGTGTAGTTCATGTGCATTAGATTAAATGTTTTGAAAACTGCACTTAGTCGTGATCGCCAGTTGTTTAAATTGGTTTATTCATCTAGAGCTGGTCGTGGTCGTATTTGCATATTCTGATCGTATCAGTGTTGATATGTGGTCGTGGTCGTGTTGCTTGTTTGGTGGCTTTATGTTTAGGGTTTGGGCGTGGTCGTAGGAGTTCGGACTGGTCGTACCAGTCTTTGACTCGCTTGCGTACGCTTGACCAAACCCTATCGACCACCTGTTTTTGATCGGATGTCAAGACCTGTGTGGTTGTGGTCATTGCTAAGTGACACAAATCACATCCGCGAGAAAACGGCAAATCCGTATGTGCAAATACTCTAAAATTGCATTTGAGATGATTTTTGGATTGGATATTTTGACAGCAGGAAAGTTTCTGAGTTTTCTAGAAGTTTTGAGACCTTTCTAGGCCCTTTCTCTTGTTGAAAAAATTGTAGAACTCTGAGTTATCTTTTTAACAAGCCAAAAATCACCTCAATCGGATCTCTGGATCAAAAGTTATGCTTGTTTTACTGTCAGTGTACAGTGGCCGGACAAATGCATCCGTTCGGGGCTATCTGTCCGAAGTGGCCGGACATTGTCCGGCCTGTACAAATTTTTTGAGCCGAAAAATGAAACAGAGACAAATGCATCCGTCCGGGGCATTTGTCCGTTATAGGCGGACTTTGTCTGAAATGGCCGAACATTGTCCGGGCTATACAAGTTTTTTGAGCCGAGAGTTAACAGAGACATATCCATTTGTCCGGACAAATAGTATCCGTCCGGCCTTCACAAATTTCACCCAACGGTCACTGACACATTTGCAACGGCTGGAATTTTTGTACTGGCCGGACAGTGTCTGAAGTGGCCGGACAATGTCCGGCCTGTACAACTTTTGGCTCGATTTTTTGCAAACGGCTAGTTTTTCTTTGAGGCTATAAATACTTCATGTTTGGCTTCATTTTTGGATGCTCAAAGAGTTCATTCTTCAGCTGAAAACCTAGCCAATTGATTTGCATTTGAGTTATTGCATTTAAAGGCTAGAATTGAGCCCAAATCTTGAGTAGATTTGAGAGAGAGCTTGAGGGAGATTGTGTGAGTGTTTAGTGCACTTCATCTCCATTAGATTGCTAGTGTTAGAGTGTTGAGCATATCATTTGCATCATTGAGTTTCTAGCACGTGGTTGATTCAAGTGAAAGTGCATTCGGCTTGTTACTCTTGGCGATCGCCTTCGCCTAGACGGTGCCGGAAGAGAGCCGATATCTCTCCAATTGAAGTTTGTCGGAGAGGCCGGCAAGAGATTGTGAAAGGTGTGGTGCTCGCCTATCTGGTGTGGAGAAGGAGCAACCCTAGTGAGATATCCTTTGCGGATATAGAAGCGAGGCTCCGAGTGAGCGCTTCAACGAGGAGTAGAGGAGACCGGGCGAGTCTCCGAGACCTCGGTAAAAATATTGTGTCAATTGCGTATTTATCTTTTGCATTACATTCATCTTGACACATTTGTTATATTTACTTTTGTTGCATGATTTGTTGAATAACTTACATGGTTGAATGCAACTAGTTGATTAAATTGTTTTAAGCCTCATTGTATAATCTAGCTTAAACGATTATCTTGTTAAAACTGCTTAGTGGGGAAGAAAATTTAAAGGCCTCATAATCACCCCCCTCTAGTCAGCATCCTCGATCTTACACAGAGTACAATATGGGGCACTACCTGACCGACGGTATTTACCCTAAGTGGGCAGTCTTGGTGAAGACCGTACCCTTGCCCCAAACAGACAAACTCAGATTGTTTGCACAACATCAAGAAGGGGCAAGAAAAGATATGGAGCGAGCGTTTGGGTTGTTGCAAGCTTGATTTGCTATAGTCCGCGGCCCCGATCAATTTTGGCGACGATCAACCCTTGCCAATATTACGAAAGCGTGTGTCATCCTCCATTACATGATAATCGAAGATGAACAGCACTCTCATGACCCGATCACTCAATTGTAGGATAGTCAAGGGACATCAACCGTAACACTGCCTACTATCCACGATAGTGCTTCGCCAATTTTCGAACAGATGCTAGATCGAAATAATGTGATCCGTGCTTGCCCAACGCATCGGCAACTGAAATAGGATCTTGTCGAGCACATTTGGCAGCGTTTTGGGGGCAACGGTACCGAGGAGTAGTTATTTGTGCGGTCATTAACGGCCGACTGTTGCCGAATTTTTATTTAATATGTGTCATGTTTTTCCCGTGTTTCATATAAATAAAAATAATTTTAAATTTTTTTTGTTATTTACAATATTTATCTTTTAATTTGTTGTTTTCGAATTATCCTAATTTTATTTTAGCGATTTGTTAATCTGTAATAAATATTGTGTATGCGGGCCCCACACGAAGCTCCGATGGATTGGAGTAGGGGTGTTTCAGATGGTGTTTCACATACGTGACACAAAATATGCTGAAGAATATTTTGTTGACATGTCTCGTGAAGTATCGATGGGTTGAAGACAACCTAATTGATGGATATCTCATATTATCAAATATCAATGCATGCACAGGCTATTAAAATATCAATGTCAAATGTCAGTGTCCACAGTAAAACCATCTGGCATGTACTTTGTACTTACTAGTTAGCATATGTTTATTTTTTCTCATTTGAGAACTTAAGCATGAATGGGCCCAACCATGTATGAAGGGTTTGGGATCTCTTGCACCAGAGAAGTTGCTACACGAGAGGGTGTTCATGCCTGCATGGTGTTCGATGAAATGCCGAGGAGAGCCGGCTTTTGCTCCCTCCGCCCAAGGCCGAACCGGCAAGGTGCTCGAGACAATGTCTGACCGGCGCGTTCTGGGCCGCACGGTTGCCATGGACAAGGACCTGGCCATGCCCCGTGAAGTGGCGCGGGAAGGCGATGTCTTTGTGCTCATGCCTGCATGATAATCGACGAAATGCGCAATGTCTGACTGGCTCGTTCTGGGCCTCACGGTTGCCGTGGATGCTTACCTGGCTGTGCCCCGTGAGGCGGCACGTGAATGCGATATCTGCATGAGGGGCATTTATTGCTTCAGTTTGCCATGGAGCGGTGAATTTCTCTCAGGAGGACGTTTCTTGAGGCGTTCTTGGGCAGGAGGATGGTCGCATCCGGTGCGCGGAGCGAAGGTGGATCGATGCAACAACATATAGCACCGCTCTGTGCTCATCGACATCGGTGCAAAAGGACTAGATCAGGCCAATTTGGGACAAAACCTATCCACTTGGGCTTCTTGTCCTTCCATGTCAGGTATGGTCTTAACACTGTCTTACTGGGTGCACCTTGCATACTTCTTTGATACACCTGGATAGATGTAACTTACCATTGGCAGTAGTCTATCGCTTCCTTTCCAGTTAACATTACTGGTTAGTAGTTACCCGGCACTATCTGTTAGGAACTCAAGTAATTAATTCTTGTTTATATACGTAATTCTTGATAACTGCAATCAAATTCAGGCACTGGAATGGGGCTACTAGTATTTTTAACCCAATATGATAGGAACACAGATGGGGCATATCTTTTTTGAAGACCATATGATTGCACTATTAGTATTGATATTTGATAAATTAATATGTGTCTAACCGCAAAGAGGCATTCTCATCTGTCATTTGGAACACTAATCCAGTATGAATCCTCGTTGTTGACTAGGTCTGTGTTATGGCAATTCACACTTGATTTATTGACTAGTCATATAAGCATATGTCAATTCATATGGTGACATATGGTGGGCGGCTATAGGGCTATTATTGTTGTGGGGTCTAGTGAGCGAGCACATTGACTTCACCTAGTCTTCCCTCTGTAGCAGTCTTCTTGTGTCTTGGTCTTCTTGCTCAACTTATCCTTGAGCTATCTTTGAGTCTTCTAAGCATGCTACTCGGCTAAGGAGCTGTTGTTCATAGCTTCAAATGCAATAATGGTGGGAAGCTGAAGCATGTCAGCTCAGCAGGCGACGGATCATATGACTGCTGCCACGCAACGTGAGCCTCCAGCGAGGGGCCCCAACGATGATGACTCCCGCGGATCTTCAGTTGATTTGTTGTGGAGGTTGAGGAAGTATTTGCTACTGTTGGCTGTGTTGGCAGTTGGTGTCACATACAATGCTGGATTAACACCACCAGGGGGATTTTGGACGAAAAACAAGCATGGCCACCGTGCCGGTGACCCTCTCCTTCCAGTGAAATTCTCCCAACGGTATGAAGTGTTCTTTTACTGCAATGCAACAGCCTTTGCTGCATCTCTTGTCTTAATCATCTTGCTTCTAAGTAAGGAAGTGACCAGCCTGCTTGTATGGCTCCGCTCGATGCAGGCAACTATGATACTGGACCTGTTTAGCCTTATGGCAGCATATGCTGCCGGAAGCTGCAGGACACCGAAGTCATCTATTTACATATTGGTCCTAGTTTTTGCTGTTTTCCTCTATATTGGGATTCACATCCTAGTATTCATAAGGGTAGTCCCAGAATGGTTAAAACAGAATGTGCAAACAATACTAAATCAAATTCTAGAGAAAGTGCAAACAATGCTAAATCAAATGCTATCCATTCGCGGTGTCTCTGAGGGGCAAAGTAGCACGGATCTGGATGAAGAAGAAAAAATTGAGGAGGCTCGCAAATTTATATTGATGCTTGCAACTTTTGCAGCTACTATCACATACCAGGCTGGGTTGAACCAACCAGGTGGCTTTTGGACTGAAAATGAGCAGAATCACCGTCCAGCTACTTCTGTTCTTCACAGTCACTACCTGTCCCGCTTTAATGTTTTTGTTAGTTGCAATGCAACCTCCTTTGTGGCATCTTTGGTCACAATCATACTGCTTCTGAGCCCAGAATTGAGCAGGCATGGAATAAGATCCAAGGCACTGATTGTGTGTGTGGTAGCTGACCTACTTGGCCTAATCGGCGCTTATGCTGCAGGATGCTGTAGGGATATGGCAACATCTTTCTACGTTATGTTTATTGCTTTCATAGTTTTCATCTTCATTGCACTTTTAGCTGGGATCTTTGTTTACCAACCTGTAGCAGAATGGCTAGGAAAGATCAAAAAATCATGCTTTGTGACGTTCATGGGTCGGGTGCTTTCGTTGCCATTCAGTAGCAGCAGATCACCTAATGCAAGTCATCAGCAACCAGTGGATGTAGAAGCACCCACAGAAAAAAGAGCTTCTATTACTGAACATCAGTCTGAAGACAGCCAGCAAGCTTCAAATACCAAAGAGGGTGAGTCCCAAGGGGAACATCAAGCAGAAGGCAAACAGCAGGTTGCAAATACTGAGGAGGATGTGCCCAACGCAGAGCTTCCATTCACCGACAAACAGCAGGCAGGAAATACCAAGGATGTTGTGTCCAACGTGAAGCATCAGTCTGCAGAGTGCCAGTTACGTGCTACTACCGAGGAGGCTATGTCCAGTGCAGAGAATACATCTGTGAACTTGTCTAACCGTGAGCATCACTCTGCAGACAACCGGCAAGTTTCAAATACCAACGATGCTATGTCTAACCCTGAGCACCCCTCTGCAGACAACCAGCAAGTTGCAAATACCAAGGGGCAATCGTCATTGACTGATCTTCCAGTGAAGGGCTCGTCTGAACAAAATACGTTGGCCAGTGACTCCATGGGAGCCACCAACAACCCTCCGGTGGAGGACAGACATTCCAATGGCCAGGAGGACTCTGCAGAACGACATCCTGGGGAAGTTGAATGCACCAATGATGGCAAGCCAACTGATGAGCATCAGAAGAAGACCCGCACGTATCTACTGCTTCTTGCCATTCTTGCAGTCTCTCTGACATACCAATCTGGTCTGAATCCACCAGGTGGCTTCTGGTCAAGAAGCGAGGATAATCACTTTGCTGGTGATCTCATTCTTGAGGACACTCATCATCCCCGCTACATTGCATTCTTCTATTTCAATGCAACTGCCTTCGTGGCATCCCTTGTCATGATCATTGTGCTCCTGAACAAGAAGATAAGCGACAAGGTCACAAAACGACGTGCATTGCCAACAGCTATGATAGTGGATCTGCTTGCCCTAACTGGGTCTTTTGTTATGGGGAGCTGCAGGGAGACAAAGAAGTCCATTCACATCTCGGTGTTGATATGGCTTGTGGTTGCTTATGTTGGTGTTCATGTTTTGATTTCCATACATGTAATCCCTAAACATTGGAAAAATCTGGAGATAGAGAGGCTAAAGAACATTTCATGGGGACAAGTATGTGTGCCTCATCCAGTCAACAACCAGACAGTGGCTATTAAAAAGGGCTTGGAGCGGAGATGTAACCTACTATTGATGCTTTCTGTTCTAGCTGCGACTGTCACATACCAAGCTGGCATGAACCCTCCAGGAGGTGTATGGTCTGATGACAGGGAAAGAAGTGGCACCCCAGGTGATCCAATCCTTCAGGATAACCATCCGAAACGCTATGACGTGTTCTACTACTCAAATTCAGTCTCATTCATTTCGTCTGTTGTTATCACCATATTGCTCGTGAATAAGGAATCATGTGAGCATGGAATCAAGTCCTATGCACTGCGAGTGTGTTTGGTGGTTGGCTTGCTCGGACTCCTGATTGCCTATGCTGCAGGAAGCTGCAGAAACGCAAAGCAATCAATTTACCTTATCATCATAGCTGTTGCAGTTCTAATCTCCCTGGTGATTCAAGTCTTCATAATCTCTTCAACACATGATGATACACCATTGGGCCGGTTTATAAAATGGCTTATAAAACGGCTGCAGCTATGTCTTCTTTATACCAAGGAGGTCAGGCCAAAAACTACTGAGTCACCAGAATCCACTGATAAGAAAAAAGAAAGAAAAAAGAGAAAAAGACACAAGTATTTGATGCTGCTTGCAATTTTAGCGGCATCCATCACATACCAAGCTGGTTTGAGCCCACCTGGTGGCTTCTGGTCTGATGATATTAATGGCTTTGTGGCAGGCAATCCAGTCCTCCATGATATTCACCCCCTACGCTACAAGATGTTCTTCTGCTTCAATGCTATATCATTCATGGCATCTGTTGTTGTGATCATGCTTCTGCTGAGTAAATCTGTCAGGAAGAAGGATGTACCACTTGAGGTATTGTACTTGATTATGGTGTTAGACCTGTTGGCTCTCATGATTGCTTTTGCAGCAGGAAGCTGCCGGAAACTCAGGACTTCAGCCTATGTCTTTGTGCTAGTATTTGGCGTGTTGATATACCTTGTGATTGTTATTGTTTTGTCAAACGGCATTGCAAAATGTCTGAAAAACAGAAGAGGTGTTGGCCTTCGTCCTGGGGATGCTTCTGAAACAAACACGCCAGTACGTAGACCGAAAATTTGAACGTTCGTTTATTTCCAGGCATTCTGTTAAGTTAAAGATTTATGATTTCTGTATTGATTATTCCTGGTTTAGATGTAAACGATGAGTATTTTCAGTTGTCAGCATTTGTGTTTTGTTCATATTAACTTGAAAAATGGTGTTACTTTTGTTCTTGAACAATTTTTAGCAGAGTTGAATTCGGATGAAAAGTCTGTAGCTGCAGATGTATTAAGATTTTATGTACTCTACTCTATACTATAGTGGAACTAGGAGCAGGCTACGAAGATTTCTTTTCATTATTTTTTGGTCACATATGTGGGATGTGGGTGCTAGCAGCGCCTTGTTATCCATAAGACTCCACTAGAGGCCCATGTCCTTCGCACCTGGATCTATTAGACAAGACATCACTAAAAGGGCCAAAGTCTTACGGCTGAGTCATCCAACTGGACTCGGGCCACTGCACGATGTTCTTGCAATGCCAGTCATCAGTCGAGCAAGTGGCACGTTTTTTACCACTCCTCATCCTTGGTCCAAGTATGATAGGGACATCATATTTCTAGTGTTGGACGGCATGATTATGTCCCACGTCATCTCTTATTGGAAGACCACGACTGCAACGGCAACAGTCGTGTGATGATGACCAGTTCCCACAAGAGCCAATAGACTAAGCGTAATCTCTGAGAATTAGAACTCTATTCCTCTATGAAAGGTGAGATCAGACTAGGGGAGCTTCCATCTTTCTATCTTGATCAACGTTCTTGCATTCTGGTTTTGTCTGTAGTTAACTTGACTCCTTACTCTTCAGTAACATGTGATATGAACCCGTACAGAACACCAAGTTCGATCACTGAGCCTGATCAGGTTTGCTAAAAATGTGATAATGTTTCTTGAATGTCAGTTAATATTTTAACCTTCATTCTTTTTTTTTTCAGAACAGACATCCCGCTAAAACAAGAGACAGTGCCACAACCAGGTTCTCCCATTTTTATTATAAAGTTGTTCCCTTTTTTTTCATTCTAACTGTCTGTCATGAAATTGTCTTGGTGATAACATCTTTCTATTTTATTAACCCAATGTCATATAGGAAGAAGTGGAATTTGCATTGCATACATGCCATGAGATCTCCATGAATGTTTTGGAATCAATTCTTTCATTTGGGATACATATTTGTGTTTTATATATTTGTTGTGGTTGAGTATGATAGTAATGTACCAATATTGATTCATCCTATTTGTTTCTTCTTGCACAAAAAGCTCCATTGATTATATCATAAAGGTGTTCAGTCATTTTATATCTTTATGTCTGTCATGAAATTATTTGATACCCCACTCAATTTGGCATGTTAGATGCAAGATTAAGCTGATTTGCTTCTTTGAAGCTTTAGTGTTTACCCTACTCTTCTGAACAATTTTCCTTTTTGCTTTGGCTGGTTTTGGACTACTGCATTATCCCCTCCTTTCTTTTCCGCCCATTTACTTTGTTTTAGGTAAGAGTATTCCCTTATTTTCACTCAAAGAACTGCCATGAAATTGTAGAGTAATCAAATTTATATTTGTGGAGGCACACATTGAATGATGAATTTGCACAGCATTGATGGTAAAGGACTTTCATGGCTGTCCTGAAAGGTGCCTCTTTTTTTGTAGAGGCACATCTGCACTTTATTTCTATTTGGTGGTTGAGTACCTCTCTAAGCTGCATGGATCAAGCACTTTTACCAATACTGACTAAGACTTGAATCAAGAAATATTCAGTTTTCTTTTTGAAGAAAAATATTCATTCAGTCATTTTAGTACTTTGTTTCTGATCGTGATTTGCAAGAAAATTCTTGCTTAAAGAGTTCTGCCATTTGAATTAGTATTCATGTTTGGTTTGGAGAGCTGCACAAGATGATGAGGCTTTGTATACTGGAGTCTTACCGAAGATACCGGTTTGTGCTACTCCTCTCTCTCTCTCTCTCTCACACACACACACACACACACACACTCTTTAATGGGTGTAAGATCAATATTTCATTTTCCTTTTCAAAAATTATTTGAATTTCCAAATAATGTTTTATTCTATTGGATTTTCTTTGACAAAAGGTTTGATCACTGAATTTTCCAAATGACAAAGTTGTGACAAAATCTTTAATTCTCTAGATGCTTGAACTTCGAAGTTCAATTTTTTATGCTTGCCAGTATAAGAGAGTTTTAGAGAGGAATATGAATCTCTGCTGCCAATTTTCTAAATGTTCTGATGTCTGTAGTATGCCTTTTAACACCCATCTGCAGAGGAATCATAAATCTTGTACATCCAATTCTTGCAAAATGTATTGCTCTATACACCTAGCAGAATTATATTAATCTCAAATATCCTATTTCTTTTGCTCAGTCTGGCTTGCATAGCATATCCAAGAATTCCATTGGACAGCTTGAGTAATACTTTTCATCAGGGAGACAAATCTCAGATTTTATGTTTGTTGGTGTTTTATTTCCAGCACTGTTTTTATCAGGAAAATCTAATAAGCATTTCTGATTTCTCTCCAGTTGCCACTTGTTGCATGTACTAGCTGTTTGTGGATTTACAAAAAACAAACATTTGGTAGGAAGAACATCTAAAGCTTAAAGACTAGCATATAGGATCTAAATGTCATTCCAGAACTAAGTTGCTGGTTACTGATCATTATCTTATTTTGTCAAGTCCATTTGTTTTTCCTTACATATTTTCTTGAGCATTTCTTCATTATTTACTGAGTCTATTGGTAGCCAAATATTTTTTCTGATTTTCTCTCAAAAATGGTATAACTACTGCAACTCTTCTTCTTTTCCAAAAGTAGTGACCTTCAAGTTTTCCATCTAGCTGGTTTTGTGGTATTCTGCCAGCTGAAAGGTTCCTATTATATAAATAAAACCTGACAAATCATGTTTACTTCACACACACTATCAAATGTACGCTTTCTTGGAAAATGTACACTCTAGAATTAACATGTTGTGCTTCTAGAGACACAAAATTGAAAGATTGGGCTAAAAGATAGTGTCATGTTCTATTAGCTTTGCTATATATATGTGTGTGTGGAGTACAAGGATGTTTTACACATCACTCCCTAATATATAGAGTTAGTTCTCAACACTTCTCCTCAAGACGGGTGATAGATATCAATTATCTCCATTTTGTTACAAAGTTTAGACAAACTAACGGAACTGAAACTCTTAATTAGACAGTCAGCAACTTGTTCCTTTGTTCGAACATGCTCTAGCTTCAGGATCCCATTTTCCAGTCTCTTTTATGAAGAACCTGTCAATCTCGATGTGCTTGATTCTGTCATACTGGATTGGGTTGTTAGCTATACAGAGAGCTGACTGGTTGTCACAGAACAGTTTTAGAGGTCCTTGTTGACTCAATCCCAACTCTGTGAAAAGAGATCTCAACCACAGTAGCTGTGTGACTCCCTGGGTCATGGTTCTGTACTTGGCTTCAGTTGTAGACCTAGCTTCCACGGATTATTTTTTGCTTCTCCAAGCAACCAGGTTACCTCCCACAAACACACAGTAACCAGAAGTAGACCGCATGTCGTCTATGTAGCTCGCCCAATCAGCATCACTGTATGCTTCGACGCACCGATGACCTTTGTTCTTGAACATAAGTCCTTTCTCAGGAGCACTCTTGAGATTTCTCAGAATGTGATGAATGGCATCCATGTGACCCTCGGAACATGCATATACCGGCTCATCACACTTACTGCAAAGGCAATATCTGGACGTGTGTGACATAGGTACAACAGACAACCCACAAGCCTTTGATATCTCTCTCTGTCCACTTGTTCTTCAGTATCCGCACTCAGCTTGTGCCTCGGATCGATCGGAGTGGCTGCAAACCTATACCCAAGCATTCCAGTTTCTGACAGCAAATCCATCACATATTTCCTTTGGGAGAGAACGTTGCCTCGAGCTCCACGGGCCACCTCGATCCCCAGAAAATACCTCAACTGCCCCAAATCTTTAACTTTGAACGCTTCAGCCAATCTGAGCCCAAATCTTTAACTTTGAACGCTTCAGCCAATTTGAGCTTCAGCTTTCTGATCTCTTCTTCATCATCAGCAGTGATGATCATATCATCCACATACACAGCCAACATGATGATGTGGGTATCCCTCCGTCGGCAGAACATTGTATGATCGGCACTTGCTTGCCGATATCCCAAACCAAGCATAGCCATTCTAAAGTGATCGAACTACGCACGAGGAGATTGTTTCAACCCATACAGAGACTTCTTCAATCTGCAAATCTTGCCAGTCTTCTCTCTCGTGTTGAATCTAGGAGGTATCTCCATGTACACCTCCTCCTACAGATTCCCATGAAGGAATGCATTCTTCGCATCTAGCTGATGCAATCTCCACTCACCGTTTGCAGTCAGTGAGACAAAGGTCCTAACAGTGTTCATTTGGGCTACTAGTGCGAAGGTCTCATCATAGTCGATGTTATACATTTGACTATACCCCTTAGCTACTAAGCGTACCTTGTAGCAATCAACATTGCCTTCTGGTGTTTGTTTCATAATGAACCCACTTACACCCAACTGCCTTTTTCCCAACTGGCAACGGTGTTAGCTCCTATGTATCATTCTTGTCAAGAGCCTTCAGCTCTTCTAGCATTGCACCCCTTCACCTTAGATCTTCCTTTGCAACCTACCAACTTTTAGGTATAGAGGTTGCATCCAATAATGCAATGAATACTCCATATGCAGGGGATATGTTAGTGTATGATGCGACATGAGCAACATCATGATATCGAATGAGTGGTTTTCCCGCATTGCTACGAGAAGACGGTCTAAGTGCAATATGGAAGGGTGAAGGAGTGATTATACCACCAGAATCAAAGGGATCCTGGGACGACGCTTCTGGAGTCGAGGCAAGCAGAGACAAGGGACTTTGATTTGGTTTACTACTCTCACTAGGCACAGGCACTGTCCCCTCCTGTTGCTTCCATCTCCATGTGTAAACTCTTAACTCCCCTGGACCCATCCTCCACTGTCAACAACACTCTCCACCACAGGAGGTGTAGATTCACATGCGGCTCATGCAACTCCTCAGGCTCATCAACATCCAGCTCTTCAAACTCTCTTTCAGGTTCCAACACTGGGCAAGGGATGGATCCCACAATGACTCGCTCATGTGCCATCCCACTCTCACCTGTGGATTGTCTCTCCCCCTCTCGCCTAGTACTCTCTATGATAGGAGAATCATCAAAAGGCGAGCCCACACTTGAGTAATACGAGAGTTGTTCCCAGAAGTTGACATCCATGCTCACAAACAATCTTTTTTCCACTTAGCTCCAGCAAGCATAGCCCTTATGAGTGGGAGAATAGGTGACAAAGATGCATTTGACCGCTTCAGGGTCAAGCTTCCCTACTTGAGGCCTATTGTCCTTCACAAAGCACACGCAGCCAAAGACCCTCAAGGGAACAATATACTTATTTTTGCCATTCAGCATCTCATAAGGTGTCTTTCCCTCCAGTATCCGTGTGAGCATCCGGTTGATCAAGTATGCTGCTGCCAAAACAGTATGCCCCCACAAGTACTTTGGAACATTCATGGATATTATCATACACCGAGCTACCTCCAGCAAGTGCCGATTTTTTCTCTCACCAACACCATTCTGAGCTGGGGTGTAAAAACAAGTAGTTTGATGATGTATCCCACTAGCTGACAAGTACTCCCGGAATGCCTTATTCATGTATTCTACCCCATTATTTGATCGTAATGCCTTCACAATAGCCCCATATTTGTTTTGAACAGTCTTGTGAAAATCCTTAAAGTAGGTAAACACACCACTGTTAGATTTCATTAAGTACAACCAAGTGATGCGAGAATGACAGTCAATAAAAGTGACAAACCATCTATAACCATCAAAAGAAGTTGTGAAGTAGGGCCCCATACATCAGAGTGTATCAGCTCAAAAACATTAGCACTCCTATATCCAGAACTCACATACGAGCTTCTGGTTTGCTTGCCTAACTCACAAGCCTCACACACCAGTTTTCGCTTATTAACTTTCTCATACAAGGTTGGATACAATTGACTCAGTAAGGGAAATGAAGAGTATCCCATACGCTGATGATATAACAAAAGGTCTGCCTCCACGCTTCCAGCTAGATAACCTTCTTTCACTCCTTCAGCCACAGATATGAGTGCTGTGTCCAGTCCTTCCTTGTCCAAGTACCACAGGCCATCACTCCATGTGCCAGTCTCAAGTCTCCTACCCGTCCTCTTCTCCACGAAGACAGCCTTAAGAATATCAAGCAAAACAAAGCATTTTTGTTGGATAATCGAAGTACTAACAGATAATAGATTAATAGGAAAGGATGTAGCATGTAACACATTTTTGAGTGTCATAGAAGGGGTGCACTTGACAACGACCTTGCCCACTACAGGCTCGGAGGTGCCATCAGCAATATGAATGCTTTATGGGCATCGGTGAGTGGGTATAAGTACAAAACTCATGATGCGCTCCCGTGACATGCTGAGAGGCTCCAGAGTCTATGATCCAATCTATGTCATAGAATGGGTTCTGTAGTGGGTGTGGATGCAAATGCATGAATACCTGTGTCTGTGTGGGCATAAGTGGCGGTATTACTCCTGGATAAGGAAGATGTATTGGCTCATACAGTCTTTCCCTCATCAAGCTTCATCCTCCTATAAACCTCTAGGAGCTCTCGCTCCTAATAAGTCACCTCCCTTGTGAAGGTGGAATTCTCCTCTGCGATAGTCAGGTTGGCTCTGTATCCTCCCAAAGAGCTACCTCTACCGCTCCTGCCTCCTCTATGCCCACCACGGCCTCTGCCTCGACTGCTAGGTTGTCTACGGCCACTAAACTCTCTCTCTCTCTCTCTCTTAGAGGCTTTAGAAAATCCTTGATCAAGTGTCCAGTCTCCCCGTAGTTGTAGCAAGTACGGGTTTCACCACGACTCCCAGAGGGGTTTAGATTCGATGCTGCCAGAGCAGATTGCTTACCGGGAAGTCCAGTGGTGTTTGTCAGCAGCTTCATGCTACTCTCCTCTTCCATCATAGCAGCAATTGCCTCATCAAGAGAAGGGAGCTTCTTTGAGGCAAGTAGATGTGTTCTCTGTTGATCAAACACATGATTAAGGTGCTCCAGAAATTGCATGGTCCTCATCTATTTGAAGAACTTCCCTCGCTCACACTAAGAGTCACCACATGATGCCAAGGGACAAAACTCATAAAGATCCCTCAAAAGACGCTGGAGCTCAGTAGCGTATTCCTGGACAGACCACTCCCCTTGAGAGATAGCATTGACTTCCTTCATAATCTGGAACTCATTTTGTTTCCTTCTCCTGCATACATCTTTTGAAGCCTACTCCACATCTCACTCTCTCCGAACCCCATCAACCATTGCAACAATCTTGGGAACCATCGAGTTGAGAAGCCAAGTGTACACTGTCATGTGTTGACTCCTCCACACTTTCCCCTCATAGGACAGTGGATCATCAGGCTCCTTCACATCCCCTGTCAAGTACCCCTCAAGGCCACTAGCTCCTAGGGCTCCCCAACACATCGAGACCAACTCAAGTAGGTGTTCGACCCATTAAGCTTCAATTCGATCGACAGAAACTTCACTTTTGGCGGTTTTTGGATTTGGGAGGACTGAGATGACGCTGACGAAGATGATGATCCTCCTTGTTTCACCATACTCAACAGTATTGCTACATCTTCCGTGTCAAGCTTTGCTAACAGCTTTTGCATAGTCTTCTGCTCAATCCCCTTCTCTGCCATAGTAATCACTATGCAATACTCTCTCCTCTTCACACCTCTTTCTCCTTCTCACAGCAGTGGTCCTTCTCTAGAGAAGAAAGGGAATGATTTTTTTTAATACCTGAAGAAAGTTTCGATTTTTCTCTCTCAGTTCAAACATGCTCATCCAATTAATCTAAGCATTACAAACAAAGCCTAAAGCTAGAATCTTGGATCTCCACAAACAATCCTCTTTGTTTACTCAAGAAACCGATCCAATTGGACTAAGAGGAAAAAAACTAAACCCATTTCAAAGAGAGAAGATGACCACGATTTGCACCCTTGCCGCTGCTGCTGCCACCACCACCGTCGGGCTGGCACATGGCCTTGCACGCGGTGCAACACTCGCCACCGTCCCACCTGTTGAATCTTGAGCCCTAATTAGGGTTTTGGTGATTAATGACACCTGTAAAATTTGCGACTAACCTTTGCGTGTGAGGCGTAGGTTAATCAGAGGAGAAAGCATCAAGAAAAAGCAAAGCAAGGCTATCAAGACTCCATGAAGTGAAAACGACGAAAATCTTGACAAGAGTACAAATATCTAAACCTAGCGTCTTCTTGTTTTGAAAATTTCTAGGTTAGATGGTCGTACTATTAAGAGGGGTCTTAGCACAAGTCTCTTGATCAACCTTGAAGTTTTTAGAAGCATATTTGCATTTGCATTTACCCTAAAATCGAAATTGAGTAAAAATTCAGATTTCTGTTTTCGTTTTGTACTGGCTGGACAGTGTCTGAAGTGACCGGACAATGTCTGGCCAATACAAACAACTTCTGAACATTGCAAAACTTGCAACAGAGACATATACATTTGTCCGGTGCATCTGTCCGATGAAGGCCGGACATTGTCCGAAGTGACCGGACAATGTCCGGTCAATACAAAACTTTCACAGCACGTTAAGTTAAGACAAATGTATTTGTCCGGAGGCTCTTGTCTGAAGTGACCGGACATTGTCCGAAGTGATCGGACAATGTCCGGCCAATACAACTCCTGAGCAATTGAAAATGCATGTGTTAACAGAGACATATGTATTTGTCCGGACATTTTGTCCGGACAAATCTCATATGTCCGGCCTATACAAATAGTTGGAGTGTTTTAATTTGAGTGTAAACAGAGACAAATACATCTGTCCAGATATTTTGTCCGGACAAATCAATTTGTCCGGTATGTACAAGTATTGTTGAACAGGGGTGTTAACAGAGACAAATGCATCTGTCCGGACAAATCCATTTGTCCAGCCTTCACAATTTGGTTCAAACGGCTACTGACACTCGAATTACATGTGAGTAACGGTCAAGTTTTTTGTACTGACCGGACAATGTCCGAAGTGACCGGACAATGTCCGGCCAATGTCCGAAGTGACCGGACAATGTCCGGCCAGCACAACTTTCGCCCAATTTTCTTGAAAACGACCGTTTTGCTGAGAGTATAAGTATCCCACTGTTTGTAGATGCCATATACACATGAAATACATCTCAAAACCCTTGTGCAACAGTGTGCAAACTCTCTCACACCCATTCTCTAGCAATTGAAGTCAAAACTTGAGTAAATCTTGAGTGCTAGTTGAGTGAAGTTGCTTTCAAGCCCTTGCATTTGCATTGTTGTTCTTCAAGCTTTGAGGTTGATCAAGCAAGTTGCTAGGCTTGTTACTCTTGGTGATTGCCGTCACCTAGACGACCCGGGAGGCCCGGCAATCTCTCCATCGACGGTGTGTGTCGGAGAGGCCCGGTGATTGATTGTAAAGGCTCGGAGCTCGCCTATCCGAAGAGGAGAAGGGCTACCCCTAGTGAAATCGAAGCATAAGCTCGAGCGAAGAGCGCTTCAACGAGGATTAGTGGAAATCGGCAAATTTCCGAGACCTCGGGAAAAACTCGATCTCTTCGGTCATCTCTACTACTTGCTTCATTTTCTTAGTGATTGAATTGTTGCTCTTAATCTTTTAGAAATTGTAAAACTTATATTGAATTGTCATTCACATCTTTAGAAACTTGTTATTGCAATTTAGGTTGTTAATCACTAGCTTAGAAGAAAAATTTAAAAACCGCCTATTTACCCCCCTCTAGTCGGCATCCTTCGATCAACACCACCTGGGGGTCGGAGCCCCGCTTCACCATCGTAAGGCACATCTCCAGCCTCTCCCCCCTACAGAACAGTTGAGGAGAGGCGACGTCGAAAGCAAGGGGATTCGGCTCCTGTGCTGGATCTAGCGACCATAGCTATGATGGCAGCTGGGAAGGTGGCGGCGGGCGGATATCTGGTGGGGGAGGCATAGGTAGCAATGGCGGAGTAGGAGATGCTGCTGGGTTCGCACAGAGATGAGGCTTCGGACAGCCTCTGTGTGCCTCTCCTTCGGTGGCGGACAGCAGGCGGCGCCCCTCCGCGCGCTTCTCCTTCGGTGGTAGCTTACACTCGGTAGTAATTTATGTTACCTTCCCATCTCCGCCTCCTCTGGGATCGGCAACTTCCTCCTCTATCGCCGGCTGCCTTCAATCCATTTGGTCGGGAACAAGAACAGGCGGTGGTTGGTCTCTGTTTGGTTGAGTCGACGGCGAGCCGAAAGAGAGGTGGACGACAGATGGTGAGGAAGAAGAAAACGACGGTGAATGGCGGTAAAATGCTTGTTCAATTGCTCTGATACCAAATTTTTTTGAAGGAAAGACAGTAGGCAAGATGCCTACTGCTAATAATAATATAATATAAGGAGAACCCAAGTTACAAGAGAAAAGGAAAAACAAACAATTCATTACAAAAGATCAGCCTATCTAAGAATTTTTTCTCTAATGTCTTCAGGGGAATGAACAGCAACAAGTTTTAAATCCGATATAAGAGCTTTTTTTCCACTTGATGAGGTTCCCAGGCAGATGGTTAAAAGTTTTGGAATTTCTGATTTTCCAAATATTCCACAAAGTCAACATAATGATTTCCATTAGAAAGTCTTTGAATCTCGAATTGTCTTCTTTAAGTTTCCAAATTAAATCAGTCATAGAATACTTGGCCAAATTTCCATTCTAACTGATGCCTACAAGATTCCAGTATTGAAGAGCAAAAGCAATTCAAAGAAGAGATGAAAATGTGATTCAAGAATACCATCAGTGCAAAGCTCACACTCATAAGATGAGATCAGCAAATTTCTTCTTCCTAATCTCTCTCTAGTATTAAGGCTTTCCCAAAGAAGAATCCAAACAAAAATCTTAATTTTAAGAATACACTTTGTCTTCCAACAGTGACTGAAAATAGGATGAGAGAAAGCAATACCCATTAACCTCTTATAGACCTTATTGGTTTTGTATGTATGCGAATTGCTTCCAAAAATAGTCCAACAATCATTCATAGATGTGAGACCGCTGGTATCATGATGAAGCAACAAAAGACTCTGATATTGTCTATAAGCTGGCTCCGATAGAGGCAAATGAAAAATAGTTTCTAAGTTATTCAAACTCCAAAATCGATGTGTAGTCAGATTTCGTGAAGAAAAGGAGAACAATTCAGCTCATTTATGAGCTAAAATTTTAGATGTCCAAAGATCATTCTACAAGTCACAAGTATCTCCCAACCCAATCTTGCATTTAGAAATGCCTTTGAAAAAGGTTAAAAGATGCAGAATGTCCTTCCACCAAAAAAACCAACCAACTGAGAATCCGACGGAAGACAATGCTCTGGTACCAAATTGAAAGATTGGGCTAAAAGTTAGTGTCATGTTACATTAGCTTTGCTATATGTGTGTGTGTGTGTGTGTGTGTGTGTGGAGTATAAGGATGTTTTACACATCACTCTTTAGCATATAGACTTAGTTCCCAACACAAAGAATAGCATTTAAGACTAGGAAAGTTAGTGATCAGAAAGTACGAGTAGTCATCTGTCTTACTTTCCCTTGCTGAAATATGTGTAGATTATCAGTCTTTTCATAACAGCTTAAGTTTTTTAGTGAACTATTCAGTGCAAAAAACTTAATGTGGTATCAATGCCAAATCTCTTGAGTTTGAAACCTAAAGTATTTATGATAAAAAATAATTATGGTAGTTGAATGGTCTGATGGTAAGATTAATAGAGTCTCATCCCAAGTCAAATCCATGTCGTAAATCTGGTCAAGTCTAAATGTAAGAGTAAGTGTTAGAATATAATAAGATTACTTGTTTTTTCCTGACATTTAAGCTTTTTAAATGAATTGATCAGTACATGAAAATCAACACTCTCTTCTTTTAGCAATGATTGAAGGGATTGCTATCCACTTGAGCACGAATCTGTTTGAAAGGTATGGATATGATTCTCATTTACTATAGTCATTACTATTATAGATGATGATTATTTTAGCTTGAAATCAACTTGTCTCAACTTGAAAGGGAACGGAAAAAATGGACTATCTCTCAGTTGCGTCCTCTTTTTTCATTTGCTTAGTTGCTAAGTTGATAACTCCACACTTTTTCCTATACCTTCTAGTGTAGTAGTATGGTGCTTTTGCAACAAGTAAGCTTCTATGCAGAGTTGCTACATTACATTAAGAAGTGGAAAGCTATTCAACATCACACAAACAGTAGTGTCAACATTTAATCTTGGACCACCACAAAGTTTTATGTTTTGTATTTACTATTAGATGTCTCACTGATATGTAGGTCTGAACTCACTTTGTCAGTCTCACAAACCACAATTACAAAATTTTTCAGTGGCATTGAATGATAATCTCCTGGGGTCGCTTCTTTTAGTGATTTTTCCTCTATTCTTGTTCACTGATACTTTTTGCTGGACCAGGACCAGCATCTTCCAAGGCTAATGTGTTGGACAAGAACATGGAGAAGACAACAAGATGGGGATACCCACAACTCTTATTAGGTAAGAAGTGGTTTCAATCACCAAGTAATTCTGATTGCTGCCTCAGAACCAAGATGTGACAGTCTTTGAATTCCGTCACAAAGATGCAAAATTTTTCTGGTTGGCATCTTTGAAATATGCTCTTTGCTGAGAATATATATTGCAAAGTACTGAAACTTTGGCTTTAATAAAAATAGTGACAGGTCCTTGTTCTAATTTCCAAAGGTTGTTTCCTTAGTACACCATGTGCACTGCATATGCTTCCCTAGGCTAGCAACTATTATTCAATGGAACCTCCTTGGAGTTATTGTAGTGTTGAAAATAGGAAATGGATCCCCTTTTGTTTCCTTTCAACTATTAAATCAATAAATCAATACTCTAATGAACAACTACAGTTCTCATACTATAATATTTTTACTACATTAATTGTGTCTTCTCTATTACCTTTTCTATTGTGTGTCACTGCAGCCTCCTGCCTTTTGTATTCAATGGAACTACTCTTGGAGTTACTGTAGTGTTGAAAATAGGGAGTGGAACCCTACCTTTTGTCCTCTTTCAACTGTCAAATTAACAAATCAATGCTTTAAATTAGCAATTACATTACTCATACTACAATAATCTTTGCTGCAATACCCACGCATTCTCTATTATCTTTCTTATTGTGTCCTGCTTTTTATATTGCAAGACAATGGATGTAAATCCGTTCAAATTTTGGAGAGTTTCCAAGATGCCATCAAGAACAGAGTACGGGACTCCATGTGCTATACTATGGATGTACCCTATGCATCTTCTTGTGTAGGTCCTGTAGGCCTCACAAGATCAAATTCTTTACAAATAATTTGCTCAAAGTTGGCATTGATGATGACTTTGGGGTATTGTTTATCCCAAGGGCTAATAAGCACTTTAATTTTGGTGGGAATCCCTCTAAGGATAGCGTATCACATAATTAACTGTGCTAATAGCCGGCCATTGACCCTCATAATCTTGAGCAATGTCATAATGGAATATATAAATGACTATTTTGAATAGTGTTATCTCACTTTGAGTTCATGAACACATTTCCTATGGGCACATCCATTGAATGTAATGGTCATTTTTGTGATTGTTATTGCAAAATGAGAAGATGTATCATGCGTGCATTAATAAAGGTATTCCTATAATGTAGCACATGTTGTGTGGGCAAATTAGTGGATGGATATATTTGGATGGCTTTAAAATTGTTGCGAGCTTTGAAGGTCCCTACACTAATCTCTTGTTTAGCTCACTCCCAAGGTGATAAATATAGCCACATGGCTGGTTTACCCTTCTTAAAATATTTTTCACAGGCTATGGTTACAAACAAATGATTCAGACACATGCTACTTTGCTAGCCTTTGCCTACCAATAATATATGATGTACAAGACTGGTACATTCGTAATAAAAGATCGGCAGTAAATGGATTTGTATCATTCAAACTTCTTGTATTTTTGGGTGTGCTTTGGTGAGTCATTTGATCGACAGCTGACGCAAGCGAGAAATTCATGAGTTGGAAACTTCTTGTCGATCTTTATTTTGACTCATACTTGATTGGACAATTGGTATCCGGATATTTTTTGAATAATCTATTTTAAGAAGATAATTACAAAACTAACTCACATTTTGTGGTTTTTTTTTTGCAAAAATGACCAACTAACTCAATGTATAATATGTTTTTTTTCAAAAATGACTTGTCAACTAAATATATAATGGGCAACAAACACGTCGTTGGTGGGACCAGCAATAGGAGCATGTCGTGGCTCGGAGCCGTGACAGGTCCTCTCTCTTTTGCCTGCAAACAAAATTGAACTAATAATTTTTGCATTTTTCAGGATCAATATTGGACGGTCTATAACTTCGATTAATAATTTATTTAAACATGTGGACTTGTGAGGTCAAAACAATCAGATTTATACAAACAAATAATCAATCAAAACTATATATTATAAAATGTTGTCTTGGATTTTATAAATAACTTTATGGATTAATATCTTGTGATTTGTAACTCTGATTGACACTCTATTTGTGTTGATCTGATCATTTTAACTTCACAAGTTCACTGGTTCAAACAAAGCGCTAAGTAAAGTTATAGATTACAATATATTGATCCCGATATAATTGTAAGATTAAATGACAATATCTTATAATCTATAATTTTGATTTATGATCCATTTGTGTCCGGTTGATTATTTTGATCTCACAAGTTCATAGAGTTAAATAGATTGTCAATTAAAATTATAGATCATCAAATATTGATCCTAAAAAACTAAAAAATTATTAGTTTAATTTTGTTTGCAAGAAGAAAAAAAGAGAGAAAGGACCTATTGCAGATTGGAGTTGCGACATACTTATGTCTCCACGATATGCTAAGTTGGTAGGATATTTTTGCAAATGAAAAACGTAATGTGGGTTAATTTTACAGTTATCTTTCTAACATGGGTGATTTAAATAAAAAATGAGGAAAAGTGTGCTCATGGGGTTTCCCTTGAGGCAAAGGATCTGAGTCCACAACCGAACACCTCATGGGTTAATTGGAGGTGAGCTAAAGATCAGGATTCCCAAATTGTTTTCTAGGTGATTCCCAGTAAGGTCAAGTAAGTCAGTAACTAGTCCATTATTTTTTTTTACATTTTCTTTGTATTTTGCAAGTTTTTGTTGTTTCACTATTTTGGAATATCTTTATTTATTAATTTTTTTACAAATAGTTCAAAACTAACACAATGTCAACCGATTTCTTCTTTCTTGATCTAGACTCAGATATCTGATTATTCGACAAAACCTGCTAAAGAATAGTATGATTTTGTGAGAGGATGGATGGATGTAAGCCGAGTGGGATGCAGATGTTGAGAGGATGACGCAGATAACATTGATGGGCTCCCATGCCATGACCCTTACACTCTAACTACAGGAGACTCAAGATTATGATGTCGAACCTGCATGGCACATTGCTGCAGCTCTTCTAATCCATTATTATTAGGTCCAACCCCAATGGACCATCCCTTGTCGGGCCACACCCTATATATTCTATCTCCTTTGTAAGTTGTCCCTAATCGCATAAATATAAATGTCTTTGCATATTTGCTTTTCATATGATACTTTTTTGTCCAAAGTACTTGCTGATCTAGATAATTAACACATAGCAAAACAATAATATTATATCAATATTTGTAGTTCGACTCAACTTATGATCCTCTTTTTTAGGTAGACGACTTATAGGTTGCTTTTCTGTGTTCTATGTATTTCTCTCTCTATGAAATATGAACTAATTGTAAAATGCTAAAAAAGAATATATTTTTTTAGGTAGTTGGAAAAGTGTTTCTCAATATTTTTCTGACTACAGTTTTAAAAAATAAAATATATTGTACCCAAATATTGTAGTTTTATGATAATAAGATAAAATATGCTCATATCTTGGAAAATACTCGTCCTTGTTTAATGCATAAAACTTTGGACGAGGTAATTGATCACTTGAAGCTAGTAGGGATGCTTGAATGAATTTTTAGGAGGTTGGGGGAGACCAAGCATCAAAATTTAAAAACTGACTATATTATTTGAAGGTTAAAGGTTTTAAATGTTAGCATATTACGTAGTATAAGTTCTTGGCAGTTTATTCGTACATGTATTGCTACTAAAATGAAAGGGGTTCATGACTAATTTTGGTTCTGACCAAGCTCCACCAGTATTGTTAATTATTGTAATGCAATTTAATAAGGCAGCCACCAAAATTTAATAAGACATTTCAAAAAAAGTTGTCTCGAAAGTGTAAAATGACAAGTATTTGTAAATCAAAAATTTTAAACTCAGGTGACAAGTATTTTGGATAAGAGGAAGCATTGACTCCAACCCAAAGGACCATTCCTTGTAGGGGCACCCTATATATTCTTTCACTTATAGGCTTACTTGTAATAAGATATATGTCTTCGCATAACTTGCTTTCCACATGATATATTCTGCAATAGTGAATGCATTAATAGTTGCTACAATTGCAGCAATCAAGTGTGCACAGAGAGAATCCAAAATTTTAACCACACACATATTTATGAACGCATTAACTCTGCAATTTCAAATTTTGGACATGCAGCATTTCAATCGGATAAAACTCAGGCAGGAAGCTGGCGTCGGTAGCAAACGGTCCAATCAGATAGATAGAATTGAGAACAAAAATTTATATGAAAACATAATCCATCGTCATTAGATCGACAGTGATATACATCAATTTGATGGTGAAAGAGTGAGTTCTCATGTAAGAACTGTCAACACAAAAATAATTTTTTATAATCTATCAAACCCATATCTAAACAAATCTTATCTCTCATACAATAACTCTGCACAATATTTCTACAAAGACCAAAGTTTGGAATGCTTATCTTCAATTGCAACACCTCAAGTGAATAAAAGTAACAAAAAAGGCTCCCTAACATTGGACGGGTAGAAAGACCATCCTAGCTCCAATTATGCGAAACGGAAAGATAAGATCGACCAAATTAATACACAAGAGAAATCCGATCCTGATATATCACTACCGATAATAGTCTATTTTAGATCAGATACTAGACCTTTATTTTACCGATGACATGAAACTTCCTAGAATCTTTCACTCATTTCAATGAATTTTGATTATATTTGAACTGGTACATTGCCCGTCACCTGGGCTTTGAAAGCTCCAAATAAAGAGAGAATCAAATTAAGTCAAAGAAATCATGAATGCTGAATGAGAGGACTACAGCCAAATTAGAATTCAAAAAGGAAAAAAAGAATAGTACTACATGCAGACCTGCAAAGCTCTGATCAGGTCCAGCCAAAATTGCACCTGTCACACACTGTAAACCAGCTTCTTAGGTTTGGCTGCACCAGATGAAAAAAAAAATAACTACTACCCTATGTTATTTTTCTTTATTTTTTACATGTATTTTTATCCTAGCTAAATGTACCATGCATGATGGTTTCCAAGCGTGGAAAATAATGGAGGAGTTATGCTGGTGTTGAAGATAGCACTGGCAGTGGTGATGTGAGGGGGTGATGGTAGATCAATGGGTACTGCTGGATTTGATTGTGATTGTTAGGGATCCAGATGAGTGTGCAACCTGCAACGTGCATCCAATGGCAGGAATGGTTGGGAAGCTGAGTGCAGAGGTGAGAGGTTTGATCCAGATTTTGCTCCAATAGTTAAACAGGTGTAATTTTTCTTTCAAAAAAGACATGCTCTATTTGTATATTATTTTGTTAAAAACAAATTGTATTTATATAAAATATTCTTATATGTGTCGTCTATCTTTAAATGTGAGTAGTATTTACTAGATTTAGACATTGTTAGATTCAATTGCTGAATACATCATATATCTCGAGGGCCATTTTCATTAAGCTCATGCAATTTATACCATTTTTGTTTCTTTTCCAAATTAATTATGATATCTTTCTGCAAAGCTAAGATAGTTACACTGGGATGGATCATCTTCCATGCAAGCCATACACCACGTTAATCTGGGCTTGTGATAATCGAAGGAAATTCAAATATTATCAAAAGACATATATGCACAAAATTATGTATTACGAATAACTGCATATTTTTTATGTTGCACATTTTTTTATCTGTACTATTCATTTAGAAGTGTCATTCTCACTTCATTATCCTCTTACCGACACCGCCCAACATAGATTTAGAGTTTGTGAATTGATAAAATTTCGAGTGTAATCAATGCATGAAATCCTAAAACAGATTGTTAGAGCGGGGCGGTATCCAATTTTTACGAAAAATAAATACATGATTTTGTAGCAAGTTACTTGTGTAGTTTAGCTATGAGCAAAAAATTGAAAGCTCCAAACTAGCGTGCGCCTGAAACTTGCTCCTCTTAATATCTCATCTCAAGTACAGAACTACAGAAAGAAAGATTGAGGGCAGCCACGTCATTTGCTTGCACTAGGAGAACACATCATCCTCATAGCAACATAAACCAAATTAATCGACAAATTAATACATTTGTTTTTTAGGAAAAATAATTACACTTGTGAATCATAAAAATTTTAAAAATAAAAAGACAGAGAAGTGATAAAAATGAAATTTTCTATGTAAATATAAACTTATCGTTGAATATGAGTTCAACACGTGGATTTGATCCTATCTTATTAGTTATATAAAATATAATTTATAATTTTATAGGGGTACCCAAAATTTTTTTTTTAAAAAAACCTGCCCTTTAAGAGTTGGCATGTTCCTCCCTTTCTTCCATTCTTTACCACCCCACACACACAGAGACAGACAAGAACTTGGCCAAAACCAGCATCTACACAGAGAACACTGCACTAGCTTTGATCCATCTCTTCCTTCCTCCAATACCTTCTTGCTTGTTTGATTCGGTTTTCTTTCATGGTGAGATTTGATGAATCTTTTCGAGTGCATTTAGCCCTTTTCTTTTCTTGTTGCCTTCTATTTTTTTGCTGTTGTCATGGGACTACAATTTGGGCCAGAAGATCTGCCTTACCTGACTTATTTGTTTATTTTTCCTTTCTTACCTCTTTTGTACAAGGAATGCGAGATTTCATGCGTCTGCATTCTGCAGAAAGATGAAAGGTCCTTGCTTTGCTTTTGGCTGTTCTTGATTTCTTTTTGCTTTCCTCAGCTTTCTGCAAAAAAAAAAAAAAAAAAGTTTGCATTTTGATGTGATTGGAGCGATCAACAGCAGCCATTGCAATCCGCTTACACTTTGTGTGGGTGATTTCTTGAAAAGAGTGCACTAATTCGCAGCGTATATGTTTCACTGGGTGCAATATGTGATGTATCTGCAAGAAAAGGCCCTCATTTTGGTCTGGGTCATGGAGGCCACCTTTCTCTTTTGAGTGGAAAAGATGGCACCTTTGATAAACCCTCTTTGCTGATCCTTAAACACTTGTTTATTGCAAAGGGGAGTGCTAGATCTGTAGTGTTGTATCATTGGGCTTAGTGGGTGGTTGGACAGGTTCAATGGTTTTTAGGGTCATAGGAGTGAGCCATCAACTTTATGAAACTTCTCTTTTGAGTTAGGCAGATGAAATTTGCAAGTGTGGATGTATCATGTACACTATGCATTCAGTTGTGACTTGTGAGAAGTCTTGCTATGGCGGAGGTTGGATGGATCTGAGTGTGGAGGTTGTTTCTTGATTTTATTTTGGGTTGTAGTTTGATGATCTCTTGCTCATTAAGTAGATAGATTTCTGTGTTCTTATGCCATTTGTAGTTGGTTGTATTAATGTATCTTTGCATTAATCAGTTTTTGCTCTTATATGCAGGTTTTTTAGATGGAAACCTACTGTTCCATGGTCTATCACAGTGCCAACCTTGAATCTTTGTTTGACCAGAGCTTCTAGTAGTTATTTTGCAATCTTGTCTGTTCTACACATTCAGTAGTTAGAGCAATGGCTTCAAAGACAATGCCTCAAACCGTCCCAGAAATCCCCAGCATTCAAGCCGTGAAGCAGTATACTCAGAATGCTTCCTCTTTGGAGATCCCCAAAGCAAATGTATCTGGTTCTCAGGTGCCGGGAGGGCTACCTGAATCAGCTAACTCGGGAATATTGAATCATACTGTGGAGTCAAAAGAGCAGAAACCAATTCACCAGAGAATGGAATCTATTGATCTTGCATCAAGCAAGATTCCTGCAGAAATGAGTGAGATTAAAATGATTTCAGAGGGTCTTGCAGATCAAGAAAAGAAAATTGTGGAGCATGGAACTATGAATGGAAGCTCTACTTCATCTCAAACATGTGACAATGATGGTTTTCCGGCAAAGGCAAGTGGAAGTGCTAGGTTGATCGGTAGATCTGAGACCGGAGAGAGAGGCAATAGTAGCAGGTGCAGGCCTAGCACAAGCAGTGATGTCAGTGATGAAAGCTCATGTAGCAGCATTAGTAGCATGACGAAGCCTCACAAGGCAAATGATTCGCGATGGGAGGCGATTCAAATGATCAGGACTAGAGACGGGATCCTTGGGTTGAGCCATTTTAGGCTGCTGAAGAGGTTGGGCTGTGGTGATATTGGCAGTGTGTATCTTTCGGAATTGAGTGGGACAAAGAATTATTTTGCTATGAAGGTTATGGATAAGGCTTCACTTGCAAGCCGCAAGAAGTTGCTTCGAGCTCAGACCGAGAAGGAGATTTTGCAATGCCTCGACCATCCCTTTCTTCCAACATTGTATAGCCACTTTGAGACTGATAAATTCTCGTGCCTGGTTATGGAGTTCTGCCCAGGGGGAGACCTGCATGCTCTTCGACAGAGGCAGCCCGGCAAGTATTTTCCAGAACAAGCCGTCAAGTATGTTTAATCAATATTTACCTTTTGCACATGACACACTTTACTATCTATAGAATTCAGCTTTTTCTTACTGTAAATAGGTGCGTGTGTGTTTAGTGATAGAATGCAGAATTGAGGAAAGATTATTGTTTGTTTTAGGTTAGCTGATGGGCGGATTGTGTGCTATAAGGTTAGCTCATTGACTGCATAATCTATTGCAGATTGACGCTAAGAAGGCAACACTTGCAAAGTTAAAATGCATTATACAGCTACATGAATGTCCTTGTAATCGTTATGTTGTTCCATCAAATCAAATACTTCTTTGAACTTGCTCAGTTCTTGCAATTTAACTTATGATTGGATACTTGTTCCACTATGTGGGCTGCTGAACTAATGTGTTCTTGCGTTTCCTCTTCATTTTAGATTCTACGTAGCAGAAGTCCTCCTTGCAATGGAGTACTTGCACATGCTTGGTATTATATACCGCGATCTCAAGCCAGAAAATGTCCTTGTCCGGGAGGATGGCCACATCATGCTATCTGACTTCGACCTCTCCCTTCGCTGTGCGGTGAGCCCAACACTGATCAAGTCATCCAACCCTGATGCAGATGCACTCCGGAAGAACAACCAAGCTTATTGTGTTCAGCCAGCCTGCTCAGAGCCATCCTGCATGATCCAGCCATCATGTGCAGCCCCTACAACATGCTTTGGACCTCGGCTTTTCTCCTCCAAGTCCAAGAAAGACCGGAAACCAAAGCCTGAAGTTGTCAACCAGGTCAGCCCGTGGCCAGAGCTCATTGCAGAGCCTAGTGATGCACGCTCGATGTCATTTGTTGGTACACACGAGTACTTGGCCCCTGAGATCATCAAAGGCGAGGGCCATGGTAGTGCTGTTGACTGGTGGACCTTTGGTATATTCTTATATGAGCTTCTGTTCGGGAAGACGCCCTTCAAGGGTTCGGGTAATCGGGCAACATTGTTCAATGTCATTGGCCAGCCCTTGCGTTTCCCTGAGTACCCAGTTGTGAGCTTCTCGGCAAGAGATTTGATAAGGGGTCTATTAGTGAAGGAGCCCCAGCATCGGCTAGCTTATAAGCGTGGTGCCACCGAGATAAAACAGCACCCGTTTTTCGAGGGTGTGAATTGGGCATTAATACGGTGCGCAAGCCCTCCAGAGGTACCGAGGCCTGTTGAGATTGAGAGGCCCCCAAAGCTGCCTCCTTTGACATCAGATGCCACGGCTGCCCCTACTACTGCTCTTGCCGCGGCTGCCCAGAAGGGTTCTGATAACTATTTAGAGTTTGATTTCTTTTAGTGAACATAAAGATTTTGCTCCATTTGTTGTACCATGGGAAGGAGTAGGGTTTTGCCATTTCTGGCGTATGTGTCTGGCAGATGATTGGTATGTAGATTTTTGTCTCTGTCAACTTGTTTCTGTTCTTTCTGAGTGAACAAATTGAAGTTCAAATTTGTGTTCCTCAACAAGTTCTGAAGTGGTTAATCTTCTGCCCAGTCAAAATCTTCTGCTCTGTGTAATGAGCAGAATTAATGAATTTTTTTTTGCAGCTTCTATTTATCAAAGATAATTTCTCAAAGCAACGGTTGTCTACTCATAATATGGAGCTGAATCAGATTCAACAAAACAGCTTGCTGATTAGTGTTTGAAGCAATAGAGGATCCAGAACTATGGAGGCTAATCATAAACAAATCAACTTGCATTAGCATATATTGGTACTGATGACTTCATTTAAGTTGACCAGTTCATGTCCTGTAGCAGCAGATGTTGCCTCTCAAGTCTAAATACAACTCACTGATGTGTCCTAGATAGACTGGAGCACAGATGCTAATCAATAATGAATTATGTCACTACATGATTGGTTGACATGGCCATGTGCTTCCCTCCCCTATTCCTCTCTGCAATCAGGTTTCCAGTTATGGAGCCTGTACAAGAGCTTTATGAGCTCTCAACAATGACACATGCATGCATACTGCAAAGTCAATGACAGGTGCACGCTAACTACAAGGTTTTCTCTTTCTCCATCCTGTTAGTTGGTCTACTGAATAATGAGCAAATAATGTACCACTTTGCTGATTGGGGTTGTTCCCAGACTAGGCCGATTGATTCCGGCTTATTTTTTATTATTTTTGTTTTTCTTTATATTTTTATCAAGTTTTTACATTTTTTCAATTTCACTATATTATAAAATTTTCTAATATAATACTCTATCACACATATTTCTTATCGGTATTATATTTTTCGGTCCAAGTTGATATGACCTGATATTACATTTTTCGATCCATATTGATATGACCAGTTCCCAAGCCAAACCCTGTTGCTGACTGTTCAAACAAATATTGAGTTGCCTATATTTTCTGTTCTGATCAATTAGAAATGTTATGGTTATCTTCAGGCAGGCAGAGTTTACCCCATGGTTTCTTTAGATGTTTTCACATGTAATTTTCATGTAGCTCTGCAAATGATTGAATCAAATCCAAATGTTCATATTACCAAATAATACATCAATATGCTGAAAATTTCCACAGATAACAAGAACATCTCTTTATTTTCCTTTTTTACACAACATATCAAGAGCTT
This sequence comes from Pharus latifolius, assembly GCA_019359835.1. NCBI lineage: Eukaryota > Viridiplantae > Streptophyta > Magnoliopsida > Poales > Poaceae > Pharus > Pharus latifolius. The sequence goes on from CM033324.1 coordinate 70,225,742, forward strand.
CAAAACTAAAATATTGGGGAAAAAATAATTAATCACAAAACTTTTCCTGTCTGAAGATGTTGCATACAATGTTGGGTCTGTAAAAGTGACTGAAATATCAATCAGACGATATCAAAATGAGAAGCATCTCAAAAGCTTTGAAACTTTCTTTCTTTCTTTGGGTTTACTGTCCTTTCTGTCATCAGCTGCAGCTGTGTTATTATGAATTGGCGTAGACGATGGCGGCGTAGGGTTGTTAGATTTGCTCTTACTATTTACAGGTGAAGACGAAAATGGTGGTGTTGGATCAGCAGTTGTTGCCAATGTAACTTCTTTGCCATCACAAACAATCTTGACTTCACAATAGAGAGGTGCGCTTTTCTGAATCTGTCCTGCTATTGTGCTCCCTCTCTTCAACTTCCTGTGTGCATTTTGAGATTAATTTTCAGTATGATTTTACAAAATCGACAAGAAAATTTTTGATTTCTTACTTTTTGTATGGTGTAGATCCTTACCGCAGATTGGATTTTGAAACCCCCAAGACTATCTGTTTTATGTTCAGGACAGGAATAAGTTCGATGATTGCATCAGCAGTTTGATCGCTCTCGATGAGGTATACGTCGACATTAACCTGGATGTCACAGGAATGATAATTAACCATTCAAATTTGGTCTGCAGATGACAATTTAAAGAGAGGTAGGAACTCAGAAATGCCAAGGACTGATATAGTCAATTCAACCTGAAAGTTGCGGCACTGGTCCAGAAATTTTTGCAGCATCTCTCGTCTTTTCGATCTCTCTTGGTCCATGTAAGTTTCCACCTGCTCTGGGCTTGCTTGGTTCTTGGGCATCATTCCTACTATTTCCAAATATTTTCATTGCAGATATGTCAAGATGATCACATAAATGTTCTTGAAGCTCTAACTGAATGTTATTGTTCAAATGCAACTTATGGATTCAAATACATTCACAAAGTTGTGCTATTTAGGTCATGACTATAGAGCTTCAGAAATCATAAACATGACGTTATGTTGGCATTATTTGAGATTGCGGTGAGATATTATGATGTGTTGTGGGGATATAATGGTTACTGAAGATGTTTACTATACTAGTAAGATAATATTATTATTTCATTAGTTACTACATAATCATAACCAAAAAATATATGATAAACGAAATTTCAGGAATATACTGCAATATCAAATGAACTCATTGTCCAGGTGCAACAAAGAATGCAGGTGTCACAGGCATCATATACTCCACAAAACCCTAATCTCTACTGTTTGGCATCCTATACTGCACAAAACCTAATCCCTACAGTTTGGCATCGTATATTTGTTAGCCTTACCTGCCATGAAGAATCTATATTGATCATATCATGGCAATAGTGAATAAATTCTGAATCATGTCGTGACGTAAGGTTCCTGATTGGTTATGTTTAACTTTATGCAAAAAGTCTTAACATTTGCCGTAAAATATCTCCTGATAATGATCAGCCCAGAAAATTTTGAGGCACAGCAAACACAGCAAACACCTCATGAGTGACATCATTCGTATCTGTCCGGTCAGCATCAGGGTTTCAAAAAGGGGAAACGGAGTGGTTCTTGATCCCATCGATTTTCCGGTTTTAAATTTTTTGGTATTTTCCTTAAAAATTGTGAATTTGTCTAGTCGGTCGTAGCTCGAGATAACTCGGTTATATATCGAAGAAAAAATCAACCAGGGTTTAATATCTTGCCCTTGGCCAGTTTGGCTGGTTGCCACTGGTAACCGATTGGTTCCAATAGTTTTCTGAACCTGGTCAGCATCAGCTCTTAAGAATTTTTTGGTTGGCACATTGCAATGAGCCAGAAAATTCTCGATGCATTAGGCCCACAAAGCTCCAACATGTGACAGCGCTACCATTGAAGTTTCCAATCTCATAAAGCAGTCCAAGAACTTGACGTTTCTTACAAGATTGTGGGGATCCACAACCAGACTTCTGTGGAAGCATTACCATCTTCTCAAAACTGTTGCATGAATACTATTCCTTGGAGTTAATCATCCTCTTGTTTTGACTTTTACCTTTTTTATTAATAAATTACCAATACTTTGATATCTAGTTTCAACTAGAGTCTAAACTTACATCACGGACTTCACTTGGGTCCAGACCTAACCAGCCAATGAGACCCTCCGCAAAACTACCATAACTAGTGTTTTCCTCGTAAATAAGTTAATTAATTCTTGAACTTATGACATTTTGATACTATCTAAAATTTCATGTATTGATCAGTGTACTAAAAAAAAATTGAATTATAGAACAAATACAGATAATCTACTCATATTTCAAGAAGCCAATCATCTCAAGATTGCAATTAGGTTCATCTAACAATGAACATTCAATGCGGACAACAACACATATGATGCAGATATCAAACAAATCAAATTAAAATAAATCTAACTAGAGTTTATTTATTCTACACATGACATGCCATGCAAGAACTAATTCTTGCAGAGGCTAAGCTTACATGGCGTAGGGATGCTGGTAACCACCGGGAAGACGTGCACGAGGTAGACGAAGCCCCGCGGCCTCGCGAGGTGCCTCAGTGCCCACGTCAGCGCCGCCGTGCTCGACCCGCCCTTGCCGACCGCCACGTAGACGTCGTCAGCGTCCGAAACCGCCGCCGCGGCGACGCTGCTGGGGCGAGGCCCGGCCGGCTCCTCCTGCTCCACTTCTTCTATCTCCCATGTGCTGTTGTTGTTGCTGGGGACGCCGGAGGCGGTCTCGACGTCGTGACGGTCTCCGACGGCCGCTTCGGCCATGTCGGCTGTGATCTTTCAGATGAAGTTAATTAGGACTTTGGAGAAGGAGAGGGTTGTCTTCGTATCATGTCAATGTGGCTAAGTTCGAAGATATGGGGCAACGCCGTCGGCCTATTAGGTCAAATCTTTCCTTACGACAGAAGAATTTGAACTTGCGATATTGGTCGTCGCATAGTACGGAAATGAATTATGTTAGTAAAAAATTTGTTTTATATATGTATATCTTATAATTGAATAGATAATAATCCTCTTTATATTGAACCACTCATATTACAAATTCATATTCTCTAATTGTAAGAGTTTTCACCTTAATGTCTAGGGTAGATTAATTTTATGATGTGATCTTGTGGTTCTATATAAGTTGAAAATGTAGTTTTATATAAGTCAATATCTGATCCATATTTTCAACTTTAAAAAATTTTAGAGATCGAAGTCTTATAAAATTATATAGAATTATTTTTGTATAGTTTGAATTATGTGATCTGTACTTAAGATCTTAATATAACTGTCTAATATAGATTATATCCTAATTACAATGGATCAAAAATACATCTTAACCATTTATTCATATAATCTAACAAGAAAAAATATATTTTATCTTTCTTATATGAGACTAGGCCTTATATAATTTTCTTCTTAGGACTCTTCTGATATCATCATCATACCCTCTATAATTATATTTTCTTATAAATTATGATAGTTATATTAAATTTCATATATAAGCCGGTTAATATAAAAATATAGTTTTTAAAGACGGCATGGCAATTTACTGGTACTTCAACAACCGTATGGAGTAACAGTTCTTGTCATTTCACCTTTTTAGGATACGATGCGTTCCATCGCGTAAGAATCCAGTGTGTGTATGTTCATTTGTTTCCCAAATGGAGTATGTATGTTGTAGTGAAATTGGCTTGCTTCTTGGATTCGATGCTTCTCTCTTTCTTCCTATACTGCGCGTGGGGTTAAGCGTTTTGTCAGCAAAGCAGTGCTCAAAAAGGGGTTTGGTTTTTTGGAATTTTGATGCATGACGTGGCCACTTGTTGGAAATAAAAAAATTGTATGTGTTTTTGTCAAACACCTTCTATTTTAATGCACGACATGTTTATCTTTATGGAATGTTTAAAATGAAAATTTTTATATAAATATTTGTCAAACACCCTCTATTTTAATTGATGACATGTTTATTCCTGTTGTGAATTCACATCATGTATTTTGAAATAGGAACCGTCGTTTTTGCATACGTTCGAAATAGAAATATCATGTTCACTAATATATTTTTATATATTTACATTAGTTATAAGAGAATTATATCAACATCTCGAAAACGGAATACAATAACAAAACAACAATCTTTTTACTTTGAGGAGCACTTATCAAGAAGGATACATTTTATTGTTCAAGACCATGCATCTGACCTCTAATGGTTCGAAGAGTGTTACACTATTTTAATAAGAATGTTGCAATAGTTCAAAAAATACGGCAGTAGGTTAACTAAAATTTACCTAAAAAAATAAAATTTATATGTAAATTTTGGCTTGAACATTTATCATTTAACCTTTTCTTTTGGCAACGGTATTTAGACTTACTACTTGTGCATGCATGTGCCTATTAAAATTTAGGTTCAAAGATGTTATATTTCAACGCGATATTTGAAATTAAACTATTGAAACAAATGCAGCATGCGTCTAATATTTTTTGCGAACATCTGACTTAGACCCTTAGCATTTTCAGTTTTATTTTATGTACTATGGACTATGTGAAACACGTATTGACACATCTATCTTACATTTTTAAAGATGGTGGGTGAAGCAAATAAACATATTTAAATTACAAAGAAATAAATAACATAAGAAATAAGATATAATGTAATGCAGGGAAGAGTAGACCAGGGGTCCAGGAGGAGAATATGCTGAGTTGAGTGTGAGCGAATCTCGGTCCGATTCTCCGAAGACGGCGTCACGGTCAAATTCCATTTCCGTCCTCAAAATCTGAATCAATCAGCCTTGGCCACTTTCACATGGGGAGAAACATGGTATTATCTCATAATATCTTTTTAAATGCAGCTTTATACTTATATTAGTGCTGTTGTAAAATATATGATGAATTTTGACTATGTACATACAATAAGAAAACTCTGAGTTGAAAAGAATATTGAGCGAAATGATTAAACTATTTTTGTTTAATTTGCCTTTTAAATGAGTGAGAATGGTAATGTGAGGCATTAGTTCGAAACAAGGTTATAAAAAACATATATCGAGTTTATACTGGTTGACTCTATGTATATCGGATTTCAAATATCGGGTGATATATCAGACATTACATTTTGATACCAGATTTTCAAAAATCTAAATTATATTAACATATATAGTAAAATTACATTTTTTGTACATTATTGTTTTATTTATCTTATAGTAACAATCCAAAATAGTACAAATTGTTAAACATTTTGAAAGAAGTATAGACATATATTAAATATATAATATTTATATTAGTCATTTTAATTTGAATATTATAAATTTCGAGAAAAGTTAATTTTATATGAGTTGGTCAAGATCATATTTACAAATATTAAATTTAACAATCATGATATTAGGTGTACATATTTCGTATCAGCCAGTACCTGTGGACCCTCTAAAATGATATACCAAGCAGAATGTTATAAACGATATTTAGAACTGTGATCATAACAATAAAGAAACAAATAAAGGTATAATAGGATGAATGGATATTAATAAAGTTACATACACCGCATATTTTTAATAAAATTGAAAAATTATAAACACTATATCGTATAGCGTATAGCGGAAGGAGTATTTCCTTTATATTATATAGCGGAAGGAGTATTAAGGAAAGATGCAAGTTTACTATCTAACTCTTATCAAGTTAATCAGTTGAGGTGATTAATTGCATCTGACAATGGTGTTTGATTAAACAAGAAGGTTACTTCTTGAAAGACATGAGAATATTTTATCTCAAAATTGTAACTATACTTATTTATGTATGTAGAAGATATCTTTCCTAATATTATATTAGAAAGATATGGACGGAGTATTAAGGGCTTTTTGTCTAGTTGCGAGTTCTTCCATAAGCTAATTTTTGGACTTATAATAAACAAATTCAAAAGGTTAATTTTTTAAATAAGTTTGAGAAGTTGTTTGGTAAAAATTTGACTTATGTGTTTATGAGGAGGTGTTTAAGGGTGGATGAAGATGAGACTAAAAAATCACATCATCTTAGTTTCAATTTTTCTTTAGTAAGAACTTGAGCTTTCGAGAAAAACCACTACAAAAAATCACTTATTTGATTATGTTTTAATTTCTCTTGATAGAAAACTAAAACTAAAATTGTTGCTAAAAAGAACCTAAATTTGGTGTGATCTCACGCACCTCTCTTATAAGATGTGTCTTAATTAGTAGCGGATCTGGAATTTTTAATATAGAACTTCCAGATTTGAGAAGAATTAGGTTGTTTATAATCTTAAGGGTAGATGCAAAATCCAATAAGCACTTGGCAACTTCGCTGAAAAAAAGTTGGGGTCAATTGACCCCAAAGCCCACACATATGAAAGGTTTTAATATTCAGATTATATATATTGAGATGAATTTGATTATATTTTTTTAAGAAAAAACTACTACTTATATAGATTTATCAAATTATTACATGTATATTTTGCACAAATGTAAAAGGTATATGAAATTTTTATATTTATATAAGGATAGCACTGTTCTTTAGCTAGGTACAATAAGACCCACCTTGTTAACACAACTATTTTTAGAGGGAAAGAAATGCATTGCTTATTGGAGGGGACTACATCTTTGCAAACTTGGGCCAAAGATATTACCGTTTCTGAAGGAACTGGGGCTGTATTACATGCCAAGCCAAATTCTAGTGGTATGGTTAGTTCTAGATTTATTGGTGTGCTTATAAACAATTAAATTAGTTTCCCTTGTAACAAAACAGGTATTGATATCTAATTCAAGATCTTCTGTTAGTTTTGAAAGAGTCTGGCAGTAAGACGCTGGATAGATATTGTTTCTTAGTTTCTTTCGTTTCTTTCTAGTCTTTTTCCCCCTCTTTAAAAAAAAAAAGTTAATCAGTAGGAGAAAGTCCTACTAAAAATCCATTAAAAGTAAAGAGTTTATATACAGAAAAGAAAAATAATTACGGAAAAAGAGGGGGAAAAAGAAATACAGAGTCTTGAAAAGCTTGCCATCATTCTCCAGCATGACATTCTCAGCGTGCATGTTCAATGCAAAGAGAAGTTTAACACAAGCCAAACCATCTACTCTCTCAAATTGACCTGACCATTTGGATGCGTCTGCACCAACAAAATACAGGCATGCCGTGGGGTGCAAACCCTATTTTAACCCAATTCTTACCTATATATCATTTATAAGGATAAAATCCCAACTCAATTCAAAAATCTAAAACCCAATCTAACTTTAACCCATTTCCAACATTTAGGGTTTAACTCATTTGAACTCTAAAGAGATTTAAATACTATAGAAGATAGAGAGAAAAGAATAAAGAATTATATTTTTTTTGTGGGTTGGACCCTAATGTTGGATCCATGAATTTTTCGTACGGATAACCTAAAGAAAAAAAAAATTTCGCAAAAAACACAAAGGAAAAAAAAATTTCAGAAATGACCAAAGTCGCCAGCCCGGCTGGCGACTTAATGATTTTTGTCCTAAGTCGCCAGCCCAGTTGGCGACTTAGATCCCCTCCACTGTTTCCAGCCTAAGTCGCCAACTGGGATGGCGACTTAGGGCAAAAATCAATTTTTTCGAAATAATTGATGTTTTATATTATTTCAAAATAGAAACTAATACTTATTGTGTTATATTATTTAGAAAATAACCAACATAGTTTTGATTATTTGAAAAATGACCCATGTGGTGTATGTTATTTCCACAATAACCAGCATGGTTTCGATTATTTCAAAAATAACCCATGTGGTGTATGTTATTTCCAAAATAACCAACATGGTTTTAATTATTTCAAAAATAACCTATGTGGTGTTTTCTGCCCTCTGTGACGGCTGAGGCGGAATGTGTCGTGGTAAAACTATATTGAACTACCGCAACCCGCCTAATCAGGGATAAAAAGAGTCGCGAGGGGTTCGGTTGATTTATTCATATGTGTCGTGGTAAATTGAATTTGTAGGGTTATCAAAAGTGAGAACTGAACTTAAAAAAATACTGAAAAGTAGAAAGGCTAAATTATACAAAAACCATGTTTCATGCATATATGTGAACACAAATCATGTTTCATTGACTAAGAAATTAGAAAAAAAACTAATGTCGGCCCCTCTTCGGACGACGAGGCCGGTCCCGCTGAAACGGTGAGGGTGAGTAGGTGGTGCGTCCCCGCACCGTCCTCTGTGACGGCTGTCGATGCGGTGGTGGTTGGGCGGTCGCCCGATCGAGGCCTGTATCAGGAGGGTCCGACGACGGCGGAGGCGCATCACCAAGCTGTGCGGACGCCAACTGATGCTGGCTCTGGTAGGTGTCGTCTCCCCTCTGCAACATGTCAGCATAGTCCGCGTAGGTAGGGTCGAGGACCACGTCCAGGTCGACATGGACGGGCTGAGGCGGAACGCAGGGTGGGCGCCTACTGGATGGTGCCGATGGAGCAGATGAGGACGTACCGACAGGCTCGTGCACCGTACGCTGCGACATGGCGACGTACTCGTCGTCCAGGTCGAACGTGATGTCGAACCCCAGGCTGGAATCGGAGCTGGAAGGGCGCGCAGGGGTACCCTCAGAGATCCGTACACCACCACGCGATGCCACGTCCACGTGAGGTGGAACACCTGAACGGTAAGAGCGGGCCGGGGGCGCACTAAGATAAATAGAGGCGTCGATGGCCGTACCTGACGGTCCGGGTGCATCCTGCGGATGAGCGGCCGGCTGCGACGGCGTCTGAATGGGAGGGGCCCTCGGCGGAGGAGGTGCAACAGATGTCGACGAGGTGGCGGAACTCTCCCGCAACAGCTGCGTCGCAACTCGATGAATGAAGGCGATGGCCTTCCTGTACTCCTCGGGTGCGATAGGTAGACGTGACTCGCCCCGATGGAATAGCGGCTGCGTGGTAGAGATAATCGCACGAAGGCCGTCATCCTACCAAGACCAGAACACAATGGTAAGCAGAAATAACAATGACAAGCAAGAAACCGAGTATTTGTTCATACCTGGCGGTGCACACGGGATGCGTGGTGTGGATCGTACGTCTGCTGCACACTCGGGGCAGGGATTTCGACAGGCGTTGGAGCTGGTGGGGCAATGCGAGGAATGGTGCGGCGGATATACCATCGAAGGTAGTCGCCATATGTCCTCGGATCGTATGGCCTATCCTCGCGCACTACGTCCATCCCTGCTCTCTCCTCCCAGCGGCGAGTGTACGGAGCCTGCCGATCCTCCCAAGTGAAAGCCTTCTTGCCCCTGCGGGTTTGCCTGCAAGAAAAACAAAAGTGTTAAGTCTTTTTGTGGAGCGGAAGCACTATGCGTAGAGATGATCGCGAGCTTACTCATGCTGGGCGTGCGACAACCGATGTGGAGCGTCGACAGGAGGGACAAGCTGATATAAGCCGAACTGCCGCATCACCCGCCATGGAGCGTACACCTCCAACATATGGCTGAAGACAAGAACACATCGGGTGAGCCATAAGTCCCGGTCCGCTGTGCATATCGATGAGATCCCGCCTGCAGCTGTGCTCTGAATGTAGGTGGCCGTCCAGACCCTCCAGACAACACGCGAGGGATGGAGCAGCTCCAGCTCATCACTGTACGCCCCGTAGCATGCGTGCACCTGGACCGTGGCCCATTGCACCTCACGCTGCAACCAGCGATCCCCCATGGTCGGGCGATCTGCCTCGTCATCCGCATACCTGGGCGGGTACCCCTCCGGCAGCGGCACGGGGACATCAGTGAGGAGCGGTCGTCCTACGGGAAGGTGCTCGTACGACCATAGGATAAAAAGGAGAGGACACCCAGCCATAACTGCCTGCCGGGCACGGCGAACGCAGGCGTCGCACAACGCTCGATACGTCGCACACAGAACCGCCGAGCCCCAGCTGATCTGTGGAATCTGCTCGATCGGCATGTCTGCGAGCATCTGCGCCAGTGTAACAAGCCAACGGTCCACCGTGTCGCCGTGCGTACCTGCGAACAAAAACAAACAGGAAGTTAAGATTTAAATGCAGTAAGTAACATACATGTGTATGTACCATAAGTAAGCGTACCAGTGAACATGAAGCTACCGAACAAGTGTAGTAGGTACGCCTCGAAGTGTCGGCTGACTGTCCACTCATCAGCATCTGCTGGGCATATCCGAAAGTGAGCGAGCCAGGCTGCAGGGACTCCCGCGTCATGCTGGAAGGGCTCGTGTCCTAGAGGTAGGGGGTGAAACCTCTGTGTGAATGCCACATCCCACCCGGCAGGAGTGGGTGGTGGTACCCAGGCCTGTCCTCGAATCGGCAGGCCGAATAACATCGCCACATCCTCCAGGGTGATGGTCATCTCCCCCCACCGGAAGTGAAATGTGTGTGTCTCCGGTCTCCATCTGTCCGCCAGAGCAGACACCAGTGATCGATCGTGCCTGAAGGCCTCTGCTCTGGTGATCGTCCTGGCAAAAGGAAGAAGTCCCACCGCCCTCAGCCGTGCGATGTATCTCATGTCAAGAGGCCAGGCCGTGCCAGGCGATCGTAGGCGAAACGGCTGAAGCTCCTCTCCAGTCCTAAGGGCTCGAGCTCGATGACGATCATCATAGTACTGATCCAGTAGCTCAGGAAGCTGTCTGCGATCATGAGCCATGTCTGCAAGCAAAAACATTGAGTTAGTACGCCATACGAAATGAGTGAGAAACAAACATAAATATACGAGAGGAATGATTACGCATTGCACAACAGTGCTGATTGATTCGTGTTCAGTGCGATCCGGATGCATTAGGACATGTCCTCCTTGTGTGGCCAGGCTGTTGACAAACAGCACACTTTCGCAGCTCATCGCGCTCAGCATTATCCATGTCGTTGCTGATTCGAAGTTTTCGTCGTCGTCCAGGGCCTCGCCGCTCCAAGTGTGGGGGTGGAACATACAAGATCTGCCCTGCTCTGCGTGACAGCTCTCTGTAGTGCTCCTGAGTTCCCCAGACCTCGAAGTCTGCAGTCCATGTTTTAGCGAGGAACCGTGCGCCATAGTAAAGTGATATGTACGTCTCAACTGACTTGTTGTCATGCGCACACGCTGCCATCACATGGGAGCACGATTTATGCAACAAAGCAGGCTTGTTACAAGTGCACTTCACGCCGTCTTCAAAAATGACACCTTGCTTTCTGATCGACCGCATGTATCCTCCCCCCACGTTCTTGCTCTTCAGATAAACAATTCAACTTTGCCTTCTGCTGTTTGGAATGCACTGGGCTGAGTGTTTGTGAGCAGCCGCGGCTTTCATTTCTAAGTACCTCTGCACTTCGTGAGGATATTTTGCTGGTGTGACCCCAAGTAGTGCTCTTGCAGCTGTACCCCTCTCATGGAAGTATTTAGCAGTGCGATGCCATGTAAATTCCACAATTCCGGTGAACGGAAGCCCTCGCACCCCTCTCAACACAAAGTTGTACACCTCCGCCATATTGGTTGTCATTATTCCGTATCTAGCTCCTGCCTTATCGTGCAGCAGTGACCATTTCTCTGGAGCTTTCTCACCGATCCATTCACTAAATTTCTTTGTTCTTGATCTCCGGCTGCGACGTATCGGCTCATCTGAAGTTCCCACCACATTTTCTTCATCCTCCGTCTGTTGTGAACTGCTTGCCTCAGATCTTTGAGCTTTAGCTAGGTCCGAGGTATCTTTCTCTAGCTCGTCCCAAATTCGTTGAAACTTATGGCCCTGGTTCTGATCACACAACCGCTTGAACTTCTTCATCAGGCCTGTGTTTCTGTAGTGTGTGAAAAAGTTGGCCGCAAGATGTCGTTTGCACCACCGACTTATCAAGTCATTCCATCTGTATTGCGGGTCCTCTGTGTGCAACATGAACTCTATGACACTCAACAGGCCCTTGTGTCTATCATGGATGACGCACACATTCCGTCTATCCTTCACAACAGCTTGTTTCAGATTTGTAAGGAACCACACCCAACTGTCTGTGCTCTCGCCTTCTACGATGGCGTACGCCATCGGAAGTAGCTGATTGTTTGCATCTACGCCAACAGCTGTCATTAAAGTTCCCTTGTACTTCCCAGTTAAAAATGTGCCATCCACGCAGAGTACTGGCCGCATGTACTTGAATACAGAGATAGTCTGCCCGAATGACCAGAATATACGCTCAATGTACTCCACTCCATGCACCACGTCACCGTTTGTGCCCACAACTGGCGTATGAACCATGTCCATTACAGTGCCAGGGTTGGTATCGACGATTTGTTGTATCAGTCTGGGCACGTAGTTATATGAATCGTAAAAGGATCCAAATAGCATCTCAAGGCCAAGTTGTTTCGCTCTCCATGCCTTGCCGTATTTAATGCTGTATCCGAAAGTGTCAGCGATTTGAGCGACAATTTCTTTTGGTGCCATGTCCAAATTTGCATGAAGGTTCGCCAAAATCACATTTGCCACAAAAGCCGACGATATATTCCTGTGGGTCTGTGAGGCTTCTATGACCGAACAGTCATGTTCGGTGATTCTCGAAACAACAAAGTGCTCACTATCGTTGTACCGGGCAATACGAACATAAAATCTACATCCCTCCACCGTGCACTTCACTACGTACAGCCGCGGATTTGTTCTATCCACCTTGAAAGAGCGACGTAGTGCAATGGACCACATCGCCACGCCTTGCTTTGCCTCCTCCTTGCTTCGGAAATGTTGTCCTAAAATTAATCTTTGCTCATCCGATGTCGACTCCGAACTGCGATCATCGCGGATTCGTGCATTATCAAAACCACTTGGATCTAACCATTGCTGTGGAGGTCCCATCCCACGATAATCTTCTTCGCTAGACGAATCCGCATAGTCTGCATCCACCTCCGAACCTTCGCTGCCTGAGTATTCCATACCCTCGTCTTCACATTCATCGGCGTAAGCCTCGTCCCCAGTCCAGAAATACCCACTCACGAACCCTGTGTTCGGGACACTGCCAAATTCCTGTGTTATTGTTGGATCAATGACTGGCTCGGGTATCTCTTCCACCGGTGGGATGTTTAGTACCGTTACATACAACACGCAGTCATCTGGGCCATGAATGGGATTTAACACTCTCCTAACTAGAGAACCCCAAGACCGATCGCCTTTAAGTTTACATAATTTCCAACTACCTGTTTCACCAACAGGCACCAACGCTTCTACGACAATTTCATGTTTAGACGAGTCGATATTTAATATGTCCATTACTCGGGTCTTAAGATCCTCAAAATTAACTGCACTAAGATCATTCAATTCCATGTCTACACGATGACAGCTACATAGGTCATCTCCATGTGGTCCGTTTCTGATTACTTGTTCCCCGTGAAAAACATACACTATTCTTCTTTCTGACATTGTCTACGACAAAAATTTAAAATTAATCTTTACTCTATGTATTTTCCACAAATTTATAAAACAGATCTATACTGTAAACTAAATTTCTAAAGCAGATATGTATTTTCCACAAATTTCTAAAACATATCTATACTCTAAACTAAATTTCAAAAACAGATCTATACTCTAAACTAAATTTCTAAAACAGATATGTATTTTCCATAAATTTGTAAATCAGATCTATACTCTAAACTATATTTTTAAAACATATCTGTATTGCAAATTTATTTTCTGAAACAGATATATATTTTCTATGAATTTCTAAAACAGATCTATACTCTAAACTATATTTTTAAAACAGATATGCATTTAAAATTAATTTCTAAAATATATCTAAACTAAATTTCTAAAACAGATCTATACTCTAAACTAAATTTCTAAAACAAATCTATAATAGAAACTAAATTTCTAAAGCAGATATGTATTTTCCACAAATTTCTAAATCAGATCTATACACTAAACTAAATTTCTAAAGCATATATATATTTTCGACAAATTTCTAAATCAAATATATACTCTAAACTGAATTTCCAAAACAGATCTACACTCTAAACTAAATTTCTACAGCACATATGTATTTTCCACAAATTTGTAAATCAGATCTATACTCTAAACTAATTTTTACAACATATCTGTATTACAGATTTATTTTCTGAAACAGATATATATTTTCTATGAATTTCTAAAACAGATCTATACTCTAAACTATATTTTTAAAACAGATATACATTTAAAATTAATTTCTAAAATATAACAGCATTTTAAAAAACTTACCTCCTCCTCCCTCTTCTTCCTCTTCTTCTTCTTCCTTCTCCTCCTCTCCTCTTCTCTTTCTCCTCCTCTCCTCTTCTCTTCTCTCTTTCCTTCTCTTTCCTTCCCTTTCCTCCTCCTTTCTTCTCTTTTTTTTTTTCCCTCTGGCCAAATGTTGTGCCCTCCTGTGTCGCCGCGGTTTTGGCATATATAGGGTCCTAAGTCGCCAGCCGGGCTGGCGACTTAGGGCTTCCGCACATATGTCGCCAGCCGGGATGGCGACTTTGGTCATTTCTGCAATTTGTTTTTCCTTTGTGTTTTTTTCGAAATTTTTTTTTTCTTTAAGTTATCCGTACGAAAAATTCTGGATCCATTTGGATCCTAATTTTTTTACACTAACTCAATCCTCATCCTAAACCATTTTGAAGATATTCTAATCCGATCTAACTCTAATTTATTCTCAACCCATTTAGACCCATCCAAAACCAAATCATTATGCACCCATCCTTTTGAACCCATTTAGACCCTATTCTTTACCAACTAACAAATTATGATCACCTCTCCGTGATCATTACGGGCAACATCCCGGTGATCATTATGGGCAATATCTCGACACCTGATTGTGTGATATCACCTCAGTTCTTAAATAGTTGTTACTTTGGATAACAAATTTTGTTCACAAATAATTGTTATCCTGCATTTTCCAAATTTATCTTTCCTATATTACTCCTATTTAATACTATCCTATTTAATACTATCTCAAAAAACGTAGATAACAATGAAAATTGACTCTTTATTTGTTGGTGGGGTGGATGAGTTTTTTATGAGTAGTTAATTGCTCAGAGTTAATAGAGATAATTCTGACGTGCAGAACAAAAATTATGACCATTTTGATGCTAGATTTCCAAAAAACCGGACAACTATTAGAAATAGAGTTAGTATTTAGGTCACAGGAAACACAACATTTATTCCTAGGAAACTGCTATAAAAACATGCACCATCTTCCAAAGATTTGTTTTGCTTATTTTGCAGTTTTCATTGTATTTTCTTTACTCCACCAGTCCGCCAGCAGTGCATGATTCAAAGATACATAGCAAATATGTACTTAAATTTTAGCAAGTGCAAATTTACTATTATTACGAGATTTTTTTATGATACAAGGCGTTGCTTGTAAGGGCATGAAGAGGTCATTTTAGCAGCAAGGATGAGAGCAATGAGGGTGTTTTTGGTATTAGATTCAGAGTTTTTCGTTGCTAGATTTGATTATTTGGTCTCAAATCCATGTCAGAGTTCTGACTTTACCTATAACAAGTGTATATCCAATTAATCATAATTGTATGCCACATATGCGACAACGGAGGAGGTGACATATGAAGATGCAACTATATTGTTTATATATAGTTTTTTTTTTGAAATATGATGGCTGTTCTATGGATGGTTGTACCTATTACACAGCATGAATGACCTGCATCAAATGTATGAAAGAGTTTGTAGTAGTTTGATGAAAAAGCTATAACAATTGGCATGATTAACGCAGCACTATTTGAGTTGCAAGGACACCTCGAATAAGGTGCAGCAATGTCGCTAGAGAACTGTTACTTCGTAAAAGGCAACACGCGACATGAATTGTGAAGCTACTACAAAATAAAAGCATAGCAAATCAATGAAGAAACTGTAGCAAATTTATGATAAAAGAACAAACTAACATTTGTTTTAGTGGGGTGTAATAGTGTAGCAGAACAAGAAGAATGTAGCAAGTAAATTAAAATTATATAGAAAATAATATATTATCAAACTTCTCTAAAAAATGATTACTCCTAATAGAGTTTCAGTGTCTCTAGTTTCTCAACAATTATGAAAAAGATGGGATATATAGAGGGAAGGATATCATAGACCAAACCCAATAATATGTGCACGAAGCAAAAAAAGGCAAACAATCGACCATAGAAATATTTAGATATTAGAAAATTTTTACACAAAGGCTAGTTACTTTCCAGGTCTTACATAGGATAAGACATTCGCAACACACTTCGAAATTTCTTGATTTGTTTTACTGAAGACATTTATAGGCTAGTGTAGCAACACAATTATCAAAAGATGTGTATGAATACAAATAGAAGTGCATTGCTTCTATTCGGGAATGCCATATGAATAGTGACAGATGTAGAGTAAATATCTACAAAGGGAGGGTCTCTGTGTTATTCTGTTGCTAATGTAAGAAGTTAGTTGTATTTTCTACTCTTACAATAGTTATTCTAGACTAAGTATTTAGTCTCAACTGCTAAAGACATGAACATTAACAAGATGCCAAATCTTAAATGCACTGAAAAAAGAGAAGCGAATACTTATTCGAGGAGTTGCTACTCAAGAATAATTAAACTTATGTGCTTTAGTCAAATCATATCTATCTAAGAACGGCACACAAGAATGCTATGAGATGATGTGAATGGAGCTAATCGGGTCTCCTGTCACCTGCCGGGAAGATAATAAGAGATGAACCTCTAGAGAAGATAAACAAGACGAAGTGAGTACAGAGATGACAAATGATCGGCTAAAAGTGATCAATGACTAACAAGAGTATAATAATACACAAATGAAGTAGTTCACAAAGAGTAAGATCCAGTGTCCATGCTCCAAGATAGATATGAAACAAAAAAAACTTTTTCTCAGAATAACAGTAATTGTGTCTAATAATATAGCAGATAAAAAGGTAGACATGGGTAATTAAGAAGGCATAGACCTTTTCTATCTGCTCCATTGCCGTTCTTGAAAGCTCTATGTTGATTTTTGACCATTTGAATTTCTCAGAGGTTAGCAACTCTTCCTGGAAAGAAAAACCATACACATTTGATAAAAAGATTAGAAACAATTCCATAAGAAGACAGAAAAAATTACTAGCATACCATATAATTTCATGATAATATTGATTGTAGCATCTGGATATGTATGACAGCAAGAGTAAAAACTATAAAAATGACAAATGTGATAGTCTTGATGGCATTGCATTGCATAAGACACATATGACAGAAAATTAACAGCATCCCTAGACAATTTTCAACCTTTGACATAAGTGGAAGAATATATGGAAAAAAAAATGATAAGAGAAGATACATTAAGAGATATCCACAATCTCTCCTTTTCCAATATGTTAATCCAACAAAAACAATTTAAATGAGTGAAAGTTATCAAACCTACCATTACAATCTGCTAAGCAACATCTGCGTTTTAAGAAAGCAAGGATGCATCCACTAAACAGTTCAATGAGTGAAAGTTCCATTCGAAAATATGTATTATATTAATTGTGAAAAAAGGTTTTGGCCGGTATATTTATTTTAATTCTGATTAGTAACCAATCACTTCTCCCTTGATATTTGAAATGAATATGACAATATTTCGTGAATATTTATGACTCCCTATATGTGAGTATTCATGGACACCTCATAGTATCGATGCTGTCGCATTACTCATATACACAGGACTGGTGCCTGAAGTTGTTAATCGTGGCCTGCTGCCACATTGCTATCTAACCCGCGAGAAGAGTTCTTTAAGAATCTCAGAAGTTCTTTAGGAAAATCTTAAAAAGTTACAGTAATCTTCCTCAATATTTATACTTTGTATATAGATAACTGTATCTGTTTGCGAAAACCTATAAATTAATTAGTTTTAGAAAATATATTTAATATTTCTAAGGCTTCTTTCTAAAGAGCATGTTATACAACATTTATTTAAGCACACATAGCGAAGCACACACAACTAACTAGTCATAAAAAACTTCGTGTACATAGAAGTAGGATCAAGCCAACCACTTACCAATGAAGAACTCAACTCTCCACATATGAAAATATTTAAACTACCAACCAAATTGTATTCCAATTGCCAACCAAATTATAGCACAATTAGTAAGACTACTAAAGATTAAAGTTTGAAATCTCAACATTGATAGATTATTTGTTTAAGATCAATACTATAGATGTGCGGGTATGCTAATTATTTTTGATCTTTTAAAGCAAGAGGAGTTGGCCAGAATACTAACATCTGAAAGGTACTGCCAAAACATCTTAAGGAACCACAAGATCACTAAATAGAACCACCGAGGACTTCACCCTTATGTAACTTCTTCGCTTAGAAAGCCTCAAGCTAAAGCCACCTAAAAAATTTGCCGTCTCAAGACCACAAACATTAGGAGTACAAGATCACTGAATAGAAGTTACTTGAAAAAATCCAAAGGAACCACAAGATCACTGAATAGAACATGCATCAAGAATATTTCTTGTTATGACATTATGACGATGTTGCCCTGAAAATAGCGAGGCATGGAAGCTTGGGAAGAACAAAACTGAAGTTTCACATAACATTGTATATAAAATATTCTCATCAACACATCAGTAAATTTCCCATTGTAACATTTCTGATCTTTGGATTGCTATCCACAAGTATATTATTCCAAAATGCACATTATTTTACTGCAGTACCCTGTCCTGGGTACCATGAAATACATAGCCTGCTTTTTGGTATTTTATTTTAGGTTCTTGACTTCTTGTAGAAGCTGACTGCAACGAACACTGATGCAGCAGCTGCAGCAACAGCAAGAGCTGCATAGGTGTCGGCCCTCTCCCAAGTCTCAAACCAAGTAGGCATTTGGCAAACCTTCATGTGCCCCTTCTTGCTAACAACACTGGTGTCCTTCTCATCCTCCTCCTCAGAGATCTTTTGGTTCTGCTTAGCGGTGTCACTCTTATGCTTCTCTGTTGGTGGATCACTTTGGCAGCAAGTAACACCTCCATTGACCTGGCAGCATCCACCTGCGTTGCAAGCCGCGACTTCAGTTCCTGTTTCTTCATGGAATTCTTTGGCACTCAAACTTTTCTCCACCACGCCATTTTTCATGTGCCTATGCTGCAGAGCTTTCTTTTGCTCCTCCTCAGACAAACCCATCTGACCCCTGTGAGATAGATTATCACATAAGAGACATGTCAAATAACACCTCCAAGAAAATATACAATGAGAACCCCTTGAATACTATTGCAAGGGAGGTAGAAAATTAGAGATTATTTGTTGCCCCATTTCAGAATTTGTTGCTCCAAGACAGAACTACACAAGCTTTTCAGAACGAGTCTCAACAGTAAAGCCATGTCACCCCTGTACACTTCTAGAGTATTTAAATCATGATAAAGTCCCATAAAAAAATACACACCATACTACACATTCAGCAATGGCAGAGCTCAAGATATATTAGGGAGCTTTGCATAATTCAAATAGGGAAACAAGATTCCATTCTTTTCGCTGCTGATTGTGTTAAAACCAGCACCATTAACAGTTGTATGCTCTGAAGTCTCAGTGCAAAACTAACAACTAGAAAAACAGAGAAGACAAATACAATACGATCTGAAAAAGTTGCTATGACTTCTAACCTTAAGTCCTTGGAATACTCCACGAAAGAAAAAAAAAAACACAACCTTAATCAGCTAGCAGTATGTGCTATCACACAAGCCGATAAAGGATTCATACAAATGAGTAATTAAATAACAAATGTGATAATCCTAATGGCACTGCACAGACTAGTTTACATACAACAGACAAAAATAACAATTCCCCAGCTAATTTTCAATATTTGGGATAAGAGTAAGAATATGAAGAATGAAGAGAGAAGATACCTCCAGAGATGATCCACAATCTCTCCTTTTCCAATATGTTGATCCAGCAAAACTGACACATCATCAGGAGTGACATAACCATACCTACCATTACAATCTGTTAATTAACTACCACATTTAAGAAAGCAAGAATGCATCCACTAAACAGAAAAATGAGTGAAAGCTCTATTGGAAGACATGCATTGTTCTAATCATAAAAAAAGTCTTTTGATTTTATTCTTACCAATGACCAGTCACTTCTCCCTTGATATCTAAACTGAATATAATGACATTTCCTGCGTATTTATGGCCTCCTACATGTGAACATGCACTAACAACCACTTGTCCATCAAGACCTTGTGCATTTATCTCTTCTTTGAACCTTTTGATCAAAGCAGGTCCACAAACACCGCACCTCTTGTCTCTGCTTCCATGGCAGCACACAAACACATAGGAAGCAGTTATAGTCTCAACGGATCCAGGAAGCCATTCTGTATCTTTCACAAGGACTTCTTCAACAAAGTTGTCAACATCAAAGTGAGTAAGCCGCCTGCAAATATTACGGGACGCAATGAATGGCAGTAGGATGATGAATTTTTTTGGTTGATACTTCGGTAACAAAATGGGGAAAGGCTGCATGTTTACTGGTCTGCAGCTTACCTATATATGGTCATATCTGGAAAGATCAACACATCTCCGTTTGATGACTCAGTGCCATCTTCTCCTCCACATATAGCCAATTTGGTCTGAAGCACAGAAGAATATGCCCATTAGCAATAACGGTACTAGCAAAAGCCAACATGAACAGACAAATGTTATTCTTTTTGGAAAAGAATGATGATAATGAATGGTATGTGAGGGCTGAGGCCAACTGGCAAGCTCAGAAAGTTTCTGCAACATTAAATACTTGTAACAGAAATTTAAAAAGTAACACGTAAATAAATTTCACCAAAAAAAAGAAAAAGAAAAAAGCTTCACACAATAACAGATCTCAATAATGCCAAGCTGCAGCTTGAACTACCAACTCCAGATATGATAGACAACAACTAATAAGCATCCTCAAAAACAAGAATCACTAAATCTCCTTTGTAGGAATTAAACACGATAATTAATAGTGCACCAACAGCCTCTTTCAATAACTTCTGCTCAAGTGCATGATATCTGCCTACATTTTGATATGTTGTTATGGCAACTTCTAAAATTTATCTTCAGCCTCTGTAGTTACAGTTTAGTTTATAGCATTCACTGATTATGGTTGATTTTTGAACAAGAAATTGAATTTCATCATGATACGAGAGTTAGGAATCAAAATTTTGAAGTGCTTGGAAACCTTGGATTACATTAGGATTAGTAGTCATGCTGTATCATGAGCTTAGATATCCTAGCAGGTTTAGCATTCTATTTCTTCTCAGGCCTGACTGGGAAACATGAACATGGAATATTTGTTATACATGGTTCCAATTTGCTATTTTGGGTGAACTTGGAACAGTGGAATGTGATGTAAATCTACTGGCATAGCTCATGCCAACCGGAATTAGAAGATATGAGATGGTCTTTTTTTATATTCCAGAAAAAAAAAAGGTCCAACATGTTAGACGTGGGACTTCTGAGTTGGGACACATAACTAATTAACAATCAACTAACAATTTAGGCGTAGAACTTAGTCATCAAATTTTACAGGGATATATTTGGAAGTTGCTATGATATGAGGATATTTTTGCAATTATATCGTTTTGTACGTATATGCATGGAATTCCCCGCTTTAAATATGTCCCATGCTGCCAGCGAAACAATATGAAAGCAACCAAATCATTATAAATAGAAAGTCTAGAGTATGTCCCCTATTGCACATCTGAGCACAGTCAACTTACCGGTTATCATTATTACTTTTGAACATATACCAAATCTTTGTATATAAAAAAAAATTAAAACTTAGTGAGATAGTAATCAGTGTTCTAAACAGTACCGAATTTGTATTCACAAAGAATGTGTTTGGTTGCTTGGAGTAACTATTTAGCATGAGATGAAAAGGGATGGAATGGGTGGTATGTTAATAAGTTGGTCTAGAATGAGTGTTTAGTTAATGTGGAATAGGATGGTTCAGAATTTTGTTTGATTGGTGTGGGATGAGAATGAGAATTGGATTTTGTTTGATTGGTGTGGGATGAGAATGAGAATTGGATGATCCAGGATTTTTTTATATTACTATTGATGAGATCAAGAACCAACAAGCAATTGAGAATCATCAAAATGTGCAATTGCGCAAATCCAAACTCAACAATGATCAAATTCTCCCCTCGGATCTAATTGCCAATCAAACAAAAAACTATGCTCAAACACCAAAAAAATAACTTAGATTTTGCATCTAATTAGCTTGAGGTCCTCCTCCACGGGGACCGCATCACCAACGGTGGTGGCATTGAGGGAGGAGAACTTGGAGAGGTTGATGAAACCATCACCATCGGCGTCCACCTCTGCCATCATGTGCTCCAGCTCGTTGTTGCTGGCCGCATAGCCCAGGCTCTCAAGGCTCTCAAATAGCACAGAGGATCCTAAGGGACGAGCATAGGTATGAAACAAAGGGATGAGTTGATGCAGCATATTAAGGGAATATTCTTTTTTTTTTTATTACTCATCCAAGATGGAGACAACTAGACACTCATACCCCTCCCATACTACATAGATGGTATAGGATGGGCAATCAAACACATCCCAACCAACCAATGCTGATTACTGGTCCAAATTGGCATTTTTTCGTAGTTAAATGTGATGTCAGATATATTGAACAATTGGAGCCGGCTACAGGTCTGGAACTTGTTGGTGTTAATAGTTAATTTTAGTGCGGATTACTTCAAATTGCCGGTTTACATTGGGCAACAGATACCAACTGCTGGTTTAGAAATGACCTTTTATAACATTAATGTCTGATGTATATTATTTTAAAGCCAAGTACTAGTTAAGGTTCAAGGAACTGGGACTAGCACTGGACTTGTTCCCACTGAGCTGCAGTACCAATTACTGGAAAATTCAGCTCGAAAAACAACCGTCATTTATATTTAAGTTTGATGTAAATTATGCTCAAGCCAAAGTTTGAACGCAATTGAACCTTTCACCAGAAACAAGCTAAAACCATCTTTTTTTTTAATCTTCCAAAGATTCATGTAGAAAGTATTTCTACATAATGCTATTAAATCCTGTGTTTAGTTGAATGAATAATTGTAAACTAAGAATCAAACATAAGTTTCCACAAATATGTGTGAATCAAGTACTTCCACAAAATGATAGCAAATCTCAAGCTAACTAACGCAGATTTCCAACCACATCTCGAAATCAACTAATCTCCAAGCCAAAACCCACACAAGCGAAGACAATACATAAGAGCCGATCAGAAGGGGAGAGGAGGGCGATTGGGAGTGGGAGTTGCTCACGCGCTTCTTGAGGTGGGACTTGCGGGCCTTGATGGCGGCGGCGAGGAGGCGGGGGAGGCGGTCAGACTCAGCGGCCTCCAGGTGGGACGGCCACACCTCGGGGCCCTTGTAGCAGAGGAACACGTGGCGCTCGTGGAGCTGCACCGTCCCGGCCAGCTCCGCCGTCCCGAGCTCCGGCCGCCGGAACCCGAACTCCGCGTCCTCCTCAGCCGCCGCGTCCGGAGGAAAAGGCGGCGGCGGCGCCAGGGGGTCGTTGTTGGCGGCCGCCGTGGGGGACGAGTGCGAGGCGTCGACCATTAGTGTGCGCAGGCTTGGAATCGTAAAAACGGAAATGGTTTACTAAGACTTGTCCAACAGAATGATAGAGATCAGAATTCTATTGGAGAAGGTCTTAGGAAATACTCATAAGCATCCTGCGGACACTGATGGGGCCGGGTCCACTTGTCTGTGACTCACTGAGAGGGTGGGCTCTAAATTATTTTTTTTATTCCTCTGTTTAGTGTGAACTACTGCGGGCAGCCTCTGTTGTTTTGCGTTTGTTGTACTGGTTAACTGTTCGAGCGGGCCCCACATGTCTGTGAGATTTGGCGGGGATTAATTTTTGAGGAGAGAGAGATTAATATTGCTGCTTTTGTTTTGCTGTCATTTATGGATTATGACGGGCTGCGGATACAAATTGTACGAAGTTTTGTACACGTGAGAAGCTCTTTAGTCATTGAATCTTATGATAATTTTGGATGCGTAGAGTTAGATGCAATATGACTAGTCACATGAGGTCTGACAGTGTTAGAGATCTTTTTATGTGTGAAATATTTTCTATATAATTTTCGTCTTAGGCTGCGAGTTAATAGTAACATAATGTTTCATATCTTCTATCTTAAATAATGAAAACGTTTATCTTCCTCTATATCTATCTATTTAGATGGATATATTATAAACTAAAAATTCAGTAAAATGCATAAAAAATTTAAAATTTATCGTGAGATGCTTGTATATTTTTAGAAATAACCAATAGAAAAAATTACAGAAATGATCTGCATTTAATATTTTTTTATAAAAATGATCCACCAGAACAATTTATCAAGTTTCAAATTCTTGATATGACACTGTAGCAATTGGGTGCGTTGACAAGTATTTGTGGAGTCTTCGAGACTCAACAAAGGGCTTTGTCCCTCGGCCCGACTCAACTCTGCTTCCCCTTTTCTCTCCCGGTTCTAGTCCCCCTTAACACACATTCAACCAACTCCCTTACCTGAAGTTCATTTGTTACACACATATTTCACATTTCAATTAAAATATCTTGAAATCTAACCATAATTTTTAATTGGTGCAATTATCAAACTTGTAGATCCAGTGAAACTCTTCAAAACAAGGTAAGTTTTATTGAAATCCGACCACTTTTTGCTTAATGATTTTGTTAATTGTGTCATTAGTGCTTAATTAGATGGTAGAAATAATTGTTTCATAGTGATATCATCTTAAGTTAGGTTGCAGAACATGCTGTTGTGTAGTATTTTAATTTTTTGTTGTGGACAAAAACTTATTTAAATGCTTAACAATCATAGGTTATAATTATGTTACATTAATTAGTTTACAAAGTTTATGTGTATGTATATATTTTATGGCTAGGTAAATTTAGAAAGTTGAAGTGTTCAGTTTATATAATTTATTTTTGTTTAACCATGGCATTTAGCTATTTAATGGCATAGATGATTTTGTTAATCACCATGTGCATGAACATTTTTTGTGGTTAATTTCATTTAGAAAGTTAAACTGTTTAGTTTTATTTATGAATATTTATTTATGTTAGGCTCGTTTAACTAACATAGTTTATATGCATGTGTATTTTTTAGGGTTAGATTAATTTAGAAAGTCGAACTGTTTATCTTATATAATTTATTTGTGATTAACCATGGCATTATTATTAGCTATTTAATGATGTAGATTATTTGTGTGAATGAACATTTTTAGGGTTAGATTAAGTTAGAAAGTTGAGTATTTTGGTTTTATTTATGTAAATTTATTTATCTGCGTAAGGACCGCAGGTTATATTTATATTAAGTTAGTGTAAGTAAGAGAGTCTATGTGCATGAACAATTTTTAGGGTAAGTTAAGTTAGAAAGCTGAATCATTTATTTTATATTAATTTTTTGTGAGTAATAATTCCATTGAAATAAAAAAAATGAATAACACTTAACATAATTAAGTGAGCCATAGGAGGAAAAAAATGTAGTATAGTTAGATAAAATAATTGGGAAAAGAATAATAGCAAGTAAAAGAACTAAAGTAAAGAAGCATAAAACCATAAATAAACAAAAAATAATCATAGAATTGGATGTTTGAAATACTTTAATTAGTTGAAATGTTTTATTGAATGGTATGGTTCCATACCACAGAGTACTTCAACAACAGAAGGCCTGCAGTCAAAATATTGGTCGATGATTCCATGAGAATCTTGTTCGATATTGTGCAAGACTACATGAATTCTTAGATAAATAAGGTGTAGACACACGAAGTATAGGTCCTCAACTGATTGCACAGAATAATTCAAGTTCAACTCTGTCAATGGACAATTTAGGCTTAGAAGGGTGCATGAGGTCATTCTGGGAGATGCCGTTGAATGCATATGCAACAAGTCAAAACTATCACATAAGCCTTGCTCGTATGTCATTATTGCATGTGTGGTGCTTGGTATAAGCCTAGGACATACCTTTCGGAGTACTTTAATCTCGTTAACCTTCAAAAAACTTGGTATGACATTTGGAGGGTCTTCATGAAACTTGCACTACTACAGAAGTGCATTTCACTAACCCATATTTTCTAACGGTTATGAGCAATCTGGGAAAAATCCGATAGAATAGGACAAGAGCGGCGAAAAAGAGTGATTTTACTATCGGTTACACACCAGGCCAACGTTAGTGAAATAAAAATACTTTCTACTATCGGTCATTACTGTACAAACCGATATAATACACTAAATAGTACTATTGGTTTTCCATTTTTAACTGATAGTAAAATTACGCACTTTATACTATCGGTTATCGCTGTACAAACCGATATAATATATTAAATAGTACTATCAGTTTTCCATTTTTAACTGATAGTAAAATTACTGACTTTATACTATCAGTTCATACTGTACCTGTGGGCCCCTCGTTAGAGGGAACCTGATACAAATGCCCAGGTAATTTGTGCACAGGAGTTGAGACCTCAGAACATCCAACAGTATTTACATACATACATTAGCATAGTGTACGGGGTCATCCAGACCCATATTACATTAATCGACGTGTGCGGAACCACGTCGTATGAGAGTAGCAAAACCAGTTAGGAGCTGAACCTAAAACAGGTTTCGAGCCAAAATATAAACAACCAAAGTGCATCAGCAAAGCAGAGGGGAACATCTTCCTCATCCAGCAAAGCGTGAAGCAGGGCGAAACCCACATCGCTCTCACTGAGGTTAGGTGACCCTTCAGGCGCTTGGATCTCCTGGAACTTTGTCGGGGTCTTCTTGTGCCGGTTCGATTCCATAATCTATGAAATCCATTGATTCATCCTCTGTACTTATTGAATCAACAAGGGTGAGCATACAAAGCTCAGCAAGTTCCCGCATAAGGAAATATTGTATGTAGTTATTGACAACAACAAGCTCTATGGTTCCCACTCCTAATGTAATTTTATTGAAAACAGAGATATTTTAATACTTTGGAAAGTCTCCCTGAATCTGGGGTTTTATTTCTCAAAGTAATTTATCAAAACTGTACATATGTATACTTTTCACAGAATCAGGCTAAACTCCCATAAGTCGCCATGGTTTGATCTCATTTTAAAGAATTTATCAATACTAATCATGCTGCAACAACGAGGGACCACCCCACTACGACCAGGCTCCAGAAAACCCGAGAGCACGGAGTATTCGAATACCTTTTTACACTCTGCAGAGGTGTACCACTGTACCCACCACGAAAACTCAACTTAAATGTCGGATCAGCTCCCTGCGACTTATACGCAGGTGACCAGGCTGAGCTTACACAACAGTTTACTGACCCATTGTTAATAATTTCCTGCCCGATACATAGACAATACCGGCCCCATTATCAAGGTAGGTACTCCCTACAACATGATACATGGCAAGCACGCGTAAGGTGCTCATTATCGTTGTGGGTCCTCCCCACTGCCTTTTCTTCTAGCCTTGGGTCTATGAGGTCCTCCTCTGGACGCATAGAATTCCCACTTCCGGGTTCGGTCGCGCACGACTGGAGAGCCAGGCTAGGGCAACTTCCTTCTTACGCCTTATCCTCTCTACCCCTCACACCACTCGTGGCCCTCTGTGGCCCACCAATTTCCACTCGGGAAACCGGATCGACAACCATTGCAGGAAATGATTAACTTTAGGTGAGTCATGACATTGTGCCTGTCCCATACCAGGCGGGTGGTTAGCACGTTTTCAGGTTGCTTAGAAGCACAGCACGACGATCCCGTCCTTATGGACCCTTAGCGAGGCTTTCACAAACCCACCGCGCACACAGCGCCAACCTTCCAAACCAACCCTCGCTAGTAGTCCCTATTTCTTTTACATAAAATGATCTTTAGAAATAGTTTGCTCACGCTTCTGCCTTCCTCTTTTCTTTTACACATTTATTAGTATAGACATATATTTCCATGGGTACATATTTCCTCTTAAGGTAGTGTGTATATGAATACACACATATGTTCTATACTTTTTCTCCTAAGGTGACAAGGCAAAGTAAATTGTTATGAAACAAGGGGGGGTCTGCAAAATAGGACTATCTACTCACATCATTTCTCAACATATACTTTTATCAAAACTATCTATGCATACATGCGTAGGTACCAAATTCTAAATAATTAAATGCATATAAGATAATAGGCGCAATATGTTCAAAGGAGGGAAACTTGCCTTGCCAAGTAGTATTGTCGTAGTCTGCGGGTTCTTCTGTTTCCTCTTCCGCGTAATCGAAGTCTTGATCTTCAAATACAGGCATATATACAAGGTATTACAATCAACTTACAAAATACGACAACTATGCTCACATAAAATAATAATGCGCTACACTGGAACGGCTTCTGATTTCTGAACTGAATTAGGGTTTGGGCTTTGGATTTCCAAGGGTCGAGTTGTGCTAGTTTAGGATGGCTAAGAAGAGTAGTAAATGAGACTCTTAGGGTCGACGGACATTGGACGTCAAAAGGGCGACGTTCGGGTCACGTCCGAACTTAACCTAAAAGCCGAGAAGTGAGTTAAGGGGTCTAGGTAACTCTGAATGAGATGAAAATTGGACAGTAGGTGCATTAGACTAAGGCGAAGCTATTTGACAAAGTGGGACAAGCAGAAAAGGCTTAGGTTTTCTAAAATTCACAAGAAGGTCCAGGACACAGCAATTTCTATGCCATTGTACTGCTAGAATTAGGGTTTGTGTGTCCTGAGCAATTGGTTCGTGCATTTGAAGGCAAACTATGTCAAACATGTAGGCTTAAGTGTCAGGAGGTGTCTGGCCGGAGGGTTTGGCCGGGGATGGCCGGAGTTGGCCGGAAATTGAATGCCAAGGTGGCTGTTTTGAACAGAAATTAGGGCAGAGCAATTGGAGCAGTTAGGGTTGATCAATTTAGAAATTGATCACATATTCTTGCTCCTGGGAGTGTGGAGATCACTTCTGGTATACTGGGTTGTCTAGTGGTTGCGGTTGGAGGCTCGCCGGAGTAGATGGCCGGAGCTCACGGCTGGGGATTTGGGGGTTTTTAATTGGCTGTTTGAAAGTCAAAGCTAACTAGCTGGGGTGATCAAGCATACTCTAAGGAGCAATTCTCCTCACTAGCACGGGTTCTAAATCTCTCTGGATTGGGCTGAATTTTGCATAACAGAGCCAAATGGAAAACCGGTGATAGCCGGAGTTAGAGAAGAAATGAACTCGATTCTAAGCTCATGAACCATCTAGAGAGTAAGAGGAACATGTTGGTGGCTTCAGTTTGGAGAAAAACTCACCGGAGAGTGCTGTCACCGAGAAGGCTGAAGGTGGAGCTCGGGGAAGACGATGAACAGTGGTTTTCTTGCGTTTGCTGTGTGGGTGAGGTGAAGAGATAATGTGCCCTGGCTTTTATAGCCTCTAGATGCTGTGGGGAAGGTACTGGCCGAGGGAGGGCGCAACCGGGCGCGTGTGCGACGACAACCGGAGGCGAGGACGGTGGCGATGGGACGGTGCACCGGCGTGAAGGTCGAAGAACGTGGCTACAGCTCGGGCAAAGGACAGCGGTGGCACGCTCATCCAATGCCGGCGCTGGACGTGGCTGAGATGCACAGGAACGGCGACTTTTGCGCGCGGCCAGGTGTTGCTGTGTTCGGTGGTGGACACGACGGGATTAGGCACGGCGATCTGGGGGTTCTCGAGGCGTCGCCGTGGTGTGGACAGGTGGCGGAGCTCGCAGGGCACGTAAGGCGCACACGGGGCGGTGCCGGCGAAGAGGGGACGCGGTGGCGCGGCACGGCGCAGTGCGGTGGCGCACGGGCGGCACGCAGGGCGCGCACGCGGTGCAAGCACGGGCACGGTACAGTGCCGTGCACTGTACACTGTGTTTTGTTCCAGGGGCATTTTGGGCATTTTCAGGATTTAGGGATCCAAATGCAATTCCGACTTTTCCGAGGGCTAGATAAAATTATCACATACTCATTCCAATTGAGTATGCGCGAAAACGAGAAGATTTGGCAGGGTTTCGGGTAAAACGAAAATAGGGTTGAGTAAAATTGGTACTTTCGTTTTTGGATTTTTCCAACGGCTGAAACTCTGATTCCCGTCGCGAATTTGGAAACGTTTCTAAAGGACGATGCGTATCAAATAGCGATATGGACGTATAGGAGAAGATGGATCTCGATTCGGACTTCAAACGGAGATTTTAGACTTTTTGGGTCTCCTAGAAGCGGTCGTTTTCGATTTTGAGAAAGAATCGGCCGATTTGGGATATTCCGATACGAGGGGATCTTAGAGCACATCGCGCTTATATTGGTTATGGTTTGGGTCCTTTCAGGGTCAGGTGGTGCAAGGTGCGTGTGATAAGGCGATGCTCAGAGAATGAAAATAGGGCAAAAATCAGGGATGTTACAGTACCAACAGATATAATATATTAAATAGCACTATCGGTTCTTCTCGCGTAACTGATAGTAAAATTACTGACTTTATACTATCGGTTCATACTGTACCAACCGATATAATATATTAAATAGTACTATCGGTTCTTCTCGCGTAACTGATAGTGAAATTGCTGACTTTTTACTATCGGTTCTTACTGTACTAACCGATACAATATAGTGAAGTTTACTATCGGTTATATAAAACAAACCGATAGTACAATGACATCATATAAACTAATGGTTATGACAGTGGGGATCTTATTTTACTATCGGTTTGTGTTTGTGAACCGATAGTAAAATTGTACAACTTAATTAGGTCGACTCCTGCTCTGCGCTCTGCATGTTGGAATCATTTCAGCCGCGCATGACTCTAAGCTAGAATGATCTAGAGAAGCTAGCTAAGAGGTTGATCACATTTCCATCCCCCTCGGTATTGTCATCTTCTCACCACCTCTCTCTCTCTCTATCACTCTTTGACACTCTCCCTCTCTCTCTACTTGCAATTCATTAAACTAGATACATGTAGCTCCAAACTAGCTAGAAGGCTGGGTTGGCTAGCTAGCTATAGCTTGCTGAATTTAAGCAGCTAGCTAGCTGGCTCTTCCAATTAATGCATGCATCAATTAAGTTAATTAGGGTTTCATATATATATATATACCAATCCATTTAATGTAATTAAGCAGCTCATGTATACACATATGGCCTAGCTAGCTAATTATGTTTCATGCATATATGCAAGCTCTGAGTCATTAATTCACCATGTAGTATAGCGGTTGCAGAAATTTAACCTCCTATTCACTTTACTAAAAATGCAGTACATATATGTATCATAGTAAACTTTTTAAGGGTGAATTTAATATCTTAAACCGTAATTCATAAATCTACTTTTGCCTAACCACATGATAAATTCATTGACCATGACATACCCTAATCCGAGGGTGCGGAGTATTCGAAGACATTCTTTACACTTTGTAGAGGTGTACTACTTTTCCCACAATTTACTTAGACTACCGCTATGATGCATATACATGCAACAATACTACATGCGACTGAGTCGAAGATCACACACTTTTCTCATTGTCTTATAATAACTTTAGCTCTACCCAGTATCATGTATCAAACAAAACCCATAGCCGTTGTAGCCGGTTATACCCCTGCCCCAGTCCCTTTTTAGTGCTATTCCGTGGTACGTTTCTCTCCTTTGTCTAGCAGTGAATCAATGGAGGGACCACATCCCAGAAACACATTATTTCCATAAACATATCATTCCATCTCTCACTATCCATGCAGAGCTAAGTTAAATATTTGATAAAATCACTAAGTCATGCCCATCCCATACCAAGTTGTGGTTAGTATGGTAACATGCCACTGGAAGTAAGATATAATGATTTATTATTTAAGTTTTCAGGTAAAGAACTGACCACATCACCCATATGCCTCATGCACCATCACCACCTCAATCCACTCTACCCGAGCATTTTTCCTTTATAATCTAATATTTAATATGGCATACAATTCATTTTAAATAAGGTATCTCTTTAATTGCCATATATTTGAACTACATAATGGAATTATTTAAATTTCTCTTATCAAGTCCATTATCGCGTTGTGTTTAAAATCATATTTATCTATGGTATAATCCTCATTTTTATTCATTAGTTGTCTATTAAATCAGTTATTGAAATATAATACTAATAGTACAAAACATTTAAATTTAACATAATTCTGATACTATACTACAATATTTTAAATCTAAATGATCAAGGTCAATTGACTTACCTCAGTCCTCTAGGGTTGGATCTTCTGGTACGGTCTCGGTGACTTGTTCTTCGGCGATGGGTGTCTCGGGTCCTATTTATAATTATAGTACATTATTGATCAAAATAAGATTATAATATTCAACACATGAAATAAAATACATGCTAAAGATCTAATATGCTTATACTTAAGTCGATACAATAGTTGAATCAAATAAATCGAATCGTTGGAGGTCTAAATGGAAATTGAAAACAGAACAAAATGAAAACAAGGTAAAATAGGAATGATGTTTTCGAAACAGAAAAATGATTTAAATAATAGGCCTTAGAGGTCGAATTTGACCTAGGTCTCGAAGACAAATGTGTACAATAGGTAGGTTCAAATTGTTCACATCAATTGGAATTTCAGGTCTTCTCGAATAATTTAATGTTTTTGGAGACTTTAGATTGCAGTATAAATATAACCTAGATAGGGTTTTGACTCTTTTTGTCATTTATAGATTAATAGATGATCTTCATGAGGTAAAAATTATATGATTAGGCTCTAATCAATGTAATAAATAAAATGACACAGTTGAAATTTTAAATGAAACCATAAAACTAATGAGCTAACCTAGTGGATGTTAGCGGCTGGCATTCAACGCACAACTCCACTATCTTTGACTAGCTTTGGCTAACTCTAGCTGACACTCAGAGCGTGCAGTGGACAGTGGTGGTGAAGTCTTCGCTGGCGGCAATTTCCCTGACGGCTTGGGTCAGGCTTGGGGCCACGACACCAAAGGGTCTCACCAAGCTCAACGACGATGATCTTGACAGCTCCTATTGGCCGGCAACTAGAACTCGACACTGGTGCCAGTAGCTTGACATGGTCGGCGATGAAGATGACGACGGTGACGGAAATTAAGCCAAAGGTCTACTGGAGAGCTTCTACGGCCTATGGAACGTGATCAAGGAGGCAATTTCAATGGTGGCTCCACCGAGACTTCTCTCCATGGCGCGGCTACTAGAATAGGACATGTTTTGTAGCTTCATCGGTGCTTGAGAAGAAGAAGCAACAAAATTGTAATTGGGGATTTTGGTGATGTCAAGGATAACCCTAATTACATGCACGCGCTGGGAAATAAACGGAAATGATTGATTTACTAGTCCAGTGCCTCATCGTCGCCAGACACGAAATATGGGAATCTTCGGCATGTGACCGTCAAACTTCACCAGATTTGGTGGGGAGGTAGCTGAGGCAATAATAAACACGGTGATATAATCAATTTGGTTGGTGTCTAAATAAATCAATGAATTTAACGTTCGGTTCAACTACGGCAATAGTTTAGCTCCTAGGACTCGTCACTGATGAGAAGTTTCATTGCTACGGCTTGTTGGCGGTGGCGCAAGCAGTTGCTACGGGCCCTTGGTACCCAACCCTGGAGTCCAATACAATACTAACCTAGGAATCGACGAAAATACTCAAAATGAAAACGACCCGACACGCTATAGTAGAAGTAAAAGAAGTAAAATAAGAAAACGGTGTTGCCGCCACAATACTCGCCGTCGTTTTGGCCGGAAAACTTGCCGGAGAAGATTAGGGATTGAACTTACAACTACTAGGGAACATAGGAATCACATAATGTACATAAGTTGGAACAAAAATCCTAACCTAGAGTGGTTTTTGGTTGGTACTATTGCTCTGCTCCAGAGAGAACACATGAGGGAGAGAGGAAAATGGCACACCCAATGGAACCTGATTCTCCTTCCATCTTTGCTGTGCTTCGATGGTCATCTAACTCGCTTCTACTTTCCCTCTGTCTTCCATCCATCATGGAGATAGTGCTCATCTATGGAGCACTTGCATAATACATATGATGCAATGATTGATCAAGGAACCCCTTTTTATAGGTGGATCCTTCCTCGATAAGATTGCACACATTGATAAGCAACATCTAGAGCCTCTGATGGTTCAATTCGGGATGGTTCCTTCGATAGCGTTATTTGAATACAACTACACGATATACTTCTATCAAACACAAGAACCTGCGCAGTTCCATGTGACGGAGTCAAAGAAGGCTCATAAGCGTGCTGTTGCCAAAACCAAGAAGAAGCGTGGTGCCTTAATGGTGGAAGCTTGTAGTCTCCTGAAGAGTTCTATTGTCGCTGACACTCGAGGTGACATCCAAGATGCTCAATAGTTCCATCTACAAGCCACCAATAGGTGGCAGCATGCTGCCTTTTTACACGCACCTACTCCGACTATCGCCCTAATGTTTCCCACCCCAAGCATGCAACACACTGAGGTCGAGTTATTTGATGCATTGGACACTGTCTCCTATAATTTACGGAGTATATGTCTTATGCTCATTTAGGTCTTTTCCACCAATAGGACTCTTCCGCTTCTGGCATAGAGGAGCATCAATGGATGTACTATTTTCCTATGGTATCAACACTCTTTCTGGTGTATTTATTGCAGGTATATCTAATTTAGTCACTATTTTATTATCAGTAAATGCATTTGGCAGATTATTTTCTAAATTTTACAAATTAGTTATCTTTTAAACTTCAAATTCAGTTTGATTAGTGCGTGGATCTAGATATTTAAGATCTCTTTCATTCATGAAATTTCACGGCATTTCAAATTTGGGTCTTTGTCTCCCCCTAATGATCTTCATCAAATGTATATTTAGCCTAGCAAGCCTTAAAAAGATCCGCTGTCTTGGGCTCAAGGTATTTAATAATTGATGAAGTGTCATGTCCAACATATATACCCTTATAAATATACGTTGCATATATATACCCTTATAAATATACGTTGCATATATACCCTTATAAATATACGTTGCGGTGGTGATATTGGCATATATATTGCACAAGCAAAAACTTGTTTGTTTCTCTACCACGCACTAATTTCAAAAGAGGAATAATTATGATAAATAGTGGGCCGCAACTGCATGTAAAATTGCATTTCTCCAACTACTAGTAGATAATTTAGAATTTTGCAGTAGAGATCAATTAGTTTAATTCACTAAATCAAAGATTCCGCTAGACCATTTTAATTGTGGACATAAAATATAGGTTGTATCGGTCCACATGTATCTCTTTGAATTCTTTGAAGAAAATCAAGAGATTTTTCCCTTTGTTTCATCCAAAAGATGTCTCTCTGGATGAAATTACCCCTTCTGTGTTGCGGGCGTATCTTAGAGGAAACAATGCACTTTATTAATTCTAAAAAAATTGTAAGTTACAAGTCTTTTTGGGATTACAAGCTCTCATTGTGCCTATGGAAATGAAAGTATATCTTGACTTCTGAGGATTGCGTGGTTCATAGTTCCTCACGGTTTTTGAAAAGCTTTTGGTTATATTACATTCACAAAATGAATCCGCAGAAAACATCTGATTAAGCTGTGCTGATGGTCATTATCTTCAGGCCTCAAAATTTCAAAATTGTTCTTAATGAACGAATGCAATGCATATGCCCATGCATGCAAGTAAGCAAACCATAGTTTCATCAGCCTATGGTGTTATCACAAAAATGTATTGAACATTGGTATATCCATCAATGTCCAGTCAAGGGGTTGTTCAGTCTCATCAATCATGAACAAATGGATGCATTCGCCTCATCAGCACCCGACATGAATGGTGTTCGGCTTTTTCAGTCATGGACAGGTGTTGTTCGGTCTCTTCAGTACCCGAACAAATAGATGCCTTCGCCTCATCAGTACCCAACATAAATGGTGTCCAGCTTCATCAGTCACAGATAGGATGTCACCTTCGCCTCATCAATACCCAGCAACATGAAAAATATAAGTGGAAATGGATTGTGGTAACATTTTTGACTTCCTTAGTTTTAGGAGATGCACATTGCATGATATGGCAACACATTGGAATATCTATCAAGGGCTTAGAAATACTTTGGCCTGTCTTGACAACTTCTGACATGATTAGAACATTAGCTCCCCCTTCAACTAACTGGATTGGGGCCTTTCTAGCCTCTGATTGGAATGAAACTTGGAAAAATAGTTTCTGGACAGATCTTTGATTTCTCATCAAAATTTGAGATCAATTGAACTATCGGATTGAAAACTATCTTCAAAGCATTGCTTGTATGTCAAGCTGGAATTCAGCAAAACAGTGACTGTTTACAATAGTCTTCTGATGATCTTTTTGCCCTCTGATTAAGGTGAAATTTGGATGAACTGTTTTAGGATGAACCTTCTATTCTCCATAAAAATTTGGGGTTGATTGAACTTATAGATTAGAACTTACTATGATCTTCTCCGGCATATCAAGTTGGAACTTAGCTCTGATCAAAATGTATCTTAGGGACCTCTAATTGGGTTGAAACTTGGTGTACATACTTCATATTGGATCCTCTACCTTGCATTAAAATTGGGGTCGATCGGACTTCTGGATGAGAAGTTATCATCGATGAAGACTATTGAAATTCATCAGGGAACAACTTATTTGCTGTAACCCTTATGAACTCTGGTATAATTGCAACTTGGAAAGCTCTGATTGACTTGAAACTTGGTGTAAATGCTACACATTGAGTCTTCTATTCTCCATAAACATTTGGGGTAGATCGGACTTTTGGATAAGAAGTTATCATCAATCTTCTCTCGTGAGACAGACTGAAACTCATCTGAATAGAGCCTCTCTTTGGTTGAATTGGAACTTGGAGGCCTCTGATTGGAATGAAACTTTGTCTAATAGCTTTTGGACAAGTCTTCAATTGTTCATCAAAATTTGAGATCAATCAGACTGTCGGATTAGAAGCTATCTTCAATGCATCGCTCACATGTAAAACTAAAATTCAGCAAGACAGAGTCTATTTGAAATGATCTTCTGAAGGTCTTCCCAACTTTGGATCGAAGTGAAACTTGGAGGAAATCTTTTACATTGGATCTTCTATTGACCATGAAAATTTGAAGTCGATCAGACTTATGGATGAGAAGTTATCATCAATTTTCTCTCATAATACAAGCTAAACAATCTCTAGTCTATGATCGAATTGAAATTTGAAGACCTCCGGTCGTGCTCGAAGTGCCAAACTGGTCTCTGTTCGAATTGAAGTGTAAATGGACAACTTCTCATCGAGTAGAAGTACAATTGAGCGCCACGTTTGAATTGAAGTATAGATCTACAACTTCTCAACGAGTGGAAGTACAATTGACCACCACTGTTCGAATTGAAGTATAGATCTACAACTTCGCAACGAGTGGAAGCACAATTGACTACCACTGTTTGAATTGAAGTATAAATCGACAACTTCACAATGAGTGGAAGCACAATTGACCACCACTGTTCGAATTGAAGTGCAAATCGGAAACTTCTCAACAAGTGAAAGTACAATTGACCACTAATGTTCGAATTGAAGTATAGATCGGCAACTTCGCAATGAGTGGAAGCACAATTGACCACCACTATTGAAATTGAAGTATAGATCTACAACTTCTCAATGAGTAGAAGTGCAATTGACCACCATTGTTCGAATTGAAGTGTCAATCAATGATCTGTATTCGGATAGAAGTGTAATTGACCACTGTTGTTTAAATCAGCGACCTTGCATCTTGCTTGAATTGCAAGTCTTGATCAAATTATGATCTCGGTCCTTGGTTGAATTGTAATCTTGGACATTGGTCGAATTGACGTAACTGGTCTTGATCGAATATGACATCTTGGTCATGATCGAAGTCTAGATCTGGTCTTTGCCTGAAAGTGACTTGAGGTTTCGACCGCATATACGACTTCTAATCATGATCGAAGTGTAATTTGGTCCCTGCCCAAAAGTGACTTGAGGTTTCGACCGCAAATACGACTTCTGATTGTGATCAAAGTGTAATTTGGTCTCTGCCTGAAAGTGACTTCTGGTTTCGACCGCAAATATGACTTCTAATTGTGATTGAAGTGTAATCTAGTCTCTACCCGAAAGTGACTTGAGGTTTCGATCGCAAATACCACTTCTGATCGTGATCGAAGTGTAATTTGGTCTCTGCCCAAAAGTACTTGAGGTTTTGACTGCAAATACGACTTCTGATCGTGATTGAAGTGTAATTTGGTCTCTGCCCAAAAGTCACTTGAGATTTCGACCGCAAATACAACTTCTAATCGTGATCAAAGTGTAATTTGGTCTCTGCTCGAAAGTACTCGAGGTTTTGACCAGAAATAACACTTGATTTCGATCAGAGTGTATTTTTAGATCTCTGTCCAAAAATAGTTGGGAGTTTGACCGAAAATGTAGTTGATTTTGACCAGAGTGTATTTTTTAAATCTTGATCCTCTTCGATCTCCCTTTGACCTACAAAATTGAAATTCACCAGGGCTCCAACTACTTGGTGCTCCCTTTGCGCAGATAATTGGACCTTCTGGTGGCATCATAACTGCTCCATGCTCTCTTGATCTTCATGAACAACTAGCACGGGTACCAACGAATAGGTCCTCCACCCTCCTGATATAATGCATGATGCATGCTATGCAGATGAACGGTGCTCACCCATGGCAACCTTCATGGCTGTGAGAACCTATTCCTACAGAGGGGAAGAATATATGCTTTCTCTGGTAGAACTAGAGAAGGTCTTTGTATCTAGCCTAAAGCCTCCTTGTCGTCTCTTCATTCGCCTGCCACTTGATCCGCGGTCCTCCTGTAAAAGGTGAGTACCACTCTCTATTTATAGAGCCTATGAGTCGGTTGCAACCATCAAACCACCAGAGATATTTGAGAGATTTCAAATTTAAAAAGGAGATAAATTCTGTTATTTAAATAATTAACAGATAAAGTTAGTGATTATCTTGTTTGACTTCGGGCTGAATGTCAGTGTGATCAGACTAGACTCGAATCTAACTCAACCAACTCCAGTTCGAATCTGACTCGACCAGACCTGGTCTGAATTTGACTTCGACCAGACCCAGACTTTGACCAAACCCCTTAGTGACATGGGATAATGTGGATATCAGGGGCATACTGATATAAACACGACGGTGAAGGACGCGTTCACGGAGGGTGGCCTGATCTTCATGATGTAGAACCTGGATAACTAGTATCTGAAGATACCTAGATAACTTGTATGACCTGACGAAACGAGATATCCAACTACTTGCAAAGTAAGGACCTGTGTATCAATGAATTCGTCCAACCACACTCTGAATTACCTATCTACACGGCTACGCACGGAGTTGACGCACAGATAGAGTGATCACGAAGATCATTTGAGCAATTCCGAAGGAAATCACAAAAACAAAGGATAGAGAGATTCAACTCTCAACTAAAACTAACACTTCAATCTGAAATTTCAATATCAATGCCTTATATCTTATATATTAAAAACTATGACTATACCTCTCTTTTATAGAGGGTGGTATGTACAAAAGATAGAAGAATTAAATTAGAATTCTAATCTGAATCTAATTCAAAACGGAAAAATCCTAACAAACTATAAAAGATAAAAGAAGTTCGGAATAAATTTTCTCCGAGTTGGATTCAAATTCGGACGAGATTTTTTCCTTCCCTACAGTCGTTACTCTTTTGGGTCTCCTAGTTGTATACAGTGTCGGAATTTAATGATTCTTGATGCGTTGGAAATTTCTTTTGAATAACTTTTCAAAAGTACTCACACAACCAAATTGGACACCTGTGTTGAGAATGGTGCTTGGTTGAAGTTGGACTATTGCTTGGTCGGTAGACTGCATGCCGAGCAAAATTTTTTTGGTTGTAGCGGTTGCAATCCTTGACAGAATCGAGTAATCTTGAGCTTGTTGGAAGCTTAGGAAATATCCTTTCCAATCAGTAGGTGTACGACCAGATTCGATGAAATTGTTTGGCCCATACGTGGCTATGTTCTTTCTGTTATGCTCTCCTTCTCTATTCTTGATCAATGTTAAACAAGAACTATTAGGTAGCAGCATATTTTCATCATATTTTAATTCTTTAAGGAACAAAATCACCTGTTGATGTAGTTATCTGACCTTCGCTTGAGTGATTGATCCTTTATATTCCTCAGATAAAGCTCTACTGTTACTTGTGTTAGAGATATTCTCATCACATACCTTCAGATCAAATCACCCATCTTATCGACCAGCTCCCCACAAACGGATAGGATTCGATCCATATCCTTTGGAGGGGGCAGAATAGTCTCAAAAGTACTCTTAGTTACTTTCTTTGCGGGGTCAAGGAGAATTGCTTGGTTGGGTTCTTTGGTTG
The DNA here is from genome assembly GCA_019359835.1 of Pharus latifolius. Taxonomy (NCBI): domain Eukaryota; kingdom Viridiplantae; phylum Streptophyta; class Magnoliopsida; order Poales; family Poaceae; genus Pharus; species Pharus latifolius. The sequence goes on from CM033324.1 coordinate 70,265,988, forward strand.
CTTATTTCACTTCTTTCAATGGGAGGAGTTGAATCAGCAGCTATAGGTGGGCTGAGGCTCAGTCCATTGATTGCTGTGGATTATGCTGTTAGATAGGATTTGGTTGTGGATTTTGTTTCCGTATAAGATTCCCTGAATGAGGAGTGAGAGAACCTCCAATGAAATTCAATAAAGGATAGACCAAATTCCGTCCATATAAACATAATTTCTATTTTCTAAAGTATTTCTTTAATTTTTTAGGAGTCTATAAAGAATATTGAACAAGAGCACAGTAAACTTCGAATAAGAAATGCTTTCAACTTGCATGCATGTCTTTAGCCCATCGCTACTGTCCTCTATTCTTCCAACACTAGTTGACACATGAGTATGTATAGTTCATCCTGACCCTTCACTGCCACTTTCCTTTGACAAACTACTCCGCCTTACCAACACTTGCCTTACTGCTTACCAGCAAATAAGGTTATTTTCTTTAACATATTTTGGATTTTAAAATCCATGTTGAATTGGGTCCACCGTCCACTTTTTGATAAAAATATCATCCCCTAAATCTATTTTAGCATATAGTTTGAGCTTCCTACAAAAAAACCTGAGTGAATTCCAGCGTAAATGGATTTCCCCATTCTACATACTTTCAACCAGGATAAAAAAGAATAGCTATAAAAATGCATAAATGGAGCAATAAGTAAGATAGAAGATAAAAGACTAAGAGGGGAGGATACATGGCCAACACTAAACTAGGCCAAAGAAGATCAATAGGACCACTCCTGCAACTCAATCTATTTTCCTCTTTTCATCAGCTTTAAAGAGCTATCCAAGGATTCCCATAGCCCACTCTTCGTCATCCCAGTGGATGTGCGCAAGCAAAAGGGGCAGCTGAGCTGGAAATGTTGAGTTGAGTTGTCATCAGCTGTTGATGGAAGACTGTTGAAGTGAAAGAACTGTTTTTATAGTAAAAAAACTGATATGATAAATATTGTTTTCTAAGAACATTCAAATGAATGTTGTCGTGCTTTAGTTTCTCAAAAAAACCTTACAATTAGTGGAAGCTCTTAGAAAGCTAGAGAAGAAAGCAGCTACACTATATATGTAAATATGTCAAAGTCAGCCAAGATCTTCGATCGATCAATTGCAAGGTTTATCATTTTCGGGACTTAATGCACTTATCACCTGGTTTAGTTCAGTATGGTTTGTGTTGTTCCTTCTTGATAGTGCATCTGCCGCCCTTTTGTTCACTACCTTTTTTTACTATATAGAAAGCCTTTGCTCATTCCTCTTTGCTTGCCTATACAAGTCGTATTCCTACTAGTCGATAGCAGTTTTTCACTGCGATCACTCTTCTCATTGGTGTTTTTTTTTTTTTGAGGGGTAGAATAGTGGAAATGTTATGCTTTGGTTATGTTTGACTTGTTTGTACTGTGAAACTGTGATGCTTCTTTTCTTACAAATTGGAACAATTGTAGTGTTTCATATTTTAAATTAGTACCCAGCATACGTATACATCTAGAAGTAGTGACAACACAGAGATACATGGCATGGTAGTTCTATTTAGCTGCATTGTCAACAACGACATTGTGAGAATCCTATTTAGGAATTTCTTTTCACAGATCGTTGGTAACTTAATAAGTATTACCATTTGCCACATTTCTTACTCTTCAGTTCCTATCACATCCATTTCTAACTTATACCTTGAGGAGATATCATAAAGCTACATCACAATCAAATTGAGGGTGATCTCTCCACAATGCTGCCCAACAATCTGAACAACGTCGTGTACTCAAATAGGAAAATCAAGCCATCATGTTGCAGAGCTTTAGTCACTATAATATCCTGTTCATAGCAAGCTGCAAACAAAGTTGGATATAGGTGTGCCAGTGTACAGTCACATAAACATCTATCATTCCAGAAAAATATATCCAAACATTTCCAATGAAGTATTTACAGCCTAACTCAATGTTGTGTTTCTCAGAGACAACACCATTTCAAAATGGTGAATACATCTTATTTCTTTTATACTTAATGCTTATTATTTGCTTCCAAAGACCTGTGACAGTGGGGTCCTTGAAACGAAAGCTCCACTTAGCAATCAATACCCTGTTCATTCCAAAGAGATTTGAGTAAACCCAAAACACCATCTAACTTTTGTCTACATACAGAGGAACATGAATATCTCTTTTTAATATATGAACACCCTGTCAAAGAAATGTCCTAGCGAGTTTCGATCTTCAATTTGAGTTCTTTGGACAGCCGGCTATAAAATAAGTTTATGAAAATGGGGTCTGTTTCAAGGAACCAGTAAGGGAAAATATTCACATTTCTTGTTCGAAAACAGCATTGAAGGCAAATGGCTTGCAAGCTAGTGACTCGTACGGATCATTTAGACTACTTGGTGAGGAAGGAATTTTCTAGAAACTCAGATTTTGAATGGAGGTAGCTAAACTCACCATGGAATAAGGTTGTTCGTCTTATAGCGACATTCCCACATCAAAACATAAAACGTTTTTAATCCACTCTCCGAACCAAATAAAAGCCTCCGTCCCTCAAGTTTGAGCCGATTCATAATTTTCTATTTCCTGGCAAGTCTATGAGAGTCCTATTATGGATCCTTTGATCTTTAGCTTGAATGGTCATGCGTTTACGTAATGAGAGGTCTTTCTTCTGAGCTCTTCTATTACGGAGCGGACAAAGGGAACCTATCACTCTCAAAGAATGGGTAAAAAGAATTTAAGCTAGGGGAGCCAACACTCTCTAACTACCTATACTACGCTCCCATCGATTGGAAACTTTTGGGGAGTAACTTCTTTGTTTGGTACCTTATATTACCTATAGTTATTGATGAAATTGATTTGTGTTCAGTATGCGTCGAAAGCCAAACACTGGTATCGTCGCATTCCTACAGGTCAAAGTCTGGTGAACCGGAGAACAACTGTTTCATCAAAAGAATATAGTGTCCACTGAACAACAACTGGGTTGGGGAACAAGGAGATCAAAAAAAGCAAAAAAGAATAGAAAAAACTTCACTTCGAGTCGCCAAAAACCACCAGACATGCACTTTCAGATCGAACGTTACGCCCTTGTATCAATTCAGTTGGACTTTAGAACTCTACCAATGAATGATTTTTAAGTCCCCTTTGCTCGAAAGCATACCTTTGATTTCATATCTCCTTTGAGCAATCCTTGAAACCATTCCTAGAAGCTAGACCTTCTTGTTGGCTTACGGTCTATTATAGTATGGAGAAGGAAATGCTATGACATAGTGTTTTGTGTACTACTGTGGTGTATTTGAAACGGAAGGAACAAGTTTTTTTCTCTATAATAATACACCTAAGAAAGAGTGCAAGATCATTAGCAGCTCTAATAATTGTTCTGATTCGTTTTTGGATTGCTGGATTAGGAGTGTCTTTGATGACTTTATTCATGAGATTTTGCCAGACTGTGGATGGTATTTCAAGATAGGTCGAAGATGGAAATGAGGCTGGTACCGGTTGAGCAAATTCCAGAAGGATGGCTGCTGGCAGAAGGCAGAGCAATACCAGTGGAGACTTAAAGGAGATTTTTTATTAACAACTCAAAGTAAAAAAAAATTGAAAAAATGACCCACAATTCACCGAAATTGCAAAAATGATTTTTTTCGACGCGATAAGTCAATTATCCGGTCTGAAACCACGACAGAACGATTTATCTTGCCTCACAAGTCTTTTCCCGACGACATCCGCGACAGAGATCTTTTCCCGACGGCATCCGCGACAGAAACCAGCTAGCGGTCGAGTGATCCTCTGGTCGAAAAATGGAGTGGTCAAAGATTAATAACCCTTTGTTTCACAAGTGACTGGAAAAAATAAAGTATTACTATGTCCAATTGCAACAACTCTCAGTAACATGTCCTATCTTAACTGGTTAAGACGCTGATTTTTTAGACCTTGTCTAGGTTTGAATCTTGCTTGCTACAATGAAATGTCGAGTCCTGGAGACTTGACAAGCCGGTTCCACTCCACCTTTCGACTAGAAGACCACCCAATTGCTGGCCCACTCGCCTAGTTTCTGTCGCAGATGTCGTTGGAAAAAGTTTCTGTCGTGGATGGTGTTGAGAAAAGGCTTGTGAGCCGTAATAAATCTTTCTGTCGCAGTTTCATACCGCAATAATTGACTTATCGCACCCAAAAAAATCATTTTTGCAATTTCGGCAAACTGTGGGTTATTTTTCAAATTATTTTTTATTTTGGGTTATTAATAAAAACTTTTCAGACTTAAAGAGTCTGACATGCTAATACGAGAATGCCAGATGTTGCTGTGTTAGTTTAATAATTATTTGGAGGTTCTAAGGTGCATCTATGTGTTTTCATTTTTTAGAAAACTTATACTATTTACATTTTTCATTTTTTCTTAGAAAGTTAGATTTAAAGAGACAAGATTGATCCAATGGTGGAAAAAAATATATGCAAGATAAAAAAAACTAATTCATCATCTTAATAAAACTCTAATTCTTTTGGGGTAGGTTTGTAGACAGTTTGGTTGGTATCTGCAGGTTTTGAGTGGTGTTTGTTCTTTATCTGGTAGTTGTTGGTAATTTGAACACAGGTTTTGGGTCCGTGGCTTTTCGGGATAAGCATTGTCTGTGATGTTTTCTTTTCTTTTCTCTTTTCTTTCCTTTGCTTTATGTGAAACTGGATGGAATTTACCTTTCTTAACTTATCTCCATTGTTCTTTTGTTAGGCCCATAACTAAAAAACCTACTTTTTTATATTTACGACGTTCATTCAAATATGAAAAAAGCATAAGTTTAGCCAATCATACTACCATTGAGAGAAAATAATAATTTTTTGCTGGTCAAACGATCTTTTAGGGATTGTCATATTACAAACAGATCCTTCCCAGTAAAATACTCGTTTTTCAGATTTTTATTTAGATGGTGCCAAAAAAATTAGAATTTTTTCCTTTTGGACATTGATACTCTTAGAACTTGGAACAATTGACTCATTGAGATCATTTGATGCTAAATAGATTTTAATCTCAAGAGCTCATATCAAATAATTGCTTCAATCAAGAGTGAGCTCAACAAATTCCCTCATATTTAATTTTTCTACAATATTTTGTTTAAGAAAATGAATAAATTAACATGCAAATTATACTGAACTAAATCACTTTCTTAATTTATGAATCAACAGTACCTTTTTCAAGTACAGGTAGAATATAGTGCCGTACAGAATCAAATATCTTTGATTTGTTCTGTATAAAAAATTATGCATTTTTTTAAAAACAAAAACCAAAGTATACTGCCAGTGTGAAAGCACATTTATATGGTATTTTGGTTTTTAATGATACGGGCAGTGTGAAAGCACAGAACAAATTAAAGAAGATGTAACTTACTAATCCATATCCAAAGGAATACCAAAGTTAAAACAAAAACCAAAGTATACTGCCGCCGGCTTGTACATGGTCGATGCAAGAATTATATCTCTAAAGCCATCAGAAGATTAAAACACGGTCAACTATATATTAACTTTAATTGTAGAAGTATACCGGTTTGTAGTGATTCGTACTGATGATGTGTTATAATTTGATGAATTGTCTTGTTTCTTTCGCATGTATTTAGATCATCAATACAAATAATAATAAATGAACATACGAAAAATTTAAAGAAAAATATAAGCTCTTTTTATTAGACTGATTCTCTCTTTCCAAAATATATCCATATATGAGAAACAATTCTATGGGTATTTGATAATATCCATATTAAAGTACTCATAATATCTATTAAAAACCATTTATAAATATCATTATATCCAATAAATAAAAAATATATATAATATTTGTATAGTAGTATAGAGAAGCCCGTTCCCCATGTGCCAAATCCATAACTCCTCTCAGTCCAATCGATCAAATCAATTTGATTGAAACTCTACTAAACAAAAGGCTCTTTTATGCAAATAACCTGTAAAAAAAATTGTAAATCTAATCCAACGTTTCAAAAAAATGTAAAACTAATATTTTTTTTAGAAATACGGTTGAATTTGGACGTGACATGTGACAGTAGGAGTGCGACAAACTATTCTATCGCACAATCAGTGTGTGACAGGGATAAACCAACAAAAAAAAAGTCTGCCACACTCAGTATATATATCTTGTGATATATACACCAGTTGATAATCTGTTTGTGTCGATCTGATCATTTTAGCTTCATGATTTTATCGATTCAAACGGATTGTCAATCTAAGTTATAGATCAAAAGGTATCGATGCCGGAAAAATTAAATTTTTTCTGTACAAAACTTTGAATTTGAATTAATAAAAAAATTTGAAAATATACTACCACACTTTGGTTGTGTGTCAAAGGTTTGCCGTACTCTTGCTGCCTTATGTCACGTTCAAATTCAACTACACTTCTAAAAAGAGTTATTTTTACAATTTTTTTAAATACTAGTCAGCTTTGTAATTTTAAAAATTATTTATATAAAATATTCCTAAACAAAATAGCCTTGATCAAGACCAAACACGAAGCCCACCACCTCATGCAGCTGTTCCAATTCCCATTAATTAAGCTGGAAAAATTAATCAGATCACACTGCAAAATTAAGGAGTTGCGACAGAACACTGGTCGTATCCCTACCAAGCCGTTATTATTATTACACAAAGAGGCCATAGCATGAGAAGAAAAAACAGAGAGGAAGAAAAGAGGAAACAAATGAATCAAAAACAAGCAGTACAAGCAGGTATCATAAATCTTAAGTTACACACAACTACAAACATCATGATAAATGTAATATTACAACTGCAAATGACATCTCTATTGATAATTAAATATAAGAGCAAACATGCCATGCTTCAATTACACTAAACAGTGGGGAAACCAATGGATTGATGTTCCAGGGACGAACTTGTTGCTGTCCAGGACTTACTTCTCCTCAATTTCAGTGGTGGGTGCATTCTCCACGGCATCACCACCAACTCTGCACTCCATTCTCGATGCTGTAGCTCCCTCCCTCACCTCGGATCCTTCCTTCTCCCCCAGATCATGGTACCTTCGGTTCGCAAACATTCGCAACTCGGGATGGTTGGGATGTGCCTCCATTTCCCTTTCCAGCGTATGTAGCTCCGCCACTTGGCACTTATAACCAAGTGAAATCTCCTTGAGCCTTGGAAGGTGCTCGATACCGACGATCCCTAATCTCAGTTCACAACCCCTGATGCTTACCCTTTCCATCTCGAGTGATGCACCTTCCTCAAATGTCACCTGTATTAATTTCCTCAAATTGAAAATTTCTAGCATCCTAAGCTTTGGAAATGCTCCCCTGCTGAACATTAATTTCTCTCCAATATACGCATGCCAACCAAGATGGAGGCACATGAGGTTGGGTAGTGTCTGCAGTACTTTCAAGGCTTCACCTTCTTTTAGTTCGGTAAATTTTAAATAAATCTTAATCAGTTTGGAAAGTTTATCAACCCAATTGGGCATTTTCCCTAAATACCCGAACAACTTGAGGCTCTGTAGGTGGGGGGGAGGAGAGGAAACAGAATGCAGCCAATCAATTTTCATGGGATCCCAAGTATCCACACCCAGTTGGAGAGAGCAGAGGGAGGAGAGCTGCTCAAGGGTTGCACAGAACTTCTTCCCTTGTTTCTCGGCTATTTCCGACACCCGTAACTTCTTGAGCTGAGTAAGTTCCCCCAACTCTTGGATTATTTTGTTACCACTTCGTTGAATGTCCACAAACTCTAGTACTTGTAACTCTTTCAAGCGCCCTATTCCTTTTGGCACCTTCACACCATATGTGCCTTGTTTCCAACACAATGAGGACGCCATGTGCAGCTCGGTAATTACCTCAGCACGATTATCAGGATCAACTAAAGGTGTACACAAGGGCAAACACATTGTGTTGACCAAGCAATCTATACGATCATCTGAATCAAAATTGTCATAATCACTTTTGTGGCTACATCGGAGAGAACAGAGACTCTGAAGAGTGGTGAGTTCAGTTGGCAACTTTGTAATATATGCGTCTCTTATGTCCAAAGTTCGTAATCCTTGTAGATTTCCTATGGATCTCGGAAGAGCATAGATATAAGAATTATAGCCAGGGATGAATAGATACTTCAAGTGGTGTAACAATCCTATTTTGTTGATATCATGTTGTGTGACCTTAAATGAAGAATTTTGTAGATCTAAGACCCTCAACATTCTCGGTTGGGATGAACGAAACGGAGATAGTGCCTCCATAGGTGTGCCAAACATAGTTAATGACCGAACGCGACTCCAATCCAATAGTTTTGAGCAATTAGTGTCGTGGAAGACTATGTGGCGGATTTTTTCTGGTATTGGCGTAATACCATGCTCCCCAGTCAAAAATACAAAATTCTCTTCTCTAGAAATAGAAATTGTGATATCATGGATGATATCATGAACTCGGAAACTCTTCACCTCTCCGAGCATATTCGACTTTGATGGTTGAATCATGCTTCGGTTGATGAGTTCGTTAAAGTATCTATTTCCAACATCCTCAATGGTTCTTCCAACCTCATCTCTAACAAGCCCTTCTGCTATCCATCTATCGACTAGACGACTTCTCTGAATTTCAAAATCCTCTGGGAAGATGCTCAGGTATAGAAAACAAGGCTTAAGATGAGACGGCAAGTGATTGTAACTCAGGGTCACCACCCTCCTCATTGCTCCTAGGGTTGGATTGCTTTCAAGCTCTGAAGGAAGCTGATTATACAAATTTTTCCATTTTTCAACATGTTTTGTGACAAGGACACTGCCTACTGTGATAATAGCTAGTGGCAACCCTCCACACTTCTTTAGTATCTTTTCAAATATCTCCTTCAACTCATGATCTTTTTTGATATCATCCTGACTTTTTTTGATCTTCCTTAGCAACAACTTCTTAGCATCATCGGTTTCTAATTTTTTAAGCTCGTGGACGACACCGGAAGAAGTACACTTTCCAGCTACATTGGCATCTCGTGTTGTTACTACTATCCGACTACCTTTGTTGTTATTCTTAGGAAAAGCACTATCAGAAATCCAATCCCATGCATCTATTGCCCATAAGTCATCAACAACAACAAAGTACCTCTTCTCGTTTAGCCCTTCTATCAAGTGATCAGTGAGGTTCTTTGTTTGCACCACCTTCCCTTGAAGTTCATCCAAGCATTTCTTCAATGAATCAGCGCCCAAAAGTTGCTTGATCATATCTTTGAGTAGCTCTATCTTGTTAAATGACTGTGACACAGTGATCCAAGCACGACAAGAGAACTTATCTACAATGTTTGTACTGTCATAGACCTTCCTGGCAAGAGTAGTCTTGCCTAAACCACCCATTCCGACCACACAAACCACCTTAGCGGGACCATAATTGGCTTGGACGTTTATCAGCTCAAGCACCTCTGCTTTGGGTTTGTGAGAACCCACTAGTTCAGCTTCATCAATGATGTTAACTGATTGGTTGCGAATGTCTTCCATGTAGGAATCCCTCTCATTGATGCCACTAGAAGGCTCTGGCTTGATTAAATTGTAGCGTGTGTTCCTGTAGCTCACTTCTTCAACTCTTAATTTGAGGTTGCGGATCTGGACAGCGATCCGATGGCGAGCTCGAAAATTCGTGAGCTGCTGCAGGGCTCCTCGCGGCTGCACCACATGAACGTCAAACTCCTGGAGGCAATCTTCAATGTCGTACGCCAATTCCCTGACTTGTTCGGCCCACACCTTCACCAGCTCATCTCTGCCTTCCATCGTTTCGGCGGCCCTCAGGAAGGCTTGCATCGTTTTTAGCTCGTCTTTGATGTACCTGCCAATTTCGAGTTCAGAACAAATTTATAACCCAGCATCTACCATTCTGCACCTCTCGGTATGCAGCTGTGCAACAATACGGACCTACTTTGTTGAAGTAGACTGTAGATTACAGAAATTACCATGGCTGCTGGACCCAAAGGAAAACTAAAATCATCGGGCCAATCAGCATGCTTATAACCATAACCATAACACATGTGCTGAACGAAGGAAATCGAGTAAGCTACACTAGCAGAATTTCTATTTAACTTACTCGACAACTGCAAGTAATAGATCATAGATTAGATTGTTATCAGTAGCGGAAGCAGATTTGATGCAGCGATCGAATGTTCACAGCAACCGTTTGCAGATCGTCCTAATTAGCGTAGCAATTGCAGCAGCACCTCTACCGGTATCCACACGTACCGGGATGAAATGTCGTACGATGGTGTGCTAGCACCAACGCGTACAATAAGGGCTTATGGGCTATCAAAAGAGATGTCAACTATGACTTTTGTGGTGATCCTCAAAGCCCATCATACATCTCTATATATATGACCATGTAGAGGAAATCCTAACATATTAGGTTTCTTGATGTGATACGAATCTTATTCGAATTTCCCATGCAGAAAAAATCCTAACAAATTAAGTTTCCTGATTTGATACGAATCTTATTCAAACTCGTATCAGATACGTATATTCTCTAACACTGAATTGTACTAACCATAAGGTCCATGATCATAACCACAAGTGCTTTAAGATAGCTTTAACGTTTTGGTTAATATTTTGCGTCTCTCTTATACCTCACTGTCTTTTTTCCCTCACCTTGACGAGAAAATGCTACTGTTTAAGAGTTCTTAAGAGTTATTTGTCTATGATACTCTGAACTAAAGGAAAATACAACTGATGCATGAAATAAAAAAATTAAATCTACAGGAAAGTCTCACGCAATTTACTTTTTCTTCTTTTCTATATTGCATACCAGATCTCGTTCTGTATACCGAGAACCCTGCTCATCTTCTCGGCGGCGGCGGAGGACGCCGTGCTGACGGCACTCCCGACCAGCGAGGCCGCCATGCTCCCCGCCATCTCCGCCATCTTCTATGTCCCTAGTACCCACCCACTCAGAGCAACCGTCTCTCTTGATCGCCGTTTCCACGGCTCTACGCAAAGTCTTTACTCTTTGCTGTTAAGAGGTATAGAGTAGTTGCTCTTTACTGAAGAGGTATAGAGTAGTAAAGCGCTATTGCCGGTGGTCCAATTGATTGCTGCTAGGTAAAAAGTCTTTCACGCAGCTCCCTTGGGAAAAAAAATTGGCTCGCACTATATATTTGACCCCATTTCTAGTTGTATGTCACTGAGATATAGGTGGAAAGATCCGTAGAATGGATGGAATGGTTGGGAGACAAATATTGTGTGAAAGAATAATTAAATAATTATAAAAAAAGAGTGATATGATATAATAAAATGATCTCACTTAAAGTGAAAAATAGAGGTAAGTAGAATTTATTCATCTCTAAGAGGTCGTCTACTTACTTTTTTCTATATTACCGTAAGTTGTCTTAGATCTTGTTAAACTTGAACAATTGTACTGTATACATATTAAATTACAATTTTAGTTTTATAGTTCCATTCAAAAAACACTCTATATATCACCGATATATAATACTAGATTCTACATGTTAATTATAATAAACTTCATATTTTTAATGGAAAATCTCTTCTGAATCTTAATTGAAAGTTGGAGGTCCTCTTTGTTAGACTTGTTAGTGGATTAGGCGGGCAAGATTTTGTAGAACCCGTATCAGGCCTAGTTTAGATTAAGTCAGGTCGAGATTGACTAATCAATGAGAATCCATAATCTCAAGTCAAGTTTTAATGTTTGATAAATAAAATTATATTTAAAATAAAAACTATTCTCTAAAAATTAATTTTATGAAAATATTATCACAAAGTAAATATATTTAAAAACTAACTCATGAAAATAATGTGATACAAGAGTAATAATTGAATACAAAATACTACAAAACTAACTAAATCAACATAATTATCCGAATGAATGTATAATAATACATTAAAAATATATTATTATATATAATTGTGACAGAACAGGTTTGATCTAGAACCCATATCCAACAACTATTGTCTTGTGTTGGATCAGAGTATTCTCAGGTTGAGTTGCTTCGGGGTAAATTTGAGAACCCACTCCTTGGTTTTTGAGAAACTGGGGTCCAAAATTAGACTTTAGGTCAAAATTGGAATGTAAAAATGTGAGTGTTTTTTCTGTCTTGGGCCTTGGATGGAGACGACTGGAAGAGTGCATGTGAGTTGTGCAGTAAGTGAGCTTGTGGTCGGACCGTCACGGTCGATGGTTGACTGGCATTGCGGGGCCTGGTTGTGCTGACGATGGGTGGGCTTGGACAGGGTTTGCTGATTGCTGTATAGTAGACAAGTCCTGCTACTGAGACCCCCCACACTTTACCCCACCCCTCTCCCATCACTATCACTCTCCTTAGGCTAAGTCCAACCCCGAGGCGCTTCGCGAGGCGCTTCAACAGAATATTCCTCAGTATATTCTGTGCCACGTGTGCGAAGCGTCACCCCAAACATCCCCCTACTCCAATGCAAGGCGCTTCGCGAGGCGCTTCGCGAGGCGTCTTCTCCAAGCGTCTCTCTCTCCAATGCAAAGGCGCTTCGAGAGGCGCTTCGTGCGGGACCCGCATATATAATATGTATTAAAGATTATAATTACTAAAATGAATTTCGGATAATTCGAACACGGCCAAATAAAACATAAAAATTGTAAATAACATTAAAAAAATTCAAAATGTTTTTAAATTTTTTTATTTAATAAATGACACACGTAGAAATAAACAAGACACATACTAATTAAAATCCTAATACATTTTAAACTAAACTCCGCACAAAGTACTACATTTCGGTATCGTCGCCCCTGAAATGCTGCCAAATGTGCTCAATTAGATCCCGTTTCAGTTGCCGATGAGTTGGGCGAGCCCGGATTGCATCATTCTGAGCTAGCATATGTGCGAATATTGGCGGAGCACTCCCGTGGAGAATAGGCGGTGTAACGGTAGATGTCCCTTGGCTATCGTACGACGCATCGGTCGGGTCATGAGAGTGTCGCTCATCCTCGATTATCATGTTGTGTAGGATGACACACGCTTTCATAATATTGGCAAGGGTTGACCGTTGCCAAAATCGACCGGGGCCGCGGACAATAGCAAATCGAGTTTGCAAGACCCCAAAAGCTCGCTCCACATCTTTTCTTGCTCCTTCTTGCTGCTGTGCGAAAAACATGTGTTTCTCCGTTTGGGGCAAGGGAATGGTCTTCACGAAGACAGCCCATTCGGGGTAAATACCATCGGCTAAGTAGTACCCCATATTGTACTGTGTCCCATTAACAGAGTACTGAACAGCAGGAGCTCGGCCGGCCAACACATCCTTGAAAAGGGGGGATTGGTTTAGCACGTTGATGTCGTTGTTGGACCCGGCGACACCAAAGAAAGCATGCCATATCCACAGATCTTTGGACGCAACCGCTTCTAGTATTATTGTAGGGACTCCTTGATCACCGCGGGTGAATTGGCCCCTCCACGCAACTGGGCAATTGCGCCATTCCCAGTGCATGCAATCGATGCTTCCCAGCATCCCTGGGAAACCTCGCTCCTCTCCTTGCTGGAGCAGACGCCGGAGGTCGTCGACAGTAGGTTGACGAAGATATTCCTCCGCGAACCGATCAATGATTCCTTCGACGAAACGCTCCAGACACTCAATAGCCGTCGACTTTCCAATGCGTACATACTCATCGACGGCATCGGCGGGGGAGCCGTAGCACAACATGCGCAATGCCGCTGTACACTTCTGCAAGGGAGATAGCCCCTTTCTAAGGAGGGCATCTCTCCTCTCATTGAAGTACGGGGACCACCCCCTAAGAGCTTCGACGATTCGCAGAAAGAGGGGTTTCCCCATTCGAAACCGTCTGCGAAACAAATACTCGGGGTAGACCGGAACGTCGGCGAAGTAGTCCGCGACTAGACGGCCATGACCGCCTTCGCGATCTCTATCGATGTACCTTCTAGTACCTCGTCGACGGCGGTGCGAGGTACTATCGTCTATGCTGGCTTGAAGGTCGTCAACAACGCGACGGTACAGGGGTTGGACCGTCAACCCACTCTGCACAAACGCCGCCACGAACTCTTCAACTTGGTTGATGGCTTCATCGTCGCCACTACTTGTGCTTGAGCTAGAGGACATTTTTTTTGAACAAGGCAATATATTTTGGACAAGGCAAGATATTTTGGACAAGGCAAGATGTTGTGAAGATGAAGGCTCCAAGGGTTCTGATATATAGGGAGAGAAGAGAATTAAGCACATGGGCCTCTTCCAACGGCTAAATACAAAGGCATCAATCACATGTGTTGGTTCCAACGGGTACAATCCAAAAGCATGCAACACATATCGATCACATGCCAAAAGCAACGGCTAAAATTCAAAAGTACCGATCACATGCCAAAAGCAACGGCTAAATACAAAGGCATCAATCACATGTGTTGGTTCCAACGGGTACAATCCAAAAGCATGCAACACATATCGATCACATGCCAAAAGCAACGGCTAAATACAAAGGCATCCATCACATGTGTTGGTTCCAACGGGTAGAATCCAAAAGCATGCAACACATATCGATCACATGCCAAAAGCAACGGCTAAAATTCAAACAGGTAAATCCAAAACGACTTAAATTAAATAATGCGAGTACAATTTTACAAAGGAAAAGTACATCATTCAAGCTACTACTTATTCTTCATTTCCTTAATCATGTCGTTCACGTACTCTAATGCGGCCTCATGCGCCTTCTTACGAGCATCCGAGAAATTGGATGTATCCCCCATAATCAGTTTCGTCAGCGACTTCATAAATGTGGCTTTTTCCTTGCTTTTGGCCATCTCTTGCAAATTCTCGGCTGCAGCAACGGCTTTGTCGGCCACCCTATCGAGGTCGGCATTGGCTTGGCCGATGCGCTGCAGGGTCTCCTCGTATGCCGAGGACGCCGAGGATGTTTCACTCATTTTTGTCTTACCCTTCCGCTTGTTCTTTGCGGCATCCTGCCCTTCCGGTCGTGGAAGCTCCACAGGTTCGTCGTCGTTGTTTGACGACGACGTGTGGGCACCTTCTTCGTTGAGGCGAGCTCTTTTGGAAGAGTCGAGGTAGCTTTGGCACCACTTCGGTTGACCACGCACGGCAGTCCACCAGTGCTCCAAGATGAAGGGATGACCCACCTCCTGCTTATACATGTCCCGTGCTTGAGACATTAATTGGTCGTCCGAACGACCACTGGCGTAGGCATTCCTCAACCTACAATAGATGCCATTGAAGTGAACAATTTTCTTATTGTTCTTCAGCCAATGGTCTTTGCAGTGCCTAACGTCCCGTCTGCGGTCGGGCGGACTGCTCCTGTTGTATGCCTCAGCGACCTTCGACCAATATACGTCGAACTTTTGGTAGTTCCCCTCCACCGGATCAAGAGAGTTATTAAACCATGCACTGATCTGGAGGACGAAAAATTCAACTTTCCAAAAACTAAGACAAACCCTGTGGACAAAAAATGTACCATACAAATATTTAATATTTAGATGAACACTCACAAGTCGCATGTCGTCCGGTTGTGACCAGTTCATTCGTTTACGCCGCTGTGCGGCGGTTCCTTCGCTTTTGCCGGCATCGTCGGCGTCCTCGCACTCGACCGGGCCCGTGCTATGCGGACTGCCGGTATCTGATACCGACGTGGAGCGGGAATTCTTTGCCGGTGCTTGCGGAGGCGACATTTCCGCGGGGATGGTCGGAGCTCCAACGAAATGAGGATTCTGACCGTAAGGGCCGTAGGGGGGTTGTGCGTACGGATGTGCATATGGATATGGTTGGCCGTATGGAGGGGGTGGGGCGTATGGTGGATAGCACATCGGATATGGTGGGGGAGGGGGCTGAAAACTGGCCGGATTTTGGCCGCTTGGCGCTTGGGGGCTCTCCTCATCGAAATTAGGCTCGCCAAACCAGTTCACATAACCGCGGGGGGGAGTGTTGGCCATCGGAAAATTTTCTGGGAAAAAACGGGTTGAACTTTGCTGGAAAAGTGTGTGGTTTGAACTTGTGTTGAGTGCAAATGAGCTGAAACTTGCTCCTATTTATAGCCAGGGGAGCACACAATTTTTCAGAATTTTTTGGTGATTTTTGGTGAATTTTTGGTATTTTTTATGAATTTCTAGGCTTAAAAACGAATAAATTATTTAAAACGGCTAGTTTTTAACGGCTATAAATAAAACGGCTATTTTTTGTCTCGCTGACAGGTGGGACCGGGGAGATTTATTGCGCAACGGCTAGTTTTCTGCGCCAAATACACAGCCCCCTCACTGACAGGTGGGTCCCGCAGAAACCGGGCCCGCAAATCAGCGACCCTGACCAAAACCCCGCGTGTGCACCAAACTTTCCGCCTTTACTGCCACCACGCGTTTTGTGGGCCCCACCAAAACGCGTGGCGACAAACGCACCGTGCACCCACCTCGCTGACATGTGGGCCGTGACGCGCATTTGGGCCCACATGTCAGTGCACGCGATCAGCGAGTAGCAGCGCACGCGGGGGACAGCGGTGGGGCCCACAAACCGCGTCCCGGGGCGCCGCGTGTGCTCCAACGCGGGCGCCACGCGTGCGAGGCGTCGGTGGGCCCCACCTGTCAGACCGCGATTTTGCGACGCCAGCCGTGGCGTTCTCTCTCTCCTCGCGCGCGTTTTTTATTATTTTTTCCCCGTGGGGCCCGCATGTCAGAGCGCTGAAGCTGCGGCGTTGGACTTAGCCTTATTACACCACTCCTCTCCCTCCCTCCCTCCCTCCCTCCCTCTCCACAGTTGCAGCAGTACCCTGACCCCCAACCCCTATTATTTGATGGAGAAATTTCTATAAAATATAATCTTATAAAATCTCTGTTCATTGCATCACATGATTTATAATTAATATATAAATAGAAATACTAAACATATATTATAATTTAATCTCATATAAATCATAAATACATCTCATCTCCTCATTCATATAATTTAATAGACAAAATTGTATTTTATATTTCTTATTTGAGACTAGATCTTATAGAATTTGTTTTTTTATTCGACATGTCTCCCCCCTCTCTCTTGTATGTCACCTGATAGGATAAAAATGTCATTTTTCTGTTGACTAGTAGTTGATTAAACGATAATGTCAAATATAAAATACCAACACATGCTTTATTGGTAAATAAGAAAGAATCAATTTTTCAATGATAGATACAAGTACACAGTTTGCTAGTGGCATAGACAAAATTTGAGACTGTTAGCGAGGAGGTTCCTATTTTTTAAAAAAGAAACATTGCACTATCTAGAACACATATCTAAATCTAGATTTAATCTCTATCTAAATTTAATCTCTATCTTCTATCTCTCCTCATCTTCTTCCTCCTCCACTTTCCTTCACACTGCTATCCATGCCTTCCCTCCTTTGTCGTCACCACTTTCCACCGTCTCCACCCTCGAGCTAGGGCATCACTGTGGTCTCACCACCCCACTTCCGCCCACCACTAGATCGTCTCACTAGAACAACAAAAGAGAGAATTAGTTGAAATTTTAAAGGGTTAGATTACAAAAAGAGTTTAATCCAAAATAATAACTATCAAATTAGCAAAACTCTTAAATTTTCCCTTAAAAACTTTATAGGTGCATAAAATAATTTACCCCAATTTTTTAAAACTACTAGGACGCACGCGAGACTATTATTAGGCATGCTTTATATATACTGTCCAAAGCACACTCCACTGAGCCTATTCGGGAGAAAAAGAGGACTAGAAGCAAGTAATTCCTCTCAAGGACCGGTGGTGGTTAAATGTTTTATTCACCAAGTATCTCCTTTTTTTTAAGGGAATTTATAGGAGGACCGTATTGAAATATATTAATAAAAAAGATTTTGTACATAAACAGAACAAAATAAAAAATGGCAAAGGAAAAAGGGTTTTGCTCAACGAGCACTAATATATTTTTATCTTACATATACATTTCTTCACTGTTGGATCAAACTTCTCTCTGTAGATATAGTCATTTATGATTCATCTAGTCTTCTCCTTAGCATTTCTGACAAAGCGGCTCATGGGATCTACATGTCAGTGATGGCGAATGTTTTTTTTTGTTTTTTTGTTTTTAAGCTCTCCTCTCTCTCCTGCCTTCCTTCTTTAGAGATAGTATCATTTTAGTTTTACGATTCTATCGATTAAAATGAATTGTCAATTCAAATTATAGATCAAAAGATATCGATATCAGAAAAATTGAAAATTTTCAAATAAAACTTTAAATTTTGAATTAATAAAGAAAAATTGGAATTCTCCTTGCTGCACTTCGGGAGTGCAGCAAAGTCTTGTTTGTGTAAGTGCTGCATTGCAGGTTGAATTCTAGTAGTGTGGCTCCACATAGCAATAATGTGCTGCTATCGCCAGCTGTCCAAGTAATTATTGGTCGGTACCGTGGTCATCGCGACTATCAATGCTCTCTTGGTAAAAAGGCTTTTCACGCAGCTCCCTTAGGGAAAAAAAAGGCCCGTACTACATCTATTTGCTTTATTGCGTCCTATTCTAGCACGTTATTTGTTGTTTCTAAAGCGTACAATGTATTTTTAATCATTCTATTTTGCCTCACGTTATTTTGGTTTTTTATTATTTTAAAAGTTAAGATTAAAATTTTCCCATTGCACGTAGTATCAAAAAAGATCATGAGTTGAAGGAGATATTTGAAAAGATACTAAAGAAGTGTGGAGGGTTGCCATTAGTTATTATCACAGTAGGCAGTGTCCTTGTCATAAAACATGTTGAAAAATGAGAAAATTTGTATAATCAGCTTCCTTCAGAACTTGAAAGCAATCCAACCCTAGGAGCAATGAGGAGGGTGGTAACCCTCAGTTACAACCACTTGCCATTTCATCTTAAGCCTTGTTTTCTATACCTGAGCATCTTCCCAGAGGATTTTGAAATTCAGAGAAGGCGTCTAGTCGATAGATGGATAGCAGAAGGGCTTGTTAGAGATGAGGTTGGAAGGACCATTGAGGATGTTGGAAATAGATACTTTAACGAACTTATCAACCGAAGCATGATTCAGCCATCAAAGTCGAATATGCTTGGAGAGGTGAAGAGTTGCCGAGTTCATGATATCATCCATGATATCACGATTTCTATTTCTAGAGAAGATAATTTTGTATTTTTGACCGAAGAGCATGGTATTACTCCAATACCAGAAAAAATCAGCCACATAGTCTTCCACGAGACTAATTGCTCAAAACTATTGGATTGGAGTCGCATTCGGTCATTAACTATGTTTGACAAACCTATGAAGGCACTATCTTCGTTTCGTTCATCCCAGCCGAGGATGTTGAGGGTTTTAGATCTACAAAATGCTTCATTTAGAGTCACACAACATGATATCAACAAAATAAGATTGTTACACCACTTGAAGTATCTATCCATCCCTTACTATGGTTCTTGTATCTATGCTCTTCCAAGATCTATAGGAAATCTACAAAGATTACGAACTCTGGATATAAGAGGCTCATATATTACAAAGTTACCATCTGAACTCACTACTCTTCAGAGTCTTTGTTCTCTCCGATGTAGCCACAAAAGCCGTTATGACAATTTTGATCTAGATGATCATAAAAATTGCTTGGTCAACACAATGCTTTTGCCCTTGTTGTGTACACCTTTAGTTGATCCTGATAATCGTGCTGAGGTAATTGCCGAGCTGCACATGGCGTCCTCATTGTGTTGGAAAAAAGACACATTTGGTGTGAAGGTGCCAAAAGGAATAGGGCGCTTGAAAGAGTTATAAGTACTAGAGTTAGTGGACATTCAACGAAGTGGTAACAAAATAATCTAAGAGTTGACGGAACTTACTCAGCTCAGGAAGTTACGCGTGACGGAAATAGCCGAGAAACAAGGGAAGAAGTTCTGTGCAACCCTTGAGCAGCTCTCCTCCCTCTGCTCTCTCCAACTGGATTGCTCGAATATTGATTGGCTGGATTCTGTTTCCTCTCCTCCCCCCCCACCTACGGAGCCTCAACTTGAGCGGGTATTTAGGGGAAATGCCCAATTGGGTTGGTAAACTTTTCAAACTGACTAAGATTTCTTTATCAGATACCAAACTAAAAGAAGGTGAAGCCTTGAAAGTACTGCAGACACTACACAACCTCATGTGCCTCGGTCTTTATTATCATGCGTATATTGGAGAGAAATTAATGTTCAGCAGGGAAGCATTTCCAAAGCTTAGGATGCTAGAACTTGATTATTTGGACCAGCTGAGCGAGGTGACATTTGAGGAAGGTGCATCACCCGAGATGGAAAGGATAAGCATCCAGGATTGTAAACTGAGATCAGGGATCGTCGGTATCAAGCATCTTCCAAGGCTCAAGGCGATTTCACTTCATAATTTCGGCCAAGTGGTGGAGCTAGATACGATGGAAAGGGAATTGAAGGCACATCCCAACCATCCCGAGTTGCGAATGTCAAGGAGCTAGATTAAACGTGTTTTAATCTTTTTTAATATATAGTAGACAAAGAGTGAAATCACAAAATTATGATTGGGATGGTTGGCATTATGATTGTGCTTGACATTGGGCTTGAAATCACAAAATTATGATTGTGCTTGACATTGGGCTCAAACTTGACTTGTTATGAACTTGAATCAAGTTTATGTCAAACTTAATTTTGAGTTGATTTTAAACAACTTACAAGTTTGAGTTTTTTGACAGTCTAAATCTATATGGTACAAATGCGCCTATTGTATGGTCTTAGTCCGCCGTATTAATATATGCACATGCTGTGGTATATTTTAAATTTGATTTTTAATGGAAATGACTACTTTGACCTGGGTTACAAACTACAAACATCAATTTAGTTCTTTTAAAAGTGGAAGTATCAAATTGAGTTTTTAGCAAAGTAATGGGCCTAATTAAAAGCACCTTTTAAACTTTTTGAAAGGGATTCTTCTTTTGAACAGTAACAAAAAATTGGATCTCTTTTTATCTTTTGATTTAGGAGAAATTAAAAAAAAAAGTCAAAAGTCATTGGTTTCAGATTCTCCTTAAATCATTTTGTAATATTATTATACTTGTAATATTATTATACCTACAAGTAAGTACTGGTTTCAAAATTTCCCTCCATCAAATTCCTATTTAGTTTAAATGTAAAATATTTAAATTTTTTTAAAAAAGACACACAATTATTGATACGTGGGATCACATGGTAATGATAATTAGTGTTTTTTTTGTTTTTCTCTTTTCTCTCTCCTCTCTCTCCATCACCTACAATTACCGTGATGACACATATTGGTTCTTTTTTCATAGTTTCCTCTCTGATGGTGCTTTCCCAACTGCCACGTCCCATCGAGGGGAGATAAAAAAAGAAAAATACAAAAAAAATAACATTAATAATCACTGACATGTGAATTCAGTGTTAGTGACTATATTTTTTTGAAATTTTTAATATTTTTCTTTTATACTTAACAAGAATTTAACGGAGAGGACTTTTGAAACTGTTATGTGCTTATAAGTTTGGTAATATTACTAATTGATTAGTAATATTACTAACTCTTGTTTCAAATACATGTTATTTTAGTTTTACTAATTTTATTTTTAAATATATATCATTTTAATCTTCTAGTTTTATTTTCAAATACATACACTTTAGGATTTTAAAACACATTTATATAATTTTTTTTCTTAAATATATTTATTTTTTAATACCAGTACAATCAATAATTGATGTTTGCTGTTTGCTGTTTGCTTTCCTAATCAAATTGTCCCCCAATATTAATGCTCAACAGTTCAAATTGGCACGATACCATTCAACAAAAAGCGATAAAGTGAGACTTCCAGGCTTTACGGCTTTAATTGAGGATTTGCCCTACTGGAAGCCATGAGTTTGGGTACTGTTTACATCGTGCTTGAGTTGTACGGGAAGTGGGGCCTATTGTCCGGTCGTCGTAAACTGATGATGCTTGGCACTGCATTATGGGGCCCAGTTGCACCGATGCTGGGTGGGAATTCATTACGGCTATAAAATGGACAGGTTGCAGCACAGGGAACTTTATTAAAAATAACTTACATAAAAAAAAATTACAAAAAAAACGCACGTTTACCTTTTTGTTTTTGCAAAATGACTTACCACATTAGTTTATCTAGTCTCAGAAATTTGACAAACCACTTGTCACATGAGTGAACAATAGAGCTTATCGAGTTTTGAAAATTGGCTGAAATCAATTGACATAATTCTAACTGACCGAAACCCAAACACAGGCAATTTTTTTTAAAATAACTTACATAATAAATTTACAAAAAAACACAGATCTACTTTTTTTTTTTTTTGCCAAAATGATTTGCTATGTCAATTTATTCAACCTTAAAAACTCGATAAATCATTTGTCGCATGAAAAATGAACAATAGAACTTGTTGAGTTTTAGAAACTGACTGAAATCAACCGACATAATTCTAATTAACTGAAACCCGAATCCTAACTTCACTCCGAACCATAGTCCTAGTCTTAATCATAACTTCACTCTGAACCCTAACCCTAACCGACCAAAACTAGTTGACATAAAATTTCAATCGATATCTCAAATATTTTTGAAATTTTCTTTCTTTATTTCAAAAAAAATTTTCAAACAGAAAAATAAAATTTCTCAGTGTGTTTTTGGAGTTTTGACAAAAAAAAAAACTAAAATTCCTCTTACTCTCCCTCCTCCAATCTCCTCCTAAAATGAAAAATGGCGGTTTTGGTCGACTAATGGCAATGGTGCATCGCCAAATTGCATGACTTGCATACATGCACCCTGATGCATTTTATGTTTCGTGTACTTGGAGCCTAACTATACAGTATTTAAATTGCATATGCCGATTTTTTCCCCAAGTATGGTTATATTAGTTAATGAAATTTCGTAGTAATTTCATTTAGATCTTTTATGTTCTAAAATTTTTTTCTGATTTTTCTAGAACTTGATGAGCCATAAAAAAATAGTTGTAGGTTATTTTCGTAATTTATTTTTTGGTATATTTCAAAAAATATTCATGAAAGGAGAGAGAGAGAGAGAGGAGCTAGAGCCAGAGAGGAGGTTGGAGCCACCAGAGATACAATAGTTTGTCAAGTCTTGGAAACTCGACAAACGACTTATCGCAACTCGGAGCCAGGATAAGCGGCTTGTCGAGTTTTCGAGACTCAACAAGTTGCTGTCGTCCATTCCCCGCGTGACAAGTGGCTTATCAAGTTTTTGAGACTCGATAAACTAACGTGGTAAATTAGTTTTGTAAAAAAAGATAAGTGTGGATTATTTCTGCAATTCTTTTATGTGAGTTATTTTAAAAAAAATTCAACACAAGAGTACGCGACTTCGCTGGATGTGTAGACTGTAGACGTCTAACTGAGGTCTCCCCATCACGATCATACACTATCTCTCGGTATTATACATATTGTCATTTTTAAGAAGAAAAAAAATCTATTTTTTATCTTATTTAGACCACTAGATTAGAAATCAATAATTTGAATCAAGATGGAGAAGAACTTTATAACTTCTTGTAAGATGATTAACAACATTAATTTTTTTTATATTAATATAAATCATTTAAATTTTGATTGAATAATTCAGATTTTAATAAAGACATACCTTTTCTTCACTAAACCAGAGAACTACAATTTTTCTTCCAAACACTATTCCTCCCACCCCACTCTCACCGCACAGCAATCCCCACTTTTTTATTCCATCCACGCTCTCTCTTAATATCTCTCTCTCTTGCTTGGTGGCATTGAATTCATTGACATTGTATTCATTGCTAGGTGGGTCATTCGTTGCTCACATGTCTCACCTGGTTGAACAGGAGATGTTTCTATAGTCAAGATAGGATAAAGAAGTGCAATTACTGATTTTTCGTTGGTTGTAAGAATCAATAGAGGTTGAAATGAGATATTATATAGTTGATTGAATGAATAATGTAAGTGATAATGTGTGAGATTTAAAAAATATAAAAAATTATTAATTTATCTTTCATACACCATAGTAATCTTTAATCCACCTTAATTTATCTTAAAAATTCTTAATATGTGTTAATCACTTTTTAATGATATAATTAAGTGGTCCTAAGCATGTGGAGAAGCACCTTAGGAGCTTGGCTCTAATCCACCATTTTACATCACTCAGTCTGATCTAATTATGTAGTTCAACCAATCAAATATAGGAGTGGTAATGGTTTAAAATCCAATCCAATCCTAACATTTTTAATAAAAATTAAAACTCAATGCAATCCAATCCAACCCACATTACATATTCTAATATTTAACCCAACATTTTATCCTAGCACAACTTCTTTCCACAATATTAGTTCAATTCAATAACAATTCTCTTTCCAAGCCAACAACAACCCAATAAAGACCAGCTCAAGATTTACACCAATTGCTACTTAAATTGTGGAGTTCACCGAGTGCTATGGCAGTACTGCAGTAGCAACACTTTTATATGTTGCTATTTTGAATAAGAAGTTCAAGCATTTAAACACTTTGAAAATATATGTCCTTGTCAAAACAGTAGATGTAAGACATTTCAGAGTTGGTACAGAAAAAGAAGCAACATTTCAGATTTTTTTAGCCAGATAAATAGAAAGACAGTAGATCTAAGATGGTCAGCGAGATGGCTGGGATGGTTGTGTAAAGCGTACCTACCTGCATATAAGAACCATCCTCAAGTGTTTGACTGCATATGAGAATCATCTTCTGGTGTTTCACCTGTATGAGATTATCAAGTAAGTTAATCAGAAGCTACCCAATTTTCATGGTTCATACTTATTTTTCTTACCAAGTTGTCATAAAATAATCGAGTAAATTCAACACTAATCTCTCTTTTCTATCCAACATTTCATATTCGTATCTCTTCTTTTTGCAAAAAAAATTTTCCAATTAGGTACCTCTTTTTTGTCTAATGTTTCATACTAGTCTTTTTTTTTTTCAATTTTTCCACCTAGGTCTCTCTTCCTTCCCACAATGTTTCTAGACCCTTTACTCAAAAGTTTCTGAACCAAAAAGAAGTTAATGAAAAAAATAATAGCCTTAGAACATATAAAATAAATATTAAAATTAACAAAAATCTATGAAAAAGATTGGGGAAAAAACATCAACAACACCGGAAAATCGTATTAACTAAAAAAAAATTGGGATTTATTCAATGTTTTGGTACTTTTGAGTTTTTATTATTTTTTACTCTTTGATGTTTTCCTGTTATCAAAATCACTTCCTTCTATTTTATGTGCATAAAATTTTAGTTTTGAACTTCCATTTTATGTGTCTCTTTTCAATTTTGTAATTTTTCTGAATTTTTATGTTTCTAAATTATAGTAATTTGCACCATAGATTTCTATTTCCACTATTTGTTATATTTGTACTAAGTTCCTAGCACCAAGTTTGTTAGCAAGACTAACTGTAAGAATGAGCCAATATAGTAGGATTTACTAAAGGACGAACGTTCACTGGTTTGTGCATTACTCACGGCATGTGCAAACCCTGAGCTCAGGTCGGGCTGACGAAATTTTGCATTCCATTCAGGGTGGGTTTGCTTTGCCCAATTCTGATCTTACGGGCAATTGAGGCGGGCTAGTCGAGTGTATTTACACTGTTTTTGTCAATCGAGCCAACTCAAGTCCGATTCAATTTATCTATTAGATCTCAAATTCAAAGTTTAGTCCAATCATATATGCATTAATCCTAGACAAAGTCTGGACGGGCTAATTCTACACAAGTCTGGACTTTTGTTTCTCTTAAATATTGTTATGTATGCTAATGAATTTTTTTTGTAGGGTTTCATGATATGTCTTCATCTATGTTCTCTAGTTTTTTTTAAAAAAATTTAAAAGCTTGAAGATATATGAACTCAATATGTATTGTGTGCATTGCACGTAGTACTAAATCCGAGTCCACTTTATACACTCTAATTTTGAATGTTTCTTTCGTCACATTTTTTGAAAAAAGAATATTGCAATTCAAATTTCTTAAGTAGAACAAAACTATATTAAAATAATGCATTTTGGTTAGTATAAGTTCTTGTATTCCAAATTTATAAGAGAAAAATTTGTATCAAACACAACTTTTTAAGAGCAAACATTACCTTTTCATATATTTTTGTTGCAAGTATTTATTATTTTACTTGTTTGTTCATATGATATATCTTGTAATATTAATTTATTGTATGTTTGATTTATAACTAATTTTTATCAAGCCAAATATTAGTAGTGCCAAAACAATTAGGGTCATGTTTGCTTCACAATCATCATTTGGCAGATTTGACCACATTTTTGTACTATCTCTAATCAAATATATGTTGGATGATTTATTCCCTAAACTTTAGCCACCGTATAGACTAGCTACAAATCAGACATGTCATTATAGGATTTTCTTTTGCTATACCCACAGTTGGCTATAACTATATATTAGCTTAGCTAATTTTGGTGGTCAATCAAATATACTCTTACTATTTTTATTTATTTTATTTGCAAAAATACTAGTTATAAGCTTGTATAATTTAAAGTATAAATTTATGAATTTAGTTGTAAGTGTGTGTATTATTTAAGTATATGTTCGTGAGAGTCTCTTTTATTAAAATGTGTATTTTTTGGAAAAAAAAAATCATGATGATTTGGTATTAGCATTTATAAGTTGGTTTGAGCTAAATGTAATTAATTTCAATAACATGAGAGAAAAAGTGATAGTTTTAGTAAAGTGTGTACCAAATTAAATGATGCTTGTACTCCAAATAAACTAGAAATTCCATCTAAGCATGGATTTCTCTCCAAAATAGTTTGCTGCCATAGCATTTTCTCTGCCACAAAGGTAGCCAATCATAGATTTTAATTTTTTAAGAAAACATGACGAAAGGTCTGTTGCCATCTTTTTACAGATAAATGAAATTGATTGGCAAAATGAGAGAGAGGTTTAAAAACTTGTGCAAATTAATAGAAGAAACTCTTGTGAAAATTACTTTTCTAAATTGTTATGTTTTTTCTCAGACTTGTTCAATGCACTTTAAATTTTATTTCTATGATATAATTTATTATTTATTTGTATTTTGTTGTTTTCTAAATTTTTAGCATTTTATCTTTTTTAATAAATCAAGCAAGAAAGAGGGAAAAATTTTAAAAAAACTCGCGGGGGCGGAAATCATTCCATTGATATATATGGACGCCCCATTCATATATATCCGTATAAGTGCAGTTTTCTAAAGAAATAGTAACTAATTGCCAAAATGAGAGAGAGAGAGAGAGAGAGAGAGAGAGAGAGAGAGTTATTTGTCAAGCAATATTGCACCGGTTTATGCTAGTGCTGTCGGTTATCACTAAGGAATGCATTATTTGTCATCTTCAATTTGATGTCAATTATTTTTTAATGATAATTATTTATATTTTACGTAATATGTACTACATATAATGAGTTCGTATAACTCTAAGTTTTCAAAAATTCTATAAAAACTCAAGAACATAGAGGAAGGTATATTATGATAACTCACAAAATTTCATGAACAAACACAATCATATACAGAAAAAACAATACAAGTAACCAATGAATGTATGTTATTTTGAGCTTGTCCTTTTCTTTTTTCTTCGTACGGATGTTTTTCCTCATGAAATTATGTGATTTTTCATAATATATTGCCCGGCCCTGAGGGCATGGTAGCAAGGGCGAGCACACATGGCTCATCAAACTGAAGGGGCCTAGCCCAAATACTATTATTGCTTACATTACTATTGTGTCTTTTATCCCTTAGCTGTTCATCTTTCCTCGTTCTCTCGATAGCTCCTCTTTCCCTAAACTACAACATGTTGAATTGACCAAAATCATGTTGATTATTTTAGGTTTTATAACAAATTTAATTTTGAGATTAATGTGTTTGATGAATTTATATTTCTTAGTCTTATTTAAATTATGAGATGATAATGATGAAGATCATCTAAGAAAAGATACATAATTAAATTTCCTCAAACATATACGGAGTTCCATCAATTGCCAAGGAAAGAGCAGCTTCCTTTATTCTTGGACAACTTTAAAATCTGGATTGGCCAAATAATTGGGGGAGACATATATGAAAGTTTGCAAGTTATAGTGTAAAAATTGATAGGACTTATTTTTATAGTAATAAAGATAAAATTGGTTTTGAATACGATTTTTAAGATGATGAATCTATATCATTATAAATATAATGAATGAGAAGATTTTTATTTTTCACAATTAATGTGAGAATTTCTAGTAATTTTTTTTTGTATGATTAATATGAGAATTTTGAGTATTTGTTATGTGAGATCAAAATTAATATAATACTTCTAATATCACCAGAATTTATTATATAATAAATTTCAATACACAAATTTATGTCGTGTAGCAACAAAAATGATATTTCTTTTTATGAAATAATCTCATTATGGAGGGGTAACAACACATATGATATTGTTTTTTCTCTATGTATAACTCATTGGCGAAGATCCTGCTTCCAATTTTGGGTGTAAAATGTTGAGATAAAATTTTCGTTGATTAATTTTCAATCTTGTAGAGAAATAAGATTTGCTTTGAACAATACATGATATTCACAATCAAGTTTAGTAGATAATTGATTAAGAATTGATCTCTACCCGTTATCAAGTTTTATCTTCTATTCGAAATTAAACAAAATAGAGTTATAAATATGAAGACATATATATTATTGGAGGGCATAGCATGACAAGAAAAAACAGAGGAAGAAAAGAGGAAACAAATGAATCAAAAACAAGCAGTACAAGCAGGTATCATAAATCTTAAGTTACACACAAGTACAAACATCATGATAATGTAATATTACAACTGCAAATGACATCTCTATTGATAATTAAATATAAGAGCAAACATGGCATGCTTCAATTACACTAAACAGTGGGGAAACCAATGGATTGATGTTCCAGGGAGGAAGTTGTTGCTGTCCAGGACTTAATTCTCCTCAATTTCATCCTTCCATTCTCCACGCCATCACCACCAACTCTGCACTCCATTCTCGATGCTGTAGCTCCCTCCCTCACCTCGCTTCCTTCCTTCTCCCCCAGATCATGGTAGCTTCGGCTCTTCTTCATTTGCAACTTGGGATGGTTGGGATGTGCCTTTATTACCCTTTCCAGCGTATGTAGCTCCGCCACCTGGACGCCATAACCAAGTGAAATCTCCTTGAGCCTTGGAAGGTGCTTGACACCGATGATCCCTGATCTCAGTTTACAACCCTTGATTCCTATCCTTTCCATCTCGGGTGATGCACCTTCCTCAAATGTCACCTGTCTTAACTCGGTCAAAATGTCAACTTGTAGCATCCTAAGCTTTGGAAATGCTCCCATGCTGAACATTAATTTCTCTCCAATATACGCATGATAATAAAGATCGAGGCACATGAGGTTGGGTAATGTCTGCAGTACATTCAAGGCTTCACCTTCTTTTAGTTTGGTACCTCTTAAATAAATCTTAGTCAGTCTGGAAAGCTTACCAACCCAATTGGGCATTTGCCCTAAATACCCGAACAACTTGAGGCTCCGTAGGTGGGGGGGAGGAGAGGAAACAGAATGCAGCCAATCAATTTTCATGGAATCCCAATCAATTTTCATGAAACGAGAATGATACAGACCCAGTTGGAGAGAGCAGAGGGAGGAGAGCTGCTCAAGGGTTGCACAGAACTTCTTCCCTTGTTTCTCGGCTATTCCCGACACGCATAACTTCCTGAGCTGAGTAAGTTCCCCCAACTCTTGGATTATTTTGTTACCACTTCGTTGAATGTCCACAAACTCTAGTACTTGTAACTCTTTCAAGCGCCCTATTCCTTTTGGCAGCTTCACAGCTCCTGTGTCTTCTTTCCAACACAATGAGGACGTCATGTGCAGCTCGGCAATTACCTCAGCACGATCATCAGGATCAACTAAAGGTGTACACAACAAGGGCAAACGCAATGTGCTGACCAAACAATCTTTACAATAATTTGGATCAAAATGTCGATAAAAGTGTATGTGGCTACATCGGAGAGAACAGAGACTCTGAAGGGTGGTGAGTTCAGTTGGCAACTTTGTAATATATCCGCCTCTTATGTCTAGAGTTCGTAATCCTTGTAGATTTTTTATGGATCTCGGAAGAGTATAGATATAAGAATTATAACCAGAGATGGACAGATATTTCAAGTGGTGTAACAATCCTATTTTGTTGATATCACGTTGTGTGATTTTAAATGAAGCATTTTGTAGATCTAAGACTCTCAACATCCTCGGTTGGGATGAATGAAACGAAGATAGTGCCTCCATAGATTTGCCAAACACAGTTAATGACCGAACGCGACTCCAATCCAATAACTTTGAGCAATTAATCTCGTGGAAGGCTATGTGGCGGATTTTTTCTGATACTGAGGTAATACCATGCTCCCCGGTCAAGAATACAAAATTTTCTTCTCTAGAAATAGAAATTGTGAGATCACGAATGATATCATGAACTCGACAGCGCTTCACCTCTCCAAGCATATTCAATTTTGATGGTTGAATCATGCTTCGGTTGATGAGCTCGTTAAAATATCTATTTCCAACCTCCTCAATAGTCCTTTCAACCTCATCTCTAACAAGCCCTTCTGCTATCCATCTATCGACTAGACGCCTCCTCCGGATTTCAAAATCCTCTGGGAAGATGCTCAGGTATAGAAAACAAGGCTTAAGATGAGATGGCAAGTGGTTGTAACTTAGGGTCACCACCCTCCTCATTGCTCCTAGGCTTGAGTTGTTTTCAAGCTCTGAAGAAAGTTGATTATACAAAATTTCCCATTTTTCAACATGTTTTGTGGCAAGAACACCGCCTACTGTGATAATAGCCAGTGGTAACCCTCCACACTTTTTTAGTATCTTATCAAATATTTCCTCCATGTTATCTCTAATTAGGTCCTCCTTTCTTTTATTTGTCTTTCTTAGCAACAACTGCTCAGCATCATGAGTTCGTAGTCGTTGAAGGCGGTGAACAAGACAGAGAGATGAACTAAAAGTGCACATTTCAGCTACATTGGCATCTCGCGTTGTTACTACTATCCGACTACCTTTGTTGTTACTCTTAGGAAAAGCACTATCATAAATCCAATTCCATGCATCTATTGTCCATAAGTCATCAAGAACAACAAAGTACCTCTTATCCTTAAGCCCTTCTATCAAGTGATTGGAGAGGTCCACCTTCCCTTGACGCTTTGAATCAGCACCCAAAAGTTGCCTAATCATATCTTCGAGCATCTCCTTCCTGTCAAATGACTGCGACACAGTAATCCAAGCACGACAAGAGAAGTTATCGACAATGTTTTTACTCTCATAGACCTTCCTGGCAAGAGTAGTCTTGCCTAAACCACCCATGCCAACCACACCTATCACCTTAGCAGGACCATCACCGGCGCAGACGTCTATCAGATGAAGCACTTTTTCTTTGGGGACGTCAAAGCCCACCAGTGCAGCTTCATCAATGTTGTTGCCCGATTGATTACGAACATCTTCCATGTAGGAGTCCCTCTCATCAATACTGCTAGAAGAAATGGGCTTGATTAAATTGTAGCGCGTGTTCCTATTGCTCACTTCTTCAACTCTTGATTTGAGGTTGCGAATCTGGATAGCGATCCGATGGCGATCTCGGAGCTTGATCATGCGGCGTGACAGGCTTTGTGTATGGACATGAACCTTAAACTCGTCGAGGCAATCTTCAATGTCATAGGACAGATCTCGTACTTGCTGCGCCCACACCTTCAGTAGCTCATCTTTCTCTTTCATTACTTCGGCTGCCCTCAGGAACGCTTGCATCGTTTGTAGCTCGTCTTTGATGTACCTGTCAATTACCGGTTAAGTAGTAATTTAGAAGGCATCTTGCTGCCAGTGTACATCTCATAGTGTGCAACTGTGCAACAACATGAACAAGGTTTTATGCCAACCACAAGTGGATCAATTGTACAACTAATAAAATCTTACTAAAAATAACTACTAAGTAGAAAACTTGTGTCGTTTATGGCAAATTCGAGATTAATATGCTTGCACACAAATGAAAATCAATCTAAACGACTAGAGGTGAAAATATCATGCGACCCTGGACGCTGATTCTCAGCCTAAGCATGAAGCATCAGGGTTTAATGGGGACCAAAACTGCAGGACCGATCCCTTGGCTATCAATTTTTGTGCAATTATTTGAAGTTAGAGCACATAAACTCCTTTACTACTTAGATCGGTACAATTAGTTTCTTTTGCCTAATTCTTATGTTGCATCACTGTCATGTAAGGTCATGCTATCATCATTAAAATAGAGTACGCTTCTAAGTGATTAGTATCTAATAAAAGAGAAAATTACACGAAGACACATATATATTTTAGTACCATTGTTAAAAAAACCCCAAGTTTTTCAGAAAATTTCAATTTATCTCGGATACCGGATACTTTGCCAAAATGTTTGAATTTAACCTACATTTTGTTAATCATCTATTATTTTTTATGATTTTTTAATATTTGGGCTACGAGGCATTCACGTCGCACCTCCATAATACTGATAAGATACATATGGAGAATTAGCATATTATTTTTTATGCTACAATCAACTAAAATTTTTAGCTCAAAAACACTAAAAATACAAAAAAAAGATAAAACGGTGGATTAGTAGCAACTTGTTCTCCTTTACTTTTTATTTTTCTGACTAATGTGGGAATTTGTAGAAAATTTTCTTTTCTACGATTAATGTGAAAATTTTGAGTATTTTTTATGTGAAACCAAAATTAATGTGGTGCTTCTAATATCACCAAAATTTATTATACTTGTCGTCGACTTGTGCATTCGCATAGATTAAAAAATTAAACTATTTTTTACAATTATATTGCAACTAACATATATGTATGTATGTAAAACCAAAATCTAATATTGGAAAAAATGACACTAAAAATTGAAATATATAAACTTACCATTGTGCCAGAGGGATGGAAAAACAATGAAAACTTAGTTCACAACTTATATAGTACACAAATTTATAATATGCTACGATCAACTCGAACATGTTTGAATATTTAATTACCTTAAAAATATATCTCTTTAAAAGTAGGAAGCTTCCTACATAGTTTGAAAAGATTTGAAAAGAATTAGGGAGTGAAGAGTCCATAAATAAATAGAAGTTAAAGATATCTTGTGAAAAAAAATGGATATTAACAATTTCAACCATTCTTTAAAACATGATGTATTTTGCAAGTGCTTTTTACTACTAGTGTTATATATACAACTCTAGCACAAATCAGTTGACAACTTCAATACGAACTCTAACATAAAATCTAATAATAGACAATAGTAACCACAGAAAATTAGCATATGCAAGTGAATATGGAGTTCTGAATTGTTATAATTAGAGCCCAGCATATATAAGGAAAAGCTAATTAGGTTATATACATCACAATTGTTAATTCATATATATTAGAGTTGTATTTATCCTAAAAATTAATAATAAAGATTTAATGTTATCGTGTATCTGGATACTATGGTAAACCTAGCGACCGATACACAACACCCAGATATATATCTTATAATAGGGAGAGCAGAAGCATTGGAATACCTACATATGGCAAAAGGAGAAGACACCAGATTTATACAAGTTCAGCAATAAAGGTACATGTACACTCTTAGGATCACCCCGAAAAGTCACAAGAGAATACCACTTGGCACTACATCAAAGATGACAAAGTACACAAATGATAATTACAGCTGAAGTAATCAAGAAGTGGTCAAGAGCCTTCATAACCGGTTTTAGTGACTAGCCTATACAAATAAATCTACTTTAAGTCGATAACTTCGGAGGGTTCAACAAAGCTTGAATGGTTTTGTGATCTGCTAGGCTTTGGTGGTCTTCGGTGAAATGTGATTAAGTTAATCTCCGATATCTATAGGCCGTCTTGGAGAGTGTTCATTTATGACCCCAAATCTTTTTAGAGATTGATTAGAAAACGATACATATTTTTAATGAAGCAAATCTTGACTCTAAGAGATATCTTTTCTTGAATACCTTCCGAATATAGAATCTTACTAGAAATACAGAGTTCCATATTTAGTGGAATTACAGAGGTGTGGTGCACGGATGTCAAAAATTTATATATTCAATTTTAAAATTTATAAAACTATTATTTTGAAAATTCTAAAATTGAATTTTGAATTCAATATTTTAATTTAGATTTTAATTTTTCTATTTCTGAATTTTATTTTATTTTATAAAATTAATATGTAAGTCAGAATTTTTTATTCATCACTATATTTTATTCCGAATTTTATTTTTAGTACATATAGAAAATTTCTAATTTAGAAAAGTTCCGAACATTATGATTTATTATTTTTTAATTCCAAATTTGAATAGTTGTATTTTTGGAAAAGTTTATTTTTGGAAATAGTATAATTTTAATCCGAATTTATTATTTTATTTTATTTCAGAATTTTTATTTCTTACTCGATTTACTAAAAATATATAGTTCCATATTTAGCAGGATTACAGAGGTACGGCTCATTCGTATGACAAAAATTTATATGTGTATTGTTTTGAAAATTCTAAAATTGAATTTCAAACAAAATATGTAAATTTCGATTTTAGTTTCTGTATTTTTTTCTATTTTTTATTTTATAAAATTAAATAATCGAATTGAGAATTTTTAAAACAAACATGAGAGTTCCTACTGAGTTAAATAGATAGATAGATGATAATAGTTTAACGGAAAATACGATAAAAGGGCATCCGGCTGAATAGTAGAGGTTTATTCAGACATGCTGTCTGTTTGCATCAAACATAATAACAGAGGGATCTGCCATGCAAAGTGTAGCTGCTTTGGAATGTGCATATATCCATGCTAAATTGCTAAATCAAAGAGAAGCAGAGGAAACAATATTTTGTATACCAGATCTCCTGTTGGACGCCCATCAGCAGGCTGATCTCCTCCGAGGCGGCGGCGGCGGCCTTGCTGGCGGCGCTCCCCACCAGCGAGCTCGCCATGCTCAGCACCGTCTCCGCCATCCTTCTTTCTCAGAAGCAAGCTCACATCTGATGAGAACCCAGCAGCCAAAACTCTCTCTTATAGTACAAACAACGCTCTTGCTACTCCAATTATTTATTGGCAATGGTAGGTTTGGGGTCTTTTTCCAGCATATCAGTAGATTCCACATAAAAAACGGTGCAACATACCATTGTCCACCACGCAACGAGATATTATCGTCAACGAGATATTGTCTCTTGTGAGCTAGTGCATAATTCTTATTCTTATAATTCACACTCAGTCCAGCATATCAGTAGATTTCAGATAAAAAAAAAAAAAAAGGTGCAAGCAGACCACTGGCCACCACGCAACGAGATATTATCCGGACACTGACTCATCCCCATGCTGCTGTGCAACATCCACGCCGCGTTCTTGACCGTTAGATCGGCATCTTCGCTTCATCCGAACTGTCCGCGTGGTTCCCGCTGCTATGTCTTGCTATTTGAACACTTGGTCCACGTCAAGCCACATTCTCATTTCGTTTCTACCCGTGGATCAGCGCGTTTGCTTCATTTGAGCCATGGAATGTGCTCTCAATTGTCCAACTATTCCCCACTCATCATCTGTTTTCACATTCAACCAATACTGCCAGCTGTTTCCCACATTCGACCACAATCAAGTTTTTGAATTTGACCAACGGAAAAATGACAAGATACACTGCCTTGTACTGATTAGTTGTTTGCCATATTCGACCACAGCCCATGACAAATGATTCGAGCAAAAAACCAAAATTCGACCATCGTAAAAAACAAAAATGCAAACAAAATGACATGTCATTCGACAAAAAAAAAGCGAACAAAAAATAATTTACTTTTTCCAAAATTAATCGACCAAAGATTCTATAGGTGGGGGCACTATTTTTACTGCCTCAGCTAATTTTATGTTTTGCTAAATTAAGTCAAGATTTTGTTTTTTCACGTTCGACCAAGTTCGGGTCTACTAATTTGACCAGTGGAAAAATTGATCGGACATATTGTGTTGTACTATCGGCCATTTGCCTCATTCAACCATAAATCATAACATCTGATTCACCAAAAAATACATAAAAACAAGATTTGACCAAAAAACTAAATGCCCAAGATTTATGCTGACAGACCCATCCCTACGGTCAATTTTTTCTTAGGTGCCACTGCCACAGTATTTTGTATTGTCGAGTAGTTTTCCGGATCAAAAGCCATGACAACTAATTCAGCCAAAAAACAAATGGGACAAAAAACAATTAACTATTCGACCAAGATTTTTACAGACGCAACTACATTTATGTTTTTCTGAATCGATCAGATTTTTTTCTGGTGCAACGATGATTTATATCGACAGGACGAAC
Organism: Pharus latifolius; assembly: GCA_019359835.1. Classification (NCBI taxonomy): domain Eukaryota; kingdom Viridiplantae; phylum Streptophyta; class Magnoliopsida; order Poales; family Poaceae; genus Pharus; species Pharus latifolius. The sequence goes on from CM033324.1 coordinate 70,302,227, forward strand.
TTTATGATTAACGTACAATTTTGCTAGCACGACCAAGGCAACTATTTTAACAATAAACCAAGAATTCTGGTTCGACAAAAAACAAGATTGCTTACTCAACCCAAAAAAATAAAATGCGACAAAAAAATTTACTCTTTTGGCCAACAGTAAGTAGCTCCCCGCCCTTACGACTATTTTTTTCTTCTGCCACAAACTCTTTGACCAGAAGACATCACAGTGTTTCATATTATCAAGCTGTTTTCCATGTTCGAGTACAAAAGTCATGACCAATATTTATGCCACCATCATAAAAAACAAAAGCGTTGCTTTGACCATACATAACACCAGTGGAGCTCATGGCTCTTCTCTACAATCAACCAATCCTGCTGATTCGACCAAAAAATTAAATGCCTGCTTTTTTTACAAAATCAATCAGATCTTTTATTACTGTGACCAAGATTTATGCTGAACTATATGACCAAAATTTTTGCTGTCAGACCACAAAACAAAAATGCGACCATCATAACAACAAATAAAACTTCTTCTTCGACCAGTCATAGGCCCAATAGATCTCTCATTCGACCATCATAACAAAAAGACAAATGTGGTCGTATCAGCACAAGCTATGTTCTGATCGTAGCCCCGCCACTGTCGTACTCGACAAGTTACCTATCAGAGGGATGTCTTAGCCAATTGGGCTAGTAACTATCTGCTAACTTATTAACAATACACAAAATAATAGCACGTAACTTGTCGAGTGCTGGACACTCGACAAGCTCATGTTCATGCTGGCTACGTGGCGGTTCATTTTTATAAAATTTTCAAACTGTGGGTTATTTTTGTAAATAATTATTTTATATGGGTTATTAATAAAAAAACTCTATTTCTATGTGATATATCTCTCTGAGGCTGCGGCGACGGCCTTGCTGACGTCGCTCCCCACCCGCGAGCTTCCCATGCTCAGCACCGTCTCCACCATCCTTCCTTCTCAGAAGCAAGCTCACGTCTGATGAGAACCCAGCAGCCAAAGCTCTTTCTTATAGTTGGATTCCTCTCAAAAAGTTGGATTCTTCTCAAGGACCGGCAGAAAAAGTTAGATGGCGTGATGGTTAAATGTTTTATTCACCGAGTATCTCCATTTTTCTTTAGGGAATAGTAGAGGAGGACCGTATTGAAATATATTAATAAAACAAAAAGGTTTTGTACATAAAAAGAACTAAATAAAAAATAGGGATGGAAAAAGGGTTTTTGCTCATGACCACATATATGTTTTTATATTACATACATCTTTCTTCACTGTTTGATTAAACTTCTCTTTGTAGATGTAGTCTTCTAAGATTCAACTAACCTCCTCCTTAGTATCTCTGGTGAAGCGGCCCATGAGATCCACATGTTAATCACGGTGAATTTTTTTTGTTTTTTCTCTTTTCTCTCTCCTTTCTCTCCTTCCTTCATTTCTTCTTTAGTGATAGTATCATTTAAGTTTTACGATTTTATTAGTTCAAATGAATTGTCAATCTAAATTACAGATAAAAAAATATCAATATTAGAAGAATTAAAATTTTTGCTGGTAAAAAAGTTTTCCACACAGCTCCCTTGGAAAAAAAAAATACATGTATAATGCTGCATTGCAGGGTCAATTCTAGTCGTATGGCTCCACATAGCAATAATGCGCTGCTGCTATCGCCAGTTGTCCAAGTAACTATTGGTACGTACCGTGGTTATTGCAAGTATAATTGCTGTATTTTTAATCATTCTATTTTGTCTCACCATTATTTTGGTTTCTTTATTTTAAAACAGTTTAAATTTGTTCTTCTATTTTTAAAATTACATATCTTTGAGTTTCTAAAAAGTTTTGTGGGTTGTTTTAATAGCATAAACTATTATATATTAGTGATATATGAAATAATATGATAATTATGAGTTGTATAAGATCTTGATGAGATCTCTAGGATCAACACAAAATAGCACAGTGCTTTCCACAATATCCAGGACAATGTTCGTGTTGATAGTTTATGTTACCAACCTATTAAAAGAAAAATAAAATGAGATGATTTTGTATTATTAATATGTTGATGTGGACAAAAATCATCACATCATCTATGCAACTAAAATCATATTATTAAAATAACCCATAAACCATTTATATATTATAAGATATCTAGTATTCAAATGTAAAGAGATCAATTTGGCTTATTTTAAAATAGAGATATCAAATTGAATCCGACTAGTATAGGCTCAACTTGAACTCGGTTGAATAATATTTTAAGCTTGAATTGAGCTCAGGCTCAACTCAAAGCTCGGCTCGATTAAGATCGATGACAGCTGATCTACAAAGCACCACAAGCAGACAAAGAGCTAAGACAAGACAACCATGCTCACTGGGTACGTCGCCGATTGCGCAAGTGGTCCTCTTGCTGCACATCGCGGGAGGAGTTGGGTTGTGTGCAGTTATGGGCTATTGTGGGCCTCAGGACCATGAGCACATGGGGTTAGGACATCGGTTTGAAATATCGAAGACACGAGTTCGATTCCTGTATGGCGCCTAGGTGTACAAAGGCCGTTCTCCAGGTTGACACAATACAAACACGGAGGGAGGGAGACAACTTTGAGTTTACATATTAACTCTTAGTCATAAGTCGAACACAATAGCTAGGGACCTCTCGTAGAGTTTTGGTTATCAAAACCACAGAGGACATAATTGTATAAATATATTCGAGGCGAGGTTGAGTGTAGACTATAGACAAGATTTCTGACTGAGGCCTCCCCGTCACCATCACACACTATATCTTGGTATAATACATATTGTCATTTTTAATTAAAAAAACATCTATTTTTTAATCTTATTTGGACCACTACATCAAAAATCAACAATTCAGTTCAAGATGGGGAAAAAATTTATAATTTCTTGTAAGACGATGAACAACTTCAATTTTTTTTATATCAATCTAAACCATTTAAATTTTGATTGAATAGTTGATATTTTAGTAAGGACAAAATTTATCTTTTCTTCACTAGAAAACTATAATCTTTCTTCCAAACACTATTCCCCCACCCCATCCCCACCGCACAGCAATCCCCACTTTTTATTCCATCCACCCTCTCTCTTAATATCTCTCCCTCGCTGGGTGGCATGGAATTCATTGCTAGATGGGTAATTAGTTGCTCACATGTGACTCACCTGGTTGAACTGGGGATGTTTTTATAGTCAAGAATAAAGAAATGCAACTACCGATTTTTTGTTGGTTACAATATTCGATAGAGGTTGAAATGAGATATTGTTTAATTGGTTGTATGAGTGATGTAAGTGATGATGTGTGAGACTTAAAAAATATATATAATTATTTATTTATCTTTTGATACACCATAATAATATTTAATCCACTTTGATCTATCCTAAAAATTCTTAATATGTGTTAATTATTTTTTAATGATGTAATTAAGTGGGCCTAGGCATGTGGGGAAGCACCCTGGGAGCTTGGCTCTAACCCACCATTTTGCACACTTAGTCTGGCCTAATTATGCAGTCCAACTAACCAAACATAGGAGTGGTAATGGATTGAAATCTATTCTAATCCAATTCTTTTTAAGAAAAATTAAAACCCAACCTAACCAACATTTCATATTCTAATATCCAACTTAATCCAACCCACTTAACATTTCAACCCAACTCAACCCCTTTCTACAATATGGGTTCAATCCAATAACAATTCTCTTTCAAACCGAATAACAGCCCAATAAGAACCAGTTCAAGATGTACACCAATTGCTACTTAAATTAGTTGCTGCTTAAATTGTGGAGTTCACCAATTGCAATGTCTTATGACAATAAATATAAAATTTTTGGTATTAGCTACGAAAAGGTGTTGTTACTTGCCAGATAGCAACACATAACTAAGGCAGTACTACAGTAGCAACACTTTTATATGTTGCTATTTTGAATAAAAAGTTCAAGCATTTAAACACTTTGAAAATATATCATAAAAGACTCCATTTCCTGCTCGGGATTGGCCTCACCCGAGTAGAGCCAATAAGCCATAGCCTAACATATTTCATTGCATTAAAGAAAGAAAATTGTGCTATAAAATTTCCCAATCATCAACTAGAAACATTATAATTATATGAAAGAACGGTAAGCGTAAGGGTGCTTATAAACAACATAACAGATAAGAACATCCTGGAGAACGAATCACTAGAGCTCGATATAACAACATAACAGATAAGAAAGGAAGTTTAAACATGAGAAGCAATTAATTTTCAAAGTTTAAACATGAGAAACATGACAGATAAGAAAGGAACAACATGATAGATATGACAGATTGTTATATATTTTCTTCAGGCGGTTATATATTTTGACAATAAGCAAATACAAATTCGAAATTTGACATTTGTACCTGTAGACAAATTGTACAAGCAAAATTTTCACCAAATGAGTCGTGTGACTGATCAGTGACCACATGGCATGGGAATTTCTTCAGCGACTCACGCAGAATCCCTTTGAATGAAATGTCTCCAAAGATGTCATATAGATCATCATGACCAAAGTCCCAGCAAATGCCCCAGCATGTCATTTCCCATTATTTGTCAAAGCTTAACAAAATCAGAAGTGTGCGAAACTAGTAAAACTTAAAAAACCAATTGCATGGTCATCTAGCAAGAGAAAAGGGTTTGTGAAGAACATCACCTCAGTTCAGAAATAGCATGCACACTGGGGTTGTGAAGAACATGAATCTTGCCTAGGACACTCCAAATCACAGGACCACAATGATTCTGTTTGTTCCACTTAAATTTCTCAGGTATGGGGAACTTCTATGTCAGAAAAGTGATGTCCTTGTCAAAACCTCAACAGCTCAGGGACAGCATGAACAAAGCCAGTGACGAACCTCTCAAACAGTAGCTCTAAAACATTTCAAAGTTGGTACAGAAAAAGATGCAACATTGAAGACTTTTTAGCGAGATAAATAGAAAGACAGAAGATCTAAGATGGTCAGCGAGGTGGCTGGGATGGTTGTGTAAAGCGTACCTACTCGGGATGGAAATGAGTTGGGTTCGAGTCAGATAGTATCTAAACTCATATCCGCATCCACATCTTTCTTCCGGATATGGATGCGGATGCGGATGGTAGGCGATGCGGATACGGATATGAAAGAAACAGATACGGATACGGAACGGATATTTTGCGGATACAGACACGGGTACTAAATGGATTCGGAGTGGCTACAGACACGGATATTAAACGGATTCGGAGCGGATACAGACACGGATAGACCTTCTGATAGTATCATCAGTTCACCACAGACAGAAGAATAACTCTCAAAACACCATGAACATCCACCACCGGTTGGCAATCACATGCGGAATAAGAGTTATTGTATGCAGTTCCTAAACACTAGGCTTTGTTTGGCAATTTGGTATGAATGGAGTTCAAAGATGGTGAATTTAATCACATCCAGTTCCTAAACACTAAGCCCAATACAAATTCGGTGGGATTCATACGATGGAAACCAAGGATTCAGAGCCAAGGAGGACTCGTCCAACGGTGGAGGCGGCGGAGGGCGGAGCCGAGGAGGATTCATTAAAAAACCCAACTCAACCAACAAGTATTGAGGTTTGAACATTTTGTTAGTGATGATGCAGTCATTAATGGACGACACGAGCCGAAAGCGTGCACACTTAAAAAAACTTCAAAAAAAGAGAGAAGGATTTGGTATATAATTTGTGAAAGTTAAGAGGGGGACGATGTGAATAAACGCAGGTGATGATGTGTGTGCGGACGAGGGGGCGCACAAGACAAAGGCAAAAACAGCTTTTGGAAGAAGGAAGCGTCCTTAATGGCGGAGCCGAGGAGGACCAAGCCGTTTCCTTCCAAACGAATCCTCGCGGCGATGGGGAGGCGGAGGCAGAGGTTGTGTCACTGATATAATATTATATATGTTATACGGATCCGGGTTGAACCCGTATCCGGTATATTTTAGTGAAACCCGACTTCGTATTCGCATCCGGAATTTTCAAAAAAACTACATCCGCATCCGCATCCGAACCCGGGTCGGATCCGAGTTTTCATATCCGCATCCAGCTCCGTCCAGATCTGGAGCCGGGTTGAACCCGACCCGTCCCGGCTCCGTTTCCACCCCTAGTACCTACCTGCATATGAGAACCATCCTCAAGTGTTTGAGTGCATATGAGAATCATTCTTTGGTGTTTGACTTGCATATGAAATCACCAAGTAGATTAATCAAAATTCATGATTCACCTGTATATGAGATCACCTGTATATGTTTAAACTAGAATTGAACTAAATTTTAGAGTTTTCTTATACCTTCTTCATTTTGAAACCCAATCAACCAATCTTTTGTGCATATAAAAAATTCAAGCATTTCTGGTGCTAGAGAGCTTTGAGACTTTCCAAGAAGTCTACCAGCAGCACTAAAAGTAGATTCTGAAGACACTATGCTAACTAGAATCGATAAAAAACCTCGTGCCACGATTGATAATATAGAATATATCTCAATATTTTTCTTCCACTAGGCTAAAACATCAAAGTTTTCTGCACCTCTTATGAAGACTAGGTCCTCTTCCAAGTAGGTGTCTAGCTCAGATCATCATGGACGTCTCACTCTAGTTTGGGAGTTGTATTGGGAAAATTCCTCCTCAACTCTTCTTTTACCGAGGAGTAGTGAACACACAGAACTACTCCCACCTTGACTAGCATGAAGTACTACACACTGATCATCTCGCTTGACAATTTTTTCATACTCTTCAAAATATTTCTTAATCCAATATTGAACCATATTCAGTCTATGCTCAAACTCATCAACTCATCAATTGTTTTCTTGAAATAAAACTCCAGAAAATCAATTTTTTTGGTTGGATCTAACACAATAGCAATGATAAGCACCATGTTTGGTTTGTTTCAGTACTTTCCTAACTTCCCACGCATTACTAGAGCTAATTTCTATAATGACTCATCAATTTGCCAATTCTCATCTAACAACACATTGCAAATACATAAAACATACTTCAAATACATATGTGTTGTGGCTGTCTATCGGCTGAGAATGACTTTGTTGCTTCATTAAAACCTTCTAGAAATCACCAATTGCTCTAGTCTTGTCCTACTCATCATCAATTGTCTGCCAGACAATGCTGTTCAATAACATATCTGTTGAGAACTAGTTTATACCTTAGTATATTTTGAAGCATCTCGAAAGTGGAGTTCCAACGGTTCGGTACATCAAGGACTAGATCTGATTTAGTTGCAACACCTAATCTTTCAGTAATAGTATTGAAAGTCTGCATCCGCGATGCCGTAGAGGTTACTATTTTAACTAGGTCGCATTTTATCAAAGGCTAGATGGATCACACTCAATCCAATCTTGAACTAGAATATTAAGGATGTGCGCACCACACCACACATGAAAGTGTTTAGCTCCAAAAAAACACCTCGCCTTCAATAGTCTTCAGTATATCCTTAGCAGCTCAATCATGAACAGTTGTGTTGTCCAATGTTAGGATAAACAATTTGCTCACAAGACTAAGTTTGTGTATTGGCAGGACATTGTCCGATAACATCGGATTTTGTCTGGCCATATCAGACAAGTTATGTCCGGACAGATTCATGTGTCTCTGGTGACCTAGTGCACAATTTTTATCACTGTAGTTCACACTCTATCCACATTTGCTCCTAAACTATATGAATATGCATTTGAGTTTCAAAGTATAAGATGGATTAAGCTATTAGGACTACACCCTTCTTAATAGTATGACCGATATATCTAAAATTTAAAGAGTGAATCCGGTCGACTTCACCACCAACGACCGGTAAAAGACTAGAAAAAATGAACTTCATTTTTACCTCAGCCATCGTTCATGAGATTTAAGGATTCTCCGCTTGTTGCTTTTGTCACAACGTCATCATGTTTTGATCTGAAACTTGAACCACTCAAAATAAACACATTAGTTGTATTTTCTTCGCTTGACATTAATAACTGAAACTCTAACCAAGACCTAGAATCAACAGTGTGAAGCAGGCAAGCAGTGGAGGCAACGAGGCGTGGAGCGATGGAGTTGTGGACCTTGTGGTTTTGTGGAGACATTGAGATGTGGATCTGATAAGTTAACATGTTGATTTATTGGATTGTGGAAGTTAATGGCTTGACTTATTTGGTTGGACTCGGGTTGAGTCCAATATCAATCCGAAAATTTTCCACCTAATCCAATCCAACTCAACTCTTTATTTGAGCTAGCCCAATCCAATCTAATTCAATCCAAATTATTTCTCAGCCCAATTATTTGGTTGGACACTGCTATTGAGACTGCTCTTGAGACTGATGGGCTCCGGAAATTTTTATTACCAGGAAAAATAAAATAAAAATCCAAAAAGTAAGCAAAGCTAGGTGAACATTTCATATCTGGACGCAGCGTGCAGAATGTCCATAAGGGGTGTGCATTCTTTTTTTTTTTTTTCCAAGTTCAGTTATTTCGTTTTTTGAAAATTTCAGTTATGTAAATCAATATAAATTATTAAACCATAATTTAGTTTGGTATTGGTAAATACCAAATAAAATTTGGTTCAGTTTAGTAAACATCAAATTTGCCGAATTAGTGTTCTTAGATGTGGATAACGTAAGAATTTTGAAAACAAAATTTAATGCATGCATTACATTATCTATACTTGATGTACTCTTGCAACTCAAGTTTTACTCAATAAAATTATATCATTTGTTTATTGGAAATAGTATACTGTTTAAAATAATATGTAGTTATAGGTCTAGTCTACAAAAGAGTTGTTCGGTTTTTTTTGGTTTGGTTATTTCAGTTTTGTTAAAATTTTGATTTTCCAAATTGAACACCAAATTAAATATAGACTACTAAAATAACTAAAAAATTTGGTTAATTCAGTTCAATTCGGTTCAATTAATTCGGTTTGGTGAGTTTTTGGATGCCTCTACAATGACGTCTATATGAAGTAATAGAATGTCCCAATAAAAAATGTGGTATCATTTACTTTTCTTTTTCCCTTGAATCATCAATGAGGGGGTGGGGACAAGTTGGCCCTTGAAGAGCTCTACGACTGTTAATATTGATCTAAACTTATCCACAAGCTGTTGAAAAGCTAACCAATATATAGGACATGATCTGATGAGAGTCAAGCTGACCATACTTTTCTTGCCCAATGTTGGCTCAATTTGATATGACCACTATAAATGAGCCAACCCACAATTTACATATCCCGTTTAAGCTTGACTCGTTTCTACCCAATTTTCATTGTTCATACTTATTTTTCTTACCATGTTGTCATAAAATAATCGAGTAAATTCTACACTAATCTCTCTTTTTCTATCCAACATTTCATACTCGTATCTCTTTTTTTTTAAATTTTTTTTTCCAATTAGGTACCTCTTTTTGTCTAATGTTTCATACTGGTTTTTTTTTTTTTCAAATTTTCCAACTAGGCCTCTCTTCCTTCCCACGATGTTTCTAGTCCCTTTACTCAATCGAGTAAATTCGACAAAGGTAGCCACAGCGTCATCGACTTTAATTTTTTAAGAAAACATGACGAAAGGTCTGCTGCCATCCTTTTACAGATAAATGAAATTGATTGGCAAAATGAGAGAGAGAGAGAGAGAGAGAGAGGTAAATACAACTTTCCAACTCCCTTTTTCTTTGTAAAACCTTCATGCAAACTAGTAAATATACATGTAAGTAGAGGTGTAAGACGGGCCAGCCCGAAGCACATTATTTTGGTTCGGCACGTCGCTCGGCCCGACATGGACCTTAACGGGCCATGCCAGCTCGTCACAGGTTTCCAGGTCATGCCGAGCCGCAAAAATCGGCCCACGGGCAGCACGGCATGACACGGTACCGTGGGCTGGGCTGCCAGCCCGGCACAGCATGGAGCGGCCCGTTATCTGGCGATGCGACCTGACACTGTGCAGCACACGGAATGCGTTATGCTAGGCTGGCGCAGGCATGGGCGCAAGAAACGAGGCAACAGCAGGGGCGGGATGCGACATGCGCGCGACGCGAGGCTGCAAGCGCGGGCGCGGTCGCGCAGGACGCGAGGACGCCTCCTTCATTCTCTTCGTTGCTGACGTCGGGCCTTCGGACGGCGACGCCTCTTCGTGCTCTCTGTCACCACTCTCCTGAGCTCCTCTCGCTGTCTCGCCGTCTCGCGTTAGCACGCCGCGTCGCCGTCACGCCCTCCTCTCGTGTGCTCGCGCTGCGCCACTGCAAATCTCGGCGATGCCTCTTTGTCCTCTCCATCGCCGGCCTGGCTACTGTGATGACCTCTGCCTCTGCGACGGGCCAACGATCCTTGTCGACGAGACGACAACCTCGATGGGTTTTGAAACGGGTGGTGCCCGTGCTGACTTGGCACGCACTGCAGCCCACGGGCTACCGTGTCGTGCCAGACCTCTCCGCCGAACAAACGGGCCAAGCCGGCACAGCCCAACAGCTCGCGGGCAGGCCCAGACACGGCACGACACAAACCACTAGCCCGACGGCTCGACACGACCCAACTTACACCTCTAAATGTAGGATCCACACTAATCAAAATTTTATTTTATAATTCATAAAATAAAGATGCAATAACAATATCTACATGTTCAAAAATAAGAATTATGTCCTCTCTATAAGTGTGCTCTGTTTGTTTTGAACTTTCTTTGTTCCTTTGATATGGGCTAACTGTTTTTTTAACGAATGTCTTAGAGACGAATGCCAACCAAACAACCCCCGCTTGACATTTCTGTGAAAACTAATTAAGTCAATATCTTTTCTCATATAATAATAGTCGGATGTGCAATTCTTTTTTTTTTTTTTTAAAAATAACTATATATTCTTTGTTTTGCATTTTGACATTTTAAATTTGCACTACAATTTCAAAGAGCTGTGCTTCTATACTTTCTAAAAAAATTAAATTTCATAGATTTTAAAGCAATACATTTAATAAGATAGTTATAAATTAGTCTCTTAATTTACTTTAAAAACTGTGCAACTCACTTTTTGGAAAAGTATTGGAGTACTTCCCAATTTCAAATGTGAACTTTGTCTACCAAATTCTAAAGTAAATAATTAAAAATGTAATTATATATCATAATCATATTTGAATTTTTAGTTGACAATGTTTTTAAAATTTTTAAATGTTTATATTTTTTATTTTACACCAAACGTAATAGATGAGAGTTCAAAATTTTAATTATAATTGTATGATAATTTGAATAAGATGTTTAAAATTAGCATAATTTAACTTATGTTTCCAATTGATCACATAAATTCGAAATTAAAAAAATGCAAACTTTAATATTTGAAATTGAAATATCGTTGCGTAATAATCAAAACATGAGTTGGATTTGTGTTTGGAACATGACATTTTTATGTGTATGTCCTAGCCATACACAACTGAACACGATGTAAGTGAATAGAAATGTTTTTTTTTGAGTACGCAAATGCATATAAATGTTAAAGTAATGTTAAAGAACATATAAGTTGGCAATCAAACTGTTAATAAATTGCGTGTCAGGACATTTAGGTGTTTGAAGAACGCATACTCACCTGAGCATTAGATGATCCTTACAATTCCAAATTCCAATTCTTCTTATCTCTACTGTTCACTACCATTGGAATTTAAGAGCACCATATTAATTGTGCTATATCACTATTTTTATAAACAGTAGATTATTCTCTCAAATAATATTTTCATTTCAATCATATCCTCCTCTTCAGAAATACTCTTTTATTAAGAACACATTTAGCCTCGCTATCCGGGCTTCAACTCCTCATATAAATTGAAGTTGAGTCAAACAGAGACTTAAATTTTGGACTCATCCTTTAAACTAAAACCCCTTTAAAACTAGAAATCCCAAATATTTAAGTTTAAACACCTCTTCACCAGTTTATTGGGTTATAAACTTAAACTAGCTCATAAACTTAAACTAAACTAGGTCAACTAGGACCTAAATCCACCACTTAAACTCCATTTCAAATAATCAATTATTGATCTTTTTTATTTATTTGAAGACCATAAACTTCTTAATTCAACTAAAATTGTCAAGTATGTTGTAGTTTCATCTACGACAATAATTTTCAATCTTGTTTGGCAAAAATGAATTTTTACCAATCATACACGCAACATGCAATATGCTGGACTTATGCTAGTATAACTTAAAATTCATTTGAAATTTTTAATACAAGATATGGCACTGTAATCTCAAGTACATATTGGATGCCCCATTGATATCCTCTAGCGACGGTTTGATCCCCTAAGATCAACAAGTGCCTTTATCCTCTATTCTAAAAAGTGTGCATAAGTGGTAAGCCGTCCCTCTGCATGCTTTTTATATAAGCAGTTCAAATAAATGGATTTGGTGTTTAAGTGCGATGAATAAGCTTTTAAGTAGCCACAAAAGTAACTTAAACAACTAATTATGGACTCCCTAAGAGCTCTCACATTGATAAAAAATCAAAAAAATTCTCACATTAATCGAAAAAATATCTAGTCATCTATTTGGTAGTCCCAACTTATAATAGTTTAAATTTACCAAAAAAATCCTAAACTAAAACATTTTTAAGACAAAATACTAAAAATTCGAAATTAAAATCATCAAATTTATCCAACATTAACTAAAAAAAATATAACACTAAATACTCATAAAAATTCAAAATTAAAAAAAAATCATTAAATTTCCACATTAATCGAGACAAAGCAAAAAAATCTAGCCATCTATTTGGTCGACTCAAGTTATAATGGTTCAGATTTACCAAAATAATCCTTAACTAATACAACACTAAATCAAAATATTAAAATTTTGGAATTAAATTAAAATTTTTAAATATTAACTAATAAAAATTCTAAGACTAAATATTAAAAAATATAAAGTTTTAAATTAGAATCATTAAATTTCTGAATCCTCACTAGTACAAATTCTACCATTAAATATTAAGCAAGATTAAAAATTAGGAATTAAAATATTAATTTCTTGAAAACTTAACTAATCAAACTCTAAACCTAAATTATTAAGGAAATTAAAAACTAGAAATTCTATATTAGTAAATTCCTGCAATCAACTCTATTGCAAACGAATAAAATTTTGGAATAAATTTATTAAATTCTAAAACTTAACTAATATAAAATCTAATAGTTAATATTAAGGTACATTAAAGTTATTAAAATTTTGAGACCTTAACTAATGCAAATTCAAAGATTAAATACTATAAAAATTAAAATTTCAGAAGTGAAACTATTAAAATTATAAAATTATAACTAATAAAATTATAATACTAAATATTAATAAAAATGAAAATTCATAATGAAAATTATTAAATTTCTAAAACATTAAATAATGGAAAATCTAAGATTAAATTTAACGAAAATTAAAATTTTGGATAAAATAAAAATTTATCAAAAAAGTTATTTTTTTAAAAAATAATTTAAATATAAATTTGTAACTAAAAATAGGAAAAATAAAAATTCTTTCCAAAAATATACTTTTATATGAATTTAAAAAAAATTCATAATTTAGAGACATAAATTCGGGATGAAACCCGTAATTAAAATATGGAAGGAATAAAAAATATTGCTAAAATGGTATTTCCCAAAAATATACTTTCATATAAATTTGGAATTAAAAATAGAAACAATGAATTTTTTTTTTCCAAAAACATACTTCTACATAAATATGGAGTTAAAAATAAAATGAAAACTTGGAATTAAAAATAAGAAGGAATAAAAAATTTATAATTAAGTTAGTAACTTTTCAAAAACTATAATAAAATTAATTTCATTGTTAGAAATTAGAAAATGTATACTAATATATTTAATTTTTAGAAAAAGAAATAATTAAGAAATGCAATAGAAATTTTGTCTAAAATTTCAAATTGAATAGTGTCAAATTACAACTTAGAGTTAAGGTGTCCCTGCTAAAATCTTTTCCTTAATATATAATTTTTCTAAATTAGAAAATTTTTGTACATATACCAAAAAATAGAAAGAAGAATATTGGAAAGGTATACAATAAAAGAAGGATATCTCTAAGAGTCAATATCTAAATCATTAAAAATATTAGAATTCATATAATTCAAGAGTTTTTATTTGGAGAGAAATGTTTTTTTTTGTTTTCATTCCTAATTTAGTTCAGGTTCATATGGATCAAATTTTTGTCTTGAAAATCCAATTAAGATTATTAATTTTAATATAAGCCCATGCAAATATAAGGGTTGACGACTAGTATACATAATTACATATGACTTTTGTTCTTTTCTCTTCTTTTATTAGTTTTAGTTAATTTAACTCAGCATCAACAATATTTCTTATGTGAAATCATCAAGGTAACTTTTTTTTTTGGTTGAATTACATGCAATTAATAGGTTTTACGCTACTATGTATATATATTTGTTACTTATAAATAAACAATTCGTTTATAAATTTGTATAAACGCCAATTTATCGTTTAAGCGTTAAGTAGGAGGGTTACCGGTCGCTTATTACTTAATGCTTTTTAGAATATTGTTTTTATTTCAAGTGAAGATTGTTTTTCAAAGATTATAGAAAATATATGCTATGATAATTAGATATGCAGGAGGAGGCTGGATCGTATGCTATCTTCTCATATATGTGCCCTAACTCAAGGTAAATATCGATTTACCTTTTAGTCTCTAAACAAACATTATTAGTCTCTTGAACTATGACTATGATAATTAGATGCCATCCTTCTCTAAGATGTCATTCTTAGAGTCATTCATGAGTAAATCTATGCTTGCTCTGGTCCATGATCCAACTGCAAGGTATCAATTGGCAAGGAAAGAGCAGCTTCTTTTATTCTTGGACAACTTCAGAGTCATCAGTAACATCTGGATTGGCCAAATAATTGGAGACATATCTGAAAGTTTGCAAGTTATAGTGTAAAAATTGATAGGACTTCATTTCTACCAACAGAAACACCCAATACATGGAATTCTTTTACCAAAAGTATACTTAGTGTTTAAATACACTAATAACAACCTTTGTTTTTTGATACTATAAAATTTTGTATTCTTTTAATACTATAATAGAAATAAAATTATTTTTTGATACGATTTTTCATATCAATCTATATCATTGTAAATATAATTAATGGAATATATCTTTTATTTTTCTTGATTAATGTGAGAATTTCCAGTAATATTTATTTTTTATGATTAATAGGAGAATTTTTAGAATATTTTTTATGTGGGATAAAAATTAATATAATACTTTCAATATCATCAGAATTTTTCGAATCCCACGCAATTGTGGTTAGTCTCTATATGATTCAAAATTTTGAATTTTTTTTTCAAATAACCCAAAAAAACAAATTTGAAAAATAACCCGGACCTTTTAAATTTTACAAAAATGACCCTCGTATATTTTCATTAACTCGTATATTTAGAATAATTAGATCGTTAACTCGTAGTATTTAGATATGATTTACATTATATTTTTATACGGATGGTAACGTAAATATAATGGACTAAAAAATTTAAAGAACCTGTATATTAGTGTATGTTTGTAGATTTAAAAATTTTCGGAACCTATACTTTATTAGTATGTGATGGACTAAAAAATGTGATGTTTTTCAAATTTGAATTTTATTAGTATGCACGTAGATTAAAATATT
This sequence comes from Pharus latifolius, assembly GCA_019359835.1. Classification (NCBI taxonomy): domain Eukaryota; kingdom Viridiplantae; phylum Streptophyta; class Magnoliopsida; order Poales; family Poaceae; genus Pharus; species Pharus latifolius. Next base: position 70,317,839 of record CM033324.1, read on the forward strand.
TGTTAATATGTATATGTAAACGTTTATTAGTAGGTATATTAAAATGATTGATAATATATAGATTGACGGTTAGGGTTAGGGTTAGGGTTGTCTTTTAGTTAGGGTTAGGGTTAGGGTTAATTTTCAGTTAGGGTTAGAGTTAAGGGTTGGTTTTTTTTTTAGGGTTAGGGGTAGGGTTGTCAATCAGTTAAGGTTAGGGTTAGGGATCGCGGCCTCGTTGCCGTAGTCATCACCGCTGTCGCCCTCACCGTGTTGGCCTTTCCCGCATGAGTTTAGAGGGAAAGGGGAAAATTTCTGTTGTTTGAAAAATTATGTTTTTGTTAATACTTTGAGCAATGTTGGTCCTCTAATTATACACTCCGCTACAGTTATTGCGCATCATTGCACTATCCTGTTTAAATCTAATACAGAATGACAAATTGATTAGGCTATGGAGCAACCCAGTACGGTTTGCGTTTATTACGGAGCTGGTATAATCCTTAATGGAGCAAACGGTGATAATCTTGGTGGTTGTATGCATGTTTACGGTCAAATGAGACAACCACAGTCAATGTATTTCAATGATTTGGAGATGTGGTTAGTCGACCTGTTACAACTCAATGCTGCGACGGATAATCTCAGGGTCGAAGGCATGGTTCCGGAGAGAAACAAATGGGTGCTGAAGAGACTGAAAGGTGACAAATCATAAGGTTCGTTTCGATGATTTGTGACAAATCCAGGCTATGGTGCCGGAATCATCATACTGTACGTTGAAATCTTAGCACATAGTTCGAAGGGCAGCCATTCAGTAGGAAGAGAAAAGAGCACTACTAATATCTGTACCGGAGATCACGATGGCGGTGGCGGTGCCGATACCGGTGCAGGTGGCAGTACCAATGCCAGTGCAACTGGCAGTGTACCTTTGCAAACTGTAAGAGATACAACTCCATTTGGCAGCCATCAAGTAGATGCAGCTGAAGAACTGCCAGAATTGGAGGAGAATTTTAATGAGGAGTAGTATACTGATCCGTCAGAAATGTATGAATCTCCTGATGAACCCACGGACCAGCAGAATCCTATAAGTGAATGGACTGATCCATCATCTTTGATTAGCGCTGTGGTTCGTGATGAGCTGAGTTCGCGATAGTCCTATAATGAATCAACCGTCCAGCTTGAACAGTTGTTTCGGAGTAAAAAAGATGCAAAGAAAGCCATAACTGCGTGGGCTGTTTCACTAAATAGGCCATTCCGGGTGGTCAAATCAAATCCGAGCCCGTGGACTGTGAGGTGCTTAATCCAGAATTGTCCATGGTACGTACGTGTCACTCGGCCACAAGATGGCCCGTTCTTTCGGGTGACCAGAGTCGAAGACCACGGATGTCTGGCTGAGGGCATGGTGCAGCATCATAGAAATATCACTTTCAATTTTGTTGCTAGTTTGATACTGTCAATAGTGAAGGAAAATACGGCAATCAAACTGAAAGTGATAATTGCACATGTCGCGGAGAAGTACGGTTATAAGATCAAGTACGCGAAGGCATGGAGGGCTAAACAGAGGACGCTGGAGGAGCTTTTTGGTACATATGTTGAGACATACAACTTCGTACCGAGGCTGTTGCGGCGCATATGCGAAGCAAATCCAGGCACAGTCACCGCAATTGTTGATACGCCGGCAATCGGCTCTGAGGGTGTTGTGATTCTTGGGTGCATGGTACTGCGGAGATTTTTCTGGGCATTCCAACAGTGCGTTGCATCGTTTAGGTACATGAGACCCGTGCTTTGCATTGACGGAACATTTTTGACTGGAAAATACCAGGGAAATCTGCTGACTGCCGTGGCTGTTGATGGCAATGACCAGCTTCTCCCCATAGCATATGCCGTGGTCGAGGGGGAGAACTATAGCAGTTGGCTGTGGTTCATGGGCACATTGAAGAATGAGGTCGTGAAAGACCGGGAGCGCGTGTGCTTGATTCATGATTGAAATGGAGGAATGCTAAGTGCGATAGAGTACATGTAATCGGAAGTGAATCCATCGCTGAGTTGAGATGACCTGCAGAGTCGTTGGTGCTCTCGGCATCTTGACGCGAATTTTCACAGTCGTTTCAAGAGCAAGCACCTAATGCTCGTGTTCAAACGGCTTGCCAAACAAAACCAAGAGTCAAAGTTCTCACAAATATGGAAGTCGCTGGAGGAAGGTACGTTGGCGGAATTACAACAGGCAGGCGCTGCAGAAGATCGCGGCGATACCGGGGCGGGAAGCCGCCGGGGTCGTCTCAGTTTCAGTCAGTGGATTCAGCCCAAACCAATGGAGAAGTGGGCGTTGCTGCACAACACAGGTGGGGCTCGGTACGGAATCATGACGACAAATCTGGCTGAGGTGTACAACTTCGTCCTGAAAGGTGTGCGATGCTTACCACTCACTGCAATAGTTGAGATGACATTCTATCGCACAGTAGTGTACTACGACAACAGGAGTTTGGCGGCATCAAGCCTTGTGGGTGACCCTTTAGTACACTGGCCCCAAAAAGATTAATGATTACCTCGAATTTCGGAAAAGAAAGTCGTTGACACATGATGTCACAGTGCTGAGTCGCTTGCACGGGAAGTATGAGGTTCCGCTAAGGCACAAACATGTTTGCGCCTTATTTGCTCGAGGCCGGACTGTTGCCGTTCGCCCGCATGGTAGATCCGGCGAGGCGATTCCCTTTCAACCGAGCCCTCATTACTGCGCTTGTGGATCGGTGGAGGCCTGAGACGCACACGTTCAACTTCAGTTTTGGCGAGCTCACTATCATGCTGCAGGACGTCAACATGCTGCTTGGCCTGCCTATCCTCGGGGAGATATATGTCCCAACGGTGATCCGGGAGGATCTCCAAGTCCTGATCGCATGCGGCTTCGCGACCAAGTCCTGATCGCATACGGCTTCGCGACCTTAACCGAGTTCAGAAAGGATCTGCGACCAGGGATTGGTCCGCGACCAGGAAAAGGAATTCGTTCCCTGTTCGGAATTGTAATCCGATCCGAATGTGTATAACTAAGTTTATCTGTTTAGGATTAGTTATATGAGTCTAATACGGTTAGGTTATTGAGTCTGATACGTACTCATACGATTGGACTATAAATACCTTGTACTAGGTCTAGTTTAGATCATCGAACTCAATCGAAGAGTCATAGAACTTATTTGAGTTTTAGACACTTATAGTTCATCGACGTAGACAAGTGTGTCTAACGTTCGACGTGTAAGCCCTCTTTGAAATAAAGAGTTGTGCAATTACTTTGGGTTTCGGTATTTTTGAGTAAGATCCCGTTAATCCGCATATTAGAATCTGGGCGAGCCTAGTGCGAAACCAAGGCTAGGTCTCAAACGGATCAAGCGGCCACCGAGAGAGCTGCATGGCACCTAGATTTCCTACAGCGCTTCGAGGGAGTAGGGCCAGCGGGGGGGTTTGCGCAGGACGCGGGAGTTCCCAGAGTTACCTTCGCGCAGTGCGCGATGGTGCGCTAGTCCCCATGGGTGCTCCAGAGGAGGTCTTCAGGCGCCACCTTGAGGCGTACTTGTTGTACCTGTTTGGGTGGTTTCTCTTCTCTGGCACCCACGGAGACATCTGTGAGCGGCAGTACGTTCAGCTCGCCAGGAGTATTGCCGACTCGGCCCTGGGGCACGTGCCACGGTTCAATTTCGGATCCGCCGTGCTCTGCCACACCTACAGGGGGTTGTGCGACGCCACGAGCAGAGACCAGGTCAGCTCTTTTTTCGCTGGATGCACCATCCTCTTGCAGATGTGGTCGTATGAGCATTTCCCCATCGGTCAACCGCTGGTTCTGCGGGATCACTTCGCGTTAGCTGGGGATGCGAGAGATGGCCCCGTGATGGGATGGAGGTGCGCTAAGCTGAGTTTGAGGTGGGCCACAGATCAGGCGCACCTCTGTTATCCTTCGTACGCCACGGGCTTCGATCTGCTTCTCGACGACAGCATCATCTGGGATCCGTTGACCAACGCGAACCTCCAATCCGTCGCTCCAGTCGGCCTTTCTTCTCTTTGTACGCAGGATGCTGTGTACTGGCGCACCCAGGTTCTGCTCGTCTTCTTGCACATGATTGAGGGTTACTCACCTGAGCGAGTTATGCGCCAGTTCGGCCTGCGCCAGCTTGTCCCCGTGCTGCCTCCTCGACAGATCCCGCACCATATCCACGAGTACGTCAAATATGCATTACATTCACATGTTATTTTATACATGATTTCCGTCACTAACTAATTGCTTTGTCCGCAGGCAATCCAGGAAGGGTCGAGTGAGGGATGATTTCGTTCGTCGACAGTGGCCCTATGTGCAGGAGTGGATGGATTGGGCCCACACATGCATGGTCGAGGAGCACAGGCCGTACAGCCAAGACATCCATTTTTCCTATCTGTCCTGGTACCGACCTCGCACGATCTACCGATTGGCGGGCGGTCCACCAGTCTCGCCTGATGAGCCCATCCCTCCCGCCACCATCGACGACCTCTACGACCGACGCCTAACTGGGAAAATTCACTCTTCTGTGAGTTCCTTAGCTCTTTGCAACCTTACTTTCACATGGATTGTCGTTCTATAATTGCATTAATTCGTGTGCACAGCTAGACATCCTCGGTGGCATCTCTGCTGGTGCACGGGACATGATGGTCAGGTCCCGCCTCGGACTCACCATGCCCAGCGACGATGTGTACGCATATTGTTCAAAGGTCGAGCGGCAGGTCGATCAGATTCTGGTCGGTTTCAGAGTGCTGCTGCCACCTCACTTGACCGTGATTCCCCCACCATCACCGTCGGCGCCGGGTCCTTCGCCGCATGTGCCACCAGCAGACCGTCCGTCGTCATCGCGCCCTCCACCACCGCACACGGGTTTCGTGCCTGCCGATAGCTCTTCGGATGAAGAGCTCGATACTCCTCCATGGCACCAGCTTCTTGACCAGACACAGCAGCATCCTACGCAGCCGACACATCTGCTTCCTAGCTTCCTTGCCGATGCTCCGCCGCCTACGCAGCCGACACAGCCTTCCCAGTCTCCACCATCTGCGTAGACACCACCAGCGAGGAGGCGGCGCATCAGGGATCGTCAGCCCCCCTCTCGGTACACACCATCGGAGTATCAGCCCCCCCCCCCCCACAGAGGGGCAGGAGGGGGCAGTAGTCCGATGTAGGCTTTTGTCAGACTGTTTAGTTTTGTCGTACATTTTTGTTAGGTTTCTAACTTTTTGGGTTTTCTGTCGCACTTTTCTACTGTTCTACTTTTGTATGAATCTACATTTCTGCTTTTCAGCCTTTACCTATTCATCTTTTCAGCTTTTGTATGATTAGTCTTTTCGGCTTTTGCACCTACCATCTTTTGCACGGAGACGTCTGGTTTCGTACAAATGCGTCGAACCAATGAGACAAAACTACGTATCAAAAGCACGGTATAAATGCAAAATTAGTATGTACTTGTACAGTACTGATGCCAAAACTTTGTCGTCTTGCCCCTTTTCGCAAATCAGCCCAGAATTATTACGGCTTATACCTTTTTCATATTTTCCGCGGACTCTAAAAAGGCTAAAACCCACATCTTATCTCCAAACTTCGATCTAATTCAAGGAGTATCTCCCATTCACTATTCTGAGCAAGTTTCCCTTCTGTAAGATTTTCAAAATCTCATCCGAGGCCTCAGTTTCAAGTCTCGCCATTTTCTGAAACTCTAATTACCCTAATTACCCTAAAGTACCCTGTTTTCGAATTATCCCAAAATCATCGAATCTTATCGAATTTCATCGAAACTCCTGCTGAATAAACTCCTAGAATAAAGTTACACTTGTGTGTGAAATTAGATCTCAAATCAGCCCTCCCAATCTCATGATTTGCAAACAAGTCATAATTCCCAAGCGAAATCATTACAAGTTCTTCAACCGCGACCAGACGACAAAATTTTCTCAATTCTAATTGTCCCGGGGGTGTAGAGTTTCAGTCGCTATCCGAACTAGCGACTAAAATGCCGCAGGTTTCAGTCGCTAGCTGGGCTAGCGACTAAAAACTGGCATGGCACGGCACCTGGGCCAGCGGGGCGTTGTGCCGGGCCACGTCTTCAGTCGCTATCCGGGATAGCGACTGAAGATTAGTCACACGGTTGTGTTCGCGACAGAGGGCCATTTTTGCAAAATTTAAAAGGTACGGGTTATTTTTCGAATTTATTTTTTTTTTTGGTTATTTGAAAAAAAATTCCAAAATTTTATAAATATTTTATAGAGATGTCCTCTTTTAATATTATAATAGAGATAAAGTTGTTTTTGAAATAATTTTTCACATAAATTTGCATTATAATAAAGATAAAGTTAGTTTTGAATACGATTTTTAGGACGATGGATCTATATCATTATAATATAATGAATTGATCTCTATGTGTTATCAAATTTTATATTCTATTCGAATTTCAAAAAACTATGGTTATAAATGTAGAGACATATACATTATTGTTGGACATCAACTACATGTCGTTCTTCAATGTAATATCATCGTATAGTTTGATCACCGATGCTTTCTAATATTAGAATATTGTATAGTTTAGCCATATAAAGAGTTGTGTTTAGTTGTGCTCTTTGCTTACAAAAGTCATTATAAAGAGTCTGCAACGAACCCGATAGTCTGAAAATCATCAATAGTGAAATCCTAACAATGACGTCAAGTGGAGATATAGAACGCAGGTGACATGCTGAACTTTGTGAAAATCTGCATGTTTTTTCTATGTTTTTTATATTTATTACAGATCTAACTTTGCACTCTCAGTGAATTATCCGATCCTAACGTAAAAAGAGCACAAAAATACCAAATTACAACAGCAATCCAATATTGATTAAGACATAAGCAGCAATTCTCAAAGGCTCACTTACTATGTAGTTATTATTACACGTAAAAGATATAGCGCACACAGAGGCCATAGCATGAGAAGAAAAACAGAGGAAGAAAAGAGGAAACAAATGGATCAAAAACAAGCAGTACAAGCAGGTATCATAAATCTTAAGTTACGCACAAGTACAAACATTGTGATACAAGTAATATTAGAACTGCAAATGACATCTCTATTGATAATTAAATATAAGAGCAAACATGCCATGCTTTAATTACACTAAACAGTGGGGAAACCAATGGATTGATGTTGCAGGAAGGAAGTTGTTGCTGTCCAGGACTTCTCCTCAATTTCATCGTTGCATTCTCGAGGGCATCACCACCAACTCTAGACTCTATTCCTGTACCTCACTCATTCCTTCACCTCGGATCCTTCCTTGTTCCCAGATCATGGTACCTTCGGATCTCCGACATTCGCAGATCGGGATGGTTGGGATGTGCCTCCATTTCCCTTTGCAGCATATCTAGCTCCGCCACCCTAGAGAGATATTCAAGTGAAATCTCCTTAAGCCTTGGAAGGTGCTTAATACCGATGATCCCTGATCTCAGCTCACAATTCCAGATGATTATAATTTCCATCTTGAGTGATGCATCTTCCTCAAATGTCACAAGTCTTAACTGACTCAACATGTCAACTTCTAGCACCCTAAGCGTTGGAAATGCTCCCATGCTGAACATTAATTTCTTTCCAATATACGCATCACGATAAAGACGGAGGCACATGAGGTTGGGTAGTGTCTGCAGTGCATTCAAGGCTTCACCTTCTTTTAGTTTGGTAAATGCTAAATAAATCTTAGTTAGTTTGGAAAGCATACCAACCCAATTGGGCATTTCCCCTAAATACCCGTGTAACTTGAGGCTCCTTAGGTGGGGGGAGGAGAGGAAACAGAATCCAACCAATCAATTTTCATGGAATCATACAGACCCAGTTGGAGAGAGCAGAGGGAGGAGAGCTGTTCAAGGGTTGCACAGAACTTCTTCCCTTGTTTGCTGGGTATTTCGGACACGGATAACTTCTTGAGCTGAGTAAGTTCCCCCAACTCTTGGATTATTTTGTTACCACTTCGTTAAATGTCCACAAACTCTAGTACTTGTAACTCTTTCAAGCGCCCTATTCCTTTTGGCACCTTCACACCATATGTGCCTCTTTTAGGAATATATGAACGGAAATGTTCATAAAAGATTGTGTGGGTACATCGGAGAGAACAGAGACTCTGAAGGGTGGTGAGTTCAGTTGGCAACTTTGTAATATGTGTGCATCTTATGTCTAGAATTCGTAATCCTTGTAGATTTCTTATGGATTTTGGAAGAGCATAAATATAAGAATTATAGGTAGGGATGGATAGATACTTCAAGTGGTGTAATAATCTTATTTTGTTGATATCATGTTGTGTGACTTTAAATGAAGCATTTTGTAGATCTAAGACTCTCAATATTCTTGGTTAGAATGAACGAAATGAAGGTAGTGCCTCCATAGGTTCGTCAAGTACAGTTAATGACATAATGCGACTCCAATCCAATAGCTTTGAGCACTTAGTTAGGCTATGTGGCGGATTTTTTCTGATACTGAGGTAATACCATGCTCCCTGGTCAAGAATACAAAATTCTCTTCTCTAGAAATAGAAATTGCGATATCATGGATGATATCATGAACTCGGCAACTCTTCACCTCTCCAAGCATATTCATCTCTGATGGTTGAATCATGCTTCGGTAGATCAGCTCATTAAAGTAATTATTTCCAACCTTTTCAATGTTCATTCCAGCCTTAGCCTTAACAAATCCCTCTGCTATCCACCTATCGACTAGACGCCACCTCTGGATTTCAAAATCCTCTGGGGAGATGCTTAGGTATAGAAAACAAGATTTCAAATGAGATGGCAAGTGGTTGTAACTCAGGATCACCACCCTCTTCATTGCTCTGAGGTCTGGGTTGCTCTCAAGTTCTGAAGGAAGTTGATTGTATAAATTTTCCCACTCTTTAACATGTTTTGTGGCAAGAACATCTCTTACTGTAACGATAGCTAGTGGTAACCTTCCACATTTTTTTAGTATCTTATCAAATATCTCCTCCAACTCATCTTTTTTGATATCATCCTGATTTTTTTTGGTCTTCCTTAGCAACAACTCCTTAGCATCATGAGTTTGTAATTTTTCAAGCTGGTGGACAAGACAAGGAGAAGAAGTACACTTTTCAGCTACATCAACATCTCGTGTGGTTACTACTATCCGACTATCTTTGTTGTTATTCTTAGGAAAAGCACTACTGTAAATCCAATTCCATGCATCTATTGTCCATAAGTCATCAAGAACAACAAAGTAACTCTTATCCTTTAGCCCTTCTATCAACTGATTGGTGAGGTCCACCTTCCGTTGAAGCTTTGAATCAGCACCCAAAAGTTGTTTGATCATATCTTTGAGTAGCTCTGTCTCGTTAAATGACTGCGACACAGTGATCCAAGCACGGTATGAGAAGTTATCGACAATGTTTTTACTTTCATAGACCTTCCTGGCAAGAGTAGTCTTGCCTGAACCACCCATGCCAACCACACCTATCACCTTAGCAGGACCATCACCGGCGCAGACGTCTATGAGCTTAAGCACCTCTGCTTTGGGTTTGGCAAAGCCCACCAGATGCATTGGTTAATATTTTGCGTCTCTCTTATACCTCAGTCTTTTTTTCCTCAACTTGACGAGAAAATGCTACTGTTTAAGAGTTTTTAACAGCTCATTAAAGTACAACTGACGCATGAAATAAAAAAAAAATTAAAACTACAGTAAAGTCTCACGCAATTTACTTTTTCTTCTTTTCTATATTGCATACCAGATCTCGTTCTGTATACCGAGAAGCCGGCTCATCTTCTCGGCGGCGGCGGAGGACGCCTTGCCGACGGCGCTCCCCACCAGCGAGGCCGCCATGCTCAGCGCCGTCTCCGCCATCTTCTGTGTCCCCAGTACCCACCCACTCAGAGCAAGCTTCTCTCTTGATCGCCGTTTCCACGCAACGTCTTTATTCCTTGCTCTTTTACTTAGAGGTATAGAGTTGTTGCTTCGCCTTGACGTGTTTTTGGGCCCACTTAAAGAGGTATACAGTTGTAAAACGCTTTTGCCGGTTGTTCAATTGATTTGCTGGTTCGGAAAAAAAAAAATGGTTCCTACTATATGTTACTCAATTTCTAGTTGTATGTCATTAAGGCTATCTCTAACAGACTTGGCTCTTGTTTGGTTCTTAAACGGAATATTCTCTGTCACGTATATGAACACCATCTTAAAACACCAAGTAAGAACCATGTCTCCAACAGTTTGGTTCTTGTTTGTCTCTTAGCGTGAGCCCCACACTTTTAACCACCAAGTAACCACCAAGCAAGAGCTAAACACTCCAATAACTTGACTCTTACTTAGCTCTATACGATTTGACAATTATATATTCAACGAATTTGTATTAATTCATGAATTTCAATATTAGCAATATATTAACATATTACTTACGAATTAAATTTGACATTTGCGACAAAAAAATTTCGACATTTTGGATTTAAAAATTGCACTTGACAAAAAAATAATAGATATTAAAATTCAAATAGTTGTACATGACATAATTGCGAAATACACTAAAATTAAATTTGCAAACAAATGCCTACTACGAAATTCGGTAAGATACTACTCGTCGACGTTTCCTCCGAAACGTTGCCAAATGTGCTGGATCAAATTTCTTTTGAGTTGCGTGTGCGTAGGTTGAACACGAATGGCAGTATTTCTTCGAAGTACATCTTCGAATAAAGGCGTACCCCCAGTGTGAATTGTTGAATCTTGAGCCCTAATTAGGGTTTTGGTGATTAATGACATCCGTAAGATTTGCGACTAATCTTTGTGTGTGAGACTCAGGTTAATCAGAGGAGAAAGCATCAAGAAAGAGCAAAGCAAGGTTATCAAGACTCCATGAAGCGAAAACGACGAAAATCTCGACAAGAGTACAAATATCTAAACCTAGCGCTTTCTTGTTTTGAAAATTTCTAGGTTAGATGGTTGTACTATTAAGAGGGGTCTTAGCACAAGTATCTTGATCAACCTTGAAGTCCTTAGAAGCACATTTGCATATGCATTTTCCCTCAAATCGAAATTGAGTAAAAATTCAGCATTACTGTTTTCGTTTTGTACTGGCCGAACAGTGTCTGAAGTGACCGGACAATGTCCGGCCAACACAAATAACTTCTGAACATTGCAAAACTTGAGACAAAGACATATACATTTGTCCGGTGCATCTGTCCGATGTACACCGGACATTGTCCGAATTGACCTGACAATGTCCGGTCAATACACACTACCACAGAAACAGACATCCTGGACGGCACATCACAGACGGTTATGAACTGTTCAATGTAAAACCGTCTGTGAAGGCCTGTCGGGAGAATATGTTCAGATATTACAGACGGTTCTGACGTCAAAAACAACTGTGACAGTAAACCAGACGGCTCTGAACACAAAACCGTCTGTGATAGTATACTTATCACAGACGGCTCTAACCTAAAAACCGACTGTGATATATACAATCGGTTCCCAGCTAAGAACCGTCTGTGATAGTCTAATTATCACAGACGGTTCTAACCTAAAACCCGACTGTGATATATACAGAAGGTTCTGAGTTATGAACCGTCTGTGATAATTAGACTATCACAGACAGTTCGGAACTCAGAACCGACTGTGATTTATACAGTCGGTTGTAAACCACGAAGCGTCTGTGATAGTGTAGTTATCACAGACGGTTCTGATGTATTAACCGACTGGAAAAGTACCGGCGCTTCGAATTCTCAACTGTGATCATTTCTGTCTCCGATCTTCGCGCGCGGCGCCTAGGAGAACACGAAGCATCGCTTTGGAAGTTCTATAAATTGACAAATGGAAAAATTGTCATTTACTTTACAAGTTTTTATAGTTCTCAGACTGTTTGACTCCTTAGCTTCTCTGCGCCAATGGCATCCTCGATGGCATCGTCAGCCTCGCCCTCCCCGGTATGAACTCTCAATCTTTTGGACTTACCCCTGTATTGTTAATCCATGTTCAATACATTCTTGACCTGTTGATTTGCACAGGGAAGGGAAGCCGTGGAAGACACTGCCAAAGTCAAGGCCGAGCTGAGGGCCCTCCAGGAGGAGCACAAGCTCCTCACGGAAAAGCACACTCGGCTACGGCTTGACCTTGACGATCTCTTCCAGCGCATTCAGCGCATGAAGACGGATGGTGACAATGCTAGGGCGAGGACGAGGCGTCTTCGCGAGGAGAAGAAAGCCGCGGATATGACCATCGCTGGCTGCGGTTTGACAATGAAGGATACCATCGCGAAGCTGAGGGAGGTCGCAGGCCTTCTCGACGCTGAAGTAGTTGATCCTGAGAAGGACAACTTGTCGCTGGAGGAGTCCTGCGTCCTGGCTGCAAGTCAAACTGACTTTATTCTAGATGCAGCCAGGGCTAAGACCACTCCTTGACCTAGCATTCTGTATTTTTACTTTTTTTTTGTAAGTGATGAAACAAATTATTGAAAACTTTGTTCTTATGTCAACTTTCTAATTTTCCAGCACATTCTTGGACTGCATGCAATTAATCTTCCCTCTTTCTTTATCTTTCGTTGGCTTTTGTCGAACATTCGACCATATAAAGGTATGTACACTGTGTGCGATCAAGGAACGACTATCGCGATCTTTGGTTTGTGATCGGAGCCCTTGAAATAATATAGAAACAATATAGAGGTCGCAGGTCCCATGCAAATAATATAAAAAGAATATAGAAGTTATATATCAACGTGCTTTGAAATATCACAAACGGTTCTGAGGTAAAAAACATCTGTGATAGTCACATTAGAGACGGTTTTTACGTAAGGCCCGACTGTGATGGTCCCAACAGTGTCCTCGAGTCGACTCGAATTCTTAACCTCTATCAATATCACAGACGGTTCTTAACTCCCAACCGTCTGTGATAGTCCCAACAGTGCAATTCTCTACATGCAATTGTTGATAACCGCACATAATAACTGAGCAGATGAAGAGACTTAATTATTTACTTCAAATTTATTTTGCATCGAATTATGTAATCTGACTCTTCAACTTCCTCTTCTCGAATTCTCGACCTCTATCAATATCACAGACGGTTTTTAACTCCAAACCGTCTGTGATAGTAAGACATATTAAAGACGGTTCGGACATCAGAACCGTCTGTAATATTAAAGCAGACGGTTTTGATCTCCCAACCGTCTGTGATAGTCCCAACAGTGCAATTCTCTACAAGCAATTGTTGATAACCGCACATAATAACTGAGCAGATGAAGAGACTTAATTATTTACTTCAAATTTAATTTGCATCGAATTATGTAATTTGACTCTTCAACTTCCTCTCCTCGAATTCTCGACCTCTATCAATATCACAGACGGTTTTTAACTCCAAACCGTCTGTGATAGTAAGACATATTAAAGACGGTTCGGACATCATAACCGTCTGTAATATTAAAGCAGACGGTTTTGATCTCCCAACCGTCTGTGATAGTCCCAACAGTACAATTCTCTACATGCAATTGTTGATAACCGCACATAATAACTGAGCAGATGAAGAGACTTAATTATTTACTTCAAATTTAATTTGCATCGAATTATGTAATCTGACTCTTCAACTTCCTCTCCTCGAATTCTCGACCTCTATCAATATCACAGACGGTTTTTAACTCCAAACCGTCTGTGATAGTAAGACATATTAAAGACGGTTCGGACATCAGAACCGTCTGTAATATTAAAGCAGACGGTTTTGATCTCCCAACCGTCTGTGATAGTCCCAACAGTGCAATTCTCTACATGAAATTGTTGATAACCGCACATAATAACTGAGCAGATGAAGAGACTTAATTATTTACTTCAAATTTATTTTGCATCGAATTATGTAATCTGACTCTTCAACTTCCTTTGCCGTGTTGCAGTTTATCTCCCGAGAAGTTGTATATCATGAATTTATTGGCCTTGAAAACCAGTACTAGTGCGTTTTTTAGAACTCAAGGCACCCGCGCATATGAACCGTCACCTTCTGTTTCTATAAATAGCGAAGCTCCTAAATCCCTGTCTTTATTCCCTCCTCAACTCCCACCTTGATGGCGAGCCGAGATTCCAGTGAGGTTATTGAAATTGAGAGTGATGAGGAAGAGATAAGGAATGAACTCGATCAGGATCTTCAGAAAGTAAGTCCTCTCTGAAACTCTAATGCAGATCTTTCTTTTATGACTTGATTACCTCGAAACAAATGCATTTCGAAATCCACAGGTGGTTGAGGAAATGATCCCTCCAAAGAAGAGACTTAGAAATGATGAAAGATCGTACAGTGGAGCTGCAGCGAAGACTCTAGAGGGTGCTGAGGCCTGTGTTGCCACATTGCCCCTTGCAACCCCTTCAGTTGCATCGACTCCACCTTTGGAGATCCACAATAATCCTTCCAATATCCCCTCTCCAACACCTTTGTATCATCAGCTTTTCTGGGGTAAGGCTCACACTTCCACGTCCAAATCCACTCCGAAGCTGGAGAAGCAATATGTGCAGGAGGAGAAAGCTGCCTTGTGCAGAACTCTCCAAAAAAAAAAAGAGGCGCTGGAGAAGCATTCTGAGGGGATGTCTTTTGCCATTCTGCACTTGGCAGAGTGCATGCTTTGAGTTGCAGCTTCATCTCCACCTTGGTTGTATCAACTTTAATTTCTTGGATGATCCTACTGATGCCAAATCCACTCCTTTGGTGAGAGATGATGTTGATAGTCTTAGAGCCATTGGTAGTTCTCCTGGGGCGGCCAGTGTAGATCCTACTGATGCCAATACGTCCCTAGGAGAACTTTGTAAATTACTTTCGGAACAGGTCGACACTAATCAATTGGTCGCTTAATTAATAGTATCTCTTATGTATGGAAAGATTGTAAGAAATAAGAAATTTCTTTTCCTTATATATCTGGCTTTCGATGGATTATGTAACTGATAATCACCAAATGATGTTCTGTGTAAAAATGTTAACAAGAAAATATTGCTGCGATCAAGACGGTTTTTAACTCAAAACCGTCTCTGCTTGAAAGATTACAGACGGTTTTAATTTCAGACATATATATAAAACAAATATGAAAAACAAGATAAAACCAAACAGTCTGAACGTTCATTTTTGTAAATACTAACATTGAAATAAGATAGAACCAAATATGAAAAACATGTGGAACAACTGATCGATGACCAGTAGTCGAATGCAAACAAAAAAACCGGGATATTAAAGACGGTTCGGACTTTAAAACCGTCTGTGTTATCACAGACGGTGCTGAGGTAAAAACCGACTGTGATAACAACATACACAGACGGTTCTGAGGTAAAAACCGACTGTGATAATAACGTAGACGGTCGGATGTGATAACACAGACGGTTCAGATGTGAGAACCGACTGTCATAATCAAATACACAGACGGTTCTGATGTAAAGCGGACGGTTTGGAGTTCATAAGCGTCTGTGATATTTCTTTTCTTCAATAATGCACCGATATTACCGACGGTATTATATAGAACCGTCTGTACTGAACCTGGTATAAAAGGTCTTTTGGCGGATGTTTTGAGCTAGTCGTACTCTCTTGCTCGACCTACACTGTCCAGTTCGAAGAGATTTGGGGCAAGGAAGAGCGAAATCTCGAAAAGCAGGGGGAGCATTTGGGGGCAAAAATTTGAGGATCGAACCAAGGTTGGTTACTTGCTCCCAAGGCGTACACATTACTTGATTTCATCATCAATATCGATCTCCATTGATTTACTAATTAGCATGTGTATGAATTTGATTTATTGCAGATGGTCCGAGACTGGATGTATAATGACAACCGAGTGGGTGAGGAATACATGAAAGGTGTTTTTGATTTCGAAAAGGTTGCTGTGCAAGACATGGCGAAGAAGGGTTTACCATATATGTACTGTCCTTGTGTAGACTGCCAGAATATTAAGATGTTCACCAACTCATCTCAAATTGTCGCCCACTTGATCCGACGTGGTTTCAAAAAGGGGTACACGTGTTGGGTCCACCATGGAGAAGAGCCAACTGCAGAAACAACTGCCACTCAGGTTGAGGAACAGGACATGCCGGATCCAAACAACGACTTCGACGAGGATATGCCAGAGGATGACCATTTAGATGACATGTTGCGTGATGTCGAAGGAAATTACAGTGAAAGGGGGTTTGGCAAATTCAAGCGCTTGATTGAGGACTCAGAGAGGCCGTTGTTCCCTGGTTGCAAGTCGAAATACACAAAGTTGGCCTCTGTGCTTGAACTGTTAAAATTGAAGGCAAGCAACAGCTGGACCGACAAGAGTTTCACAGCACTGTTAGATCTTTTGGCGGACATGCTCCCGGAAGGAAACGAGTTGCCAAAAAACACCTACCAAG
Source organism: Pharus latifolius (assembly GCA_019359835.1). Taxonomy (NCBI): domain Eukaryota; kingdom Viridiplantae; phylum Streptophyta; class Magnoliopsida; order Poales; family Poaceae; genus Pharus; species Pharus latifolius. The sequence continues at coordinate 70,334,151 of CM033324.1, forward strand.
CGAAAAAGCTGTTGTGTCCTTTGGGAATGGAAGTAGAAAGGATACACGCATGCCCTAATGATTGCATGCTTTACCGTAACGACTACAAAAATATGCATGTTTGTCCGGTGTGCGGCGCATCCCGCTATAAGCGTACTAAGGACCGAACAGACGATGGCGACTGCACGGAGATAAAGGAAGGACCTCCTGCTAAGGTGTTGTGGTATTTGCCAGTCATTCCCCGCTTGCAGCGTTTGTTTGCAAACCGTAAGGAGGCAAAATTACTGCGTTGGCACTCGGAAGACCAGAAGAAGGATGGAAAGTTGAGACACCCCGCTGATTCTTCGCAGTGGAGAAACATCGACAGGGAATTTGTTAACTTCGGAGCAGAATTGAGGAATATAAGGTTCGGGTTGAGTACCGATGGAATTAATCCTTTTGGTAACATGAGCAGTCGGCATAGCACTTGGCCGGTTCTTTTGTGTATCTACAACCTTCCTCCTTGGTTGTGTATGAAGCGCAAGTACATCATGATGTCTCTACTTATCTCAGGACCAAAACAACCCGGAAACGATATTGATGTGTACCTAGCACCATTGATAGAGGATCTCCTAACAATGTGGAACGAAGGGGTGCAGGTATGGGACGCATACAAACGAGAGAACTTCATCCTACGTGCTATGATATTCTGCACCATCAACGATTTCCCAGCCCTTGGAAATTTGTCGGGCCGTACTACGAAAGGAGCCAAAGCCTGCCCCCACTGCGAAGATGACACTGAGAGCGTGTGGCTGAAGAATTGCAGGAAAACAGTGTACATGCGTCACCGTAGGTTTCTTCCGAAGAATGACGCGTACCGTAAGAGGAAGAGGGAATTTGACGGCCACAACGAAGATGGTTCAGCCCCGAAGCCTACGCGCGGGAAAGATGTTTACTCACGGGTGAAGGACATAGACGTTGTGTTTGGAAAGGGTGGTAAATTGAAACCCCGCACGAAGAACACTTGGAAGAAGAGATCGATATTTTGGGACTTACCGTATTGGGAGCATTTAGAGGTTCGTCATTGCATTGATATCATGGTCCATCTCACCGTCCACCTTGTCAGAGAAATCAAGATATGTGGACCCGTGTTCCTACGTTATATGTATCCATTCGAGAGGTACATGGGTGTACTTAAGGCCTACGTGAGGAATCGGTCCCGGCCCGAGGGTAGCATTGCCGAAGGTTATGCAGCGGAAGAGGTTGTTGAGTTCTGCGTCGATTACATGGCCGAGGTAGAAGCAATAGGAGTTCCTGTGTCTCGTCACGAGGGGAGGCTTGATGGTGTTGGCACTATCGGACGGAGAGCCATCACTCCTGATTTCGATATGTACTCGAAAGCTCATTTTTGGGTCTTGCAACACATGACGGAGGTGTCTCCGTACATCGACGAGCACAAGGAGATGCTACGACAAGACAATTCTCGCCGATCCGAGGTTTGGATCACGGGACAACATAACAGTCGATTCAACGCGTGGATGAAGGTGCGAATCACCGGAGAGTCCGCAAGTGAGAACCTTAAATGGTTGGCAAAAGGGCCCACGTTTACTGTACAGACTTGGCAGGGATACGACATCAATGGGTACACATTTTACACGAAAGCTCAAGATCGAAAGAGCACTGTGCAAAATAGTGGAGTGAGCGTAGAAGCTTTCCATGAGGGGTTCACCAAGACAGGCCCAACAAGGGTAGTACGTGGATTGAACTCGTACTACGGGTTCATTGAAGAAATTTGGGAGCTCGATTACGTACTGTTCAAGATTCCCCTGTTTCGATGCCGATGGGTCCAAATCCCACAGGGTGTGAAGGTTGACAATTACGGTTTCACTTCTGTGGACCTGGATCGCGTTGCTTATAAAGATGAGCCATTCATACTTGCAAATCAAGCCATTCAGGTCATTTATGTCACTGACCCGGCCAATAAGAAGTGGCACATCGTCCTTCATGGCAAGAGAAGGATTGTTGGAGTTGAAAATGTCGTAGACGAGGAGGAATACAATCAATTTGATGAGATTCCTCCATTTGGAGATGGCGTACAGGTCGATACTGAAGACACCGACGAAACCAGTTACGTGCGTATGGATCACCAGGAAGGGTTATACTTTAAAGGTAATCAACTGTACGTCTTATCTCTCTGTTTCCATCGGCATAGCTTATATCTCCTGTAATTCTCGTATTTGCAGGGCCGCGGCAAGTGGAAAGTTGAGGATAACATGGCTGTGTACGTGCAAATTGTCGGTGAAAGTTCCCATTTGTAAATTTAACATACAATATTACGTGGAGAATGCTCAAGTTACAGAGCATTTGGACTACATTGTAACCAATTATCGGATATACGTACATAGTAACCAATTTACAGAGTATTTGGACTACATTTGAAATATCTGAGTGTTCATTTAAAACATGTTTTCGAGCATTCAGAGTTGAAAGCTACAGATCAATTTCAATTTGTAAAACTAACGTTCAATAGAGAGATTATCAAGGACGGTTTTGACCTAGCACAGACGGTGCACAGTCGGTTCTAACCTCACAACCGTCTGTGATAATCTCTCACTATGTAGATTACCACAGACGGTCTTTATTTTAGAACTGACTATGATAATATTATCACAGACGGTTATATATATAAAACCGTCTGTGATATTTTCAACAGTGTCCGACTCTTCGAGTTCTTAACGTGCACCGTCGGTTCTCAATTCCAAACCGTCTGTGATAATCTCAGGCACAGTCGGCTCTCAACTCAAAACCGGCTGTGATAATCTCTCTGGTGACTACGATTATTATAGACGGTTTCGATGTGAGAACCGACTGTGATATATACTATTATAGACGGTTCGTATGTGAGAACCGACTGTGATAATACCGACGCGGTACATAGTTCAAGGCGGGCTTTATCCCGCTCATTCTACTTCGCCCTAGCTCTGTTTGCCCTAGCTCTCTCCGCCCTCGCACCGTCCGTCGCGATCACCTCCATCGCCTCCCACCTTCTCCTCTCCGTCCGTCGCGATCACCTGCATCGCCTTTCCACCGTCAGGCGCGATCACCTCCATCGCCCTCCCGCCTCCGACGCGATCACCTCCATCGCCTCCCCACCGTTTCTGTCATTCTTGTATGGGTTTTGTTATAGAATTATTAGTTGCATATTTACTTAAACTGTTCTCTCTTTCACTTATGTTAGGAACTATGTCTGGTGACGAAATGCACCACTCGGGACTCAGGGTGACCTCGCTGGCGATGAGACGCCTGGGCCGGAGGTCGCCTCGTCCGCCGTGACCCCGCAGAAGAAGGGAAAGGGGCGAGGCCGGACGACATGCGCGCGTCTGAACAAGGGGGAAAAGCAGCACGTCCAGTTCGACGACAATGGTGTGCCGGAAGCTCCGCCCAAACTTGTCGGTCAGTACCGCTCACTATGCGGCAAAGTGGCAAGGGAGCGGGTGCCCATCACCACCTCCGACTGGGGTCAAGTGCCCCCAGAGTGCAAGGATGCGCTGTGGGAAGAAGTGCAGGCGGCGTTTCACATTCCGGAGGATCGCCACTTCACCGTCCGCCGGAGGACACTTATGTCAATAAACAAGGCGTGGAGGAACTTCAAGAGCGAACTTGTCAGGCACTATGTGAAGGAGTCGACGACCCCCTTCAATGACTACCCTTTCGTGACTCCCGAGGCATGGCAGCAGTTCGTAGAGATGAAGGGCAAGCCTGAGTTCCAGGAGCTTAGTGCGAAGGCCCAGGCTAACCAGGCCAAGAACACCCACCCACACAGACTAGGCACCGGTGGGTATGTGGGGAAGAAGGCGCTGTGGAGGAAGCAGGACGAGGAAGCTTCACAGTCTTCGGCCGGCAGTCCTTATGCGGGCATAACGGACGTGCGCGCCCGCAATTGGTGCCGAGCTAGATTGACGATGGACTCCTCCGGAAGCGTCTCCGTTAATAACCCTGCGGACAGGGAAGTGATCGACCGACTGGTAAGATTGTCCGATCATGTACTATCCTCATAACACGCATGCAATGGGCTGTATTGCTAAGTTGTCCTGTTGCAGGTGACGCTGAGTGCGCAGGCGGCATCCGGAGAGTTCAACCCGAGGAGGGACAGGGATATCCTCACAGCGGCGCTAGGAAACAAGGAGCATCCAGTCCGCGTGCGTGGCCTCGGCGCCACTGTGCCTTGGAGGCATGGTTTCCCCGATGATGAGGAGGCGGCTAAGAGGAGAAAGAGATCCCACCAAGCCCGCGATGAACGGCTGAAGGAGGAGATGCGATCGGAGTTCGCTGTTCGAGACAAAGCACTCCTGCAGCAGTTGTCGGAGATGCGGTCCATGTACGAAGAGCTAAGAAAGGCGACCCAGGGCACCCCTGTTCTAGCAGCTGGCGCAGACCCAGCGGAAGTACCGACCCCCATTGGCCACCGTAGTAGCTGCGCGTCTGCGCCGGGGTCTTCGCAGACGGAGCCCTCTCCTCCAAAGTATCCGGTGGACTCTCTGCAGGTAATGACCGTTAATGCGCACTGTTTGTCTATGTTAATTCATTCGAAAGTGAGAAGCGGTGAAATTCAACATGTTAATGCGCACTGTTTGTAGGAACCCGCCTCCTGCAAGCTTATGGTCCTGGCCGGTGTCTTCCCGATCGAGGCTGCCCGTGGGATGGCGCAACCATGCACGGCCGGGGCCACAATCCATGGTGCCCCTCTATGTGAGGGTTTTGCACGTGTCCAAGTGGACAGTGTCTTTGACCATTGCAAGGGTTTTCCATTGGAGAAGCCGCCAAACGACGAGATTACCACTCTCGGGGATGCGGTGCACACGTTCTTGCAATGGCCCAAGAAAGACATCGCCCTGTATGAGGTAATTCCCCCACCAGTTTCATAATTTGTACTGTAATAATAGCCCTCAGAGTTAGTGTCCTAATACGTAGGTTCTTGCATCGCAGACATCACAGACCGAGACGCGGCCTACTAGCCAGCATACCCCTTCGACGACGAAGCTGACTCCGAGTAAGAGGCAACCATTCAAGAAGCTGGCTATGAGGGGAAAAGCAAAGAAGAGCCCGTCGAAGGAGAGCGAGAAGAGTGCTCCAGCTCTCATGCCGTTCTCTCTGGGGATGCCCATGGCCTCCGATACCGCAATTTCGAGCATGGGGTTAGCATGCCAGAGCCTGCATGCATGGTACATGAGGAGGACAAACCAGACCAGGACGCAGCGTCCGACGCACATCATGGTCAAGTACACCGTGGCAGAGTTCCATCACGACGTTGGGACCTACTCGGTGACCTTCGAAGACCTGCACAATTTGCTAAACAAAGATGCGCTCGACTTGTCAATCCTACGGTCTTGGGTGCTGTAAGTATCCTACTATCCGTGCATATACGGATATATGTCATTTATTAATTGGTTACTTCCGTGCAGCTGCATGGCCAACTATTCCAAATCCAAGGGCATACCTGTTGGTTTTTTGGACCCCCAGATGGTAGCCGAGGTGATGTTTAGGACTGACACAGACTTCGTTGTCGACTACATCAAAAGAGGGTTGCTTGCTCAGGTCGACAAGGAGTATATACTTGTACCCTACAACCAGAGGTGAGTGCTTTCATCAGTACTTCACCCATAGATTAGTGTCTCCATGTGCACACCCCCAAATTTAGATTAAATTTTTAATTCTCTACGTGTAATATGTAGCTACCACTGGATCCTGCTGCTACTTATTCCGAAAAGCAACAAGGTGTTCTACCTTGACTCATTGCAGAGGAAAGGGTACTCGTATTCCGGCGCACGAGATGTATTCGGAAGGTGATCTGGACCTATCTTGCATGCATCTAGATTTACTGTCCTCAAATTGTCAATTTCGGCTATCCTCAAACTGTCAATTTTGACTATCTACAGGGCTTTCACGAAGTACTTTGCCGAGGTAGGGACACAAAACGAGCGGCGAGCCGATAAGTTTCAGTGGTTACAATTTTCGGTACAAATTTCAACTGAATCTGTTTTATTTTATAACTTGTCCCCACCTAACTCTCGGTCTGTAAATTGGCAGTGCCATCAGCAGCCGGACGACAATACATGTGGGTTCTACGTGATGCGCCACATGTATGACCTGATCATCACCCCTCACCGGCCCGATTTCCCCGAGGTATTACAACTGCTCCCCTTAATTTGTCTCCATTTGACAGAATTTACAACTTAATTCAGCTAATTTTTTATGTACCAACTCTTGCTGCAGGGGGTCGACTTCCCTTCAGAAAGCCTTGACCCTCGGCAGATTAGTAATGTCCGAGGGATGCTCGCTGAGTTTTTCCTTTCGGAGGTCATATCACCCAAGAGGAAGTTTAGGGACCCGCAAGGTTCGTATTAGTGCGGCCTTACATTTATTTGTACATCTAACACACTTTAATTGTCGATTACATTTATTTGTTCAATTGTACATATTTCTGAGTTCTGTGCTGTATATATGAAATGCTATACAGAGAGGGGTGCAAATATATTTGAGTACTGCATGTGCATATGAAACTGTATATATTTGAGTACTGTACAAATATAATTCTGAGTTCAATTGTACAAATATATATGCATGAAACTGTATATATTTGAGTACTATGCATGTATGAAATTCATGAACTGTATATATGAAAATGCAATTTGTACAGAGGACATCTGTGAATGTTATAATCTCAGACGGTTTGTAAGATCAAAACCGTCTGTGCATGCACAGACGGTTTTGATCTTACAAACCGTCTGAGATTATAACAGTCACAGATAATAACACATCGCAGATGGTTTTGACCTCAGATCCGCCTGTGATATCAGACTATCACAGACGGTTCTGAGATAATAACACTATCACATACGGTTTCAATATTAACACCGTCGCTGATATCGCAGATTGGTTTAACCTCCAAGCCGTCGGTAATAATATGAGTATCACAGACGGTTGTGAGATCAAAGCCGTCTATGAATTATGACTATCACAGTCTGTTATAACATCAAAGCCGTCTGTGATACTCATACTAACACAGACGGTTCTGATGTCAAAGCCGTCTGTGTATACTCAAATATCACAGACGGTCGAGAACAGAACCGTCTGTGATACTCATACTAACACAGACGGTTCTGATGTCAAAGCCGTCTGTGTATACTCAAATATCGCAAACGGTTTTGTTCTCACGTCTGTGATAGTATGAGTATCACAGACGGTTCTGATGTCAAAGCCGTCTGTATATCACAGATGGTTCTGATGTCAAAACCGTCTGTGTATACTCAAATATCACAGACGGCTCTGAGAACAGAACCGTCTGTGATAGTGTGACTATCACAGACGGTTCTTACCTTATAACTGTCTGTGAAATATGAGTATCACAGACGGTTCTGACCTTATCACAGACGGTTCTGACCTTATATCAGTCTGTGAATGGATATATCACAGACGGTTGAAAACATCAAAAACCGTCTGTGATAGTGCGTGATTATCACTGACTCGAATATCACTGACGGGTAAGAACCGTCTGTGATGTCTGTTTTGACCCGACTGTGATGATGAATTCTGTAGTAGTGACAAAATTTTCACGGCACGTTAAGTTAAGACAAATGTATTTGTCCGGAGGTTTTTGTCTGAAGTGACCGGACATTGTCCGAAGTGACCAGACAATGTCCGGCCAATACAACTTCTGAGCAATTGAAAATGCATGTGTTAACAGAGACATATGTATTCGTTCGGACATTGTCCGGACAAATCCCATATGTCCGGCCTATACAAATAGTTGGAGTGTTTTAATTCGAGTGTTAACAGAGACAAATACATTTGTCCGGACATTTTTTCCGGACAAATCGATTTGTCCGGTGTGTACAAGTATTGTTGAACAGGGGTGTTAACAGAGACAAATGCATCTATCCGGACATTTTGTCCGGACAAATATATTTGTCCGGCCTTCACAAATGTGTTCAAACGGCTACTGACACTCGAATTACACGTGAGTAACGGTCAAGTTTTTTGTACTGATCGGACAATGTCCGAAGTGACCGGACAATGTCCGAAGACGGTCGTTTTCAAGAAAATTGGACGTAACGGTCAACTTTCGTCCAACTTTCGTCCTATCCGGAGAGGAGAAGAGCTACCCATAGTGAAATCGAAGCATAAGCTCTAGTGAAGAGCACTTCAATGAGGATTAGTGGAAATCGGCAAATTTCTGAGACCTCGGGAAAAATTCGATCTCTTCGGTTATTTCTATTCCTTGCTTTATTTTCTTAGAGATTGAATTGTTCCTCTAAATCCCTTAGAAATTACAAAACTCATCTTGAATTGTCATTCATATCTTTAGAAATTTGTTATTGCAATTTTAGGTTGTTAAACACTAGTTTAAAAGTAAAATTTTGAAAATCGCCTATTCACCCCCCTCTAGTCGACATCCTTCGATCTACATGGATCACAGGCAGTACTACCGTGGATGTGCCCGGATGATCATTGTAGTCATAGTGTTTGGCATTGTCGTTGTGTTCATCCTCTATGATCATGTTGTACAAGATGACGCAAACCCACATGATCTTTGTGAGGGTTGACTGTTGCGAAAATCGTGCCGCACCGTGCACGATGGCAAACCGAGACTGTAGAACTCCGAAAGCCCGCTCAACATCTTTTCTCGCTCCATCTTGGTGTTGCGCAAACAACCGATCTTTCATCGTCTATGGGAGCATTATCGTCTTCACAAAGACATCCCACTCCGGGTATATACCATCGGCAAGATAATACCCCATGTTGTACTGTCGGCCGTTGACAGAGTACTGAACATGAGGAGCCCGCCCTTTCAACACATCAGTGAATAAGGGTGATTGATTTAGCACATTGATGTCGTTGTTCGAGCCTGCAACACCAAAAAAAGCATGCCATACCCAGAGATCATACGAAGCTACCGCTTTAAGTATAATCGTCGGGACTCCATAATCTCCACTGGTGAATTGACCTTTCCATACTACGGGAAAATTTCTCCATTCCCAGTGCATGCTATCAATGCTTCCCAGTATACCTGGAAAGCCACGGGACTCTCCTTGTTGCAGTAGGCGGTGGATATCCTCGACGGTGGGGCTGCGAAGATATTGGTCGTTAAATATGTCGATGACACCTTGTACGAAGTGTTCCAAGCATTGAATCGCCGTGGACTCCCCAATCCGCACGTACTCATCGACGGCATCGGCGGGGCCACCATACGTGAGCATACGCATTGCTGCGGTGCACTTCTGTAAAGGGGAGAGTCCACGGCGATTAGTGGCATCCCTTCTTTCGGTGAAGTAGGGGGACCACCCACCTAGAGCTTCAACAATGCGGACAAAGAGGGGTCTCGCCATCCGAAAATGCCGGTGGAAGATACTGTTAGGGTAGACGGAATATTCAGAGAAGTAGTCCGCAACGAGCCATTGATGCCCCTCTTCGCAGTCTCTCTCAACATATCTCCTATTGCTGCTTCGGTGGCGTCTGCGTGATGATGAAGCATCGAGTCGGGTGTAAAGACCGGCGATGATACAATCTTCCTCCTCCTCCTCCTCTATGAATTCCACTAAGAAATCCTCAATTTGGTTCATGGCATCCTCTTCAGAACTATGTGTGCTCGAACTAGAGCTAGAACAAATTTTGTGAGTGGCTACTGAAACTGAGTTTCTCAAGAGCTGCGCCGTTTGAGAAGATAGTTGGATTGTGAAGAGAAACTTTGTGGAGGGGGTGAATATATAGACAAAGAGTCCAACGGCTAGTTTGCAACAGCTATATTCCAACGGCTATATTCCAATGGCTAGTTTGCAACGACTATATTCAACGGCAATTTCCCAACGGCTACTTTGCAATAGCTAGTTTCCATGGTTTGATACCAAAGTAAATTTAAATAGAGAATCATATATAGATTAATAACAGAGGATACTTAGTTGGCTACAAGAGATAATTCAAAAACAAAATAACTAATCGTCGGCGCCATGAAGTTTGTCTCTCAGAATCTTCATCCCGGCATTGTACTCCGCCTTTTGTGCATCGTCGAAGATGGATTTATTGAGAGCCATCATTTTTTAGTACGCCTTATACAAGGCGGACTTTTCCTTCGCCTCTGCCACGTCACGCAAGTTATCCGACATACGGACTACGTCCTTCCTCTTGTCAGCCCGATCAGGTTGATTTTGGATGAAGGCATCGAGATCTGCTCTCATTGCCGCTATAGAATCCTGCGAGCCATCGACCTTTCCCTTACCCTTGCGCCTCGCCTTAGCAGCGTCTCGTCCTTTCGGCCGTGTCTCCGCTGATGGCACATCATCGTTGTTGGATGATGAAGTGTAGGTGCCTGCCTCGGACAATCTGCTTCTTTTGTTGGGAGCACAACATAAGCTGCAGACCACTTAGGTTAACCACGAACCGCCGTCCACCAATGATCCAAGACGAATGGATGACTCATCTCCGTCTTGTACATCTCGCGGGCCTGCGCCATGAGTTGGTCGTAGACTTCATTCAGTCGGAGCCAAACACCGTTGAATTGGACCACATTTTTGTTGGTTCGTTGCCAGTGGTCCTTACAGTGTTTGGTCTCCCTTCTCCTACTTGTTGGCACCGTTTCGTTGTATGCCGCTACTACGTTGGCCCAGTACATGTCGCATTTCCTATTGTTTTCATCAATAGGATCGAGCAAATTGTTCAGCCAAGCGCTAATCTGCATGTAGTAAAAAAATTGAATATTGAAGTCGAGCGTAAATATATTTCCTTCATAGTACTCCTGTATGAAAAATCAGATTATTAGCAGCTTTACGTCGTCATCGGTGGACCACGGTAAGCGCTTCGACTTTCGGCCAGCGTCCACAGCAGCATTAGTGTGGGTTTCATCGATGACAACTCGGGCCGCCAGATCGCTGGAGCAGAGTTTGGAGTGTCGTTGTCGAAGACAGACGCAGAGTGCGGTTGAGGTGGGGAAAACTGCGGACATGTCGGTGGCATACCGACAAAATGGAAATTTTGGCTATATAGTGGGGGCGGTGGAATTGCATGGCCGTGTGGTGGATAGGGACGATAATTTTGGCTGTACTGTGAATACGCTGGCTGGTAAGTCGGTGGATACGGCTGGTAATTTAGTGGACACGGCTGGTAATTCGGTGGCTGTGAAAAACCGGGTTACTGTTGGGTGTTCGGGCCTTCGGTGTTTCCACTGGGAGAATGGGAAGAAGCAAGCCAGTTAACGAAACCGCCCGGTGGATTAGAATCCATGTCTGATTTTTAACAAAATTTGCGAGGATTTCGAATGGCCTTTTTTGTAGATGGATGAAGATTTTTGTCAAAATAGCTCAACAACATGCCCTTTATATAGGAGAGGGCTGTCAAAATTTTCTATGATTTTCTGGAATTTTTTTGGGATTTTTTGCTATTTACGATTTTTTAAGCCCAAAAACATTAAAATAATCACAAATGGCTATTTATAATGGCTAATTTCTAACGGCTATTTTTTTGTGAGGCTGACAGGTGGGCCACGGCGAAAAAGGTCTCAACAGCTATATTTATTGCGCTCACTCACTTACATGCGGGCCCCCGAGGAATTGGCCCCACCTGTCATTTGCTTGGGGTCAAAACGACGCGGTCCACAATGTGTTTAATTTTTTATTTCGACACACCGGTCGAATTTTTCCTTTACTCAATGACGCGTGGGCCCTAAAGAAAGGTGGCCCCACTGGTCAGTGACAACAGCTAACACGCGTGTGCGTCAGTAACGCCAGCGAGGCTGGCGCACTCACTCGTTTCATGCGCTGGTGGGGCCCACGCATTTAAAATCTGTCACGCATTAACCGAACACACAGTCACTGACATGTGGGCCTTTTTATTTTTTTGGACCCACATGTCAAAAATAATTTTGCACAGGTTGAGCTCACTGATTTATTCGTCGGTGGGGCCCGCAAACCGCGTCTCGAAACGTCGCATTCGTCTCCAACGCCGGTGCTGCGATCGCCTCGCGCTCGCCCGTCGTCCAGCTCCACCCGTAGCGCACGCGCGTCACATCGCGCTGAGGAAACGCCGAGCCCGCCACCGCCGCCGTCAACGCGAGCCAAGCTTCGCGTTGCAGTTGGAGGTAGTCTAAGATATAAGTGGAAAGATGTATAGAATGGATGAAATGGTTGTAAGATCAATATTATATGAGCGAATAATCAAATAATTATAAAAAAGGGTGAAATGGTATAATGAAATGATCTTACTTAGAATGAAAAATAGAGATAAATAAGATTTGCTCATCTCTAAAAGATCTCTTAGTTAATTTTTCTATATTAGATCTTGTTAAAACTTAAACAATTGTACCATATAGATATTAAATTTCAATTTTAGTTCCATAGTTCAATTCAAAAAAACTCTACATATCACTGATATATGGTATTAGATTCTACATGTTAATGATAATAAATTTCATATTTTTAATGGAAGACCTCTTTTTAATCTTGGCTTGTCCATGGAATAGGTCGGGCAAGATTTTGTAAAACTCGTACTAGACCCGGTTTAGTTAAGTTAAGTCGAGGTTGACTAATCAACAAGGATCTATAGTGTCAGGTCAGGTTTTAATGTTTGGTAAACAAAATTATTTTCAAAATAAAAACTAATTTTATAAAATATTATCATAAAGTAAATATATCTAAAAAACTAACTCATGAAAACTATGTGATATTAGAGTAATAATTAAATATAAAATATCACAAAATTAGTTAAATCAACATAATTATGCTAATGAATACATGATAATACATTAAAAATATATTGTCTTGTGTTGGATCAGAGTATTCTCGGGTTAAGTTGGGTCGTCTGGACTGAGTTCGGAGCAAATTTGAGAACCCACTCCTTGGTTTTTTAATATATATATATATATATATATATATATATATATATTCCAAAGCACACTCCACTGAGCCTATTCGGGGGCAAAGAGTAGACTAGAAGCAAGTATATTAATAAAAGGAAAAGGTTTTGTACATAAAAAGAACAAAATAAAAAATGGGCAAAGGAAGGTTTTTGCTCACGACCACATATATGTTTTTATGTTAAATACACCTTTCTTCATTGTTAGACAAATTTTTCTCTGTAAATTTAGTCTTTTATGGTTCACCTAATCTCCTCTTTAACATCTCTAACAAAGTGATTCATGAAATCCACATGTTAGTGATGGCTAATTTTTTTTTGTCTTTTCTCTCTCTTTACTTCCTTTCTTAGTGATAGTATCATTTTAGCTTTACGATTCTATTAGTTCAAACAGATTGTTAATCTAAATTATAGATCAAAAGATATTGATGTCAGAAGAATTGAAATTTTTGTGACTCGAAGCTACAACAAGCGACTTGTCAAGTTTTCGAGACTCAACAAATTGTTGTCGTCCATTCCCCGCATGACAAGTGGCTTATCAAATTTTTGAGACTCGACAAACTAACGTGGTGAATCAGTTTTGTAAAGAAAGGATAAGTGTGAATTATTTCTGTAATTCTTTTATGTGAGTTATTTTTAAAAAATTTCAACCCAGGAGTATGCGACTTCGCTGGATGTGTTGATTGTAGATAATAGGTTTGACTGAGGCCTCCCCATTACCATCACACACTATCTCTTGGTATGATACATATTGTCATTTTTAAGAAGAAAAAACATCTAGTTTTTATCCTATTTGGATCACTAGATCAGAAATCAACAATTCAGATGAAATGGAGAATAAATTTATAATTTCTTATAAGATGATTAACAACCTCAATTTTTTTATATCAATCTAAACCATTTAAATTTTGATTAAATAATTGAGATTTTAATAAAGAAAAAATTTACCTTTTCTTCGCTAAAACATAGAACTACAATCAATCTTCCTAACACTATTCCCCCACCCCACCCCAACAGCACAACAATCCCCACTTTTCATTCAATCCACCCTCTCTCTTAATATCTCTCCCTTACTGGGTGGCATTGAATTCATTGCTAGGTGGGTAATTCGTTGCTCACATGTGTCTCACCTGGTTGAATAGGGAATGCTTCTATAGTCAAGATAGGACAAAGAAGTGTAATTACCGATTTTTCGTTGGTTGCAAGAATAGATAGAGATTGAAATGAGGTATTGTTTAATTGATTGTATGAGTGATGTAAGTCATAATACGTGAGACTTAAAAAATATATTAAATTATTAATTTATCTTTCGATACACCATAAGAATTTTTAATCCACCTTAGTCTATCTTAAAAACTCTTAATATGTGTTAATCACTTTTTAATGATATAATTAAGTGGGTCTACGCATGTGGGGAAGCACCCTAGGAGCTTGGCTCTAACCCACCATTTTGCATCACTCAGTCTTGTCTAATTATGCAGTCCAACCAACCAAACATATAGGAATGGTAATGGATTGAAGTCTAATCCAATTCTTTTTAATAAAAATTAAAATCCAATCCAATTCAACCCACATTACATATTCTAATATCCAACTCAATCCAACCCACTTAGCATTTCAACTCAACCCAATCTCTTTCCACAATATGGGTTCAATCCAATAACAGTCCTCTTTCTAACCCAATAACAGCCCAAGATGCACACCAATTGCTACTTACATTGTGAGTTCACCAATTGCTATGGCTCATGACAATAAATATAAAAATTTTGGTATTAGCTACGAAAAAGTGTTGTTACTTGCCAGATAGCAACACATACACTAAAGGCAGTACTGCAGTAGCAACACTTTTATATGTTGCTATTTTGAATAAGAAGTTCAAGCATTTAAACACTTTGAAAATATATCATAAAAGACTCCATTTCCTGCTCGGGATTGGCCTCAGCCGAGTAGAGCCCATAGCCTATAATATTTGATTGTATTAAAGAAAGAAAATTGTGCTATAAAATTTCCCAATCATCAACTAGAAACATTATAATTATATTAAAGAACAGTAAGCGTAAGAGTGTTTATGAACAACATAACAGATAAGAACATCCTGGACAACAAATCACAAAAACCACAAAAACATCGTGAACAACGAATCAATAGAGCTTGATAGAACAACATGACAGATAAGAAAGGAAGTTTAAACATGGGAAGCAATTAATTTTCAAAGTTTAAACATGAGAAGCATGAGAGATAAGAAAGGAACAACATGACAGATATGACAGATTGTTATACATGAGAAGCATCCTAAACATCCTGAACAAGAGTGCTCTACATGAGAAGCATCCTGAACATCCTGAACAACATGGCAGGAAACAAAAATGAAGCCTCTAACTAAGTAAGAAGAGGTAAATAAGTAAGTAAAAAACTTCACTAAACTGGCCGAAACAGTCGCCTAAGATAATTTAAAACAATAATACAGTACCTCAGGTCACTACACCACAGTTCAACACAGAAAGAAACTAATGTTGGCACCAAATATGTCAACACCATTGGTATACAAATACATGTACATAAGGAACCATCAACTTTAGCTTCAGGAGATTTCATGTGTTATGTTCTTACGTTTTCAAAAGGTGGTTATATATTTTGACAATAAGCAAATACAAATTCGAAATTTGACATTTGTACCTGAAGACAAATTGTATAAGATAAATTTTCACCAAATGAGTCTTGTGACTGATATTTGTACTAAGTTCCTAGCACCAAGTTTGTTAGAAAGACTAACTGTAAGAATGAGCCAATATAGTAGGATTTACTAAAGGACGAACGTTCACTGGTTTGTGCATTAGTCACGGCATGTGCAAACCCTGGGCTCAGGTCGGGCTGACGAAATTTTGCATTCCATTCAGGGTGGGCTTGCTTTGCCCAATTCTGATCTTACGGGCAATTGAGGCGGGCTAGTTGAGTGTATTTACACTGTTTTTGTCAATCGAGTGAACTCAGGTCTGATTCAATTTGTCTTTTAGATCTCAAATTCAAAGTCTAGTTCAATCATATATGCATCAGCCTTAGACAGAGTCGGGGCGGGCTAATTCTACACAGGTCTGGGCTTTTGTTTCTCTTAGATATTGTCATGTATGCTAATGAATTTTTTTGTAGGATTTCATAATATGGCTTCATCTATATTCTCTTGTTTTTTTTAAAAAAAATTTTTAAAAGCATGAAGACATATGAACTCAATATGTATTGTGTGCATTGCACGTAGTACTAAATCTGAGTCCACTTTATACACTCTAATTTTGAATGTTTCCTTCGTCACATTTTTTCAAAAAAGAATATTGCAATTCAAATTTCTTAAGTAGAACAAAACTGTATTAAAATAATGCATTTTGGTTACTATAAGTTCTTGTATTCCAAATTTATAAGAGAAAAATTTGTATCAAACACAACTTTTTAGGAGCAAACATTACCTTTTCATATATTTTTGTTGCAAGTATTTATTATTTTACTTGTTTGTTCATATGATATATCTTGTAATATTAATTTAGGATATGTTTGATTGATAACTAATTTTTATCAAGCCAAATATTAGTAGTACCAAAACAATTAGGCTCATGTTTGCTTCGCAATCATCATTTGACAGAAAGGTCTGTTGCCATCCTTTTACAGATAAATGAAATTGATTGGCAAAATGAGAGAGAGAGAGAGAGAGAGAGAGAGAGAGGCTTAAAAACTTGTGCAAATTAATAGAACTCTTGTGAAAATTATTCTTCTAAATTGTTATGTTTTTCTCAGACTTGTTCAATGCACTTTAAATTTTATTTCTATGATATAATTTATTATTTATTATTTATTTTGTTGTTTTCTAAATTTTTAGCATTTTATCTATTTTTTAATAAATCAAGCAAGAAAAAGGGAAAAATTAAAAAAAAACTCGCGGGGGCGGAAATCATTCCATTGATATATATGGAAGCCCCATTCATATATATCCGTATAAGTGCAGTTTTCTAAAGAAATAGTAACTAATTGCCAAAATGGAGTTTTTTTTACTGTTAACCCAGAGTTAAAAAATAATTTCGAAAATAACCCACAGTTACGAGAATTTGCAAAAATGGCCTGCCACGTCAGCTTGTCGAGCTCTGTCGAGCTCTGGGAGCTCGACAAGCTGCTAGTCGCACGGGACAGCCACTTGTCGCGCTCCCCAACCACGACAACAGCTTGTCGCGGGTCCCGAGCACGACAAGTTAAAACATTTATTTGCCGAAACGGGGATTCGAACCCGGGCCAGAGGACTCAGAAGCGAGCGCGCGAGCCGGTTGGTCTAAGGCATTTATCTGTTATATAAGCACTGGACATTTTAATATTCTGCAGATGGCTGAACTGGGAGCTTGTCGTGCTCCAGGAACACGACAAGGACTTGTCGAGCTCTGGGAGCACGACAAGCTCTAGTCGTGTTCCTGGAGCACGACAAGAGGCTGCCCGTGCGACTAGCAGCTTGTCGAGCTCCCAGAGCTCGACAAGCTGACGTGGCAGGCCATTTTTGCAAATTTTTGAAACTGTGGGTTAATTTCGAAATTATTTTTTAATTCTGGGTTAACAGTAAAAAAAACTCGCCAAAATGAGAGAGAGAGAGAGAGAGAGAGAGAGTTATTTGTCAAGCAATATTGCACCGGTTTATGCTAGTGCTGTCGGTTATCACTAAGGAATGCATTATTTGTCATCTTCAATTTGATGTCAATTATTTTTTAGTGATAATTATTTATATTTTACGTAATATGTACTACATATAATGAGTTCATATAACTCTAAGTTTTCAAAAATTCTATAAAAACTCAAGAACATAGAGTAAGATATATTATGATACCTCACAAAATTTCATGAGCAAACACAATCATATACAGAAAAAACAAAAACCAGTAACCAATGAATGTATGTTATTTTGAGCTTGTCCTTTTCTTTTTTTCTTCGTACGGATGTTTTTCCTCATGAAATTATGTGATTTTTCATAATATATCTTCCTTTATGTCCTATATTTTTTTAATAATTTTTACAACTTGGATATATAAATTTGTAATGTGTAGTGTTCACTGTGGCCAACTTCCCGTATAGTGTCGTCCATTTTTGAATGCAAGGCTTGCATAGTAATTATGATTCTAAGAACCATCAACAGAATAATTTATTCAATTGAAAAGATAAAATACAGTTTAGTCTCTCTATATTGTCCTTGAGCTTAGTTTGATCCCTTTACTCCAAAACAACTTAGATTAGTCTTTCTATTTTCAAAATCAAATATATTTTTGTCCCTGCGCAATTTTGTGAGCTGTTTGATGACGTGACTCTGAGTGCATGGATGATGTGGTGATTCATGTCCACATAAACAGATTACTAAAACAAATTCATCATATTTTCTTCCTCTATAATAGATTGGTAGCACAATATATTAGCATAGAATATATCCTGTATTTTGAGAAATGTATTATGGCACTTGTCCGGATGCTTAGAATCTTACATATCATCCTAGTCAACTTTGTTATATTCTTTCCTATATTAGAATATATATTGCCCAGCCCTGAAGGCATGGTAGCAAGACGACCACACATGGCTCATCAAACTGAAGGGGCCTAGCCCAAATACTATTATTGCTTACATTACTATTGTCTTTTATCCCTTAGCTGTTCATCTTTCCTCGTTCTCTCGATAGCTCCTCTCTCCCTAAACTACAACATGTTGAATTGACTTCCATCATATTGATTATTTTAGGTTTTATAACAAATTTAATTTTGAGATTAATGTGTTTGATGAATTTATATTTCTTAGTCTTATTTAAATTACGAGATAATAATGATGAAGATACATAATTAAATTTCCTCAAACATATACGAGTTCCATCAATTGCCAAGGAAAGAGCAGCTTCCTTTATTCTTGGACAACTTTAAAGTCATCAGTAACATCTGGATTGGCCAAATAATTGGAGACATAAATGAAAGTTTGCAAGTTGCAGTATAAAAATTGATAGTACTTATCTTTATAGTAATAAAGATAAAATTAGTTTTGAATACGATTTTTAAGATGATGGATCTATATCATTATAACTATAATGAATGAGAAGATTTTTATTTTTCACAATTAAGGTGAGAATTTTTAGTAATTTTTCTTTTTTTTATGTTTAATATGAGAATTTTGAGTATTTATTATGTGAGTCAAAATTAATATAATACTTCTAATATCACCAGAATTTATTATATAATAAATTTCAATACACAAATTTATGCCGTGTAGCAACACAGATGATATTTCTTTTTATGAAATAATCTCATTATGGAGGGGTGACAACACATATGATATTTTTTTTTCTCTATGTATAACTCATTGGCGAAGATCTTGCTTCCAATTTTGGGTGTAAAATGTTGAGATAAAATTTTCGTTGATTAATTTTCAATCTTGTATATAGAAAAATAAGATTTGCTTTAAACAATACATGATATTCACAATCAAGTTTAGCAGATAATTAATTAAGAATTGATCTCTATCTGTTATCAAGTTGTATCTTCTATTGAAATTAAACAAACTGGAGTTATAAATACGGAGACATATATATTATTGGAGGACATAGCATGAGAAGAAAAAACAGAGGAAGAAAAGAGGAAACAAATGAATCAAAAACAAGCAGTACAAGCAGGTATCATAAATCTTAAGTTACACACAAGTACAAACATCATGATAAAAGCAATGTTAGAACTGCAAATGACATCTCTATTGATAATTAAATATAAGAACAAACATGCTATGCTTCAATTACACTAAACAGTGGGGAAACCAATGGATTGATGTTCCAGGGAGGAAGTTGTTGCTGTCCAGGACTTACTTCTCCTCAATTTCATCCTTGCATTCTCCACGCCATCACCACCAACTCTACACTCCATTCTTGATGCTGTAGCTCCCTCCCTCACCTCGCTTCCTTCCTTCTTCCCCAGATCATGCTCGCTTCGGCTCTCCATTTGCAACTCGGGATGGTTGGGATGTGCCTCCATTTCCCTTTGCAGCGTATCTAGCTCCGCCACTCGGCATCTATAACCAAGTGAAATCTCCTTAAGCCTTAGAAGGTGCTTGATACCGACGATCCCTGATCTCAGTTTACAACCCCTGATGCTTATCCTTTCCATCTCGGGTGATGCACCTTCCTCAAATGTCACCTCGCTCAGCTGCTCCAAATTAACAAGTTCTAGCATCCTAAGCTTTGGAAATGCTTCCCTGCTGAACATTAATTTCTCTCCAATCCACGCACCAGAATAAAGACGGAGGCGCATGAGGTTGGGTAGTGTCTGCAGTACTTTCAAGGCTTCACCTTCTTTTAGTTTGGTACGTCCTAAAGAAATCTTAGTCAGTTTGGAAAGCTTACCAACCCAATTGGGCATTTCCCCTAAATACCCGAACAACTTGAGGCTCTGTAGGTGGGGGGGAGGAGAGGAAACAGAATGCAGCCAATCAATTTTCATGGGATCCCAAGTATCCACACCCAGTTGGAGAGAGCAGAGGGAGGAGAGCTGCTCAAGGATTGCACAGAACTTCTTCCCTTGTTTCTCGGCTACTTCCGACACGCATAACTTCCTGAGCTGAGTAAGTTCCCCCAACTCTTGTATTATTTTGTTACCACTTCGTTGAATGTCCACTAACTCTAGTACTTGTAACTCTTTCATGCGCCCTATTCCTTTTGGCACCTTCACACCATATGTGCCTCTTTTCCAACACAATGAGGACGCCATGTGCAGCTCGGCAATTACACAAACACGATCTTCAGGATCAACTAAAGGTGTACAGAAAAAGGGCAAACACATTGTCTTGACCAAGCAATCTTCACGATCATCTATATCAAAATAGTCATAATTGTTGTGGCTACATCGGAGAGAACAGAGACTCTGAAGGGTGGTGAGTTCAGTTGGTAACTTTGTAATATATGTGCTTCTTATGTCCAGAGTTCGTAATCCTTGTAGATTTCTTATGGATCTCGGAAGAGCATAGATATATGAATTAGACCTAAAAATGGACAGATACTTCAAGTGGTGTAACAATCCTATTTTGTTGATATCATATTGTGTGACCATATAACAATTTTGTAGATCTAAGACTCTCAACATTCTCAGCTGGGCTGAAGGAACTAAAGATAATGCCCCCATAGATTTGCCAAACACAGTTAATGACCGAACGCAACTCCAATCCGATAGCTTCGAGCACTTAGTTTCGTGGAAGACTATGTGGCGGATTTTTTCTGGTACTAAGGTAATACCATGCTTCTCGTTCAAGAATACAAAATTCTCTTCTCTAGAAATAGAAATTGTGAGATCACGAATGATATCATGAACTCGGCAATTCTTCACCTCTCCAAGCATATTCAACTTTGATGGTTGAATCATGCTTCGGTTGATGAGCTCGTTAAAGTATCTATTTCCAACCTCCTCAATGGTCCTTCTAGCCTCATCTCTAACAAAACCTTCTGCTATCCATCTATCGACTAGATGCCTCCTCCGGATTTCAAAATCCTCAGGAAAGATGCTCAAATATAGAAAACAAGGCTTAAGATGAGATGGCAAGTGGTTGTAACTTAGGATCACCACCCTCCTCAATGCTCCAAGGTTTTGGTTTCTCTCAAGCTCTGATGGAAGCTGATTATACAAAGCTTCCCACTCTTTAATATGTTTTGTGACAAGAACACCTCCTACTGTAACGATAGCTAGTGGTAACCCTCCACACTTTTTTAGTATCTTATCAAATACATTCTCCATGTTTTCTTTTTTTAGGTCCTCCTTTTCTTTATTTGTCTTTTTTAGCAACAACTGCTCAGCATCATGAGTTTGTAATGGTTCAAGGCGGTGGACAAGACAGGGAGATGAACTAAAAGTGCACATTTCAGCTACATTGACATCTCGTGTTGTTACTACTATCCGACTACCTTTGTCGTTACTCTCAGGAAAAACATTAGTCTTAATCCAATTCCATGCATCGACAGTCCACAAATCATCAAGAACAACAAAGTACCTCTTATCCTTTAGCCCTTCTCTCAGGTGATAGGTGAGGTTCTTCGCTTGCGCCACCTTCCCTTGAAGTTTGTCCAAGCATTTCTTCAATGAATCATCGCCCAAAAGTTTCCTAATCATATCTTCGAGCATCTCCTTCTTGTCAAATGACTGCGACACAGTGATCCAAGCACGACAAGAGAAGTTATCGACAATGTTTTTACTCTCATAGACCTTCCTGGCAAGAGTAGTCTTGCCTAAACCACCCATGCCAACCACACCTATCACCTTAGCAGGACCATCACAGGCGCAGACGTCTATCAGATCAAGCACTTTTGCTTTGGGGACGTCAAAGCCCACCAGTGCAGCTTCATCAATGTTGTTGCCCGATTGATTACGAACATCTTCCATGTAGGAGTCCCTGTCATCAATACTGCTAGAAGAAATGGGCTTGATTAAATTGTAGCGCGTGTTCCTATTGCTCACTTCTTCAGCTCTTGATTTGAGGTTGCGAATCTGGATAGCGATCCGATGGCGATCTCGAAGCTTCATCATGCGGCGTGACAGGCTTTGTGTATGGACATGGACCTTAAACTCGTCGAGGCAATCTTCAATGTCGTAGGACAGATCCCGTACTTGCTCCGCCCACACCTTCAGTAGCTCATCTTTCTCTTTCATTACTTCGGCTGCCCTCAGGAACGCTTGCATCGTTTTTAGCTCGTCTTTGATGTACCTGTCAATCACCGGTTTAGTAGTAATTTAGAAGGCATCTTGCTGCCAGTGTACATCTCATGGTGTGCAACTGTGCAATAACATAGGCACTTTGTCACCTTCATGAACAGGTTTTATGCCAACCACGAGTGGATCAATTGTACAACTAATAAAATTTTACTAAAAATAACTACTTAGACAACTTGCGTCGGTACATAATGGGCACCAAAACTGCAGGAGCGATCCCTTTGGCTATCAATTTTTGTGCAATTATTTGAAGTTAGAGCACATATAAACTCCTTTACTACTATCGGTACAATTAGTCTCTCTTGTCCAATTCTTTCTTATGTTATTATATTACATCACTGTCATGTAAGGTCATACTATCATCATTGACATAAAGTACACTTGTAAATGATTACTATTTAATAAAAGAGGAAATTACATGAAGACACATATTTTAGTACCATTGTTAAAAAAACCCCAAGTTTTTCAAAAAGTTTCAATTTATCCCATGTATCAGATATTTTGCCAAAATGTTTCAATTTAACCTACATTTTGTTAACCATCTATTATTTTTGATGATTTTTCAATATTTGGGCTAGAAGGCATTCATGTCACACCTTCATAATAATGCTGATAAGATACATATGGAGAATTAGCATACTCTTTTATACTACAATCAACTAAAATTTTTAGCTCAAAATCACTAAAAAATGCCAAAAAAGATAAAATGCCGTATTAGTGTAATATATATGCCAAATTAATATAATAGAGGTGTTACACGGACACCACACAGGCTAAACATTTCAAAACCCATGAAAAATTGATAGACAATTAACCAAATTAGGATGAGCTCAAACATTTGCTTAAAAAATATGAGGTAAATTGAAACGTTAAAACCTAGGATTTTCTCACAATAGCATCAAAATATATGAGGTCAAGTAAAAGTAGAAATCTATTATTTTGAAAATTCTAAAATTGAATTTTGAATTAAATATTTTAATATTTCTATTTCTGAAGTTTATTTATTTTATAAATTTTATATTTAATTCAGAAATTTTTATTGTTCATTATATTTTATTCCGAATTTTATTGTTAGTACATATAGAAATTTTCAAATTTAGAAAAGTTTCAAATATTATGATTTATTATTTTTAATTCCAAAATTTGAATAGTTGCAGTTTTGGAAAAGTTTATTTTTGAAAATTGTATAATTTTAATCCGAATATTATTATTTTATTTTATTTCAGAATTTTTATTTCTTACTTTATTTACCAAAATATATAGTTCCATATTTAGTAGGATTATGGAGGTACGGTGCATTCGTTTGATAAAAAGTTATATATGTATTGTTTTGAAAATTCTAAAATTGAATTTTGAACAAAATATGTAAATTTCGATTTAAGTTTCTGTATTATTTCTGTTTTTTATTTTATAAAATTAAATAATTGAATTGAAAATTTTTATTTGTTACTACATATTATTCAAATCATATTTGTTAGTGAATTGTTTTTATTAATAAT
This sequence comes from Pharus latifolius, assembly GCA_019359835.1. NCBI lineage: Eukaryota > Viridiplantae > Streptophyta > Magnoliopsida > Poales > Poaceae > Pharus > Pharus latifolius. Next base: position 70,358,245 of record CM033324.1, read on the forward strand.
CCAAAATAAAAAATAATTTGAAATACAACCCACAGTTTACCGAAATTACAAAATTGACTTTTTGAACACGATAAGTCAATTATCGTGGTCTGAAACAGTAACAGAACGATTTATTGCGCCTCACAAGTCTTTTCTCAACACCATCTGCAACAGAAACCTTTTCTTCACGTCATCAGCAATAGAAACTGGTTGAGTGGTCGAATGGTCAAAATGTACCATCGAGTAGCAGATTAGATCAATTTTGTTTAACATAGCACGGGCATTGACCACTCGCACCATTCGACTACTGGACCACTGACTACTTGACCACTCAACCAGTTTCTATCAACCAGTTTCTATCGTGGATGACGTGGGAAAAGATTTTTTTTGCAGATGGTGGTGGGAAAAGGCTCGTGAGACACGATAAATCATCCTATCGCGGTTTCAGACAGCGATAATTGACTTATCACACTCAAGTAGGTCATTTTCATAATTTTGGTAAACTGTTAGTTATGTTTCAAATTATTTTTTTATTTAGGATTATTTATAAAAAAAAAGTCATTTGTTAGTATATATCTAGAAAATTTCTAATCAAGAAACGTTCTGAATATTATGATTTTGTTATTTTTTTTAATTCTGAGTTTTGAAGAGTAGAATTTTTTGAAAAGTCTATTTTTTGGCAATTATATAATTTTGATCCGAATTTGTTATTTTAATATATTTACGAATTTTTTATTACTTTATTTTATTATGATTTTTTAGTTTATATATAGAAATTTTCAATGTTATAAAAATAAAAATTCCAAGTATTATTATTCTATTATATTTTAATTTCGAATTTGAATAAATATATTTTCAGAAATTTTTATTTCCAGAAATTATTCAATTTCAGTCCGATTTTTAATATTTTATTATTTTAAATTCCGAATTTGGAAAAGCTGTATGTTTGGGAAAAGATCCTAGCAAGGAGACTTTAAATCTATAATTTATTGATGTTTAAAACAACATGAGAGTTCGTACTGAGTTCAATAGATAGATAGATAATAGTTCAACAGAGAATAGGATAAAAGGGCATCCGGCTGAATAGTAGAGGTTTATTCAGACATGCAGTCTGCCGCAAAAATAATAAAAGAGGGATCTGCCATGCTAAGTGTAGCTGGTTTGGAATGTATATGTCCTTGCTAAATTGCTGTTTGGGTTGAGGTGTTAGGACTTGAATAAATCAAAGAGAAGCAGAGGAAACATTTGTATACCAGATCTCCTGTTGGACGCCCATCAGCAGGCTCATCTCCTCCGAGGCGGCGGCGGCGGCCTTGCTGGCGGCGCTCCCCACCAGCGATCTAGCCATGCTCAGCACCGTCTCCGCCATCCTTCTTTCTCAGAAGAGGAAGCTCACATCTGAGAACCGAGCAGCCAAAGGTCTTTCTTATGGTACAAAGAACTCTCTTGCCCTACTCCAATTGTTTATTGGCAATGGTAGAAACCCCACCATTGGCTATCTCCAACCATATGGGCTCAACAAAAAAAATATTATAGTTAGTCGAGTGAAAACATCGGGAGAAGAGGTATTTTCGAACAACATTTCGCGTTACAGGTAAAAAATATTATCCAAGAGGCCAGTTTTTTCAATTCATTGGTGTTTCAGTGAACTCTTCAAACAGATTGACGTTTAAATTGGATATATACTTGAATTTAAATGATTTTAATGAAATATACATGATTTTTAATTTTAAAATCGAATTTATGTGATTTTTAGATTCTATATAAAGAAAACTTAAAGATCTATAATTTTTTAAATATAATCAAAATCTAATTCAAATTAAATCACGGCATAAATCATAAAATAAAAAATTATATATAATATTATTGACACAAAAATTAACAAAAAAACAAACAAAAAAATAAAAATCCATCCAATGCACCCGCTGCCACCCATGCATGACGTTGCCTCAATTTCCATGCGCAAATAAAAAAGGCGAAGTCAAACGCAGGAGGTTCGGGCTAAAAAATTAGTTTTTTTTGTTATTTAGGTGATTTTTAGATTTTATACAAAGAAAACTTATAAGTTTATAATTTTTTAAATATAATTAAGATATTATAGGCACAGAAATCGAGAGGAGCAAATAAAAAATAAAAATTCATCCAGTGCACCCGCTGCCACCCATGCACCTCAATTTCCACGCGCAAATAAAAAAAGGCAGTCAAATGCGCAAATAAAAATTGGTTTTTTTTTTTTAATTTGAGAGAGAAGACGCCTTGAAGGCCGCGGCCTCTGAGATTTTTTTTCTTGATTTCACCGAATTGTATACATTTTTTTATTTATATATTAATCTAATTCAAATTAAATTTTGATTATATTTAAAAATTATAGATTTTTAAATTATCTTTATATAAAGACCAAATATCATCTATATTAATTTTGAAATTAAAACTTATTTATATTTTACTAAAATCACCTAAATTCTAATAAATATTTAATTTATTTGTGAGTCCGTGCTAGGAGTCTCCAGACACCTTTGCCTTTGCATTGGACTCAAACTAAAAAGATAGAAAATGTGAAGTTATTTTAAAATATTCAAACAATAATCCAATCAAATATGTAAGTTCTAAATGAGAGATATTGTGTCATTATTATCTTAAGTTAGAACAAATTAGTTGATAGTGATAGATTCTATGTGCAAGATGCAAGTGTAATGCACAATATGATACCTATGGAATCTATAAAGCAGTTTGTACTGTGTTGAGATTGCTCGAACAACGACCCTTGAGCTAGCTCAATATATGCGCAAGGCTCATGCACGGCACTCTCCATACCGAATTCGGATGACAAACTTCCTAAAAAGAAAGAAACAAATCAATTAGAAACAAGCGTGCATTTCAATATTCAGTTACACATAAGTACATACATGTAGACATCTGACAGTAACACAAAGGGAATGCAAATAATATCTCTGTTTAATATTTACACAAATATAAGAGCAAGCATATTATGTATCAAATTGATATGATTACTTTAGTTTAAGCAGTAGCTAGGAAGGACAATTGACTGATGTGTGTTGGAGGAAGTCGTTGCCGGGCAGGAATAGCTTGTCGACAATTTGATCACTTCAGAGTTGGGTGGATTCGTTGAGTGCATTGGGACTAGGTCTGCTTTGTTAACTCTCTTCTTGCTACGAAAAGAACTCCATAGCTTGCACCGTCGCCTCAGATCCCTGAGCCCTCCTCAAATGAATCATATCTAGGACCCTCAGCTTCTGGAATGCTTCCTTGCATAACACCCAATCCTCTCCAATGTCTGCCCCTAAACAGAGACGGAGGGGCATGAGGTTTGGGCAGTTCCTCAAGTCTAATCAACGCATCACCTCTTTTTAGTTCGCACCCATTTAACCCAATTATCACAAAATTCGTAGAATTAGTCGAAATCCCACCTAATTGCGTCCTTAGTGTTTATATGATTTAAAATTTTAGAGATGTCTTTTTTTGATATTATAATAAAGATACAATTCGTTTTTGATACAATTTTTCACATAAATTTATATCATAATAATAATAGAGTTTGTGTTAGTCAATGTTCTAGAAATTTTTTAATTACAAATTTTAATATTTTTTCTTAAGGATGTATCAGTTAAGAATTTTTCTAAATTTCAGAAAATTACTATTTCTAATATTTCTTTAATTTTTCTTTAAATTTAGTAATATATTTTGAATTACTTAAGGTTTTATTAAATTAAAATCTTTAATTCTGAATTTTCGATTTTAATTAATATTTAGTGTTAGAGTTTATATCTCATTGTCTCTTTTTATCTCATTGTCTTTTTTTTTTAATCTTTCATTATCCTTTAATAAATTTTGACCAATTGTTTTGGTGTACAGTAGATGTAAGATCAATGACGGTCGCATCCACACATTTGAGAAACTTGCTTCAAGCTTTTAGTTTGGTCACTTGACTCGTTGGCCTGAGATTTTCCTTTGTCTGATGTTTACCATGGCTTGTTTTCATTGTAATTTCTATTACCTCTTTTTCGTCCATGTTTATCTCGTCCCTGGCTTCTCTCTCATCCATGCAAGTTATTAAACCTCTGAGCAACAGCGTGTGCTTGAGACATATGTTAGGAATCAACCGGTCGAGCATTATGATTTTTCATCAATAATTGGTTGTATTTTTGTCACTAATAATGCAAAAATTAGCTTAAAGTGCTTAGCAAAATTTTTAGCCCTATACTACTACTACTGGAGTAGAGAGATATCATAAAGCTACATCACAAGCAAATTGTGGGTGATCTCCCTTTTGTTCACTCCCTTTTTTTACTATATAGAAAGCCTTTGCTCATTCCTCTTTGCTTGCCTATACAAGTCGTATTCCTACTAGTCGATAGCAGTTTTTCACTGCGATCACTCTTCTCATTGGTGTTTTTTTTTTTGAGGGGTAGAATAGTGGAAGTGTTATGCTTTGGTTATGTTTGACTTGTTTGTACTGTGAAACTGTGATGTAGCTTTATGATATCACCTGGTTTGGTAATACTTATTAAGTTAGAAATGGATGTGATATGAACTGAAGAGTAAGGAATGTGGCAATGGTAATACTTATTAAGTTACCAACGATCTGTGAAAAGAAATTCCTAAATAGGATTCTCACAATGTCGTTGTTGACAATGCAACTAACTAGAACCACCATGCTATGTATCTCTGTGTTGTAACTACTACTAGATATATACGTATGCTGGGTACTAATGTAAAATACGAAACACTACAATTGTTCCAATTTGTAAGAAAAGAAGCATCACAGTTTCACAGTACAAACAAGTCAAACATAACCAAACCAGGTGATATGTGCATTACAATCAAATTGAGGGTGATCTCTCCACAATGCTGCCCAACAATCTGAACAACGTCGTGTACTCAAATAGGAAAATCAAACTATCATGTAGCAGAGCTTTAGTCACTATAATCTCCTGTTCATAGCAAACTGCAAACAAAGTTGGATATAGGTGTGCCGGTGTACAGTCACATAAACATCTACCATTCCAGAAAAATATATCCAAACATTTCAAATGAAGTATTTACAGCCTAACTCAATGTTGTGTTTCTCCTTTAAATGAAAGCACCACTTAGCAATCAGTGCCCTGTTCATTTCTAAGCGATTTGAGTAAACCCAAAACACCATCTAACTTTTGTCTACATACAGAGGAACATGAATATCTCTTTTTAATATATGAACACCCTGTCAAAGAAATGTCCTAGCGAGTTTCGATCTTCAATTGGAGTTCTTTGGACAGCCGGCTATAAAATAAGTTTATGAAGATGAGGTTGGTACCGGTTGAGCAAATTCCTGAAGGATGGTTGGTGGCAGAAGGCAGAGCAATACCAGTGGAGACTTAAAGGAGATTTTTCTATTAATAACTTAAAGTAAAAAAAAATTTCAAAAATGATCCATAGTTCACCGAAATTGCAAAAATGACTTTTTTCGGCGCGATAAGTCAATTATCGCGGTCTGAAACCATGACAGAACGATTTATCTTGCCTCACAAGTCTTTTTCCTCCGACATCCGCGATAGAGATTTTTTCCCGACGGCATCCGCGACAGAAACTAGCTAGCGGTCGAGTGGTCCTCTGGTCGAAAGGTGGAGTGGTCAAAGATTTATAACCCTTTGTTTCACAAGTGACTAGAAAAAATAAAGTATTACTATGTTCAATTGCAACAACTCTCAGTAACATATCCTATCTTAACTAGTTAAGACACTGGTTTCTTAGCCCTTAATCTAGGTTCGAATCTTGCTTGCTGCAATGCAATGTCGAGCCTTGGAGACTCGACAAGCCGGTTTCACTCCACCTTTCGACCAGAAGACCACTCAATCGCTAGCCTACTTGCCCAGTTTCTGTCGCAGATGCTGTTGGGAAAAAGTTTCTGTCACGGATGGTGTTGAGAAAAGACTTGTGAGCCGTAATAAATCTTTCTGTCGTGGTTTCAGACCGCAAGAATTGACTTATTGCGCTCAAAAAAATCATTTTTGCAATTTCGGCAAACTATGGATTATTTTTCAAATTATTTTTCATTTTGGGTTATTAATAAAAACTTTTCAGACTTAAAAAGTCTGACATGCTAATACAAGAATGTCAGGTGTTACTGTGTTAGTTTAATAATTAATTGGAGGTTCTAAGGTGCATCTATGTGTTTTCATTTTTTAGAAAACTTGTACTATTTACATTTTTCATTTTTTCTTAGAAAGTTAGATTTAAAGAGATAAGATTGATCTAATGGTGAAAAAAAAATATATGTAAGATAAGAAAAAAACTAGTACATGCATCTTAACAAAACTCTAATTCTTTTGGGGAAGGTTTGTGACAGTTTGGTTGGCATCTGCAGGTTTTGAGTGGTGTTTGTTCTTTATCTGGTAGTTGTTGGTAATTTGAACACAGGTTTTGGGTCCGTGGCTTTTCGGGATAAGTATTGTCTGTGATGTTTTCTTTTCTTTTCTCTTTTATTTCCTTTGCTTTATGTGAAACTGGATGGAATTTACCTTTCTTAACTTATCTCTATTGTTCTTTTGTTAGGCCATAGCTAAAAAACCTACTTTTTTATATTTATGAGGTTCATTCGAATATGAAAAAAGTATAAGTTTAATCAATCATACTACCATTGAGAGAAAATAATAGTTTTTTGCTGGTCAAACGATCCTTTAGGGATTGTCATAATACAAACAGATCATTCTCAGTGAAATACTCTTTTTCAGATTTTTATTTAGATGGTGCCAAAAAAATTAGAATTTTTGCCTTTTGGACATTGATACTCTTAGAACTTGGAACAATTTAGAATTTGGAACAATTCACCCATTGAGATCATTTGATGCTAAATAGATTTCAACCTCAAGAGCTCATATTAAATAATTGCTTCAATCAAGAGTGAGCTCAACAAATTCTCTCATATTTAATTTTTCTACAATATTTTGTTTAAGAAAATGAATAAATTAACATGCAAATTATACTGAACTAAATCACTTTCTTAATTTATGAATCAACAGTACCTTTTTCAAGTACAGGTAGAATATAGTGCCGTACAGAATCAAATATCTTTGATTTGTTCTGTATAAAAAATTATGCATTTTTTTAAAAACAAAAACCAAAGTATACTGCCAGTGTGAAAGCACATTTATATGGTCTTTGCTTTTTAATGATACGGGCAGTGTGAAAGCACAGAACAAATTAAAGAAGATGTAAATTACGAATCCATATCCAAAGGAATAGCAAAGTTAAAACAAAAACCAAAGTATACTGCCGCCGGCTTGTACATGGTCGATGCAAGAATTATATCTCTAAAGCCATCAGAAGATTAAAAGACGGTCAACTATATATTAACTTTAATTGTAGAAGTATATCGGTTTGTAGTGATTCATATTGATGATGTGTTATAATTTGATAAATTGTCTTGTTTTTTCGCATGTATTTAGATCATCAACACAAATAATAATAAATGAACATACGAAAGATTTAAAGAAAAATATAGCTCTTTTTATTAGATTGATTATCTCTTTCCAAAATACATCCATGTATGAGAAACAATTCTATGGGTATTTGATAATATCCATATTAAAGTACTCATAATATCTATTAAAAACCATTTATAAATATCATTATATCCAATAAATAAAAAATATATATAATATTTGTATAGTAGTATAGAGAAGACCGTTCCCCATGTGCCAAATCCATAACTCCTTTCAGTCCAATCGATCAAATCAATTTGACAGAAACTCTACTAAACAAAAGGCTCTTTTATGTAAATAACCTTTAAAAAAATTGTAAATCTAACCCAACGTTTCAAAAATATGTAAAAATAACTTTTTTTTAGAAATACGGTTGAATTTGAATGTGACATATGACAGTAAGAGTGCGACAAACTATTCTACCGCACAACCAGTGTGTGGCAGAGATAAACCAACAAAAAAAAGTCTGCCACACTCAATACATATATATATCTTGTGATATATAGCACCAGTTAATAATCTGTTTGTGTCGATTTGATCATTTTGGTTTCATGATTTTATCGGTTCAAACAGATTGTGAATCTAAATTATAAATCAAAAGGTATCGATGTCGAAAAAATTAAAATTTTTCTATACAAAATTTTGAATTTGAATTAATAAAAAAATTTGAAAATGTACTACCGCACTTTGGTTGTGCGTCAAAGGTTTGTCGTACTCTTGCTGTCATGTATCACGTTCAAATTCAACCACACTTCTAAAAAGAGTTATTTTTACAATTTTTTTAAATACTAGGCAGCTTTGTAATTTTAAAAATTATTTATATAAAATATTCCTAAACAAAATAGCCTCGATCAAGGCCAAACACAAAGCCCACCACCTCATGCAGTTGTTCCAATTCCCATTAATTAAGCTGGAAAAATTAACTAGATCACACTGCAAAATTAAGGAGTTGCAACAGAACACTGGCCGTATCCCTACGAAGCCATTATTATTATTACACACACAGAGGCCATAGCATGAGAAGAAAAAACAGAGAGGAAGAAAAGAGGAAACAAATGAATAAAAAACAAGCGGTACAAGCAGGTATCATAAATCTTAAGTTCACACAAGTGCAAACATCATGATAAATGTAATATTACAACTGCAAATGACATCTCTATTGATAATTAAATATAAGAGCAAACATGCCATGCTTCAATTACACTAAACACTGGGGAAACCAATGGATTGATGTTCCAGGGAGGAAGTTGTTGCTTGCATTCTCCACGCCATCATCTCCAACTCTGCACTCCATTCTGGATGCTGTAGCTCCTCCATTCGCAACTCGGGATGGTTAGGATGTGCCTCCATTTCCCTTTGCAGCGCATCTAGCTCTGCCACTCGGCAGCCATAATCAAGTGAAATCTCCTTAAACCTTGGAAGGTGCTTGATACCGATGATCCCTGATCTCAGTTCACAACAGCTGATGCGTATACTTTCCATTTGGGGTGATGCACTTTCCTCAAATGTCATCTGTCTTAACTGGTCCAAAATGAAAATTTGTAGCATCCTAAGCTTTGGAAATGCTCCCATGCTGAAATTTAATTTCTCTCCACTATACGCATCCCGAGCAAGACGGAGGCACATGAGGTTGGGTAGTGTCTGCAGTACTTTCCAGGCTTCACCTTCTTTTAGTTTGGTATCTGATAAAGAAATCTTAGTCAGTTTGAAAAGTTTACCAACCCAATTGGGCATTTCCCCTAAATACCCTCTCAACTTGAGGCTCCGTAGGTGGGGGGGAGGAGAGGAAACAGAATGCAGCCAATCAATTTTCATGAAACCAGAAAACACACCCAGTTGGAGAGAGCAGAGGGAGGAGAGCTGCTCAAGGGTTGCACAGAACTTCTTCCCTTGTTTCTCGGCTATTTCCGACACGCGTAACTTCTTGAGCTGAGTAAGTTCACCCAACTCTTGGATTATTTTGTTACCACTTCGTTGAATGTCCACAAACTCTAGTACTTGTAACTCTTTCAAGCGCCCTATTCCTTTTGGCACCTTCACACCATCTGTACATTTTTTCCAACACAATGAGGACACCATGTGCAGCTCGGCAATTACGTTGACACGATCATCAGGATCAAATAAAGGTGTACACAACAAGGGCAAACACATTGTGTGGACCAAGCATTCTGGATCAAAATTGGCATAACTGCTTCCGTGGCTACATCGGAGAGAACAGAGACTCTGAAGGGTGGTGAGTTCAGTTGGCAACTTTGTAATATATGTGTTTCTTATGTCCAGAGTTCGTAATCCTTGTAGATTTCTTATGGATCTCGGAAGAGTATAGATATATGAATCAGAGATGAACAGATATTTCAAGTGGTGTAACAATCCTATTTTGTTGATATCATATTGTGTGATTTTAAATGAAGCATTTTCTAGATCTAAGACCCTCAACATCCTCGGTTGGGATGAATGAAACAAAGAGAGTGCCTCCATAGGTTTGCCAAACACAGTTAATGACCGAACGCGACTCCAATCCAATAACTTTGAACAATTAATCTCGTGAAAGGCTATGTGGCGGATTTTTTCTGGTACTGAGGTAATACCATGCTCCCTGGTCAAGAATACAAAATTCTCTTCTTTAGAAATAGAAATTATGAGATCACGAATGATATCATGAACTCGACAGCGCTTCACCTCTCCAAGCATATTCAATTTTGATGGTTGAATCATGCTTCGGTTGATGAGCTCGTTAAAATATCTATTTCCAACCTCCTCAATGGTCCTTCTAGTCTCATCTCTAACAAACCCTTCTGCTATCCATCTATCGACTAGACGCCTCTTCTGGATTTCAAAATCTTCAGGAAAGATGCTCAAGTATAGAAAACAAGACTTAAGATGAGATGGCAAGTGGTTGTAACTTAGGGTCACCACCCTCCTCAATGCTCCAAGGTTTTGGTTTCTCTCAAGCTCTGATGGAAGCTGATTATACAAAATTTCCCACTCTTTAACATGTTTTGTGGCAAGAACACCACCTACTGTAACGATAGCTAGTGGTAACCCTCCACACTTTTTTAGTATCTTATCAAATATTTCCTTCAGGTTATCTCTTATTAGGTCCTCCTTTCTTTTATTTGTCTTTCTTAGCAACAACTGCTCAGCATCATGAGTTTGTAGTGGTTGAAGGCCGTAAACAAGACAGGGAGATGAACTAAAAGTGCACATTTCAGCTACATTGGCATCTCGCGTTGTTACTAATATCCGACTACCTTTGTTGTTATTCTTAGGAAAAGCACTATTATAAATTCAATCCCATGCATCAACAGTCCACAAATCATCAAGAACAGCAAAATACCTCTTATCCTTAAGCCCTTCTATCAAGTGATTGGAGAGGTCCACCTTCCCTTGAAGCTTTGAATCAGCACCCAAAAGTTGCCTAATCATATCTTCGAGCATCTCCTTCCTGTCAAATGACTGCGACACAGTGATCCAAGCACGACAAGAGAAGTTATCGACAATGTTTTTACTCTCATAGACCTTCCTGGCAAGAGTAGTCTTGCCTAAACCACCCATGCCAACCACACCTATCACCTTAGCAGTACCATCACCGGCGCAGATGTCTATCAGATCAAGCACTTTTGCTTTGGGGACGTCAAAGCCCACCAGTGCAGCTTCATCAATGTTGTTGCCCGATTGATTACGAACATCTTCCATGTAGGAGTCCCTGTCATCAATACTGCTAGAAGAAATGGGCTTGATTAAATTGTAGCGCGTGTTCCTATTGCTCACTTCTTCAACTCTTGATTTGAGGTTGCGAATCTGGGTAGCGATCCGATGGCGATCTCGGAGCTTCATCATGCGGCGTGACAGGCTTTGTGTATGGACATGGACCTTAAACTCGTCGAGGCAATCTTCAATGTCGTAGGACAGATCCCGTACTTGCTCCGCCCACACCTTCAGTAGCTCATCTTTCTCTTTCATTACTTCGGCTGCCCTCAGGAACGCTTGCATCGTTTTTAGCTCGTCTTTGATGTACCTGTCAATCACCGGTTAAGTAGTAATTTAGAAGGCATCTTGCTGTCTGTGTACATCTCATGGTGTGCAACTGTGCAACAACATGAACAAGGTTTTATGCCAACCACGAGTGGATCAATTGTACGACTAATAAAATCTTACTAAAAATAGCTACTAAGTAGAAAACTTGCGTCGTTTAGAGCAAATTAGAGATTAACCTCCTTGCACACAAATGAAAATCAATCTATTACGACTAGAGGTGAGAATATCATGCGACCCTGGATGCTGATTCTCAGCCTAAGCATGAAGTATCAGGGTTTAATGAGGTACGTAATGGGGACCAAAACTGCAAGAGCGATCCCTTTGCTATCAATTTTTGTACAATTATTTGAAATTAGAGCACATATAAACTTCTTTACTACTTTGATCAGAACAATTAGTCTCTTTTGTCCAATTCTTACTTATGTTATTATATTGTATCACTATCATGTAAGGTTATTCTATCATCATTGATATAGAGTACACTTGTAAGTGATTAGTATTTGATAAAAGAGAAATACATGAAGACGCATATATTTTAGTACCATTATTAAGAAAACTCCAAGTCTTTCATAAAGTTTCAATTTATCCCGGATACCGGATACTTTGCCAAAATGTTTCAATTTAACCTACATTTTGTTAACCATATGTTATTTTTAATGATTTTTCAATATTTGGGCTACGAGCGATCCACGTCACACCTCCATAATACTGATAAGATACATATGGAGAATTAGCATATTATTTTTTTATGCTACAATCAACTAAAATTTTTAGCTCAAAAACACTAAAAAATACAAAAAAGATAAAATAGCATATTAGTGTAATATGTATGCCAAATTAATATGATAGAGGTGTTACACGAATTAGACGTGGGCTAAACATTTTAAAACGCATCAAAATTGATAAACAATTAGCCAAATTAGGACGAGCTTAAACATTTGATTAAAAAACATGGGGTAAATTGAAATGTTAAAACCTAGGGTTTTCTGAAGATAGCATCAAAATATATGAGGTCAAGTATAATATATTTTTAATAGAACTAGTCGAAATTTCACGCAATTGTGTGATTAATTTCTATATGATCTAAAATTTTATCGATATTTTATAGAGAGATATTCTCTTTTAATAATATAAGAGAGATTTTTTTATATGATTTTTCACATAAATTTATAACATAATAGTGATAAAAGTTAGTTCAGATACTGATAAATTTATAACGTTATAAATATAATACATGTAATAGATCTTTTTATTTTTCTGATTAATGTGGGAATTTGTAGAAAATTTTCTTTTCTATGATTAATGTGAAAATTTTGAGTAATTTTTATGTGAGATCAAAATTAATATGGTATTTCTAATATCACCAAAAATTTATTATACTAGCCGTCGAATTGTGCATTTGCATAGATTGATAAATTTAACTATTTTTTACAATTATACTGCAACAAACATATATGTATGTGTGTAAAACCAAAATCAAAGAGAAGCAGAGGAAACAATATTTTGTATACCAGATCTCCTTCTGGACGCCCATCAGCAGGCTCATCTCCTCCGAGGCGGCGGCGGTGGCCTTGCTGACGGCGCTCCCCACCAGCGACCTCGCCATGCTCAGCACTGTCTCCGCCATCCTTCTTTCGCAGAAGCAAGCTCACATATGAGAACCCAGCAGCCAAAGCTCTTTTTTATAGTACAAACAACGCTCTTCCTACAATTATTTATTGGCAATGGTAGACAACCCACTATGGGCTACCTCCAACCATATAGGCTCAACAAAAAAAAATATTATAGTTAGTTCAATGAAAACATTGGGGAAGAGGTATTTTTAAAGAATATTTTGTGTCACATGTTGGAAATATCATCTAAAATATCAGTTGTTCTAATTCATTCATATTTTATTGGACTCTTCAAACGAGTTAACGTTTAAATTAGATATATACTTGATTTTACCACTATGCTAAAGACTCATCTCCATGTATACCATTCCTAGCAGCAAGTCGAGGTGACAAACACGTGGGGGCCGTGCCAAATAAAAAGCATGTTGGGGATGACCTCAGTTGCATATAAGATTGAATAAAAGCTTGTAGTTCATGAATAACTTAGATTTGACTTAGAAATTGGCTAGACTTAGACTTGGAAACGAGCTGAGTTCGAGCTTACTCGCCAACTCGGTGCCATTAGCGAGCTGAGATGAGTCGGAGCCCAACTCATGGGTTCGGCTCATTTATGCTCATTTGCAAAAGGTCCTCAAAATATTTATAATTGCAAATATTTTTTAAACAATCCATTAAAACATTATCAAATAATTTTTAGTAGATAAAATTTGCAAAACTAATCTCCAGTCGTCAATCAAAATGACGATAGGTCAGGACAAAAGCAAAAAAGTTTGTGCAAATCTTGATTCTTTTAAGATCAATATCTTATAATTTATAACTCTAATTGAAGATCTATTTCAACCAACGGACTTGTGAAGTCAAAACGATCATATTGATATAAACAGATTATCAATCAAAAATTAAAGAAGAAAATTTTGTTTCATACCACAACAAATTTCAGAAATTACGGTCTACAAAACTAATAAGCTAGGCACGAATCTACATGCCAATAAGATATTCAGTGATAAATATAAAATATAAAACTTAGAAAATTTTGTTCATAACACTAGAAAAGTGTGTTTTTTTTATCTATCATTAAAAAATTGACTCTTTTTCTTATTAACCACTGAAACGTACACTAGTATTTTGTATTTTGTCATTGTCATTTGGTCAGCAGCTAGTCAACGAAACAAATGACATTTTTACCTATGAAGAGCATATCTTTTACTCTGTAGAGGTATATTTACAAACAAAATATATTTTTCATACAAGAGTATTGTCTATCTGAAATACGAGGTTTTTTTATAATCCTTTGTAGTGGTGTATTTGCTCCATTTAGAGGACTAAAAATATCACCTAATAGGGATAAAAATGTCATTTTCTCTGTTGAATAGTGGTTGACTAAACGACAATGAAAAATACAAAATACTAACATATGCTTTAATGGTAAATAAGAAAGAGTCAATTTTTCAGTGGTAGATACAAAAATATGTACTTTTCTAGTGTATAGACAAAATTTGGGACTATCTAGCGAGAAGATTCCTATTTTTTAAAAAAAATCTTGCACTATCTAGAACACATATCTAAATGTAAATTCAATCTCCATCTTTCATCTCTTCTCATCTTCTTCCTCCTCCTCTTTACTTCACACTACTATCTATGCCTTCCTCCCTACCTCTGGTACTCTTATTCCTCTCTCTTGTTGGGCCCACTACCTGCGGCTGGCGACGCTACTGTCACTTTGCCGCACATGCCTCCCTCCCTCCCTCCCTCCCTCCCTCCTCCTTCATTATCACCTTCCACCACCTCCACCCACAAGCTGGGGTGTTATCGTGGCCTCACCACCCTACTTCCGCCTACCACTAGAACAACTAATGAGAGAACTAGATGAAACTTTAGAAGACTAGATTGAAAAAAAGAATTTGATCCAAGATGATAATTATCGTATTAGCAAAACTCTCAAATTTTCCCTTAAAAACTTTATAGGTGCATAAAATAATTTGCCCCAATTTTTTATAACTACTAGTACGCACGCGAGACTATTATTAGGCATGCGTTTTTTTTATATACTGTCCAAAGCAGACTCCACTGAGCCTATTCGGGGGAAAATCGAAGACTAGAAGGAAGTAATTCTTCAAAGAACCGGCAGAAAAAGTTGGTATATCCTTTTTTTTTTTCTTTAGGTAATAGCAGAGGAGGACCGTATTGAAATATACCAATAAAAGAAAAAGGTTTTGTACATAAAAAGAACAAAATAAAAAATGGGCAAAGGAAAAAGGGTTTTACTAACGAGCATGTATATGTTTTTATGTTACATATATATTTTTTCATTATTGGATCAAATTTCTCTCTGTAGATATAGTCTTCTAGAATTCACCTAGCCTCTTCCTTAACATCTCTGTGGAAGCGGCCCATAGGATCCACATATTAGTGATGATTAATGTTTTTTTTTGTTTTTTTTTCTCTTTTCTCTCTCATCTCTCCTTTGCGACTCCAAACCATGACAATAGGTCCGAATTGCTCAGTCACTTTCACCAATACAAAACATATTGCCACGTCAATCTGTTACAATTTAGAGCCGCGACAAGCCGAGCTAAGCTGAGCCATTAGGTATTATGATTAATATATAATTTACACCAGCATTTGAGTTTCGCTCCAACTAAATTCCAAAGTTCGTTGAAAACTTAACAGTAGATGGATTTTCTACTGTCACTTTGCCATCGGTGAATTTAATTTTTCTATGTGCATTTTTATGGATGGATTTCATTTTGCATGTACTGTTATGAAAGAGAAATATGCATTTTATGTCCTTTTATTATCATTACAATGAGAATTTTATAGTTTTTAAATTACTTATTTTACTAAAGAATGGTGGAATCCTTTAATGCTATTGCATGAAAAAGTGAGAATGCCTATCAGACTTTTTGTATTTGTATACGTATGCACCAATTGAAATATGAAATTTTTTTTGTGGATGTATTTTCATACACAAATCTCATAGAATGATGAAGGATTATGATAATGAAAGTAACTGGTATTTGAAGTAAAACGTCTGCATCCTACATCAATATGGAAACATTTAACTCCTTTCTAGTCAAAGATTTAATTGCAACTTGAACCAGCCCAGTATGCAAATAATTACATTGAAGTTCAATTTCATTTTTAGACAAAAGATGCAATATTTCATGTAAAGAACTAATAGAAAGAGTTTTTTTAATTGTTTTTATATAATAATAAGACCTTAAATTAAATATTCTTATGTGATATATCTCTCTGCTATTAACTTTAGGTATCTTCTAATTTGTAATACTTTTCTCTTATAGAAGAACCATTTTTAATCGGCATTGTCTTAATGGACCTCTCATTACTGCGTGAGGCTATAGCCCGATTAGTAGTGCTCAGAGTTTTGATTAGTCAAGACATTTTTTAGTACAGAAAAGAGATTCAATGGTTAGTTTCTAGTCAATAGCAAGAACAATTCCTACGATTAAAATCAGTCATACTCCTTCATAGTGTTCCTATCAAACGATTTATACCCAACAAATGTCTTCCACACAGCTAAAATGGCTACACGATCTAGGAACAACTGACAAAGCCAATAGAGATCTTTGCGCATATATATATATATATATATATATATATATATATATATATGCGAGGAGATACATATATATGACACACTTGTATTTTTTTATGCTGGTGTATATGTATAAAGTAGTATTGTCAAGTCATACAAAGAGTGCATCCATTGCACCCTTGTTTAATGGTTGGAGGGCAATTTCCACGAGAGAGAAGTACATTTCTTTAAATGTAGGGTTAAAAGTTCTTCTAACACGAGTGATGTATAACTTAAGTTACAATATGCTATTGACAAATAGATCCTTCCATACTGAAGTCCATAACAAAAGCGAATGCATTTAAATTAATCTCTCATTGCTAGTAGACCCCACATACACGAAGCACCAAATCATGAGACTGTTTTGTTTTTTTGTCGATTTAAACAAAAAGTTTTGAACACACAGGATTGAAAAAAAGCATTCATTGAAAGGTGGGTCCAAACAAATGATGACCCGTGGTGGAAATAAATAAAAGGCAAGAAGTTAAATATGATTTTTTTGAATTACTATAAAAAATATTTTTTTAAGTTCATTTACCTCCATTTTTAATATCAACCAAAAAATCTTGATCCAATAATCATCAGTTGATCCAATAGATTTTAGATAGATTGTTTTATTTTCTTATATTACGTTGTCACATTTTTTTTAGATTGTCACATTTTCCTACTTTAGATTGTTGCTTTTTTAGCTTGTCTTTTTTTAAAATTTATTGTCTTTTTTTATTTTAGATTGTCGTATTTTTTTAGATTTGTTTTTTTTAAGTTATCATATTTTCTTATTTTAAGCTGTCGCGTTTTTCTTATTTTAGGTTGTCACATTTTTTTATTTTAAGTCATTATTTTTTTTAGATTGTCATATTTTTTTTAAAAAAATTTATGTAAAAGGGACAAAAATAAACAATATTATACACAAGTAAGAAAAAAACACAAAAATATACAAGTATTGTCACCCACCATCGGTGAGGTCTCTGTCTATCGCCATGCGCCATGCGAGACCACGGACCCCTAGCCCGTGAAGTCTTCATTACTGTTGTAAACTAAAGTTATATCCAAATGTTTTTATTTTTATTGTCATATTTTCTTATTTTAAATTATCATATTTTATCATTTTAAGTTATTGTATTTTTGAGTTAAAATTTTCATATTTTATTAGTAAAAGTTGTCATATTTTATCATTTTAGATTATCTTATTTTCTTACAAAATATTTTGTATATAAGAACTATGAGCACCGTAATCATGCCCACCATATCTCTAAATCAGAAAATAATTGGTGTGGCTTAGTGCCAAAATGATGCGATTTGACCACACAAAAATTTTACTCCATCTCTATCCAACCTCTTTAAGTTAGACCCCAAAAAAAAAAACCAAATCTTATATACAGTTCAACGGTATATTGCAGCCCAAACTCCTCGATACCAATAAAACCCATTTAATCTTAAAAAAAAGCCCAAAAGCACGCAAAAACACCAGTGAGCAAAAGAGCCAAGGATCCAACCCAAAACTCCCTACACAACATAAGTCACAAAACAGCTACATTAGAAGGCTAGGACCAACCAAATAAACCCGATCAAATTATTACCAAAATAATCATCCAAGTAAAAGTATAAAACCCACTTGATTATAAAAATGAAATATATATAGCTGCCTAATGAAAATTTTATAATGCACTCACATAAAAGTATCAAGTGAGGACTCTATTTATAATGAGAGAATTTGATTTGGTGATCTCAATTGTTTCTTTATTGTTGGAAGCATTATCATCTATTTAATTATGATTTGCTAGTGTTTCAAAAGAAACAAACTTATTAGGGTTTTATGGTATAAATGTGAAGATTTTTCTCGCTTGGATTGAATCATTTAATTTGTGAGTTTATATTGTCTTCCACTATGTCTTCTATTTTTTAAAAAAAATTAGAACTTGAAAATATATGAACTTGTTATGTGTAGGACATGCATTGCATACACTTGAACTAGAATTAAATTTACACTCTAAAGCATTCAATTCTTATATGTTACATCAGAGTAAAATTATCTAATGAACTCATTTGTATTAATAAAATATTTAGTGAGTCGAGAGCTTTGTGTGAACTTTTTCTCACATGTTTAAGGTTCTTAACACTTGATTGATATTAAGTGAATAGTTTGAGCTTAATACTTTTAGTGATCACCATCATCTAGACAATTGAGGGAGGCCAGAGATCTCTCTATCGACGAAGATTATCGGAGAGACTCGATAGTGCTGTAGAAAGTTTAGCGCTTACCTATTCAGAGTGAAAAAAAAAACAACCTTAATGAATATCGAAACAAGACTCATGAATATGTGTTTCAACGAGGAGTATAAAAGACCCAACAAGTCTCTGAGATCTCAAAAAAATTCTCGTGTCATATTAGTTTATTCTCTTCTCTTGTTCACTTTACTTATTGCACTTGTTCTAATTTATATATTTGCCTTTGCTTTTATATCACTCTAGACTTGCAAAACTCGATCGCTTCAACCACTAAATTTAATTTAAGGTGATTGCAAAAAGATCTTTATTCTCATAAGTGTAAAAGTCAAATTTTAGTCAAAAATTTTTAAACAACCTATTCATCCCCTTCTAGATCGCTACAATATATGTAGTATAAAATGTTTCTTACCTTTTTGATACTCTCCTACAATCCTCCTCAAAACTCTATGAAAATAGTCATAGCAAATTTCATAAAATTTTGAGATTATAGATATAAAATATAAACTCAATCTACACAAGGAAAACAATAAAAACAAGTTCAGCACAAAAATAAATTCGAAAATAAAAAAAAAGACAAAAGTTATTGTTTACTATAATTTCTTATTTTTGTTTCTCCAAATATACATTGATTTTAAAGCTTAAATTTTTTAGTTTATTTGATCAAGCCGATATACGCCTTCTTTATTTTTTATAGAAATTTTTATGTTAATTTTACTGATTTTTTGAGAAGAAATGTACAGTAGTATGGAAGTAGTGAGATTGGAAAAGTAGTTGCATGTGCAAGAGTGGCCACTGCAGCTGTACTTGTCGTCGGTTTTCTATCCTCGAGATTGAAGATGACCTTTTATCGAAAAATTTTTAGGAGGGAATAGCACGGATTCCAATATGAAACCTTCTCATCACTCTGCGCTGGCCACAACATGGCGGCAAGCGCTCGTAGATCTCGAGGCGACGTCGAGCGGAGGTGCAGCCTCGTGCAGATCTTGAGGTGAGCTGTGGTGGCGAGGCCCAAGGCGAGTCAACGGCGGCACCGAGGCCAGGATAGCCTCGAGGACACGGAGAGGCTCGAGGCACCTAGCCTCTCTGCCCCAAGCACGGATGCGGCTTCCCAAGTAACCTGTTCTACAGTTCCATGAAACTGATGAATTGTTTACTTAACCTATTAAACTGTTCGATTAAACTCATGTTCGATTTGATTAAGATGCTGTTTAAGTTGAATTAAACAAAATTGAATTAGAAAATTGTATGTGCAACTTTCAAAAATTTCTCAGTTCCCACCTAAATATTTAAATTCAAGCTGGTACAATTTGTACATTTCATATTAATTATTGAACATTTCATCAGGCCCAAAATGTACCATTGCATAAAGTATACTTTCTATTTTTCTAACTGCTCAATTTTTAAAAAAGTTGCACATACAAAGAGTGATGTAAGCATCCATTACACTCTTGTTTAACGGTTGGAGGTACAATTTTCACGAGAGAGAAGTACATTTCTTTAAATACAGGGTTAAAAGTTCTTCTAACACATAGTGATGTATAACTTAAATTACAATATGTTATTGACAAATAGATCCTTCCGCATCGAAGTCCCTATGTCATTTATTCAACAAAAGCAAATGCATTTAAATTCCTCTCTCGTTGCTACTAGACCCCACATGCACGAAGCACCATATCATGAGACTGTTTTGTGTTTTTGTCGATTTAAACAACAATTTTTGAACACAAAGGATTGAAAAAAGCATTCATTCAAAGATGGGTCCAACCAAATGATGACTCGTGGTGGAAATAAATAAAAGACAAGTTAAATTTGATTTTTTTTTGAATTACTATAAAAAATATTTTTAAAACTTATTACCTCTATTTTTAATATCAACCAAAAGATCTTGATTCAATAAATTTTAGAGTGTCCCATTTTTAGATTGTTGTATTTTCTTACTTTAGAGTGTCATTATAGTTTTCTCAAAAACTGCAGTTTTGTAATACTATGAAATATTGTGATTTTGATTGCATAACAGTTCCAAAATCATGATTTTAAAATATTGCGGTTTTTAAAAACTGTGTTTTCAAATAGAGTCTTATATTATTGTATTTTTTATATTAAGTTGTCAAATTTTTTTAATTGTCATAGTTTCTTACTTAGCTTTTTAAGGTTGTCGTTTTTTAAAGTTTGTTACATTTTTCTTATTTCAGATTGTCGTATTTTTTAGATTTGTTGTATTTTTTTATTTTACGTTGTTGTATTTTCTTATTTTAAGTTGTCATATTTTTTTTATTTTAGGTTATCACTTTTTTAGATTGTCATATTTTAAAAAAAATTTATGTAAAAATTATAAATATCTTAACCGTATCCATTTTGATATATGCACCATCAAAATTGCCTCTATATTTTTATGGGCATTGAGGTAATCCTCTCAAGAGCCACACCAAATCTCTTGAATTTTTCATGGAGGCATCCATCATTGCCACTCTTAACTTTCTCAGCTGAGCGAGTTCTCCCAATTCCTCAATGGCTTTGATACTTATACCAAGGTCCACAACTTCTGGTATTTGTAACTCTTTCAGACTGCCTATTCCTTTTTGGCAACTTTACATCTTTTGTATCAGAGCAACAGCTAGAACAATTCATGTGCAGCTTGCCAATTTTGTTGACATGATCATCAGAATATGATAAAGGGCAAGCACACGATGCCAACCAAGCGTTCTACAGACACACATGAACATAGATCAATATAATAAAACTGCCATATTTGCTACATCTGAGAGTCGGAGGTTTTTATGTTTAGTGATTTCAGTTGGGAGTGCTGCATATCCAAAGTTTGTAAATCTCGTAGGTTCCCTATGAATAGGAAGACACAAGTACTTCAAGTGGCATAACAATCCAATGTTATTTCAACTTGTTTTATACAGATATGAAACTTTGCTTTCTTTCAAGAGAATATATTTTGAGAATGTTCTTTATAGAAAATAATGTCACTATGCATGTAATAAAAAAAAGCCTTGTTCCAAAATACGAATCCAACTTTATAGCATGAGTAATTCACTAATTTCACTTGAAAGTAGCTACACTGCAATTCTAATCAAATTTGCAATTTACCAGTGACAGCAGCAGCATGCCTTTCTCCCTTTCAAGTAAACAGAAGTACAAATACGGTGACAACTGATAAGAACACAGAGAAATGCAGATAATATAATCTCTGTTGATTATTACACACATAATAATAAGAGCAAGCAGATCATGTATCAAACTGATATGATTACTTCAGTTTAGACAGTAGGAAGAACAACTGACTCATACTCCTTGGAGGAAGTTGTTGCCGAGTAGGCCTCACTTCTTCACAATTTGATCACTTTAGTTCTGGCGTAGGTGGATTTTCAAGGGCATCGGGACCGGGTCTAGATTGTGAGCTTTCTGCTGTATCTGAAACGACTTTTGTAACTTGCACCATTGCATCGGATTCTTCGACCTCCCCCAAATCATAGTAGCTTCTGTTCCTCCTTGTCATTCGCAACACGGGACGATTGGGTTGTGCGTCGACTTCACTTTGCAGCATATCTAGCTTCGCAACCTTGCTATAAGAACCAAGTGTAATCTCCTTGAGCATTGGAAGGTGTGTGATACCATGGATCCCTGATTTCAATTGGCAATTTTCGATTCTTATCCTTTCCATTTTGGGCGAGGTATCCTTCTCAAATGTCACCTTACTTAGTTCCGACAGATCTGAAAGCTCTAAGACTCGCAGCTCTGGGAATGCTTCCCCACGGAACACCAAATCCTCTCCAATGTACGCGGACCAATAGAGACGGAGGCGCATGAGGTTGGGCAATTCCTCAAGACTTTTCAACGCATCACCTCCTTTTAGTTTGCTCGATTCTAATGCAATCTTCATTAAATTCGTAGAGTTACCAACCCAATCAGGTATTTTTTGAAGTTGCCCCTTCAATTTGAGCCTACGAAGGTGTGGGAGAGGGGAGGAAGTAGAAACCAAACGATCAAGTGTACCAATACTACTCTTGCTTTCAGAATGCACAACAAGAGAACGGAGGGAGGAGAGCTTCTCAAGAGCCACACCAAATCTCTTGCATTTTTTCATGGAGGCATTCCTCTCAACCACTTTTAACTCTTTTAGCTGTGTTAGTTCTCCCAATTCCTCAATTGCTTTGATACTAGTTAGACCAAGGTCAACAGCTTCCAGTATTTGTAACTCTTTTAGATTGCTTATTCCTTTCGGCAACTTCACACCCGCTGTAGGAGAGCAGCAACCAAAGCAATTCATGTGCAGCTCACCAATTCGTTCAGTGCGATCATCAATAAAGGGCAAGCGCACTATGTTAACTAGGCATTGTAGAGGCACATATAAACATAGATCACTATCATAAAATTCGCCAGATTTGCTACATCGAAGAGTACGAAGGTTTTTAAGTTTAGTTATTTCAGTTGGGAGAGTTGCAATATATGTGCCCCTCATGTCCAAGGTTTGTAAATCTCGTAGATTCCCTATAGATCTTGGAAGGGCATAAATATATGAGCTTTCCTTAATTCTCAAGTATTTCAAGTGGCATAGCAATCCTATGTTATTGATGTCTTGTTGAACGGCAATGAAGTGACTATTTTCCAGATCCAACACCCTTAGCATCTTCATTTGGGATAAACAAGGTGCTAGTGCTTCCACATAATCATTGAACAAAGTCAAAGACCGAACACGGCCTAAATCCAAGTCAATAGGCAATTTCTTACTAGCAAAAACTGATAGATGTCGAATGCTCTCTTGTGTTGCACTAGTGCCACTGGTATGGTCTTCAATTAGGAGCACAAGCTTCTCCTGCCTAGAGATTGAGACTGCGATATCATGCACAATATCATGAACACGACAACTCCTCACGTTTCCATTGATATCTAACTTGGATGGATGAATCATGCTTCGATTAATAAGTTGATAAAAATAATTCTCAGCAACCTCTTCAACTGTTCTTCTACTAGTGCCACTTCTAATAAACCCTTCTGCTATCCACCTATTCACTAGGCGTTTCCGTTTGATTTCAAAATCTTCCGGAAAGATGCTAAGATATAGAAAACAAGGTTTGAGATAAGATGGCAGATTGTTGTAACTAAGAGTTACTACTTGCCTCAATTCTTCAAAGCTTGGATTGCTTGCAAGCTCTGAGGGGAGTTGGTCATGCAAATCTTCCCAATCCTTTACATCTTTATTAGCAAGGAGACCTCCAATTGTCATAATAGCTAGTGGTAAGCCCCCACATTTCTTCAAGATCTTCCCAAATATATCTTTCATATGCTTATTGTTGTCTAGGTCTTGGTGGTTTTTCTTTGCCTTTCTTAGGAGCAACATGGTAGCATCTTCTTCTTTTAGGGTTGTAGGGTGGTGGATGGGGGGGGGGGGGGGGGGGGGGGGCTGCATGCTTTGGCTAGTTCACCATTTCGTGTAGTTATTACTACACAACTACCATCACTATGTTCTGGAAGTGCCACTTTCAAACAATTCCACGCTTCAATGGTCCATAAGTCATCAAGAACAACAATGTACTTTCTCTTCTTGAGATTTTTTCTTAGGTGATCAGCGAAATGTTTCACCTGCGGCTTTGTCTGTTGATGTTGTTCCAATAAATTGTTTAGTGACTCTATCCCCAAAAGTTGCTTTATGAGATCCTTGAAGAGCTCCTTCTTGTTGAATGATTGCGACACAATGATCCAAGCTTGGTTGTCAAATTGGCCAACGAACTGCTCACTATCGAATATGTTCTTAGCAAGAGTTGTTTTGCCAAGACCGCCCATACCAACAACTAAGACCACCTTCAAACCCTTAGCTTGTGTGTTTATCAACTCCATGAGCTCGGCTTTTGGCGTCTCCAAGCCAACAAGC
The DNA here is from genome assembly GCA_019359835.1 of Pharus latifolius. Lineage (NCBI taxonomy): Eukaryota > Viridiplantae > Streptophyta > Magnoliopsida > Poales > Poaceae > Pharus > Pharus latifolius. The sequence goes on from CM033324.1 coordinate 70,383,058, forward strand.
TGGTCTTCCTCGACGTACAAGGCCGATAAATGTCGTGTCTGCTCCACATCGTTGGTGACATCATTGGAAATGGTGGGTGTGGTGATCAGATTGTACCACAAATTCATCTGGCTCAAATCTCGAACCCTCTGTTTAATTGTCCGTATTTGGACTGCAATGCGGTGTCGATCCCCTAAATTAATGAGTTGTTGCGTAAGGCTTTGACGTTTGATGAATACCATGAACTGCTCAAGGCAATCTTCAATGTCATAAGCCAAGTCACGAATTAGCTCCAAATACGCCTTTAGAACCCCAACATTCTCATGGGCTCCTCCGACTCCCCGAAGGAATGCTTGCATCATCTTTAGTTCAGTGGTGATGAACCTAACAACAAAACACACATGATTCTCATCATAATAAACGGCATTACCAGATATCAGACATTTATGCAAATTAGCTAACTAGCATAAATTAAAAAATATATGGCAGAGAATTTATATAGAATGTTTCTATAGTTATAAAAATATATTTCAGCATAGAAATTAAAAATATTTTTATGAAAATTGAACAAAAACATACATTGAGAGCAAGTATAACAGTGGAAATAAATTTTCTAAAAACTAGAATTAAATTTGTGTTAGAAATTTTCTATTATATAATAAATTCTGATAATATTGGATACATTACATTAATTCTTGACACATAAAAAATACTGAAAATTCCCGCATAAATCCTTAAAAAAAGAAAAACTGCTAGAACTCCCACATTAATCACTAAAAAAGTAAAGATCAAATCCATTCATTAGATTTCTAACGATATAGATTAATCATCTGAAAATCATGGAATCAAAACTAACTCTATTTCTATTATAGTATAAATTTATGTGAAAAATTATATCTAAAATTAACTCTATTTCTATTATAATATAAAAACACATCTCTATAAATCTTAGATGAAATTTTAAATCATATAGACTAGACACGCAATTGCGTGAATTTAAGCTAATCCCAGATAATTTCAAGAAAAATAATATAATTAATCTTTGTTATTGTATTGGGAAATAATCCCATTGTTTTTTCCGTATCATGATGGCATCGACCATTTTCTCCCATACAGCTAGTGCTAGTTCACGTTGTTGCAACCATGCCAACTTGAAGTACATACCAAATCAGAGGCATAGTGTTAGGTATATGATATCAATGGTTGTGGTGTTAAATGTTAACCATGCTACGGAACATACAGAGCATGTTTGAAAATATATATATATTACTTTATAAAGAGCGATGGGTTTGAATTTTAAACTCCTATCATTTAAATTGTCATATCTTACCAACAATGTCATGTGTCATATATCAGTAAAGAAGGTAAACGACTCAAAAAAAAAAAAAGTAAACAACTATTCAAATAGTTCATCTATAGTGGTGGGCCAAGAAAGGAACCTGTGGGGTTAGCCAAGCTCACAGATTTTGGGTACTCTCTAGAGCGAAGTAAAAAGGTTAATGGATTTTTAGAAGAAAAAAAAAAATAACCCTTCATATTCGATCAAATAGTCTTAGCTTGTATATGATTTCACTCTCCATGATCAGATTCCTAGATTTGCTACTATTCATCTCCATTGTTTAAACAATTTTTTAAGTTCTCTCTAATAGACTAGACTTTGTAACAAACACTAGGAAAATGGTGTGTTATATCATCTAAAATCTACTTAAAAACATAAAAAAAACAACTACTACTCTTAACATAAAGCTCTATAGAGAGATAATATGCAATATTATCTAAATAACAACCACTCAAGTATATTTCTTTGCAAAACAAAGACAAAATCAACTGTGAAATGCGCACTCAATACTCGTTTCACTAACATACAACCCCCACAATCCTTAGACCCATATGTCAATGACTCGTTATGGAACAAACACGTGTGGGCATGCGATGTGTGGCCACCCAAAGCAGTTTGTGGTAGTGAGTGCGTCGCGACACATGATGCCTGCACAATTTTGTTCGTGCCATTGATAGCTGGACCTAACAGAATTGCGGATCATATGGCAATATCAAGTAGCTAAGTGTAAGTAAAAATGTGCACGCACGAGATGGCAAAGCCCACAAACCACGTCTCAAGCACATACATACTCTACCATGTGCATGATGAAGCCTACGCATATCCCTCTCGCGCTCTACTACTTCCCCTAGTTATGAAAATTGGACTGAACTGTCAATTAAATCGGAAAAACTGAAATTAGTACTTGGTTTGATCCGATTTTGATATTGGATTGGAGGGGTCGAACTTTGGACCCCTGTTTCATGAAGGGGAGGTCCACGAACTAACCAACTGAGCAAGATATGAATTACTCAATATGTGGAAGATTCTATTGAGATTGATTTAACTAACTCAATCGCTGATTTAATTGATATAATTATACCGCTGACTAAAATATATACTTCTAAAAGTTCATACAAAACAATTGACTATAAAATATTTAATCATTAAATTTAAAGAACCGATAGTCCAACCAGTGAACACTAGTTGAACTAGTGAAACAATGAGTGGATCACTTGGCCGCTTGAATCACCGGTCCAATTTTGATAACTGTGATGCTTGCCGTCACGTTTGTGTGTGCTCCATCACACCTCCAGCAGGAAGCATTAGAGAAGGCCTCAAGGGTTGGCTGCCACTCGCCCCAACCCTTGATGTGTGTTCCGTCGGTGTCAAGGAATTTCGTGTTGAAGCACTCTAATAATGTCTCTTTGCTTTGTTTTGTGACTCACATACAACCACTTTTGCTATCAGTACTAAACCATGTGTAATAAGAGTAAATTTCACTATTAATTGTATATATAACACAAGAGTTTCAGTTTTGGTTTGTGTAAGAAAAGGTATGTAGATACATACCAGATATCGTCGTGCACTCCTATGAGCATGCCCATCTCCTCCCTAGCCACCGTCGACGCAACGCCGAGAGCGCTGCCGACCAAAGTCGTCGCCATGCCCAGGACGGTCTCAGCCATGACGCTTCCCTTCTCTGCCCTTCCCTTTTGTTTCGAAACCCTCTGTGTGATGATATGTCTATCAGAAAAGATGGAAGCGTATTGGAGGAGCAAGAGTACTCTGTTTTTTACGTGCATGGTTCATTTGTAAGGCTTGAAGTGTGCAGTATTAAATGCGTGCTTCGGATCATTTTACAACTTTCTACTGTTCTTTCGTACTTGTCATTTTAACAAGAAAATTATGTACCTAAAAAAATATCATTTTATATTTTAAGGTGAAATATGAGAATATTTTTTAATGAATAACCCATTAAAAAAAGAATTTCAAAACTATCTTATGGCTAAAAATGTATATTTCCATATTTAGTAGGATTATGGAGGTACAGCGCATTTGTATGACAAAAATTTATATATGTATTGTTTTGAAAATTCTAAAATTGAATTTCGAACAAAATATGTAAATTTCTATTTTAATTTCTCTATTTCTTCTATTTTTTATTTTATAAAATCAAACAATCGAATTGAGAATTTTGATTTTTTGCTACATATTATTAGAATTGTAGTAGTTAGCATATATATAGAAAATTTCTGAATATTATGATTTTGTTTTTTTTAATTCTGAATTTTGAAGAGTAGCATTTTTTGAAAAGTCTATTTTTTGGAAAATATATAATTTTGATCCGAATTTTGTTATTTTTAATATATTTAAGATTTTTTATTACTTTATTTTATATATAGAAAATTTCTATGTTAAAAAATAAAAATTTGAAGTATTATTCAGACATGCAGTCTGTTTGTATCAAAGATAATAGAAGAGGGATCTGCCATGCAAAGTGTAGCTGCTTTGGAATGTATATATCCATGCTAAATTGCTAAATCAAAGAGAAGCAGAGGAAACAATATTTTGTATACCAGATCTCCTTCTAGACGCCCATCAGCAGGCTGATCTCCTCCGAGGCGGCGGCGGAGGCCTTGCTGACGGCGCTCCCCACCAGCGAGCTCGCCATGCTCAGCACCGTCTCCGCCATCCTTCTTTCTCAGAAGCAAGCTCACATCTGAGAACCCAGCAGCCAAAGCTCTTTCTTATCGTACAAACAACGCTCTTCCTACTACAATTATTGGATGGCGTGATGGTCAAATGTTTTATTCACCATCTCCTTTTTTTCCTTTAGGGAATACTATAGGAGGGCCGTATTGTATTAATAAAAGAAAAAGGCTTTGTACATAAAAAGAACAAAGGTCTTTCTTATAGTACAAAGAATGCTCTTGCTACTCCAATTATTTATTGGCAATGGTAGAAAACCCACCATTGGCTATCTCCAACGCTCAAAAAAAAAAAATATTACACTTAGTCAAATGGAAACACGAAGAGGTATTTCAGAAAAATATTTTATGTTATAGATGAGAAACATTATTCAACAATTTCTCCAATTCAATGATATTTCATTGGACTCTTCAAACGGACTAATGTTTAAATTGAATATATACTCTATATGAATTTAGTGAAACATGCATAACTATTAATTTTGAAAACTTAAATATCTAAAAACTTTGTAAATATAATCAAGATCTAATTCTAGTTAGATCACTGTATAAATCATACAATATTATTAGCACGGAAATTGAGTGAAGAACAAATAAAAAAATAAAAATCCATCCGGTGCACCCGCTGCCACCTCATGCATTAGGCTGCCTCAATTTTCATGCGCAAATAAAAAATCAATTTCTAATAGATATGATATTTATATATATTTATCAAGTATTTGTGTAGATATTTGACTATATTTGCGTATATTTTAAGTAATATATATGTACACTTGATATGATCTGTGTATATATTTCAATTGTTTGTCTGTACATTTTAATTTAGCCACGTTTATATTTTTAGTCTTATTATATACAATTGAAAAATACATATGTTTGAATTGAAATTACACGCAAATGATTCAAAATATAGTATAGATGATCCGAAAATACATGTTTACATTAAAGTACACACAAATAATTCAAAACATATATATATATATATATATATATATATATATATATATATATATATATATATATGTTGCCGTACACTTTCTTTTGTTTTAATGTACATTTTGTTATAATTAACAGAAAAATGACACACACACTCTGTCTCCAGTATAATTTGACTCTCTTAAAGAAAGTCTAAATTTCAAATATTTTAGCATCCATCTCTATCTACTTTTGCAACTATTATATTAATTATTAAAAATAAGTAAGTGAAATGACAACATCCCCAAAGTATCCTACTATAATCTAGACTTTGCGTGGCACCAAATAATTAATGTTATCGTATAAAATTTGTCCATATCAATTACAAAGAAGTTCTTGTTTTCGTCTCATATAGATGTGAATAGATGCATGGTTTTTCTAATGAGTAAATTTTTAATCATATATGTGTGCATTTCAAATCATTTTTTTGTACATTGGAAACAAAGTATATTTGTATTAGACTGTGTTTTACAACTGTTGAAAAATTTCATAATTGAATAAGCTGTATTAGATTTTTCATTTAATAAAAATTTCCTACTGAAAAATTCAAATTTAAAAAATCACATCAGACTCCAAAAAAAGACACTACTTCTCTCTCCTCTAATAGGTTTCATAATTATATGTTAAGTCATATAGCAAAGATGAGTCAAGTCTCAATGGATGTAGCTACTAGATGGAGTATTCTAGTGTTAATATTTTTTTAAATGACATGTCACATGGTCTTTTATATTTTATTATATGTGCATTTTGTCATGGGTGAATTTAATTTTTCTATGTGCATTTTTTATGGATGGATTTCATTTTGCATGTACTGTTATGAAAGACAAATATGCATTTTATGTCCTTTTGTTATCATTACAGTGAGAATTTTATAGTTTTGAAATTACTTATTTTACTAAGGAATGGTGGAACCCTTTAATGCTGCTGCATGAAAATGTGAATGCCTATCAGACTTTTTGTAGTTGTATACGTATGCACCAACTGAAATACGAAATTCTTTTTGTGAACATATTTTCATACACAAATCACAAGGAATGATGAAGGATTATGATAATGGAATAACTAGTATTTGAAGTAAAATGTCTGCGTCCTATATCAACGTGGAAACATTTAAGCTCTTTCTAGTCAAAAATTTAATTGCAACTTCGATCAGGCCAATATACAAATAATTACTTTGAGATTTAGTCTTGATGTATTCAATTTCATTTTTTAGACAAAAGATACAATATTTCATGTAAAGAACTAATAGAAAGAGTTTTTCCATTATTTTTATATAATAATAAGACCTCAAGCTAAATATTCCTATGTAATATATCACCTTGATATTAACCTTAGGTATCTTTTAATTTATAATACTTTTGTCTATATCTACAAAATATATAGAAGAATCATTTTTAATTGATATTGTCTTAATAGACCTCTCATTACTATGTGAGGCTATAGTGCTCACAGTTTTAATTAGTCAAGACAGCAAGAAATGCCTTCCACATAACTAAAAAGGCTACGCGACCTTGGAACAACAGACAAAACCAATAGAGATCTCCGCAACTCCACCCTATATATATATATATATTCGGGACTATGTGTAGCTTGCATTACACATAACAATTTTATATATCTCGAAGTTTTAAAAAATTGTGTGAAGAAAATTAGAGGACATAGAGAAAGACAAATTATTGCATCACACAAAATTTCATAAAAAAACAAACTCATCCTAACATATATATTCGCAGGTTGCTTCTCCTTTTTCCTACATATGGACATATTTTCTTTTGAAATTTTGTGGAATGTCATAATTTATCTTCCACTATGTCTTTTATTTTAAAAAAAAATTTAAAACTTGAAAATATATGAACTTGTTATGTGTAGGGCATGCATTGCATACACTTGAACTAGAATTAAGCTTACACTCTAAAGCATTCAATTTTTATATGTTACATCAGAGTAAAATTATCTAATGAGCTCATTTATATTAATAAAATATTTAGTGAGTTGAGAGTTTTGTGTGAGTTTTTTCTCACATGTTTAAGGTTCCTAACACTTGATTGATATTAAGTGAATAGTTTGAACTTAATACTTTTATTGATTACCATCATCTAGACAGTTGAGGGAGGCTAGAGATCTCCCTATTGACGAAGATTGTCGGAGATACTCGATAGTATTGTAAAAAATTTAGTGTTTACCTATTCAGAGTGAAAAATAAATAACCTTAATGGATATCGAAACAAGACTCATGAATATGTATTTCAACGAAGAGTATGAAAGACCCAACAAGTCTCCGAGATCTGGACAAAATTCTCGTGTCATATTAGTTTATTCTCTTGTTCACTTTTACTTATTGCACTTATTCTAATTTATATATTTGGCTTTGTTTTTATATCACTCTAGACTTGCAAAACTCGATCGCTTCAACCACTAAATTTAATTTAAGGTGATTGCAAAAAGATCTTTATTCTCATAAGTGTAAAAGTCAAGTTTTAGTCAAAAATTTTTTAAACAATCTATTCACCCCCTTCTAGATTGGTACAATATATGTAGTATAAAATGTATCTTACCTTTTTGATACTCTCCTACAATCCTCCTCAAAACTCTATGGAAATAGACATAGCAAATTTCATAAAATTTTGAGATTATAGATATAAAATATAAACTCAATCTACACAAGGAAAACAATAAAAACAAGTTCAGCACAAAAATAAATCCGAAAATAAAAAGAAAAAAGACAAAAGTTATTTTTTACTATAATTTCTTATTTTTGTTTATCCCAATATACATTGATTTTAAAGCTTAAATTTTTTAGTTTATTTGATCAAGCCGATATACGCCTTCTTTATTTTTTATAGAAATTTTTATGTTAATTTTACTGATTTTTTGAGAAGAAATGTACAGTAATATGGAAGTAGTGAGATTGGAAAAGTAGTTTGCATGTGCAAGAGTGGCCACTAAAGCTGTACTTGTCGTCGGTTTTCTATCCTCCAGATTGAAGCCGACCTTTTGTCTAAAAATTTTTAGGAGGGAATAGCACGGATTCCAATATGAAACCTTTCTCATCACTCTGCGCTGGCCACAACATGGCAGCAAGCGCTCGTAGATCTCGAGGCGACGTCGAGCGGCGGTGCAGCCTCGTGCGGATCTTGAGGTGAGCTGTGGTGGCGAGGCCCAAGGCGAGTCAACGTCGGCACCGAGGCCAGGATAGCCTCGAGGACACGGAGAGGCTCGAGGCACCTAGCCTCTCTGCCCCAAGCACGGATGTGGCTTCCCATGTAACCTGTTCTACAGTTCCCTTAAACTGATGAATTGTTTACTTAACCTATTCAACTGTTCGATTAAACTCATGTTCGTTTTGATTACGATGCTGTTTAAGTTGAATTAAACAAAATTGAATTAGAAAATTGTATGTGCAACTTTCAAAAATTTCTCAGTTCCCTCCTAAATATTTAAATTCAAGCTGATACAATTTGTACATTTCATATTAATTATTGAACATTTCATCAGGTCCAAAATGTACCATTGGATAAAATACACTTTCTAGTTTTATAACTGCTCAATTTTTAAAAAATTGTAATACACCAATCTCAAAAGACAATTCTAGAGTTAAGTATGACACACTTGTAATTTTTTTATGCTGGTGTATATGTACGAAGTAGTATTGGCAAGTCATACAAAGAGTGGTGTAAGCATTCATTACACTCTTGTTTAATGGTTGGAGGGCAATTTTCACGAGAGAAGTACATTTCTTTAAATATAGGGTTAAAAGTTATTCTAACACGAGTGATGTATAACTTATGTTATAATATGTTATTGACAAATAGATTCTTCCGAACTATGTCATTTATTCAACAAAAGTAAATGCATTTAAATTCCTCTCTCATTGCTAGTAGACCCCACAGGCACGAAGCACCATATCATGAGACTGTTTTGTGTTTTTGTCGATTTAAACAACAATTTTTGAACACACAGGATTGAAAAAAGCATTCATTCAAAGATGGGTCCAACCAAATGATGACTCGTGGTGGAAATAAATAAAAGACAAGAAGTTAAATTTGATTTTTTTTTGAATTACTATAAAAAAATATTTTTAAAACTTATTACCTCTATTTTTAATATCAACCAAAAGATCTTGATTCAATAAATTTTAGAGTGTCCCTTTTTAGATTGTTGTATTTTGTTATTTTAGAGTATCACTGTAGTTTTCTCAAAAACTGTAGTTTTATAATACTATGAAATATTGTGGTTTTGATTGTATAACAGTTCCAAAGTCATGATTTTAAAATATTGCGGCTTTCAAATACTGTGTTTTCAAATAGAATCTTATATTATTGTATTTTTTATATTAAGTTGTCACATTTTTTTTAATCGTCATAGTTTCTTACTTAGCTTTTTAAGGTTGTCGTTTTTTAAAGTTTGTTACATTTTTCTTATTTCAGATTGTCGTATTTTTAGATTTGTTGCATTTTCTTATTTTATGTTGTTGTATTTTCTTATTTTAAGTTGTAATATTTTTTTTAGTTTAGGTTATCACTTTTTTAGATTGTCATATTTTTAAAAAAATTTATGTAAAAATTATAACTATCTTAACAGTATCCTTTTTGATATATCCACCATTAAAATTGCCTCTATATTTTTATGGGCAATACAGCAAGCATAAATTGGGAGGGAGAGGGGAGGGAGGGAGCAGAAGGCCTCCAACAATCACACGCAGTCCAACACGTGGTGGCCGGCACACAAGTTTAAACTGAAGGCCTTGCAGGTGGCCGCTCACAGCCTCACAGGACATATAAGAAAAATACCAACAAGTACCTAACTTAATTAGGACTTAACCCAGATTAAATTAACTAAAAAGAGACAAAAATAAACAATATTATACACAAGTAAACAAAAAACACCAAAATATACGAGTATTGTCACCCGCACCATGTCACCATCGGTGAGGTTTTTGTCGTCGCCACGCATCATACGAGGCCACGAACTCCTAGCCCGTGGGGCCTTCTTTACTGTTGTAAACTAAAATTATATAGAAATGTTTCTATTTTTGCTGTCATATTTTTTTTTATTTTAGGTTATCGTATTTTATCATTTTAGATTGTTATATTTTTTGAGTCAAGATTGTTGTATTTTATCATTTTAGATTGTCTTATTTTCTTATAAAATATTTTATATATAAGAGTTATGAGCACTGTAATCATGCCCGCCATATCTCTAAATTAGAAAATAATTGGTGTGGCTTAGGGTCAAAATGATGCAATTTGACCACACAAAAATTTTACTCCTTTAAGTTAGACCCAAAAAAAAAAAACCAAATCTTATATACAGTTCATCGGTATATTGCAGCCCAAACTCCTCGATACCAATAAAACCCATTTAATCTCAAAAAAAAGCCCAAAAGCACGCAAAACAGCACTGAGCAAAAGAGTCAAGGATCCAACCCAAAATTCCCTACGGAACAAAAGTTACAAAACAGCTACATTAGAAGGCTAGGACCAACCAAATAAACCCGATCAAACTATTACCAAAAGAATCATCCAAGTAAAAGTATAAAATCCACTTGATTAAAAAAAATGAAATATATATATACCTGCTTAATGAAAATTTCGTAATACACTTACATAAAAATATCAAGTGAGGACTCTACTTACAATGAGAGAATTTGATTTGATGATCTCATTTGTTTTTTTTATTGTTGAAAGAATTAGCATCTATTTTAATTATGATTTACTAGTGTTTCAAAAGAAACAAATTTATTAGGATTTTATGGTATAAATTGAACAATTTAATTTGCGAGTTTATATTTCTCTTCAGAATTCTCACATAATATGTTATCCATAAGAAATACACACAACAAATCTCATATTAGACACTCCGCATGAAGAAACCCACCAACAGCATACCACCTAATCTGGGCCATATAAGCAATTTAATTGAGAAAACCACTTTCTCGTAGCTTTGTGTGTGTGTGTCTCTCTCTCTCTATATATATATACTCTTGTGTCTTATTTAACTAGTTTTGTTCTCAAATAGTTGTCAAAACTGATTTTTCTCTAAACAATTTTGATCACTAATTTATTTATAAATATCTACATCAGTCATATGAAAATATGATTGTTCTGACCATACTTAGTATCAGATATAAAAATATGGTTGGTATGATTTTTTTTCCTATTTCTTTCATTCAAAAGGATCTAAAAATGAACTGTATGATTTTTTCTATTTAGTTAGCCAGAGTGCATAATTGCTTGAGATTTCAACATGTTTATACAGATTAGAAAGTATGGATGTTCTGACTAGACCAAATATGGTATGATTTTTTCTATTTAGTTTAAGCAGTAGCAAGGAAGAACAATGCAGTGATGTTTGTTGGAGGAAGTTGTTGCCGGGCAGGAATAAAACTGCCATATTTGCTACATCTGAGAGTCGGAGGTTTTTAAGTTTAGTGATTTCAGTTGGGAGTGCTGCATATCTAAAGTTTGTAAATCTCGTAGGTTCCCTATGAATAGGAAGACACAAGTACTTCAAGTGGCATAACAATCCAATGTTATTTCAACTTGTTTTATACAGATATGAAACTTTGCTTTCTTTCAAGAGAATATATTTTGAGAATGTTCTTTATAGAAAATAATGTTACTATGCATGTAATAAAAAAAAGCCTTGTTCCAAAATACGAATCCAACTTTATAGCATGAGTAATTCACTAATTTCACTTGAAAGTAGCTACACTGCAATTCTAATCAAATTTGCAATTTACCAGTGACAGCAGCAGCATGCCTTTCTCCCTTTCAAGTTAACAGAAGTACAAATACGGTGACAACTGATGAGAACACAGAGAAATGCAGATAATATAATCTCTATTGATTATTACACACATAATAATAAGAGCAAGCAGATCATGTATCAAATTGATACGATTACTTTAGTTTAGACAGTAGGAAGAACAACCGACTCATACTCGTTGGAGGAAGTTGTTGCCGAGTAGGCCTCACTTCTTCACAATTTGATCACTTTAGTAGGTGGATTTTCGAGGGCATCGGGGCCGGGTCTAGATTGTGAGCTTTCTGCTGTATCTGAAACGACTTTTGTAACTTGCACCATTGCATCGGATTCTTCGACCTCCCCCAAATCATGGTAGCTTCTGCTCCTCCCCATTCGCAACACGGGACGATTGGGTTGTGCGTCGACTTCACTTTGCAGCATATCTAGCTTCGCCACCTTGCAAAACAAACCAAGTGTAATCTCCTTGAGCATTGGAAGGTGTGTGATACCATGGATCCCTGATTTCAATTGGCAATCTTCGATTCTTATCCTTTCCATTTTGGGCGAGGTATCCTTCTCAAATGTCACCTTACTCAGTTCCGACATATCTGAAAGCTCTAAGACTCGCAGCTCTGGGAATGCTTCCCCACGGAACACCAAATCCTCTCCAATGTATACGGACCAATAGAGACGAAGGCGCATGAGGTTGGGCAATTCCTCAAGACTTTTCAAAGCATCACCTCCTTTTAGTTTGCTCGATTCTAATTCAATCTTCATTAAATTCATAGAGTAACCAACCCAATCAGGTATTTTTTTAAGTTGCCCCGTCAATGTGAGCCTACGAAGGTGTGGGAGAGGAGAGGAAATAGAAACCAAACTATCAAGTGTCCCATTACTACTCTGGCTTCTAGAATGCACAACAAGAGAACGGAGGGAGGAGAGCTTCTCAAGAGCCATACCAATAGAGACGAAGGCGCATGAGGTTGGGCAATTCCTCAAGACTTTTCAAGGCATTACCTCCTTTTAGTTTGCTCGATTCTAATGCAATCTTCATTAAACTCGTAGAGTTACCAACCCAATCAGGTATTTTTTGAAGTTGCCCCTTCAATTTGAGCCTACGAAGGTGTGGGACAGGGGAGGAAGTAGAAACCAAACGATCAAGTGTACCAATACTACTCTTGCTTTCAGAATGCACAGTAAGAGAACGGAGGGAGGAGAGCTTCTTAAGAGCCTTACCAAATCTGTTGCATTTTTTCATGGAGGCATTCTTCTCAATCACTTTTAACTCTTTTAGCTGAGTTAGTTCTCCCAATTCCTCAATTGCTTTGATACTAGTTAGACCAAGGTCAACAGCTTCCAGTATTTGTAACTCTTTTAGATTGCTTATTCCTTTCGGCAACTTCACACCCTGTGTATCAGAGCGGCAACCAAAGCAATTCATGTGCAGCTCACCAATTTGTTCAGTGCGATCATCAATAAAGGGCAAGCGCACTATGTTAGCCAGGCATTCTTGAGGCACACATAAACATAGATCACTATCATAAAATACGCCAGATTTGCTACATCGAAGAGTACGAAGGTTTTTAAGTTTAGTGATTTCACTTGGGAGAGTTGCAATATATGTGCCCCTCATGTCCAAGGTTTGCAAATCTCGTAGGTTCCCTATGGATCTTGGAAGGGTATAAATATATGAGCTTTCCTGAATACTCAAGTACTTCAAGTGGCATAGAAATCCTATGTTACTAATGTCTTGTTGAACCTCAATGAATCTACTATTTTCCAGATCCAACACCCTTAGCATCTTCATTTGATATAAACAAAGTGCTAGTGCTTCCACATAATTATTGAACAAAGTCAAAGACCGAACACGGCCTAAATCCAAGTCAGCAGGCAATTTCTTTCTAGCAAAAATTGACAAATGTCGAATGCTCTCTTGTGTTGCACTAGTGCCACTGGTATGGTCTTCAATTAGGAGCACAAGATTCTCCTGCCTAGAGATTGAGACTGCTATATCATGCACAATATCATGAACACGACAACTCTTCACATTTCCATTGATATCTAACTTGGATGGATGAATCATGCTTCGATCAATGAGTTCATAAAAGTAATTCTCAGCAACCTCTTCAACTGTTCTTCTACTAGTGCCACTTCTTATAAACCCTTCTGCTATCCACCTGTTCACTAGACGTTTCCGTTTGATTTCAAAATCTTCCGGAAAGATGCTAAGATATAGAAAGCAAGGTTTGAGATAAGATGGCAGATTGTTGTAACTAAGAGTTACTACTTGCCTCAATTCTTCAAGGCTTGGATTGCTTGCAAGCTCTGAGGGGAGTTGGTCATGCAAATCTTTCCAATCCTTTACATCCTTATTAGCAAGGAGACCTCCAATTGTCATAATAGCTAGTGGTAAACCTCCACATTTCTTCAAGATCTTCCCAAATATTTCTTTCATATGCTTATTGTTGTCTAGGTCTTGGTGGTTTTTCTTTGTCTTTCTTAGGAGCAACATGGTAGGATCTTCTTCTTTTAGGGCTGTAGGTTTGTGGATGAGTGTGGGGGGGCTGCATTCTTGGGCTAGTTCACCATTTCGTGTAGTTATTACTACACAACTACCCTCGCTATGTTTTGGAAGTGCCAATTTCAAACAATTCCACGCTTCGATGGTCCACAAGTCATCAAGAACAACAAGATACTTTCTCTTCTCGAGATTTTTTCTTAGGTGATCAGTGAAGCTTTTCACCTGTAACTCTGTCTGTTGATGTTGTTCCAATAAATTGTTTAGTGACTTTGCCCCCAAAAGTTGCTTTATGAGATCCTTGAGAAGCTCCTTCTTGTTGAATAATTGTGACACAATGATCCAAGCCTGGTTGTCAAATTGGCCATCAAACTGCTTGCTATAGAATATGTTCTTAACAAGAGTTGTTTTGCCAAGACCGCCCATACCAACAACTGAGACCACCTTCAAACTCTCAGCTTGTTTGTTTATCAACTCCATGAGCTCGGCTTTTGGCCTCTCCAAGCCAACAAGCTGGGCTTCCTCGACGTACAAGGCCGATAAATGTCGTGTCAGCTCCACATCATCGGCGACATCACTGGAAATGGTGGGTTTGGTGATCAGATTGTACCGCAAATTCATCTGGCTCAAATCTTGAACCCTCTGTTTAATTGTCCGTATTTGGACTGCAATGCGGTGTCGATCCCCTAAATTAATGAGTTGCTGTGGAAGGCTTCGACGCTTGATGAATACCATGAACTCCTCGAGGCAATCTTCAATGTCATAAGCCAAGTCACGAATTAGCTCCAAATACGTCTTTAGAACCCCAACATTCTCATGGGCTCCTCTGACTCCCCGAAGGAATGCTTGCATCATCTTTAGTTCAGTGGTGATGAACCTAACAACAAAACACACATGATTCTCATCTTAATAAACGGCATTACCAGATATAAGACATTAATGCAAATTAGCTAACTAGCATAAATTAAAGAATATATGCCAGAAAATTTATATAGAATATTTCTATAGTTATAAAAATATATTTCAGCGTAGAAATTTAAAATATTTTTATGAAAATTGAACAAAAACATACATTGAGAGCAAGTATAACAGCGGAAATAAATTTTCTAAAAACTAGAATTAAATTAGTGTTAGAAATTCCATATAATTTCAAGGAATTAAATTAGTGTTAGAAATATTCTATTATATAATAAATTCTGGTGATATTAGAGACATCACATTAATTCTTGACACATAAAAAAACTCAAAATTCCCACATAAATCCTTAAAAAAGAAAAATTGCTAGAAATTCTCACATTAATCACTAAAAAAGAAAAGATCAATTCCACTCATTATATTTCTAACGATATAGATCCAACATCTGAAAAATCATGTAATCAAAACTAACTCTATCTCTATTATAATATAAATTTCTATGAAAATTATATCTAAAACTAACTTTATTTCTATTATAATATAAAAAACAAATATCTAGAAAACTTAGATAAAATTTTAAATTATATAGACTAGGCACGCAATTGTATGAGTTTCAACTAATTCAATATAATTTCAAGAAAAATAATATAATTAATCTTTGTTATTGTATTGGGAAATAATCCCATTGCTTTTTCCGTATCATGATGGCATCGACCCTCCCGTATGGCATCGACACGTACCAAATCAGAAGCTACCAACACAAATCACAGTGTTAGGTATATGATACCAATGGTTGTGGTGTTAAATGTCAACCATGCTACTGAACATACAGACCAACCTGTGAGGTTAGCCAAGCTTGTATATGATTTTGGGTGCTCTCTAGAGCAAAGTAAGAAGGTTAATGGATATTTAGAAAAAAAAAAACCATTCAAGTTCGACCTAATAGCCTTAGCTTGTATATGATTTCACTCTCCATGATCAGATTTTTAGATCTGTTACTATTCATCTCCATTGTTTAAACAATTTTTTAGATTATCTCTAATAGACTAGACTATGTAATAGACATTGAGAGAAGAGATGGTATATCATATCATTTAAAATCTACTTAAAAGCATAGAAAACAACCTACTACTATAACCACCAAGCTCTATAGAGAGATAATATGCCATATTATCTTAAATAACAACCACTCTAAAGTATATTTGTTTGCAAAAAGAGAAGACAAAACCAATTGTGAAATGCACACTCAATACTCGTTTCACTGAGATGCAACCCCCACAATCTTTGGACTCATCTGTCAATGACTCGTTATGGAACAAGTACGTGTGGGCATGCGACGTATGGCCACCCAAAGCAGTTTGTGGTCGTGAGTGCGTCACGACACATGATACCTACACTATTTTGTTTGTGCCACTGATAGGTGAACCTGACAGAATCGCGGATCATATGACAATCTCAAGTAGCTAAGTGTAAGTAAAAATGTGCACGCAAAAGATGGCAAAGAACACAAACCACGTCTCAAGCACGTGCATACTTACCATGTACATGATAAAGCCTACGCTTGTCCCTCTCGCTCTCTACTACTTCCCCTAGTTATGAAAATCAGACTGAACTGCCAGTTAAATCGGAAAAACTGAAATTAGTACTTGATTTGGTCCGATTTGATATTGGATTGGTGGGGTCAAACTTTAGACCCTGTTTCTTGAAGGGGAGGTGCACGAACTAACCAACTAAGCAAGATATGAATTACTCAATATGTGGAAGATTCTATTGAGATTGATTTAACTAACCCAAGCTGCTGCAACTTTTATTTGACGTGTTGAAGCACTGTAATGTCTCTTTGCTTTGTTGTGTGAGTTATGTACAACCACTTTTGCTATCATTACTAAACCATGTGTAACATGAATGGTTAATTTTAGAGTAAATTTTACTATTAATTCATATCTAACACAAGAGTTTTAGTTTTGTCTCACTCTTTTTAATTTTCGCATCACAAGTCCTACATTGTACTAAATAATTACAATCAAATCCTTATTTGTTGAATTTCATAAATAATATCAATAGAAAATATTTTAAAATTATTAAAAATTAACAAATTTGTAAGAATCAAAATAGTAACACGTTTAAAGTTTAATAAGATAACAAAACTGTTCATAAATTGGAATGTATGTGAAAAAAATATAAAACTAAAAGTAGAAAGAAACATATAGAAATCAAAAACGAACTTACAAAACAAAATATAAAAGTTTACTATTATCTTTTCAAATAATAAATATGAAAACCATAGAAATTTAAAAACAAACACGTAAAAAATAGAAAAAATACAGTACTAAACATAAAAATAGACTTTAGAATTCTTCACTAAAAACTTAAAAACTCAAAATTTAAAACAAAATTGTCTTTATTTCTTTGATATACTTTGCATAGTAGTATAATTTTTCTTCGATATAAAAACTGGTAAGAGAATTTTAATTTTTATAAATATGTTGCAATTAGTTTATTTTTTAATTTACATTATAATTTTATAGTATGTTTTTTCTAAAATCATTCTTATATTTGATCTTCCATAAATTTTTATTGGTTTATTATTGTTTTAGAGGAAATTACATAAAGCTACGTATATTTGGGTACCATTGTCAGAAAACCTCATGTTTCTAAAAAGTTTTAGTTTACCCTATATATTTTTGCCAAATGTTTCAATCTATCCTAGATTTTGTTAACTATATGCTATTTTTGAATGATTTTTTCATGTCAGGACCATGAAATATTCTTGTTGCACCTCTATAGTGTTGATAGATACATATGAAACATTGCTATAGCATTTTTATGTTATAATTTAAGAAAGCTTAGTCTTAAAAACACTAAAAATACATAAAACAATGGCTTAGTGTACTATGCATGCCACGTTAACATGATAAAGGTGTTACATGGATGTGATATGGACCAAACATTTAAAAACATCAAAATTGATTGATAGACAATTAACAGAGTTAAAGTGAACAGAAACATTTGGCAAAAAATATTGGGTAAATTGAAAGTTTTTTTTAAATCCTAGAGTTTTCTAACAATAGCATCAAAGCATATAGGGTCATGTGTAATTTCCTCTATCTTTCTAATACATTGTAAAATGTTTTATTTTAACATGATTTGTTGATTTAACACATAGAGATTTAATTGAAATTTTTATATATAATGTGGGAATTGTAGTGCAAAATTTTTAAAAAATAGGACAAAATTGAAATTCTTGTATTGGAGGCAGGACTAGTATTAGAAATTTACTAATTGATTTTTAAATTAGGTCAACCAACAAAATGTCCCAGACAAAAAGTCCCACACAGTTGCAAAGGACATTAATGCTATATTTTTTTTTAAGAAATCTCTCTGTATGTATTTGTCGTGGTATTAAGAGCCCGTTGTAGGTCTATCTTACGTGGATCACGCGAGTTGACTGTGTGATGGGTCCCCACATGTTGGGCAATCACATAGAGATGACAGGAGAGGTTTATACAGATCTGGTTCCAGTGGGAGCCTTAGTTCTGTCGACATGCCTCTGGTGAGGGAGGCTATCTCACGAGGGGAGAATTCCAAGGCATACCTATTGACGTCTGTGTATTATTATCAAGTGTTCGAATATTTCAAAAGAGGGTGTACAAGGGGTATATATAGACCCCGAGAGATGCAAAAGACTAAACTCTCCTAGTCTAGACCCTTGGATCAAGGGCGGGGGGGGGGGGGGGGGGGGGGTCTTTTCGCCAAGCACAACACATAGATCTTTGACATGTGTCATCCTTGATCCTCATCTTGCATTTGGAAGTAGAACTTCTTGGAGGCCTAGGTTCTCCCCGAGAGATTGTGGCCCAGAGGCTTGGAAGGCTCCCCGGTGTTCATTAGCCTGGGAGCCCGAGACTTTCCAAGGGAACTATGGCCCGGAGGCCTAGGTCCTTCCTGAGGGACTATGGCTCGGAGACCTGGAGATCTCCCCGAGTGTCCCTTGACTTGGAGATTTAGATCCTTCCTAGAGAACTATAGCCCGAAAGCCTAGACGTCTCTCTGGATGTCCCTTGGACCAGAGGCCTTGGCCTTTCCCAGGGGACTATGGCTCGGGGGCCTGAAGGACTCCCTGGGTGTCCCTTGATCCAGAAGCCTAGATCTTTCCCTAGAGACTGTGACCCAGACTATGTGACCGGACATCACCCAACAGTAGCCCCCTGTGCCTCTGGGGACACACGATGGCGATGGAGGGTACACCCTGGATCACTCCAGGAGCAAGGTCTCGTGCTCAGCTACGAATCTTCCCTGGGGGTATTTCCTTACCCAGGAGTTTTGCCCCTCGCACCCCCCTTCGGGACAATACTTTTCCTAGTGATGCGTCACGGGGGGATGACAGTTCGTCTTCATAGGCATCGCTTTGACTTCTACACGACAGTTCGAATTTTACAGCTGAGATCTCCCAGGAGGACACGTGGCACCCATCCGTTGCATCACCTGCGTTTACAAATGGGGGGTGCTTGGTGTTAGGGATATTCATTTTGAACTCTCAAACCTAATGCCTCTCCTGGTAACCGTAGAGCTCTCCTGGAGACCTGATCCCCCTAGTTAACCTCCTCTTCTTCAGCATGGCGCCGAAGATGCGCGTGATAACCTTAGACCTTGCCCCAGAGGAAGTCACAAACTTCCTCGGGGCTACCGAGTTCACCTCTGAGGAGCTAGAGGGCCTTGTCACTCGGAGGGTTCTCGAGGAGAAAGACATCCGGATTCTGGGCGAGGAGGAGACGACTCCCAGCCCTGGGACGGCGAGATGGTGGTCTTTGAGACCTTTGTGAAGAATGGGCCGAAGTCTACCTTCGGCTCAATCTTGGTGCAGCTATTGCCGTGTCGCGTAGAGGAGTAGTCGATGACGTCTTCCCGGGACCACTGGGAAGATTGGGCCTGGAGATGGTTCTATCTTTGGGTGGGGGGACTTGGGGATTACCTACTCCCCAAAGCCATAGACCTATTCCTGATCCTTGGGCCCCGAGTGCCCTGGTGGACTGATGAAGAGATGGCCCTCATCGCGAAGATGTCAGCATCCAGGTCCCAGAGGAGCATTGGGGGGCCAAGGCCTTGGTCGGAGGCTTCCGGGGCCAAGGCCTTTGCATAGGACGTTCTCGGTGACTATGGCCATCACTATGCGGAATTGAGGACAAGTTCTTTGTTCTTCTTGGGGTGCCATGACAGATCGTCACGAGTCCCCACAGTCGGTGCTGTCGACGATTTGGACTCGGGATCCTTAGTCGAACTTATGCAGAATTTGTGAGTCTGGTTCAAATCTGTCTTGAACCAGATATGCATTACTCCGAACTAGCTCGGGTAACAATTCTCTTCAGGTGCCAACTGTCATGTTATTAAGCGCCCATGGCAAGTTTATCTTACATGGATCACGCGAGCAACAACACGAGCTAACCATATGATGAGTTCCCATGCGTTGGGCAACCACAGAGCGATGACACGAGAGATTTATACAAGTTCGAATTCTAGTGGGAGCTCTAGTCCTATCGACGTGCTTTGGGCGTAAGCCAGTGGGGGAGGCTATCTCACGGGAAGAGAGCTCCAAGGCATGCCTATTGACATGTCTATATTGATAATCAAGTGTTCGAATGTTCCAAAAGAGGGTGTACAAGGGGTATATATAGACCCCAAGAGATGCAAAAGATTAAACTACCCTAGCCCAAACCCTTGGATCAAGGGCAAGGGGGTCTTTTCACCGAGCACAACACACAGATCTTCAACAAGTGTCCTCGTCGATCCTCATGCCGCCTTTGGAAGCAGCACTTCTTGGAGGCCCAAGTTCTCCCCGAGAGATTGTGGCTTGGAGGCCTCATGGTCTCCCCAAGGGATTGTGGCCCGGAGGCCTGGGGGGCTCCCCAGGTATCCCTTAGCCCAGGGGCATGGGACTTTCCCAAAGAACTATGGTTAGAGGCCTAGAGATCTCATGTGTCGCTTGCCCAGAGTCGTGGGAATCTCCCTAGGTGTCCCTTTGCCCCGAAGCCTAGATCCTTCCTGGGGGACTATGACCCAGAGACTTGGAGATCTCCCTTGGTGTCTCTTGGCCAGGAGACCTAGACCCTTTCCGGGGGACTATGGCCTAGGGGCCTAGAGGTCTCCCCGGGTGTCTCTTAGTCCAGAAGTCTACATCCTGTTGGATCTAGGTAGATCTTAGTATCTAGTTTTTGATGATTAATGATGATTTGGATAAATCCATGATGATTAAAGTTAATCTGGAGATTGTCAGATTTGATGATTAAATGACAATTTAGATAAATCCTGATTTAGCATAAGTGAATTAAATTGATTATCAGTAAACCCTAATGGATGTTTCCTCGGTTGTGGGTTTGATATGGATGATATGTAGAGGAGGAGCTCGGTGGTTGCATTAAGCTTGTGCTGATTGATTGATTAAGATGTAATATGTTAAATCTTGAGATTGATGACTCCAGTTGTGGACTTGATATTGATACATATGTTGAGGGGGAGCTCATCACTTTGGTCATCTAGGTTGATTGATATCATGATATGAGTAGTATAGATCGTGTGAGTATGTGTTTATCATCTACGATCTATATGATTGTATTTCATCTCATATTCATTTGCTACTCGTTGAATGTAGTTTGTCATGTCATTTGAAAGAGAAACCATTGAGCTAACTCCTGTGTGGAGTAGTTTCTCTGGATATGATTAATGATGACTTATATATGAGACTAATGTTGTGCATTGAGTGTACGTATTGTAGTCTCAGTTTGATTGCAGGATAAAAGTAGGCAAGGGCGTGAAGAGGATGAAGACGATCTGAGACATCCCGAGCAAGGTCAAGCTTGGCGAGGACGAGCTTTGCGAAGATAGCCGTCGAGCTGTCGAGCTTCGCGTGGTCAAGTTTAGCGTGATCAAGTTTTACGATGACGAGCGTCGAGCGGTTGAGCTCCATGAGGTCGAACTCCACCTAAGGTAAAATCCAAGATTTAGGATTGTTTCTTAGGATTTTACCGGTCTCGGTATTTGGAGACAGACCGGGTTGATAGGTTTCTTTTTACTAGTTTAACCGTACTATTAAGAGGGGTCGGAAACTAGTAGCTTGAATCTATCTAGTGCGGAAGCTCAGATGCATTCATATTATCTTGCACTAGTGTCTTGCATTGCTAGTGAGTCTAAGTTTAGAGTAAATGTTTTGAAAACTGCACTTAGCCGTGATTGCCAGCTATTTGTATTGATTTATTTTCTAGAGCTGGTCATGGTTGCATTTGCACATTCTGATCGTATCCGTGTTGATACGTGGTCGTGGTCGTGTCGCTTGTTTGGCGGCTTTCTGTTTAGTGTTTGGGCGTGGTCGTAGGAGTTCGAACTGGTCGTACCAGTCTTCAGCTCGCTTGCATACGCTCGACCAAACCCTCTCGACCACCTGTTTTCGATCGGATGTCAGACCTGTGTGGTCGTGGTCATCGCTGAGTGTCAGCTGAGATATCCGCGAGAAAACAAAAAATCCGTATGTGCAAGTACCCTAAATTGCATTTGAGATGATTTTTGGATTGGATATTTTGACAATAGGAAAGTTTCTGAGTTTTCTAGAAGTTTCTAGACTTTTTTAGGTCTTGCTCTTGTTGACAAAATTGTAGAGATCTAAGTTATCTTTCCAACAAGTGAAAAATCACCTCAATCGGATCTCTGGATCAAAATTTATGCTTATTTAACTGTCAGTATATAGTGGTCGGACATTGTCCGGGTATGGGCGGACAATGTCCGCCCTGTACAAATTATTTCAGCCTTTTGCTGAGTGTAACCAGAGACAAATGCATTCGTCCGGGGCATTTATCCGTCATGGGCAGACTTTGTCCGAAATGGCCGGACATTGTCCGGCCTGTACAAGTTATTTGAGCCGAGAGTTAACAGAGACATATTCTTTTGTTCGGGGTTTTTGTCCGGACAAATAGTATCTGTCTGGCCTTCACAAATTTCGCCCAATGGTAACTGACACATTGCAATGGCTGTTTTTCGTTGAATTGACCAGACACTGTCTAAAGTGGCCGGACAATGTCCGGCCTGTACAAATCTGGTTCAGTTTGTTGCAAACGGCTAGTTTTTCTTTGAGGCTATAAATACTTCGTGTTTGGCTTCATTTTTAGGTGCTCAAAGAGTTCACTCTTCAGCTAAAAACCTAACCAATTGAGTTGCATATGTGTTATTGCATTTAGAGGCTAGAATTGTGTGAAGCTAATAGTGCTTAGTGCACTTCAATCACCATTTGCATGCTAGTGCTAGAATGTTAAGTATCTCATTTGCATTCTTGAGCTTCTAACACTCGAATTGAAGTTTGTCGGAGATGCCTGCAAAAGATCGTGAAAGGTGTGGTGCTCACCTATCCGGTGTGGAGAAGGAGCAACCCTAGTGAGATATCCTTTGTGGATATAGAAGCAAGGCTCCGAGCGAGCGCTTCAACGAGGAGTAGGGGAGACCGGGCGAGTCTCCGAGACCTCGGTAAAAATATTGTGTCAATTGCGTAATTCTTATTTGCTTTATATTCATCTTGACACAATTGCTTATATCACTATTGTTGCATGTATTGTTAAATATTTCATATGGTTGAATGTAATTAGTTGATTAAATTGTTTAAAGCCTCATTGTATAATCTAGTTCAATGATTATCTTGTTGAAATTACTTAGTAGGGGAGAAAATTTAAAAGCTTCATAATCACCCCCTCTCTAGTCGGCATCCTCGATCTTACACATCCTTCCCGATAATGTTTTTAAAGAGTCAAATTGGTCCTTCTATTTCATGAAGCGGTTTAAATAGGCCCTAAAACTATTTAAAAAAAAATGATATGATACATAAATAGGTAACTAATATGACATATAAGGTAAATAGATGATTAGGATAAGCCAAGTCACTATCACTATCTGTATAATCCATTTGATAGCAACTGGGTAGCAATTAACATAAACTTTGTGCAAATTTATCTAATAATCATAAGTTTAACTACACTATAAAACTAGTCCACCACATCGTCCATACACACATGGCATCAGATTTTTAATTTAGGTTTTTAATCAAATGGGTTTATTTGAACTGATTCACAGAGTACATGAATCAATTTGATCATTTTGTAAATATAGAGACTAATTGAGATTTTAGACAAAATAGAAAGAAAAAAGTACTATTATATGCTTCTATAGAATTATTTTCTTTTTTCGAGCTTAAAAGAATATTTAGACATAAAAAGTGAACATGGATCCCTCAGTCTTACAAACTTTTACCATGCATTATATGTCATCTACTCTCATTTCCTATACTTTGAGTTCCACTGTTCATTACTTTTCGTCCAATAATTGCATCCTCGTAGTTGGTTTTAAATATGGATGTCAAAATAGCTGGTGCTCGCAAAATATTGGAGCTTGGCTAATTCGAACAGAGCTCGAGTTTATTTTATTTGAGCTCGATTCAGATAGGCTCGAATAAATAATATTAAAACATTCCATCATCCAAACTTTGTACTATTATGCATTTTTTAGTGCAATAAGGTACTTCACAAAAACAATAATGCATAAAAAGTGGATGTAAACTACCATTCAAACAACTGGAAAAGAAACTTTCTTTTGGTTTTCAAATATATATATTTTTCTTGAAATTTCACACGCCCTAAGTCGTCGAAGTTTGCAAAAGTTCTTGGTCATGGCACTCCAAGTTTGCGTGCGTCCAGGTAAAATGCCCAGGCCACCAAAACTTCATCCCGCAAGTACTAGCCATCAGATACATCCAACAGCTCACATGAGAAGTGAATGTAAACCCTTTTTCTAAGAACAAAAGTGAATGTAAGCCTGTGATAACAATTTCTTTTTATTCTACATTAGCAACAAAATAGTAAATGTGAGCTTGCCATGATGAAGTTTTTCTTTTGGTTTTCAATTATTGCTTTAGTTAAATATCTTGTTACTCTGAAAATACACAATAGTATAAATTTGCCATGATGCCATAAATTTTTTGTCCCGTCTAGGTGATTGTAGAATGTGTCCACGCTGACGCATAGTTTTGGTTTGTGTAAGCAAAGGTATGTAGATACATACCAGATATCGTCGTGCACTCCTATGAGCATGCCCATCTCCTCCCTCGCCACCGTCGACGCAACGCCGAGAGCGCTGCCGACCAACGTCGTCGCCATGCCCAGAACGGTCTCAGCCATGGCGCTTCCCTTCTCTGCCCTTCCCTTTTGTTTCTAAACCCTCTCTGTGTGATGATATGTCTACCAGAAAAGATGCAAGCGTGTGCGCGCGCGCAGATCAACAGCTATTATATATGCTCTCTTCTCATATATTTATCTGTTTCCTCACTCTCCATGTTAAGCACCCAGTTGCCTATTAGCCTCTCAATTAACATTCGTAGAGTCTCTTATACGAGGATTAGATGCCATCCTTCTTTAACAACTTTTCTCTCTGGAGCAAAGTTTCGTACGTATTGGGGGAGCAAGAGTACTCTGTTTTTTTACGTGCATGGTTCATTTGTTAAGGCTTGAAGTGTGCAGTATTAAATGCGTGCTTTGGATCATTTTACAACTTTCTGCTGTTCTTTCGTACCTGTCATTTTAACAAGAAAATTATGTAAATAAAAAAATATCATTTTATATTTTAAGGTGAAATATAATCATATTTTCTTAAAATGTCCTCAAAATGTATTACTATATTTGGCTATTAATTATTTACATATAAACAACATATTTACCTATGAGTATTAAAAATAGAATTATAATCTCACACCAACTCTTAACAATTATGTATGGAACTAAAATAACAAAATAAAAAATAATGATGGCAGTATTTTTTTTTGTCGTCTTACCCTTATTAAACACACCGCAACCCTCCTTTACTCCATAAAGTTAAATCTTTCCTTGAAATGAGTCACTAAATAACGAGAGAACTTATAAATGTGACTATATTGTTCTACGCGTCTTATTCTTACATGAAACAATCCGTGAAACTTAGTAGTCAATTTGGTGATGCCTGCTTGGTTCCCTTCTGTACTTATCAAATGTGCAGAAAAACAGAGTTTGTGTTGCAAATCCAGTTTGGGATACAGCAGTTCCATGGGCATGTAGGTTTTTGTATACACAAAAGAGTAATATTTGCAAATCCAAAAAGAAAAAAAAAAGCTTGAACCAGAGATTAAAGGGCATCATCTATGCTTTGCCTGCTCTGGTCTATGATCAAAGGCACCCATTTCCAAGGAAAGAGCAGCTTACTTTTTTCTTGGAGAACTTCAAATTCTTTAGTAACTTTCACAAATCACAAGTGGTTGTCTCTCAGTTTTTTAATGGGTGCCCTGCTTCCTAATTTGCCAAGAAATCAAGAATCCCACCCCAAGAGGAAGGAGAATCCTTCTACTTCCCAAGGTTTTCATCTCTATAACATTCTTTCTCTATTTGAATCTGTACCTAAATTCGACAAATAATACCTATATCCATATTCGAATCCAGTAAAATCTAACAAAATCCGATAAAATGGTATACATGCATATCTGAATTCAAATTTGAATACTATTTGTATATAAAATACTTGTTTAAATTTACGGCACATTAACTTTGTAATCAAATTCTTACATAGTTTATAGAAATATCGTACAAATTTATTCAAATGTGCTATTTATTGATATGACATGAGTTACTTTTAATTTTGTATTAAGAAAAAAAAGCAAGCAGAAGAATATTAGTAGTATCTAATAGAATTTAAAATCCCTATTCGATATTCATTTAATCTGAATCCAAACATATATAAGTTTAAATCTAAATCCAACTTAAAAATATTAATACAGATATAGTTTGATCAATATCCGATATAAATCAGATCGATTTACATCCTTACTTTCGTGCACCTCCACTTCTGGCCCCACTATGGATTGGAAAAGAGTCCAGAAATGCAACAATCGAACACAAAATATAACAACCTATAACATGATAATACAACAACATAGAAAGGAGGGCAAAAACCTAAATAGAAATTCAGAAACATAAAAAAATCTAATTAGAACGCACTAGTTTAAAATATAGGTGTGCAACGATATGACAGAATTGTAATGACCTAAAGAGAAGACATAAAAGTCTAAACTAGAATGATGCAACAATTTAAAGTATAAAAATTAGAACAATCTACCATGAACGTAATAACTAAAATAAGATAATATCAAAAGAAAATGAGAATACA
Source organism: Pharus latifolius (assembly GCA_019359835.1). Classification (NCBI taxonomy): domain Eukaryota; kingdom Viridiplantae; phylum Streptophyta; class Magnoliopsida; order Poales; family Poaceae; genus Pharus; species Pharus latifolius. The sequence continues at coordinate 70,410,437 of CM033324.1, forward strand.
ACCATCTAAGACACAAGAATACAACAACCTGCTCAAAATGCAATAATTTAGAATATAAGAATGCAACAATACAATATAAATAAAACAATATAGAGTAATTTACATCCTGGTCCTCTAAACTCAGTTGTATAACTTAAGTCTCTAAACCTTAAATTTAACTTGACAACTCCATAAACTTATTATATTAATTAATTTAGTCACTTTGTTAGTCAAATATCATAAATCAAATATAAATTTGGCATTTTTAGTCCCACATATTTTTAATTATTGAATTTTTATTATCTATTTCATACTAAGTTTTAAGTACTTAATGAAAATAATGCCACACCATCTATGTCATGAAAAAATTGATGTGACATATCAGGTGTCACAACACTATGTTAGAAAAACTTATGTAGCATACTTAATCAATTTAAAAAGTGTCATATATCATGTTATTTTTTATTTGCTTAACTGACAGATAAATCTAAGTGAAATAATTTAGCAAATTTACGAAACTATCAAGTTAAATTTAAAGTTTAGATATCTAAGTAACATATTTTGTCAAATTTAAAGATTTAGAATGCAATTTACGCAAACAATTTAATTAGAAGAATGTAACAATCAGAACACCCAAAAAACAGAAAACCCTAACATAAATATGATGACTCAAAATAGAAATTCATCAACTTAAACATTGAAATAACAGTCTAAAATAAAAACGATCTTTCTTTGGCCTTTGCAGGACACTGAACAGATGTGAGTGCGACAGGTATTAAATTGCTCTAAAGATAACTTTCGTCTACGCTCTCCAAGCATTGTTCACCACCGACCAAGCAGCTGCACTGTCTTTCTGCAAGAAAGACCCATAAAATTTTGTGTTCTTGCATGCTTGGTTATCTGTGGTTAATTATCTACATGATGAATTTAAGTTGTCACTTTATTGAGTTTATTCCTTTAAGGTGGTAGTTTAACTATTTCAGAGTATATTCTACTGAGTTGTGTAGGCTGGAAAGTTTATATGTGAAGGAGAAAGCCTGGAGGAGCAACAACCTCTTGCCAACCTACCACTAATTTTTGGGTCCAGGGGTATTTCAAGACATGAAATAAGAAATTGAGTAATTTTTACGATAGGTCCTTGTTTTTTACTGAAAACTTTAATTAGTTCCTCATTCTTTTAATTTTATTAATTGAGTTCCAAAACTTTTATTTTGAGTTCATTTAGAACCCTTCCATTAACTTATGTATCAATCTTATTGAGATGACATCCTTTGTTAACAATAAATTGCTAATATGGCATGCTATATCATCAATTTAGTACCATATAGCATGCCACATTATCATTCACAGAGCACGTTTTGTCATTCATATCATGTGACTCTAGATTGATAATGTGGTATTTTTGTTGAGTGTCATATAGCACACTATAAAATAATATGTTATTGACATGATATGTCATATTAGTAAATTTTTTGTCGAATTTAATGGAGTTGATCCAATTGGATTTAACAAGAAAATTTAGAGACTCAATTGACAAAATTAGAAAAATGACAAGTCATTCTACGTTTGGTATAGCTACCATTAGACGTTTTAACTTAACTTCATCTCCCGGAGTATCAGATGTCCTTCCAGAAGAATCGCCTAATTACACATGATTGATACATATTCAAAAAATTAAACATGATTGAGACAAGTGCACTCGATGCTTTTTACATATATAAATCTCTTTGTCTGGGAGAGTGATAAATCAAATCGACTTGCATTTCTACCACTGCAGATGACTAAACAGCACTGTAGATAGAATCATTTTACCAAAAGTATACTGCTGTTTAATCCCACTAATAATAGATATAAAAACATAAGTATCTAATATTTTTTTTGTTAATCTTATAGAGATACATCAATCAGTTTATACAATTTTAATACACAAATTTATATCATGCAGCAACACATTTTTACCGAACAACCCCTGTTATGGACCGGTAACAACACAGATGATATTTTTTATTTCCTTTTTATAACTCACTTGGGGAAGATCCTACTTCCAATTTCATTTGTAAAAAGAGAACAAAAACACCAGATTACAGCAGCAATCCATTAGTACTGGACTAGCTGTGAGCATCAATGTTACTACACGTAAAAGATATAGCACACACAGAGGCCATCATAGCTAGTCTCTCGTTTTGTAATCCTCCGAGGAGACTCCAAACAATAGCTATGACAGATATAAAACAATCTTGCATGTATACATCATATAATTCGGATGACAAACTTCCTAAAAAGAAAGAAACAAATCAATTAGAAACAAGCATGCGTTTCAATATTCAGTTACACATAAGTACATACATGTAGACATCTGACAGTAACACAAAGGGAAATGCAAATAATATCTCTGTTTACACATAAGAACTCCATAGTTTAAGCAGTAGCTAGGAAGGACAATTGACTGATGTGCGTTGGAGGAAGTCGTTGCCGGGCAGGAATAGCTTGTCGACAATTTGATCACTTAAGAGTTGGGTGGATTCGTTGAGGGCATTGGGACTAGGTCTTCTTTGTTAACTCTCTTCTTGCTACGAAAAGAACTCCACTTCACTTTGCAACAAATCTTGTCCTGCCACCAGACAACCCTCATCAAGTGAAATCTCCTTAAGCCTTGAAAGGCGCTTGACACCACAGATCCCTGAGCCCTCCTCAAATGTCATCTTACTCAGTTCCCACAAATGAATCATATCTAGGACCCTCAGCTTGTGGAATGCTTCCTTGCATAACACCAAATCCTCTCCAATGTCTGCCCCCTAAACAGAGACGGAGGCGCATGAGGTTTGGGCAGTTCCTCAAGTCTAATCAAGGCTTCACCTCCTTTTAGTTCGCACCCATTTAACCCAATTATCACAAAATTCGTAGAATTAGTCGAAATCCCACCTAATTGCGTCCTTAGTATTTATATGATTTAAAATTTTAGAGATGTCTTTTTTTGATACTATAATAGAGGTATAATTCATTTAGATACAATTTTTCACATAAATTTGTATCATAACAGAGATAGAATTAATTTTTGATATTATTTTTCAGATAATGAATTTATATCGTTATAAATATAATGACTGATATAGATCTTTCTCTTTCCCGATTTGCGGGAATTTCTAACTTTTTTTGTAGAATTAATCTGGAAATTTTGAGTATTTTTATGTGGGGTTAGAATTAATGTGGTGCTTCAAATATCACCAGAATTTATTACATTAATTATCAATCCATGCATTTGCACAGACTAGTTTTTAAAATTAATAATTTTAATTGGATGGGCAACACAAAAAGTTGATCTACATGAATCTAAACTAAATTAGGAATAAAAACATAAAAGCCATTCACTCCAAATAAAATTTTTTGAATGATATAAATTCTAATATTACAAAACCTAATCTATCTATGAATTTGCAATTCTACCTTGTATGTACGGGGCAATACACTCTCAATTAATTAGTAACTTATATTTTGTTTGAAATTTATATCTAATCATCGTCATTTTTTTAATTTTTGCACAGATTGCTTGTATGAAAAGATTAGAGATTTGTTCAATTTGAGAATGCTTGAGATAAAAATAAATCTATTGTGATAAAAAAAATACATGTAAAAACTAATTAAAAAATATAGGTGTCTTTCCTATTTTTGCCAAGCCAGACAATCGATTTTTAATCCAACAATTTACATATGAGTGTTTTGTTAATAGAACCACAACAATATATATATATATATATATATATATATATATATATATATATATATATATATATTACCTGCGAGTGGTTCATAAAAACTTAGTTATCCTTGTTGCTTCAAAACAAAAGATTATAATTAGAGAGCAAAATAGATAACAATGAAAGTTTCCATATTCAATGAACTATACTTGTACACAGACAAATCTCATATGAACAATTTATTAAAAAAGAATAAAATACAAATATCTACTTTTAACAAAACAAATAAATATGTGTTGCATGTCGTAGTAAAATCATCAAATCTACCCATAGTTGGGACCTTGAGAAAGAGCTTAACAAACCTAATCACCAAATTTTGATGGCCTTAGATGAGCTATGTCTGAGATGTTATTTTATAACCCCAAATCTCCTCAAAGACCGATTAAAAAGAAATATATCTTTAAGGATTTAGATAAATTATATATTAGTCTTAGCGTTTCTATTAGTTAAGATTTCAGAATTTTAATAATTTTAATTCTAAACTTTAATATTCTTAATATTTACTACTAGAGTTTCTATTAGTTAATGTTTCAAAAATTTACTAATTTTAATTAAGAATTTTTAATGTTTTGTCTTAAAAATATATTAGTTAATATTTCTAAATTTCTAAATTTTAATATTTTTTTATTTTTTATTTTCTTTTATATTTAGTCCTAGATTTTGTATTAGTTAAGATTTTATTAAACTAATATATTAAGGTAAAAAATTTTATTTTAAATAATATTTTGTGTTAGAGTTTATATTAGTTAAGGTTTTAGAAATTTAATAATTTTAATACTGAATTTTTAATATTAGAGTGGGGTGTTATTTTATAGCCTACGTCTCCTCAGAAACTGATTAAAGAATATTATATCTTTAATGATTCAGATAAATTATATATTTAGTCTTATAGTTTGTATCAATTAAGATTTCAGAATTTTAATAATTTATTTTTCAAATTTTTAATTGTTGTTAATATTTATTCTTAAAGTTTGTGTTAGTCAAGGTTTTAGAAATTTAATAATATTATTTCCAAATTTTTCTTAATATTTTAGTTTGAAATTTTGTATTAGTTAAGATTTCAAAAAATTAATATTTTCAATTTTGAGTTTCTAATTTTTATTGATATTTTTTTTATTGTTCTTATGAAACTAAGGTTTCAGAAATTGAATAATTTTAATTTCGAATTTTCAATATTTTGTCTTAGGATTGTATTACTTAAAAATTTAGAGTTCGTATCAGTTAATGTTCAAGAAATCTAATAATTTTGATTCCGAATTTTTAATTTTTTGTCTTAGAGTTGTATTAATTAAATATTTTTGTTCATAAATTTGCTCTGTTATAACTAGGGATCATCAGATTAGATAACCAGATCTTTTCTTTTTACGATTAACGTGGGAGCTCGTAGTTACTCTGAAATTAGTAATATACTAGTTGTAAACCCGTGCACTTACACGGACTAGTTTTTGAAATTAATAATTTTAATTGGATTAGCAATATAATAATTTGATCCACATGAATCTAAACTAAATTCAGAACAAAAACAAATATGCTATTTGCTCCAAATAAAAAACTTGAACAATATGAATTCTAATATTACAAAACCTAATTAATCTATGAATTTGAAAATTTACCTTGTATATATGTGGCACTACAAACTTAATTAATTTGTAACTTATATTTTGTTTGAAATTTATGTCTAATCATTATCTATTTTAAAATTCTTGACAGATCGCTTGCATGAATGCTTGACATTTAATTTTTTTTAATCATTATCTTTTTTCTAATCATTTAATTTTTTTAAAAAGTAAGATTAGAGAGTTTTTATGTTTGTGAATGCTTGACATGAAAAAACCATTTCAAAAACATACGTGTCTTCCCTAATTTTGTAGAGCCAGACAATCGATTTTTTATTTAAATATCTACATGTGAGCATATTGATAATAGAACTGCAACAAATCAAAGGCACATGTGATCAACAATTTATATATGTAATTCTTACTTGCGAGTTGTTCGTAAGAACTTAGTTATTCATGTTGCTTCAAAATAAAAGATAATAATTAGAGAGCAAATAGAGAATGATTAATTGAAATACTCAGCCATTAACTATGAAAGTTCTCAAATCCATGAAGTATACTTGTAGGTAGACAAATCTCAGATTAACAATTTACTAAAAAAAAGAATAAAAAAGAAATACTTACTTTTAACAAAACAAACAAACGCGGTTACATGCTATTGTAAAGCCATCAAATCTACCCTAAACAGAAAACTCAGGAGAGAACTTAATAAACTTGATCATCAAACTTTCATGGTCTTCATGAGCTATGGCTGAAGTGTTATTTTATAGTTCCAAGTCTTCTCAGTGACCGATTAAAAAATAATATATCTTTAAAAATTCAAATAAATTATATATTTAATCTTAATGTTTGTATTAGTTAAGACTTCATAATTTTAACAAATTAATTGTGAATTTTTTAACTAATATTAATATTTAGTATTAGAGTTTGTGTTAGTCAATGTTCTAGAAATTTTTTAATTACAAATTTTAATTTTTTTTCTTAAGGATGTATCAGTTAAGAATTTTTCTAAATTTCAGAAAAGTAATATTTATAATTTTTCTTTACATTTAGTAATATATTTTGAATTACTTAAGGATTTATTAAATTAAAATCTTTAATTCCGAATTTTCAATTTTAATTAATATTTAGTTTTAGAGTTTATATCTCATTGTCTTTTTTTTAATCTTTCGTTATCCTTTGATAAATTTTGACCAATTGTTTTGGTGTACAGTAGATGTAAGATCAATGACGGTCGCATCCACACCTTTGAGAAACTTACTTCAAGCTTTTAGTTTGGTCACTTTGACTCGTTGGCCTGAGATTTTCCTTTGTCTGATGTTTACCATGGCTTGTTTTCATTGTAATTTCTATTACCTCTTTTTCGTCCATGTTTATCTCGTCCCTGGCTTCTCTCTCATCCATGCAAGTTATTAAACCTCTGAGCAGTAGCGTGTGCTTGAGACATATGCTAGGAATCAACCGGTCGAGCATTGTGATTTTTCATCAATAATTGGTTGTATTTTTGTCACTAATAATGCAAAAATTAGCTTAGAGTGCTTAGCAAAATTTTTAGCCCTATACTACTACTGGAGTACAAGGTTATTAGTGTAAAACGTAGATAAGGTCTTCTATATCAATTCATCATATGTAATTTCTTGCTTATAGATTTTTAATTGAGAGACTATACAGTAAAGAGTTGAGTTATCTTTAGTCATAGACTTATAGAGTGGATCTCGAAAGATAGGAAAAACATCCCTCCAAATCATACATACTACTTTCATCGAATACGATTTTTCACAAAATTCTATGAGGACCTATGAGATCAAGTATGGAAGTGAAATACTCTTAATAGTCTTGGCAGGATTGGACAAAGAGAAAAAGGAATTTTTTTTTCCAAATAACCCTTAAAAAAAATTCGAAAACTAACCCCTAACTTTTAAATTTTGCAAAAACGGCTCTCTGTCGCAAAGCCAGCCGCGCGACTGATCTTCAGTCGCTAGCTCGGCTAGCGACTGAAGACGTGGCACGGCACAATGCCCCGCTGGCCCCCGTGCCGTGCCACGCCAGCTTTCAGTCGCTAGCCCGGCTAGCGACTGAAAGACCCTTTTAACCCCCAACCGTCCCTCTCACAGTAGAGCCCACTTCATTTTTTCGAATTTTTCCAGAAATTACTGAAATCTGTTTAGAGAGAGAGAAGGAAGAGAAGAAGAGAAGAAAGAGGAACAGAAAAAAAATTTCAGAGATTCTTCAAATCTGTTCGCTGAGGTATATTTTTCTAACTCGTATATTTAAATTAATTAGATCGTTAACTCGTAGTATTTAGATATGATTTAGAATATATTTTTATACGGATGGTAAATGCGTGAATGTGATGAAAAAAAATTTAGGGTTAGGGTTAGTGTTTGTTCGCAGATTAGGGTTAGGGTTAGTGTATGTTCATAGATTAGGGTTAGTGTATGTTCGCAAATTAAAAAATTTAGGGTTAGTGTATGTTCGCAGATTAAAAAAATTTGAAGAACCACTAAAAAATGTGATGTTTTTCAAATTTGAATTTTATTAGTATGCACGTAGATTAAAATATTTGTTAATATGTAGATGTAAACATTTGTGATTATGTATATTAAAATGATTGTTATTATTAGGGTTAGGGTTAGTCATCACCGCTGTCGCTTCTTTTAGTTGGGGTTAGAGTTAGGGTTAGGGTTAGTCATCACTGCTATCACTTCTTTTAGTTGGGGTTAGGGTTAGGGTTAGTCATCACCGCTGTCACTTCTTTTAGTTGGGGTTAGGGTTAGGGTTAGGGTTAGTCATCACCGCTGTCACTTCTTTTAGCTAGGGTTAGGGTTAGTCATCACCGCTCTCGCTTCTTTTAGCTAGGGTTAGGGTTAGGGTTAGGGTTAGGGTTAGTCATCACCGCTGTCGCTTCTTTTAGCTATGGTTAGGGTTAGGGTTAGGGTTAGTCATCACCACTGTCGTCCTCACCGTCTTGGCCTTTCCCGCATGGGTTTAGAGGGAGAGGGGTTATTTTTTTTAGGGTTGTAGGGAAAAATCGTGTAGCCCAATAGCGGCTGAAATGGTATTTAAACACCGTGCGTCGCTTTCACACAGTACGACCATTTCATTTTTCCGAAAATTCAGAAATTAGCAGAGGAGGAGAGGAGAAGAGAAGAGAAGAGAATGGTTGGTTTTTTTTGTTAGGTTTAGGGGTAGGGTTGTCAATCAGTTAGGGTTAGGGTTAGGGTTAGGAATCGCGGCCTCATTGTCGTAGTCATCACCGCTGTCGTCCTCACCGTGTTGGCCTTTCCCGCATGGGTTTAGAGGGAGAGGGAAAAATTTCTGTTGTTTGAAAAATCATGTTTTTTCTAGTACTATGAGCAATGTTGGTTCTCTAATTATACACTCTGATACAGCTATGGAGCAACCCAATACGGTTTGCGTTTATTACGGAGCTGGTGTAATCCGTAATGGACCAAACGATGATGATCTTGGTGGTTGTATGTATGTTTACAGTCAAATGAGACAACCACAGTCAATGTCTTTCAATGATTTGAAGATGTGGTTAGTCGACCTATTACAACTCAATGTTGCGACGGATAATCTCAGGGTCGAAGGCATGGTTCTGGATGGAAACAAATGGGTGCTGAAGAGACTAAAAGGTGACAAATCATGAGGTTCGTTTGGACGATTTGTGACAAATCCAGGCTATGCTGTCGGAACCATCATACTGTACGTTGAAATGTTAGTACATAGTTCGGAGGGCAGCCATTCAGTTGAAAGAGAAAGCACTAATATCTGTCCCGGAGGTCACGATGGCGGTGGCGATGCCGATACCGGTGCAGGTGGCAGTACCAATGCCAGTGCAACTAGCAGTGTACCTTTGCAAACTGTAGGAGATACAACTCAATTTGGTGGCCATCAAGTAGATGCAGCTGAAGAATTACCAGAATTGGAGGAGAATTTTAATGAGGAGGAGTATACTGATCCGTCAGAAATGTATGAATCTCCTGTTGAACCCACGGAACAGCAGAATCCTATAAGTGAGTGGACTGATCCATCATCCTTGAATAACGCTGTGGTTCGTGATGAGCTGGGTTCGCGATGGTCTTATAATGAATCAACCGTCCAGCTTGGACAGTTGTTTCAGAATAAAAAGGATGCAAAGAAAGCCATAACCGCCTGGGCTGTCTCACTAAATAGGCCATTCCGGGTGGTCAAATCAAATCCGAGCCTGTGGACTGTGAGGTGCTTAGTCCAGAATTGTCCATGGTACGTACGTGTCTGGCAGCCACGAGATGGCCCTTTCTTTCGGGTGACCAGAGTTGAAGACCACGGATGTCTGGTTGAGGGCATGGTGCAGCATCATAGAAATATCACTTCCAGTTTTGTTGCCAGTCTGATACTGTCAGTAGTGAAGGAAAATACGGCAATAACACCGAAAGTGATAATTGCACATGTCGCGGAGAAGTACGGTTATAATATCAAGTACGCGAAGGCATGGAGGGCTAAACAGAAGACGCTGGAGGAGCTTTTTGGTACATATGTTGAGGCATACAACTTAGTACCGAGGCTATTGCGGCGCATATGCGAAGCAAATCCAGGCACAATCACTGCAATTGTTGATACGCCGGCAATCGGCTCGGAGGGTGCTGTGATTCTTGGGTGCATGGTACTACAGAGATTTTTCTGGGCATTCCAACAGTGCGTTGCATCGTTCATGTACATGAGACCCGTGCTTTGCATTGACGGAACATTTTGACTGGAAAATACCAGGAAACTCTGCTGACTGCCGTGGCTGTTGATGCCAATGACTAGCTTCTCCCCATAACATATGCCGTGGTCGAGGGGGAGAACTATAGCAGTTGGCTGTGGTTCTTGGGCACTTTGAAGAATGAGGTTGTGAAAGACCGGGAGCGCGTGTGCTTGATTCATAATCGAAATAGAGGAATGCTGAGTGCGATGGAGTACATGCGATCGGGAGAGGATCCATCGCTAAGTTGGGATGATTTGCAGAGTCGTTGGTGCTCACGGCATCTTGGCGCGAATTTTCACAGTCGTTTCAAGAGCAAGCGCCTGATGCTCGTGTTCAAACGGCTTGCCAAACAGAACCAACAGTCAAAGTTCTCACAAATCTGGAAGTCACTGGAGGAAAGTACGTTGGCGGAATTGCGAGAAGCAGGAGTTGCAGAAGATTGCAGCGATACCAGCGCGGGAAGCCGCCGGGGTCGTCTCAGTTTCAGTCAGTGGATTCAGCCCAAACCAATGGAGAAGTGGGCGTTGCTTCACGACACAGGTGGGGCTCGGTACGGAATCATGACGACAAATCTGGCCGTGGTGTACAACTTCGTCCTCAAAGGTGTGCGATGCTTACCACTCACTACAATAGTTGAAATGACATTCTATCGCACAGTAGCGTACTACGACAGCAGGGGTTTGGCGGCATCAAGCCTTTTGCATGACCCCTTAGCACACTGGCCCAAAAAGATCAATGATTACCTCAAATTTCGGACAAGAAAATCGTTGACACATGATGTCACAGTACTGAGTCGCTTGCACGGGAAGTACGAGGTTCGGCTAAGGCACATACATGTCCGTGGCACACTGCGGGCTGGTCGGGTCCACGAATGTCGAATTTCAAATGCAGATGCCCAATGCACATGCAACAAGCCTCAACTGCTGCACATTCCCTGCTCGCATGTCATCGCTGCTTGCTCTGTTCCTGGGATCGATCCGGCGCGATACATCTCAACCTATTATACTCTGCAGTACTTGTGGAAGACCTGGGATGGTGTCTTGAATGGGTTGGCGGCGGGGGAAAGCTATCGACAACTATCCCCGGAAGATGCCATCACGTGGATCCCAGACAAGAGGCTCCTCGTAGGCCATGTTGGCCGACGTCGATCCAGGAGGATAAATAACGATATGGATGCAGCGGAGCGTGAAGATGACGTACGTAGATGCAGCGCTTGCAGGCAACCTGGTCACAGAAGAGATCGATGCCCGCGGGTGACAGGCGCATCGTCTTCGTCGCAAAACTAAATGTTGTAATATTTCAACTACTGAATGTTTTGTCGTGAGTTGTACTGAATTTCCCTATATTAGTTGTACTTAATTTCCCTAATGCCTTCTCGTGAATTTTCGTAAGCACTACTGAATGTTTTTTTATTTACTAAATGTTTGTTTATGTACTCAGTGTTTCAACTTCTCAACCAATATGTGAGAACTGCAGGTATGGCGGACGACCATCAGCTTCCCGAGCTGATTGCACAGCACCATCAGGAGCGTCACCGTGCTCGACGCCTTCTACAGGGCATCGTTCTCCCAGCTCTGCGTATCAGGACACCGCGTGAGATGTGGCCTCTAGATGAGCGATTCGTGCCTTATTTGCTCGAGGCCGGACTGTTGCCGTTCGCTCGCATGGTGGATCGGGCGAGGAGATTCCCTTTCGACCGAGCCCTCATTACTGCGCTTGTGGATCGGTGGAGGCCCGAGACGCACACGTTCCACTTCAGTTTTGGCGAGCTCACTATCACGCTGCAGGACGTCAGCATGCTGCTTGGCCTGCCTATCCGCGGGGAGATATATGTCCCAGCGGCCACCGAGAGAGCTGCATGGCGCTTAGATTTCCTACAGTGCTTCGAGGGAGTAGGGCCAGCGGGGGGGTTTGCGCAGGACGCGGGAGTTCCCCAGAGTTACCTTCGCGCAGTGCGCGATGGTGCGCTCTCCTTGGCCGCTCCAGAGGAGGTCTTCAGGCGCCACCTTGAGGCGTACTTGCTGTACCTGTTTGGGTGGTTGCTCTTCCCTGGTACCCACGGAGACATCTGCGAGCGGCAGTACGTTCAGCTCGCCAGGAGTATTGCCGACTCGGCCCTGGGCCACGTGCCGAGGTTCAGTTTCGGATCCGCCGTGCTCTGCCACACCTACAGGGGGTTGTGCGACGCCACGAGCAGAGACCAGGTCAGCTCTCGTTTCGCTGGGTGCGCCATCCTCTTGCAGATGTGGTCGTACGAGCATTTCCCCATCGGTCGACCGCTGGTTCCGCGGGATCAGTTCGCGTTAGCCGGGGATGCGAGAGACGGCCCCATGATGGGATGGAGGTGGGCTAGGCTGAGTTTGAGGTGGGCCACAGATCAGGCGCACCTCTGTTATCCTTCGTAGCCACGGCCTTTGATCTGCTTCTCGACGACAGCGTCATCTGGGATCCGTGGACCACCGCAAACCTCCAATTCGTCGCTCCAGTCGGCCTTTCTTATCTTTGTACGCAGGATGCTGTGTACTGGCGCACCCAGGTTCTGCTCGTCTTCTCGCACATGATTGAGGGTTACTCCCCTGAGCGAGTTATGCGCCAGTTCGGCCTACGCCAGCTTGTCCCCATGCCGCCTCCTCGACAGATTCCGCACCATATCCACGAGTACGTCAAATATGCATTACATTCACATGTTATTTTATACATAATTTCCATCACGAACTAATTGCTTTGTCCGCAGGCAATCCAGGAAGGGTCGAGTGAGGGACGATTTCGTTCGTCGACAGCAGCCTTATGTGCAGGAGTGGATGGATTGGGCCCACACACGCACGGTTGAGGAGCACAGGCCGTACAGCCACGACATCCATTTTTCCTATCTGTCCTGGTACCGACCTCGCATGATCTACCAATTGGCGGGCGGTCCACCCGCCGCGCCTGATGAGCCCATCCCTCCCGCCACCATCGATGACCGCTACGACCGACGCCTAACTGGGCGAATCCACTCTTCTGTGAGTTCCTTAGCTCTTCGAAACCTTATTTTCACATGGATTGTCGTTCTATAATTGCATTAATTCGTGTGCACAGCTAGACATCCTCGGCGGCATCTCTACTGGTGCACGGGACATGATGGTCAGGTCCTGCCTCGGACCCACCATGCCCAGCGACGATGTGTACGCATATTGTTCAGAGGTCGAGCGGCAGGTTGATCAGATTCTGGTCGGTTTCAGAGTGCTGCTGCCACCTCACTTGACCGTGATTCCCCCACCATCACCGTCGGCGCCAGGTCCTTCGTCGCATGTGCCACCAGCGGACTGTCCGTCGTCGTCGCGCCCTCCACCACTGCACACGGGTTTCGTGCCTGCCGATAGCTCTTCGGATGAAGAGTTCGATACTCCTCCATGGCACCAGCCTCTCGACCAGGCACAGCAGCATCCTACACAGCCGACACATCTGCTTCTTAGCTTCCTTCCCGATGCTCCACCGCCTACGCAGCCGACACAGCCTTCCCAGTCTCCGCCAGCTGGGCAGACACCACCAGTGAGGAGACGGCGCGTCAAGGATCGTCAGCCCCCCTCTCGGTACACACCATCAGAGTATCAGCCCCCCCCACACAAAGGGGCAGGAGGGGGCACTAGTCCGATGTAGGCTTTTCTCAGACTGTTCAGTTTTCGTACATTTTTGTTAAGTTTCCAACTTTTTGGGGTTTTCTGTTTTCTACTGTTCTACTTTTGTATGACTCTGCGTTTCTGCTTTTTAGCCTTTACCTATTCATCTGATGCTCGTTTTCGTATGATTAGTCTTTTCGACTTTTGCACCTACCATCTTTTGTGCCGATACATCTAGTTTCGTACAAATGCGTCGAACCAACGAGACAAAACTAAGTATCAAAAGCACAGTATAAATGCGAAATTAGTATGTACTTGTACAGTCCAGATGCCAAAACTTTGTCATTTTACTCCTTTTCGCAAATCAGCCTAGAATTATCGCGGCTTATACCTTTTACAGATTTTCCGCGGAACCTAAAAAGGCTAAAACCCACATCTCATCTCCAAACTTCGATCTAATTCAAGGAGTATATCCCATTCACTATTCTGACCAAGTTTTCCTTCTGTAAGATTTTCAAAATCTCATCCGACGCCTTAGTTTCAAGTCTCGCCATTTTTCAAAATTCTAATTACCCTAAAGTACCCTGTTTTTGGATTATCCCAAAATCATCAAATCTTGCCAAATTTCATCGAAACTTCTGCTGAATACGCTCCTGAAATAAAGTTACACTTGTGTGTGAAATTAGATCTCAAATCAGCCCTCCCAATGTCAAAATTTACAAACAAGTCCTAATTCCCAAGCGAAATCATTACAAAGTCCTTCGAGCGCGACCACGGGCCAAAACTTTGTCAATTGAAAATGTCCCGGGGAGGTAGATTTCAGTCGCTAGCCGGGCTAGCGACTAAAAGCTGGTGTGGCACGGCACGGGGGCCAGTGGGGCATTGTGCCATGCCACGTCTTCAGTCGCTATCCGGGCTAGCGACTGAAGATCAGTCACGCGGCTGGCTTCACGCCAGAGAGCCGTTTTTGCAAAATTTAAAAGTTAGGGGTTAGTTTTCGAATTTTTTTTAAGGGTTATTTGGAAAAAAAATTCGAGAAAAAGGGCTGCTAGTCTTCTTTGGACCTATAAAATCAATTGCCAAACTGTTGAGTGAAAACTCTTTCTATGACAAAAAGTAATCCCATAGAACACAGAAAAAAAAAACTTGATCAGTTATCTCTTTTTTGAAAAGTCCTTAAATAGCCCTAGTTCCAGAAGAATTGATATCCACTCAAACCCCTTGTAACAGGAGTAGGGTGGATATGAGGGACATACCTTCAAATCAAATCACTCAACTTATCAACCAGCTCCCCATAAATGGATAGGATTCGATCCATATCCTTTGGAGGGGGCACAATGGTCTCAAAAGTACTCTCAGTTACTTTCTTGGCCGGGTCAAGGAGAATCGCTTGGTTGGGTTCTTTGGTTGTTTTTTCACTTCTTTCAATGGGAGGAGTTGAATCAGCAGCTATAGGTGGGCTGAGGCTCAGTTCATTGATTGCTGTGGATTATGCTGTTACATATGATTTGGTTGTGGATTTTGTTTCCGTAGAAGATTCTCTGAATGAGGAGTGACAGAACCTCCAATGATATTCAATAAAAGATAGACCAAATTCCGTCCATATAAAAATAATTTCTATTTTCTTAAGTATTTCTTTGATTTTTTGGGAGTCTAAAAAGAATACTCATCATCATCTCTAAAGTTAAAGGTGAGTTACAGCAGAACGTCTATTGAACAAGAGCACAGCGAACTTCGAATAAGAAATGCTTTCAACTTGCATACATGTCTTTAGCTGACACATGAGTATCAATAGTTCATCCTGACCCTTCACTGCCGCTTTCCTTGAACAAACCACTCCGCCTTACCAACACTTGCCTTACTGCTTGCCAGCAAATAAGGTTATTTTCTTTAACATATTTTGAGTTTTAAAATCCATGTTGAATTGGGTCCACCGCACCCTCCTCGCACCGCCGCGCCCTCCTTGCACCACCACGCTGCAGATCTGGGCCACCGCACGCCGGCGCCACCACGCCCTCCTCGTTGTCGATTCCGCCGGATCTGCTCCACCCGAGCCGCAGATCTGGGCCACCGGATCATCGCCGAACTCCCCTCCTCCTTCTACGGCTGTGGCTGCTTGGAGACAGTGCTGTGTTGCCAGAGGACGACGACGACAATGACAAGGAGTTGAGGACGACAAGGAGGAGGATAGGTTGGCGGGGCTGGTGGAAGGGTAGAGGAGGACGACGAAGAGTCGAAGACGAAACAGGTTGTGTCCATGCCGACCTGGCACGCACTACGCCCTGCAGGCTATCGTGCCGTGCCAAGCCACTCTACCGAGCAAACGGGCCGACTCGGCCCGGCACGACAGCCCATGGGTCGGCACGGGCACGGCACGGAAAAAGCCTCCGGCTTGACGGGCCCATGCCGTGCCGGGCCGGCACAACCCAAGTTACATCTCTAGGTCCCCCGTCCACTTTTTGATAAAAATATCATCCCCTAAATCTATTTTGGCATATAGTTTGAGCTTCCTACAAAAAAAACCTAAGTGAATTCCAGCGTAAATGGATTTCCCCATTCTACATACTTTCAACCAGGATCAAAAAGAATAGCTGTAAAAATACAAAATGGAGCAATAAGTAAGATAGAAGATAAAAGACTAAGAGGGGAGGGTACATTGCCAACACTAAACTAGGCCAAAGAAGATCAATAGGACCACTCCTGCAACTCAATCTATTTTCCTCTTTTCATCAGCTTTAAAGAGCTATCCAAGGATTCCCATAGCCCACCCTTCGTCATCCGAGTGGATATGCGCAAGCAAAAGGGGTAGCTAAGCTGGAAATGTTGAGTTGAGTTGTCATCAACTGTTGATGGAAGACTGTCGAAGTGAAAGAACTGTTTTTATAGTAAAAAAACTGATATGATAAATATTGTTTTCTAAGAACAGTCAAATGAATGTTGTCGTGCTTTAGTTCCTCAAAAAACCTTACAATTAGTGGAAGCTCTTAGAAAGCTAGAGAAGAAAGCAGCTACACTATATATGTAAATATGTCAAAGTCATCCAAGATCTTCGATCAATGAATTGCAAGGTTTATCATTTTCGGGACTTAATGCACATATCACCCGGTTTGGTTATGTTTGACCTGTTTGTACTGTGAAACTGTGATGCTTCTTTTCTTACAAATTGGAACAATTGTAGTGTTTCATATTTTACATTAGTACCCAGCATACGTATATATCTAGTAGTAGTTACAACACAGAGATACATAGCATGGTGGTTCTAGTTAGTTGCATTGTCAACAACGACATTGTGAGAATCCTATTTAGGAATTTCTTTTCACAGATCGTTGGTAACTTAATAAGTATTACCATTGCCACATTCCTTACTCTTCAGTTCATATCACATCCATTTCTACGTACAGAGGAACATGAATATCTCTTTTTTTCTATATGAACCCTGTCAAAGAAATGTCCTAGCGAGTTTCGATCTTCAATTGGAGTTCTTTGGACAGCAGGCTATAAAATAAGTTTATGAAGATGAGGTCTATTTCAAGGAACCAGTAAGGGAAAATATTTACACTTCTTGTTCTAAAACAGCATTGAAGGCAATATGGCTTCCAAGCTAGTGACTCGTACGGATCATTTAGCTGGGCTGTCTCCTTTGAGGGCCAAGAAGACTACTTGGTGAGGAAGGAATTTTCTAGGAACTCAGACTTTGAATGGAGGTAGCTAAACTCACCATGGAATAAGGTGGTTCGTCTTATAGCGACATTCCCACATCAAAACATAAAACGTTTTTAATCCACTCTCCGAACCAAATAAAAGCCTCCGTCCCTCAAGTTTGAGCCGATTCATAATTTTCTATTTCCTGGCAAGTCTATGAGAGTCATATCACGGATCCTTTGATCTTTAGCTTCAATGGTCGTGCTTTTACGTAATGAGAGGTCTTTCTTCTGAGCTCTTCTATTACGGAGCGGACAAATGAAACCTATCACTCTCAAAGAATGGGTAAAAAGAATTCAAGCTAGGGGAGCCAACACTCTCTAACTACCTATACTACGAAACCCATGGGGACTAAATTCTTTGTTTGGTACCTTATATTACCTATATTTATTGATGAAATTGATTTGTGTCTGATATGCGTCGAAACCAGACACTGACATCGTCGAATTCCTACAGATCAAGGTCCGGTGAACCGGAGAACAACTATTTCGTCATAGAGTTGACTAAACATCAACTGGGTTGGGGAACAAGGAGGTAAAAAAACAAAAAAGAATAGAAAAACCTTCACTTCGAGTCGTCAAAAGCCACCATACATGCTCTTTCAGATCGAACGCTACTCTGTTGAATCAATTCAATTGGATTTTAGAACTCTAGCAATGAATGATTTTTAAGTCTCTTTTGTTTGAAAACATACCTTTGATTTCATTTTTTAAAATTCCAATCAGATCAGATCGATCCCCTTGAAACCATTCCTAGAAGTTAGACCTACTTGTTGGCTTACGGTCTATTATAGTATGGAGAAGGAAATGCTATGACATAGTATTTTGTGTACTGTGGGGTATTTGAAACGGAAGGAACAAGTTTTTTTCTCTATAATAATACACCTCAGAAAGAGTGCAAGATCATTAGCAGCTCTAATAATTGTTCTGATTCGTTTTTGGATTACTGGATTAGGAGTGTCTTTGATGACTTTATTCATGAGATTTTGCCAGACTGCGTGGATGGTATTTCAAGATAGGTCGAAGATGGGAATAAGGTTGGTACCGGTTGAGCAAATTCCTGAAGGATGGCTGGTGGCTGAAGGCAGAGCAATACCAGTGGGGACTTAAAGGAGATTTTTTTATTAATAATCCAAAGTAAAAAAAATTTGAAAAATGACCCACAGTTCACCAAACTTGCAAAAATGATTTTTTTCAGTGTGATAAGTCAATTATCGCGATCAGAAACCACGACAAAACGATTTATCATGCCTCACAAGCCTTTTCTCGACGACATCCGTGACAGAGACTTTTTCCCGACGGCATCTGCGACAGAAACTAGCTAGCGGTCGAGTGGTCCTCTGGTCGAAAGGTGGAGTGGTCGAAGATTTATAACCATTTTTTTTACAAGTGACTGAAAAAAATAAAATATTACTATGTCCAATTGCAACAACTCTCAGTAACATGTCCTACCTTAGTTGGTTAAGACACTGGTCTCTTAGCCCTTGGTCTAGATTCGAATCTTGTTTGCTGCAATGCAAAATATTTTTTTCTGGTTCTGTCGTGGTTTCATCTGCGATAAATCATTCTGTTGCGAATGGTGTTGACTTATCGCGCCCAAAAAAATCATTTTTGTAATTTCAGCAAACTGTGGATTATTTTTTAAATTATTTTTTTATTTTAGGTTATTAATAAAAACTTTTCAGACTTAAAGAGTCTGACTTGCTAATACAAGAATGCCAGGTGTTGCTGTGTTAGTTTAATAATTCTCTCATTTCAATATCAGACATATTTAATTTTTCTACAATATTTTGTTTAAGAAAATGAATAAATTAACATGCAAATTATACTGAACAAAATCACTTTCTTAATTTATGAATCAACAATACCTTTTTCAAGTACAGGTAGAGTATAGTGCCGTACAGAATCAAATATCTTTGATTTGTTCTGTATAAAAAATTATGCATTTTTTTTAAAAACAACAACCAAAGTATACTGCCAGTGTGAAAGCACATTTATATGGTATTTGGTTTTTAATGATACGGGCAGTGTGAAAGCACAGAACAAATTAAAGAAGATGTAAATTACTAATCCATATCCAAAGGAATAGCAAAGTAAAAACAAAAACCAAAGTATACTGCCGCCGGCTTGTACATGGTCGATGCAAGAATTAGATCTCTAAAGCCATCAGAAGAAAAGGAAAAAAAAAAACAATGAAAAACCGAATAGCAATTTCACCTTTGGTCTACGAACGCATGATTCCAATATTCCATATGTTGCACTGGTTTCATTTGTTAGAATAAAACATATTTAAGTATAGGATCTCATATGTGAAAGATTAAAACACGGTCAACTATATATTAACTTTAATTGTAGAAGTATATTAGTTTGTAGTGATTCATACTGATGGTGTGTTATAATTTGATAAATTTTTTTGTTTCTTTCGTATGTACTTAAATCACCAACACATATAATAATAAATGAACATACGAACGATTTAAAGAAAAATATAAGCTCGTTTTATTAGATTGATTCTCTCCTTCCAAAATACATCTATATATGAGAAACAATTCTATGGGTATTTGATAATATCCATATCAAAGTACTCATAATATCTATTAAAAATCATTTATAAATACCATTATTTGATCCAATAGATAAAAATATATATAATATTTGTATAGTAGTATAGAGAAGCCCGTTCCCCGCGTGCCAAATCCATAACTCCTCTCAGCCCAATGGATCAAATCAATTTGATGGAAACTCTATTAAACAAAAGGCTCTTTTATGTAAATAACCTTTAAAAAAAGAAAATTGTAAATCTAACCCAATGTTTCAAAAAAAATGTAAAAATAACTTTTTTTAGAAATACAGTTGAATTTGAACGTGACACGTGACAGTAGGAGTGCGACAAACTACTCTACCGCACAACCAATGTGTGGCAGAGATAAACCAACAAAAAAAAAGTCTGCCACACTCAGTATATATATTTTGTGATATATAGCACTGATTCATAATTTGTTTGTGTCGATCTGATCATTTTGGCTTCACGATTTCATCGGTTCAAACGGATTGTCAATCTAAATAATAAATCAAAAGGTATCGATGCCGGAAAAATTAAAATTTTTCTGTACAAAACTTTGAATTTGAATTAATAAAAAAATTTGAAAATGTATTATCGCACTTTGGTTATGCGGCAAAGGTTTTCCGCACTCTTGCTGTCACGTGTCACGTTTAGATTCAACCGCACTTCTAAAAAAATTATTTTTGCAATTTTTTTACATACTAGTCAGATTTGTAATTTTAAAAGATTATTTATATAAAATATTCCTAAACAAAATAGCCTCGATCAAGGCCAAACACGAAGGCCACCTAATGCAGTTGTTCCAATTCACATTAATTAAGCTGAAAAAATTAACCAGATCACACTGCAGGCAAAATTAAGGAGTTGCGAAAGAATACTGGTCGGCCGTTATTATTGTTACACGTAAAAGATATAGTGCACACAGAGGCCATAGCATGAGAAGAAAAAACAGAGAGGGAGAAAAGAGGAAACAAATGAATCAAAAACAAGCAGTACAAGCAGGTATCATAAATCTTAAGTTACACACAAGTACAAACATCATGATAAATGTAATATTACAACTGCAAATGACATCTCCAGTGATAATTAAATATAAGAGCAAACATGCCATGCTTCAATTACACTAAACACTGGGGAAACCAATGGATTGATGTTCCAGGGAGGAAGTTGTTGCTGTCCAGGACTTACTTCTCAATTTCATCCTTGCATTCTCCACGCCATCACCACCAACTCTGCACTCCATTCTTGATGCTGTTGCTCCCTCCCTCACCTCGCGTCCTTCCTTCTTCCCCAGATCATGGTCGCTTCGGCTCTCCTTCGTTCGCAACTCGGGATGGTTGGGATGTGCCTCCATTTCCCTTTGCAGCGCATCTAGCTCCGCCACTCGGCAGCCAAAATCAAGTGAAATGTCCTTAAGCCTTGGAAGGTGCTTGATACCGATGATCCCTGATCTCAGTTCACAATGCTGGATGCTTATCCTTTCCATCTCGAGTGATGCACCTTCCTCAAATGTCACCTGTCTTAACTTCCTCAAATTGCAAATTTCTAGCATCCTAAGCTTTGGAAATGCTCCCCTGCTGAACATTAATTTCTCTCCAATATACGCATGATCATAAAGACGGAGGCACATGAGGTTGGGTAGTGTCTGCAGTACTTTCAAGGCTTCACCTTCTTTTAGTTCGGTAGCTTTTAAATAAATCTTAGTCAGTTTGGAAAGTTTACCAACCCAATTGGGCATTTCCCCTAAATACCCCGTCAACTTGAGGCTCCGTAGGTGGGGGGGAGGACAGGAAACAGAGTTGAGCCAATCAATTTCCATGGAACGAGAATGATGCTGACCCAGTTGGAGAGAGCAGAGGGAGGAGAGCTGCTCCAGAGTTGCACAGAACTTCTTCCCTTGTTTCTCGGCTATTTCCGACACGCGTAACTTCCTGAGCTGAGTAAGTTCCCCCAACTCTTGGATTATTTTGTTACCACTTCGTTGAATGTCCACAAACTCTAGTACTTGTAACTCTTTCAACCGCCCTATTCCTTTTGGCACCTTCACACCACATGTCCATTCTTTCCAACACAATGAGGACGCCATGTGCAGCTCGGCAATTACCCCAGCACGATCATCAGGATCAACTAAAGGTGTACACAACAAGGGCAAACGCATTGTGTTGACCAACCATTTTTTAGGATCAAAATGTTCATAATACCATCTGTGGGTACATCGAAGAGAACAGAGACTCTGAAGGGTGGTGAGTTCAGTTGGCAACTTTGTAATACATGCGCCTCTTATGTCCAGAGTTCGTAATCCTTGTAGATTTTTTATGGATCTCGGAAGAGCATAGATATATGAATAATTGTCAGAGATGGACAGATATTTCAAGTGGTGTAACAATCCTATTTTGTTGATATCATCTTGTGTGACATTAAATTTAATATTTTGTAGATCTAAAACCCTCAACATCCTCAATTGGGATAAACGAAACGAAGATAGTGCCTCCATAGGTTTGCCAAACACAGTTAATGACCGAATGTGTAACATCCCTATTTTCGCCTTACTTGCATTCTCTGAGCATCGCCCAGATACATGCATCTCGCATCACCTAACTCTGAAAGGACCCAAGACCATAACCAATATGTGCATAATGTACCTTAGGATCCCCTCGTATCGAGAAGTCCCAAATTGGCTAAGTCCTTCTCTTTTCTGAAAACGACCGCTTCTAGAAAGCCCTAAAAAGTCCGAAATCTCCGTTTGAAGTCCGAATCGAGATTCGTCTTCTCCTATAGGTTCATATCGCTATTTGATACGTATCGTCCTTTAGAAACATCTCCAAATTCGCGACGAAAACCAGAGTTTCAGCTGTTGGAAGAATCTGAAAACAGAAGTACTATTTTACCCGACTCTGTTTTCGTTTTGTCCAAAACCCTGCCAAATCTTAGCGATTTCGCGCGAACTCAATTGGAATAAGTATATAGCATTTTTATCTAATCCTCAGAAAAATCAGAATTTCATTTGGATCCCTAAATCTCAGAAATGCCCAAAATGCCCCTAAGCCAAACACGGTGTACAGTACACGGCACTGTACTGTGCCTGTGCCTGTGCCGTGCCGTGCGCGCGCGCTGCGTGCCGCCCGTGCACCACCGGCCGCGCCACCGCGTCCCTTCGCCGCCGGCACCGCCCCACGTGCGCCTCGCGTGCCCCGTGAGCTGCGCCACTTGTCGAAGCCACGACGACGCCTCGGGAACCCCCAGGTCGCCGGGATCGTCCCGTCGCGTCCGCCACCGAACACCACTTCGCCTGGCCGCGCGCAAAGTCGTGGTCCCGTGCCCCGAGACCTCGTTGCCCGCAACCACCCGCCTTGTGCCATCGCCGCCGTCCTCTGCCGAGCTGTAGCCATACCTCATGACCCCCCTCACAGTTCGCCGTCCCATCGCCACCGTCCTCGTCTCCGGTAAACTGCGCCCAGTTGCACCCTCCCTCGGCCAGAGCCTCCCCTAAGCCACCTGGAGGCTATAAAAGAGCACCACCACCACCACCACCTTCTCAGCACACAGCAAACACAGCCAAAACACCCCCGCTCCTGCTACTGTTCTTCTTCCCCGAGCTCCACCTTCGGCCTTCACGGTGACAGCACTCTCCGGTGAGGATTTCTTCAAACTAAAGCTGCCAGCATACTCCTCTTAGCCCCTAGATGGTCCACGAGCAAGGAATTGAGCTCATTTCTTCTCCAACTCCGGCTATCACCGGTTTTCTATTCTTCTTTGTTTTGCAAAATTCAACTCGATCCAGATAGATTCAGAACTCGTACTAGTGAGAAGAAGTACTCCTTAGAGTATGCTTAAGCACCCCAGCTAGTTAATTTTGGTTTTCTTTCAGCCAATCAAAAATCCCCAAAACCCCAGCCGTGAACTCCAGCAGCTAACTCCGGCGAGCCTCCAAACACAACCATTGGATGACCCAGTGTACCAGCATGCATCTATTCACTCCCAGGAGCAAGAATATATAATTTATTTTGAAATTGATCAACTCTAGGTGCCCCAATTACTCTGCCCTAGTTTCTGTTTAAACCAGCCACCTTGGCATTCAAATTCCGGCCAACTCCGGCCATCCCCGGCCAAACCCTTCAACCAGCCACCTCCTGACACTTAAGCCTACATGTTTGACATAGTTTGCCCTCAAATGCATGAGCCAATTGCTCAGGACACACAAACCCTAATTTCAGCAGTACAATGGCATGGAAATTGCTGTGTCCTGGACCTTTTTGTGAATTCTGGAAAACCTAAGCCTTTTCTGCTTGTCCCACTTTGTCAAATAGCTTTGCCTTAGTCTATTACACATGCTGTCCAATTTTCATCTCGTTTAGAGTCACCTAGACCCCTTAACTCACTTTTCGGCTTTTAGGATAAGTTCGGACGTGACCCGAACGTCGCCCTTTTGACGTCTAATGTCCGTCGACCCTAAGAGTCTTATTTACTACTCTTCTTGTCCATCCTAAACCAGCACAATTCAACCCTTAGAAATCCAAAGCCCAAACCCTAGTCCAGTTCAGAGATCAAAAGCCGTTCCAGTATAGCGCCCTATTATTTTATGTGAGCATAAGTTGTCGTATTTTGTAAGTTGATTGTAATACCTTGTGTGTATGCCTGTATTTGAAGATCAAGACTTCGACTACGTGGAAGAGGAAGCAGAAGAACCCGCAGACTACGACACTACTGCTTGGCAAGGCAAGTTTCCCTCCTTTGAACATATTGCGCCTATTATTTTATATGCATTTAATTATTTAGAGTTTGATATCTACACAAGTATACATAAGATAGTTTTGATAAAAGCGTATGTTGAGAAATAATGTGAGTAGATAGTCCCATTTTGTGGACCCCCCCCTTGTTTTCATAACAATTTACTTTACCTTGTCACCTTAGGAGAAAAAGTATTACTTTAAAAGAGATATGCACTCATAGAAGTATATGTCAATACTGATAAATGTGTAAAAGAAAAGAGGAAGGCAGAAGCATGAGCAAACTATTTCTAAAAGATCATTTTATATAAAAGAAATAGGGACTAGTAGCGAGGATTGGTTTGGATGGTTGGCGCTGTGTGCGCGGTGGGTTTGTGAAAGCCTCGCTAAGGGTCCATAAGGACGGGATCGTCGTGCTGTGCTTCTAAGCGGCCTGAAAACGTGCTAACCACCCCCGCCTGGTATGGGACAGGCACAATGTCATGACTCACCTAAAGTTAATCATTTCCTGCAATGGTTGTCGATCCGGTTTCCCGAGTGGAAATTGGTGGGCCACAGAGGGCCACGAGTGGTGTGAGGGGTAGAGAGGATAAGGTGTAAGAAGGAAGTCGCCCTAGCCTGGCTCTCGAGTCGTGCGCGACCGAACCCGGAAGTGGGATTTCCATGCGTCCAGAGGAGGACTTCATGGACCCAAGGCTAGAAGAAAAGGCAGTGGGGAGGACCCACAACGATAATGAGGACCTTACGCGTGCTTGCCATGTATCATGTTGTAGGGAGTACCTACCTTGATAATGGGGCCGGTATTGTCTATGTATCGGGCAGGAAATTATTAACAATGGGTTAGTAAACTGTTGTGTAAGCTCAGCCTGGTCACCTGCGTATAAGTCGCAGGGAGCTGATCCGACATTTAAGTTGAGTTTTCGTGGTGGGTACAGTGGTACACCTCTGCAGAGTGTAAAAAGGTATTCGAATACTCCGTGCTCCCGGGTTTTCTGGAGCCTGGTCGTAGTGGGGTGGTCCCTCGTCGATGCAGCATGATTAGTTTTGATAAATTCTTTAAAATGTGATCAAACCATGGCGGCTCATGGGAGCTTAGCCTGACTCTGTGAAAAGTATATACATGTACAGTCTGATAAATTACTTTGATAAACAAAACCCCAGATTCGGGGAGACTTTCTAAAGTATTAAAATATCTCTGTTTTCAATAAAATTACCCTAGGTATAAGAACCATAGAGCTTGTTGTTGACATTCACCACATATAACATCTCCCTATGCGGGAACTTGCTGAGCTTTGTATGCTCACCCTTGCTGATCCAATAAGTACAGAGGATGAATCAGTCGATTTCATAGACTATGGAATCGACTCAGCACAAGAAGACCCCGACAACGTTCCCGGAGATCCAAGCGCCTGAAGGGTCACCAAACCTCAACGAGAGCGATGTGGATTGCGCCCTGCTTCACGCTTTGCTGGATGAGGAGGATGTTCCTCACTGTTGTGTTGTACTACTTTGGATGATTGCTTTTTGGCTCGAACCCGGTTTTGGGTTCAGCCCCTAGCTGATTTTGCTACTTATATTTTGACGTGGTTCCGCACACGTCAATTACTGTAATATAGGTCTGAATGACCCCTTACGCTTTGCTAATGTATGCATGTAAATATGGTTGGATGTTCTGAAGTTTTAACTCCTGTGCACAAATCACCTGGGCATTTGTAGTAGGTTCCCTCTAACGAGGGGCCCACAGGAGAAAGTGGTATCAGAGCAATCCTCTCGACTGTAGGTCATGACCCTAGATAGAAAATGGCGTTCCTAGCAGAAGAAACGTTGACTATTTTAAAATTAAGTAATTGAGAAAACATAATTTGTTAAGAAAAGATATTATACGATTACTTCTTCAAAAACTTTCAAAACTTTTGTACCAACTTTATTTAAGAACTTCTGTGCCCTCAGATGGCGTCAGGAAAGAAGTACGTTCATGGTGACGAGCTTGGATCGTGGGCCCTACTACTATGGATGATGCTACAATTTTTAGGTGCCCGTGACACCCAAAGGCCCGTTTACTGTGTCCAACAAGAGATAAGGGAAGATCGCCCTTATGGATGTCGTGCTTCGGTGGTAGTATACGAAGTACCTGGCCACGCCAGAGGAGCCAGACGACATGAAGCCCTAAGAGGAGAGGAGAACGACGCCATATTAGATGCTGCTCGTCTCGCAGTAGGAGCTTTTCGCCAGCTATATGATGATATGCTGGAGAACTCTCCTTTTCGTTTTGTACCCTATCAAGCAGTGAGAACCGATCGCCGCATTGTCCGACCCGCCTGTGACGAAGAAGATGCAACTCTCACCAAGACTCGGGATGTTGTGCACGCATCAGAAGCGGGGTATAATCGCCTACTCCGTGAGTGCAACATCGCTCGAGATGATCGACACTTTCTGGAAGGAAGGTTGATCCAAGCCAACCACGACCTCCGGGAGAAGGATGCACAGATCCAAGAGCTGACTGCCGCAAGAGAAGAACAAGGCTCAAGCGTGATCAGCCAAGAAGACGCAGAATCTGCAACCAAGAAGAACCGCCTGAAGCTGAGAATCACTGCAAGAAAGAAGGTGGGCAAACCAAGTTGGTATCTCAGTGGATTTACCCCTGCAGCTCGAGGGATTGTCATAAATGAATACATCCCAATACAACCTCGACTTGCAAAGAAAGAGGTAATCCATGGGAAAGGAAAGGAAATTGCCCACGAAGCGGCGGATGGTGATAGAGACACGGAGGCTGAACCCATGGACGCTGACGACGATGACTTAGAGGAGGATCCAGAAGAGGTCATTCCATATGACTCCGCAGATGAGGAGTAAACCTATAAACCCTCTAAGTAGCAACCATTGGTACTTTGTACCCGACCTTTGGTCGTTAAACCTAGCAGTTGTTGTGGAATCTTAACCCATGTAGTGTAGATAGAGTAGCTTTTGAATGTAAGCCTTGTTCTATGTATGCATTAATAAGAAGAGATTTCTAGAAAAATAAACGCTTCTATGAGCCTCTCTTGAACCTATGCTAACCATACTTTTCTTTCCCCAGTCAAAATTCTCATCTTTTCCCTATCATTTCTCCGCAGCAATATGGTGAGCCCAAGAGGAAGAGGCCAGAGAGGAAGAGGAAGATCCGCTGGGAGGGGAGAACCCTTCAACGCAGACCCTGTCTTCAACATGCCAGGACCTTCATCAGCTCCGTCTAGCAACAACCTAAATGACATCCTTATATGGATGGAATGGAATCGCCAGGAGGCAGCGGCCACTCACAACCAGATCCTTGAAGAGTTAATGCAACAAAGGACGCCCACTACAAGCGCATCAGGAGCATCTTCGACCCCATCCCGACTGTCAGACTTTCAGAAGACACGTCCCCCAGTCTTCTCAAGCTCCGAGGACCCCTTAGTAGCCGAAGATTGGCTACGCGACATTGAGAGGAAACTAAACACTGCTAAGTGCAGTGACGAGGAGAAGCTTTTGTATGGATCCCATCAGTTAGCAGGAGCTGCAGCTGCATGGTGGGAGAATTACGAGACTGTGCACCCAAATGTGGATTCCATCACGTGGAAGGAATTCAAGGACCAGTTTCGTCAATATCACGTCCCGAGGGGAGTGATACAAGCCAAGCGCCGAGAATTCATTAACTTGAAGCAAGGCAACAGCACAATAAAGCAGTACTTGCATCAGTTTGTGCAATTATCTCGTTATGCCCCAGAGGACATAAATACAGAGGAAAGGAAGATTGAGAGATTTTGTGAAGGACTGCAATACACATGGCAATACCATCTATCCTCACAAGTCTTCACCAATTTTCATGTCCTCATCGATCGATTGATCAAAATGGAGGAGAAACGAGGGAAGGTGGAAGAGGAGCGGAAGAGGAAAGTTCAACCAAACTTCTTCCAAGGAGGAACGAGCAGGAGGCCTATGCCGCCATTTCGCCCAAGTTTTAGACCTCCACAGCGTCCTCAAAGACCTACACCGCCAGCTGCAACATCATCTCAGCCAGCACCCTTGTGCCCTGCCTGCAAAGAGCACCATTTCTTCAGAGATTGCCCGATGCGGAACGTGGAATGTTTCCACTGTGGACGGAAGGGCCACCGCAAGGACACTTGCCCATTCAGGCAATTACCCATCAGTATGGCTCGAGCACAAGCTGCAAGATCCCACCCCTCAACGCCAGCTTTTCAGCGAGGTTCTACACCAAACAGAGGTGGTAGAGTACCAAACTTCAGAGGCAGAGGAACACCGATGCCCATCAGAGGTCGACTCAACTACACTTCAGTTGCAGAAGTCGAAGGAGCCTCAGACGTGGTGATAGGTAAATTTCTTATTCATGAAGAAATTTCAATTACCTTGTTTGATCCTGGAGCAACACTTTCATTTGTGTCAAGGGCGTTCGCAGCTAGATGTGAACTACCTATTAGTATTCTTGATCGCCCCATCTTAATTCAAGCCCCAGGAACTAAGATGCCCGCAGATTCTATCTGTAGAAATATCGCCTTTTTCATTGGCAACCTAGAATTCCTGGCAGATTTGCTAGTATTAGATCTCCAAGGACTAGATATCATTCTTGGCATGGATTGGCTGTCAAAGCACAAAGGTCAGATGGATTGTGAAAGGAAGTCAATCACCCTGACGAATCAAGAAGGGAGTCAGATCACCTTCCACGCAGAGAGATCATCACCCAGCAATCGCCTGCTGAACTGCGCCAGGGAAACAAGCATGGATGAAGTACCTGTGGTATGCGAGTACCCAGAAGTTTTTCCAGAGGAACTTCCAGACATGCCACCCGATAGAGACATAGAGTTTTCTATTGAGCTTAAACCGGGATCAGCCCCGTATGCCCGAAAACTCTTTAGGATGACCAATCAAGAGCAAGAAGAATTGAAGAAACAAGTGGAAGAACTGGAACAGAAAGGATTTATCCGAACCAGTTCATCATCATGGGGAGCCCCAGTACTCTTCGTAAAGAAGAAAGATGGTGGTCTTCGCTTATGCATAGACTACAGGAAGTTGAATGACATGACCATCAAAAATAAATACCCTCTTCCAAGAATAGACGATCTGTTTGACCAGCTGAGAGGCGCAGCTGTGTTCTCAAAGATCGATCTAAGATCAGGGTATCATCAGTTGAAAATCCGAGAAGCAGACATACCTAAAACTGCTTTCGTATCTCGGTATGGGCTATATGAGTTTACTGTAATGCCCTTTGGTCTAACGAACGCTCCAGCAGTGTTCATGAATTTAATGAACAAGGTCCTTATGGAATTTTTAGACCAATTCGTCATTGTCTTTGTGGATGACATTCTCATCTTCTCAAGGACAGAAGAGCAACATGCAGGACATCTTCGGCAAGTATTGGAGAAACTAGCTACACATCAGCTATATGCGAAATTTGAGAAGTGTGCATTTTGGTTGAAAGAAGTATCTTTCTTGGGCCACATTATCTCTGGAAAAGGTGTAGCAATGGATCCAAGTAAGATTCAGGCCATATTGGAATGGAAACAACCAACCACAGTCACAGAGATCAGAAGTTTCCTAGGATTGGCAGGATATTACCGAAGGTTCATAGAAGGATTCTCGAAGATCACAAAACCCCTCACAAGGCTGCTAAAGAAGGACATCACTTTTGATTGGACTGAAGCCTGCAGCAGAAATTTTGCAGAGTTGAAGAGACTCTTAACGACTGCACCCATTCTTATCTTGCCTGATGATAAGAAGAATTTTGTTGTATATTGTGACGCATCCAAACAAGGACTAGGTTGTGTCCTTATGCAAGAGGGAAAGGTAGTAGCTTATACTTCAAGGCAGCTACGACCTCATGAGGAGAACTACCCAACACACGATTTGGAACTAGCCGCAGTAGTACATGCATTGAAAATGTGGCGGCACTATTTGTTGGGAAATAAATGTGAAATTTTCACTGATCACAAGAGCTTGAAGTACATTTTTACTCAAGCGGACCTGAACATGAGACAAAGAAGATGGTTGGAATTGATCAAGGACTATGATCTAGAAATTCATTACCATCCTGGAAAGGCGAATGTAGTAGCAGACGCCTTGAGCAGGAAGTCTTATGTCAGCCAGATGAACGTAACTGGAATTCCAAGTCAGTTACTCAGAGAGTTTGAAAACTTGAAATTAGAATTGGTTGATCAAGAAATGATTGCCACTATGAAGGTAGAATGTGATCTAAAGATGCAGATCAAGGAAGCTCAAGAGGTCGACCCAAGTCTTCAAGAGCTAAAGGAGGACATCAAATCTGGAAAGGATACAAGCTTCAGAGAAGATGATCAAGGAATCCTGTGGAATCGAGACCGAATTTGCGTCCCTAACGACCAGAAGATCAAGGACTTGATATTGAGTGAAGCACACAACACGCCTTGCTCAATCCATCCTGGAAGTACTAAAATGTACCAGGATCTGAAGAACCAATTCTGGTGGAGTGGAATGAAGCGAGAAATAGCAAAATATGTGGCATCCTGTGACACCTGTAGTAGAGTGAAAGCTGAACACCAAAAACCTGCAGGACCTCTACAACCCCTACCTGTGCCAGAATGGAAATGGGATGAAATAGGAATGGACTTCATAGTTGGATTGCCAAAAACCTCAAAAGGATATGATGCTATATGGGTCATAGTGGATAGACTAACAAAGGTGGCACATTTTGTGCCAGTGAGTACCACATACTCCACTAAGAGGTTGGCAGACCTGTACCTTACAAGGATTGTGGCCTTACACGGAATACCAAAAGCAATTGTTTCGGACCGTGGACCACAATTTGTATCAGATTTCTGGGAAGAATTCCAGACGCTCTTAGGAACTAACCTGAAGTTCAGTACAGCATATCACCCTCAGACAGGAGGACAAACTGAAAGAGTAAATCAGATTCTCGAAGATATGCTAAGAGCGGGTGTCTTGGACTATGGTAACACATGGGAACAATTTCTACCATATGCTGAATTTTCATACAATAACAGCTATCAAGCCAGCTTGCAAATGGCACCATTTGAGGCATTATACGGACGGAAGTGCCGCACGCCTATATATTGGACTGAAATAGGCCAGAAGCAACATCTCGGATCCCAACTGGTAGAAGAGGCCGTTGCACATGTGAAGATCATGAGAGAACGGCTGAAGATAGCTCAATCAAGACAGAAGAACTACGCTGATCGTAGAAGGAGAGAATTAACATTTGAAGAAGGAGACCATGTGTATCTGAAAGTGACGCCTTTTAAAGGAGTACACAGATTTCAGATAAAGGGAAAGTTAAGTCCCAGATACATTGGACCATACCGGATAAGCAAAAGGATAGGAAAGGTGGCTTACAGATTGGAACTGCCACCAGAGTTAAAAGGAGTCCACGACGTATTTCACGTCTCACAACTGAGGAAATGCTTAAGAGCACCCGAAGACGAAGTGCCACTAACAGGAGCAGAAGTCCAACCTGATCTATCCTACCAAGAATACCCTGTGAAGATACTCGAAAGAAGGGAAAGGAACTTGAAATCAAGGACTATTAAGCTTTGCAAGGTGCAATGGAATCATCATTCAGAAAAGGAAGCAACTTGGGAAAAAGAAGAAGGCCTGCGTCAAAACTATCCATACCTCTTCAGCAAGTCACCTAAATCTCGAGGACGAGATTATTCTTAAGAGGGGTAGGTTGTAACATCCCTATTTTCGCCTTACTTGCATTCTCTGAGCATCGCCCAGATACATGCATCTCGCATCACCTAACTCTGAAAGGACCCAAGACCATAACCAATATGTGCATAATGTACCTTAGGATCCCCTCGTATCGAGAAGTCCCAAATTGGCTAAGTCCTTCTCTTTTCTGAAAACGACCGCTTCTAGAAAGCCCTAAAAAGTCCGAAATCTCCGTTTGAAGTCCGAATCGAGATTCGTCTTCTCCTATAGGTTCATATCGCTATTTGATACGTATCGTCCTTTAGAAACATCTCCAAATTCGCGACGAAAACCAGAGTTTCAGCTGTTGGAAGAATCTGAAAACAGAAGTACTATTTTACCCGACTCTGTTTTCGTTTTGTCCAAAACCCTGCCAAATCTTAGCGATTTCGCGCGAACTCAATTGGAATAAGTATATAGCATTTTTATCTAATCCTCAGAAAAATCAGAATTTCATTTGGATCCCTAAATCTCAGAAATGCCCAAAATGCCCCTAAGCCAAACACGGTGTACAGTACACGGCACTGTACTGTGCCTGTGCCTGTGCCGTGCCGTGCGCGCGCGCTGCGTGCCGCCCGTGCACCACCGGCCGCGCCACCGCGTCCCTTCGCCGCCGGCACCGCCCCACGTGCGCCTCGCGTGCCCCGTGAGCTGCGCCACTTGTCGAAGCCACGACGACGCCTCGGGAACCCCCAGGTCGCCGGGATCGTCCCGTCGCGTCCGCCACCGAACACCACTTCGCCTGGCCGCGCGCAAAGTCGTGGTCCCGTGCCCCGAGACCTCGTTGCCCGCAACCACCCGCCTTGTGCCATCGCCGCCGTCCTCTGCCGAGCTGTAGCCATACCTCATGACCCCCCTCACAGTTCGCCGTCCCATCGCCACCGTCCTCGTCTCCGGTAAACTGCGCCCAGTTGCACCCTCCCTCGGCCAGAGCCTCCCCTAAGCCACCTGGAGGCTATAAAAGAGCACCACCACCACCACCACCTTCTCAGCACACAGCAAACACAGCCAAAACACCCCCGCTCCTGCTACTGTTCTTCTTCCCCGAGCTCCACCTTCGGCCTTCACGGTGACAGCACTCTCCGGTGAGGATTTCTTCAAACTAAAGCTGCCAGCATACTCCTCTTAGCCCCTAGATGGTCCACGAGCAAGGAATTGAGCTCATTTCTTCTCCAACTCCGGCTATCACCGGTTTTCTATTCTTCTTTGTTTTGCAAAATTCAACTCGATCCAGATAGATTCAGAACTCGTACTAGTGAGAAGAAGTACTCCTTAGAGTATGCTTAAGCACCCCAGCTAGTTAATTTTGGTTTTCTTTCAGCCAATCAAAAATCCCCAAAACCCCAGCCGTGAACTCCAGCAGCTAACTCCGGCGAGCCTCCAAACACAACCATTGGATGACCCAGTGTACCAGCATGCATCTATTCACTCCCAGGAGCAAGAATATATAATTTATTTTGAAATTGATCAACTCTAGGTGCCCCAATTACTCTGCCCTAGTTTCTGTTTAAACCAGCCACCTTGGCATTCAAATTCCGGCCAACTCCGGCCATCCCCGGCCAAACCCTTCAACCAGCCACCTCCTGACACTTAAGCCTACATGTTTGACATAGTTTGCCCTCAAATGCATGAGCCAATTGCTCAGGACACACAAACCCTAATTTCAGCAGTACAATGGCATGGAAATTGCTGTGTCCTGGACCTTTTTGTGAATTCTGGAAAACCTAAGCCTTTTCTGCTTGTCCCACTTTGTCAAATAGCTTTGCCTTAGTCTATTACACATGCTGTCCAATTTTCATCTCGTTTAGAGTCACCTAGACCCCTTAACTCACTTTTCGGCTTTTAGGATAAGTTCGGACGTGACCCGAACGTCGCCCTTTTGACGTCTAATGTCCGTCGACCCTAAGAGTCTTATTTACTACTCTTCTTGTCCATCCTAAACCAGCACAATTCAACCCTTAGAAATCCAAAGCCCAAACCCTAGTCCAGTTCAGAGATCAAAAGCCGTTCCAGTATAGCGCCCTATTATTTTATGTGAGCATAAGTTGTCGTATTTTGTAAGTTGATTGTAATACCTTGTGTGTATGCCTGTATTTGAAGATCAAGACTTCGACTACGTGGAAGAGGAAGCAGAAGAACCCGCAGACTACGACACTACTGCTTGGCAAGGCAAGTTTCCCTCCTTTGAACATATTGCGCCTATTATTTTATATGCATTTAATTATTTAGAGTTTGATATCTACACAAGTATACATAAGATAGTTTTGATAAAAGCGTATGTTGAGAAATAATGTGAGTAGATAGTCCCATTTTGTGGACCCCCCCCTTGTTTTCATAACAATTTACTTTACCTTGTCACCTTAGGAGAAAAAGTATTACTTTAAAAGAGATATGCACTCATAGAAGTATATGTCAATACTGATAAATGTGTAAAAGAAAAGAGGAAGGCAGAAGCATGAGCAAACTATTTCTAAAAGATCATTTTATATAAAAGAAATAGGGACTAGTAGCGAGGATTGGTTTGGATGGTTGGCGCTGTGTGCGCGGTGGGTTTGTGAAAGCCTCGCTAAGGGTCCATAAGGACGGGATCGTCGTGCTGTGCTTCTAAGCGGCCTGAAAACGTGCTAACCACCCGCCTGGTATGGGACAGGCACAATGTCATGACTCACCTAAAGTTAATCATTTCCTGCAATGGTTGTCGATCCGGTTTCCCGAGTGGAAATTGGTGGGCCACAGAGGGCCACGAGTGGTGTGAGGGGTAGAGAGGATAAGGTGTAAGAAGGAAGTCGCCCTAGCCTGGCTCTCGAGTCGTGCGCGACCGAACCCGGAAGTGGGATTTCCATGCGTCCAGAGGAGGACTTCATGGACCCAAGGCTAGAAGAAAAGGCAGTGGGGAGGACCCACAACGATAATGAGGACCTTACGCATGCTTGCCATGTATCATGTTGTAGGGAGTACCTACCTTGATAATGGGGCCGGTATTGTCTATGTATCGGGCAGGAAATTATTAACAATGGGTTAGTAAACTGTTGTGTAAGCTCAGCCTGGTCACCTGCGTATAAGTCGCAGGGAGCTGATCCGACATTTAAGTTGAGTTTTCGTGGTGGGTACAGTGGTACACCTCTGCAGAGTGTAAAAAGGTATTCGAATACTCCGTGCTCCCGGGTTTTCTGGAGCCTGGTCGTAGTGGGGTGGTCCCTCGTCGATGCAGCATGATTAGTTTTGATAAATTCTTTAAAATGTGATCAAACCATGGCGGCTCATGGGAGCTTAGCCTGACTCTGTGAAAAGTATATACATGTACAGTCTGATAAATTACTTTGATAAACAAAACCCCAGATTCGGGGAGACTTTCTAAAGTATTAAAATATCTCTGTTTTCAATAAAATTACCCTAGGTATAAGAACCATAGAGCTTGTTGTTGACATTCACCACATATAACATCTCCCTATGCGGGAACTTGCTGAGCTTTGTATGCTCACCCTTGCTGATCCAATAAGTACAGAGGATGAATCAGTCGATTTCATAGACTATGGAATCGACTCAGCACAAGAAGACCCCGACAACGTTCCCGGAGATCCAAGCGCCTGAAGGGTCACCAAACCTCAACGAGAGCGATGTGGATTGCGCCCTGCTTCACGCTTTGCTGGATGAGGAGGATGTTCCTCACTGTTGTGTTGTACTACTTTGGATGATTGCTTTTTGGCTCGAACCCGGTTTTGGGTTCAGCCCCTAGCTGATTTTGCTACTTATATTTTGACGTGGTTCCGCACACGTCAATTACTGTAATATAGGTCTGAATGACCCCTTACGCTTTGCTAATGTATGCATGTAAATATGGTTGGATGTTCTGAAGTTTTAACTCCTGTGCACAAATCACCTGGGCATTTGTAGTAGGTTCCCTCTAACGAGGGGCCCACAGAATGCGACTCCAATCCAATAGCTTTGAGCAATTAGTCTCGTGGAAGGCTATGTGGCGGATTTTTTTTGATACTAGGGTAATACCATGCTCCCCGGTCAAGAATACAAAATTCTCTTCTCTAGAAATAGAAATTGCGATATCATGGATGATATCATGAACTCGGCAACTCTTCACCTCTCCAATCATATTCAACTTTGATGGTTGAATCATGCTTCGGTTGATGAGCTCGTTAAAGTATCTATTTCCAACCTCCTCAATGGTCCTTCCAACCTCATCTCTAACAAGCCCTTCTGCTATCCATCTATCGACTAGACGCTTCCTCTGGATTTCAAAATCCTCTGGGAAGATGCCCAGGTATAGAAAACAAGGCTTAAGATGAGATGACAAGTGGTTGTAACTTAGGGTCATCACCCTCCTCATTGCTCCTAGACTTGGGTTGCTTTCAAGCTCTGAAGGAAGTTGATTATACAAAGTTTCCCATTTTTCAACATGTTTTGTGGCAAGAACACCTTCTATTGTAACTATAGCTAGTGGTAACCCTCCACACTTTTTTAGTATGTTATTAAATGTTTCCTCCATGTTTTCTGTTCTTAGGTCCTCCTTTCTTTTATTTGTCTTTTTTAGCAACAACTGCTCAGCATCATGATCTTGTAATGGTTCAAGGCGGTGGACAAGACAGCGAGATGAACCAAAAGTGCACATCTCAGCTACATCAACATCTCGTGTGGTTACTACTATCCGACTACCTTTGTCGTTACTCTCAGGAAAAACATTAGTCTTAATCCAATCCCATGCATCTATAGTCCACAAATCATCAAGAACAACAAAGTACCTCTTATCCTTTAGCTCTTCTATCAAGTGATTGGTGAGCTCCGCTTTCCGTTGAAAATTTAAATCAGCACCCAAAAGTTGCTTGATTATATCTTTGAGTAGCTCTATCTCGTTAAATGACTGCGACACAGTGATCCAAGCACGGTATGAGAAGTTATCGACAATGTCTTTACTCTCATAGACCTTCCTAGCAAGAGTAGTCTTGCCTAAACCACCCATGCCAGCCACACCTATCACCTTGGCAGGACCATCACCGGCGCAAACGTCTATGAGCTTAAGCACCTCTTTTTTGGGTTTTTCAAAGCCCACTAGTTCAGCTTCATCAATGATGTTAACTGATTGGTTGCGAATATCTTCCATGTGGGAATACCTCTCATTGATGCCACTAGAAGGCACAGGCTTGATTAAATTTTAGCGTGTGTTCCTGGAGCTCACTTGTTCAACTCTTAATTTGAGGTTGCAGATCTGGACAGCGATCCGATGGCGAGCTCGAAAATTCGTGAGCTGTTGCAGGGCTCCTCGCGGCTGCACCACATGAACGTCAAACTCCTGGAGGCAATCTTCAATGTCGTACGCCAATTCCCTGACTTGTTCCGCCCACACCTTCACCAGCTCATCTCTGCCTTCCATCGTTTCGGCGGCCCTCAGGAAGGCTTGCATCGTTTTTAGCTCGTCTTTGATGTACCTGCCAATTACGAGTTCAGAACAAAATTATAACCCAGCATGCTTCCAGTCTGCACCTCTCGGTATGCAGCTGTGCAACAATACGGACTTGCTTTGTTGAAGTAGACTGTAGATTACAGAAATTACCTTGGCTGCTGGACCCCAAAGGAAAACTAAAATCATCGGGCCAATCAGCATGCTTATAACCATAACCATAACACATGTGCTGATTTGTACTAACCATAAGGTCCATGATCTTAGCCACAAGTCCTTTAAGATAGGTGAAAAAAATTATTGGTGTCGAAGCAATTTTCAATTTCTTAAGTAATTGTGCGAGAGCCACATGTAGCTTTAACATTTTGCGAAGAAGAACCACCTACGGTTTGGAAACATATACAGTAGATATATTGGTTAATATTTTGCGTCTCTCTTATACCTAGGGATGTAAACAGGATGCGGATATCCACAGATATCCGTTTACCGAAGTCGATAAAATAGCTATTTGGTAAGAAAATTAGCATATGGTAAATAATCTGAATTCTGATTCGGATATATTAGTTATTGTTATTCGGATTCGGATCTGGATTCGGTAAGGTATATATATGAAACGGATACAGATATCCAGATCATTAAAAAAATCTGATAGCAAATTGGGCCAGGCCACTACCTGTCGCCCTGCCCCACCCCACGGCCCACTGCAAGGTGCAACCATGAAGGCATGAACTATCTGAGAGACTGAGCCACCGCACTTAACCCTAATTTTTCCAATTCTATAGTTCTACACTTCTACTCTACTGCGTCTCCACCTCCACAGCTCCACGACGACGAGGACACTGCTACGAATTCTCCGCCGACGCACAGTCCAAGTTCGCCGTAGGCGACCGCCCGCCCAATCTCTCGTCGGAGCCGCTGGTCACTAGTCCCAGCCACTGGCATAGATCAGCCGTCGTTCCCCCTTTTTTTTGGCCGCACTGCTCTCTTCTTCCACGGTTGCCCTACCTCTTACTCCTACTCTACGCACTAGTGAGATTGAGCAAATCCTCGCCGTCGGCGCCGCTCTTTCTTCGCCAGTGCCGTTGTGCATTTTCTTCGGCTGTGTCGCTCTCTTCTTCAACGATCGCGCCGCCTCTTGCTCCCAAAGCTCCACACCGGCGAGCTACCATCCTCACCTCCTCTTGGTCCCAGAGCTCCTCACCGCCTTCTGCTCCGCCATTCTACGAGCTCCCTCGTCGAAACCCTAATTTGAGGATCACGGCCCCAAATTGGAGTCGCTGCCACCTGTGCGCCCGAGGCCAAGTACAAGACGTCGTGCCCTGTGGCTGCCTGCATCAACCCCGACGACAGCACCTCTTCCCCGAGCCCAGCAAGTTGGTTCACGACCATCTCTACCTTCCTCGACCGAAGCTCCAGGAGCTCTGCAAGTTGGTTCAATTCCTTTCACTGTTCCTCTGTTCTTCAATTTTGATTGAATTGTAATGGATTGGATCTGGATATTGGATGTATGGCAGTATGAGATGGCAGTTCATGTAATTGTTGACATGAGGAGTTGAGGATGATACTCTGAACCAGTGTTTCTATTGATTGATACTCCAGGAGTTGAGGATGATACTCTGAATTTATTTTACCTGTAGTTATATGTAGTATTTTTAAGTTTTTATGAGCATGTGTCGCATCTAAGTTTGATAGAATTGTGTCGCATCTGAACATGAGGTAAAATAAATTGAACCGAGTGTGATCAAAAAGAAATTTGAGCACAATGTCAGCATCTGAAAGGGGTACTAAGAAACATGCAAGCGCTAATAATTCAGGGAAACAGGTATTTAAAGTTTAGGTTAATTTGTTGTTAATCCATACAGATTTCTTTGGCATCTAGTAGTGGTGCTAAACCAGCAGGTGTTAACATTCAAAGTATTGTGAGTGAGAATGTTATTGGAATAAGTGCAAGTGATGGGGGCAAAGACTATTACTACTGGGAATCCATCACCAAAAATGAAGTCTAGGGCACAAAAAAGAGAACTTCAGATGTTTGGAATCATTTTACCATTGAAGAAGTGAAAACTAAAGTGGAAGGCAAGGTTGTGATGAGTAATATGGCAAAATGCAAGTATTGCAAAGATGTGTTTCTGGTGAGAGCAACTATGGGACGAC
Source organism: Pharus latifolius (assembly GCA_019359835.1). NCBI lineage: Eukaryota > Viridiplantae > Streptophyta > Magnoliopsida > Poales > Poaceae > Pharus > Pharus latifolius. Next base: position 70,450,329 of record CM033324.1, read on the forward strand.
TCACCTTAGAACTCATTTTAAAACACAACATAAAAAGTCTTTTTATCAAAGCACTCTTAGCTTTACAAAAGTAGGAAAACAAAATTCTTTGCAAGTTTGGAAGTACAATAAAGAAATTAGTATGTACATGTATCATCTTGCCATTGTCATGCATGAGTATCCATTCAATTTTTCAGAGCATGAGTACACTAATGATTTCATTAGATTATTATCCCCCTCATTTCCTATTAAAAGTCGCAATACCGTTAGGAAGAGGGTTATGGATATTTTTAAAGAAGAGAAACAGAAGTTGTTTGATCTCTTTTCATCTCTCAAGTGTCGGGTGAGTTGCACAATAGATCTTTGGACTTCTAATTAAAATAAAGGTTATTTGTGTGTCACTTGTCATTTCATTGATGATGATTGGAAAATTCAAAAACAAATAATAAACTTTATGCATTTATAAGAAAGACATTCAGGTGCTAATTTGAGTAATGCTTTTGTTAGAAACATGATAGCTTAGAATATTGATCAGAAGTTGTTTGCTTTGACTATGGACAATGCCTCTGCTAATGAAGTTTGTGCTAAAACTGTTGCTTCAACCCTTGATGAATATAATTCTCTAATTTCTGGTGGCAAATTCTTCCATGTTTGGTGTGTGGCTTATATTATTAATCTTATAGCAAAGGATAGTTTGAAAATAGTTGGGCATGCTATAGACAACATTCTTCTTCAGTTATGATTGTCAAGAGTTCTACTTTGTAATGGGAGGAGTTTCAAAAGTAAGCTTCTAAACTTAATTTGGATATAACGAAGAGTCTTTCTCAAGATGTAGCTACTAGATGAAATTCCACTTATTTAATGCTCTCAGATGCACTTTATTATAAGAAAACTTTCCAAAGATTAGCTTTTCTTCATCTAGAAAAATATGAGAATTGTGCTCCTTCTAGAGATGAATAGGAAAAAGCAACTGCATTGAATATGTGTTTAAAGAATTTTTTTAGTGATACTGAACTCTTGTCTGGTTCTTTATATCTAACTACAAATTTGTTCTTTATAGAATTTTGTGAAATTAATCTCATGCTTATTGATTGGATAAAAGGCAGTGATGAGTTTATTGCTTCCATAGTAAAAGCAATGAAAGAAAAGTTTGACAAATATTAGGAGTTGAGCAACACTGCTTTGGCGGTTGCTTGTTTTTTAGATCCTCGCTACAAGAAGAAGGTGGTTGAATTTTATTACAAGAACATGTGTGACTATGATGGGATTGATGAGCATTATGATTTTCAAATTACTATCAGGCACCTATTTGAGTCATATGCATCTCAATATAATGCTTCCTCAATTAGTGGTATGCAGTCTTCTGTTGGAGCCTCTAGTGAAGTTGTTTCTCGTTGTCGTGTTTCTAATGATGAGTCAAAATGGAGGAAACTAAGTGTTTTTTTGAGGAATATTGGTGAATATTGTAATGAGAAGTCTGAATTGGAGAAGTATGAGAGTGGATCACTATTGAAATGGCCCGAAAATGAGGATTTTGATATTTTTGCGTAGTGGAAGACTCAAGGTACAAATTATCTATTCTCGCTCATAGGGCATGTGATGTATTAGCTATTCTTGTATCAACCGTTGCATCTGAGTCTACTTTTAGTGCTGGGGGACGAGTAATTGATAAATACTGCAGTCGTTTACAACCCGAAGTAGTTGAGGCCTTGATTTGCACCACATATTGGATTAAAGCGTCTAGGAAAGGTAAATCTATAAATAAAATCTATCAAATTTTGCATCAATTTGTGCATTGGCTGATTTTCATTATTTCGTTATTGTAGGTCAAAATGATGTTCCTCCAATTGTGAAGGAATTAGAAGATATTGACATAGATGAAATAAATACAACTAAAAATGGTATATCAAAAAAATCTTCTAGCTACTATACAATACCATTTTAACAAGTATTTTACTAACTTCATGTTATTTTGTAGGTGACAAATTAGCTACCTCTTGAACTCAAACACGCTGCCATTATTTTGAATTTTAGATATAGTACTTCACTACTTCATGTTAGACTTATATTTAGCCTTGTAGTCATGTATGAACTATGAACTACGTTGCTATTATTTTGATTGTTGTTTTGTTGGATACTTGGACTTTCCGCTATTAATTTATGGTTGGACATTTGGGCTTTGGATGAAAGTTACAATTGTGAACTTCTTATGTTTTGTTTGTGCAATCATTATCAAATTATGATTATTATGTGGTATTATTTTGGTATGTCATTATATTGTATGTTTAAAGTTATAATTTGTTGTGTACTTATGATGACAAATTATTTGCTATCATAATTATAATGTTGACAACCGTAACATAATATTGAATTGTTTATGTTGTGTATTGTCGTATTGCGTTTAAGTAGAAAATGAGTTGAAAATAGCATTTTGTTAATCAACAAATATTTAATATAAAATAATTATTTTATCCGAATAGCGTCTGAATTCGTACCGAATTAAAGAAAATCCGATTCGAACTCGTATCCGACTAACATCTGAACCGTATTCGAATATGAAAAAAATCTGAATCCGTATTCGTATCCGATTAAAAAATATGATACAGAATATGGTTTAATCCGAATCGGACCGTTTTACACCCCTACTTATACCTCAGTGTCTTTTTTTCCTCAACTTGACGAGAAAATGCTACTGTTTAAGAGTTCTTAACAGCTATTTCCTATGATACTCTGAAGAACTAAGGAAAAGAACAAGTAAGTACAACTGACGCATGAAATTAAAAAAAATTAAAACTACAGGAAAGTCTCACGCAATTTACTTTTTTTTTTTCTATATTGGATCGCATGTAAGGGAAAAGGAGACAGCTAGAGGGAACAATATTGGATACCAGATCTCGTTCTCGATACCGAGAAGCCGGCTCATCTTCTCGGCGGCGGCGGAGGACGCCTTGCCGACGGCGCTCCCCACCAGCGAGGCCGCCATGCTCAGCGCCGTCTCCGCCATCTTCTGTGTCCCCAGTACCCACCCACTCAGAGCAAGCTTCTCTCTTGATCGCCGTTTCCACGCAACGTCTTTATTCCTTGCTCTTTTACTTAAAGAGGTATAGAGTTGTTGATCTTTACTGAAGAGGTATAGAGTAGTAAAACGCTAGTGCCGGCTGTCTAATTGATTGCTGCTAGGTAAAAAGGCTTTCACGCAGCTCCCTTGGGAAAAAAAAATTGGCTCCTACTATATGTTACTCCATTTCTAGTTGTATGCCACTAAGATATAGGCGGAAAGATGTGCGAAATGGATGAAATGATTGAAAGATTAATATTGTGTGAATGAATAATCAAATAATTATAAAAAAGAATGATATGGTGCAATGAAATGATCTCACTTAGAGTGAAAATAGAGTTAAATAGGATTTGCTCATTTCTAAAAGATTTCTTAGTTATTTTTTCTATATTACCATAAGTTGTCTTAGATCTTGTTAAACTTAAACAATTGTATCGTATAGATATTAAATTGCAATTTTAGTTCCAGAGTACCCACTCACTCAGAGCAATCTTCTCTCTTGATCGCGCAACATCTTTACTCCTTGCTCTTTACTTAAAGAGGTATAGGTGGAAAGATGCGCGGAATGGATTGAATGGTTGGAATATTGTGTGAGAGAATAATCAAATAATCCAACAGACAAAATTAGATATTATATTTCTTATGTGAGAGTGGATTTTATAGAATTTGTTTTATTATTCCACATGTTCTCTCTCTCTCTCTCTCTCTCTGTCTCTCTCTCTCTCTCGGTGTCATCGAATGAACCCATTAGGCTACCTCAAACCACATAGGCTCAACAAAAAAAGGCTCTAAAACTAAGTCTAATGGAAGCATCAAGAGAAGAGGTGTCTCGGAAGAATATTCCGTCACGCGTGAGAAACATCATCTAAGACGCCGATTACTCCAATATATTGGTGCTTTATTGGACTTTTTGAACGGGCTCATGTGTAAACTGGATATATACCCGAATTTAGGTGATTTTAGTAAAATATACATAACTTTTAATTTCAAAATCAAATTTAGGTGATTTTTGGACTCTATATAAAAAAAATTGAAGATCTAGAACTTTTTAAATATAGTCAAGATCTAATTCGAGTTAGATCACTGCATAAATTATAAAACAAAAATTGTATACAACATTGTTGACACAAAAATTGAGTTATTTTAGTGTATTCAAACAATAATCCACTCTAATAAGTAAGTTCTAAATGAGATATATTGTGCCATTATTATCTTAAGTTGAAACAAATTAGTTGATAGTGATAGATTCTATGACGTATGCGCATACGTCGTGGATAGATAGGCTAGAGGAAAGTTAGGTCCACATATCAATGATATTTTTCATTAAGATACAAGTGTGGTGCACAATATGAGACGAATGAAATCCACAAAATGATTTGTACCATGTTGAGGTTGCTCCAACAATGACGCTTGAACTAACTCAATGTAACACCCCTGTTTTGCTAAACCCTAAAATAGCCAAAATCCACATCTTGACCCCAAACCCTAATCTGCTTCAGCCATTCCCTTCTAAATGTTGTTCAGAACATTTTTCCCTTCGGGATCATCTCCAAAATCTCATCCTAAAACTGAGTTTCGACCCTTGCCGTCTCAAAACCCTAATTACCCTAAACAGCTTTTCCACAAATTTTGTCGAAACCCTTCAGATCTTGCCTGATCTTACCAAACTTTGGCCAGATAAGTTCTAATAATCTTTTGCAACTTAGCTGCGAAATCAGATTTCAGATCGGACCCTCAGATCTCCAAATTTGCAATCAGGCCCAAGTTCTATTCAATTTTTCCTCACAGAACAGTCCCTGGAGCAAGTTTCAAAAATTGCAGAACGGCCCAAACTTCTTTTCAGGTCCATTCGACCAGCGCCTGGTCGTTGCTTTCGACCAGCGCACGTCGCCGTTGCCGCGCCGTGGTTTTTCGCCGCGTTTGTTCGCCGCCGGGCACCGCCTCTTGTCGCCTGTGTTGTGAGCTGCTGTGCCACCCCACGCCCACGTGCCAGCGCCGTAGCATCACCTTGCCCAGCGGTTAAACGGCCGCGCTCCAGCAGCGTTTTCGCGCGCGCGCTCCCGTTGCCGTGGCAATTGCATGGCGCTACGTGTCGTTGCCGGAGCTGCGCCGTTGCCTCCGCATTTGCGCCATCACTGGTGAAGTCCCAATGCATCTGGCAAAGCTGCAGCACCGCCTGAAGCGCATCACATCGCCGGTCACCGCTGTCGCAGCTGCGCCCGGCCGGTCTCGTCCCCGGCACAAGTTTCGCACCGTTTCCCCCTCGCAAGCTCCGCCCTTGGACCTATTTAAACCCTCCAGTGCTGTGCTTAAGCCTCATCTCAGGACTTAGCCATTTTTCCAGAGCTCTCGCCGTTTTCACCTTCTTCTCCGGCGAGCCAGTGAGTGAGCTCACGGTGCTAGCCCATTTCACAGCCCCTTTCTCCAATCCAAGTTCACCAGTGAGTTCCCCTCGTTCCCCTCTCTGTTTAGTAGCAACCAATTGCATCCCGGCGATCTCTAACGCCGGCGATCGCCGGAAAGGCCCAATTGCCCTGTTTCCCCAATGCTAACCATTTCATCCCGAATTAGCTCTCGTCCCAGTAGTAGAAATTGATCCTTAGCCATTTCTTAGCAAGCCTGTGGAATCCAAATCACCAATCGTGCTCAAATCGAAGAAATCCCAAACTGGAACCTCAGCCGTTCGCCGGACTTCGGTGCCAAGCTTCTCCAGTCATTCTCCGACCAAATTGACTGCACCTGTAGCTTCTAAACTCCACCCTTTCACTCCCTGAGCAAAGAATCGAGTTAAATCGCCTTGTAGCAAAAATCCCCAATCTCCAGTGTCGTCCTCTCCAGCGCCGGTCGTTGGAATTCTTTCCCGGCCGATCTAGCCCCTGAAACCTTGTCCCTTAGCTTCGCCTCACCTCCCTGAGCATTTTCTTCCACTAGCTCGACACCTGGATGTGCCTAGATTGTGAGTTATGCCTTTGCCAAACATTTGTCCAGATCAATGTCTGTGCCGTGTCGCCACCGCAGTTCATCGCCGGATTTGGCCGCCCTCCGGCCACTTTCAGCTCTTGTCCCTGTTGAGTGATTTATTCCTGTTAATAATGCCTACCTCCCAGACAAAGTGTTGCATCAATTGGAGCCCTGGATCAAAAGTTAAGCCATGCCCTAGTTTCTGGCCATGTCCAGCACTATGTCAGTGCATGTCAGCCACTGGCATTAGCCTTGTTTGACCCCTTCTGGTTGAGCAATGGAAATGCCACCTTGTCCCCTAGATTCCTGGAGTTGTGTTCTACATCTTTCCCTTCTATCACTTCTCCAGAAAACCATCCTAAGACTAGTTTGAAGCCATGCCAAAGCCATGAACTGAATGTCGACCCTTCGACGTTCAATCCTTTTTAGCCGTTTCTTCAACCAGAGCCCTTGTGACCTTGCCCTAACCTTTTCCCCTGCATGCATGACTTATTTACTTAACAATTTCTATAGAAACTATTTTCTGTATGCTTATGGTATGTGTTTGTGTGTTGGTTGATTGCCGCAGAGTCAGAAGTTGAAGGAGCGGAAGAAGTCTTTGAAGATCCGTCTGAGTATTTAGACCCAACATCGCAAGGCAAGCCTCATTCCTTTGATCATGTCTCACCCAATATTTTCATATGAAGTATATTCACTGTTTCTTACTATGCATGCTTATTTGAGATACAAGTTATGTTTGAATGACATGAGTAGATATTACCTAATGAATCATGAAACCCCTTTTGTTATTGAACCTTCGTATATATGCTTTTGTCACCCTAGGACTCATATACTGAATATCCACATTAAACTTGAAATGGTCAAATACATGAGAAGTTGTAATGAAAACCGTTTTGTCAAGAAAACTGATAAAAGGGATCAGTAGTGAGGATTGGATTGTATGGAGAGGGTGCGGTGCGCACCAGGGAATGTGAATGTTCCTCACTATTGGTTCATAAGGACGAGAACCTTGTGCTGTGTCTCTATGCGAATTGTAAACGTACCAACCACTTGCCTGGTATGGGACAGGCACAACTTAGTAGCTTTTTGGTATTAGCAGTTCCCTGCATGGTTTGTCGATCTGGTTTCTCGCGTGGAAACTGGAAGGCCAAGGTTCGGCCATGAGTGATGTGAGTTCAGAAAAATAATGAGAGGAAAAAGGCGTAAAAGAAGGAAGGCGCCCTAGACCTGATTAAGCCGTGAGCGGTTGTAATCTTAAATGGTCGTATGTCTCGCGTGGACATAGACCAAGGCTATGTGTCCTGCGGGAACATAGACCAGAGAGGCTAGGAAGTAAGGCAGTGGGGAAGACCCACAACGGTACTTGAGACTTAACTGTCCATTTACCGGGCGGGGATACTGTTAATACTGAACTGTAAAAGCGTTGTGTGATCTCGGCCTTGTCACATGTGTATAAGTCACATGGAGCTGATCCGACTTGAAAGCCGAGTGAACCAGTGGATTTAAAAAGAGGTACACCTTTGCAAAGTGTAAAAGAAGTATCAGATACTCTGTACTCCCAGGTTCAGGAGTCTTTTCGTAGTGGATGTTATCCATGGGTTATAGTACAAGTAATGTTTTGGAATGTTTTCATAATGCGGTCAACAAAGTAGTAACTCATGGGAGACTACTACATCTAATGTTTTATTGAAAACCTGTTTAAGGTTTAAAGTATCATTTTCATGACAAAGTACTGTTTTACTGAACAAATGACTTGGAAATCTATATATCTCTATCCATATGAAACTAAAACCCCGGAATCATATGTTTCACCCTCATGTAAGTACAATTGCATTAATCCCCGGAATGAGTGTTGCTGAGCACCAAGTGCTCACCCTTGCATTTATATCCAACTGTAGAAGAGGGATTCGAGGATCCCGATTCCTTCAGTTATGAGTACCCGACAGAAGATGGAAGTGCCCCGGACGAGCCCACGTTCTAGAAGGTTTGCGCACCAAGTCAAGTCAGATGTGGGAGAAGCCCCTCCAACCTCGCTGCGAATTGAAGTCAAGCTGTTTGTCGTTGCTTTGTGCTTTATGTTGTGCGTTCGGTACTTGGATACCGATTCTGGTTCTGATAAACTAGTTATTTTCTTAGCAACTCTACTTAGCGCCATTTTCGGTGCTTTGGCTATGTAATATTGGCCATGTTGGCCTGATACTTGTTTAATGTTATTACTATGCTTGTGTGGTTTGGAGCTCATGTGACATCCTGCTGTGTGTAACCTACCTGGGCGGTTACCAAGGTGATCCTCAAATGGGGGTCTCACACTCAATATATGCGTGAGGACCATGCACGAGGACCATGCACGGCACTCTCTGCACCGCGTGCTTTGCTAAGCCTGGACCCATGCATACCATTCCTAGCAGCAAGTCGAGGTGGCAAACACGTGGGGGGCCGTGCCAAGTAAAAAGCATGTTGGGAATGACCTCAATTGCATGGAGGATTCAATAAAAACTTGTAGTTTGTGAACAACTTAGACTCGACTTAGATTTAGAAACGAGCTGAGTTCGAGCTCAGTCGCCAACTCAGTGTGATTAGTGAACTGAGATGAGCCGGAGCCCAACTCATTCGGGCTCAGCTCATTTATGCTCATTTGCAAAAGAGTCGCCGAAATATTAATAATTGACAATATTGTTTTAAACAATCCATTAAAAAATTATCAATTAATTTTTAGTAGATAAAATTTGCAAAACTAATCTCCATTCGTCAATCAAAATGGCGATAGGTCGGAAAAAAGCAAAAAAGTTTGTGCACATCTTGATTCTTTTGGGATCAATATCTTATAATCTATAACGCTAATTGAAGATTTGTTTCAATCAATATCTTATAATATATAATCTATAACTCCAATTGACTGAAGTAGAGCAATACCCGTGGAGACTTACAGAGTCTGACATGCTAATACAAGAATGTCAGGGGTTGCTGTGTTAGTTTAATAATTCTTTGGAGGTTTCTAAGGTGCATGTACCTATTTTTAGTTTTTAAAAAACTTGCACTATTTATATTCTTCATTTTTTTAGTGAGTTAGATTTAAAGAGAGAAAATTGATCTAATGGTGGAAAAAAGTATATGCAACATAAGAAAAAAATTAGTACATACATCTTAGCAAAACTCTAATTCTTTTGGGGTAAGTTTGTAGACAATTCGGTTGGTATCTCCAAGTTTTGTGTGGTGTTTGTTCTTTATCTGTTTTCTTTTCTTTTCTTTTCTCTCTTCTTTCCTTTGCTTTATGTGAAGATGGATTAAAAACTGGATAGAATTTACCTTTCTTAACCTATCTCCATTGTTCTTTTGCTAGGCCCATAGCTAAAAAACCTACTTTCTTATATTTACGAGGTTCATTCGAAGATGAAGAAAAGCATAAAGTTTAGTCAATCATATTGCGATTGAGAGAGAATAATGGTCTTTTACTAATTAAAACTGTGGGCCCCTCGTTAGAGGGAACCTACTACAAATGCCCAGGTGATTTGTGCACAGGAGTTAAAACTTCAGAACATCCAACCATATTTACATGCATACATTAGCAAAGCGTAAGGGGTCATTCAGACCTATATTACAGTAATTGACGTGTGCGGAACCACGTCAAAATATAAGTAGCAAAATCAGCTAGGGGCTGAACCCAAAAAACCGGGTTCGAGCCAAAAAGCAATCATCCAAAGTAGTACAACACAACAGTGAGGAACATCCTCCTCATCCAGCAAAGCGTGAAGCAGGGCGCAATCCACATCGCTCTCGTTGAGGTTTGGTGACCCTTCAGGCGCTTGGATCTCCGGGAACGTTGTCGGGGTCTTCTTGTGCTGAGTCGATTCCATAGTCTATGAAATCGACTGATTCATCCTCTGTACTTATTGGATCAGCAAGGGTGAGCATACAAAGCTCAGCAAGTTCCCGCATAGGGAGATGTTATATGTGGTAGATGTCAACAACAAGCTCTATGGTTCTCATACTTAGGGTAATTTTATGGAAAACAGAGATATTTTAATACTTTGAAAAGTCTCCCAGAATCTGGGGTTTTGTTTATCAAAGTAATTTATCAGACTGTACATGTGTATACTTTTCACAGAGTCAGGCTAAGCTCCCATGAGCCGCCATGGTTTGATCACATTTTAAAGAATTTATCAAAACTAATCATGCTGCATCGACGAGGGACCACCCCACTACGACCAGGCTCCAGAAAACCCGGGAGCACGGAGTATTCGAATACCTTTTTACACTCTGCAGAGGTGTACCACTGTACCCACCACGAAAACTCAACTTAAATGTCGGATCAGCTCCCTGCGACTTATACGCAGGTGACCAGGCTGAGCTTACACAACAGTTTACTAACCCATTGTTAATAATTTTCTGCCCGATACATAGACAATACCGGCCCCATTATCAAGGTAGGTACTCCCTACAACATGATACATGGCAAGCACGCGTAAGGTCCTCATTATCGTTGTGGGTCCTCCCCACTGCCTTTTCTTCTAGCCTTGGGTCCATGAAGTCCTCCTCTGGACGCATGGAAATCCCACTTCCGGGTTCGGTCGCGCACGACTCGAGAGCCAGGCTAGGGCGACTTCCTTCTTACACCTTATCCTCTCTACCCCTCACACCACTCGTGGCCCTCTGTGGCCCACCAATTTCCACTCGGGAAACCGGATCGACAACCATTGCAGGAAATGATTAACTTTAGGTGAGTCATGACATTGTGCCTGTCCCATACCAGGCGGGTGGTTAGCACGTTTTCAGGCCGCTTAGAAGCACAGCACGACGATCCCGTCCTTATGGACCCTTAGCGAGGCTTTCACAAACCCACCGCGCACACAGCGCCAACCATCCAAACCAATCCTCGCTACTAGTCCCTATTTCTTTTATATAAAATGATCTTTTAGAAATAGTTTGCTCATGCTTCTGCCTTCCTCTTTTCTTTTACACATTTATCAGTATTGACATATACTTCTATGAGTGCATATCTCTTTTAAAGTAATACTTTTTCTCCTAAGGTGACAAGGTAAAGTAAATTGTTATGAAAACAAGGGGGGGGTCCACAAAATGGGACTATCTACTCACATTATTTCTCAACATACGCTTTTATCAAAACTATCTTATGTATACTTGTGTAGATATCAAACTCTAAATAATTAAATGCATATAAAATAATAGGCGCAATATGTTCAAAGGAGGGAAACTTGCCTTGCCAAGCAGTAGTGTCGTAGTCTGCGGGTTCTTCTGCTTCCTCTTCCACGTAGTCGAAGTCTTGATCTTCAAATACAGGCATACACACAAGGTATTACAATCAACTTACAAAATACGACAACTTATGCTCACATAAAATAATAGGGCGCTATACTGGAACGGCTTTTGATCTCTGAACTGGACTAGGGTTTGGGCTTTGGATTTCTAAGGGTTGAATTGTGCTGGTTTAGGATGGACAAGAAGAGTAGTAAATAAGACTCTTAGGGTCGACGGACATTAGACGTCAAAAGGGCGACGTTCGGGTCACGTCCGAACTTATCCTAAAAGCCGAAAAGTGAGTTAAGGGGTCTAGGTGACTCTAAACGAGATGAAAATTGGACAGCATGTGTAATAGACTAAGGCAAAGCTATTTGACAAAGTGGGACAAGCAGAAAAGGCTTAGGTTTTCCAGAATTTACAAAAAGGTCCAGGACACAGCAATTTCCATGCCATTGTACTGCTGAAATTAGGGTTTGTGTGTCCTGAGCAATTGGCTCATGCATTTGAGGGCAAACTATGTCAAACATGTAGGCTTAAGTGTCAGGAGGTGGCTGGTTGAAGGGTTTGGCCGGGGATGGCCGGAGTTGGCCGGAATTTGAATGCCAAGGTGGCTGGTTTAAACAGAAACTAGGGCAGAGTAATTGGGGCACCTAGAGTTGATCAATTTCAAAATAAATTATATATTCTTGCTCCTGGGAGTGAATAGATGCATGCTGGTACACTGGGTCATCCAATGGTTGTGTTTGGAGGCTCGCCGGAGTTAGCTGCTGGAGTTCACGGCTGGGGTTTTGGGGATTTTTGATTGGCTGAAAGAAGACCAAAATTAACTAGCTGGGGTGCTTAAGCATACTCTAAGGAGTACTTCTTCTCACTAGTACGAGTTCTGAATCTATCTGGATCGAGTTGAATTTTGCAAAACAAAGAAGAATAGAAAACCGGTGATAGCCGGAGTTGGAGAAGAAATGAGCTCAATTCCTTGCTCGTGGACCATCTAGGGGCTAAGAGGAGTATGCTGGCAGCTTTAGTTTGAAGAAATCCTCACCGGAGAGTGCTGTCACCGTGAAGGCCGAAGGTGGAGCTCGGGGAAGAAGAACAGTAGCAGGAGCGGGGGTGTTTTGGCTGTGTTTGCTGTGTGCTGAGAAGGTGGTGGTGGTGGTGGTGCTCTTTTATAGCCTCCAGGTGGCTTAGGGGAGGCTCTGGCCGAGGGAGGGCGCAACTGGGCGCAGTTTACCGGAGACGAGGACGGTGGCGATGGGACGGCGAACTGTGAGGGGGTCATGAGGTATGGCTACAGCTCGGCAGAGGACGGCGGCGATGGCACAAGGCGGGTGGTTGCGGGCAACGAGGTCTCGGGGCACGGGACCACGACTTTGCGCGCGGCCAGGCGAAGTGGTGTTCGGTGGCGGACGCGACGGGACGATCCCGGCGACCTGGGGGTTCCCGAGGCGTCGTCGTGGCTTCGACAAGTGGCGCAGCTCACGGGGCACGCGAGGCGCACGTGGGGCGGTGCCGGCGGCGAAGGGACGCGGTGGCGCGGCCGGTGGTGCACGGGCGGCACGCAGCGCGCGCGCACGGCACGGCACAGGCACAGGCACAGTACAGTGCCGTGTACTGTACACCGTGTTTGGCTTAGGGGCATTTTGGGCATTTCTGAGATTTAGGGATCCAAATGAAATTCTGATTTTTCTGAGGATTAGATAAAAATGCTATATACTTATTCCAATTGAGTTCGCGCGAAATCGCTAAGATTTGGCAGGGTTTTGGACAAAACGAAAACAGAGTCGGGTAAAATAGTACTTCTGTTTTCAGATTCTTCCAACAGCTGAAACTCTGGTTTTCGTCGCGAATTTGGAGATGTTTCTAAAGGACGATACGTATCAAATAGCGATATGAACCTATAGGAGAAGACGAATCTCGATTCGGACTTCAAACGGAGATTTCGGACTTTTTAGGGCTTTCTAGAAGCGGTCGTTTTCAGAAAAGAGAAGGACTTAGCCAATTTGGGACTTCTCGATACGAGGGGATCCTAAGGTACATTATGCACATATTGGTTATGGTCTTGGGTCCTTTCAGAGTTAGGTGATGCGAGATGCATGTATCTGGGCGATGCTCAGAGAATGCAAGTAAGGCGAAAATAGGGATGTTACAAAAACGATCCTTCAGAAATTGTCTACAAATGGACCATTCTTAGTGAAATACTCATTTGTTAGATTTTTGCTCAGATGGTGCCAAAAAAAATTAGAATTTTTGTCTTCTGGGCATTAGTACTCTTAGAGCTAGGAACAATTGACTCAATGAAATTATTTGTTGCTAAATAAATTTCAACCTTAAGAACTCACGTCAAATAATTACTTCAATCAAGAGCGAACTCAACAAATTCTCTCTTTTCAATATCAAACATATTTAATTTTTCTACAATATTTTGTTTAAGAAAATGAGTAAACTAACATGCAAATTATACTGAACTAAATCACTTTCTTAAGTTATGAATTAACAGTACCTTTTTCAAGTACAGGTAGAATATAGTGCCATACAGAATCAAATTATCTTTGATTTGTTCTGTATAAAAAATTATGCATTTTTTTAAAAACACCAAAAACGAATCATGTGATCCGATCATAATAGATGAATTACTAGACGAGTTCTAAACTAGATGTCTTGATGACAATTTAATCAGGTAAAACTACAAGGGATAACTAAATAGAGAGTATTTAGATCGGATAGATCGGCACTTAATCCAAGTTCGGTGGTTCCCAGAGACCGATCGATGTACATTTATATGGTCTTTGTTTTTTAATGATACGGGCATTGTGAAAGCACAGAACAAATTAAAGAAGATGTAAATTACTAATCCATATCCAAAGGAATACCAAAGCAAAAACAAAAACCAAAGTATACTGCCGCCGGCTTGTACATGGTCGATGCAAGAATTAGATCTCTAAAGTTATCAGAAGATAAGGAAAAAAAAAACAGTGACAAAACCGAATAGCAATTTCAACTTTGGTCTACAAACGCATGATTCCAATATCCCATATGTTGCTCTGGTACCATTTGTTAGAATAAAATATATTTAAGTATAGGATCTCCTACGTGAAAGATTAAAACATGGTCAACTATATATTAACTTTAATTATAGAAGTATATTGGTTTGTAACGATTCGTGTTGATGATGTGTTATAATTTGGTGAATTACCCTGTTTCTTTCACATGTATTTAGATCACCAACACATATAATAATAAATGAACACACAAAAGATTTAAAGAAAAATAGAGAAAAATATACTCTTTTTATTAGATCGATTCTCTCTTTTCAAAATACATCCATATATGGAAAACAAATAGTATAATTCTAGGAGTATTTGTTAATATCCATATTAATGTACTCATAACATCTATTAAAAATTATTTATAAATATCATTATTTGATCCAACAAATAAAAATATATATAATATTTGTGTAGTAATACTGAGAAACCCGTTCCCCATGTGCCAAATACATAACTCCTCCCAGCCCAATCGATCAAATCAATTTGACAGAAACTCTACTAAACAAAAGGCTCTTTTATGTAAATAACTTTTAAAAAAATTGTAAATCTAACCCAACATTTCAAAAAACTAATAAAAATAACATTTTTTAGAAGTGTGATTGAATTTAAACATGATACGTGACAATAGAAATACGACAAATCTCTCTACCGCACAACCAGTGTGCGGCAGAGATGAACCAACCAAAAAAGAGTGTGCCACACTCAGTAGATAAACCAACCAAAAAAGAGTCTACCACACTCAGTACATATATATTATGATATATAACACCAGTGGATAATCTGTTTGTGTTGATTTGATCATTTTAGTTTTATGATTCCACCGGTTCAAACGGATTGTCAATCTAAATTATAGATCAAAAGATATCGATACTGGAAGAATTGAAATTTTTCTCTACAAAACTTTGAATTTGAATTAATAAAAAAATTTGAAAATGTACTACCACACTCTGGTTGTGCGGTAGAGAGATTTGCCGCACTCCTACTGCCATGTGTCATGTCTAGATTCAACCATACTTCTAAAAAGAGTTATTTTTCTAATTTTTTTAAATAATAGATCAGATTTGTAATTTTAAAAAATTATTTATATAAAATATTCCTAAACAAAATAGCCTCGATCAAGGCCAAACACGAAACCCACCTCCTGCAGTTGTCCCAATTCCCATTAATTAAGTTGGAAAAATTAACCAGATCACACTGCAAAATTAAGGAGTTGTGACTTGTGACAGAACACTGTTTGTATCCCTACCAAGCCGAAGTGTGTTGTTTCGGGCCCATCAGTGACTAAGGTTGTAACATCCCTAATTTTGCCCCATTTTTCATTCTCTGAGCATCGCCTTTTCACACGCACCTTGCATCACCTAACTCTGAAAGAACCCAAACCAAAACTAATATAAGCGCGATGCGCTCTAAGATCCTCTCGTGTCAAAAACATCTCAAGTCGGCCGGTTCTATCTCAAAACCGAAAACGACCGCTTCTAGGAGACCCAAAAAGTCTAAAATCTCCGTTTGAAGTCCGAATCAAGATCCGTCTTCTCCTACGCGTTCATATCGCTATTTGATACGTATCGTCCTTTAGAAACATCTCCAAATTCGCGACGAAAACCAGAGTTTCAGCTGTTGGAAGAATCTGAAAACAAAAGTACTATTTTTACCCGGCTCTGTTTTCGTTTTGTCCGAAACCCTGCCAAATCTTAGCGTTTTCGCGCAAACTCAATTGGAATAAGTATATACCAATTTTATCTAGCCCTCAGAAAAGTCGGAATCGCAATTAGATCCCCAAATCCTGAAAATACCCATTTTACCCCTCGGCCGAAAATGCACAGTACAGTGCACGGTACTGTAGCGCACTGTGCCGTTGCCGTTGCTGTGCCGTGCGCGCGCGCTGCGTGCTGCCCGTGCGCCACCGGCCGCGCCACCGCGTACCCTCGCCGCCGGCACCGCCCCGTGTGCGCCTCGCGTCCGTTGTGAGCCCAGTCACCTGTCCACGCCACGGCGACGCCTCGGGAGCCCCCAGATCGCCGTGCTCGTCTCGTCGCATCCATCAACCACCCCGGCATCACCTGCCCGCGCGCAAAAGTCGCCGCCCCGTGCCCCGAGACCACGTTGCCTGCAACCTCTCGCCTTGTACCATCGTCGCCGTCCTTTGCCCGAACTGTAGCCATGCCTCGTGACCTCCTCACAGCTCGCCGTCCCATCGCCACCGTCCTCATCTCCGGTAAACCGCGCCCAGAAGCGCCCTCCCTCGGCCATTGCCTCCCCTAAGCCACCTGGAGGCTATAAAAGACCAGCACCACCACCACCTTCTCAGCACACAGCAATACAGCCAAATCACCCCCCCCCCTCCTGCTACTGTTCTTCTTCCCCGAGCTTCACTTTTGGCTCTCTCGGTGACAGCACTCCCTGGTGAGTTTTTCTCCAAATCAAAGCCACCAGCATACTCCTCTTAGCCCCTAGATGGTCCACGAGCAAGGAACTGAGCTCATTTCTTCTCCAACTCCGGCTATCACCGGTTTTCTATTTCTCTCTGTTTTACAAAATTCAACTTGAACCAGTGAGCTTTAGAACTCGTGCTAGTAGGAAGAAATACTCCTTAGAGTACGCTCAATTGCCCCAGCCAGTTAATTTTGGTTTTCAATCAGCCAATCAAAAACCCCCAAATCCCCCGGCCGTGAACTCCAGCAGTTAACTCCGGCGAGCCTCCAACCGCCACCTCCAGGCAATCCAATGATCCAGCAGTGACCTCTACACTCCCAGGAGCAAGGATATGTAATTTGTTTTGAAATTGATCAACTCTAGGTGCTCCGATTGCTCTGCCCTAGTTTCTGTTCAAAACAGCCACCTTGGCATCCAAATTCTGGCCAACTCCGGCCATCCCCGGCCAAACCCTCCAGCCAAACACCTCCTGACACTTAAGCCTACATGTTTGACATAGTTTGCCTTCAAATGCATGAGCCAATTGCTCAGGACACACAAGCCCTAATTTCAGCAGTACAATGGCATAGAAATTGCTGTGTCCTGGACCTTTTTGTAAATTCTGGAAAACCTAAGCCTTTTCTGCTTGTCCCACTTTGTCAAATAGCTTCGCCTTAGTCTAATACACCTATTGTCCAATTTTCATCTCATTCAGAGCTACCTAGACCCTTTAACCCACTTTTCGGCTTTTAGGTTAAGTTCGGACGTGACCCGAACGTCGCCCTTTTGACGTCCAATGTCCGTCGACCCTAAGAGTCTTATTTACTACTCTTCTTGTCCATCCTAAACTAGCACAATTCAACCCTTGGAAATCCGAGGCCCAAACCCTAGTCCAGTTCAGAAATCAGAAGCCGTTCCAGTATAGCGCCTTATTATTTTATGTGAGCATAAGTTGTCGTATTTTGTAAGTTGATTGTAATACCTTGTGTGTATGCCTGTATTTGAAGATCAAGACTTCGACTACGCGGAAGAGGAAACAGAAGAACCCGCAGGCTACGACACTACTGCTTGGCAAGGCAAGTTTCCCTCCTTTGAACATATTGCGCCTATTATTTTCATGCATATAATTATTTGGAATTTGGTACCTCCACATGTATGCATAGATAGTTTTGATAGAAGTATATGTTGAGAAATGATGTGAGTAGATAGTTCTACTTTGCAGACCTCCCCTTGGTTCATAACAAATTACTTTACCTTGTCACCCTAGGAGTAGGAGTGTAGAATGGAAATACATGTCTATACTGATAAATGTGTAAAAGAAAAAGAGAAAGGCAGAAGCATGAGCAAACTATTTCTAAAAGATCATTTTATGTAAAAGAAATAGGGACTATTAGCGAGGGTTAGTTTGGATGGTTGGCGCTGTGTGCGCGGTGGGTTTGTGAAAGCCTCGCTAAGGGTCCATAAGGACGGGATCGTCGTGCTGTGCTTCAAGCGGCCTGAAAACGTGCTAACCACCCGCCTGGTATGGGACAGGCACAATGTCATGACTCACCTAGAGTTAATCGTTTCCTGCAATGGTTGTCGATCCGGTTTCTCGAGTGGAAATTGGTGGGCCACAGAGGGCCACGAGTGGTGTGAGGGGTAGAGAGGATAAGGTGTAAGAAGGAAGTCGCCCTAGCCTGGCTCTCGAGTCATGCGCGACCGAACCCGGAAGTGGGATTTCCATTTGTCCAAAGGAGGACTTCATGGACCCAAGGCTAGAAGAAAAGGCAGTGGGGAGGACCCACAACGATAATGAGGACCTTACGCGTGCTTGCCATGTATCATGTTGTAGGGAGTACCTACCTTGATAATGGGGCCGGTATTATCTATGTATCGGGCAGGAAATTATTAACAATGGGTCAGTAAACTGTTGTGTAAGCTCAGCCTGGTCACCTGCGTATAAGTCGCAGGGAGCTGATCCGACATTTAAGTTGAGTTTTCATGGTGGGTACAGTGGTACGCCTCTGCAGAGTGTAAAAAGGTATTCGAATACTCCGTGCTCCCGGGTTTTCTGGAGCCTGGTCGTCGTGGGGTGAACCCGCGTCGTTGCAGCATGATTAGTATTGCTAAATTCTTTAAAATGAGATCAAACCATGGCAACTCATGGGAGTCCAGCCTGACTTTGCGAAAAATATACACATGTACAGTTTTGACATATTACTTTGAGAAATAAAACCCCAGATTCAGGGAGATTTTCCAAAATACTAAGATACCTCTGTTTTCAATAAAAATTCATTAAGTATAGGAACCATAGAGCTTGTTGTTGTCAATAAGTGCATACTATATTTCCTTATGCGGGAACTTGTTGAGCTTTGTATGCTCACCCTTGCCGATTCAATAAGCACAGAGGAGGAATCAACTGATTTCATAGACTATGGAATCGAGCCGGCACAAGAAGACCCCGACACAGTTCCAGGAGATTCAAGCGCCTGAAGGGTGATCTAACCTCAGTGAGAGCGATGTGGGTTTCGCCCTGCTGCATGCTTTGTGGATTGAGGGAGATGTTTCCCCTCTTCTTTGTTATTTTACTACTCTTACTTGACGTGGTTCCGCACACGTCAGTTATTGTAATATGGGTCTGAATGACCCCATACGCTATGTTAATGTATGTATGTAAATGTTGTTGGATGTTCTGAAGTTTCAACTCCTGTGCACAAATCACCTGGGCATTTGTATTAGGTTCCCTCTAACGAGGGGCCCACAGGCGGGAAAATGGTATCAGAGCTATCCTCTCGACTGTAGGTCATGACCCTAGATAGAAAATGGCGTTCCTAGCAGAAGAAACGTTGATTATTTTAAAATTAAGTAATTGTGAAAACATAATTTGTTAAGAAAAGATACTATATTCTCAAAAACTTTTGAACTTTTGTATCCTCAGATGGTATCAGGAAAGAAGTATGTTCACGGTGACGAGCTCGGATCATGGGCTCTACTCCTATGGATGATGCTACAATTTCTAGGTGCCCGTGACACCCAAAGGCCTGTTTACTGTGTCCAACAAGAGATAAGGGAAGATCGCCCTTATGGATGTCGTGCTTCAGTGGTAGTGTACGAAGTACCTGGCCACGCCAGAGGAGCCAGGCGACATGAAGCCCTAAGAGGAGAAGAGAACGACGCCATATTAGATGCTGCTCGTCTCGCTGTAGGAGCTTTTCGCCAGCTATATGATGATATGCTGGAGAACTCTCCTTTTCGTTTTGTACCCTATCAAGCAGTGAGAACCGATCGCCGCATTGTCCGACCCGCCTGTGACGAAGAAGATGCAACCCTCACCAAGACTCGGGATGTTGTGCACGCATCAGAAGCGGGGTATAACCGACTACTCCGTGAGTGCAACATTGCTCGAGATGATCGACACTTTCTGGAAGGGAGGTTGATTCAAGCCAACGCCGAACTTCGAGAGAAGGATGCACAGATCCAAGAGCTGACTGCCGCAAGAGAAGAACAAGGCTCGAGCGTAACCAATCAAGAAGACGCAGAATCTGCAGCTAAGAAGAGCCACTTGAAGCTAAGGATCACTGCAAGAAAGAAGGTGGGCAAACCAAGTTGGTATCTCAGTGGATTTACCCCTGCAGCTCGAGGGATTGTCATAAATGAATACATCCCTATAAAACCTCGACTTGCAAAGAAAGAGGTAATCCATGGAAAAGGAAAGGGAATTGCCCACGAAGCGGCGGATGGTGATAGAAACACGGAGGCTGAACCCATGGACGCTGACGACGACGACTTAGAGGAGGATCCAGAAGAGGTCATTCCATATGACTCTGCGGACGAGGAATGAACGTATCAAACCCTCTAAGTAGCCACCTTTGGTACTTTGTACCCGACCTTTGGTCGTTAAACCTGGTAGTTGTTGAGATTGTGATCCCTGTAGTGTAAATAAAGTAGTCTTTTAGTGTGAATAGAGTAGTCTTTCAGTGTAAGCTTTGTATTATGTATAAATTAATAAGAAAAGAGATTTTTAGAAAAATGTAAACGCTTCTATAAGTCTCTCTTGAACCTATGCTAACCATGCCCCTTTCCTCAGTCAAAATTCTCATCTTTTCCCTATTTCTCCGCAGTAACATGGTGAGCCCAAGAGGAAGAGGCCAGAGAGGAAGAGGAAGACCCGCTGGAAGGGGAGAACCCTCAAACGCAGACCTTGCCTTCAACATGCCAGGACCTTCATCAGCGCCATCTAGCAACAACATAAATGATATCCTAATATGGATGGAATGGAATCGCCAGGAGGCAGCGGCCACTCACAACCAGATCCTTGAAGAGTTGATGCAACAAAGGACACCCACTACAAGTGCATCAGGAGCATCTTCGACTCCATCCAGACTGTCAGACTTTCAGAAGACGCGTCCCCCAGTCTTCTCAAGCTCCGAGGACCCCTTAGTAGCCGAAGATTGGCTACGCGACATTGAGAGGAAACTAAACACTGCTAAGTGCAGTGACGAGGAAAAACTTTTGTATGGATCCCATCAGCTAGCAGGAGCTGCAGCTGCATGGTGGGAGAATTACGAAACTGTGCACCCAAACGTGGATTCCATCACATGGAAGGAATTCAAAGAACAGTTTCGTCAATTTCACGTCCCAAGGGGAGTGATACAAGCCAAGCGTAGAGAGTTCATCAATCTGAAACAGGGCAACAGCACAATAAAGCAGTACTTGCATCAGTTTGTGCAATTATCTCGTTATGCCCCAGAGGACATAAATACAGAGGAAAGGAAGATTGAGAGATTTTGTGAAGGATTGTAATACACATGGCAATACCATCTATCCTCACAAGTCTTCACCAATTTTCATGTCCTCATCGATCGTTTGATCAAAATGGAGGAGAAACGAGGAAAGGTGGAAGAGGAGCGGAAGAGGAAGGTGCAGCCCAACTTCTTCCAAGGAAGGGCAAACAGAAGGCCTATGCCACCATTTCGCCCAAGCTTTAGACCTCCTCAGCATCCTCAAAGACCTACACCTCCAGCTGCATCGTCATCACAGCCAGCACCCTTGTGCCCTGCCTGCAAAGAGCACCATTTCTTCAGAGATTGCCCTATGCGGAACGTGGAATGTTTCCACTGTGGACGGAAGGGCCACCGCAAGAACACTTGTCCATTTAGGCAACTACCCATCAGTATGGCTCGAGCACAAGCCGCAAGATCCCAATCCTCAACACCAACATCTCAACGAGGTTCTTCATCAAGCAGAGGTGGAAGAGTGCCCAACTTCAGAGGCAGAGGGACACCGATGCCCATCAGAGGACGACTCAACTACACCTCGGTCGCGGAAGTCGAAGGAGCCTCAGACGTGGTGATAGGTAAATTTCTCATTCATGAAGAAATTTCAATTACCTTGTTTGATCCTGGAGCAACACTTTCATTTGTGTCAAGGGCGTTCGCAGCTAGATGTGAACTACCTATTAGCATTCTCGATCGTCCCATCTTAATTCAAGCCCCAGGAACTAAGATGCCTGCAAATTCCATCTGTAGAAATATCGCCTTTTTCATAGGCAACCTAAGATTCCTGGCAAATTTGCTAGTTTTAGATCTCCAAGATCTAGATGTCATCCTTGGTATGGATTGGCTGTCGAAGCACAAAGGGCAGATGGATTGTGAAAGGAAGTCAATCACCCTGACGAATCAAGAAGGGAGTCAGATCACCTTCCACGCAGAAAGATCATCACCTGGCAACCGCAGACTGAACTGCGCAAGGGAAGCGAAGATGGATGAAGTGACCGTGGTATGCGAGTACCCAGAAGTTTTTCCAGAAGAACTTCCAGGCATGCCACCCGATAGAGACATAGAGTTTTCTATTGAGCTTAAACCTGGATCAGCCCCATACGCCAGAAAACTCTTTAGAATGACTAACCAAGAGCAGGAAGAGTTGAAGAAACAAGTGGAAGAACTGGAACAGAAAGGATTTATCCGAACCAGTTCATCATCATGGGGAGCCCCAGTACTCTTCGTGAAAAAGAAAGATGGTGGTCTTCGCTTATGCATAGACTATAGGAAGTTGAACGACATGACCATTAAGAATAAATACCCTCTTCCAAGAATAGACGATCTATTTGACCAGCTGAGAGGCGCAGCTGTGTTCTCAAAGATCGATCTAAGATCAGGGTATCATCAGTTAAAAATCCGAGAAGCAGACATACCTAAAACTGCTTTTGTATCTTGGTATGGGCTATATGAGTTTACTGTAATGCCCTTTGGTCTAACAAACGCCCCAGCAGTGTTCATGAACTTAATGAACAAAGTCCTCATGGAATTCTTAGACCAATTTGTCATTGTCTTTGTAGATGACATTCTCGTCTTCTCACAGACAGAAGAGCAACACGCTGAACATCTCCGGAAAGTATTAGAGAAATTGGCTACACATCAACTATATGCAAAATTTGAAAAATGTGCATTTTGGTTGAAAGAAGTGTCTTTCTTGGGTCATATTATATCTGGAAAAGGAGTAGCAATGGATCCAAGTAAGATTCAAGCCATATTGGAATAGAAACAACCAACTACAGTCACAGAGATCAGGAGTTTCCTAGGATTGGCAGGATATTATCGAAGGTTCATTGAAGGATTCTCCAAGATCACAAGACCCCTCACGAGGCTGCTAAAGAAGGACATCGCCTTTGATTGGACTGAAGCCTGCAGCGGAAGTTTTGCAGAGTTGAAGAGACTCTTAACGACTGCACCCATTCTTGTCTTGCCTGATGATAAGAAGAATTTTGTTGTATATTGTGACGCATCCAAACAAGGACTAGGTTGTGTCCTTATGCAAGAAGGAAAGGTAGTAGCATACGCTTCAAGGCAGCTACGACCTCATGAGGAGAACTACCCAACACACGATTTGGAACTAGCCGCAGTAGTACATGCATTGAAAATGTGGCGGCACTATTTGTTGGGAAATAAATGTGAAATATACACTGATCACAAAAGCTTGAAGTACATTTTTACTCAAGCAGATCTGAACATGAGACAAAGAAGATGGTTGGAATTGATCAAAGACTATGATCTAGAAATTCATTACCATCCTGGAAAGGAAAATGTGGTAGCAGACGCCTTGAGCAGGAAGTCTTATGTCAGCCAGATGAACGTAACTGGAATTCCAAGTCAGTTACTCAGAGAGTTTGAAAACTTGAAATTAGAATTGGTTGATCAAGAAATGATTGCCACTATGAAGGTAGAATGTGATCTAAAGATGCAGATTAAGAAAGCTCAAGAGGTAGACCCAAGTCTTCAAGAGTTAAAGGAGGACATTAAAACCGGGAAGGATACGAGCTTCAGAGAAGATGATCAAGGAATCCTGTGGAATCAAAATCGGATTTGCGTCCCTAACGACCAGAAGATCAAGGACCTGATATTGAGTGAAGCACACAACACGCCATACTCAATCCATCCTGGAAGTACAAAAATGTACCAGGATCTAAAGAACCAGTTGTAACATCCCTAATTTCGCCCTATATTTTCATTCTCTGAACATCACCTTGCATCACCTAACTCTGAAAGGACCCAAACCATAACCAATACAAACGCAATGTGCTCTAAGATCCTCTCGTGTCAGAACATCTCAAGTCGGCCGATTCCATCTCAATATCGAAAACGACCGCTTCTAGAAAGCCCTAAAAAGTCCAAAATCTCCGTTTGAAGTCCGAATTGAGATCTGTCTTCTCCTATAGGTTCATATCTCTATTTGATATGTATCGTCCTTTAGAAACATCTCCAAATTCGCGACGAAAACCAAAGTTTCAGCTGTTGGAAGAATCTGAAAACAAAAGTACTATTTTACCCGGCTCTGTTTTCGTTCTGTCCGAAACCCTGCCCAATCTTAGCGTTTTCGCGCAAACTCAATTGGAATAAGTATATACCAATTTTATCTAGCCCTCAGAAAAGTCGGAATCGCAATTAGATCCCCAAATCCTGAAAATGCCCATTTTACCCCTCGGCCGAAAATGCACAGTACAGTGCACGGTACTGTAGCGCACTGTGCCGTTGCCGTTGCTGTGCCGTGCGCGCGCGCTGCGTGCCGCCCGTGCGCCACCGGCCGCGCCACCGCGTCCCTTCGCCGCCGGCACAGCCCCATGTGCGCCTCGCGTGCGTTGTGAGCCCAGTCACCTGTCCACGCCACGGCGACGCCTCGGGAGCCCCCAGATCGCCGTGCTCGTCTCGTCGCATCCATCAACCACCCCGGCATCACCTGCCCGCGCGCAAAAGTCGCCGCCCCGTGCCCCGAGACCACGTTGCCTGCAACCTCTCGCCTTGTACCATCGTCGCCGTCCTTTGGCCGAACTGTAGCCATGCCTCGTGACCTCCTCACAGCTCTCCGTCCCATCGCCACCGTCCTCATCTCCGGTTAACCGCGCCCAGAAGCGCCCTCCCTCGGCCATTGCCTCCCCTAAGCCACCTGGAGGCTATAAAAGGCCAGCACCACCACCACCTTCTCTGCACACGGCAAATACAGCTAAAACACCCCCCCCTCCTGCTACTGTTCTTCTTCCCCGAGCTTCACTTTTGGCTCTCTCGGTGACAGCACTCCCTGGTGAGTTTTTCTCCAAATCAAAGCCACCAGCATACTCCTCTTAGCCCCTAGATGGTCCACGAGCAAGGAATTGAGCTCATTTCTTCTCCAACTCCGGCTATCACCGGTTTTCTATTTCTCTCTGTTTTACAAAATTCAACTTGAACCAGTGAGCTTTAGAACTCGTGCTAGTAGGAAGAAATACTCCTTAGAGTACGCTCAATTGCCCCAGCCAGTTAATTTTGGTTTTCAATCAGCCAATCAAAAACCCCCAAATCCCCCGGCCGTGAACTCCAGCAGTTGACTCCGGCGAGCCTCCAACCGCCACCTCCAGGCAATCCAATGATCCAGCAGTGACCTCTACACTCCCAGGAGCAAGAATATGTAATTTGCTTTGAAATTGATCAACTCTAGGTGCTCCAATTGCTCTACCCTAATTTCTGTTCAAAACAGCCACCTTGGCATTCAAATTCCGGCCAACTCCGGCCATCCCCGGCCAAACCCTCCGACCAGACACCTCCTGACACTTAAGCCTACATGTTTGACATAGTTTGCCTTCAAATGCATGAGCCAATTGCTCAGGACACACAAACCCTAATTTCAGCAGTACAATGGCATGGAAATTGCTGTGTCCTGGACCTTTTTGTAAATTCTGAAAAACCTAAGCCTTTTCTGCTTGTCCCACTTTGTCAAATAACCTTGCCTTAGTCTAATACACATGCTGTCCAATTTTCATCTCATTTAGAGTCACCTAGACCCCTTAACTCACTTTTCGGCTTTTAGGTTAAGTTCGGACGTGACCCGAACGTCGCCCTTTTGACGTCCAATGTCCGTCGACCCTAAGAGTCTTATTTACTACTCTTCTTAGCCATCTTAAACTAGCACAATTCAACCCTTGGAAATCCAAAGCCCAAACCCTAGTCCAGTTCAGAAATCAGAAGCCGTTCCAGTATAGCGCCTTATTATTTTATGTGAGCATAAGTTGTCGTATTTTGTAAGTTGATTGTAATACCTTGTGTGTATGCCTGTATTTGAAGATCAAGACTTCGACTACGTGGAAGAGGAAGCAGAAGAACCCGTAGACTACGACACTACTGCTTGGCAAGGCAAGTTTCCCTCCTTTGAACATACTGCGCCTATTATTTTCATGCATATAATTATTTGGAATTTGGTACCTACGCATGTATGCATAGATAGTTTTGATAAAAGTATATGTTGAGAAATGATGTGAGTAGATAGTCCTATTTTGCAGACCCCCCCTTGTTTCGTAACAAATTACTTTACCTTGTCACCTTAGGAATAAAAGTGTAGAATAGAAATACATGTCTATGCTAATAAATGTGTAAAAGAAAAGAGAAAGGCAGAAGCATGAGCAAACTATTTCTAAAGATCATTTTATGTAAAAGAAATAGGGACTATTAGCGAGAGATGGTTTGGATGGTTGGCGCTGTGTGCGCGGTGGGTTTGTGAAAGCCTCGCTAAGGGTCCATAAGGACGGGATCATCGGGCTGTGCTTCAAGCGGCCTGAAAACGTGCTAACCACCCGCCTGGTATGGGACAGGCACAATGTCATGACTCACCTAGAGTTAATCGTTTCCTGCAATGGCTGTCGATCCGGTTTCCCGAGTGGAAATTGGTGGGCCACAGAGGGCCACGAGCGGTGTGAGGGGTAGAGAGGATAAGGTGTAAGAAGGAAGTCGCCCTAGCCTGGCTCTCGAGTCGTGCGCGACCGAACCCGGAAGTGGGATTTCCATGCGTCCAGGGGAGGACTTCATGGACCCAAGGCTAGAAGAAAAGGCAGTGGGGAGGACCCACAACGATAATGAGGACCTTACGCGTGCTTGCCATGTATCATGTTGTAGGGAGTACCTACCTTGATAATGGGGCCGGTATTGTCTATGTATCGGGCAGGAAATTATTAACAATGGGTCAGTAAACTGTTGTGTAAGCTCAGCCTGGTCACCTGCGTATAAGTCGCAGGGAGCTGATCCGACATTTAAGTTGAGTTTTCGTGGTGGGTACAGTGGTACACCTCTGCAGAGTGTAAAAAGGTATTCGAATACTCCGAGCTCCCAGGTTTTCTGGAGCCTGGTCGTCGTGGGGTGAACCCGCGTCGTTGCAGCATGATTAGTATTTCTAAATTCTTTAAAATGAGATCAAACCGTGGCAACTCATGGGAGTTTAGCCTGACTTGCGAAAAATATACACATGTACAGTATTGACAAATTACTTCGAGAAATAAAACCCCAGATTCAGGGAGATTTTCCAAAATACTAAGATACCTCTGTTTCCAATAAAATTTCATTAAGTATGGAACCATATAGCTCGTCGTTGTCAATAACTGCATACTATATTTCCTTGTACGGGAACTTGTTGAGCTTTGTACGCTCACCCTTGCCGATTCAATAAGCACAGAGGAGGAAGCAACCGATTTCATAGACTATGGAATCGAGCCGGCACAAGAAGACCCCGACACAGTTCCAGGAGATTCAAGTGCCTGAAGGGTCATCTAACCACAGTGAGAGCGATGTGGGTTTCGCCCTGCTGCACGCTTTGTTGATTGAGGGTGATGTTTCCCCTCTGCTTTGTCTTTTTGCTACTCTGACTCGACGTGGTTCCGCACACGTCGGTGGTTGTAATATGGGTCTGAATGACCCCATACGCTATGTTATTGTATGTATGTAAATGCCGTTGGATGTTCTGAAGTTTCAACTCCTGTGCACAAATTACCTGGGCATTTGTATTAGGTTCCCTCTAACGAGGGGCCCACACCAGTTCTGGTGGATTGGAATGAAGCGAGAAATAGCAAAGTATATGGCATCCTGTGACATATGCAGCAGAGTGAAAGCTGAACATCAAAGATCTGCAGGACCTTTACAACCCCTACCCGTACCAGAATGGAAATTGGATGAAATAGGAATGGATTTCATAGTTGGATTGCCAAAAACCTCAAAAGGATATGATGCTATAGGGGTCATAGTGGATAGACTAACAAAGGTAGCACATTTTGTGCCAGTAAGTACCACATATTCCACTAGGAGGTTGGCAGACCTGTATCTTACAAGGATTGTGGCCTTACACGGTATACCAAAGGCAATTGTTTCGGATCGTGGACCACAATTCGTGTCAGATTTCTGGAAAGAATTCCAAACGCTCTTAGGAACTAAACTAAAGTTCAGTACAGCATATCACCCTCAAACAGGAGGACAAACTGAAAGAGTAAATCAGATTCTAGAAGATATGCTAAGAGCTGGTGTCTTGGACTACGGTAATACATGGGAGCAATTTCTACCATATGCTGAATTTTCATACAATAATAGCTATCAAGCCAGTTTGCAAATGGCACCATTCGAGGCATTGTACGGACGGAAGTGCCGCACGCCTATATATTGGACTGAAATAGGCCAGAAGCAATATCTCGGATCCCAATTGGTGGAAGAAGCCGTCGCACATGTGAAGATCATGAGAGAACGACTGAAGATAGCTCAATCAAGACAGAAGAACTACGCTGACCGTAGAAGAAGAGAATTATCGTTTGAAGAAGGAGACTATGTGTATCTGAAAGTGACACCTTTCAAAGGAGTACACAGATTTCAGATAAAAGGAAAATTAAGTCCCAGATACATTGGACCATATCAGATAAGTGAAAGGATAGGAAAGGTGGCCTACAGATTAGAGTTACCACCGGAGTTACAAGGAGTCCATGAC
Source organism: Pharus latifolius (assembly GCA_019359835.1). Lineage (NCBI taxonomy): Eukaryota > Viridiplantae > Streptophyta > Magnoliopsida > Poales > Poaceae > Pharus > Pharus latifolius. Next base: position 70,479,288 of record CM033324.1, read on the forward strand.
GTGTTTCACGTCTCGCAGCTGAGAAAATGTTTAAGAGCACCCGAAGATGAAGTACCACTAGCAGGAGCAGGAGTTCAACCTGATTTATCCTATAAAGAATATCCTGTGAAGATACTCGAAAGAAAGGAAAGGAATTTAAAATCAAGGACTATCAAGCTTTGCAAAGTGCAATGGAGTCATCATTCAGAGAAAGAAGCAACTTGGGAAAAAGAAGAAGACCTGCGTCAGAACCATCCTCACCTCTTCAGCAAGTCACCTAAATCTCGAGGACGAGATTATTCTTAAGAGGGGTAGGTTGTAACATCCCTAATTTTGCCCCATTTTTCATTCTCTGAGCATCGCCTTTTCACACGCACCTTGCATCACCTAACTCTGAAAGAACCCAAACCAAAACTAATATAAGCGCGATGCGCTCTAAGATCCTCTCGTGTCAAAACATCTCAAGTCGGCCGGTTCTATCTCAAAACCGAAAACGACCGCTTCTAGGAGACCCAAAAAGTCTAAAATCTCCGTTTGAAGTCCGAATCAAGATCCGTCTTCTCCTACGCGTTCATATCGCTATTTGATACGTATCGTCCTTTAGAAACATCTCCAAATTCGCGACGAAAACCAGAGTTTCAGCTGTTGGAAGAATCTGAAAACAAAAGTACTATTTTTACCCGGCTCTGTTTTTGTTTTGTCCGAAACCCTGCCAAATCTTAGCGTTTTCGCGCAAACTCAATTGGAATAAGTATATACCAATTTTATCTAGCCCTCAGAAAAGTCGGAATCGCAATTAGATCCCCAAATCCTGAAAATACCCATTTTACCCCTCGGCCGAAAATGCACAGTACAGTGCACGGTACTGTGGCGCACTGTGCCGTTGCCGTTGCTGTGCCGTGCGCGCGCGCTGCGTGCCGCCCGTGCGCCACCGGCCGCGCCACCGCGTACCCTCGCCGCCGGCACCGCCCCGTGTGCGCCTCGCGTCCGTTGTGAGCCCAGTCACCTGTCCACGCCACGGCGATGCCTCGGGAGCCCCCAGATCGCCGTGCTCGTCTCGTCGCATCCATCAACCACCCCGGCATCACCTGCCCGCGCGCAAAAGTCGCCGCCCCGTGCCCCGAGACCACGTTGCCTGCAACCTCTCGCCTTGTACCATCGTCGCCGTCCTTTGCCCGAACTGTAGCCATGCCTCGTGACCTCCTCACAGCTCGCCGTCCCATCGCCACCGTCCTCATCTCCGGTAAACCGCGCCCAGAAGCGCCCTCCCTCGGCCATTGCCTCCCCTAAGCCACCTGGAGGCTATAAAAGACCAGCACCACCACCACCTTCTCAGCACACAGCAATACAGCCAAATCACCCCCCCCCTCCTGCTACTGTTCTTCTTCCCCGAGCTTCACTTTTGGCTCTCTCGGTGACAGCACTCCCTGGTGAGTTTTTCTCCAAATCAAAGCCACCAGCATACTCCTCTTAGCCCCTAGATGGTCCACGAGCAAGGAATTGAGCTCATTTCTTCTCCAACTCCGGCTATCACCGGTTTTCTATTTCTCTCTGTTTTACAAAATTCAACTTGAACCAGTGAGCTTTAGAACTCGTGCTAGTAGGAAGAAATACTCCTTAGAGTACGCTCAATTGCCCCAGCCAGTTAATTTTGGTTTTCAATCAGCCAATCAAAAACCCCCAAATCCCCCGGCCGTGAACTCCAGCAGTTAACTCCGGCGAGCCTCCAACCGCCACCTCCAGGCAATCCAATGATCCAGCAGTGACCTCTACACTCCCAGGAGCAAGGATATGTAATTTGTTTTGAAATTGATCAACTCTAGGTGCTCCGATTGCTCTGCCCTAGTTTCTGTTCAAAACAGCCACCTTGGCATCCAAATTCCGGCCAACTCCGGCCATCCCCGGCCAAACCCTCCAGCCAAACACCTCCTGACACTTAAGCCTACATGTTTGACATAGTTTGCCTTCAAATGCATGAGCCAATTGCTCAGGACACACAAGCCCTAATTTCAGCAGTACAATGGCATAGAAATTGCTGTGTCCTGGACCTTTTTGTAAATTCTGGAAAACCTAAGCCTTTTCTGCTTGTCCCACTTTGTCAAATAGCTTTGCCTTAGTCTAATACACCTATTGTCCAATTTTCATCTCATTCAGAGCTACCTAGACCCTTTAACCCACTTTTCGGCTTTTAGGTTAAGTTTGGACGTGACCCGAACGTCGCCCTTTTGACGTCCAATGTCCGTCGACCCTAAGAGTCTTATTTACTACTCTTCTTGTCCATCCTAAACTAGCACAATTCAACCCTTGGAAATCCGAGGCCCAAACCCTAGTCCAGTTCAGAAATCAGAAGCCGTTCCAGTATAGCGCCTTATTATTTTATGTGAGCATAAGTTGTCGTATTTTGTAAGTTGATTGTAATACCTTGTGTGTATGCCTGTATTTGAAGATCAAGACTTCGACTACGCGGAAGAGGAAACAGAAGAACCCGCAGGCTACGACACTACTGCTTGGCAAGGCAAGTTTCCCTCCTTTGAACATATTGCGCCTATTATTTTCATGCATATAATTATTTGGAATTTGGTACCTACACATGTATGCATAGATAGTTTTGATAGAAGTATATGTTAAGAAATGATGTGAGTAGATAGTCCTACTTTGCAGACCCCCCTTGGTTCATAACAAATTACTTTACCTTGTCACCCTAGGAGTAGGAGTGTAGAATGGAAATACATGTCTATACTGATAAATGTGTAAAAGAAAAAGAGAAAGGCAGAAGCATGAGCAAACTATTTCTAAAAGATCATTTTATGTAAAAGAAATAGGGACTATTAGCGAGGGTTGGTTTGGATGTTTGGCGCTGTGTGCGCGGTGGGTTTGTGAAAGCCTCGCTAAGGGTCCATAAGGACGGGATCGTCGTGCTATGCTTCAAGCAGCCTGAAAACGTGCTAACCACCCGCCTGGTATGGGACAGGCACAATGTCATGACTCACCTAGAGTTAATCGTTTCCTGCAATGGTTGTCGATCCGGTTTCCCGAGTGGAAATTGGTGGGCCACAGAGGGCCACGAGTGGTGTGAGGGGTAGAGAGGATAAGGTGTAAGAAGGAAGTCGCCCTAGCCTGGCTCTCGAGTCATGCGCGACCGAACCCGAAAGTGGGATTTCCATTTGTCCAGAGGAGGACTTCATGGACCCAAGGCTAGAAGAAAAGGCAGTGGGGAGGACCCACAACGATAATGAGGACCTTACGCGTGCTTGCCATGTATCATGTTGTAGGGAGTACCTACCTTGATAATGGGGCCGGTATTGTCTATGTATCGGGCAGGAAATTATTAACAATGGGTCAGTAAACTGTTGTGTAAGCTCAGCCTGGTCACCTGCGTATAAGTCGCAGGGAGCTGATCCGACATTTAAGTTGAGTTTTCATGGTGGGTACAGTGGTACGCCTCTGCAGAGTGTAAAAAGGTATTCGAATACTCCGTGCTCCCGGGTTTTCTGGAGCCTGGTCGTCGTGGGGTGAACCCGCGTCGTTGCAGCATGATTAGTATTGCTAAATTCTTTAAAATGAGATCAAACCATGGCAACTCATGGGAGTCCAGCCTGACTTTGCGAAAAATATACACATGTACAGTTTTGACATATTACTTTGAGAAATAAAACCCCAGATTCAGGGAGATTTTCCAAAATACTAAGATACCTCTGTTTTCAATAAAAATTCATTAAGTATAGGAACCATAGAGCTTGTTGTTGTCAATAAGTGCATACTATATTTCCTTATGCGGGAACTTGTTGAGCTTTGTATGCTCACCCTTGCCGATTCAATAAGCACAGAGGAGGAATCAACTGATTTCATAGACTATGGAATCGAGCCGGCACAAGAAGACCCCGACACAGTTCCAGGAGATTCAAGCGCCTGAAGGGTGATCTAACCTCAGTGAGAGCGATGTGGGTTTCGCCCTGCTGCATGCTTTGTGGATTGAGGGAGATGTTTCCCCTCTGCTTTGTTATTTTGCTACTCTTACTTGACGTGGTTCCGCACACGTCAGTTATTGTAATATGGGTCTGAATGACCTCATACGCTATGTTAATGTATGTATGTAAATGTTGTTGGATGTTCTGAAGTTTCAACTCCTGTGCACAAATCACCTGGGCATTTGTATTAGGTTCCCTCTAACGAGGGGCCCACAAAGGTGAGTGAAACACTAATGATATGTTGCTAAAGTCTCAACTTTTTTAGTATTAAGATGCAAACTACTCCAGTTAAGTTGCATCAGAAACAGATCTTATTTTCTCTATCCATAAAAATTATCAGTTGTGATATACAGTCAGCACTAATATAGTTATAAATATTTAAATTGGTCACATAGAAATAACATGATCTAATTTGTTGTCAAAAATGCTTTTACAACATTTTATTTCTATTAACTTTTACTGTATTGTTACAATGAAAATTGATGGTCCAAATTGTTCTTTGGAGGCCGCAAAATATCAAAAGCGACTAGTTTTTATTAGAGGGAAAGAGTACTACTTCATATTAGAATTGCATAATTGGTGGTTTCTCATTAATTGTGGTAACCCACACAATATTGATGGTCGAAATTGAAATCGTGATCTTCACAAAAATAATTATATGTTTTACTAATGAGACTACCAACTGATTTGATGGACACTGAATTAGCTACAATTGACTACCCATCGGTTGCTTTGAGACATTCACATCATATATTGCACAATTGGTCCTAAGCACACATTGTACCACCTTTTGCAATCACGGATTTGTGATCTACTTTAGGTGCATCCGACTCAAACCTCACCGTTTTGATTCCTTTATTTTGAAATGGCTTAAATCAATCCTTTTCTTTTTTAAACCAAACTTAATTCATTCCCTTCATAATATTTTTAGACATTAAACAATATATAGTTTAAATTAATCCTACATTGTACTCTTCCCCTCTAATTCTTTGCCTTTTCTTTTTTGTGTGGTATATCGAGCAACTCTATATAGTGAAGTAGTGTTAAATTAATCCCACATTATCTTAATGTGTGGTTTTCTATCAAAAACTAAATTAGCGAGAGATCAAACCAATCCATGATACTAGTGGGGTGATTTGTCCCAGTATAAATGAGTGTGACAAAAGAAAATAGAGGAAGAAAAGTGGATGGTATTGTATGGTAAAATACTGAAAACCATAAAATTGATGAGGCGGGAACTCTAAATGCATACATGGTATACATCCATCCCTCACACCTTCAACTTGGCAACAAACCCCGACAAACTTCGGTAGCTCATGCCGCCGTCGACGAGGCCATTGCCCCCTCTTAGCCAATCGTCACCGCCTTCTCCCTCACCACCTCGTCCCCCATCACCTTCTTCGTCTTGGACGTGACCTTCTCCCCACTTACCAGCTCCTCCTCCCCTTCCCAACTCTATTACTCCACCCACACATTGGCTCCATCGTGCACCACCACCCAAGCTTTTACCCATTGGTCCCCAAATTGTGGCCACACCAACAATGACAAGCCGTACGTTGCTGCCTCGGTCATTGAGTTCCACCCATAGTGGCTTATGAACAGCCCGATGGTCGGATGCCTCAACACCTCCTTTTGCTCCACCCACCCACTCCATGAGGGCTTCTCCGAGCAGTTCGTTGAGCTTTGCATCACCGTAGGGAACAATATGCGGAGTGGTGGTAGGGGATGGGAGGAGGAGTGTAGGAGAGAAGGAAGAGTGGAAATTAAATCTGGATTTTGTATGTGTAATATAGATGATATTTTAAAGAAAAAATAGGTACATGTTCCCTAGATAGCCTAATAAAATATTTGTCAAAAGAAAAAAGTCTTATTTTGATCTTCCGATTTTGGGGTTCAAATCTCTTATATACTCCAATTTTATGATCTAATCAGTGGTGTAGCAATAAATTCAAAAATAATTTTGAGTATAATCTAACCATCTTGTTATGTTGGTATTAATTTTCAGAAGAAAATTTATTCTGAATATACCAATACCATCTCGTTAAAGAGGCATTTTCAGAAAAATAAATTGTTTTCCAGTGGTATATAGCCAATTTTCAGTAATGTGTTTTAAATTTCCAATATCTGCGACGACATTTAGCGAAATTCCCTTCAAGACGAATGTACAAATACAAAACTCCAACCCCACCACGTAGCCGCCGACCTCCTGCCGTCGTCCCACCATTCTCACCTAGTGAAGTTTTATTAGTTATAAATCTTACTATTTCATATTATAATTGAACAACTGGTGGTTGACTGGTTTCTCATTGCAATTGCCACTAAAACATCCAAATATAAATACAAAGTAAATATCCTAAAAGAAAATATAAGAGTAAATTAAATGAGAGATCCTTAAATTTGTGTAATCATGCCAATTATGTCCTTGAGGCGCATTGATAGATAGAAAAAAATTAGGGAAAACACAAGAATTAAGTGGCATGTCAAATTGAATCCATATGAATTCTAAAACTCAGTAATTGTTTAAAGGATCTGTTTGGATGCTACGTACAAAAAAATACAAGAATTTGAAAGAACGAAGGCCCTATTTAAAGCACAAGAATTTTTGTGGAAAATTTCTATTAGTTCTAATTTGATATTTATTTTCTTACAGAATTCTTGTAAAATTTTTATGTTCTAAATAGGACCGGAGAATGTATTCCGCTCTCGATAAAAAAAAAAAAGAGAAGTTTTCCATAAAATTATACATCATTTTTCATCTCTCCAGAATGAAGCCTGTTCCAATGGAATTTGTTATGGTTATTATTTTATTCCAAACACAGCGTATAGAAAATTTCTATAACATTCAAATCCTCCAATATTCCTTTTTTTTTTCTTTTGCTTCAAACACTCCTATGAACTTGAATTTTAATCTATAAGATCTCAAACTTATTTGATTGTGTCAGTTAGATTTATCTATGAGTTAAATAAAAAAAATTTGATGTAGTAGGTCACATTGATTTCTCAAAATTTGTTTAATTGTGTCATTTAAGTTCTTAAACTTATTTAATTATGTTATTTAAATATGTGCCAGTCACTTTCAGTGACTTCTAAATAGCACAGCTAAACAAGTTCAATTACCTCAAACTAAAAGTCAAGTTTGAACATTTGAATGGCACACCTCACAAGTGTGACAACTTATACAAATGAGTAGAACTGAAAACCAGACCCCCACAAAGGGGGAGGGAGTCGACTTGCAGGTCTATTGCATGTCTTCTTCGGTTGCCTCCCGGCCTCGTCTCCCATCACCTCTTTCCTTTTTGCTGCCATCTTCTTTCTTTTTATCAACATATAATGAGTTTATGGGTTCTAAATTCTCAAAAATTCCAAAATAATTAGAGCAAGTAGAAGGATTATATGATGGAGTCCTTTTAAATTTCATTACCAAACATGAACATACCTAGGAAATATATTGAAACCCAACCTTTTCAAGACCAATAAGACCCATTTAACCTCAAAAAGCCCAAAAGCTAGTAAAAATTCCACTTGTGAAAAAGGGAAGCCCAAAACTCCCTACACAACAAAAGTTACAAAACAGCTTAATTAGAAGGCTCGGACCAACCAAACAAATCCAATCAAACAATTTCCAAAAGAATTAGCCAATTCAAAGTATAAAACCCACTTGATTAAAAAAATGAAAAATAGATACCGACCTAATGAAAATTTTATAATACACTCACATAAAAGCACCAAATAAAGACTCTTCTTGCTATGAGAGAATTTGATTTGGTAATCTGAGTGGTTCCTTTATTGTAGGAAGAATTATCTATTCTATTGTGGGTTGTTAGTGTTTCAAGAGAAGCAGATTTGCTGGCATCTTATGATATAAATCCAACAAATACATTTTATTCTTATGTGGATTAAACAGATTAATTTGCAAATTTGTATTCCCCTACAGAATTCTTACCTGACATGCTGTCTCTATGTAAGGTACACTACAAACTCATATTAGACAATCCGCATGAACAAATACAAACCCACCGTCAACGGCACCCCATCTAATCTGTGCCATGGCGTGCCATATAACACTATTGTTCTAGTTAACTAGTCTCTCGTTTTAAGATAGTTGTCAAATTTTATTTTTTTCTGAATAATTTTGACTACTAATATATTCATAAATATCAATATCAGTCATATAATAATGACATGCGTTGATTTGTCTTCGAAAATACTTTCATAATACTATATTTTTATATATTTTAGTAATATATTGTAATCAAAATTTATAGTCCAAATTGTCTACTTCAAAGATAAACATGACACCAATTTGTGAACGAAGAGGATATTATAAAGCTCTATGACGGAACACCAAATCAAACACTTCAGGTTTTTTTTTTGTTTGGTTTGTAACACCAATTAGCCCCAACTTGTCCAAACAAACATTGTTCATGTTGGCTATATTTGGTTAAACAAAATTTTAGCATACCAATGAAACTTGTCTTAAGTCCTAGTTCATTTTTTTGCCACAACTTGTCAAAGTTGAGGCTAACAAATTGATGGTCAAATTTGGGGCAAGCCAAAATTTTTGCAAGGTAAGACGGGGCTAACAAGCCAACGAGAATAAATGTATGATTTTTCCTATTTAGCTAGCCAGAGTGCATACTTGCTTGAGACTTCAACTTATACAGATAAGAAAGCATGATTGTTCTGACCAGACCAAAACTTTTGTAATCCCCCGAGAAGACTCCAAACAATAGCTATGACAGATATAAAACAATCTTGCATGTATACATCATCGAATTCGGATGACAAACTTCCTAAAAAGAAAGAAACAAATCAATTAGAAACAAGCATGCGTTTCAATATTCAGTTACACATAAGTACATACATGTAGACATCTGACAGTAACACAAAGGGAATGCAAATAATATCTCTGTTTAATATTTACACAAATATAAGAGCAAGCATATTATGTATCAAATTAATATGATTAGTTTAAGCAGTAGCTAGGAAGGACAATTGACTGATGTGTGTTGGAGGAAGTCGTTGCAGGGCAGGAATAGCGTGTCGACAATTTTAATAACTTGTCGACAATTTGATCAGTTCAGAGTTGGGTGGATTCGTTGAGCGCATTGGGACTAGGTCTTCTTTGTTAACTCTCTTCTTGCTACGAAAAGAACTCCATAGCTTGCACCGTCGCCTCAGATCCCTGAGCCCTCCTCAAATGTCATCTTGCTCAGTTCCCACAAATGAATCATATCTAGGTCCCTCAGCTTCTGGAATGCTTCCTTGCATAACACCCAATCCTCTCCAATGTCTGCCCCCTAAACAGAGACGGAGGCGCATGAGGTTTGGGCAGTTCCTCAAGTCTAATCAACGCATCACCTCCTTTTAGTTCGCACCCATTTAACCCAATTATCACAAAATTCGTAGAATTAGTCGAAATCCCACCTAATTGCGTCCTTAGTGTTTATATGATTTAAAATTTTAGTGATGTCTTTTTTTGATACTATAATAGAGATACAATTCGTTTTTGATACAATTTTTCACATAAATTTATATCATAACAATGATAGAGTTAATTTTTAATATAATTTTTCAGATAATGTATTTATACCGTTATAAATATAATGACTGATATAGATCTTTTCTTTTTCATGATTTGCGGGAATTTCTAACATTTTTTTAGAATTAATGTGAGAATTTTGAGTATTCTTATGTGGATCAGAATTAATGTGGTGCTTCAAATATCACTACAATTTATTATACTAATTATTAACCCGTGCATTTGTACGGATTAGTTTTTAAAATTAATAATTTTAATTGGATTAGCAACATCAAAAGTTGATCTACATGAATCTAAACTAAATTAAGAATAAAAACATAAAAGCTATTCGCTCCAAATAAAAAATTTTCAATGATATAAATTATAATATTACAAAACCTAATCTATCTATGAATTTGAAATTTTACCTTGTATGTACGAGGCAATACACTCTCAATTAATTAGTAACTTATATTTTGTTTGAAATTTATATCTAATCATCTTTTTTTTTTTAGTTTTGCATAGATCGCTTGTATGAAAAGATTAGAAAGTTGTTCAGTTTAAGATAAAAATAAGTCTATTGTGATAAAAAAAATACATGAAAAAACCAATTAAAAAATATAGGTGTCTTTCCTATTTTTGCCAAGTCAAACAATCGATTTTTAATCCAACAATTTACATATGAGTGTTTTGTTAATAGAACCACAACAAATCAAAGACATATGTGATCAGTTACTTATATATATACATACTTTTTACCTGCGAGTGGTTTGTAACATCCCTATTTTCGCCTTATTTGCATTCTCTGAGCATCGCCCAGATACATGCATCTCGCATCACCTAACTCTGAAAGGACCCAAGACCATAACCAATATGTGCATAATGTACCCTAGGATCCCCTCGTATCGAGAAGTCCCAAATTGGCTAAGTCTTTCTCTTTTCTGAAAACGCCCGCTTCGCGAAGCCCCAAAAAGTCCAAAATCTCCGTTTGAAGTCCGAATCGAGATTCGTCTTCTCCTACATGTCCGTATCGCTATTTGATACATATCATCCTTTAGAAACATCTCTAAATTCGCGACGAAAACCAGAGTTTCAGCCGTTCGAAAAATTTGAAAACGAAAATACCAGTTTTACCCGACTCTGTTTTCATTTTGTCCGAAACCTTGTCAAATCTCCGCGTTTTCGCGCAAACTCAATTGGAATAAGTCTGTACTAATTTTATCTAGCCTATGGAAAAATCAGAATTGCAATTAGATCCCTAAATCTTGGAAATTCCAATTTTGCCCTCGGCCGAAAACAGGACAGTACAGTAATGTGCACTGTGCTGTTGTCGTTGCCGTGCCGTGCGCGCGCTCTGCGCCACCGCCCGTGCGCCACCGTGCCGCGCCACCGCGTTCTTCGCCGCCGGCACCGCCTCGTGTGCGCCTCGCGTGCCTCACGACCCCAGCCACCTGTCCACGCCACGGCGACGCCTCGGGAGCCCCAGATCGCCGTGCACGTCTCGTCGCGTCCACCACCCACCCCGGCATCACCTGCCCGCGTGCAAAGTCGCCGTCCCGTGCCCCGAGACCTCGTTGCCTGCAACCACCCGCCTTGTGCCATCGTCGCCGTCCTTTGCCGAACTGTAGCCATACCTCATGACCCCCTCACAGTTCGCCGTCCCATCGCCACCGTCCTCGTCTCCGGTAAACCGCGCCCAGAAGCGCCCTCCCTCGGCCATTGCCTCCCCTGAGCCACCTGGAGGCTATAAAAGGCCAGCACCACCACCACCTTCTCAGCACACAGCAATTACCGCCAAAACACCCTCGCTCCTGCTACTGTTCTTCTTCCCCGCGTCTCCACCTTCGGCCTCCACGGTGACAGCACGCTCCGGTGAGCTTTTCTTCAAATTGAAGCTACCAGCATACTTCTCTTAGTCCCTAGATAGTTCACGAGCAAAGAATTGAACCCACTACTTCTCCAACTCCGGCTATCACCGGTTTTCCAGCTAGCTCGGTTCAACAAAATTCAGCCCGATCCAGTGAGCTTTAGAACTCGTGCTTGTAGGAAGAAATACTCCTTAGGGTATGCTCTATTGACCCAGCTAGTTAATTTTGGTTTTCATTCAGCCAATCAAAAATCCCCAAAAGCCCAGCCGTGAACTCCAGCAGCTAACTCCGGCGAGCCTCCAACCGCCACCTCCAGGCAATCCAATGATCCAGCAGTGACGTCCACACTCCCAGGAGCAAGAATATGTGATTTGTTTTGAAATTGATCAACTCCAGGTGCTCCAATTGCTCTGCCCTAGTTTCTGTTCAAACCAGCCACCTTGGCATTCAAATTCCGGCCAATTCCGGCCATCTTCGGCCAAACCCTTTAAACAGCCACCTCCTGACACTTAAGCCTGCATGTTTGACATAGTTAGCCTTCAAAAGCATGAGCCAAATGCTCAGGACACACAAACCCTAATTCCAGCAGTGCAGTGGCATGAAAAATTGCTGTGCCCTGGACCATTTTGCAAATTCTAGAAAATCTAAGTCTTTTCTGCTTGTCCCACTTTGTCAAATAGCTTTGCCTTAGTCTAATACACATACTGTCCAATTTTCATCTCATTTAGAGTCACCTAGACCCCTTAACTCGCTTTTCGGCTTTTAGGTTAAGTCCGGACGTGACCCGAACGTCGTCCTTTTTGACGTCCGATGTTCGTCGACCCTAAGAGTCCTATTCACTACTCTTTTTAACCCTCCTAAACTGACTCAACTCGACCCCTGGAATCCAAAGCCCAAGCCCTAATCCAGATCAGAAACCAGAAGCCGTCTCGGTGTAGCATATTATTATTTTATGTAAGTGTAATTGCCGTAATTTATAATTTGATTGTAATGCCTTGTGTATATGCCTGTATTTGAAGATCAAGACTTTGAGTACGCGGAAGAGGACCAGGAAGAACCCGCAGAATACGACAATACTACTTGGCAAGGCAAGTTTCCCTCCTTTGAACATATTGCGCCTATTATTTTATATGCATTTAATTATTTAGAATTTGATATCTACACAAGTATACATAAGATAGTTTTGATAAAAGCGTATGTTGAGAAATAATGTGAATAGATAGTCCCATTTTGTGGACCCCCCCTTGTTTTCATAACAATTTACTTTACCTTGTCACCTTAGGAGAAAAAGTATTACTTTAAAAGAGATATGCACTCATAGAAGTATATGTCAATACTAATAAATGTGTAAAAGAAAAGAGGAAGGCAGAAGCATGAGCAAACTATTTCTAAAAGATCATTTTATATAAAAGAAATAGGGACTAGTAGCGAGGATTGTTTTGGAAGGTTGGCGCTGTGTGCGCGGCGGGTTTGTGAAAGCCTCGCTAAGGGTCCATAAGGACGGGATCGTCGTGCTGTGCTTCTAAGCGGCCTGAAAACGTGCTAACCACCCGCCTGGTATGGGACAGGCACAATGTCATGACTCACCTAAAGTTAATCATTTCCTGCAATGGTTGTCGATCCGGTTTCCCGAGTGGAAATTGGTGGGCCACAGAGGGCCACGAGTGGTGTGAGGGGTAGAGAGGATAAGGTGTAAGAAGGAAGTCGCCCTAGCCTGGCTCTCGAGTCGTGCGCGACCGAACCCGGAAGTGGGAATTCTATGCGTCCAGAGGCGGACCTCATAGACCCAAGGCTAGAAGACAAGGCAGTGGGGAGGACCCACAACGATAATGAGGACCTTACGCGTGCTTGCCATGTATCATGTTGTAGGGAGTACCTACCTTGATAATGGGGCCGGTATTGTCTATGTATCGGGCAGGAAATTATTAACAATGGGTCAGTAAACTGTTGTGTAAGCTCAGCCTGGTCACCTGCGTATAAGTCGCAGGGAGCTGATCCGACATTTAAGTTGAGTTTTCGTGGTGGGTACAGTGGTACACCTCTGCAGAGTGTAAAAAGGTATTCGAATACTCCGTGCTCCCGGGTTTTCTGGAGCCTGGTCGTAGTGGGGTGGTCCCTCGTCGATGCAGCATGATTAGTTTTGATAAATTCTTTAAAATGTGATCAAACCATGGCGGCTCATGGGAGCTTAGCCTGACTCTGTGAAAAGTATACACATGTACAGTCTGATAAATTACTTTGATAAACAAAACCCCAGATTATGGGAGACTTTCCAAAGTATTAAAATATCTCTGTTTTCAATAAAATTACCCTAAGTATGAGAACCATAGAGCTTGTTGTTGACATTTACCACATATAACATCTCCCTATGCGGGAACTTGCTGAGCTTTGTATGCTCACCCTTGCTGATCCAATAAGTACAGAGGATGAATCAGTCGATTTCATAGACTATGGAATCGACTCAGCACAAGAAGACCCCGACAACGTTCCCGGAGATCCAAGCGCCTGAAGGGTCACCAAACCTCAACGAGAGCGATGTGGATTGCGCCCTGCATCACGCTTTGCTGGATGAGGAGGATGTTCCTCACTGTTGTGTTGTACTACTTTGGATGATTGCTTTTTGGCTCGAACCCTGTTTTGGGTTCAGCCCCTAACCTTTTTTTTTGCTACTTATATTTTGACGTGGTTCCGCACACATCAATTACTGTAATATAGGTCTGAATGACCCCGTGCGCTTTGCTAATGTATGCATGTAAATATGGTTGGATGTTCTGAAGTTTTAACTCCTGTGCACAAATCACCTGGGCATTTGTAGTAGGTTCCCTCTAACGAGGGGCCCACATGGTTCATAAAAACTTAGTTATTCTTCTTGCTTTAAAACAAAAGATTATAATTAGAGAGCAAATAGAGAATGACTAATTGAAATACTTATACATTAACAATGAAAGTTTTCATATTCAATGAACTATATTTGTACGCAGACAAATCTCATATAAACAATTTACTAAAAAAGAATAAAATAAAAATATATACTTTTAACAAAACAAATAAATATGTGTTGCATGTCGTAGTAAAATCATCAAATCTACCTATAGTTGAGACCTCGAGAAAGAGCTTAACAAACCTAATCACCAAATTTTGATGGCCTTAGATGAGCTATGCCTGGGATGTTATTTATAATCCCAAATCTCCTCAAAGACTGATTAAAAAGTAATATATGTTTAAGGATCTAGATAAATTATATATTAGTCTTAGAGTTTCCTCTGATAGTTAAGATTTCAGAATTTGAGCAATTTTAATTCTAAAACTTAATATTTTATTTTAAATCATATTTTGTGTTAGAGTTTATATTAGTTAAGGTTTAGAAATTTAATAATTTCACTACTAAATTTTTAATATTAGAGTGGGGTGTTATTTTTATAGCCTACGTCTCCTCAGAAACCGACTAAAGAATAATATATCTTTAATGATTCAGATAAATTATATATTTAGTCTTATAGTTTGTATCAATTAAGATTTCATAATTTTAATAATTTATTTTCCAAATTTTAAATTTTTGTTAATATTTATTCTTAAAGTTTGTGTTAGTGAAGGTTTTAGAAATTTAATAATATTAATTCCAAATTTTTCTTAATATTTTAGTTTGAAAGTTTGTATTAGTTAAGATTTCAAAAAATTAATATTTTCAATTTTGAGTTTATAATTTTTATTGATATTTAGTTTTAGAGTTCTTGTAAGCTAAGGTTTCAGAAATTGAATAATTTTAATTCCGAATTTATAATATTTTGTCTTAGGATTGTATTACTTAAGAATTTAGAGTTCGTATCAATTAATGTTCAAGAAATCTAATAATTTTGATTCTGAATTTTTAATACTTTTGTCTTAGAGTTGTATTAATTAAATTTGTTCATAAATTTGCTCTATTATAACTCAGGATCATCGGATTAGATAGTTAATTTTTTTCTTTTTTCGATTAACATGGGAATTTCTTGATTTTTGGTCGACGGAGCTCGTAGTGACTCTGAAATTAGTAATATACTAGTTGTAAACCCGTACACTTACATGGGCTAGTTTTTGAAATTAATAATCTTAATTGGATTAGCAATATAATAATTTGATCCACATGAATCTAAACTAAATTAGGAACAGAAACAAATATGCTATTCACTACAAATAAAAAACTTGAACGATATGAATTCTAATATTACAAAACCTAATTAATCTATGAATTTGAAAATTTACCTTGTATATATGTGGCACTACAAACTTAATTAATTTGTAACTTATATTTTGTTTAAAATTTATGTCTAATCATTATCTTTTTTTTAATTCTTGACAGATCACTTGCACGAAAATATTAGAGAGTTGTTACGTTTGTGAATGCTTGACATGAAAACAAGTCTATTGTAATAAAAAATAAATGAAAAAACCATTTCAAAAACATATGTGTCTTCCCTATTTTTGCAGAGTCAGACAATCTAATTTTTATACAAAAATCTACATGTGAGCATTTTGGTAATAGAACTGCAACAAATCAAAGGCACATGTGATCAACAATTTATATATGTAATTCTTGCTTGCGAGTTGTTCATAAGAACTTAGTTATTCATGTTACTTCAAAACAAAAGATAATAATTAGAGAGCAAACAGAGAATGATTAATTGAAATACTCAAACATTAATTATGAAAGTTCTTAGATCCATGAACTATACTTGTAGATAGAAAAATCTTAGATTAACAATTTACTAAAAAAAAGAATAAAAAATAAATACTTACTTTTAACAAAACAAACAAACGCGGTTACATGTCATTGTAAAGCCATCAAATCTACCTTAAACAGAAAAGTCAGGAGAGAATGTAATAAACTTGATCATCAAACTTTCATGGCCTTCATGAGCTATAGCTGAAGTGATATTTTATAGTTCCAAGTCTTCTCAGCAACCGATCAAAAAATAATCTATCTTTAAAAATTCAAATAAATTATGTATTTAATATTAAAGTTTGTATTAGTTAAGACTTCATAATTTTAACAAATTAATTGTGAATTTTTTAACTGATATTAATATTTAGTATTAGAGTTTGTGTTAGTTAATGTTCTAGAAATTTTTTAATGACAAATTTTAATTTTTTTTCTTAAAGAGGTATCAGTTGAGAATTTTTCTAAATTTCAAAAATTTAATATTTATAATATTTCTTTAATTTTTCTTAACATTTAGTAATATATTTTGAATTACTTAAGGTTTTATTAAATTAACATTTTTAATTCCGAATTTTTAATTTTAATTAATATTTAGTGTTAGAGTTTATATTAGTTAAGGTTTAGATATTTAACAATTTAAATTTCAAAATTTTAATATTTGACTAGCAGTGTTATTTTATAAACCCTACGTCTTCTCAGAGACTGATTAAAAAAAATATATATCTTTAATGATTCATTTAAATTATATATTTAGTCTGAAAATTTGTATCAGTTAATGTTTCAGAATTTTAATTATTTTTATTACAAATTTTTATTTTTGTTCATATTTTATTCTTAGAATTTGTATTAATCTAGATATTATAAATTTAATAATATTAATTCCAAAATTTTATTTTTTAATATTAAACCTTCAAGTTTAGGTTAGTTAAGGTTCCAAAAATTTAACAATTTTAATTCCAAATCTTTTATATTTTGTTCTAAAGCTGTCTTAGTTAAGGATTTCATAATTTCAGAAATTTAATTTTTTTAAGTTTGTATTTTTAATTTTATTTAATATTTAGTCCTAGAGTTTGTAATAGTCAAGTTTTTAGGAAATTAATATTTTTAATTCCCAATTTTTAATCCTTAATATTTAGTATTAAAGTTTGTATTAGTTAAGTTTTTAGGAAATTAATATTTTTAATTCCAAATTTTTAATCCTTAATATTTAGTATTGGAGTTTATATTAGTTGAGGTTTCAGGAAATTAATATTTTAATTTCAAATTTTTAGTCCTTAATATCTAATCTTTGAATTTGTATTAGTTAAGGTTTCATGTAATTAATATTTTTAATTTTGAATTTATAATTTTCATTAACATTTAATCTCAGAGTCTGTATCAGTTAAGGTTTCAAAATTTAATAATTTATTTGCAAATTTTTAAAATTTTGTCTTGGGGTTTTCTTAACCAAGATTTTTATTTGTAAATCTAGACCGTTATAACTTGGGACCACTAGATTAGATGGGTTAGATTTCTTTTACTTTGTCGATTAACATGAGAATTTCTTGATTTTTCGATCGACATGGGAGCTCATATTTACTTTAAAATTATTAATAATACTAGTTGAAATCTCACACAATTGCATGGCTAGGGTTTATATGATTTAAAATTTTATCTATATTTGACATAGGGATATCATGTTTTTTAATATTATAATGGACGTAGAGTTCGTTCGGGATAAAAGTTTTCACATAAATTTGTATTCATAGTAGAGATAGAATTAGTTCTATATATGATTTTTTAGATAATGAATCTATACTGTTATTAATATAATGAATGAAATAAATTTTTTATTTTTCCAATTAATGTGAGGATTTTGTCACATCCTAAATTTTCAAGCCCCCTGTTAAAAACTTTTATATTAATTTTGAGTAGTGTTAGGTATATATATATATATATACAAATCAAACTATATATGTGTGTGTGTGTAAATGTATGTGTGTATATATGAATGCATGTATGTATATATGTATAATGACTTAAACTTCCCCCTGAAGAAACTTTAGGACACAAGGATATGCATGCATAATATAAAATGCTGTAAATCATATGGTGATTAAAACTACTACGTGGGGTGAAAATTTAGCAGTGAAAGGAGAGGAGGAAAGTCATACATGCAGCTGCTTCAGACTTACAGATATACATGCATACAGTGATTATTACAGAAAAACACACAATTACATACACACAGTAGCAGCCGAGTATCTCTCTCTCTCCCCCTGTGTTCTTCAGGACAGTAGCAACAGCAGCAGCAGAAAACCACTCCAGGTTAGGATGTCTGACCCAATCTTATGCATTGTTAGTAGCTGTAAGTTCAATCCCTGATCTTCTCCGGCGAGTTTTCTGGCCAGAACGAAGGCGAGTACCGCAGTGGCAACACATTTCTATTTTACTTCTTTTACTCTACTGTAGCGTGCCGGGTTGTTTTCGTTTTGAGTATTTTCATCGATTTCTTAGTAAGTGTTGCATCAAACTCCACGGCTGGGTATTAGGGGCCCGTAGCAACTCTTGGCACTACCGCCAGCGAGCAGTAGCGGGGAATTTTGAAGTTTTGTCTCCAGCGGCGGCGAGGGGTCGGAGTGGGGAAAATCATCACCTCTGCCCAATTCCCGGTGCATACACCAAATTGAGAACCCTCTTAACACCACCGAAGACCCCAATTGTAGTTTTAGCGCTTCTTCTTCTCCGGCGCCGGCGAGACTCTAAGTTTTGTCCTGTTCCTATGATCGCGCCGTGGAGAGAAGTCTCGGTGGAGCCACCATTGAAATTTCCGCCTTGATCACGTTCCATAGATGCCGTAGAAGCTCTCTAGTAGGCCTTTGGCTTAATTCCCGTGACCGTCTTCGTCTTCATCGTCGGCCGTGTCAAGCTACTGGCACCGCCGTCGTGTTCCAGTCATCGGCCAACACGAGCCGTCGAGATTGTCGTCGTTGAGCTTGGTGAGACCCTCTGATTCCATGGCCCCAAGCCCGACCCAAGCCGCCGGCAAAGACTTCGCCACTACTGTCCACCGCGTGCTCTGAGTGCCAGCCAGAATTAGCCAAAGCCAGCCCTTGACATTCAGGTTGTATACTAAATGTCAGCCGCTGACATTCATTACGTCAGCTAACTAATTTTAGGGTTTTAAATGAAAATTAAACCGTGTCATTTTGTTTATTAAGTCATCTGTTAGTCCAGAAATAATAAAAATACTAAAACCCTATTTGAATTATATATATTATGATTTGATTTATAAACCTAAAAAGTGCTAAAACACTTTAGGAAGCTAGGAATTGTAATTAACTTGAATGGTTAGCTTTGTCTATTCTATATAGGTTTGTCTTCGAGACCTAGATCAAATTCGACCTCTAAAACCTGTTAATTAACCCTTTTGTCGTTTTCGAAAACGTCGTTCCTATTTTACCCTATTTTCATTTTGCTTTATTTTCGATTTCCATTCAGATCTCCAATGGTTTGACTTATTCGATTCAACCGTTGCGTCGACTTAAGTATAAGCATATTAGATCTTTAGCATGCATTCTATTTCATGCGTTGAATATTATAATCTTATTTTGATCAATAATGTTCTTTAATTATAACTAGGACCCAAGACATCTACTGCCGAAGAACAAGTCGTCGAGATCGTACCAAAGGATCCAAACCTAGAGGAACGAGGCAAGTCAATTGATCTTCATCATTTAGATTTAAAATATTATATTACATGTTGGGGGAAAATACTAGCAAACATCTGAAACGTCACCCCGGGAGTCTCTTCTCCGGGGTCGAGAGAACTTCCCCCGGGGCGCCTCCTCCGCGCTTGGGGGAGGCCTCTCCCGGAGCCCTACTCCGGGCTAGTGGGAGCCCTCTCCCGGGGCACATTCTCCGGGCCGGGGAAGACCTCTCCCGGGGCCCCTCCTCCGGGCTCGGGAGAGACTTCCCCCGGCACACCTCCTCCGGGCAAGGGAGAGCCCATCTCCCGGAGCCCCTTCTCCGGGCTGGGGAAGACCTCTCCCGGGGCCCTTCCTCCGGGCTCGGGAGAGACTTCCCCCGGCGCACCTCCTCCGGGCAAGGGAGAGCCCTTCTCCTGGAGCCCCTTCTCCGGGCCGGGGAAGACCTCTCCCGGAGCCCCTCCTCCGGGCTCAGGAGAGACTTCCCCCGGCGCACCTCCTCCGGGCTAAGGAGAGCCCCTCTCCCAGAGCCCCCTTCTCCGGGCCGGGGAAGACCTCTCCCGGAGCCCCTCCTCCGGGCTCGGGAGAGACTCCCCCGGCGCACCTCCTCCGGGCCCGGGAGAGTTTTCCCCCGGCGCTCCTCTGGTGGGCACTGATTTCGAGGGCCGCCACGTGTCCGAAATCGGTGCCCTAGACCTCGCCAAAAGACCATCCTGCCCTCAATCCGACGGTTGTAGCAGGGGTAGTTTAGTAATTGGCGTCTTTTGGGGTCTATAAATACCCTTGTAACCCTCTTTTGTAACCTAAGACTTTCATTTGACTCCAATCATAAAAACAAATAGGCGTGCTCTGGAAACCTCTCTCCGGGAGAGATCCCCTAGCCGACACGTGTCGGGAGCATGTCGACAGGACTAGGGCCTCCACTGAGGCCTGAACCTGTATAAACCCTTGTGTCAATCTCTGAGATTGTCCAACGCGGGGTGACCCGTCGCACGGTCAGCTCGCGTTGAGGAACACGTGTTGAGCACGTCATCAAATCTGCCGAGATACTTTTTATACCACGACATTACAGTAATGGAATTGATAAAAGAAATTTTAGTAATTGCATTATGCAGTTCAAATATATGATAACTAAATAATTATTCTATTCAGAATTGGACTGTGTGCCATGTTAAAAATTAGATTATAAAGGAAAAATGCTCGGGTAAAGTGGATTGTAATGATGATGATGCATGAGGCACATGGGCGATGTGGTCGGTTCTTTACTCGAATACTTAAGGACTAAATCATTGTGTTTCACTTCCAGTGGCATGTTAACATACTAACCACAAGCTTGGTATCGGGCGGGCATAACTTAGTAACTTTATCAAATATTTAACTTAGCTCTGCATGGATAGTGAGAGATGAAGTGATGTGTTTATGGGATGTGGTCCCTCCATTTATTCACTGCTAGACAAAGGGGAGGACACTACTGCGGGCTAGCATTGAAAAGGGACCGAGGTAAGGGTATAACCCGCTACAACGACTATGGGTTTTGTTCAATGCATGATAAAATTTTGGTTGGGCAGAGCTAAAGTTACTATTTATTCACTGCTGGTAGTACCAAATCCAAATCCACTTTATACGCACTAATTTTGAATGATTCTTTAGTCACATTTTTTCAAAAAAGAAAACTGCAATTCAAATTTCTTAAATAGAATAAAATTGTATTAAAATAATGCATTTTAGTTAGTATACTTTTTTGTGGTCCAAATTTATAAGAGAAAATTTTGTATCAAATACAACTTTTTAGGAGAAAACATTACCGTTTCACATATTTTTGTTGTAAGTATTTCTTATTTTACTTGTATGTTCACATGATTTATCTTGTAATACTAATTCAAGATATGTTTGGTTTATAACTAATTTTTACCAAGCCAAATATTGATAATGCCAAAACAATTAGGTCCATGTTTGCTCCACAACCACCATTTGAAAATTTTGGTTACTTTTTTGTATTATCCATAACCAAATATATGTTGGATGACTTATTCACCAAACTTTAGCTACCATGTGGTCTTGCTACAAATCAAACATGTCATTATAGCAAATTTTTTTTTTGCTGTACCACACAATTGACTATAACCAGGCTTAACCAATTTTGGTAAACAAGACATACTCTTACTATTTTTATTTATTTTATTTGCAAAAATACTAGCTGTAACTTAATTTGTACAATTTAAAGTATAAGTTTATGACTTTAGTTGGAAGTGTATGTATTATTTAATTATAAGTTCATGAGAGGCTCTTTTATTAAAATATGTATTTTTTGGGGGAAAAAATCATCATGATTTGGTATTAACATTTATAAGTTGGTATGAGCTAAGTATAACTAATTTAATAATATGAAAGAAAAATGATAGTTTTAGTAAAATGTGCATCAAATTATGAAATGATACATGTGCACTAAATAGACATCTCTAATATAGTATCCATAGTCCATAGACGTATAGATTCATCAAAGTACTGATTTAAAAAATAGAAATTCGTTTAAACATGGATTTCTCTCCAAAATAGTTGTTTTGACAAGTGTTGAGTTGGAAAGATTTATGTCCAAATAATCTGTGTCCACAAAGATAGCCACAGCATCGTAGACTTCAATTTTTTAAGGGGTCAATGCATGCTACTTTTCCCCTTTACCACGCATTGTTGTATGCGCTTCTGGAGAAGTAAGTATGCAATCCTTTTACAAATAAATGAAATTAATTGGCACAATGACAGATGAGGGCTGTGGGGTGTTTGTTTAAAAACTCGTGCAAATTAATAAAAAAACTCTTGTGAAAATTACTCTTCTAAATTTTTATGTTTTTCTCAGACTTATCCAATGTGCTTTAAATTTGATTTCTATGATATATTTTATTATTTATTTGCAATTTTTTAGCATTTATCTATTTTTTTACCTCATTCCAATTTTGTTTTGGCTGACTAATGAGAGTTGACGACGGGGTATTGTTTGGTATTGTTTTGACAAAAGGTGGTCCGAATTGGTGAAATTGAAAAAAAAAAAAGTTAATAATAGTATAATACATAACGTTAGGCAAGAAAGATGGACCCATTGACAAAATTAAAAAAAGTTAAAAAAAAACTCACGGTGGAAATCTATCCATTGTAATAGCTGTTCATATATTTTTTTTTCTCACTGAGTGCATCTTATACACGCCCCATTCGTATACCAGTGTAAGGGCAGTTTTCTCAAAAAATATATGGTACTTAATATTAACTAGATTTTTTAATAAATCAAGCAATATTGGACCGGTTTATACTAGTGGTGTCGGTTATCACTAAGGAATGCATTATTGTCATCTTCAATATGATGTGAATTATTTTTGAATGATAATTGCTTAAACTATGCACTACACATAACGAGTGCATGTATTTTAAGTTTTCAAAAATTCTGAAAAATATCAAGGACACAGATTAAGGCATATTATCAAGGACCCATTGACTAATTTAATAAAGTTGTACTGGCCGGACATTGTCCGGTCACTTCGGACAATGTCCGGTCAGTACAAAAATTTTGACCGTTATTCACGTGAAATGCGAGTATCAGTAGCCGTTTGGATTAAAATGTGAAGGCCGGACAAATGTATTTGTCCGGACAAAATGTCCGGACAGATGCATTTGTCTCTGTTGACACCCCTATTAAAAATGATTTGTACACACCGGACAGATACATTTGTCCGGACAAAATGTCCGGACAAATAGATTTGTCTCTGTTAACACAGCCCTTACAGTAGCCCAGATTTTGTATTGGCCGGACATTGTCCGGTCACTTCGGACAAAAACCTCCGGACAAATACATTTGTCTTAATTCAATATGCTGTTAACATTTGTACTGACCGGACATTGTCTGGTCACTTCGGACAATGTCCGGCCTTCACCGGACAGATGTACCGGACAAATGTATTTGTCTCTGTTGTGCTTGTTTGCAAAGTTCTGAAATTGTTTGTATTGGCCGGACATTGTCCGGTCACTTCAGACACTGTCCGGCCAGTACAAAACGAAAACAGACTTCTGAATTTTTACTCAACTTTTGATTTAGGGCAAAAGCAAATGCAAATATGCTTCTAAAAACTTCAAGGTTGATCAAGATACTTGTGCAAAGACCCCTCTTAATAGTACGACCATCTAACCTAGAAAATTTCAAAACGAGAAGACGCTAGATTTAGATATTTGTACTCTTATCGAGATTTTCGTCGTTTTCGCTTTATGGAGTCTTGATAACCTTGCTTTGTCTTTCCTTGATGCTTTCTCCTTTGATTTACCTATGTCTCACATATAGAGGTTAGTCGCAAATCTCACGAATGTCATTAATCACCAAAACCCTAATTAGGGCTCAAGATTCAACAATCTCCCCCTTTTTGGTGATTGATGACAACCGTTATGCATAAAACATATGGATATCAAAAATATGAGTATAAGCAAGAGATGCTCCCCCTGAATCTTGCATTCAAGTTCATAAACATATTCATAACAAGGTATAACGAGATATCCATACGTATCAACACATACATACATACACAAGAGAGATAGCAAAGCAGCATTTTTATAACAAAGCTATTTCCATGTTCATGTTCATACATTCATAAACGATAAGACGACGACATAAACATAACAACATCACACATATATCATCCACTGATAAACATATGACATAACACATATCAACACATATCCATACGACATAACACATATCCATACATAACTCTCCCCCTTTGTCATCAAACATCCATAAAAGGAGAGAAGACATAGATACAAATGATCATAGATACAGGAGAAAGATAATCTAGGACTGCGGAGGATGATCGGAAGAAGAATCGCCGCGACGACGACGCTGATACTGGCCTGCGTCGAAACATCCCCGCAGCTCAGAGATATCCTGACTCATAGAATCGATGCGAGGCTCAATGACGTTGAGGCGATGGTCGATGGAGCTCAATCTGGTGTCAACCTCATCGAAGCGAGTCTCGAATCGCATGGACATCTGATCCAGCCGCTCTATGATCATCATGTATGGAGCTGAGACGTCAGGGCTCTAGGATATAGAGTAGGACTGAAGTGGAGAGGGAGCTCCCGCGATCGGAGACATAGGCTCATCTCCATGAACCGGTGATCCAACTTGATTTTCATAGCGAACAAGGATCCCCAGACTCTTCAACCAGTAATACTCCATAGAAGTAGGACGGGAAGCTCGATGCAGTCCAAAGTAGGTCAGAGTATGAGCAATGAAAGGTGCGAAGGGCAAAAGCCTCTTCGGGTCCATCTGAACTTCTTGCATCTCGTGGAACATGAACTCCACAAAGTCGAAAGGTGTCTCGTCAACTTGGGCTCTCAGAAGTCGCAGCATGGTAGATGTGACAGCCCCGCGATCTCCGGTTTTTGGCAAGATAGTCATGCGGTTCAGCTTTTCTAGAATTGCCACCGGAGGAATCAGTTGAGAGACTTTACCAATATTTGGATCTGGATTGTCGAAGAGATGAGCCACGTCTTCAACTCGAACTTCATCAAAGGCGAAGAGGCTGTTGTCAACATGCTCGATCTGTAGAGCCTCTTCAAACTGTGTCTTGGTGAGAGTCCTTCTGGAGTTGTTGTTCATGAAGACAACATGGGATCGATCCAAGGCAACATGAAGAGACGCGAAGAATGAGCGGATAATGTCCACATTCCACTTCCAGTCTTCCTTCATCTCGGTGAAGGAGTGCAATCTGACAGCCATGAACTTGCCCCGGAGAGGATAGTGAACTTTGCTCTCGATCAAGTTCCAGTCAATGGCTTGATGCCCAAACACTTTGGCAGAGGAGAATCTGGTGTGATACTGAGACATCTGGAAGGCATTCCAGAAATTCCTCTCAGTACATGTCCTCGGATGCTCGTATGGGTTCTTTCGACGAAGTCGCCGAATAGCACTAGCGGTGAAAGTTGGATGGCCGCTGGGTTGCTCATCACCACTACTGCTGCTGCTATCGACTGAGTCGGAATCATCAATGGGAGATCCAACCGGAGATGCTGGAGCTGCATCATCCTCATCAATAGCCAAAGAGTCCCAGTCAATAGGTTGAGCCTGTTGAGAAGATCCAGGCCCATGACGACGGCTAGTTTGCTTCATTCTTCCAGTCATAGTGACTCTGGAAAGAAAAGATAGATAATTTGTTTATGATATGACTCGAAAGAGGTGATAGGGGAAGCATGAACTAATCTTCCGAAGGTTATGGATGCATGACCTAGTTCTTATATGAATCAATTCTTACTCATGCATTTGCTAATAGATGTTAGTTTGCACTCCATATCATCCTTTTCTGCTCTTTGATTCAATTTTGTTCTACTCAATTTGCTTTGATCAAAATCAAGGATCTAGGGCAATCTAAGGAAATCATCTACGATATTCTCATCTTAACCACCCATCTTGTGCATGGTAAATAATCTGAACAAATCCGATATAAATTCGTCATTTAACTCTACAGATTTGATTCTATTAGATCATCACATTTCCATACAAAGCATATTTGATTTTGTTCCAAGATCTAACCCTAGATGGCAATTTGATCTACTTATATCATGCATGTCTATGATAAACTTCTATTTTGCACAAATCATCTTAAATATGACCACTCCTAGATGTTAATTTCATGAATCCAAAACTAGATTTGATCCGGGAGGATCTCCAAGTCCTGATCGCATACGGCTTCGCGACCAAGTCCTAATCGCATACGGCTTCGCGACCAAGTCCTAATCGCATACGGCTCCGCGACCATGGATTGGTCCGCGACCAGGAAAAGGAATTCGTTCCTTGTTCGGAATTGTAATCAGATCCGAATGTGTATAACTAAGCTTATCTGTTTAGGATTAGTTATATGAGTCTAATACGTTTATGTCTCTAAGTTTGATACGTACTCATACGATTGGACTATAAATACCTTGTAATAGGTCTAGTTTAGATCATCGAACTCAATCAAAGAGTCATAGAACTTATTTGAGTTTTAGACACTTATAGTTCCTTCGACGTAGGCAAGTGTGCCTAACGTTCGACGTGTAAAGCCCTCTTTGAAATAAAGAGTTGTGCAATTACTTTGGGTTTCGGTATTTCTGAGTAAGATCCCGTTATTCCGCATATTAGAATCTGGGCGAGCCTAGTGCGAAAACCAAGACTAGGTCTCAAACGGATCAAGTTGGTATCAGAGCAACTTTCCTATCCTGTGGATGGTGAAGACTCGCCAAGGTTACAAAACTTCCGGCGAAATTCCAGGCGATCAATTGACGGTTCCTACAGCCGCGTCTCCGACAATGTCTGACGATACCTCCGTTCAAGCTAACCTAGCCGAACAAGTGGCTAAGCTCTCCACCGACATGGAAACCGTGCTTGCTTGGATTAAGCAGCAGGCCATGATTGTACCTCCTGAAGTAGGGAAGGTTACGGGTGAGAAGAGTGGTGAAGACTTGCGTAGGGCAGACGAAGATGAAGACGAAGGCGACCACAAGACCGACGACCTCGCCAACACCTCCTTAGCTGTCGGATCTTTTAAAGTCGACGCTAAGATTGATATACCCATATATGATGGGGTGATCGATGCCGAGAAGCTGGATTCTTGGATAGATCAACTTGAGACCTACTTTGACCTGAAAGGGTTCAGTAGCGCTCAAAAGGTCAAATTTGCACCTTTGAAGATGAAGGACCATGCCAAGACATGGTGGAAGGCCCTTGTCACCAGTGGTGAAGCTGACGACCTTGCGTGGGGTCAATTCAAACGACTTCTGCGATAAGAATTCTATCCGATGGGTTACCTTGAGGAGAGATGGGAGCGTTGGCACAGATTGTATCAACGGCGCGACCAGACCGTCCAGGACTATACGACAGAGTTTCGGCGACAAGCAATGGTCATTGGCATCTCACTATCCGACCCTCAGGTATTTCGGAAGTACACATCTGGACTTCAGAAATCGATCAGTACTGAGCTAAGTCTGTTCGGTGTCCAAGACATTGCGACCACGAGCACAACTGCTATGGCGATCGAGAAGAAGAACAAATCACGCAGCGACAAAAGCACGAAGGAAAGTGCGACCTCGATAAAGAAAAAGCCGAGTCCGAAGAAGAACGCTTCAAAATCAGGCACGGGTGCCTTTTGCGAAAATTGTCAAGTCGCGGGGCATACCAAGGACAAATGTTACAAGCTTCATCCTGAACTTCGACCAAAGAAAAATGGACCAGGGAAAAGAACAGCCACGGCTACTGCGACTTCACCCGACGAAGAAGTTGTCCGAGTGAATTCGGTTAATGAGGCGGATACGACCTTGTCTCTGATGGCAATGCCGAAGGAGAAGGGTTCCGATCCACCGAACGACCATCACCCAACGGAGGACTTGTTCACCATCAACATCCAGGTGAAGCACGAAGTGGTCGCAGCGATATTCGATCCAGGAAGTCAGAAGAATCTGGTCTCCGCTGGACTGGTTCGGCGACTTGGTTTGAAGACAACCACACACCCGCGACCATATCCGCTGGGTTGGTTTACATCCGACGTGAACCAACAGATTACGAGTCAGTGTGTGTTGAAGTTTGCGATCTCTGCACGATATATCGATGAGGTGCAATGCGATGTTGTCCCTATCGATATCTGTCAGGTGATCTTTGGGAGTCCGTATCTGTATGATCGAGACGCTCACTTCCATCGGCGAGCGCAAGAGTACGACCTCACCAAAGACGGAGTTAAGTTCGTGATCAGTAGAGACATCCACGTCAACACTTCGAACTTGATTACCGCAAATCAAGCCAAACGAATTGTTAATGCATGTCACAAGTATGTGCTTGTCATGATTCGACCCATTGATCAAGGTGAGGGTACTCGACCAGCATTGTCGCTGACGTGCCGAGAGGATTCTGGTCGTTTGTCGGGACTGCTGGAGAAATACAGTGATCTGTTCGAGACTACCCAGGGTCGTCCGCCGAAACGTCCAGTCGAGCACGAAATTCAGCTTGTGTCCGATGCGACACTGCCCAATCTGAGTATGTATCGCAACTCAGTATTGGAGAATGAAGAGATCAAGAGATAACTTGGTGAGTTGCTGAACAATGGTGTCATTCAACCGAGTAGTTCACCTTGTGGATCTCCTGTGGTGTTAGTACCAAAGAAAGATGGGACTTGGCGTATGTGCATCGACTATCGAGCACTGAACAAGATCACCATCAAGAACCGGTACCCCCTTCCCCGTATTGACGACCTGTTAGACCAATTGAAGCATGCTGTTGTCTTCTCCAAATTGGATCTTAAGTCAGGATATCATCAAGTCAGCATCCGAGAGAAGGATACGTGGAAGACCGCATTCAAAACACGACAAGGTCTGTTCGAATGGCTGGTCATGCCGTTTGGTCTCTGCAACGCCTCGGCAACTTTCATGCGTCTTATGAATGACGTATTGAGACAGTTCATCGACGACTTTGTGATCGTTTACCTCGACGACATATTGGTTTATAGTCGTTCGTGGGATGAGCACCTCATTCATGTCGAAAAGGTGTTCGATCAGCTTCGGCAACATCGACTTCGCCTCAACCGTAAGAAGTGCGAGTTCGGCCAGCAAACTCTACTTTACCTTGGATTCCTGGTCTGCAACGATACGTTGCAAATCGACCCAGATAAGGTAAAAGTGATTCGTGAGTGGCCGTGACCGCGAACAGTTACGGACGTGCGTAGTTTTGTGGGAGCATGCCAATATCTTCGGAAGTTCATCCGACACTTCTCGATTGTGGCTTCTCCATTGCATGCGTTAACCAGGATCGATCAGAAGTTTGAGTGGACAGGGAAACATGAGGACACGTTTCTCTTGCTGAAAAGGAAGATCAGCGAGGCGCCTGTGTTAGCTTTGCCGAATCTCCAGAAACCGTTCGAGCTAGAAACCGATGCCTCAGGTTATGCGATGGGCGCAGTGCTCATGCAAGAAGGTCGACCAGTGGCATATCACTCCGAGTTATTCCAGGGAGCTCAGAAGAACTACCCGACTTATGATAAGGAGTTATGCGCACTGCATCAGGCCGTGAAACATTGGCGGTGCTACCTCTTGGGTAAAGAGACGGTTGTCCACACCGACCATCAACCATTGCAATATTTGCAAACTCAGTCCAAGCTACAGCAAGCTCGGCACATGAAGTGGATGTTGTATCTGCAACAGTTCAATCTGGTGATTAAGTACAAGAAAGGCGTACACAACAAATTGGCAGACATGTTGTCGCGACCACCAGTTACGGCCCTCTGTTTAGCAGCGTTCATGCAGATCGAGCCCTCATGTCATGATGACTATGCCACTATGTACAGTGAAGACCCTGATTTTCAAACAGTACTGACTGAGCTCGAAACAGGGAAACCTATGGAGTTCGTTCGTCGAGAAGGACTCTTGTACAAGGGCAATTTACTTTGTATACCTCGTGGAGCACCTCGAATTCAATGGTTGCGAGAAGCGCATACATCGAAGGTAGCTGGTCACTTTGGGGTTACAAAGACGTTGCAAAATCTTCACCGACATGTGTTTTGGCCGCATATGCAGCAAGATGTGGCTAGCTTTGTTCGAGGCTGTGGTCTCTGCAGCATCTCGAAACCGGCAAACCGAAAAATAGGTTTGTACACTCCTTTGCCAGTTCCATCGCGACCATGGGAAAGCATATCTATGGATTTCTTGGGAGGATTGCCTAAGACCCGACGTGGCAACGACTATCTATTCGTGGTCGTTGATCGGTTCTCCAAAATGATTATTCTTATACCTAGTCGGAAGACTATCACGGGAGAAGAGGCAGCTCGGGTATTCTTTCAACACGTTTGGACACATTTCGGACTGCCGACTTCTATTGTGTCTGATCGCGATACCCGGTTCCTTAGTCACTTTTGGCGATCGCTCTGGACGATGATGGACACCAAGTTAAAGAGGAGTACTGCTTTTCATCCGCAAACTGATGGTCAAACCGAGGTGGTTAATCGAACAGTTGTTCATCTTTTGAGAGGATATAACTCGAAGCACCCGAAGACCTGGGATGAAAGCATACCGTACCTGCAATTTGCTTTTAATCGAGCAGTGCATGGTTCAACTGGAAAGTCACCGTTTGAGGTCTGTTTAGGATTTCTACCACAGAGTCCATTCGACATGGAGTTTGTGATCCCTACCTCAGCACAGAACAGCAAGGAAGCATCCGATCAGGATCGAGCACAAAAGTTCCTGGAAGGTATTCAACGACTCCATCGTGAGGTTGAACAGAACTTGCTAAAAGCTCAACTCAAGTACAAGGCGCGACATGATCGGCACCGAGTTGATGCGCAATTTCAAGAAGGTGATATGGTATGGTTACATCTGAGTAAGGAGAGACTTAAAGGTGAAGGTAAGAAGCTCAAACCCATTCGTTACGGTCCTTTTCGGATTTTGCGGAAAGTGGGTAATAATGCTTGTCAGCTCGAGTTACCTCCATACATGGATATTTACTCGGTTTTTAATGTTGAGCACCTCAAACTGTTTGAGCCTTCAATGCTGGATGATGAGCCAGATACTATAGTACCATATGTTGAAGACTTGGTCTATCAACGAGACGAACCTCTACGTGAAGATGTGATTCTGGAGAAGAAGGTAACTACCACTCGCAGTGGCACCAAGGAGACTTTTCGAATCGGTCGGAAAGATCAACGAGCACGTGCGGCAAAGTGGTACACCAAAGAAGATGGACAAGCCCAATTTTCACATCTCCAGTTCAATCGAGAGGTCGCAACAGGGGTTGGCTCCTTCTCAACAAGGGAGTCATGATCCGGGAGGATCTCCAAGTCCTGATCGCATACGGCTTCGCGACCAAGTCCTAATCGCATACGGCTCCGCGACCATGGATTGGTCCGCGACCAGGAAAAGGAATTCGTTCCTTGTTCGGAATTGTAATCAGATCCGAATGTGTATAACTAAGCTTATCGTTTAGGATTAGTTATATGAGTCTAATACGTTTAGGTCTCTAAGTCTGATACGTACTCATACGATTGGACTATAAATACCTTGTAATAGGTCTAGTTTAGATCATCGAACTCAATCAAAGAGTCATAGAACTTATTTGAGTTTTAGACACTTATAGTTCCTTCGACGTAGGCAAGTGTGCCTAACGTTCGACGTGTAAAGCCCTCTTTGAAATAAAGAGTTGTGCAATTACTTTGGGTTTCGGTATTTCCGAGTAAGATCCCGTTATTCCGCATATTAGAATCGGGGCGAGCCTAGTGCGAAAACCAAGACTAGGTCTCAAACGGATCAAGATTTGACATGCAAAAACATTTGAACAATATCAAACCCTAGTATGGCATGAGATGTAATGCATGAACCAGAGAAGGAAGAGAAGAGAAACTGACCTAATCCAAGGAAGCAGGAGATGCACAAGAGATCAACTCTGAGGCCGGACGGGAGATGGCCGGACTAATCTTCTTGTCCGGAGAAGAGGGGATGAACGGTGGAATAGGTGGAGAGCAGCAGCAACAGAAAGATTTGATCGATTTGGGGAAGAAAAAGAATCACGGGAGGTTTTAATAACTGAACCGATATGCACAAGCCGGACAAAGTCCGATCTGACGGAACACTGTCCGATATGACCGGACAAAGTCCGATCTGGCCGGACACTGTCCGGTCAGTTCAGATTCGCTTCTGAAACTTCTGAATTTTTTTTTTGCAATTTTTTCAGATTTGACTCAAACAGAGGTTTGAAGTTTGGATAAGCTCAAGTATCATGTTTGGAATATATCCATCTAGCTTTGAGAAGAAATTTGAGAGAAATCGACTTTAGGATGAGCCTCCGAATCGCGTTTTAGGGAAAAAGGTAAAACAGAACGGTTTTTCACCAATTTGTCAAATTTCCATGAAACTCGAATTTTTCTGAGATGTTTGGCCTTGTATGAATTCTAAATACTATTTCAAGCCAAAACATGGAAGAGATCTTGGCTCAAATAGCGAAATTCACAAAATGCACATTTTGGGTATTTTCGTGTCAATGCTCGTTTTCGGGCGATTTGCAAAATGTGATAATTTTCAAACCATAGGTCTTTTGAGAAAAAGTTCAACATGAAATGTCTTCGAATGACTGATCTCTAAGTGTTTCATGTAGAAAATTTTTGTCAAAACTCAACCGATTTTAATTTATAGAAATAAGTCATTTTAGGCCAAAACAAGATCCTTAGATGTTCAATTTTGTCAAAATTCAACATTTTAGCTCGAAATCCTTTCTTTTCACTTTCAAAACCTTTGAGAACATATTTGAAAGATATTTTTGAAGATTTTGTGTTATTTTAACACATTTTGAATATTTTGGCACTTTTTAGCCCATTTGATTTTAAAATTGACCCTTTTGATAAACAACATGCATATTTTTCCTTTTTGTACACAATTTTGGGGTATGCAAGCATTCAATGATCTTGAAGTTGCTCCCCCTTAATGTGTTCTCCGAGTTTTGTTGAAAAATGAC
The DNA here is from genome assembly GCA_019359835.1 of Pharus latifolius. NCBI lineage: Eukaryota > Viridiplantae > Streptophyta > Magnoliopsida > Poales > Poaceae > Pharus > Pharus latifolius. The sequence continues at coordinate 70,512,501 of CM033324.1, forward strand.
AAAGTGGTGAATTTTTGGACTTTTTCTTCAAAAAAGGAAGTGATTGGCATATATGCCTACATTGATTGGATATATCCATTTATAGCCAAGAGTATATATGCTAGACACAATCAAACTAACAATCAATTCAAGATAAGCAAGAGATCAAATAACATTTAAAATATCAATAACATTCAATTCATTTCTTAACTTGCTAAATCTTGACTCATCCAAGGGTTTAGTGAATAGGTCCGCTAATTGATTTTCGGTTGAAACATGACTAATCACTATATTCCTTTTTGATACATGATCCCTTAGAAAGTGATGTCTAATGTCAATGTGCTTTGTTCGAGAGTGTTGAACAGGATTGTTGGCAAGTTTAACGGCACTCTCATTATCACATAAAAGCGGAACACAATTGACTCTTATGCCATAATCTAACAAGGTTTGCTTCATCCAAAGAAGTTGTGCACAACAACTACCGGCCGAAACATATTCCACCTCGGCGGTTGAGAGTGCAACTGAATTTTGTTTCTTTGAAGTCCAAGAGACTAATGATCTTCCTAGAAGTTGACAACCACCGAAAGTACTTTTTCTATCAATTTTACAACCGGCATAATCAGAATCCGAATATCCTAGGAGATCAAAACTAGCATTCTTAGGATACCAAAGTCCTATGTTTGGTGTATGTTTTAGATATCTAAAGATTCTTTTTACTGCAGTTAGGTGACACTCTCTAGGAGCAGCTTGAAACCTAGCACACAAGCACACACTAAACATAATATCAGGACTAGAAGCAGTAAGATATAATAAACTACCAATCATAGAACGATATAATTTGAGTTCTACCGGTTTACCTCCCTCATCCAAGTCCAAATGCCCATTTGTAGCCATAGAAGTCTTGATTGGTTTTGAATCATCCATACCGAATCTTTTGAGCAAATCCTTCACATATTTGCTTTGACTCACAAATTAACCTTCTTTGATTTGCTTAATTTGAAGTCCGAGGAAAAAGCTCAATTCTCCTATCATAGACATCTCAAATTCCTTGGACATGGTTTCACCAAAAACTTGGCAAAGAGATTCGTTAGTGGAACCAAAAATTATATCATCGACATAGATTTGGCAAATAAAGAAGTCATCGTTTATGATTTTGGTAAAGAGAGTCGTATCAATTTTTCCAACTTTAAAACCTTGTGAAATTAGGAAATTTCGCAATCTTTCATATCAAGCCCTAGGGGCTTGTTTAAGACCATAAAGGGCTTTTGAGAGTTTATAGACATGATTTGGATATTTTGGATCTTCAAAACCCGGTGGTTGCTTTACGAATACAAGTTCCGAAATTTCACCATTTAAGAAAGCACTTTTAACATCCATTTGAAAAAGTTTGATTTCAAAACATAATGCAAATGCAAGTAAGATGCGAATGGCCTCTAGTCTAGCTATGGGAGCAAAAGTTTCATCAAAATCTAATCCCTCAATTTGAGAATAATCTTGTACTACCAATCTAGCTTTATTTCTTACAACTATGCCATTTTCATCTTGCTTATTTCGAAAGACCCATTTTGTACCAATTATATTGTGATCAAGAGGTTGTTCTACAAGTTTCCAAACATTATTTCTAGTAAAGTTGTTTAACTCATCATGCATAGCATTTACCCAATCTGGGTCCGCTAAAGCTTCATCAATGCATTTAGGCTCAATACTAGAAATGAAAGATGCATATTCACAAAAAGATGCAATTCTAGAGCGAGTTTGGACACCTTTACCAACATCACCTATTATTTGGTTGACGGGATGATCCTTAGTGATGGTTTGATGAAGTCTTGGATTTTGAAATGTTTGATCTTCATTTTCCTTTGTTTCCGAATCAAGATCAACTTGAGTAGGGGCCTCCGGAATCATAGAAGCTATTTCATTTTCTTAATCGGGTGACTTTAAATCTTCATCTTTGGGCTTGATATCTCCAATCGTCATATTCTTCATAGCTTCTCGTAATTCTTCATTTCCTACATTCTCAACATCTTCATACTCTTCTTGAAAGCCATTAGATTCATCAAATTCAACATTGCACGTTTCTTCAATGCATTCGGTTATGATGTTAAAAACACGATAAGCCTTACTAGTTGACGAAAATCCAACAAGAAAGCCCTCGTCAACACGTCTTTGAAATTTTCTAAGATGCATGCGTTTTTTAAGGATGTAACATTTGCAACCAAATACTCGAAAATATGAAATGTTTGGTTTTCTTCCAATAATTAGCTCATAAGGAGTTTTGTTTAACAAAGGATGAGGATAAAGCCGATTTATGGCATAACAAGCCGTATTTACGGCCTCGGCCCAAAACCTAGTGGGGTTTTATATTCATCCAACAAAGTTCGAGCCATTTCAATTAATGTTCGATTTTTCCTTTCCACAACACCGTTTTGTTGAGGAGTATATGGTACGGAAAATTCGTGTTTAATTCCAGATTCATCACAAAGCTCAATAAAGTCCGAATTTTGAAACTCTCCACCATGACCACCTCGAAGTTTCTTGATGGAGAATTCAAATTCATTTTCAACTCGTTTTGCAAATCTTTTAAACACACTTGGAGCATCGGATTTATGATTTAAGAAGAAAATCCAAGTAAATCGAGAGAAGTTGTAACATCCCTAATTTTGCCATATTTTCATTCTCTGAGCATCACCTCATCACACGCACCTTGCATCACCCAACTCTGACAGAACCCAAACCAAAACCAATATAAGCGCGATGCGCTCTAAGATTCTCTCGCATCATAACATCTCAAATCGGCCGATTCTATCTCAAAACCGAAAACGACCGCTTCTAGGAGGCCCAAAAAGTCTAAAATCTCCGTTTGAAGTCCGAATCGAGATCCGTCTTCTCCTACGCGTTCATATCGCTATTTAATACATATCGTCCTTTAGAAACGTTTCCCAATTCGCGACGAAAATCAGAGTTTCAGCCGTTAGAAAAATCCGAAAACGAAAGTATCAGTTTTACTCAGCCCCGTTTTCGTTTTATCCGAAACCCTGCCAAATCTTCTCGTTTTCGCACGTACTCAATTGGAACAAGTATATAATAATTTTGTACAGCCCTCAGAAAAGTCGGAATCGCATTTGGATCCCTAAATCTCAAAAATACCCAAAATACCCCTGGAGCAAAGTACTGTGTACAGTACACGGCACTGTACTGTGCCGTTGCCGTTGCCACGCCGTGCGCGCGCTCTGCGTGCCGCCTGTGCGCCACCGTGCCACGCCACCGCGTTTCTTCGCCGCCGGCACCGCCCCATGTGCGCCTCGCGTGCCCTGTGAGCTGCGCCACCTGTCGAAGCCACGGCAGCGCCTCGGGAACCCCCAGGTCGCCGCGATCGTCCCGTCGTGTCCGCCACCGAACGCCACTTCGTCTGGCAGCGCGCAAAAGTCGCCGCTCCTGTGCTCCTCAGCCACGTCCAGCACCGGCATTGGGTGGGAGTGCCACCGCTGTCCTTTGCCCGAGCTGTAGCCATACCTCTCGACCCTCACGCCGGTACACCGTCCCATCGCCACCGTCCTCGCCACCGGCTATTGTCGCAACCGCGCCCAGTTGCGCCCTCCCTCGGCTAGCACCTTCTCCACAGCTCCTGGAGGCTATAAAAGCCATGGCGCATCACCTCTTCACCTCACCCACGCAGCAAACACAGCAAAGCCACTGTTCATCGTCTTCCCCGAGCTCCTTCTTCGGCCTTCACGGTGACAGCTCACTCCGGTGAGTTTTTCTCCAA